>CM074601.1:3700000-4900000 GCA_037305975.1 Chrysolophus pictus
TAACTGGTGCTCTGAGTTTTCCATTCCTATTATTAAAAGAAACCTTCCCATGAAATAATTCATGAATGGAATAGATGGTAGAGAAACAGAGCAGCCCCTGCCTCTGTCTGCAGGCTCCTGCGAGCTGACGGGGAGCTGCAAACGAGCACGAGGCAGTTTTGTGCTTCTGTTTGCCACTAGTGCTACTACGATCCGTGAGCCGTAACAGACACATCTTCCCAAAGCTGCAATAATAAATCATAAATATTTATGGTGCTTAATCACGAGGCGGCAGCAGCACAGAAGCACCCGACCCAGTTACAGCACCCGGGGTGCCGGTGCTCACAGGGTGCAGGGGCTCAGCCTGAGCCATGAGCACCCATCTGTGTGCTCCCCGCTTCGGCGGGGCTGGGCCACGTGGAGCAGCAGCCACGCAGAGCTGACGAGTCAGAAAATGAGCTTTGAAATCGACACCGAGCTGAGGCTGAGCGTCTGCTGACATGGAAACTGAGTGGCAGCGATCTGACAGTGAGGAGGATGTTTCGCCTAAGAGCCGTTTCCTACCGGAGTGCTTAGCAGCTCCTTCCCTGTTAGCATCTCACACACGTGTGCTCGCTCACGAGGGGCTCTTGCAATGTCAGCCCCCTCCTCTGCAGGTCCCATTGCTGCTGCAGTGCTCCGGACCCCCACCTGCTGTCATCACACACCCACCTGCACCAAGCACTGCGGGTTGTGCTGGTGCAAGCCAACACGCCGAGCCTGACTGAAGGCACCAGGCGGTGTTGGATGTGAACCTGCAGTTAATTGCGTCTTCTTGCTAAGAATAATTGAGTAGCCTAAGTTCTGAACTCCGTAATTGCATCCTAATGAATTGATGTGTCAACTCTGGCATCTTCTGTAAGTACTGAATGGCCGCACCGCTCGCTTCTCAGGCACACAGGGGCAGAAGCGCCAACACACACGGAGTGCTGGAGTGGGGCTGCCCAGCCAGAAACTCAGCTGAGTGAGGAGCAGAAATGGGAATGCCTATTGACTTCAGGAAATGGTTTGAATTGAGGGAGGGAAGATTGAGGTTGGATGTCAGGGGGAAGTTCTTTGCTATGAGAGTGGTGAGGTGCTGGAACAGCTGCCCAGAGAGGCTGTGGATGCCCCGTCCATCCCTGGAGGTGTTCAAGGCCAGGTTGGATGGGGCCCTGGGCAGCCTGGTCTGGTATAAAATGGGGAGGTTGGTGGCCCTGCATGTGGCAGGGGGTTGGAGATTCATCATCCTTGAGGATCCAACCCAAACCGTTCTGTGATTCTGTGATTCAGCAAGAGATGGAAGCAAACAGCCATTTGTTCTGAATTGTGGTGACCGAAGAAGGTCAGAGCCCTTTCTGTGCTCCTGGGAGGAAAGCAGAGCTTTGGCAGAAGGTTGGGAGCTGATGCTGCGGTGCCGTCACGGCTCATTGCAGAGCTCTGCTCAGAGCCACCGCTCCTCGTGTTTGCTACCACATACCACCTACAGCTCCCTACAAAGCTGTGCATGTTAGTTAACCTCATTAAATCCTAAAGGATTAGTCAGCTGTTCCTCAGCCACGGAATTGTTAGGAAACATCTAAAGCTCAAAGTTATGTGGCTTGGAAAGTGATTTTCTAATGCGCAGACTTCAAAGGAGTTTTGAAATCCTGCAGTGTAAGGAGACACAGCAACGTTAATCCACTGGAGTGCTGCTTAATGGCCTGTTTAATTTCTGTCCTGATCGCCCTCTGATCAGCACCGAGCATCAGCTCTGTGCCCTGCAAAGCCACGGAGCTGCTGCTGCGTCCCATTTGTTCCCAAGGAGCCCTTTGCTGTTTCAGTGATGGCAAAACCTGGGAGCACCGATGAGGTCCCAGCCCACAGTGCTGGGGAGGAGGGCTGAGCACATCAGCCTCGTGTTCTGAGCAATAACCCCAAAACTGAAGTACAACAGAGCGGGGCCTCAAGAATTTGAGATGTTATCATCGAGTTCAAAACAACAGGGAGGGTTCAGAGCTCACTGTGACACCCTGCACAGCCCCATCCCCCCCAGGCCTCTCCCAGGTATGGGCTGTTGTGTCACACTGCGGTGTTTCACCTTTTCTGCTAACACATAAATTAACACCAGGTCGTTTACTGCACGTGGCTGTAATTAACACCGGGCTATGGAGAAAAAAGAAACGTTCTCTAAAACTTTGATCGAAATTATTTCGTGTTATCGCTGCTTTCTGTGATGCAGTGATGCCGCACTTATCTTGCTGCCTTTGATAACGGTTTTGTGACAGATCTGCTGAGACTCCCATGAAAAGGGAAGAATGGGAACAGCCTTTCTACATCGCTCTGTAAAAACTCTTGTATGGCATTGCTGCTGCTTAATTCCTGATCCTGGGAAGATAGGAGACGTATTAATCGTACAGCACTGCACAGAGCAGTGCAGGTAGATTGGAGTGATGCTGCTGGGAGCATCGTGGCCCTTCTGCAGATGGAAGCACTCCTTGATCCACAGCCCACGCCCTCCTCCCCATGTCTGCTCTGCAGTGGGGGCAGTGTGACTGGAGGGCCCTGGGGAGCACAGCACAGCACAGCACAGCACAGCACAGCACAGCACTGCACAGCACTGCACTGCTACACCCAGCTGTGCTGCTGTGCAATGCTTTGTTCTGTGACAGACAGCAGCAGGATGCAGCACAGCTTCAGACGCCTGCAGGGCTACCAGGGCCTGGTGCTGGCAGGCAGTGATGTGCAGGAGTGGGCGTCCACTCTCAGCAACCTGCATTTCCTTATGCATTCTGAAGGGAAGTTTGCAGCTTTCTGTGAGCTGCTGCCCCAGCTGTTCCAGTTGGGGTGAAGACAGCGACTGGTGGGAGCTGGGGATTACGTGTGTCAGGGGCTGGGATGGGTTTTGGGGCCATGTCAGCTCTCCCAAATCCCTGTGAGCGGGGGCTGTAAAACTCGACAAGGCGGCTTCAGCTCTTTCAGATCCCATTACAGATGTAAAACCACCGACTGAGCTGAACTGCTTACAGCTGCTCACCCAGCTCCTGGCAGAGCGCTGACACCAGGGGAAGGTTCAGGCAGGGGATTTAGTGAGTGGTGCTCAGAGATGTGCAGAAATGGAGGGCAACGGCAGAATTGATGAAACCAAGAGCTTGTGAGGTTCAGTTTGTTTCAGGTAAGCTGTCAGGAGGTGATATTTGCAACAGGTGATTCCATTCTTGGGGATGACTGCAGAATCATGGAATCAAAGCCCTCCCTGTAAGTGGGTGCATCAGCCCGGAGCCCAGCTGGGTTCTCAATGCCCGAACTGCCTGGCTCAAAGGGCACTTCTGGATCTTGCAGCAGTCTGAACAACGCAACGTGAGGAAGTGCTGCAAGGAGCAGAGCTTTGCCTTCACCTGGCCCAGCAGGCTGGGAGCCATCAGAGCTGAAGGCTGCAGAGCACTGCTCTGCTCTGGAATGGAGCAGCACTGCTCAACCTGTCTGGGACAGCAGGGCTGTCAGCACAGCTGATCTGAGGCATTTCTGTGCATCCTCTATGAGTGGGTGAAAGCCTGGAGCTTTCCTAGCTCATCACTATGGCAAAGGGGGGACATCTCCCCCAGGGGTGCCGCTCAGCTCTGGCTATCAGCTGGGACGTGCGCTGATCCCAGGCTGTGCTGTGACCCCCAGCAGCACTCACAGTGCCCACCTGGCCCCACAGCCCTCATTTCCCCACATCACCTCCCCACATCCACAGGCTTATCCCTCCCTGATGGTTCCGCAGGACGCTAAGCTCAAGATCCAGACTTAAACGCTCCATTACTACTTTTAGGCTCTAAATCCAACACGTAGACTTCAAACCCACGCTCAGCTGTGATTCTGTGTGACTGCACGACTCCCTCGGTTCAACTCTCTGGGTCTTTATCTCCGCTTTGCATTCATAGGCAGCAGCAGTGCTTGATCGCATCGCAGACATTCAGTGCGCATCCCAGCGCGAGCAGCAGAGGGGGATTTGCATAGGCTGCCTCCTGATTCACACTGACAAGTCCTCTTAGTTCATCTTTTTAGCTCTTCTATACACAAAGCTCCAGCAGCAACCAGCTGCACTTACGTAGAGCAATCCCTGTGGTCGCCTTCTTTATTTCAGAGTGGATGAACAGCGCTTGGGGGCACATTGCTGAGCTCTGCACACCTCAGAGGTACAATTACTGCTGGGGGCTGCAGCCCCACGTCCAGCAGTGCTGTGTTTTCAGCTGGGAAATCGAGGCATACAGAGGATGTGATTGGGATGAATTTGCTGCAACATCTCACCAAAAGGTGGTGAATTCCCCGACCTCCTGTTGTTTGTAAACTTTATGTGATTATTTACGAGAGTCGGTGCCTATTGAATGTAATGATCACCAATTTAATATCTGCAGTGCCTCAGGGTGTTTTTTATTTGTGTAAGGGGGGGAGAGAGAGAAGGACATCACGATGCACAAATGCTGTTGTTGTTGGCACTGTGGTGATGCACAGACCAAACACTGGGGATGGTGCTCCAGCTCCAGGTGAGGGGTGCCAGCACGGCTCAGCCAGGATGGCACAGCTCTGCGTTCAGACCTGGCTTTGCTCTCTGGGCTTTTTTTTTTGGAGCTTGGCAACACAAGTGGTGGCATTGCAAGCGTTGGGCACAGGAATGACTTTGTAGGAGTCCAGATGCAGCACCACGATTCCCTTTCTGTCCTCTCCACCAAAAGTGCGCCTTCACGCTCTAATTAAACAGCAGTCTGACATGTTTTTGCTGTTTTGATCGCTTTTGAACTCTGACAGTGCGATAAACAAACACTGCATCCCTGCACAGCTGCGGTCTCAGTTCCTTCCCTCGGCTGTGATGTGGCAGAGCTCAGCCCTGTCTGTATGGCATCGCATCGCCCCAAAGCACAAGTGGATTGAAGTGAGAATGTGAAATCCTTGTTGTATTTAACACTGAATTAACTGCTTTTATGTGTAAGAAATCCAAGCTGGACGTGGCTCTGGGCAGCCTGGTCTGGTGGTTGGTGACCCTGCACATAGCAGGGGGTTGAAATGAGATGATCATTGTGGTCCTTTTCAACCCAGGCCATTCTAGGATTCTATGAAATACATTACGACACACACGTGGAGCTGCATCAGTTTGAGTTGATGGCTGATGCCCAGCAGTGCTCCGTGCTCTGGGAGCAGAGGAGGGGGAGACGATGGGGAACACCCAGCACAGCTCTGGCTCCAATCACCTGCAGCCCGGAGGTAACGAGCAGCAGATGGATAATTAAAGTACGGCCCAAAGGAACAGCGATGTGAGTTATTGTAGGTGGGCAGACAGCTGTTAGCTGTGTGCCATAGAGGAGCAGGCCTGCAAAGGGACGGAGCTGTGCAGGAACGGGGCAGCACGGAGGTGTGTTTGTTAGGAGCAGTTCTGCTGCAGTACAGCAGGTTCTCAGCGGTTTCTGTGCTACGCAGAAACGAATCTTTGTTGCTGTTTAGCATTGCAGAGCGCTCCGTGTTGAAACGCGATTCCTCCAAACGCGCTGTTGTGCAAACAGAGGTGAGCGCCGGGGCGCAGCGCTGCAAACAAACAAACAGACAGACAGACAGACAGACAGACAGACAAACACCCGTTGTGCTGCAGCTGCAAACACCGCCGGGCTCCGCAGCACCTCTCAGCGGGGCCGCTCCGTCGGGATGGGGCACCGCGCACGGAACGCAGCGGGAATTGAGACCGAAGAGGAGCGGGCAAAAAAACGCCCATCGAACCGCATCGCCGGGATTCATTTCCGCCCTTCACAGCGGTGATGACCGCTGCCAGAGGCGGTTCGCTCGTCCGGCCGTGCCGGGCGGCGCGGAGCTGAGATGCGGAGCTGAGAGCAAAGCTCGCGCGGTGCGAGCGCTCCGCATCGCCGCTCTGCAACGGCAGCCGCTGCTCCGCCCGCCCCGCCCCGCGGCACGCAGCCACGAAGCGCTCGCGCACGCTCCGACCACATCGCGCGCCAACCCAGGCGGTGCGCGCCGCCGTGACGTCACACGCCCCGCCCGGCTGGATGAGGGCGGGGCCGGCGCGGCGGGGCCGGGGGCGCGCGCGCGCGCGCGCGGAGGGGGGTGGGGGCGGGGCGAGGCGCGCGCGTAGGGGGCGGGGCGGGGCGGGCGGCGCCGCCGCGGCGGGCGGCAGTCGGGCGGCAGCGGCCGGTGCGGGAGGCGGCGCGGGCGCGCCCATGGTGCGGCATGTCCAAAACGCTGCGGAAGAAGCGGCACTGGCTGAGCAAGGTGCAGGAGTGCGTGGTGTCCTGGGGCGGCCCGGCGGGCCCCGACCCCGAGCTGCTGCACGGCGGCGCCGAGCGCGGCGAGTTCCCGTACCTGGCGGGCCGGCTGCCGACGGGCGCCGAGGGCGCGCCGGGCCCCGCGCTGCTGTCGGGCAAAGCGCCGGCGCCGGGCGACGTGCTGCTGGAAGTGAACGGCACCCCGGTGAGCGGCCTGACGCACCGCGACACGCTGGCCGTCATCCGGCACTTCAGGGAGCCCGTGCGACTCAAGACCGTGCGGCCAGGTGAGCCCGCAGGCCGCGCCCGTCCGCTGCGGGCCCGGCGTCGCGGCCTTCGGGCGGCGGGACCCGGAGTTGGAGCGGGGCGGGCGGGGCTGCGGGGCGGGCGGGGGCGGCGGCTCTGGCGCCGGGCCCGGCGGGGCAGCGCGGTGCGGGCGCTCCGTGCGTCCTTCGCGGCGTCCCGCGGCGCGGGCGGCGGGAGCGCGGTCCGTTCGATGAGATCGGCGTAGGTTTGGATCGGTTCTGAGCGCGGGCATCGCTGCGATAAATCCGTCCGTCCGGCTGCGTTACTCCCCGCTCCCCGGGCTGTAATGCTCGCTATGAGCTCGCTGTGCCCCTGTGTGAGCACCGGCAGTGCCGCAGGGGTTGGCAGCTCCACGCTTCTTATCTATCCGCTTTGTTCTGTGCTTATTTGCGATCCCCGGGCTGCCGTTTGCTGGTAGGTAATGTGTACCTGAAGGCGGTTTCCTCCTTTGACCGCTAATTAAGAGTTATCTGCTGTGCCCCGATGGGTATCGCCTGCGTAAAGCAGAACAGAAGTGACCCACGGAGGATCCGGGAGAGCTCTGGAATTTTGACTGAAATGGGGAAAATAGAAAAACAGAAAGGGTAAATAATTTAAGGAACAAATTCTTTAATACAAGGCAGTAATCTTTATTTAAAAGACGAAGTCAATGAGAGATGGAACTATAACAAGTATCAAATGGAATTGCGTTTGCTCTGGAGGGCAGCAGGGATGTTCCTGCGCTGGGATTCCATAGCAGAGATGTCCCAGACTTCACATTAAAGCTGCCAGAACAGACATTAGGATGAGTGCATGCGGTGTAAAGCAGAAAGGTGCTGCAGGACAGGTGAGGGTCCCACGATGCCCCACATGGTGGGACGGGGCTGGTGCTGAGCACTGGGCTGAGCCTTGTGTGTACAACTGTCATTTTTCTGCTGATTTTATGTAATTTTTGGAACAAATCGTATCCGTGCTCGAGATGGTGCAGCTTTGCCATGCTAGAACATATTGTGAGCTTATTTACCACATCAGATGGTTTTGGCAGCGAGATTCTGTGTCAGACTTGCTGTCCTTAAACGCAGCAGGCTGTTGCTGTTTCTGTTGACACCGTGGTGCAGCACGGAGCTGGGGGTGCATGGAGGAGCACAGAGGCAGCAGGCAGAGCTCCGCAGGGCTCCTCTGCTCCCATCCCAGTGCTCCCAGCAGTGCTGGGGCTGCAGAGGTGGTGATGCATGACTCTTTCCACGTGTCTGAGCTCTGAGCCCATCCATTCTGCATCTTTCTAAGATCCCGTGCAGGGATCAAGCTGCCTGTTCTGAGTGGGGCTGAGTGCAGGTGTGCAGCGGGCGGGAGCCGAGCTGCCTGCTGCTCTGAGCATCCTTCATTAAAAGGCAGCAACAGCTTTCGTTGGCAGCAGTGAAATCTGTCTGTGATCCTTCTAGCAATCTCACGGAAAATGGAAAATGGAAATTTCAAGATACTGTTTAGTCTTGTTTGGTAAGACACTCGAGAGATATGAATACTGAATTGAACGCCATCTGTTAAGTGCGGATCGTGAACGATGGACCACTTTGTTGCTGGAGAAATGGTTCCTTCCCTGTCTGGCTGTGTTCTCTGCCCCACGGAGTGAGGCCGTGGGTTGGTGCTGTGCCCAAAGCACCGTGATGGCTGTCAGCAGCCGTAGGTGTGTGCAATTTGTAACCTCCCATTCCTCTCTATACGAACATGTTATTCTTGGCATAGAGCATCTTGCCATTCCTTTTCGCACACTCCTTTGTTTAAATCTCGCTGCCACGAGTGCTGTGATTTCACCAGCTCTAATTATTCTATTCTTTCTTAGTGCGTTAGCTTCAAATGATAACGAGGCCTCATGTGGCCAGTTAAGCAACTGCTGTGCTGCTGAACGGTCTGAATTTGTTCCCTTCAGGGTGCTGCTCCGTGCTGTGCTCTGCTTGCTGGGGCCTCTCAGGCAGCACAGGACTGGAATCACCTGAGCTGGGCACCGTGGTGACATCAGCCCCAGAGTCACCCCACGGGTACAGGGTTTGTATGACGGGGTAACTTGGTGCTCCAGGTGTCCTGAAAGCAAAGCTGCTCTGCTCAGACAGACAGCTGTGATTGAGACACCTGCATGTGTGTGTTGGTTGTGACACAGAGAGGGGTTTTTTTTTTGCTCTTACAGTCCAGGTTTGCCTGCTAGCCTGGAACTAACTTGCTTAAAATCCTTGAAGTGCCAGTTGGCTCTGCTCTGCGATGGCAGGAGCTGCTGTGCTCAGTGTGAATGAACACAAATCTTCATTAGAAGCCGTGGCTTCAGCTCCCTGGTTCTGAGCTCTTGGCTGGCTGTAACCAGGGGTTCATTGCTTGTAGAAAATGGCTGGGTTTCGTTGTCTTGGAAGATTCAACTTCCTTAATGTTTTTTTTTCAAAGTTTTTTGGGCTTTTTTTTTTTTTTTTAGTAGCTTCTGCTTGAAGTTATTTTTCAGTTGGTGATTCTGAAAGTCTAAAAAATATAATGAGCAGCGTGCGCTCTGAGGGCTGAAAAAACTCCTCAGGTTTCGGTTGTTGCTCTGATTTAAGGCCTTTGAATGCATTCTTCTGGCTCTTCAGGATGCCTCCTCTTAAGAGCTATCTCTTCACGTCCACACCTGTTAGTTAAATTGTGTATTGTTCCCTGAGCCAGAAGAGTTTTCTTCTTTAAAGCAGCATTATTCCTGGGAGCTCTGGATGTGGATGAAGAAAAGCACGAGCTCTTCTGCTGTATCTGAGAGTCAGTTCCTTGCTTCATCCTGGAGGGGAGAACAACAGCGGTGAGAAGGTTTGCAGAATTGCACTGAGTTGCTTTGAAGCAAGAATCCCCCCGAGTTCCCTTCTGTCTGTGCTGGGTGGTGGACCTGCATTGTTGCTCTGTGCCCTGCGGCGTGGCTTTGGCTGTTCCATGCAGGTGCAGCTTTTGGGATGACATAACATCCCAACGTCTTCTGTGCAAACGTACGTCATCGTGTTTTTTGTGGGAGACAAAAAACGGAGTGTAATTTTTCAGGGGTTGCTGGTTGCTTTTAGTTGAATGCAGTGTCCTCAAATGAAAAGTCACTGCTGTGTTTGCTGTCAGCCCTGTGCCGCTCTTCCCTGCTGAATAGAGCAGTTTGCATAACTTGATTCAGCTCATGAAAGCAGCGTGTAATATGTAAGTAAGGAGTTAATCCCTTTAGGTTCAGGGTTGCCGTATCTCTTCAGTTATCTGCATGAAAACTGTAAAACTGGAATTCCAGCTCTGCCAGACCGCGGTGCTTCCGTGTGGATTTTGACTGTGTTCTAATTCAGTGCTGTTTCATTACTGACTTCGGTAATAAATACAATCAGACTAACAGCTGGGGTCTGATGAATATGGATCGTGGGTTCTATATAAATACCAGAAGTGGGAATCTGGGAGAGCTGTCTAGAAATACATTATTTTCATCTGCATGGTAATGAAGCATTCTTTCAAGAGGCGTTGAAGGCGATCAGCGAGGTTAGCGTGGTTGTATGGGAATTACTGATCACTCAACTTTAAACCTGCTGCATTTGGAAACATTTGCTGCTTTCTTATCAATCTAAACTAGTGTTGTCCTGATAGGAGAAGAGAAACCCAGGGCTCGCTGCAGTGACAGCAGCAATAATGTCTGCCCCGTGCTGTGTACTTGGATCTGGCTGTGATGGAAACCTTTACTCCGTGAGACAGAGGAGGGTGGAATTACAGCACAGAGGAGCAGCAATGTGCCCGTGCTGTACTGAAGAGCAGCAATGGGAGCTTGTTGCTCCTCCTCTCAGCCCAGGTAGGAGGTGACTGGGGAGGTAACCAGCAGCAGCAGCAGGAAGTGAGAGGTCACCAAAGGGGAGCTGTGCCTGAGCCCGGTGATGTTTGCAGTGACTGCACATGCTGCAGGAGCATTGCATGGGGGAAGGCACAGCCATTCCTCCTTTCTCCTGCTTGATTCCTGTATGTCCCCCAACTTGTTTCCTCCTTGCAGTGAAGACCTGGGAGCGCTCCTCTCGTGCTGTGTTGTTCGCAGTGCTTTTGCTTTGCCAGCCAAGTGGGAGCTGCAGCGACTTGAGGGATCTCCACACACAGACACATCTGCTGGAGGAGTTCCTGGAGTGCCAGTGCTGGTCTGGAGGAGACCCTGCCTGAAAAACATTCTTCTGAAAAGCAACTGGTCTGTTCTAAAAGCGACTTATGCTATTGCACCTGGGAGATGGGAGGCTGAGTGATGTTTACTCCATCCTGCATTCTTGGCTCACAGGTTTACAGCTCCCCATAGCTGTCTGCAGGCCGTGATGGGTTTACATAAAAACACTTTTAGAAGTTTCCAATCTAAAGATGCATCATAGACTAAACACTGAAGTCACTTAAAAGGAGGAGCCCGCTCCCCTCCTCGCAGCCCAGCCTCCAACCCACACCCTGTAGGTCTGGCCATTAGGCATCTCACTTTGTAGTGTAAATGTGAGGGAAGAGCCGTGTCCTGGAAATACAAAGGAATGGTTGGTATGTTCCAGTGCTGTTTATGTTCTGGTAAGCAGATGGGGTTTGAGGTGCTCAGCATCTGCCCCTCTCAGGGCGATGAACAACACTGAAGGCCATTTTGCATTTTAAAATGCAAAGTCAGGAGCTGCGTGCAGTCATCTGCCAAAAGTTGCTCTGGAAAACAATCATGGATGCTCTGAAGTGCAGCCTGCGTGTGGTGTAGGAATAAAGAGCAATGGGTTTATCGCAGAGTTCCTGCTGAAGTGCCCCCAATGCCTTTTCAGAGAATCTTTGATAATGCACGTGGGGGGAATTTCATTTCCTTTGGACCGGGGTTGTTTTGCAGTTAAATTCTGAGAGCAATTTGGTGCTCATTATGCTTTGAGATTCAAATTGTGTCCCTTCTATTAGGACAGCTTTGGTATGCAGGAGAGGAGGTAGCTTGTGATTAGAGTCCTGGCACACTGCTTTGCATCACGTTCACCATTTGGGAATTTGGTCAGCTTTTGCATGTTCTGTGGGCTGTGAGGAGGGAGGTGGTGGTGGGAGCTGCCTGGGGCTGTTCTGCTTGGGCTGCGTTCTGCACACAGCTGTGGTCGTGGCAGGGTGAGAGATGCTGACCTGAGGTCCTCACTGGGCTGAACCAGGGGGGGCTGGGGGGTGTGCTGGTGGGCCAGGCTGCTGCTGATGTGCCATTGGGACGCACTGTGGGCCTCCAGCAGCAGCTGTGAGCCAAGTACTGCTCACATGGGTCCATGGCAGGAGCCAGCAGGGACACTCAGGTTGGCCTGCAGTGCTGGGAATGGCATCCAGGAGGTCCTGGCGGATTGCGGCATCCTCTGAACACATGAAAAGAAGCACGCAGGAGGTGAGCAGTGTTGAGAGCAGGGCTTCAGTGAGCGCCGAGCAGGAAAATCCCTCTTAAAATAGGCCATAACAAAAAGAAGTGCCTGCTTCAGTGTGGATTTTCCTTTTTCCTGCAGGACTGAGGGGAATATCACAACGCAAACATGACTGAAGTGGGAATGAGGGCTGTTTTGTCCCATTGGCACATGCCTGGTGTTTGTGCAGCTGTGTCCTGCCAGCTCCGTGCTGTGGCCGAGCCCAGGGTGTGTGCATCTCTGTCCCTTGGTTCTTCTTTTCCTGACGCTGTTAAAGAACAAAACATAAAACTGCTGAGCAATAATTTGAACCCAGTGTAACTCAGCGTGCTGATGAGGTATTTTCCTACTTGTATGTAAAAAGCTAAGGACAGAGTGGATTTTTAAATAATCGTGACACGCTTTTGGCTGAAATGAAAGTAAGGGCTCCCAGACAGCAAAGCAGTTAAGCCTTCTCCTGCCTTTAAGATTTCATTGTCCATAGATGCAACTTTGCTTTGGTTACAGCCCTCGCCGGTGGTGACCTTCATCCAAGCGAAGGTTTGCTAAAGGCAGAGGCAGAGCTTGCTGGTACTGCTCATTAAATCCAAGAGGATTAACGTACAGTTTATTTCCTCTAAACCCACAGAACTATCAGGAAATAACTAAGCCCTAAAGTTTTAGGTTTGCAGAGATGATTTCCTCCTAATGCACGTACTTGGGAGGAATTTCAAAATCCCGTTATGTAAGAGGGAGGCAGAGTCCCCATTAATCCCAGGGAATGATGTTTAATGGCTTGTTTCATCCGTTATCGGTCTAAAGAATTCCTCAGAAATCAGCTGACCCAAAGTGCCAGGGAAGTATTTTTACCTCTGTTGCTGAAACTATTACTGCTCAGTAATTTCACTAATCTGCTTTGCAGCGAGATTAGATTGCAAATGCTTTGATGCAGGGAGGGCTGTGTTTGTGAAAACAGCCCAGTAGCCGCAGGCACCGCCGAGTGGAAATGCCAGAAAGCGAAGAGGAGTGCTGCTCTGCTGCTGAGCAATGGTTTGAACCATCCATCGCCTGGATCGTGCTTCAGATTGGCTGTGGTTTGCCATAGTTCCAGCCCTGCCCAGCTGTGTGCTTCTCACCCAGCAGGACGCGGGGCGGGCGGTTCTGTGTCATGGAACAACTGCACGACTTGTGCCGGAGTGGCAGCTCTGCTGCCCTACTTACGTGGTGTAAAAATACCTAATCCTGAGGATTTTATTTCCCTCTCCGTAGGGCAGCGGAGAGTAATTACTTTTCTCTAGTGAAGGTAGAGATGCTGGAAAAGTTTAATTAATGCCCGTTAGGAGATGCCAGTGATACTTAAATGAATTCATCAGGGCAGGGCACTTAACGCTGGTCAGAACAGCAGCAGTTGCAGTGGCTGTGTGTTTTTGCACTGAGTTGCTAATGGCTGTGCAGAAGTACCTGCAGACTCCTGCTTGACATTGAGTGGAAGAGGAATTAAGGAATAACCCCCCCCCCAAAAATGTCACCTTTCTAGTGTAAATGGATGTAACAGCGTGAGAGCCTGGGAGGCCTGGAATCTACCTGTGATCACAGATGTGAGCCTTGAGGTTTGTGCTGAGGGGCCTTCAGCCTGTCCCATCCCCGTGCTGATGGAGCAGATGCTGTGAGGATGAGAGCTGCGCCAGTTGTCTCCACCAGAGCTGTGAATCCCTCTGAAAAAAGAGCAGCAGACATGTCAGTGGTGTTCATATGGTTCCTCATCCCAAATGCTGGCATCGGAGCCTTCCAGAGCCTGGAGAATATTACTGCTGGGCCGTGACTGCAGGAATTTAACCAGCCCTGCTTGGCCATGCAGCAGTCTGGTTTTAACACGGATTCTAGGAGGAAAAAAAGATGACACAGCTGTGTGTGCGGGGAGGAGGAAGGTGCTGCTGTTCTGCTGCTGCTCCTGCAGACACACAGCTGCTCTGCTCAGGAACGAATGTGAGCATCACAGCATTGCATGTGATGCTGCTCCGTTCAGTCATCAAACTCTGCTACGTGATGTGGAGTGTCGTGGTGTAGGAGTAGTACAAGGGTTTGCACCTGAGGAACTTCCATCCCTGCTTTTTCCCTAATGCAGGAGAGGAGAAAGGACTGACATCAGTTCCTGCTTTGTTGAATCACCCTCGGGGACATGCAGTTGTTGTTCTGCAGTTGTAATTTGTTGCCTCTTGGCAAATACATCTTTTTTTTTTTTTTTCCTTAATTGAACTACGTTGTTAAGAGGTCCATTGCTCTCTCTGGTTCAGGTGGTTGCAGAGATGTCGGATGTTAAGGGAACTGCGAAGGAAAGCTGTGCCTGCTCAAGCATGATGATATCTGCTGCTCTGTATTTCACAGCACTGCAGTGTGGTTGGGTTGAAGAGACCCCGGAGCCCCCAGCCCCATCCCTGCCATGGGCTGGTTGTACCTCTGCTTCTTCATCTGCCTTCAATAGCGATGGAAGGAAATGTGGAGGTACTGAGGGTGGCTCTGGATAAAGGAGCGCTTCAGTAAAGGTCTATTGTGGGTATCCAAATATCTGCTCTGTGAAACGCTGCGCCCTGGCAGTAGTAAAGCATTTCAAAGAGATGGCTCCAGAACGAATATGGTCAGGGGAGGATGACAGGGAAGGGAACAGTGCAATAAATAGAGGGAAAAAACGGCTGTGCTGTCAGTTCTGGTTTCCCTATTGGGGTGTGTGTACGTAGCTGCCTTCTGATTGATTGTGAATTGAGAACAGGAATTACATTTGGCTTTGCCTTTAAAGCTGTCTTGTTATTTGAAGTGCTTTCTTACGAGAAGAGCTCCGTTCCTGTGTCAGCCCGGGGTTGGGGAGCTCTGTGAGCAGACACAGAGCAGGCCTGCCCTGCAGGAGCTGCACCCCAGAGCTGCGATGGTGGGGCTGTGTGACTGTACAGGGATCTCATGGCCTGCGTGAACATCGCTGCTCTGCTCAAGGCATCTACCTTGTGGAGGACGTGTGGAGGCAGTAATGAACATGAAGTCACCTGGAGAAAGTTGATGGCAGGCTGATAACTCATCCTTCACACGGCCGCTGCGGCTGTCTGCCGAGAGCTGTTTTCTGTTCTCTTCTTTGGATTTTAATTGGTGTGTAATTTTTGCTGCTGTGTCAATGTTGTGACATTGAGGGGACAGTGTGTGGCTGGGATGAGCGAGATGGCTGCAGCCTGGCACCGTCAGACCGCTCAGGCTGCACCCAGCTCGGGCTCCTTTTTATGATAGAAGGCACAAAATAGAAATGAGAACAGCAGTTTTCTTACTGTGAAGTCGCTGCCTTTGTTTATCCTCTCTGCTTCAGCTGGCTCTGCTTTATAATGTGTTTTCAAGTAGTAGAAAAAGTTTGTTCTGAAGGTAAAAAATAACCTGCAGAGGTCTGGGATAGGAGGAGGTAGCCAGAGTGTGGGACACGTGGGTTCATCAGTAATCCAAAGGATCCCGTATTAATTACCATCAGTTAATAGACTCATTTACCAGTTCCAGTTTCCATGTGCTCTGCTGAGACCTCTTCCTCACTAACTGAGATAAGGAGAGGAGAAATGCTGAGAAGCAGATGTTGCATGACCAAGTACCCAGCTGTGCACTAACAAAATGAATCTCCTGGTAATTAGTTAACAATTCCTTGGCAGTCAGAGGCATATGTAAAACAGTAAGCACAGCATGGGGAAATAATAATAATAAAAAACATTAAAAGCACTTTCTGAGCTTTAAAACATTGGCAGCATCCTTTCAGCCATCTGTGTTGCTGAGGAGCTGACTGCTCGGTAAGTCATGCCAAGGTCAGAGCTGACTTGCAGCCCTTAACCCTTTGGCAGTGAGATGTGACATCCTGCTTGCTGAGCCTGGTTGTGTATCAGCACGGCGATCAATAAGGGAAAGCAGTGATGCCAGTGGTGCTGACACAGCTCTGTGTTCAGTAGATGCTTCTTATGGAAGGAAAGCAAGAGCTGAAAGGTGGACTCAGATGGGCATAGTGCAACTGAATTGTTAATTTTTTCTGATGCTTTTGTTGTAGCCCTGGAGAGAATAGAATATCTGACCGTGCCCTAATGGTTGTATTTGTAGGGAAAAAGTTGGGCTTTGTTCTAAAAGCAGTGCTGTGTGTGGTTCTGTAACTTTGTGTATGTTTCATCCGTAGGCTGGGGGTTGTTCAGCTGATTTACCAGTCACTTTTAATACAAACCCCACAGTTTACCCTGGTTTTCTCTGAGCCCCCCCATGGCTGGAACACTTTTATTTATGGAATGCATCAGAGTGGTACCAGTGCTTTCAGTCCATTGGAAGTGTTCACCATCTGCATCCTCCTGGGGGTGTAACGCTGCCGCATCACCACAGCAGTCCCTGCTCTGTGCTGCAAATTCTGTGCTTGCACGACTATGAACGTAGGTTATGAGCAATTGGTTAGGACAGGAAACGTAATCAGTCAATTAAAGCCTGATGAGGCTTTTACTTCAGAGTAGCTTCATCTGCTAAAATATGACGTCGTCTGCTGCGTAGGGGTGGTCTGTAATTGCTTCTCAGGGCATCCTGTGCACCTTGCCAGTCAGAGCCAGGCTGTGCACAGCTCCCAGTGGGATTCCAGGCTCTGTGCTGAGCTCGGGGCTCCCTGCCTGGGCCCTGAGGACATCCCAAGCTGACAGAACCGGAGGCTGCAGCAACCTGCCTGTGTCTGGTGCTGACATGGCTGGCAGCGCCTGCCCTCATTGCCCAGCCTTCCAGCGTGGCATTGCAAATACACAACAGCTTCACTTCGGGAGAGAATGCTCTAGGGAATGCCAAGTACTTCCCCCACTGCTGTATTTTGTAATGTGCTGTGGCTGTGAAGGGCTTTCTGATAAGCAAGAACTGATGAGATGCTTTGAAACACCCCAGGGTTTGTGTTTGACCCCACAGCACCAGGCCTGGCTGCCCTGCACCCTCCAGCAGTGGGGCTGGGGGTGAGCAGCCCTGCCTCCTGGCATCTGTTGGTCTTGAGGTAACTTTTCCTGGTTTTTTTTTAGGTTACTGTAGGGCAGCTGTGATTTGGATACGCTGACCGTAAAACCGCGAGCTGAACACTGGGTGCATTTGCAGAGGTGAAAGTTTCAAGTCCTGCAGGATGCTGTAAGGGTTTAAGGTAGCCATGGTTGACGCTGAGTGCTGTTCTGTAGGTTGTGTTTTGAGAGGGACTCATTTTCTTGTGTTATTCCTACGAAATTAATGTGACTTGGGCAACCTGAAAGTTGCATTGCTGTTTATACCATGATGCTGACATGTCAGCATGAATGCTTTTCTCTACCCAGCTTGGTTTGCTAATAAATGTGTTGAAACATGAGCCCCCTTCCAGCCTTTCTTATGCAGAAGGGGATACCAGGACATGCAGTTTGGGCCCTGCACTCTGCCATCACCCCATGCCCAGTGAGCGGGGCAGGCTGAGCAGCACTTCTCTCCATCCCAAAACTGAGAGCAGTGTGAAATTGCACGAGGCAGCATCAGCGTTAGTCATGGCTGTGCACATCTGGAGGCAGAAGGATTGTGCTGAGTATTGAGCAGAGGGAGCTTTTGTGGGGGGGGGGTGGCAATGCTGCTGTTTTCCAATTAAACTTGGATGTACCTGTAATCAATACGGCTGTGGGCATGGCGCGTTTGTTAGCGTGATGCAGAGGAGTGCTGACCTAAAACGCAATGTTGGTGTTTTTAAATCCCTGGGAGTCCTTGGGAGCGCATTGAGGCACTGCTGTGAGTGCTGGAGCCTGGATTTATTGCTGCACTGCCTCGCTGGCACAGCAGGAGCTGTCCTCGGGGAATGTCACCGCTGTTCGGAGGTGCTGGGCTTTCCAGAGCTTCTGGAAACAACCAAAGCCTCAGTGCTGAGTGTGGATCTGGGGCTCTTTGGTAGAAATGTCTTGAAAATGGGGGTGAAGTTTAAAACAAGAAGAAGCCCGGAGTCTGGCGGATGGAAAGTAAGGTAACTTCTATCCCTGAGTCGTTAAAAATTTTTGTGTCTGTGGCTCTGCTCCGTGATGGCTGTTGATGGGTGAGGAGCACATGGGAACAGCGGGGAGAGGAAGCACAGTCGATAATAAATGCCTCATTTTGGCTGCAGTTCACGGTAATTCTTCATTTTTCATGGTCGGTCTAATCCCAGCATGCGAAGCTGAGCTGCTCACGGATAGTTTTTTGTGGTCATAGAGCTAATCTCTAGCCCAAGTTGATATGGACAGAGCTGTCTGCTCAACAAAGCTCTCTGATTACACTTCAACGTGAGCCAGCGCATGGGAATGAGCTGTGCTGTTAGGAAAACAGTGATACTGAAAGCGAGGGGATGTGGGGACAGCTGTGGGGTCCCAGAGCAGAGCTTGGCTGCTGGGCTCAGGCAGAACAGAGGTCTGTGGAGCTGCTGCTGCCAGCTGTGTTGTTCCAGGAGGTTCCTTGCTGACGGGACTTCCCGTGTCTCAGGAGAGCACAAGCACAGTGTCACTGTCAAACTGCTGCTCTGCCAAACTCCAGCCCGAAATAGGTTAGTGGGCCTGGAAATTATGCACAGTGTAATTGTGTGTCTTGCTTCCTATGAAAAGTAGGCTAAAAATAAGCCCATGTAGTATTTGAATAAGTTCTAATCAGCGCATTCCAAAAAAAAAAAAAAAGGTCTTGGCATGTGAACACGTACCCTTCTGCTGGGAAAGTAATGCCAAGTCCCAAACAGATTAAATGGCTTGTGTAACACAGAGCAGCTGCAAGGACGTTTTTCTTTGGGGATGTGACTGAAATGTGTCATTCTATAGAACTTCACGCTGCTTAAGCAATAAGATATGGTGTGTTATCCATATGTCAGTATGTGAAATGTGACTCTACGTTAGGACAGGCACCAGGGCAGAGCATTTTTACCCAGGACAAGTCCTCTGTTTGGGACCCTTTGTTGGAGGGGGTTGTGGAAGCAATGCTTGCCAAGGGTAGTGACACATTAGCTGCAGATTACAATAGGGAGGCATTAATATTAGCGCAGTTCTGTTCATTTGTGTATGTTAATTGTGCCTCCTGGAGCAAATTGGTTTGCTTCAAATCTCAATAAATCATTTTCTCTACTGTGAACGTACTAAGACCCCACACTGGAAACGTAAGGGAATGAATGGAAGATTGTCTATAAATTTGGAAGAACAAGCCGTAGTTACCCTGCAGAAATTTGCCTTATTGTTTGGATTGCTTGCCTTTGTTTTGCAGTGTTCCAGCTCTGTATCTGCTCAATTACGAGCAGATTAAACGTTTTATGTATTATTACAACCTTAGCAGCTATGGGGGATTCTGGTTTCATAGCTGCGATGTCTGTGTGCAGCTGTGCAGAGCGAGAACAGCAGCGACAGCACTGCTCCTACCAGACAGCCCCGTAGGTGTGCTCGTTTGCAAGCTGATTAAAACTCAGCAAGAGACGGAGCACATAATTAGGAAGCCTTAATAAAGTCATCTCTGCTATTCTTAGAACAACCCTGAGTTTTTAAGTTTTTGGACAATTTTCGACCCTTCAGCTTTCCATAGCATGCGCTTTGGATGCATGTGAGCAGCGTGCAGTGTGACCACGCAGCAGCAGCAGATCATGTTTTGTCCTGTCCTGCTAATGGGGCTCGGCTTAATCTCCTGCGACGATGTCAGGAACTTGCTGGCCCTCCTGCTTTGCATTCCTGCTTCACTTTCAGAGGCAAGGTTTGATCTAACAAATCTAAGTTTTGTTTGGTGAGGTCTTTCAAGCTCTCCAAGCTGCGTTCACTGAGTTTCTAGATACCCATGTGAGTCCTTTTCTCTGCCTGAGCCTGGCAGTGGCAGAGGAGTTTGTCTGAGTACTTTGTCATCAGTGTGAGCACGACTGACTTGAGCTGGTAGCCATGTGCCATTCCGGCAGATGGAATATTGTGGGGGCTGCTAGAAGGGCAGTGCTGAGGGCCTGGGGAACAGGCAGCACTTGGCAGTAGCCACAGGGAACGGTGGTTGTCCTGCTGAGCTGCAGCTCCAGCTTCATCTGGTGCATGAAGAGCAGGACCTCGAGGGTGGCTTCCTGCTGACAGCTCTTCCTCTGACTCTTATTCCCACAGCCACCATACGGTGTCAGAATAGAAAATGCTCTCTGTGAGCCAGGAGCAGAGGAAAGTGATACATCTCAGCTTGGAGGTACTGCCCCGTAGGACCTGAAAGCAAAATCGTAGAATCATAGGATGCATTGGGTTGGAAAAGGCCTCAAGGATCATTGAGTTCCAACCCCCCACCACACGCAGGGCCACCAACCTCCACATTTCATACCAGCTGCCCAGGGCCCCATCCAACCTGGCCTTGAACACCTCCAGGGATGGACGGGGCATCCACAGCCTCTCTGGGCAGCTGTTCCAGCACCTCACCACTCTCATAGGAAAGAACTTCCCCCTGACATCCAATCCAAACCTTCCCTCCTTGAGCTTAAAGCCATTCCCCCTGTCACTGTGTAAATTTTTGTCAGCTGTGGTACTTTCAGGAAGTTTGAAGTGCTCCATCTTCCCCGTGAGCTACGTGTGATGCAATGGGCCTCGCAGTGAAGTGTGGGGAGGCATCTCGAGGAAAACAGAGAAGCAAAATGTTTCTTCAGAATATAGCAAACCTTTATAAATATGCATAAGGTTGTTGATCTTTTCTGTGCTTTTTCCTGAAGAAAATACAGAATCAAAGAGAGCAAAGTCGCCATATGTTATGCAAAAGGTCAAACTGTTCTCTTGCGGAAAGTTCTTTTGCATTTCTCTTCCCCACTGTTCGCTTGAAGGAAATGGTTATGTTTGCGTTTTATTTGAAACCCATTCATTACTTTAAATCATTTGAGTTCTACTCATATCTCCTTCAGTGTCTGATCTTATATCAGAAACAGCTGTACAGCTCTTTGTGCTCTGCCATTCTCCTGTTTAATAATAGCCACGCTAAAATACTTGGCATTATCAGAGAAACCCCTACCCAGTTGTAATTCTCCTGACTCTATTTCCATGGTTAATGGATTTTTGTGTGCGTGCAATGTATTACTGTAATTATATCTGATAATATTACATTTGAAGCTTGCCATCTGAAAGTTTCAAGTTCTCAAAAGGGAAATCCTGTGAGTGAAGGACCCGTAAGGCTGCAGGCAGGCGACGTCTCGGGCTGAGCTACCGCTGCATCACACAGATGTAAGTGAATCTGCGGTCGGTGTCCCCCCAGCTCTCCCTTGGCCCCTCTGGGTCTTTGGGCAGCACTCGGTAGATGGAAGCAGAATATTTTTGTGGAAAAACCTTTTCGATCCGCAGTGCTGGGTCCTCATTCCTTGCTTCCAAGATTGTCAACTGTGACACATCTGTTTGCAAACTGAGGGAATTGTTAGTTGGGTAACAAGTGTTATTTTCATACGCCAACCAAATGGCACTGAAAGAATCCTGTAAATGCCATCTATTTTCTGCCAGTGTTTTCTTGCTTCCTTCTGCACTGAACAAAACACTTTTTCTGGTAGTGGATGAGGAGCCTTGCCGTGGATACCCACAGCTTCTGGTGCAGTGCGTTTTGCTGTTTCCACACCACCAAAAATAAAAGAACCAAAGGACAGAGCACAGCTCCTGCTGCTCACACTTCATCTCTTGTCCTTTCCAGCCCTCAGTGTGTTTCAGAATTAAGCTGTGTTAGGATTAAAAGCCCAGAGCTCGCATTTACTGGTGTTTTCTGTGCAGCTGGGCTGTGCAAAGGGGAGCTTTGGTCTTGGCTGCATTCAGGCACTACCAGGGTAATAGAAACATGAGCTTTGTGGCAGCCTTGCTTCAATCCGGAGAAACGGTTTTTCATTTATTTCTGTACTGTAAACCAAACATTTGATTTTTTTGATTGCTTTGGTGAATGATTTGTTAAGACTGTAAGGCTTATCTCCACCACTACTTCTGTAAATACAAATGTATTACCAAGATTTCGTTGGACAGAGTGTAACAAGCTGCAATTAAATAAGCCTTTCAGTGTAAACCTTTTAATATTTTCTCAGCTTTCAAGTGGTAAACGAGTCTGCTTTAATGGGCTGCTGCGACTTTGAACTGTCTTGAGATTTTCTTCTATACAAAAGACTCCATGTAAATTCTTCTGTGGGTTGTTCTGCATCTGTCATGTGAAGGCAGCTCGGTCAGTGTGACATACCCTGTACATGGTGGTGGATTTGCAGAATATCTTTAACGACACATCCATTGCCCCATGAAAGATCCTTAATTCAATTTTCTTGAAAGCAGATTGACGCTAGTAGCATTTTCTCAGCAGGTCACCAGCAGATGCTCTTCACCCCTATTTCTTTACAGCACGAAGAAACAAGATTTGCTGCTGTAGCTGGAAGCTCACAGAAGGGTTTTGCTGCCTTCCTCTGCACAGTGCTGGTGCATCCCAGCCTGGCCAGTCTGTCCTGTCCTGTTGCTCTCCGGCCTTGGGGCGTTTGGTGGGGATGTGTAGAACCAGTCTCATAAATGCATCTATTTGCATAGCTCTTCAGGATTCAGTTATAAAGCGATCTGTGCTCTCCTTGTTCTTCAGTCAAACCACTTATTCTCTGCAGACGTTTAGTAAAGCGAAATTCACATCCCAGGAGGCCTTAGCAAAATTTTGCACGAGCATTTGAAAGCTTTTCTAAGGCCTCCTACTGAAGAATTTAATATATATATATATATTTAAAATATTTTCTCTTTGGAGCATGATTCTGAGTTGCCGTACCTGCTTTGATGCCTGTCTGTGTTCCCAAACAGCCCGGCTTGCTTTCATCTGTGCTCCTGCACTTCTCCATCCCAGGGCGATGTCCTCTCTCATCACACAGCTCTCTGGGCCCTGCAGTTTTGGCAGCGTGGCTCAGAGCTCTCGTTCTGCATCTCCGACAGAGCCTTGTGCTGAGGGAGGAGGTGAAGAGTCTGCTAATACAGCCAGAACAGATGAGCAGCATGCTTTGCTCTCTTTTCACGACCTTTAAAAATCTAAGGAGTTGGGTTTTTCTGTGGTTTCTGGGTGGTGTTTTTTTTTTCATTTGTCTTAGTGAAATATATCATTTGCATTTCAAATCCAAACGTTTGCTTTTCATGTATTTGGCTCTTCTCCCACCTTTGTTCCAGAAAATCAGGTTTTGTTCTTTACCTTGTCCCTTCTGCTCGGTGTACAGGGGGAACTTGATGTCTTGTGATGGTTTTCATCATCAGCAAATGTCCCAACCCAACCTGTGGTTGCTGCCCATGTGTGAGTGGTGGGGCTGCAGGACCTTGGCTGAATCACAGCCAGCCCATGAGCTGGCTGGGTCCTGGCAGGATGCTCCCAGCTGTATGTATGGAGATGTGGGTGCAGTGAGTATCCCAGCAGCACGCTGCGGGCCCATTGCTGCTCAGTCCAACTGAAAGGCAAACAGCACACTGTGTGTCACATTCCTAACGTGCTGCTCTGCTCTCGGTGCTGTGAGCATCCTGTGGTGACCTGACTGTAATTGCTGGGTAGCATATAGGAATTGTTAAGCGTTGTGAGCTGAAGCCAGTGATTTTCTTTCTCGTTGTCCATTAGAAAATAATGCAGCAGCTGATTGCTCTTTTAAGAAGCTGTTACCTGATTCTCCTTTGTGCTTTTATGAGGAAGCGGCTGTGCTCAGTGAGTGCGGTGTCGGGGTCTGCAGCTCATGCTGAGTTACACCTGTGAGTCGTTGCTGAGGAGTTACAGAGTGAATGCTGTGCACGCCTAGCTTTGGTTTCCTGGAGCAGCACACCTGGTTTGTGCAGCTGGAAGCTGCTTTAAATGGCTTTTGCTTAGTCACAGAATCACAGAACGGCCAGTGTTGGAAGGGACCTCAAGGATCATGAAGCTCCAACCCCCTGCCACACGCAGGGCCACCAACCTCCCCATTTCATAGCAGCCCAGGCTGCCCAGGGCCCCATCCAACCTGGCCTTGAACACCTCCAGGGATGGACGGGGCATCCACAGCCTCTCTGGGCAGCTGTTCCAGCACCTCACATAGTAAAGAATTTCCCCCTGACATCCAACCTAAATCTTCCCTCCCCCAACTTAAAACCATTTCCCTTTCCAAAAACCATTTCACTTTAGTCAAGTCAAAGACCAGTTAATGTTACTTTTGTACTGGTATCCAAGATGTAATTAAATGGTAGATATTCTCCCTTGCCCAATGCAGTGGTTCCTGCTGCAGTGTGAGCAGAGCCCTGGTTGTTCTGCACAGCCCCATGTGCTTGGCTGTGTCACAGTGTGGGGAATCCCCTCGCTGTCCCTTCTGCTCCGTTCCCACTGCAAACCAGAATTGCACAGCAGGATCTAATCCATGCTTTTTTTCATTCTTCAATGCTTAAAAAAAAAAAAGCCCCTCTGAGCCTCTGGCTTGCAAGGATTATCTGGGGAGGGGCTGAGGGGATTTGGGGTGAGGAGCAGTGGGCAGCGTGAGTTTACTCAAGTTCGGGATCTCTGTGGGTCCGCATCGTGGGACATTGGGTTTCATGCAGGATTCTCTTCCCATGCCATGCCTTGTGGCCTTCTCCTCTCCCGTGGGCCTGCAGGCAGTGACTGAGCTGGGTCTGTCTGCTGGGCCTGGTGTCCGTCCGTCTGTCTGCTGGGCCTGGTGTCCATCCATTGGCTGAATGGTGTGGCTGCTCCTTCTGACACCTGCAGCAGTTCCCCCTTCACATCCATTCCCTTGCATTACGTTTCCATGCTGGGTGCTGCAGTGAAGCTGCGTGCCTTAGCGATGGATTTTGTCATTTGCTAGGGAAGTTAACGTGCTTTTAATGAACTGCTGCTTGGAAAGTTGCTTTTCTTGTTAACAGCGAGGTGTTTTTTTTTTAAAAAAAAAAAAAGGAGGAAAGAAAAATGCCTCCCAACGCCATCGCTGCTGTTTAGCATATAGAGGTCATTGTCTCAGCAGGGTTGGCATGGAAACGTCGCTGAGCTCCAGCACAGAGCAGTGCCCGCCGTGCTGTGCATCGCAGCCGGCTGTGTTCACACCTGTGGGCATGGCTGTCACACAGCCCCTGCACCCACAGCATCACCCACAGCATCACCCACAGCTACCTGTGGAGTTACAGTGCTGTCACTTACGGTTGGGCGGTGATTCGTGTATCAAAACTCGAGTGCTGCAGTTCTGCCAGCGCTGGTAATTCAGCTGTGGGCTTGCTGGGGTTAATTCTAGTCACGCTGTAGCAGGAAGCAGCTGTTTGTGGCTGTGTGCTCAGCATTCCCTACTCAGGTACAGCTTTACACAGAGTTACAGAATGGCCAGGGTTGGAAGGGACCTCAAGGATCATGAAGCTCCAACCCCCTGCCACATGCAGGGCCACCAACCTCCCCATTTCATACCAGCCCAGGCTGCCCAGGGCCCCATCCAACCTGGCCTTGAACACCTCCAGGGATGGACGGGGCATCCACAGCCTCTCTGGGCAGCTGTTCCAGCACCTCAGCAGAGGGCTGCTGCCCTGTTTGTCCCCAGGTCTGTCCTCAGATCAGCTCTGTGCTTTGCAGTGCTGCCGAAGCCTTTTTGTTAGCGTGCTTTTCCTCCCGGATCTGCACTGAAACAGTTCCTTTGTGGTTAATTTAAATGAAAGCAAGAGGATTGTGCCTGTGCATCTTAGAGAACCTGAGCATATAAAGGACATTATTCCTCTCGACTGGTCCCTGTGTTGTGTGTGCCATCCGTAAGAGGCAGCTCAGCACACGGCACACAGCAGCACTGCATTTAGCTTTCTCATTGCTCCTGGGGTCTGCTGGGCAGGCTGTGTGCAGTGTGCTGCTCAGCTCCTGCAGGAGGAGGTAGCTCCTCTTGCATAGAAACGGGCCCTAGAGGCCGCCTGGAGCATCCTCGCTCTTCCTTCAGTTTCCTGCTTTTTAATGCACACCACTCGCTGTGACCTTCCCTCATTTTCTGTCTGCCAAGTGTTTTGTTTGACTTTCTCCCATTTTCCCCAGGCAGTGCTTTCAGCTCTGTGGTCGTGGTCAGAGAATGCAGTCCAATCTGCGAGGGTAATGTTAAGATTAACCCCATAGTGTTGGCCCATCCTTAGGAGCAGCATTAGTCTTACTTTTTTTGTTTTTTTAGTCCTTTGGAATGAGCTGATATTTATTGAAAAGGGTTTATAAGCTTTTAAATTTTAGAGGGGGAGATGAGTGAATGAAGGCTCTGCAGGTCCACGTCCCTTTGGGATTTTTCCCACTTGCCAAGCCTTCCCTCCATGCAGCTCTCGGAGCATAGCTGAGAACCAGAATCATCTGCCGTGGGGAAATCCGCCTCTATCGATCTGTGCGGAGATGTGCTCGTGTTGCTCAAGTGCAGCACTGTGGGTTGGGCTTTGACAGGGAGATGGATGGGCCGTTTTAGTAGTAAAACATTTTTTAATGTTGAGAAACCATCTTGCCTGCAAACAATGAAGGGATTTACAGTAAGAAATGGAAAATATTCTTCTTGGTGGAGATTACGCCATTTGTTTTCATTTTCCGTGACATGTTTTGCTCATTATGCTGCAGTAATCGAATCCAAAGCTTCATAAAGAAAAGCGCGTGATGGCAAAGCAGGGAATTCAGCTCAGGGTTTGCTGTCATAACAGCAGAGAGTGCTTCACCCATGGGAGCACCGCGAAGTTCTGCGCTTGGGAAGCGATGAGGGGCTGAGAACTGCGCTGCTCACCCCACCCAACGTGGGGTAATCGGTGCTTTACCCCCAGCACGCAGTGAGGATTGTATTTGGGGTCATCTTCGTGCTGTAAAATCCTTCTTACGTCTCTGAACGTTGTTTCTTCAGCACTAAATGGGGGTGAGAAATGAACCCTGGAGTTGAGGGATGGAGTTGGGTGCTCCCTGTGCTGCACCTGCTGTGGGCTGGGCTGGCTTTGTGCTTGGGCCATCTTTTGGTTTCTGGTTTTGGTCATCTCATGGGCAGCGCAGACCCCCATAAGCTTAGCTGTGTGTGTGTTATTTCATACAGTGTTTTTTGTGCCATTTGTTCATTTTCTGAACAGATCACCTATCTCACTGTAACACGGACGTGGTTAGCGGGCGTGATGGGGATGCGCTGATGGTTGCACTTGATGATCTCAGAGGTTTTTTCCCAACCTTAATGATTCTTCCAGGTTCCACCTGAAGTTGTTCGGCTGTTAAAGGTTCAGGTTTTTGTTTTTGCTTTTCAGATGTAACAAACCAACCCAAGGATGCCAGAAGCAGTAGATGATACACAGAATCACTGATCTGTTATGTTGGAGAAGGGAAAAGCATAAACCCACTAAAAGCAGTGCACGATGTAACTTGCAGCAGTGGCAGTGGTTGGGTCAGTAGCAGTGGATGGGCTTCGTGTCCTCACCCCCTGACTGGCACCTCATATAGGAACATTTGGTTTTAGGGTGCAGATGAGCTTTGTGTTAAGGCTGACGTGGATCTGGTGCCCCATTCCAGCAGCAAGGTCTCAGCTCCCTTCAGAGGCCCCAGTTCAAATCACTCATACAACAGTTTCCTTACGTTTTGTAACCTGTTGCTGACTTCCTTTCAAACGAGGCATTGAACACTGCAGTTCTTGCTCCCATTGTGCTGGGATAAACATGCTGCTGGCCATCTCCTGCATTGGTTTTAAGAGGCAACATCTAAAAGTCTTTTTCCCCGAAGCCCTGAGTGTTCTGCTGTAGTACATAACTTAAATTTATCAGGGTCACTGAACCCTATTTAATGTGCTTTCTGGGAAGATGACAGGGTACAAAAGATTGTTTTGTACCCTTCTGTCAGAAGGATGAGGCAGTAATACAAGAGCTCGCTTATTTGTGTGCTGAAGGGGCCATGGTTGTCTAGTGATGTGGCAGATTTGCTAATGATACCTGACAGAAGTATTGCAAAGGAATAATTGTAAAAAAAAAACCTTCTTCTATCATGCAGTGTTTTTAAAAAGAAAATGTTTTCTTTTTGTTACATCAAGAATGCAGGCTCGTGTGTGACAAAATATTGAATTCAGGTAGTCTAACCAGTGGCAGTAAATTGAATGGAAGGTATTACTGCTGTGTATGTTTTGAAGCAGCTCTCTATCCGTGTAGGGTTTGAATTTTGATAACAGATTTCATATTTTATTACTTTGTATTTCAAAATACTTTACTGTCTTGCTTAGGAGGTTCTGAGGTTGGAGGGTTGCTGCTCAGTTAGGCTTAAAATCACCTTGCCATATTTACAGCAACTGAGAATTAGGCTTTAGCGGTGTGTTTTTCATTGAGATTATTCAGTTTAAAACAACCCAAGTCTTGCTGCTTTTTTTTGGTCTGCTCCCTTTTTTGCAGAACTGACAGCAGTGAAATACCATTGGTGGCATTTTATTTTTTGGCTCAGTGTTTACAAGAGATATTTTTGTTTGTTTGCTTTTAAGGAAAAGTCATCAACAAAGATTTGCGTCACTACTTGAGCCTTCAGTTCCAGAAGGGCTCCATAGACCATAAACTCCAGCAAGTGATCAGAGACAATCTCTACTTGAGAACCATCCCTTGTAAGTATGTAATGGTTAGCCTCGTTTGATCTGTTTGTGCTCACCATCACCTCATTCGAGAGCTTTACACGTCTCCTCTCTTAACGTGCTGTACAGTTCTACCTTTTGGCAGGAGCTTTGTTCAGAGCTTTAGAAGAACAGTTGCATATCTTGAGTTGCAATGAAAATAACTCCTGGGATGGACTGACAACACAGCAAAAACTTTGGAGTTCAAAGCTCAGAGTATTTTAGGAGTGTCTGTGTTCAGTTCATTGGAAGTTATTGTTGTTAGAATAGCCACGTTACTTCCCACTTGGGAAATAAATCTTCCTCAGAACAATTAAGCAAACATCTTGTGATCACGTCATGACTTTGGGATGTCATACACGTGTAGTTGGGAGGTTACATAAAGTCACAGAATCACAGAATTGCCAGGGTTGGAAGGGACCTCAAGGATCATGAATCTCCAACCCCCTGCCACATGCAGGGCCACCAATCATCCCACCTAATGCTAGACCAGGCTGCCCAGGGCCCCATCCAACCTGGCCTTGAACACCTCCAGGGATGGACGGGGCATCCACAGCCTCTCTGGGCAGCTGTTCCAGCACCTCACCACTCTCTCTGTAAAGAATTTCCCCCTGATGTCCAACCTCAATCTCCCTTCCCTCAACTTAAAACCATTTCCCCTTGTCCTGCTGTTGTCTACCCTTCCAAAGAGTTGATTCCCCTCCTCTTTGTAGGCTCCCTTTAGGTACTGAAGGCTGCAATGATTCACCCCACAGCCTTCTTTTCTCCAGGCTGAACAAGCCTAGCTCCTTCAGCCTGTCCTCATAGGGGAGGTGCTCCAGTCCCCTGATCATCTTTGTGGCCCTCCTCTGGACCCTCTCCAACAGTTCCCTGGAATGGAATGGCTTGGATTGGAAGGGTCCTCGAGGATCGTGAAGCTCCAACCCCCCTGCCATAACCACCAACCTCCCCATTTCATACCAGCCCAGGCTGCCCAGGGCCCCTCCAACCTGGCTTTGAACACCTCCAGGGATGGACAGGGCATCCACAGCCTGTAGGGTTGCAGTGACGGAGGATGATGAACCTGCTGGATAATGCTGTTAAGAAAGCACAAAGAGATGGTGGCAAGAGGCAGAGGGGGGTCTGTGACCAAGGAAGAAGAGAAAGGAGCAGGACAAGGACAAACTGAGTGTCACAGCAAGACTTAATTAGCTGGAGGAGCTGGATGGACACAGGTCTTTTTAGTTGTGCCAGCCCTTCTGGTCTGTGCATCTGCTAGCATTGCAGTCCAACCAGCACAGGTGCGAGCCTGCCTTTATCTGTGTGTTACCTACATGGCTGCTGTGTGAGTGAGGCTTCCCAGGGAGCACCTTGTAAGGTACAGGGTGCTACGACAGCTGCCAAACATTCTGTCTTTGCTTTTCACCCTTCTTTGTCATCTCATTTCTTAATTACCACAGAACCATCCTTCACCTTGTCTTAGAGGTCCTGCCATTTAAAAAGACTCATTGCTGTCTGAATTTGAGTATTCGTTGCACTAAAAGCTTCAAAGTTTGTCAGCTAACATTTTTGTAACTACAGAAATCCCATTCTCTTGTTACAGTCGTTAACATTTTGAACAGGTCTGTGAGTTTGTGAATTCCTTGAAAAGCTGATAATGGTGAAATGCCATTTATTTATTAGCTGTTCTCGTTAATGCTGCTCCCTCAAAAAAATAAAAATAAAAAAAATTGATGTATGCCTTTCCTGCTTTTAACATAATAGGACTTTACTGAATTAGTAAATTCCTTTCCAGGGAAGCCTTAATTAAGCTGTTGTGGCAGTGGGTGGCACCTACTTACAGACACAAAAACTTGGAGAATTTCTGTATGCAAAACAGCAATTTACTGATCTTGCTGAAACAGTTAACCTATAGCCAGTGTTTGGAGTACAGATGAATTGCCCCCTGAACTGTAAGGTTAAAATATGATTCCTCTGCCTGTTTATGGATTTTGTGGCCCAGAGATCAGGTATATTTAGTCATGTTGACCTCATTACTGAATTGATATGGATGCTCAAGAAATGATGGGAAGATGAAACACCCATACATCTGTATTAAAATACCATAGCTCTTAAACAGTCTCCCAGAATCCCAGACTGCTGTTGCCTAGCCCATGTAATCATCAGCTTCTACAGTGTAAGTTTTTGGTTCACTGAGCTTAAGGAAAAATTTCTAATTACTGCCTCATTCTGCTTTTCTCCTTTTCCTTCCACCATAACTTATCATTCCTACACGATCTCCTGGCCTAGTTTTTACACATTATTGTTCACTTGCTTGCATAGCAGAATGAGGTCATCATTGTATGAAGCCTCAAAAATATCTTGTTTTCACTTATTTTGACAGCAGGCTGCATTTGGTAAGAAGGCAGGATTTCAGTACCTAACAGTTGTGTTTTCTCTGTTTTTCCAGGCACTACAAGGGCTCCCAGAGATGGGGAAGTCCCTGGAGTAGACTATAATTTCATTCCTGTTGAGCAATTCAAAGCACTGGAAGAAAGTGGAGCCTTGCTAGAAAGTGGAACGTATGATGGTATGTGGGTGAAGGTTATTGGAATAGGAATTAATATCCAGTGCTCACTCCAGTATCTTGGTGTAAGTGTAGCTTTCTGTATTCAGGAGGTGCCACTTTTCCTACTCACCTTGATGGTTTTGTATTGCCTCTCTACTACTGCAATGCCTATTTTAGAGCTGGAGTGCCTATGAGAGGAGTACTGGTCTTTTTCTTTTCTTTCTTTTCCCAATTTTATGGAACAGAGGTGTTCTTCTCAGAGGCGTGCATTAAAGCAATGGGAAGCATGGGAAATCCTGATAAAGTAGGGAAAAGGTGTTTTGCAATTAAAAACAAAAACGTTTCATTGAAGGCAGTGAACCATCAGGAAGCAGTTAGCTAGAGACCTGGAACTGCTATGGTGATGGGCTTTTGTTGTGTTTTAAGGGGTTAGATAGCAGGCAGAGAACTTCACAGGGATGTGAGGGACCTTAATGTGGGAGTGGAGGGACTGGACCCCAAACCCACCTTTGTTTAAAGCAAGTAGGTGAAGGGAGGAGTTGGCTCAACCCTCAGATGTCTTGCACTGTTACAGAGCATCCCCTGCCTGCAGTTGTGCTTCGAGTAATGTTTGTTCTTTATTGCCCTGTGCTGTAGAATGAATGATTTACTTTTTGCCACTTTCAACAGAACAAATGCAGACATCTTACATTGCTTTTTGTACGTAAATATCTGCAATACGATCATGCTAGCGCTTGGGCAAGTATCAGTGCTTTCATTATCCTCATTTCTGTCTCATTGGCAGGTAATTTTTATGGTACTCCAAAGCCTCCAGCAGAGCCCAGCCCCTTTCAGCCTGATCCCGTGGATCAAGTTCTCTTTGACAATGACTTTGATACTGAATCACAGAGGAAAAGAACCACATCGGTCAGCAAAATGCAAAGGATGGACAGTTCTCTCCCTGAAGATGAGGAAGAGGAGGAAAAGGAAGCAGTTAATGGCAGCGGAGGGATAGGTTGGTTACAAGGGGAGAAATTCCCTGAAGTATTTTATGAATGAATAAGAAGTATACAAATAGTATTCATGCTTGCTTGAACTGCTTCCTTAGTTTTAGTGAAGTTTGAAAGCAGTTTTCTATTCAGACGGGTGTTTTTGCTCTCCTTTGAAATTGCATTTTAAAAAGAAACAGCTGTTCTCCCAGCCAGATGTGCAATTGCATCATAAAATGCACTGCTCAGTAGAGAACATGTAGTGCTGGGCAGCAGCCAGTTACTTGATTGGGAAGGAAAAATTTATCCATATAACAGAATCCCTTTGCAGAGTGTAATTCATGCCCTGTAAATTTAATCGTTTCATTTTGGTCAGATGACCAAATGCAGGAGGTTTTAGTGAAACAATCAGTCTGAGGGGCAGCACCAACTCATACTGTAAAATGTTCAGATTATTTTGCTGAAGGGAACTGCAGAATAACCCGAGGGAGTGTTTGTGGAGAGGAGTAAAGCACAGTGCATTGAGACCAGACCAGTGTCCAGTAGGATGTTTCAGAGATTGGCAGCACGCCCTTTTCGTTTTGCTGTCATGGTTATTCATCTCGAGGGGGAAGAACTGATGTTGGAGAGAAGCCGTCACATTGAATTTGCAGATGATCCTGTGTGTGAGTGTTTAAGAAAGACTTATATTGACCGGACCTGACCTAATCTTGTTAGCTTTAGGGTTGGCGACGCCGCAGCACAGAGCACCCGGTGGCCTGGCTGGTGGTGATGTGAAAGTCGTGGGCATCATTGTGTGGCTGAGGATACCAGGCATAACCGAGCTGAGGCTTTAATGAAGTGTTAGCAGGGATTTTGGGGAGCTTTTAATTCTTGTAGCTTGCAGGAGAGACTTGTGTTTATCTTATTGTCAGTTTGGGTCTTTTCTATGTCTTAGCGCTGGTGCTTTGAGGAATATTAGTAGGACTTCTATTTGTTTATTTATTTATTGGTGGCATTACAAACACTGTTCTCTGTGTGAGGAGGGAAACAAATTAGTCAGCTTGCATTTCTGCCCGTGCTGATTTTGTAGCTTAGGCTCAGACAAATAATAGGAGGTTAATTCTCTTTGGCAGGGGCAGAACAGAGTTCAGTGTTTTCATGTCAGCTTTTCAAAGTCCATAGCTGGAAAAAAAAAAAAAAAGTGGAAAAATGCTCATCACATCCAGGGACATGTTTGACATTCTCTCATAGCCAGATTAAGAGGGTGGTGCTTAGTGAGAAACAGCATAAGCATCTGACAAATAGTAATGCTTTCCCTGAACAACTGCAGAAAACAAAGAAAAACACTCAGATTCTTCTGACTGGATGAAACCTGTTCCCAGTTACAACCAGACAAGCAGCTCCATGGACTTCAGAAATTACATGTCAAGGGATGAAACCCTGGAACCTCTGCCCAAGAACTGGGAGATGGCCTACACTGACACTGGCATGATCTACTTCATCGAGTGAGTAGCCCAGCACTGCCAGCAGGAAAGATACGTGCTGAAGAGCCAAAGTCTGGGAAGCTGCCTAATGCTCTTACACCTCTCCTGTTCTTTTTCCTTATATTTCTGTACGAGATTTTATATATTTCCTCTCTTTTGTTCCTTACTGATAATGATTTCTGCTACATACTTGATTGTCATTGTGCAGGAAGGTGTTATGGCTCTGTGTGCATAGGCAGCTTGCAGTGCGTTATGTATCTCACAAAATGCAAAGCTGGGTGGATGTTGGAAGGGAAGGTGTAGCATCATATAAACTTTTACACTGACAAATCTCTCTGAAATCTGAGAACTTGTGTGTTCTTTCTTCTCAGCATGTGTTCCTTGGCTGGGAATACCTACTTGAAAAGATGAGCTGCACAGATTAAAGCTCAGGATAGAAAAGCAGTTCGTATGTGCACATGTGAAATAGCCTCATTTATGAATTCTGAGGTGAAAAGAAATACAAACCTAACTGGATGTTAAATATACAACTAAGAGCATTTGCTGCTTTCAGGTAGAAACAGATGTTTTCACATGAGCTTTCTGGGGCACGGGAGAGCATGCCTCTCATGTGTCACATCTGTCCTCAGGAGTCTCTAGTGCTGGTACCTCTAAGTATCATTGTTGCTTTTCTATTTAGCATTTGACCGTGTGACTGAGGTATAAACAGGGATTAGGTTATCTAAAGGCTATGGTTTGGCCAAGGTAGTAAATATTTAACATAAAGCTAAATTTCTTCAGTCTGAGGAAGTCCTCTTCTTCTAATGGGCTGTGTTTTGCTCTGCAGTCACAACACCAAGACAACCACATGGCTTGATCCACGGCTCTGTAAGAAAGCCAAAGCTCCTGAAGATTGTGAAGATGGAGGTGAGATATTTAGAGCTCATTTGTTACTGTGGCTGAGTTTATCAGGGCTGGATAAAATCCATTACTGCTGTGACAGAAACTTCTTGCTGATCCATGTGCCACTGGAGCAAACAGTGTAGTGCTGAGTGTCCGTAGTTCAGTGGTACTGAGAGCCCACATAAGACTGAGAAGAAGCATAATGTATTTTTCCTGGAGTCGTGGAATCTGACTGAACCATAGATGTATCTGCATTCCTGAGAAGAGAATATATGTTGTTCCAGTAAGTATCATTGCTAAGGAGAAGCTGGATATAAGGCTGGATATATCAGCAGTGATCACACTGGAATTTTTTATGTGGGTGGAATATGGCAGGGATAAAAAGTCATAAATACTAGAATATATGCAGAATGAAGATGCAACATAATATCTATTGCTAGTAATGTGTATTGCATGTTTTATGGTATAACATTTGAATGTGTAAGTAGAGGTTACAGCTCTTCATGCTGCTGTTTCAAGGCTTGTAAGTCAGGCTCATGACTGACCCACAGATGATACCTGTATCCATTTCCTATGTAGTCTGTGATTTAGTCAGCCTAAAAAGGAGCACCAAGTAGCTCTGTCTTCAGCAAATGCATTTTACAAAAGCTGAGGCAGATTCAGAACAGCCTGTCATCTCCTTAAATTGCACAGGCTAACAATCATGTATTCATAATGAAGCCAGCTGGAGCAATGGACTCATACTGCTGCTTGTTAAACATACGTGCAGCACACCACAGGATAAAAAGAGCACTTGAAACAGAGAGATGCAGGATATCCAAATGAACAACGTTTAAATGAATGGCCCCCCTGGGTCTTTTGTCAAATCCTGTGGAGTGATGCTGATACTAATAAGTGGTAACATGCTGTCATATGCTAGGAAAATTGCTGTTACCTTCAAACTTAGGGCAGCCTCAAACAAGATTACACAGAAATTTTATCCTTCAGAATGTCTAGCTACCTGGTTGTGTCAATTATTCAAATATTTAAATTTCTTTGGTCAAGGTAACTAGAACAATAACTACAGTAATTGGACCTCTGTTTTAACTGCCTGCCACCTCTAGTCAGTAATGATCTGCTGCTGCTTACCATCTCACCAGACCGTGTATTTTTTATTCCCTTTCATATGTTCTCCCTTCCCAAATAGGTTAATTTGGATCTGTCTTGAAGCTTATTACAGACTTAAAGCGATGTGGTTTTGTTAAATAGAAGTCTGATCCAGTGGAACAAAGGTTGAGAGGTGCAGGGTTTCAGATTCCTTGGAATAAGCGAATGTTTTTTCATCAGAGGGACAAGTCTCAAACAAAGGGAAAAAAGTGACTTCTGTTTAATTCATGCACTTCATCTGTCCTTTTTTTTGTAAGAGTGTTGATATGCACAGATAGTGTTCCAAAGCAGTGGAGAATTTTGTTCTTTCTGATTGCAGAACTTCCTTATGGATGGGAAAAAATAGAAGACCCACAATATGGAACGTATTACGTTGAGTAAGTGCTAATTATTAATTTGAAATAGTCACAAACTGAGCAGAAAGTAGTGAAGCAGTTGCTTAGCAGTGTATATAGGTTGTACTGAGTAAAAACAAGTCCTAGAGGCCAGCGTGCACATTTCTGAAGCACTGAATGTCCATAATATGACTGTGCTGACATATTGGAGTAAATTTCTTCTAGGGAAGGAAAGCAAGTAACAATGAAAGTAATTAATAAGTGGGAACGAGCTGATGTCAGTTTCATTAGCTATAGCAAAAATAGGGTGACTTGATTTAAGAGTGATAACTGTGAAAGAGCAAGAGTAACATTTCTCATTGCTGTCTCCAAAAGGATACCACAAGTAGCTGCTAAACTGCTGCAAAAGCTCTTATTGGTCTTCTTCAAAAATTAAACCTCTCTTTAACCATTGTTAAAAAGATAAGCAGAGTTGCAAATAAGACTGAAGCAACACAGCTAGTGTCAGGAGAAAAAGCAAGTTTTCTCTATTCTTGTCTAATAGAACCTTTTGGAAGTTTGCAGAGTGGAATGAAGGTATACTCTATCCAATGGTTACAAGAGGTGAAATTACATTGTTTTTTAAAATAAATCAAGTTGCTGAAAGGAAAAAAAGACATTCTGTGTTGATTCTCTGATAGTTTGGCATTCATTTTTCCGGAGTTTTAATCTGAACAAACAATAGTATTTGTAGGTAGTCTTTTGTGATTGTGTCTTCTGTGAAATAAGCAGGATGGTTTCCTCTGATACCTTAATCTACCTTTTGTCTACAGTCATATTAACCAGAAAACTCAGTTTGAAAACCCAGTATTGGAAGCCAAAAGAAAAAAACAGCTAGGACAGACTGATGGTGGCCCTTCAAAATCAGGTATCACTCAATATTGTGTTCTTTATCGCTCATATCTTTATCTACAGGTAAGCACTGCATGTAATCAGGTTGGGAATTGATGAAGAAATTGGCCTTTCTGCTGGCCCTTGTGGTTTTGCTCTTCAGACTCTGTAAGGTTTTGTTGATGTTAAAATTAAATTGAGACCCTGGCACTGCTTTCAAATCATTTTGGTAAATCTAAAGCTGGTTGTCATAAGCAACTTTGGAATAAGTAGAGGGTTAGAAGAGCCAGCTGGAAGGTGCAGGTAAAGCCACTCCTTGAATTTTATTTGCTGTTGACGTTGATGTCAAAGGTAAAGGAGTAAAACCAGAAATTAGAGGTTTAGAGATTTAGTTTGTCCCCTGTTTTAATCTGTAATACAGTTTGGAAAACCTGTAAGTTTGGTACCCAGGCTTTAAGATATTTTCCTTCTTTCTCTGATTGTCTATTTTATATGTGCTTGTAGTCACCATCGTTTGGAGATTTAATGGCTGCCATAAAGCAGCATTGCTGATGGTTGATTATATTGCATCTTATCATGCACAGGGCCAGAGAAGTCTCTCTTCACTAGGGATCCATCCCAGCTTATAGGAGCACTGATACGGACGTCACTGAAAAAAAGCACGATGGGTTTTGGCTTTACAATTATTGGAGGGGACAGGCCTGATGAGTTTCTCCAGGTGAAGAATGTGTTAAAAGATGGACCTGCTGCACAGGATGGGAGAATTGCACCAGGTAAATGATTATTTCTCTAAGCTTGCATTTCTTTTGGTGCTTTTTAGAGAGTGCAGCTGCTGATGTGTGAGACTGAGAGGACGATTTACCCCTGGGAATATTGTATTGCGTACGCAGAGTTTCTTGATCAACACGATGTGTGTTATGAAACAAGGTTTCAGGATTTGACATGTACTTTCTCTTCATTTTGAAAATACATGCTTAACTACATGTGGCAACAGGGTAAGGCTATGAAATACGCGTGGGCGCAATCCTAGCTTAAGTTCAGCCAATCCTAAAATAAACAGAGGAACCCCCCCCAAAAAAAATCCGATTTATTTTTGGATTGAATTTAGGATGCTCTACAGTATGAATTAAAGCAGAAGACATCTGTTTGCAGCAGTGTGTGTGCCGTGCTTCATCTCCTGTGGCTGTATAGTAGCATTTTTAAAAATCTGCTGGAGATTAAACTTTATATATTTAGCATACTGTCTTCTGAGATGACATAGAATAAATGCAAAGAGAAAGTCCTTTGCACTTCTTGGAAACAGATAGTCAGGAGGTACAGCCAGCATTATTAGTTTTTGAACACTGCACAGTGATTTTGTCCAGTGATTTTTTTATTCTGGGCCTCAGAATACTGGAAAGGTGCGTATAGTTTTGTTTCTGGTTTTAATGCTGTTTAAATTCCTTTTTGAACAGGTGATGTCATTGTAGACATAAATGGAAACTGTGTCCTTGGCCATACCCATGCAGATGTTGTCCAGATGTTTCAGCTAGTTCCCGTCAACCAGTATGTAAACATGACTTTGTGTCGTGGCTATCCTCTTCCTGATGACAATGAGGACCCAGTTGTAGATATAGTGACTGCTACACCTATTATCAATGGACCACCTGTGACCAAAGGAGACATTTGTCTGACCAGCCAAGAGTTAATAGCTGGGACAGTTGTGTTGGACCAGAATGGAAAAACAGGCCCAATGTTGGTCAATGGTCGTCTCAATGGTCCTTCCGTGGATACAAACGAGCAGAGGATCTCTGTTGCATCTTCAGGAGGCTCTCAGCCAGAGCTGGTCACCATCCCACTGGTCAAAGGTCCTAAAGGCTTTGGGTTTGCCATTGCAGACAGTCCTACAGGACAGAAGGTAAAAATGATTTTAGACAGCCAGTGGTGCCAAGGACTTCAGAAAGGGGATGTAATCAAGGAGATCTGCCATCAGAACGTGCAGAGCTTGACACATCTGCAGGTCGTGGAGGTACTGAAGCAGTTTCCAATAGGAGCAGAGGTGCCCCTGCTCATCTTAAGAGGAGGTAAATACGTAAATTTACAGCTGTCATATCTAGCTGTGTGCTTTTTAAAAGGCCTCTTTTAGTGTGATAAGTTAGCTAGCAGTTTCATTATGTCTCTCAGCCATGATGTTCTAAGTTTAGTTTATCGCCCTGAGTATTTGGATGAGAGCATGCTGCTAGGGGTTTTTTTACACAAAAGTTATTATGGAAGAGACAGTGTCTAAACATACTAAGTGTCTGGGGAGTGGTAAAGCAAAAATGTAGTCTCTAGTATAATACAAAGGGTATGATTGATGGAGTTTCCTGGACATCTCCAAATGTATTCCAGTAACTGGAGCTGTGCTGGACAGGTGATTATGAGTGGGAAGAAGCATCAGCTGTAAGATGGAACCTTTCACTGAAATGGAAAAAATGGTCATTTTTACATCTGCATATTCATACCTGTTTGTTAACCACACACCAGGTGGAACTGAATGAATTAGAAAGCGACACGACTGCTTTAGTGTCCCTTTAAGGTTTTATTGTAGCCTTTTGAGTGGCACTTGGGTCATCCATGTTTGGAAAGATCTCCAAGTCTGTTTCTGTACAAATGCTGCTCTTTTCTTAATCAGTTAAGGAAACAGATTTGGTGGCAAGTGAAATTCCACCAGGCTAATTCACAGCCTCCTCCAGTGAACTCATGTGTGATCTGGTTCACCAGCATCAAGCAAAAGGAGAAACTCATTGCTGTACAGCAGCTCTGATTTGAGATTTCTCCTAAGTGATGGCTTTGGTCAACTAAACGATCCCTTGCAATTTAAAGAAAGAATGAATAAGCAGTTATCACTTCCAGCTCAGGAGGAACTGATTATATTGCCTTAATGCTATTTAAGCTTGGATGACCTAGAATTGAAATTGCTTTCTACATTGTATTTTTTTCAGGTCCACCCTCACCTACTAAAACTGGCAAAGTGGTGAGTATGTATTTAAATTGGCTTCAGATGGAAAAATACTGAGGGGGTTTTGGTGGCAAAAAGACTTTTTAATATGGTCTACTTAAAACTGAAGTTCTTCTAAAGAACCCTTTGAGTGTTTTGAGTTTGGGTATAATGGATTTCTTATTTCTTACTCCTGAAATGTAAAAAATACAGTATATATATATATATATATATTTTTTTTTTTTGCATGATCTGTAGAAATGGGATTTCTGAAAGAAATATCAGATATTTCAGTGTTCCTTGATCCTCACATAAAATGACAAAATGGTTATTGCTCCCTCCTTAATGCACTGGAGTTTTACGTTTCTAGTTTGATGCTCGTTGTTTTTGGAAGTTCCCTCCACTGGGGTGTCTTTAATATGTTTTGTCTCAGCAAAGAATCATAAGGATTGGTGAAATACCCTCAGATTGTGAAATATGCTTGTCATGAGCACTTCTCTTATGAAAACGGCTCATTGATAACCACCAACGAACGTCTCCAAGAGCAGAGCTGCATGTTGAAAAATTTATTATACACAACAAATTATTTCATTTCTGGAAAAGCCCATTAGCAGGATGTAAATGCAGTTCCTTTTTCTGACGTTGTCCTGCTCTTCAAGTATGAGAAGTATCAGAGCAGTGGGATGATGAATGTGAGCACTCACACTCAGTACACTTGAAGCACTCGCTGAGATGTGCAGATTCGTTTTCTTACAAGCATGCAGCTGCCTGCAGTAAAGAAATTGCTGCAGCTGGAGGACGTGGGCTGTGCCTGCATGGCTCCTATGTCAGCACGCTCTGCAGCCATGCTAAAAATACCCAGGGCTCCGGGAGCAGCGTTCCACACACGGGCAGAGCAGCTTTTCCACGGAGCACTCAATGTTCAGTGGCATTAAGCAACGTGGCAAACGAGTTCAGTTAAAAAGGGCAAGTTCTTGTGTTCATGGACGTGCAAGTGTGAAAGCTCTAAGCTGCTTGGGGGAGTTTTCTTCCACCCTCCTAAAAGGGCACAGCTCAGAATATTGTGCTGTTACTCCACGTGCACAGACACGTGCAGACCACCACGTTCCAGTTTTCCAGGTTGGGTTTACGGCCCAGAATAATTATTTAGACTTATTGTCCGCTGGAAATTAAGATGGGAGACCACAAGGATACTTGGTGGCCTTTCCTCTTGGAATGGCAGTGTTGCAGAAGAGAAAAATGCAAAGACTGCTGACTTATTCCCACTTCATTTCACCTCTCTGCGACGTTTGCATGCATGAACTCCTTCAGGCTTTTGGCTTAACACGGGGTTTGTGGGGTGGGATTCTGTTCCAGAAGGACAAGCAGGAGAGTTCAGGGAGTTTGGAAGCGCTCAGCGATGCCATCCCACAGCCTATGCCTTTCCCTCCCACTGCTGTAAGATCAGGCTCTCCTAAACTGGACCCTTCAGAAGTCTACTTGAAGTCCAAGACTATGTATGAGGACAAACGTGAGTATATCAACCCCAGCTTGGAATACTCAAGTATAACAGAACCTTTTCTTTGGCATGCATGTAGTAAAAGCACTGTGACTTTACCTGTTGAGTTTGTTAACCCTGTATGGATACAAACATTTCAAAAGTACATAATTCACACTAATCAGAAAACTGTAGAGCCCATTCAGAATAGATATATATATATGCTGTGTGGTTCAACCATAGTTTCAATAATGTAATTAGTCATAAAAGTGATATAATGTTCTAATATTATATTTGCTGTTCAGGAATTTCTGAACAAATTGGTCACTTTGTGGGCCTGGCAAAGCAGATGTGACTTCCTGTTCCAAAATAGATCATCTGGGGGATATGGTTTATTGTAGCAATCTTTATTTAAGAGAATTTCACAAAATAATGAGTAAATCTTTGAGTTGTTTTCTCCAAAAACCTTTTGTGTTCTGAGCTTCGTTACAGATAGACTTATTTCAATGGGCCCATTCACATACAAAACAACTATGCAGACAATTCTTTTTAAATGCTGTTCATAAATAAGCTGAGCAAAGAGTAACATCAGACCAAAGGACCAAAGCAAAGTGCAGGAGCTGGACTTGGTGCTCCCTTCCAGCTCGGGATGTTCAGTGACTCAAACTCAAATTTCAGCATTTATAGATGGTCCCGAGTTGTGCTGCAGAGTGGATTTCATCCTGGCTCACTGTACGAATGCAGCTGTGATTTCTCCTTTGGCACTCATCAACCTGTCCTTTCCTTTTTCATCTTTTTCTATGTTGTTTGTTTGGCTTTTTTTTAATCCATTTTGGAAAAAGAACTTCATTAACTGTTAGAATTGTTTGCTGTATTTCTGGTTACTGTGTTCTGTCTATAAAAAGAATCAGAATGCACAACAAAGGAACAACCTTCCAACAACCAAAGGTAGCTCATCACATGTTTTGAAATGTTTTGTCTCAGCTCCTAACACGAGAGATTTGGATGTTTTCCTACGAAAACAAGAGTCGGGCTTCGGATTCCGCGTGCTTGGAGGGGACGGACCGGATCAGCCTGTAGGTGAAACTTCTTACAGCTGCTTGCATGTTGTCTCACCGTGCTGCTGTTGGGATGGCTACTGCTCTGTCCTCCTCATTTCTGTCTCCTTCTAAGGAATTCAGTGATGGAAAAAGTGATCGATAACTGATTTTTAAAGGTTGAGAATCGATTCAGATTACCAGATTGATTCTGGGTTTAAGAAGTGGTTCAGCTTTAGCTCCTAAGAGAGGAGAATCATTTCGTCTTCAGTCAGTGAAATGCTCTTGAGTAATCCGGTTAAAGCTGGGAGATGTAATCCAGTTCTGCTTAAAGCTGGACAGTGTGTTCCCTGGTCAGAGAATCACAGAATGGCCAGGGTTGGAAGGGACCTCGAGGATCATGAATCTCCAACCCCCTGCCACATGCAGGGCCACCAACCTCCCCATTTCGTACCAGTCCAGGCTGCCCAGGGCCCCATCCAACCTGGCCTTGAACACCTCCAGGGATGGACGGGGCATCCACAGCCTCGTGGGCAGCTGTTCCAGCACCTCACCACTCTCACTGTAAAGAACTTAACCATGGAGGTGCTGAGCATGGCCTGAGGGCTGCAGCTCAATCCCTGGGACCGGGTGGCTGTACAGGGCTCCAGCTGGGGAGCTATAGTGGGTGCAGGCTCTTGGGTGACTTAAACTGGAGGCTACAGGGAAACAGTTCTGCCTGACTAGTTTGAGCCCAAACGAAGGGAAGAATATGGTTGGTTACCTTTCTTCTCTTTGCTCTTCATAGAATCGTTTGAGTTGGAAGGGACCTTTAATTGTAATCTAGTCCAACTCTTCTTTAACAAACAGGGGCACCTAAAGCTCGATGAGGTTGCTCAGAGCCCTATTCAAACTGACCTTGAATGCTTCAAGGTTTAATCTGCAAGGCTCTCGTTCTTTTTTTACCCAGAGCCTTTCTTTGGCAGCAGGAGTTTACTGTCAAGCCTGTAATTGTGGTGCATTTTGGTAACGGTTGTTGCATCTCAGGAAGCCTTTATTGGGCTGAGCATCAGCATCCCATGCTGTTGGCACCACGTGCACTGGCAGTGCTCAGTTTTTGCTGCACGTGTTGGATCTTCCTGGGGAGCAGATGAGCAGAAGGGAGCTGCTGCTTACCCTGCAGAAACTGCCAGGCTGTTCTTCTGACTGCAGCCTAATGAGACAAGGCAGCTCTGGGAGGTGTTGGACCCCCTTCCCCTTCCATCCTCCCTGCACGTTTTCAGAATCAAATGCTGTTTTGCCAGTCTGTGGTTTCTAGTGGATTCATCTTGAGGATACAAGCACAGCTTTTCCAGTTTGCTCTTGTGTTTTTGCCTTGGGTTTTTTCCCCTCTCATCTTCAAAAACACAAAATATGCTGCTTTAGGATTTGCATTAAAGCCTTGAAGCAGAAGCTGTTAGACTGGCTTCCTCCTGCACATGGATGTAGGTGTTATTTTGCTTCCTGAGTGGCATCAAAATGCAGCTGCAGTGTTTGCACAGGGAGAAGTATAGTGGTGAGAGCCTGGTTTGCTGTCACCTGGTCAGCGATGAGGGTGCAGGTAAGGCTTTAAGTTGTCAGTGCAGCAGTGTTTCCTGGCTTCAGCCTACAGAAGAGCAGTTGCAGTTTGGCTCGGATGAGGGGTAATCATTAAGGAATGGCAGAGTTGGAGGCAGACTGCCCTGGGTTGTCTGTTGTGCTGTAGCACTTTGGCAAACTCTTCCATTTCCTAAAAGGAAAATGCTCTTCTCTGGGAAGTAGTGGTGAGACTGATAGCATGTCAGGGGCTGCTCCTTCAGCTGTCAAGTTAAGAGAAAAAACTTTTGGAGTAGATAAGCAGAGGCTGCTTTCTGATGATAGTTGAGGGAATATGTTTGTTGTTTTGGTTTTTTTTCCATTTACAGCTGTGATCCAGTGCTAGTCTGCTTTTTTCTAACATGCCTTTAACAAAAAGGAAGAGCAGCATCTCTTTATAGCAAAACCAAACAGTTACAGTTCTGTTGCACTTTATAGCATTTATGATGTTTGGTTTCCATAACAACCATAGCAGTTGGTGTCAAGCTCATGTCACAAATACTGTGTGCAGGTGATCTGCTCTCCACTGCTTGACCTCAGACAACTACTGACAGTGATTATTCTTAACCTTTCATTTAACCTGAATGTCACTCTAGTGTATGAAACACTGCCTTTTTCTTATCTGTTATATTTAGTAGCACTTTATGAGGTGGCGATAGACAGATTTGATAAGAGGAGCACAGCATTTACTCACCAAAAGCTGTGTAGTAAAATGAGGATTAAAAGTCCCCCAAAACTTTTTGTACTTATTGATGTGTTGAGCCCCAGCTGGTGTCCATTCAGTCAGTCTGTGAGGAGTCCACTCGCTGGCTGTGCTTCTGCTAGAAATGGACAATCAAATGATCTGTTCAAGTATCTTTTCAAAAGCTTTTGTCTGCCTGGATTCACCTGGGTTCCAACCACTGTGTGTTCTGATGACTTTGTGTTCTGCCATTCTAACCCACTGACTGTGCCCTGTTGATAGATCTACATTGGGGCCATAATCCCATTGGGAGCGGCAGAAAAAGACGGCAGGCTTCGAGCTGCTGATGAGCTGATGTGCATCGATGGAGTCCCTGTTAAGGGGAAGTCACACAAACAAGTTCTGGATTTAATGACCAGTGCTGCACGGAACGGTCAGGTGCTGCTCACAGTCCGGAGGAAGATTTTCTTTGGTGGTATGTATCTGTCCAGCGTTGTGCAGGAATAGATCTGACTCATGGAACGTGTTTGTTGTTGCAGTCAGGTCAGCTAAAGCTGTTCTGAAACATATCAGTTATTATGGTAGAATTGAGCAGCCTGAGGTTCAGGAGTGTCAGCTCCAGTAATTCTAAGTGGAGAAAAGCAGAACTTATGAGTTGATGCTTTGGAGTTTGCTGGCTTGCACTGCTCACACAGGTAAGACTGGACATTAAGATAGCAGTGGTGTTTTCTTTATCCCTTTTCCAAATGCTCGTTAGAACAGACATTAGTGCTGTGTAAATTGAGTAACAGCACAACTCAGTTCTGTACTGCATGCTGTATTCTGTCGTCCGTTGATATCTATGTGCAGCAGAGATGAGTGCATTCAGAGCAGAGATGATTCAGTCCAGCATCTTGTGATTCTGCAGTTTGGGATCGGTGTCCAGATCTGCAGTGTACAGAAGGTGTTTATCCTTGACTCACTGCTGCTTGATCACATGAATGACAGAGCTGGAAAGGAGCTCAGGAATCCTGAGGTGGTGCCCTGTTGTGATCAGCACTCAGTACTGCTTCTGCAGTGCTCTATTCACCCATTAATTCTGAGTGTGTACTAGTAAAAGGAAAAGGTATTTTAAAATCAAGTCTTAGAGTTGTTCCTCATTTAAGATAGCAATAATTCTCTTTTGTAGCTGGATCTGTGCTGTAGATCTTGTACATGTAGCTTGCAGGAAAACCACGATGTATTCTTCTACAAGAAAAGGCATCACATCACTCTGACAAAGTTTTGTTGTGCACGCTGCCAAGTCTGTTCTGCTTTGGGAAATCAGGCTGCAGTGCCTTGTGTATTTGTGCACACCTGTGTAGGGCTCTGGGCCTCTGTCTGCTTCATCCAGTATCTGATTTCTGGTTTATATGGATCACATTGTTTATTAGCTTGCTTCTTACATTCCCAGGCAGGCAGTGTTTCCTCTTGCTGGCACTGATAGTGAGATACACAGCTTTGTTGTATTTACCTGATAGAACAGTGGCATTGTTTTTGCCTTACTTGTTGTTTGTCTGTTACTTTTAAGGAGAAAAGCAAGCAGAGGAGGAGGATTCGCAGGCTGTCGTGACGCAGAACAGCTCTCCGCGCCTGAATCGGGCAGAGTTTGCAACCCAGCAGTCCCCAGAGGTCTATGATGTCTGTCTGCAGCGGAAGGAGAATGAAGGATTTGGCTTTGTCATTCTCACCTCCAAAAACAAACCTCCTCCTGGCGGTGAGTGCTGTATGCTGGTGGTTTGGTCACTGCCTGGCCTGAGTGGTGCTGGAGTTTCTGCCGTGCAGAAGTTTTCCATGCCACAGCTTTATGTGAACCCACTGTGTTGTTCTGAAGCTGAGATATTCTAAAACAAGCAATCAGCAATTGAGTCTGCAACCCTGCAGTGCTTTTCTCTTCACAGTTGGCTCTTAGGTTTATGTAATACTTTAAAAGTAGTCTATTAAGGGAAGTGTAATTAAAATTTAAACTCATGGTAAATGCTAGAAGGCATCAATGTCTGTTGCTTCACAGTAACTTCTGCATGGGCTCATTAAAACTGTCCTTGATGGTTTTTTAATCTTGGGTGGCTGCTGACTGCATGTTTCAGCTTTGCTGGCGTGGTTCTGAAAAGTCAGCTGATAATCCTGACACGTGCACGATGTTCCTCACCTCCCTGACCCCTCAAAAAAGCATGCTGGGGAGAGCAGTGCTGGGATAACAGCTCCACAGAACGGCTGTACAGCAACCCCTTGGTTTGCACTCGCTCTGATGGGTGAGACCTCCTTTGCTGTCTGCAGGTTTTTCACTGCAGTGCCAGCGTTCAGAGCAGGAACGACCTCTGGGCTGATTGTGGGAGGTCTGGGTCCGCTCAATGCTCGTCTCACAGTAATATTAACCGTGTTCTGAAAAAGCTGATGGGCCTGTTCTGACTCTGCAGTGATTCCCCACAAGATCGGGCGTGTGATAGATGGGAGCCCAGCAGATCAGTGCGGGAAGCTGAAGGTGGGAGACCGCATCTCAGCAGTGAACGGGCAGTCCATCGTGGAGCTCTCCCACGACAGCATCGTGCAGCTGATCAAGGATGCAGGCCATGTGGTGACTCTGACTGTTGTTGCTGAGGAAGGTGAGGGTGCATGGCCTGCTGAGGTGAAACGGCTGCTACGTGTGCCACGTCTGTTGTCTGTAGCTTTCGAGGTCGGTTTGCTTGCAAGGGGGTGTTTTAGGGTGTTTGGGAAAGAGATCCATTTCTTCCAGAAGAACTGAATGCAGGTGGGGCAGAAGGAGACAGCTGCTGAGGTGGTTATGTTGAAAAATGAGATAGAACAAATAACAGTGTGATTTGTGGTAAGGCAAATTCTCATGGTTTCTCGTGTGAGAGGGAGACTGCTGGTAACACATCCTGTCCAGACCCCGTGTTCTTCCATTGAAGAGAAGTTATCCCTCCTGGGGGGGCTCGCAGGCTGGAGGACTGCGCTGGGAGGGAAAATGTGCTGGAGATCCTCTCCACTTAGGCACTCTGAGTCTGTTCTCCCTGCCGTGTTGAAATACACAAATCAACTAGTGCTGCATCCCTAGGATACAATAGAAAACACTCTTTAGTCTTGAAAAATGGCCTCATTCCTGCTGGCCTCCCAGGCTGCTAGAAAATTCTTCTCACACACAAATGTTGTATCATCTCAGCAGCAAAATGAATCTTCGTGGCTGCAAAGTCCCATCCCATAGCCTGTATTTTTAATGAAAGCTCCCATGCAGCACTGCATTCAATATGGTATTGCTCCTGCACAGACAGTTCACTATCAATACGTAAAATCCAATCATTGGAAGAGAAAAACTGTGTACCAGTCCTGCTTACTGCTGCATTTTTCTGGTTTGCTGCTTGTGGCTTTAATTAAACTTGCTATCATTATTTTGCCAGAAAGTTGGCTTTCCTGGTCCTTTAAATACTAAATACCTAAAGCCAGAATGTAAATAAAGCCAACAGAACATTCTCTAATTTCACATTCATTGCAAATATTTAACATGCTATCTCAGCCTCTAATACAGAATTTCAAAGACTTCGTTTCCCTTCTTGTTAATTCTGGAAGCAGAGAGACTTCTACAAATTGTTGTTCTTCTATTAAGATTTTCTTTTCTATCAAATCTGATTCACTGCAGTTTGAAGGAACATACCTCAAAGCAGCTGTGCAGGGCAGTGTTTGTAATGCAAGTGAAGTTTGAGTTGGCTGCATTAGATCTACTTCTCTTGGACTCTCAGTCAACTTTGCCTTCAGAATGGACTTCCTGAATATAACCTTTTTGTCCCTTATTTATGCATGACCTCACCTGGATGCTGTATAAGAATGTAGCTTTTCCTCTTTGCTCAATTACAGATTTGGAGATAAAATTAGACTGAGAAGGTGGGTCAGAAAACATGTGAACTTAGAGGAGCCTCTAAGTTCAGAGAAATTCCTCAGAAATGGGAATAAATCACTGTTCTAAAATTCTCACTCATTTAGTTGGAGAGTTGCAGGTAGCTCACAACATAACCTCCTCACAGCAGAATTCTTTGTAAATTAGTTGAAGCTTCAGTCATTTCCCACTATTGGGGTGCCTGAGCTTTGCAGGGATTGTTCACAAAGCAAAGGACAAATACAACACGCAGCTCCAAAGAGAAAAACACCCATTTTGCCAGAGGCTGTTCAGCATCACAAAACAGAAACCCCTCATAGAGCTTCATGTTCCCCAGTGCATCATCTTTAGTGCTGTCCTCTGAGACTGGCAATGAAAACACTACCATGTACCACTTCTCTCTCCCTCCTGGCTTTCACAGATGTGTGGTTTTTGCTTTTTACATGGATAAACGAATTGCACTTCATGCTCCAGAAGACATTCTTTAACATTTTTCACAAAAGCAGGAGCCTGTCAGCTTCTGTCATGTATTAGCAAGAAACACAAGAGGGAGCGCAGAAAAAGGACTGGAGAATTTGTACAAACAGATGGCATTTCTCTTGCCTGTGCTTCTAAATTAAAATTCTGAGTATAAACCAGGAGTAAAAGTTGACATTTTGTCTCTAGAGAAAAACCTCTTTAAGGCACGTCATAGTAACAGCACCAGGCAGTCCTGCAAACGACTTCTGGGTCCAGCATAACTGAGAAATCCAGCCTAATAATACATTATGCCTTCCTTTCCTGAAAATGCTTGGGTGCTTCATAGATTTTGCTAGGGTTTGGGTTGGTTTGTTTTTAGCTCAGAAATGCAGTAACGAGGTGCACCTAACAGAGCATTGGAGCATCTGCAGTTTGGCTGCTTGGGATTTTTTTTTTAAAACTTGATGAGGAAAATGAGTTGATTAGTTTATAATTTAGAACATAAGTTCATCTTGGGCCACAAGTTGCCATTTGAGGTTCTAGCTAAAAGGCAGCTTTTTACATAGACTATGGTTCATTGCTCTTCGAAGTGACACAGACATTTTGTATTCTGAAACATGTTTTTTTCATTTACTGCAAAGTGTACAATCACTGCTCGTTGTGGAAGAGAAAATAATCTTAAATTATTTTAAAGGATTTTTTATTAATGTGTCCTTTCACTTCAGTTTTTACTTAGCTTTTGGAGAAGGCAGAACACTCACATCCTTGTTGATGCACGTCAGTGATCCAGACCATTCCATGACCTGTCCTCTGCAACTGGAAGGAGTTGTCAGTTTGCCTGTATAATTAAGGATTTCACCTGTTAATCATAACCACCCCTCTGGATCCCCATTCTCCTCCTACCTTTAAAAAGGGAAACGTTCTCAAATGTCCCTTATTCTTCATTGCTTACAAATTACTGTTATATTGAATCTCTGGACCAGCTTTATAGACGTGATTGGCTGTAATACCTTCTGGTCTTTATCAACTTGCAGACAATCTAAAAGCATTCTGTTTGTCTGGGTCAGTAAAAATTACTTTTTTTTTTTCTGGAAAATGCAGTGTAAGAAAGAATGAAATTCTTACATCATTTATTCTGTGGAACCAATGGCAGTTCATTGGATTACAGCCCTCAAGATAGCAAAATCTTCACTTTGTGTAGTGAGCTCAGCTCAGTGTGAGATGCTCTGCAGGTGGAATTGCTCCGAGCAGCACATTGCCTGTTCTACAAATTGCCTTTCTGCTCATCCTCTGAAAGCTGCAATTGTCTTCCCCAAAATTTCAGAGGCAAAGTGACCATCTTGTTCCAGGCTGTTGAGAGCAGCAGACTCAGTGCTCCTGGTCGCTGTGGTCTCTCGATGTGTGAGCCTGGCTTTACACTGAGGAGTTTTCTCTGACTGTTGGTTTTGTTTGCATTTCTTAGAACACCGTGGTCCTCCATCAGGAACAAACTCTGCCAAGCAGAGCCCAGCTCCTCAGCACCGACCTCTGGGATCAGCACAGAGCAGTGCTTCCAGCACAGACAGGTACAGAGCTCTGGGCTTGGGAAAAGGAACTGAGAACAACCAGACAAGCTTGGAATTGCTAAATGCAAGGGTAACACTTGCTTCCTTTTGCCTCTCTGTAGGGGAGCTACAGAAGGTGAAGCTGGAAAAGAAGTTTCAAATAGTTACAGGCTTTCATGGCCTGAGCACAAGCACTTGGCACAACCTGATGCTTCGGGTGTTGGCAGCCGTCATTCACAGGCACAGGTAAGCATGCAGAGCCATGCAAAATACATGCTGGGTCATCAGGACACTGCAGTGAAATTGTCACAGGGTATTCAAAATCAGAACAACAAAGCATTTCCTTGTCTGACACGAGTAGCTTATGAAAAATGCACTTAAGCATTTCGTGGGATGTTTTGGTAATTCTTTATATTCATCTGCTTATCATAACTGAAAAAACAAAATCCTTGGAAGAAGGCTTCTTCTGACCCCCTGGAAAAGTGTCTTGAATAAATGTTATGGCAATCTAAAACTAAGAAGGAAAAATATGATTTACGTGTAGACTTAGAAGGAAACAATTACACCTAATTGTACATGAGTAGTGATTAATTCAGTTTGCATTGTGTTGCACGCATCTCAAGGTGAAGGAGTGCATGAAATGTTTTTCTAAAGAAGCGAAGATATAAACCTGCCTGCAGGTCCTCAGCTCTCCATTCTGGTCTCACTTTTTGCACAGAATTCTGGCTGTTTTCCAGTAGAATTGGAAAGAGGCCCTCGTGGCTTTGGGTTCAGTCTTCGAGGAGGAAAGGAATACAACATGGGTTTGTTCATCCTTCGGCTTGCTGAAGATGGACCAGCTGTCAAAGATGGGAGAGTACATGTGAGTTTGTCTTCTCTCATCAATTTGTTAGCACAGAAGTTGTCCTGTTGACATACCGCAGTAGCCTATAGTGGTAACAGACAGTTTCATTCCATGAGTTCAGGATGCCAGCAGGCAGAGCAGCATCTGGGCGGCTGTCCTTTCAACTCTTACTGTGCAGTGTTAGCAAATGCTGTGGTGCTAGGCTTCTGAAGGGGAAAATAAATGGAAAAACTTTGGCCATCCAGAATGAATCATCTGTCTATCCACGTGCTTGAGCTATAGTAACATAAATGTTCCAGGGTTATGTAGGATACTTGAGAAGCCCAGACAAGAAATTGCACAGTGGAGCAGAAAACTGAAAGAAGAGTCATCAAGACAGAGAATTTATAAAGAACTGTTGTGTGTATATTGTGTTATTGTTGTTCTGTGTGGTATTTGAAGGTAAAGGACTACTTTTTTTCAAAGATTAATAAGCTAATTCTTATGTCTTTACAAGTAATTCACTCCAAAATACTGTAGTAAGAATACTTCATAGTGATAAACATCCTCAAACACGCACAGTTCTCTAAATTCCAGCCTCATTCACCTAGACAGACTCCTGTTGCTTTGGTTGGAGAGTCCAGCAGCAGCAATCAGGTTCTGTTTTCAGACGTGCTCTGTCTGTACTCTGCTTCACATAGATGATCTGTGGCACGGCGTAGATGGGTGCGACGGGGGGAATGTCACAGCAAGGCAGTGCTGGAAAAGAACCATTTCCCACATTCACATCATCACCTTCCTTCATTTCAATGTGACGTGAGATGAATTGTGCTGCTATCTGCAGCACTGTTCCCTGTTGTTGCAGCAGGCAGGGTACCAGCCCAGCCGTGTGAGTGCTTTTGCAGGTTGGGCGCTGGGAGGAGTGATTCAGAGCCAGAACCCAGGGTGAGACTGTTCCGTTTCTCTGTCACTCACTTTGTCCCTCCCCAGCTGTGAAATGCTGTCATTCTGCTGGCTGCACTCTGAAACAAAGAAGAGGAATTTCTCACCCAGTTAATGGCAGCTGAGCATGATGCAAGGCACGTAGCATGGTGCGCAGCCCTGTCCTGTCAGATGAGAAACCAGCTGGTGACCTTCTTTGGCAGAGGCAATTTATTTAACAAAGCCCAGGCAGTCTCTTTAAACTGCTAAATGTAGGCACTAGTGACATCCATTGGCTGAGCTGCGAATTGCAAAACAGGTTTCATGACACTGAAAAGGTGCTATTTGAGTCCCCTTCTGTTGGTTTGCAAACTCAGCATGCATTGCAGTTAGCTGCCCAGCACCAGGCAGCTGATCGTTGGCCTCAGAGACCTTATTACTGATAACTACATAATGGTGAGCTCTCCTACTTGGAAAAATAAATCCATTCCTTTATATATGACATTTGCTCTGCACTCTTTGTGAAGCATAGAGAAATGAGTGTTACCTACACAACAGGCAGATGCACATTGCCAGGTTTATCATAAGCTACATGGTTTATCAGTAAGCTCCTCTTTAGGGTGATCTGGAATGAAAATCTGCAGGGGAACGTGGAAGTACCTGTCTTCCCATGTATGGAATTTGTGTTTATAGTAAGCTGAGAGCTTCTGTCGAGCTTGCTCAATAGAAAATGTGCATGAAGAACTCTGAACCACCACGATGCTGTATTGTATCGAATTGATTGGCACTCCTGGGATGCTGTTGTTTATTGCTGGGTGGATTTAACATGAGAGGAAACACAGACACACCTGGCTCTATGTTTTTGTTTGTTTCTAAATGAAAACTTATTTTATGGCGGCTGCAATTAATAAAAACTAACCTGGCTGCTATTTTCTTATCAGGTTGGTGACCAAATAGTTGAAATTAATGGAGAACCCACCCAGGGAATCACTCACACACGAGCCATTGAGCTGATTCAGGCTGGAGGGAACAAAGTTCTGCTGCTGCTGAGACCAGGGACCGGCTTGATACCAGATCACAGTACGTCAGCTCCAGTGCAGCGTCATCTTGTGGCAGTGGGGTGCAGTCTGCTTAATAAAGATACCTTGTGCTTGTTCACTGAAATCACTACCAGTTCATTCTAAACTGATGATTTTGAGTCTGATTTAGGATCTAAACTAAAATTACAAGTCAAAATGATTGGGCTCTAGCAGTATTTTAAAGCAAAGCACACTTTGTGTTCTGCTTTGAGTACACGTTTTAATTCTTTAACTCTTGATGCTGACACCATGATTCTGCTGGTAAATTTCCTAAATTGTGAGGTCACTTGTTCTGATGAAGAGCTTTTCAGTAATGGTAACTAACCATTGACTTCAGCCTTTCAAAGTTTTAAAACCCACAGCTTGAACTACCAAATAGTTTGCTGTGTGCAGTCACTTATAGGCAGCAACTGGCGTCTGCTCTAGGCATAAAATCTGCTCAGAAGTTTCTCCATTTCTTTCCACCAGAGAGCTCGAAGATGATTCTTAACATCTTAATGTTCCAAATTGAACGTCACGGTGAAATCAGAGTGCATTTGTGCATGGCACAGAAACAGCCCATCTGTGAACTACGAGATCTGCTCTGTGCCATCTTGCTCGATTTCTGTCTGGCTTAGTTTGTGTTTCACACTGAATTACTTTGTCGTTAATGGTGAAAGTTGAGTAGAGTCCTCTGTGTTCGGATGAGCTTCTGTTGGTACTCTTTAAAATCAGCATTTAAAGTTGGTTTCAAAGAAGAGAGGAGCCACTGTGAGGTCACCTCCAGCTCTCTCCTTACGAACAGCTATTTATGCTTGGTATCATTTCAGCAATGACAAATAGTGTTTATTGCGCACCAAGAGGACAGCACAACAGCTATCTGGAACCACTCCTGGCTCTCTTGTTCATAGAAATTTCCTAAATCTGACACAGAATCATAGAAATGGCAGAAGGGATCTCCAGAGGCCATCTGGTCCAGCCCTCTGCCAACAGCAGGGCCTGAGATAAGGTCAAGCAACGTAGATAAGATCAGCAGCTGTAGGGAAGGGAATGGTTTTGCTGCCTCTCGTCCTGCTGTTAATCATACATTTCTGATTGAAATCTTGCTTGCTGTACTCTGTGATTTTGGTATGTAGTTCTGGGCTTTTTCTCTTCCTCCTTCAGGTTTGGCTCCTTCCAGTTTGTGTCCCTACGTGAAACCTGAGCAGCATTAAGGGCTTTCAGTGCTTTTCTTGGGTTTTCCTTAAAGACTTGGTAAATCTGCATGTCTTGTGTTTCATCTCTTTCTATTATTAAAGTGCAAAGCTATGAATAACCTTAACTTCTCGTTGTTTTCAGTTTTCTTTTAGAAAAAAGTTTCAGTTCATTCGATTTTCCTTTAACAATGTAGGTCAGGAACTAATTTTGCAGTTTGGCTGCACTGGCTCTAAAATGTGCTGATCCAAGACCACGTCAGTCCCGCAGAGATCACGTCAGCATTCTGAGCAGAAGCTTTTTCCAAAATCATTTCCTTATGATTGCTGTAGGCTGTAGAACAATGAAATATGAAGCACTGACTAAATAAGACTTTAAAATGATGGCACTACGTGATCTTTGTAAAATGGAAGATTTCACGTAACTGCCTGGTATACCTCAATAGTGGGAATGCTTATAGAATGTTTAGTGATGGTTTTTTTTCCTCTAATAACTTAGTGAAATGTCTCCCTGTTCACTTCCAGGTGATTGGGATAGTTACAGTCCATCTTCGTCAAATGTAATATATGAAGAACAGTCACCATTATCCTCATCTTCACATCCTGCTTCCCCATCTGAAATGTGTTATTTACCAGTACCAGGAGAAGCTTTAAGGAAAGTTCAGCTGTCTGAGAAACTGGAACAAGCAAAGAACACTGTGCCTGAAAAGATAAGCACTTTAACTGAAAACCAGTTTGAGATGAAGCCTCCGTCTTCTCCCCAGAGAACAAAGAACAGATGGGATCTTCCCTCCAGTACTGGCTTTGAAGTCACAAAAGGTATTTTGGAATTAGGGACCAGAAGAGACAGATCTGCGAGCCCAGAAAAATTCAGGGCAGCCGAAGGAAACCATCTCACAGGATTGCACAGCCCTAGAAAGAGTGATGCTGATCAAACCCACAGCAATCTCCCACGTAAACCCACAGAAACAGGAATGAACAGAAAACAGTATCCCAGTGGAGACCAAGGCATGTCTGCCAGCCCTCAGAAGCATCTCAGTAAGGGATGCGTGGAAGTGGTAGGCAGGCTGCAGGAGCATCACGACAGAACTGGTGGTGATAAGATGACTGCCGAACAGCTGAGAGGTGGAAATGGTAAAACAGGAGTATTGAGGAAAGACACCAAGCAGAAGGTTTCTGGAAAGAAGGAATTGTGGTTTTCAGAGAGAAAATACGCGACGCTAGATGAGGGCAGATTTCCGTTCAGTGACTCCAGGAGAAACAGAGCTGAAGATGAAAAAACAAGGAAGTCAAACTCGGGAGAACCAGGTTCCAGCAGATTCAAAACTTCAAGTCTTTCTGATATTCCACTGCTCTCCATGGAGAAACTGAGAAGGCTGGAAGCACAGGAGACCGATGTTTTGAACAGCCAACGTGGAGACGGACATGTGGAGCTGCCTGATGAAACCAAAGATGATGGAATTCCCAAATCTGAAAGCAGTTCTCCAGTCAAGAAAACACCAATAACTCCGGGACCTTGGAGGGTTCCAAGTGCGTGCAAAGTCACCAAAACTGTGTGTGAGGCTGAGAAACGGGTCTGACCGATGCTTTTTTTTTTAGAATGAATTAACCAAGTTTCTAATAACGATCATTCAAAAGCGTTGTTTCTTATCACAAAGTTGTCATATTTTTCCAAAACTGATTAGAGGCTGGAAAGCATTTGATTCGTTCTGAAATGATCCAAGCTGCATGAAGGACCTTTTGGATTGCTGCCATGAACTCCTCCATCCGCTGCTGTCCCCTCGTCCCTTTGAAGGCGGTGTTCTGCTGCTCTCAACATTGCACTGCTGTGGCTTCCTCAGCTCGTATTGTGAGTTTCTGAACAAAATTATTTAATGCCTATATTGCCAATGTGATCATGACTCACTTCTTGTTCTTGTGCCAAGTTATCTACTGTATCCAGTCAGTCTGATTCTTTTATGTATTCCAGTCACGGAAAAGTCCAGGTTTTGTTGGAAATGGGTGTTTTCTCCAGAGCATGTTGCATGTTTACATAAGGAAATGCTCATCTTCCTCCTGGTTCAGTGAGGAAGGAGATGGGTGAGTCGGTTCTATCGATTCCAGAGCAGCAAATGAGCCACTGATGCTGTTCCAACTGAGCTTTTTCGTAAATTTTTTATACCTAATATAAAACCATGTAGATAAAAATTATATTTGACATAATCGATGTTTTGTAATTTTGCTTTTTATGAACACAACAAAATTGCTTTCTTCTCTCAATTCGTGAGGATGCTTACAGTAACTGCTGGCAAACATCAGTCCAGGAACAGAAAGTTCTGGTTCCTGTTGAATAGCATCGTTCCTTTGGTTCACTTGTGGCACGATGTCCTCCTGGATTGTCAACATAAACGTGGAGTTTGCGTTTGTTTTCAGCCTCATTCGGGTTCTGTATACTGAAAAGTCCCATCTTTTATTATTTATTGCTGCTTGATAATTGGATTTGCTCTCCCTCTGTAGAGCTAAGAATTGATCCATAGGACAGAACCAACCACCACATTAACTTCTTAAATGAAGTTCCTGCCTGTGTATATGAGAAGTCTCCCGTATTTTATTTTAAATGTGTGACCTAAGAGTGCTGAATATTAGGATATATGGGGTACACGAGTCCTAATTTCTATTCTTTGGGTTATAGTACAGATTTTGAAGTCCTGCTGGGGAATGTTACGAGCAGAACCCGCTGCCACCTCAGATCTGTAGCTGTAAGTCAGCAGAATGCATAAAGCCATGTGGTTTATATCTGTGATTGTGGTGGTAATTTCCTGACATGGCAGGTCTTTAATTAGTGCAGAAGAGAAGGTGGTAAAAGCTCATCAGCCCAGTGTGCAGAAGGAAAAAGAGGTGCAGAAGGTCAAGCATTACTTACATTGAAATACAAACGAGTGATTTGCTGTTTGAAATTGAAGATCTTGTTTTGGCTTTGATACATGTAATGGTTTTTTAAACCTAACGAAGCACGGTGAATCAGTTCTGATGGAAGAGTTCTTTCCAAGTACAGATGCCCAAACAGCTTTTGGAAGAAACACTTTGAAAATGAAACAGGCTTTCAAGCAGATCTGAACTGTGCTCTGCTGCTTCACGTTGGGTGATCCATCGATTTGCTGTGCAGCATAACATTACCAAACGCTCCACGCTATGGAGTATGACTGTGAAAATATTTAATACTTTGCAGTTAGCCTATGTAGATATTACCCGTGTACTCTTAACAAGAGAATCTGGTTTGTGTTGAGTTGTATGGACCTGCCCTAACCACCGAGTGCAGTAACAAATCCAGAAGTGTAGTACAGAGATGAATTAGCACCGCTGAAATGAATTCCTTGACAACTACCCCCATATTTTTTCTATCTATCAGTGTGACCTGATTTAGTGTCTGACCTGTGTGTGATTTCTCCTCCCATAGAACTTATATCTCTACTTACTGTATCGGATGACTTAGCAACGTGGCCTTGGGATGCTAAGCAATGTATGGATGTACTGGGTGTAAATGTTTATATATTGTACAGCACCTTTATACATACTTCTGAGGTTCTGACTAGAGAGAGACCTGTAAATCGCTCATTATTTTTTATATAGATATTAAAAAGAAACTCTAGTTCATGGCCTGCTGGTTCTGCACTGTATGAAATATTCTTTGTTGATGTCCAGTGGTATAATGCTTCAACCCACAAACATAATACTCTTCTGGAAAACAAATGCAGTTTATTATTGCAAGTTTCCTTGGCTTCCTGCTCAGATAACAAATGTTTGACAAAGGTGATAAAGTCATGAAGTCATGTAGAAACAGCTGTTGATGAAGAAATACTTGTACTGTAGGTTTATTTGTACATTTTGATATATAAAGTTGTCATTTTCTTTTCCATCTTTCAACTTTTCCTTACAGAAAATAGCTATAAACAGTTTACTACCAAAATTTCTTATGCCATCTCGCTCCTTACGTAGCAGAATGAAGGTAGCAGAAAGTCAGACTTTGCTTTTCTTCATTACTGATACAACAGTCAGCAAAACTTAAGGAAAGTGCAAGTTTAGCAGATGTCTTTACAACTTTTCTTTCTTTCCTATGCTGTTTCTAAACACAAATCTGTTTTTAAGTGAGGAAGTCTTTCTCAGTCATCTTCCACTGCCGTGATTACCACAACAGGAACTCTTCCTTAAGTATTCCAGTGTAAGGCACTATTGCAGTGCAGAGCTGCAGCAGCTTCTCGAAACACCAAATTCAGCTGTCATGGGAAGAACTTACAGCAGGATGCCCTGTACATGGCACACTATTACCTGCCCACTGATTAAACACTGAGGTGTCAGAGGGAACAACCATAGCGAAGTAGTTTTTAGCTGACAGATGTTTTACCTCTATTTGTGCTGTAAGGTTGTTCAAACCTGATTTTAACTGTCAGCTTTGGGTCAGTGTTTGTTTTGTGCAGGCTGCTGTCACTGCATCCTGCAGCAGCAGCCAGAAGTACAATGAAATGCTGAGAAAAGTGCTCTTCAGCACGTTCACATTAATGCCTCATCACCATCATCTGAGCAGAGCTCTGAAGGTGGATACACAAAGCCCAGTGTAGCTCCAGTGCTGTCTGAAAATGATGCGAACAACACCTGGAGGACTAATTTGTTATGTTATTGCACAAGACTGATTTTTAGAGAAACAAGGCACCTGCAGCAACCACCTGTGTCACTCCAGTACAAGCTCTAGCATGGCTTTTGTAGTGATTGATGCTCCACAGTCTGTGCATGCAGTTCCTGCTATCTTCAGTGCGAACTACTACCAGTATTTGGCTCAATTTATTCTGCTTCACATGTGCATGCCATGGGATGACTTCATAAATTGGACCAATTTATTCTGTATGTCACAGAACAGTAAAGCAGAGGGACAGCTTTCAGTGCATACCTTGAGGCTCTGTTAAGAAACTGCAGTGACAGAGCTCTGTAGTGTGAGAGCAGCCCTGCTTTGTGTCCAAGCCCTCGGTCTCTGCTCTGTCCTCCTGTTGGAGAGGGCTGTGCTGATGGTCAGTCAGTTCATGGTTTAATTTTCCATAACTGAAAAGAGATTCTGAGAATAAGTATTGATCTAAAAGTAGAACTGAAGTGCTTTTCATCTACAGGTAAGGCTCATCCATCACTCATCCTGCACTGACTCCTAATTGTAAAGTGTGAATTCCCTCCGGGGGGAATTAAGAGTGGCACAAAAGCAACATCCCACCCTCTCTTCTCTCCAGGATGTTTCTTTTCCACAGGGGAGTTATACTTACTCTAATATTGAATCCCAGCAGATCACTTATAACACCCGAGACAGCAGAGAGTATTACAACACGTGTTATGTTGTAGATTAATGGGTTCATGGTCAGCCCATACAGCCTGAATGGTGTGTCCAATTCCTGTCGTGGAAGAAAAAGGGAAAAGAACAAAAAACAAATCCCCACAGTAGAGTTAGTCCATAGCAGAAGTAACTGTCTGCCCTTTAACTTACTGCTGGCTGTCTGGCACACTCTGCTAACTGTGCACTGCTTCTGTATCACTAGTTAAGTGTACATACAGAAATTCTATGCATTCCAAGCCTCTCTGCTCAAAGATGTTTTCTAACAGCCATCCAGAATCTGAAAAGTCCCCTTTTTATACTGGCTGGGTGGCAAAAACTTAATGCAACAGACTGTAAAATTATCATATAACTATTAAACACTATTATATGTGGCTTTTCTTATATATGGCTTTGAGACTATGCTCCTTCTTTTCCAAATGCCTGCTCTCCCACTGCCAACACAAAGCTTCCACATTGGAGCTGCTGAAGGAAAAGGAGATTCAGCTTAATGAGGCACTCTGTGCTCATCATACCAGCCTGTCCTTTCACTCGTGTAAATCACACTAAGCCCCTAATTAATTGTTTGTAGCATAATTAGCTATACAGTCTTGTGTTAGTAGATCTAATTCCACTGCTATCAAAGCACAGAAAAAAAATCCCTTTGTAAAAACTGATTTATCAAAAGACAATAGAAATGGGAAGAGCAAAACCCACAGTCACTGTATCCACTGCCTGCATGAAGTTGAGCTATTTGATGTATTTAGGGAGACACACTTTACCTTTAGCAGCTTTGTAGATAGTTTCAAAACATTGTTAACTAGAGACAGCTGTTCTTTCTTGTTGGGTTTCTTCTCCATCTTTAGATACAAGTTTATCTGTGACAGACATTGCAGACTGGATGTTAACATTCCAGCATTATTTCTCAACCAATTTCTATCTGAGGGCAGTTACAGTAATTGTTGCAATTTGTTGTCACTCCTAAAGAAATGATACATCTACAGATGACTTCAGCAGTCATATATCATTCTTTTCTTGTTTTACATGGCTGATGTGTTAACCCAAAGCCAGAAATAATTCAGAATTTGAATCTAAATGTTTTCCTCCTTGTCCCTCCTTGCTGAGTTGCATTACTTTATTACAGTGCAGCACAAATGTTGTTTCTAGATTTTAAAATTTGATTTTGGTATTTACGAACCTGGTTTGAAATGCAATAGTTAAATCCAAACAACAACAACAAAAAGGTTTAAAGCCAAAAGAAGAACAAGCAAATGGAGTTACCTGCTCAGTAAGCAAGATGGAAATATTACTGTATTTCTTGTTGGTTTCAGAGCCCAAGGATGCGAGGCGCAGTAAAAAGAGAAGAAGTGCTGCCTCCCAGATTAAGAACTCCCAGTTGTAAGCTGCGTTCAGAAATGTTTTGTGACCCTTCAGGACCTGTTTTGGGAAGAATGAAAATCAGTCAGTCCCAACAAATATACAAAAACCTTGCCTGTACAGCTCTTCAGAACAGCTATCCATGTTCTATAGCAACACTTTTGTCCTTGAAGTGTAATTCATTCATGCAGCAGGTTAAAGTACAAAGCCTTGTTTATAACGCCTAGAATTTGTTTATTTTCTTTCTGATGAGAAAAGAAAGTGTTAACTTGCGAGTTTTTTCTCTTTCCTTCCTTTATCCAATTAGCTGGTAGGTAAATGTCTTTCCCTTCACATGTGCTTGTTCTGCTGGCAGTGTTAAACCACTCATTCTGCCTTTCCTAGGAGTAGATGTGCACCTCAGGTCTATTTGAGCAGGGATGGGATTGTCACTCCTTCCTCCAGTGACTGTGGCTTGCAGAAGCAATCCAAGCAGTGAGTCAGTATCTGCTCTCACATACTGACAGCAGATACTGCCCTCACCACTGCACCATCAGAACTTCCCTAAATACAGTAATGGATCTCTTGTTAAGGCAACCAATGCATAGCTCTAATACTATTTGCTGTCACAGAAGGGTTAGAGAAGGACTAAAAGGTGTTATAAACAGTTACTGAGTTGTTCTTTCAATAACAGGTTAAAGAGGCTGCTGCACTCAGCTCTCTTAAATAAAACACTCAGGGAACATTTGAGTCTTACCTGGGCACAGCATATGAAAGCAATTGAAAGAGCCAGTAAGAAGATGGATGACACAACAACATCCACAGAGCGCTGCGGGCCTCGCCTCTGCAGGAACAAAGACAGCACTGGGTCTAAGGGTTGGATCAGGTCTGTAGAGGTGCATACCCAGAACCTTTGCTTATGCTGACTGTAATAACCAACTGCATCCATCCTGGGTCAGAACTCACCTTTAGATAGGAGCGAAGAGATAACCAGATCTTAATGTTTTCCACCTTCTTAAGTCTAAAGTGAGGAATTTCGTATTTCCTGGCTTTCCGAGCCGATGTGATGTGACTGAAAAGCTTGGCAAACAAAAACCTCTGCAGATTATAAACAAAAAACATATGCACACAAACATAAATGAGTCTAAAAAAGAAACAACACTGCTTGGGACCGCTCAGTGGTAATGGGCAGAACAGCTCAGCTTATGGCATCCTGGGAAGGCCCAACTGCAGGGCCTCACTGCGCAGCCCCACAGGTGCTACTGCTGTGAAGAGCCAGAGCTGCTGCTGCTGTGCAGAAGGAGCCACAAAGCTCTTGCTGTACCAGTAAATGACACAGTGCTTTCTAGCATGCAGCCCCTAGAACCAGTTTGACAGAGCTGACTGCAATGCAGCCAGCTATCTAATTCTCCTCCTCAGAACAAGACAGCTAAGTAGGCTTCTTCCTAAATAGGAAGCATATTGACAGGTTTATGGCTGATTAATACAGGTCTAACCAGACTCATCTACTTAAGCTGGTACAATTCCTGCTCCAGGGCTCGTGAGGCATTTCAGCTTTGATGCATTTAAACATACCTGTTTGTATGTTCTCTCAGCAACACACATCATAAAGAAAAACATCCAGGTCAAGCAAAGCCGTTCAAGGAAGTTGATTGTAGACAAAACAATGACAGGGATGCTAACAGGTGCTCCACAGAAGATGTGCAAAAGCTCCTTCAGAGAAATGGAGCACAACTGCTCCATGTTATCAGTGTGAAAGAGTCTGTAGAGGAATGGTAGGAACGCTAATCCGATGGTGATGACATTTCCCAACATCTGATACCCCACTCCCTGCTGGTAGGCATTAACCTGGCAAGCAGGAACAAAAACGTCACCGTCAGTTGGGGTTTTTGTATGGTGCTGTGGCTGCATTCAATCAAGCACTCAGTTCCCCCTCCCCTCAAAGGACATAGCCTAAAACAATTCCACCCACTTCAGCCCCAACTAAACAAAACAGACTCAACAGTCTTCAACAAGACCTGCTCAATTTTTGTTTGTGCAATTCTTATGTACATTTGGGACAGTTACATTTGCAGCTGGAGGAGGAGCTGGTTTTATACTGCACACAGTATTTGCAGGTGTAGCTGCTTACAGTTTTGGTTGTTTTTCAGAAGTTGCAATGCTTTACAGCTCTCTTACTCTGCTCATGATGATCCCACTGATCTCCAGCACAGACATGTCCACCTTCTTACAGTCATTCCCTTCCCAGATCAGTGCGCTCACTTTTGCAGATTCTGGACTTGTATTCTGTAGCCACAGCAAATGGTTCTAACAAAGAGAAAAGAATGGACATATAATGCATTTCTGCCCCTCTACTAAATAATACCTTTTCCTATAAAGTATTTTGATTGAAAGAAGATTCCAAATTTGTCTTTGGGATTAGCAGTGATCTCGATAATACTGGGAGAGTTGTTCATGGATTCTATTTAGATCATTCCACTCTTCTGTGTGATGAGCACAGCTGTCAGAATGGGCTCATCCAGCAATAGGCTCCTTGCTTACTTTATACCCCCAGCACTCAGCTGTGCCTTCTGTTTTATTTGGGCAGGATGTTGGGAAGGGAGAGAGCTGCATGAACTGAAGGAAAAAAAAAAAATTTTTTCACAGTGTTCTCAATTGCAGCACACAAATCAACAAACCTGCTGAAAAACATCTTCCTTTAGGTCCCTCCTGCTGCCTTTCATGGTCTCCTCCTCGCTGTCACTGGTGCAGGATGAGCGGCACTCTGGCCCGTGCAGCAGATCATCCCAAAGCATGTCTTCTGTCTCAGAGTCGTGCCGTGTGCTCTCGGAGTCTCTCCGGGTCACACTGCAGTTCCGGGACCCCACACTCATGCATGACCTCGAGTCCTTTGAAATCAAATAAAACTTACACAGAACAGCCCCAATATGCATATCACCCCCACAGCAATCAGTGAAATGAGCTTCCATGGGGCAGCTGGGAACTGACAGCCCCCAATACGGACTGAGGTGGGAGCCTTTAAAGTCAACGTTAGCAATAGTTTCTGTGCACAGTATTTCTATGTGGGAAGTCCCATGGATAGAGTTGGTTCTCCACCTCCACCATTCTTAACATTTCAAAATAAACATTGACTCATTCATTCTAATGCAAAGCTTTTCTAGTTTCATTTCAAAAAATCAGAAATTTTAAGCATGAAGGCCACAATCCAGCACTGCCTCCTAAAATGCAAGTCTTTAAGATATGCAGTTAGAAGCAGCTTGGCCCATGCTGTGCTGCCAATGCAGTGATTTTCTGTTAAACAGAATAGAATGCTCACGATTGTGAATAAAGTCCACAAAGCTGCAAATGGGCAGGGACAGAGGTCGCACATTCATGAAAATGATGAAGCACTATCATTGAATAATAAACCATTCTGATGGGAGAGACACACCTGTGCTGGTCAGAGTCAGAAAAGAGTGTCTCTTGAACTTACGACCATACCTGATTATATAATGTGGATTCAAGTTCAGATTCTGCAACGCTGTCAGAATCTCTGACACCTCTGAGGGCTTGCTTGACCTGCCATAAACAAAGGAAAAACAGACCATGATCCATAGCAGAAAATTGTGTGGAAAACAACATCAGTTCAATGTGAGTACCTGTGAGACAGCCTGGTTAAGGGAAACAGGACGCTGCTTTTTCTTCTCTTCGTAGCTGTTGTCACTGGAAGCCCCTTCTACATGCTGCCATAACAAGATCCTTTCTGCCACTGCTTCAGCATCTTCCTCGCTTGAAAGCTCATCAGATACACCATCTCTGTTGGTGCAATCATCCTAGAAACACAGCAGTCAAAATAGGACAAAAGCACCAACAAACAATCTGCACCAAACCAAAGATTCCAGGCTAGTGCTGCAACTGTACACAGTAACCTAATTACTGCAAAAGCCAGCAGGTTATGTCCACAGAACACACAGAAACAGAACCCAACACAGCCTCACAGACATGAATTTCAACTCACTACCCCCAGCTCTGCCCTGCCATAGGGATAATGAGAGCAAACCTTGTGTTGGAGTGGGGGCAGGGACAGCAGCAGGGAAGAAGGAGAGGCAGAGAGAGCTCTTATAGCAACCTTAAGCCCAGAAACAAACGTGTCCACAAACTGGTCCAGAGCAGAGCTGTAACCATGAGATGTCCGTGTACACCCAGCTGTTCCTCTCCAAATGCATAGAGAGGAGCTGGGATGGCACAGTACTGCAGTGTTCTGCACACATTTATGTTCTTCATATGAGAATTACCTACCACCTTATCCAGAGGAGCATCAAAATTGACTCCGCAGAGCTTTCCATGTTAGGGCTTTAAGTGGGGATCACAGCACCTTAAATCGGTCCACCTACTTTCTTTTCCACCTCCAACCCCCAGGGTTGCCATGCAAACGTTTTACAGAAATCACAGATTTAGTAGTTACCAAAAAAGTAATTACTTCTTTTTAATCATTATCATTATTTCTTAACTGAGCAGCTCTTGGTCACAAGTTTCTGTAGCTAAATAAGGACTCTGGTAAAAAAGAAGTTTTCCACTGTGTGTGTATAAGTCCTCTGATTATTGTAACAGACAGAGGAAAAGGTGCTTACAGGGAAGGATTAGCACCATGGTAACAGCTGAGTCCAGAGGTAAAAGGTTTTTTTAGGTTTCCTACATGCAAGCAGAGTTGTAAAAAGAGAGCAGCATGGATTAGAACCATCCTTACAATTAATATCAACAGACCTTTGGGTACACACAGAATACACTGAAATTTGCCACTTAAAATGGCTCTTTATGGGATGATACCTGATGGCTCTTCTCCACATCAGAAAGTTTATGTTTCTCTTTGAAGTGCAGCAGCCTGTGCTCAGACCTGGCATGTCTGTGCTTAACACCATTATTCACAGTGCTCACACCATGTTCTGTCTCAGTTCCTTTCTCAGCCACCAACTTTGTGTTTTTGACCCTGGATGAGGAAATAAAATCACATCTTTGCATCAAAGAAAAGCTTTTAGGAAAATCATAGAATGGCCTGGGTTGAAAAGGACCACAACCCCCTGCTATGTGCAGGTCACCAACCAGCAGACCAGGCTGCCCAGAGCCACATCCAGCCTGGCCTTGAATGCCTCCAGGGATGGGGCATCCACAACCTCCTTGGGCAACCTGTTCCAGTGCATTACCACCCTGTGGGTGAAAAACTTCCTCCTAATATCTAATCTAACCCGCCTCTATCTCAGTTTAAAACCATTCCCCCTTGTCCTATCACTATTCCACTCATGTAAACAGCCATTTCCCCTCCTGTTTATACACTCCCTTCAAGTACTGGAAGGCCACAATGAGGTCTCCCTGGAGCCTTCTCTTCTCCAAGCTAAACAATCCCAGTTCCCTCAACCTTTCCTCACAGGAGAGGTGCTCCAGCCCTCTGATCATCTTAGTGGCCCTCCTCTGGACTCGGTCTAAGAGCTCCACATCCTTCCTAACATCAAGGTCCCTCACGAAGGGCATTTGCTATGGGAATACAGGGCTGCCTCTTGCTGGCAGCTCTCCATGGCCTGATTCTGGCAGAGCTTGGGGACATCAGTGACAGTATGACTCCATCTTCATTTTCCAAATATCAAATAGCTCACGCAGTGTGGTTACAAACACACAAAGCCGGGGCAGATCGCTCACCTCCTCCGGAAGAGAATGCCAAACAAACTGCTGAGCGTGGATGCGGATTCCGCCTGCTGTTCTGTGCTGGCTCTGTCAGGAGGAGACCAACTGTTCCCATCAACACCCACAGGTTTGCGTAATTTCCTGATTAGGAAGAATAAAAGGAGAATTTGTATCACAGGGTAGTTTTAGGTCTGTGTTAAAAGATCTCCTACAGGAGCTATTTCACAGGAGCCATGCTGACAGAAGGCATGTTTCTAAATAGAATAACTTGCACTGACAGAAGTTACATATGCATTCATAGGACATCAGTACCATCAGGAAGGGAACTGAAAAGCATCCAGCAAACAAAATCTAGATTGTTTTTTCCATAAGAAATCTAATGGAGGCAGAAATCTAACCACATCCCTCTTTCTGTGCCCCAATACATTCCATCAGCATTTGCACTGAGACACCTAACAGTGAAATACCTCATAGCTGACCTGTAACACCTCCTACAGGAGCAAAGATAACTGCCAACAGTGACTGCACTGCAGCCATATCCTTCACTCATTTGCCCTGTCTCAGTACACACCAGCAATTGGGGGCAGCTAGCACCGAAGCAGGACACCAACATGTTATGCAGAATCCCGAGGATGGTTTTTTATACAGAACGCCCTCCTTTAGCCAAGGATAAAACTTCTATTAAAGAGCCACCTTAGGGAGAGAAGGGCCAACTGCTCACTGAAGCAGACCTACCCCAGCCTGGGATCCTTACTGCTTTTGTGTTCATTATGAGAAGACGAGACACAAGACAGAAAACACTCGTTCTCACATTTATGGGTAAATGCTATTTACATCTAAACAGAAGACATTTACCCACTAACTTCCACCATGAGCAATTCACCGTATGCTCCGATCCCAACAAATGAACCCATTACCTCTCTCACCTCCTCCTCCTGCTGAGGCCGTTGTTTCCTGATGTTCTGTTCATCTGGGTGGACACTATTTGGCAGTGAACAGTTCCCATCAGTAACATAAGGCACATCGGTCCCATGACTTCACTTGCATTCACAACAGGCACCACGAAATACAATATAACTGCTATGACTGAAAAGGAGAAAAACTTATCAAAGGCAGAAATTAGCAGCGTGGCTTTATTTCTGGTTATTTTTCACTCTGCTTTCTAATTTCAGCCAAAATTAGTGTCACACATCTCATTAGGCCTTGCTCATTCTACAAAGCAGCCTTCTCAAAACAGGAAGAGAAAGCACAAAGAAGGAAATTGAAAATAAGTCTGAAATAAATGTGGGTGCTCTGAAATGTGTTCCATGAAGGACCAACTCATCACTTCTGGTAGATGAGGTTCCACATCTGTTCACAACAGCACAGTGACACAACGTGGGTTGATATGAGAGGTCTGAGCTGCAAATCTCTGCACTGTATCAGAAGGGCTCCTGAACACTTCTTCAATGGTGGTGAACAGAAACGCAACCATGGGACAAACACTGGACAAAGTTACCAAACAGAGAGGAGTGCCTTAATACAACGTGAGCAAAATTCAAAGCTCTGCTCATCTTGGTGATCACTGCCTTCCAGTGCCCTCCTGCATGTATACTGAAGTGCCATCACAGCTCACACTGACTGCAATGCTGGGGAAGTCCTTGAGAGCAGCCCTGCAGAGAAGGACCTGGGGGTCCTGATGGGAGGAAAAGCTGAACATGAGCCAGCAGTGTGTGATTACAGCTCGGAAAGCAAATGGGATCCTGGGCTCCATCAGAAGGGTTGCCAGCAGGGACAGGGAGGTGATTGTCCCTCTCTACTCTGCTCTTGTGAGGCCCCATCTGCAGCACTGCGTCCAGGTCTGGAGCCCCCAGTACAAGAAAGACAGAGAGCTGTTGGAGAGGGTCCAGGGGAGAGGCACAAAGATGATCAGGGGCTGCAGCACCTCCCTACAAAGACAGGCTGAGGGAGCTGGGCTTGTTCAGCATGGAGAAAAGAAGGCTGCGGGGTGAATCATTGCAGCCTTCAGTACCTAAAGGGAGCCTACAAACAGGAGGGGAATCAACTCTTTGGAAGGGGAGATAACTGCAGGATAAGGGCAAATGGTTTGAAGTTGAGGGAGGGAAGATTCAGATTGGATGTCAGGGGGAAATTCTTTACAGAGAGAGTGGTGAGGTGCTGGAACAGCTGCCCAGAGAGGCTGTGGATGCCCCGTCCATCCCTGGAGGTGTTCAAGGCCAGGTTGGATGGGGCCCTGGGCAGCCTGTTCTGGCATTAAATGGAGAGGTTGGTGGCCCTGCATGTGGCAGGGGGTTGGAGCTTCGTGATCCTTGAGGTCCCTTCCAACCCTGGCCATTCTGTGATTCTGGGAAGGATGGCAGGGGCTGAGCATGGCACAGACAAAGGGATTTCAGGCAGCATCCTTAGCCTTTCTATTACAGCCTATGAAAGAACAGGACGCTGCTGTAGGAAAAAAGAGCTGCGGCTGCTTACCTTGCATAACGTAGAGCACCAGGAGCCACGTGAAAATGCGCTGGGACGTAACCTGGATCCACCACTGACTGAACAGCGGGAAGAACACAACCCTCACGATTCCCTTCCGAGTTAACGACGTCCAAGGGATCTCGGGCTTCGCTTTGGCAAACGTAGAACCTCAAAGCAGACACAAAGCGCTCCGTGCCGGCGAACCGCAACGGCTCCCCTTCGGGCCGCTTCCCCCCCGGCCGAAGCCAACCGCCGCAGCCCTGAGGCGCCGTCCCGCCCCGCCCGCCCTTATCGCGCCCGGCTCCCGCCGCGCCGCCCCGCCCGCGCTCCCTGCGGGGCCCCCGCACCTCGGATCAGATCCACGTCGATCAGATCGGCCTGGATGTGCCCTTTCCTTTTCGGCTTGCTCTTGAAGCCCTACACAGCCGGGAACAAAAGGGCCGTGAGCCGCGCGGGCCGCAGCGCAGCGCCGGGAGGTGGGGGGGGAGGGGGGCGGGAAAAACGTTACCTTCATCTCCGTCTGCTCGATCGCCTTCTCCCATATCTGCTGATCGTAGGCCCCGACCTGAGGGGGAGGAGGCTGAGCGCTCGGCCGGGCCCGCGCCCGCCCCGCCCCGCAGCGCCCTCACCTTCTTCTGGTACCAGGAGATCGCGTCCCGCCCGCGGGCAGCCATGCGGCTCCGGCCCCTCAGCGCAGCCCGGCCCGCCTCAGCCCGGCTCGGTTCCGCCCGCCCAGCCCAGCCCAGCCCAGCCCGCTCCCCGCGGAGCCGCAGTAACCGCCCGCCGCCCCGCCCCGCATTAAAGACGCGTCCAAACGGTAAAGGACAAAAATCAGACTTTTGTTTATTAAAAAAATACTTTTTACAGGGAAGGAAAAAAAAAAAAATTTTTTTTTTTTTTTTTTTTTTTAAATCTATGCATTCCGTCGGACTATTTTACAAAGAAACAGCTCGGACACGGGTACAGTCAGCTACCGAAAGAAATGCACCGCGGTAAGGGTTATTCACAGAGAGGTTTTAGAGCTTTACCTGCGTACACGACTTAGTATAAAAACCTCCGTAAAACACTTGCTAAATGTCAATAAATATGCTAAGGCCGCACAAAGCAAACAGCCTTCCAGGCAATGGGACGCGTCCTCGGTCAGCAAAGGCTTCATAAATTAACCACAGAAAACCGTAGCTGCCAATCAAACCTAATCACAAAACAGCAACACGGAAACCGCCACACGCGTTGTACAGAGAAACCAGAAGCGTTGGAAGTTCCTTAAACTATTCGAGAGTGCCACAGTAGGTCGCCTTCTCTATGCCGTGTGCTATCGCCCCCCACCAGCCCTGGGGAGTTGGATTTTGGGGCTGTATCACTCCACTGATTGGCACCTGAAAGCAGCGGGCTGTGCCTGGTGGTGGGTGTGAGCTCCTGCCCATGGTAGAAGCTCTGGCAGTTCTGTCCCACTGTAAGGGGTGAGGAGAGCTGATAGAGGACAGAGCACAGCCCTTGTTTCCGTATGGTGACATCTATGCCTATGAAGAGAGCCAATAAAGCCCCTGAGAACACTGCACTGAGCATCCCACCTTCCCGAAGAGGCCGTGTCAGATGTGTACAAAGTGACCAAAGCACATCTGAAGGAGAGAACGGAGCTCACCGGAACCTCACCTGCAATCTGCCATCACTTCTGGCACAGCTCCCTCCTATGCTTCACATCCAGATCTAAGAACATACCTAAATGTGCTATTACACAGATGTTATCAGTAACTGAGCATGGAGACAGCACGATGCTATGGGGCACATCCCTCCAACCGAAGACATGCCAGAACATTTGGGATATTTCAGGCAGAGCTCACAGATTTCACTACAGCAGTTCTAAAAGAAACAGAAGTCATTCCCATCTTCTGCCTTCATCCATTTAAAAGACACTGTTAGAATTTACACAAAGGGTTCCCAAATTGATTTCCCTTCATTCTGCCTCAAACACAAAGCAGACAGGTCAGTGTGTGAGGGCCTCTTAATCTGTGTTACTGGGCCTTTAAAGGTATGCTTGTGGGATCACTGGAGTACCTGCAGCTCTGTCAGCTCCTGAGCAAAACCTCACTGCATTGCATTGCTCTGCTGACACGGCCAGAACAGCACACGAGAGAAGGAAAACGGGCACTTGGAAGACTAGCAGACTTCTGAAAAGGAAAGAACGCCCTCAGATGATACGATCTTCAGACATGAAGGATGAACTGAAACCACTATTGCCTGTGAGGAATTTTACTTTGCACAACCCTTAAAGCTATGAAATTCCTCTCAACATAAAAAGTGGAAAAAAAACCCACCAGAGAACAGACAGGTCGTTAACAAACCGATCCAGATGATCTAGGATTTCTGCTAAGATTAAATTACACCCCTGCATGAATCACATTTTATCATAAAAGCTTTCCATTCTAACACCTTATTTACACAGATTACTAAACGAGTCACTACCACTTCAATCTGTAAATTAGTTTTAAATTGAAATATTTCCTAGTCCTCATTTCTGTACCGAAGACAATACATACATACACATAAGGAGTAATACAGGCTCTAACTAATCACTGCAGTATCATCTGATGATTTTTTTTTCTATCAGTTTAAAATAGTGACCTCTACACTGAGGTGCTAATATGTATATAAAAGCCTACACAAACAATATTGCACAAAGTAATTTTTATAATAGAGTAACATATTTTAGAGACCCTTATAAAGAGAAGAGTAATAATTGATATTAAAAAGATGCGTCCAGAACTAACACAGCATCTTTGCATTTGTCTACTCTAACATAGTGTTTCAAATCTTTCCTACCCTGGTGAGGATGAGAACAGATAAAGCCATCTGGAGACAGCTTCAGTTGCACCAAAACCCAGCTTGTATTCTAAATGTGGGTAGGGGGAAGGGGGAGGGTGAGAGGGACAGGATCGTTCCTTTCAGTGACCGGAAAGGGCAGCAATAAATGGGGTGAGTGAAAGTCAAATACAGATTACATATTAACATTTAGAAATATTGAAAGATCGTTCAAGAACTGTTGAGAACTGACACTCTATGTATTCAGCATGTACCACTGATTCTTCCACAGTACCTGGGCACCCAAAAGCTACACATGGAAACAGCAGTCCGATGCCATAATACTTTTTATTGTGAAACAGTAATACAGAACTTCCTAGAAAATGGACATTCGTATGGTATAAGTCAGTCACCAACTCAACGCTATTATATTAAGTGCATCAGTACAAGGGAAAGTGTGGTTCCATTGGACATATATTATGACCCGATCAAAACAAGCTGCCAAGTTGGTTAGCATTTGAAAGCCTTAAAGTGCTCAAAGATAGCAAGTTCCTCCACAAGTCTACCATCAGGTTCTCTGCCTTTGACACTAGTATTAATCACATCCAGAGGAGACAGCTTTTGGAAGCAAAACCCTCACGCCAAATAGTACAAGCAGCGCTATGAGAAGCGTTAGGTCAGTAAGCCATGGCATTTCAACAGGATCAGACACTTTCTTCAGTTCGTTTTACAGATCACCTTTGTAGGATCTGTAAGAAATACAGACCAATTTCTATAGCTCGTTTAGAAACCAACTTGCATATGAACCGCGTCAACAACAGACACCAAATATTTCACAAATTGTCCACAAAAGTGCTGTGCTTTCTCTTTTTTTTTTTTTTTTCCTAGCAATTAAAATGTGATGGGGAAAGTTCCTACAAGTCTTCTACAAAAGCATCACTTTCTGGTGAAGAGAGTGAAAATTGGGAAATAACACCAAGCAGTAGAGTTAAATCATTTTATGCTCCTGGAGGAATTTCATTCTGGTTTTGAGGAGATATTCAATATCTCATTAGTTAAACAGAAAGAAGTGGTAGACCACTGTTACAGGTTGTACTAAGGGGTTAAAATACAACTTGAATTTTGCATAATCTGTGTAAAAAAGATATGCTTGACATTTTGGAATGTCACCTTTCTTTATAGAATTATAGGCAAGATTTCTCCAATAAAACATAAGCCAGTTATAAAACTATAACTTCACATCAAAATTTTAAAAAGTTGTTAAAAAATGTTTTGATTATATACATATCACACAGAAGAGACTGCATGATCCTGCGGATTGTGTTGCTGATCAGACTCTATTTTAAAACCTGGAAGGGGCTGGGCCACCTGATCTGCTTGTACAAGTCCTGATAGCGAAGAAACAGAGGAGGAGAGCATCCCTGTGGTAAGCTGCATTTCTATCCCTGGTTCTTCACACTCTGTTTTTACACTCACACATCGGGGTTCACCTTTGGACTCTGTCTTTCCAGGAATGCTACTGTTCAAGTTTGAGTCGCTCTCTGTGTTTTGAGAAGTCTCCCCCACGGGGTGATATTGTTTAAGTCGTATGTGCCAGGCTAAGCTGCAGACTGCTGACACTGTTTTGAACTGATGAATGACATTTCTAGGGATGAAGTAGATGTCATTGTCACACAACTGAATTCTAGCATAGCGAATGCCTTCCCGTCTCATTTGGTTTAGTTTGGCTTCATCCACCCATTGAACACACTGAGAGGAGGAAAGATGGTAAAGTTAGTGCTGGACTCTGTTCAGGGTAAATAATTCAGTACCCACCTAAAATAACATACTTTGGATCTGCATCACATTTCTGTTTAAGAACTTTTTTTTTTTTTTTTAAACAAGAATGTTGTTCTATGAGGGCCACCAATCATAATAACTACACGAGATGACAATAACAGAAGACTGCAGTGTGACTCAGAGCAGGAATCCCAGTTTGGTAAAAAGGAAATACAAGAAAGAAAATTGCATAAGGGAGCTGAGAACTGATGTCAATAGGGATATAGAAGGGGTGGCTGTACAAAGAAGTTGAAAATTTCCAAGCTTCCTACAAAGTGCTGTCAGTAGGAAAGCCCAAATACCTGTGACACTGGTGGTTCATGCAGGTCCAGCTGAAGTCTCTGCACAACATCAGTGAAATCTTCAGCGTGGAAACAAACCACATCTTTGGTTATACGAGGCTGGTCACTCCTACAAAGAGATGAGAAGGGCAAGGATTTATAAAGAACTTAAGTTATAGATTATTGTTTCATTGAACAAACTACCTTCTTCACTTTTCTGTTAGGCATGAAGTCTCATCACTCCTCAATAGATATGCGTGCTATATAGGAAAGGAGGCGCAGTCTGTAGATAGTTGTTTTTCTTTTTTAATGCATGTACAACAGAAGCAATGATTTGGTGGACAAATACCGTACTGATATGTCAGAAAATTAGGCTGACGTTTGCTGTATACCAAAGTATCTTGCACATCCTCAGAGCTACAATTTGCCTCTACTCTTCTATTCTGTGAAGAAGCAAAATAATATTGTATAAAAGAAAAAACACAGAGTAATCATGTGGCACTCTGAAGCTGTAATGAGGACAATATTAATCAGCTGGTTTTTATCTAATGTCTGTGAATCAGATAAAAGAAGTTCTGGCATGTTTTTTTCCCATATGAAAACCTAACAGTACTACTAATGATGCTATTAAAAACTATTATTAAAAACCAAGGAGGCTGTGGATGCCCCATCCCTGCAGGCATTCAAGGCCAGGCTGGATGTGGCTCTGGGCAGCCTGATCTGCTGGTTGGCGACCCTGCACATAGCAGGGGGTTGGATCTGGGTGATCACTGTGGTCCTTTGCAACCCAGGCCATTCTAGGATTCTATCATCTACTGTAATTGTTAGAAATAACTACGCAAATCTACAGTTTCTGTGTAAGGTCAGCAGCAGCACCTCATGTACACGAAATGAGAAAACGCTGTAGCTGTTAAGTTCCATTATTGAGTTCTTAGATTGCTGTTTACAAAAATTAGCACTAATATAGCTGTTTAGGAAAAGAACAGTCACAGACAGTCTAGGTGTGGTGCCTTGAGGCTTATTCTGTATGTCACTAAATGTTTTTGTAAACTTCTGTTACAACTTCAGTACTCCCTCAACAAGAGAGAAAAATAATAGATAAATGCCTTACACTTCTCAAGCTATAATCCGCATTTATCTCATTACAGGGTTTAGACAATTTCTTTAATTAGCCCTTTTTTTCCCCAATGAATTTTCTTCTCAGAGAGAAAACATTAAGATTTGCCCCCCTCCCACTACAGCAGTCGCATTTCAGTGGCACTTACCATTCCCCAAACTGCACAGCCTTCAGAACACCTACAGCAGCTGTGCTCTGCCAGTCAAATCCCTGACCCACATGGTCAGCATGAGCCCTTGTTCTGTCTTCAAACAGAACCTCACGGGGCTCGCTGGTCCGAGGTAGGTACTGGAGATTCTTTATTTCATTCATTGACCTGTAACATAATTAAAAGACATACTAAAATTTATGGCAAACTGTTCAGAAAAACAAATGCTTGTATTGAAGTAATCTTAACACGCTGTATACTGCAGGTTTCAAAATCAAAGGCCAAAGCATTCCCTTTACTCTAGTTATTTGACAACAAAAGATTGAATCACATCAAAACACGCTTCCAATTTTTCATCTAAAATTAGTTCTACAGCACGATCTGAGAAAGACAGAAAGTACATCTACACACCACAGTATTTCCTGTGATAGCACTAACACTAAAATGCAGCTCTAAGGGCTTAAGGATCTAAGTTGTTTTTGAGCATTAAACTCCCCAAATTAGTTCTTTCTCCAGAAATTAGCTGAAGGATATGTCTCCTGAAGGACTATAAGAACTGGTTTAATGGTAAGGAAGCACTGATCAAGGAATATTACTTTGAAAAGTGATAAAATTACAATCACAAATATCACGTTGAGCTCAGTTCACTGAGCTAATCTGAAATAGAAATGAAAATGAAGAACGTAAGCCTGAGAGCCTTCTGAAGAACTAATTACATCTAAAATATCAAGGGTTTGTTCTCAAGTCCAAAGAACACACAACTGCAGGGTTCTTCCTTTAAAAGAGAAAGAGAAGCCAAGTATTACCGGCGCCGTTTGAATGGCGATTTTGGCATATCAGCTGTTGGAATCATCTGCTCTCCTGGTCTCACCCACATTATGGGACCATCATCACTTTGTGACCTGCACTGAAGTCTGAGGCTTGAAAGAGTACCCCAGGGCAAAGTCATCTAAAAAAAAAAGGAGAAAAAACACTAGGTGAGATGGAAAAACTAAATGATGCCTAGTTCAAACTTACTATCAAAAGAATGGTACAGAAACTGACACTCTTTATGAGGAAAGATATATTCCAAGGGAACTTCAAACTTAGTTTTTAGGAAGTAGATAACTAGGTAGCTGATACATGATAGCATAAGTCATAATTAGCTTTTGAATGATTTACAGAACCATAGCCAGTTAGTTCAGTACCTTCCATACAGGAAAGAATGTACCTCCATCCTCAGTAGCTCCAGTGATGAGCATATCAATGAAGAAAGTACTTTAAGGTTTCTAATCACTTGAAAATATATGAATCTTAGCAATCTTTTAAATACCTAATGCACTTCAAGGTAAACACCACAAGTTACTGCTTACTCTCAGAAATGGGGACTCTTCCAACATATCCAGGAATTCTGGGAAGTAGTCCCCAACTTCTTCATCCACTGCTCCAACAAGGCTGATCTGCCGCATGGGCCCTGCTCTGTAGGTTCCACAGCAGTACGTTCGATTGACCTGAAGGGCCAGAAGGGAACAAACACCACCACAGATTCAGTGCTGTTACAAGAAATTACAGTTTTCTAATATAATACACTAAGCTACAAATGAGTTTTCATCCAAATCCGTGACTTGCCTCCATCTGTTTCATTAGTGGTGTCTTTAGGAGTACGCAAAGACTTCAGAATGTCTGTGTCTGTAGGGTATCCCAAGAGAAAATAAATCCTGTTTAAACTACTAATAGGACACGCTTCTATCGCTTGAATAACAACCAGGGAGTGTTTGACTAATTCAGGAGCAACACTTCCAGGCTGACATGAAAAAACTGACAACCAAAGCTTCACTGTGACTCAGTTTTTCACCAGGAAGCTTGAACTATTAATCACTGCATTTGAGTACTGCTTCTACATTTCAAACTCTGACATCCCATAGGCCTTCTCCCTACGACTGCAGTGAAAAACCTGTGTCTCCTGCACGTAATGGTTCTTAGAAGAGTGCTACAGTGCATAAAATCAGAGAATAAACTGAGGAAATGGGAGGTCTAACTAAAAATCAGGAGGCAGATGTACACTCACTGTATATCTACACCAATCTTAGGTTTATTGTTTGTAATATAACCTACCAACACATCTGTTGCCAGGAACACCTGAATCTCACAGGTTTGTTTTACATTCTCTGTAGCACAGGCTATCTCCTGTTCTCAGGTCATAGAATGGCCTGGGTTGAAAAGGACCACAACGCTCATCCAGTTCCAACCCCCTGCTGTGTGCAGGTCACCAACCAGCAGTCCAGGCTGCCCAGAGCCACATCCAGCCTGGCCTTGAATGCCTCCAGGGATGGGGCATCCACAGCCTCCTTGGGCAACCTGTTCCAGTGCGTCACCACCTCTGGGTGAAAAACTTCTCCTAATATCTAATCTAAACCGCCTCTATCTCAGTTTAAAACCATTCCCCCTTGTCCTATCACTATCCACTCATGTAAACAGCCGCTCCCCCTCCTGTTTATACACTCCCTTCAAGTACTGGAAGGCCACAATGAGGTCTCCCCGGAGCCTTCTCTTCTCCAAGCTAAACAATCCCAGTTCCCTCAACCTTTCCTCACAGGAGAGGTGCTCCAGCCCTCTGATCATCTTAGCAGCCCTCCTCTGGACCCACTCCAAGAGGTCATCACAAAACCTTCCTTGGGAGAGCAAGTGACACCACTAAGTTTGTTTCTCACAGCCATTTATCAGTGGAGTTACAGAAGGTATCCTGTGCACCACAGATGTATGAATGAAGTAACCTCGTGTGAAGTGACTGCTCTTGCAGTTTCCCAGCCAACAAATCAGATGCAGTTAAATATTCTATGAAGTTGTTAAAAGGAAATTAGGTGAGATAAAAATTACAGCTACTGCTGCAACTTTGTCCTCCGGCAGCAACCACAGATATTCTGCACAAGTACACAAACTTAGCTCACTCCTCTGTCCAGACTTCTTCCTCCTACTTTGAGTACATGCAGTTGGTAGCAGTGACACACTTCAATAAAAAGCTTCAATAAAAACTTCAGTGAGAAGCAGGAGGTGATCTCACACACAGCTCTGCTGCTGAGCCCTAAGCTAAGCTGCACCACATCACCTCCACCTGGATGCATGGAGCTTCACATCCCAGGTCACTCAAAGGAACTCTGCACCCCAGTTACACCACCTGGAGCTGCATTAGCACACATTGTCAGCTTCTGATGATACAGATTTTATTTGTTTGTTGATTGAGGCACTGTCTTTAGAGACCTGTTAATTCTTTCTGGCTGTTGCCCTAAGTGAAAGTTAAGTCCCCAGATCCTATTAGAATGTGACTGGTAAAGGTAGAATGATTTCAGCTGAAACAAAACAGTGTTATCCCAGGTCTGTGCAGCTACAGGAGAGCAAAGGACTAGAATGCCCCAGTCCTTAAGTCAGTTACAGTTAACTGCCTCGTGCCATTAAGACAAATGGAGAGACAGGACTTCCAGACGAGTTATGTTCTGTTGACATGACTTGCTGAGGTTCACTAATATCTCACAGGAGCTTGTCGTGAAAGTCAAAATGAATCAGGAGAAAACACACGCAGGATTTTCCTTGTAAAAACATCAAATTTTGTAAAGAAATAAAAAATAGAAAAGCTTTTCTTTTTTTAAGGAAGTAGAATGTGATACAAAAAAATGTGAGAGCTTGAAAGGAGATAAAAATACCTGAAAGAAATGTTGGATTTCTATGTTTAGCTGGTTTTTAATATAACAAATATATACACTTGGATTAAAAATCAGCCTGTGTTTACACTGAAAACATGTGCCAGCTCACGGCAGGCCTGAACAGGCTGCTGTACTCATCTCAAGCCCCACAGTCACAGTAGGAAGAAGTTCATTAGTTTAAAATATTTGAAAAGTTTCTCTGTGGTTTCAAGGAAAGCATGAACCGGTTACAGTGATTTTTCAGTACATCAAGTCAGCTACAAAACCACACAAAGACTTTGCTATAAAAAGAAAGAACACAAGAAGACTTCCTATTTACAAAGGAGAAGGAAGGAGGACAGTGTGACATTCCCTACCATTACAGCAAGGGTTGTGTTTGTCTACAACCCATCAGATACATCAGTAAGACCATCAGGTACTATTCATATTGCTTTTAATTGATACACCAGATTTGCAGTACAGATGAACTGTTTCTTTTTATTTTTTTAAATACTTGGGTAGCTTCTGCAAAAAAAAAAAAAACTTTCTGAATGAAGAGCTTCTTCCAGCAGTAAGAGAAGTTAAAGTGGGGCAGCCATCCAACAGCAGTATGGTTCATTGGCCACAGCTGTCAAGGACAGTTTAACCTTTTCTGACAGCATGCTGCAGGAGTAGGAAAGCTTCCTATTATCTATCACCTGTTGGCTTCTTCTCCCATCTCCTTCCCAGAAGCAATATCAGCTTATAGAAAAATCTGATTTTTCCTCAACTCTTTCCTCTACTGTTTCTCAAACCCTTCTTTTGTGAGAGTCCTTGCAGACCCTACAAGGAAAGTGATCAGTTTCTTCTTGGAGAAGAAAAAAGCAGAAGTGGATTGTGAAGGTTAGATGTGTTTCATTCTCAGTGCAGACTTAGCAGCTGTAGTAAGATAACTGCCAGAGAGTATGGGTTCCTTTCAGCTGCACTGCTAAGAGCTTTCTAATTCCTTTGTCCTTATGCAAAGGAATTTACAAGTCACTGTCTTGAAAGCTCCTAGTGTAACTGAACAGCTTTAAACTAAAGCTTAGCTTTAGCATTTAAGTATTCAAACAAATAAGCCAGAGCCAATACCAGCAGAAGAAATCCAGAGAATATTCAAGTACTTAAGTACTTTAATGTACAAAACCCAAACATGATCCAGTATCAGTACACACTGGAGTGATTTGCTTTAAGTATTCCATCTGTACTGTCCTCACTGACCTGACAGCAGAGGAATTCAATTTGCCAAGGAACAGATCATTAGATTTAGTAAAGTCTTCTAAATTCAGGTCCTTTAAAAAAAAACCAGTTGAATGCCATACAAACCAAAGGCCTGGTTCAGTATAGCAAACAAATTCATGCATTCAGAAGGTTCACCATAAAAGCTGAGGCAACTCAACTGAGCATCCTCAGCTGAAAGTAGAGTATGCAACATTTCTGGGCCATGCTTAGGCTGCATAGGCGTCCCATACAAAAGTATGTTGTAGAATGTTACATTTCCTCATATAGGAAGGTCCAAAAGTGAAACTTATCAAATTAGGCTGCCAAGCAAAATAACCTGCCTTATTCTCCCTCTGCTCTCCTAAGCAGAGCATTTTGACCATCTGCAAATAAATCTTAAAAGCTAGCTTGTAATTTTTAGCAGAATGCAGCTATCGTGGTTTAATCCATCAGTTTAAATACATCTTCATCTGTTTTGGCATTACCCAGACTCTCTAAAGACTCGTGTTTCAGTTGCCTTAAGAGCTGTGACAACTTACACTGCTGTACACATTTGTTCAGTGTGTGAACCATACCAACACACTTCAGGCAGAGGAGATTAAACCCAGCTCAGCATGACCTGGTTAGAGAGGCATTTCAACCCAACTGAACCTAATGTCTGACTCAATCGAGTTCAGAGAGTGCTTAAAATAGAATGAATACCAGCATAGACTGTAACCCAAGGAAGCCTCTTATTCACACAAAGCTATTCTGGAGTGAGTGCTGCAGCAGCTATCCATTGTCAAAAACACTCATAAGCTAAGCAGTATAATTACTGATTTAATGGTGACTATAACTGCTGGGAAGTATTCGAATACTCTGCAAGTTACCATACAATAACCTTGTAAGGCAGTAACCACTTTTCCAATGCAAATCTGATAGACAAGTATTTGGTAACCTTCACCTAGATCCAGACTACTGCAAGTTATACAGTTCCCAGTTCCTCCTTCCAACAGGTGATCCAATATTCAGGATCTTAACTTCTTTCAAGCACTGTAGCAGAAGTAAGCAACAGTTTTCAGGCTAGACTGGGAAAGAAGAGGTTTTACTCCATCTATTACAAATTTACCCAAACCATAGCACCACTGAAGGGTCACAGATACTTCCAAGCTTGATGACAAGAGCCAAAGGTAAGGGCTTTTCCTAACAGAATCCTGTATTTAGCTTAAATGCCACTGATGAATGCATTTAAGTTACATGAGATATCTTGAGAGCTTGAGCCCTGGGAGACTAGCTTTCAGAACTAAGCTTTTATCCTCTAAACAAAGGATGAAAAGGTTTTACTTCTACAGATTTAAGATAGGCTGAAACTATCAATATCAAGGCAGTACATAAAGTGAAAGCCTTAAATCAAAGGCTATTAAGAGTATTCCAGCCATCTGACATTGGAAGGCAAGTACTAATTAATTAACACCCACCATCAGACCCACAGATGTGAAAACAACTTCTTAAGCAAGATACACTGAAACCTGAGAAGTAGATACATAGAAACCTAAAAGCAATGTTACTGCAAACAAAAACTGATCTACTGACAGGGGGAAATAACCTTAGCATCTGTGATCTAAGCAACTCTTAATACCGACTTGTCTGTGATTTCAAACAGTGTCAATATTCTTCCAAGCTCAGAAAAAGATCAGAAGCTCGCAGGAAAATCACTACAGATCTGTGAGAAGGTGAGGGTTAGCAGTGCCTCAAGTGTGATTCACCAGCTACCTGTGCACACAGAAACTTAGAGCAGGCAGAGAAACAATCATTTTTTTCATCTGCTTAGAAAAAAAGTGTGCCTCACCTATTTTAGGCTATCCCTGCTCTGGATTAATGAGGTCAGTCACATCCAGAGGTTGTGAAACTTGCATGCTTTTAAACACATCTTACCTGAGAGTGAAAATTTGAAATTGTTGTTGTTTCAATGTCCTTCTTGCCCAAAATTTCCATTTTCACTGGAGTGTTAGGGAAATTAAAAGCAAAGTAATCCAGGAAGTCTGGTAAATAAGCAGCTGCTCCATGTACTATGGCCAAAGCATAATAAGCTGCATTTTTATCATTTTCACTGAACGACAAAGCAAGAAACTCTTCTGCAAATCTCTCCATCTCCACTGGAGACAAAAATGAGAGTTCATCCATGTAGGCATGAAGGACCAGGGCACCACCATTAGACTGATGTTCTTCATGAATGAAGTTACTGAATTTAGTGCCAGTTTTCAAGAAGCTGCTGCGAACAGAATGCTCCTGGTGTGTCACAAACGGTGTCTGTACTCCCTGGGGCACTCGGTACTCCTGCATGCCCAAATTCAGTCTGCAGAGCTGCTCATCCTTAAGATACCTGAAGGATTCCTTGTTCATTTCTAAGTTATCACACTGTCCTTGAGACAAAGTCTCTTTGTCGATGCGGGTGAGCCCAGCACACACTGTCTGCACTTCCTTGTTGTACATCTTCAGACGTTTGCCCCTCACATCTTCCCGATGTTTCTTTTTCTTTTTTTTCTTTATCTTCTTCATAATAAGACTGTCAGCTCGTTGGGTTTTGCCATTTTCATCTTGAGTTTCTAGCAGCAATAACAGAGAGAAGATTAGAGTTCTGCACTGCAGCATATTCATCCAAAAAGATGGAAGACTGCAATTCCTACCATTATCTGCTCCCACAAAGATTGACCAATGGTAACACCTCGTCGTTTGACTTACAATAAAATAAGGAACAAAAACACAGCACATCCCTTCCTAAAGAAAGCTCTGAATTAAGGAAAACCCCCTAACCCCAAGCTTAGCATTTCAGAAATACTTCCACGTGTAATAAATTTATTAGAATACCTTTTAAAAGTAGTACATATTTCAGAGCATCTAAATTAAGATGCACATTAATAACTCCTGACATTTAAGGCAGTGCCATGCAGGGGAAGAGGATAAACAAGTATCCATAACATTTAAACATCACACTTTCATTACAGAATGCCAGCCTGATTTGGGAGACAAAAATATAGAAACAAAACAGCGCAGCTGAAGAGATATGAGCATTACTGACATTTAGAGGGAAAAAAAATACATGGAGCAGTTCACTTTCTGGCAAGAAAACACCTCTGGCCACTGATCTTTCCTATTAAAGAACTGATTTATCTGAGCAGCAGAATATTTTAAATAAAGCTTCCATATTCAGCTGAGTAGAAATTGATCAAGTTAAATATAAAGGGATAGCTGTAATATGAACAGGTAGCACAAAGCATCCAAACAATCACATCCATGTGTTCGGTTACCTTGCACCAGTCTGCTTTACAGGTAACTGTCTAGCTAAGAAGTGCTGACTTGGCAGTTTGGGTTTGTTTTTTGAAGTTAACCAACCTTGAAAATGCTGAAAGGCTTAAAGAGATGAACGTAAAGAATCTGTCAAGCAACACGCAGCTTAATTGCTTATCTTTCAGGATTACAAATACTTCAAATAACGTGGCAAGTAACAATGATAGGAATCTGCTGGTCCAGCTGCTACAAAACCTGAACTGCTCAGATTTTAATCTGCCTGAATCAAAGAACGTGATGTACATAAAACCTAAAGTGCCACATTGTCAGGATAAGCTACAGGCATCAGAGCAATCTGCTGCTGATGGCAATATCTGACCAGGACATGCAATAGCTAAAGCTTTTCCAGTTTCCTAAGCACAGAACTTCACGCTAATCAGATTTCCCCTGTACACAAAGCTGTAGTTTATATTTCCTTTCTTTTCTTGCTGTATTTGAAGTTAACAAAAAAAACACATTATGTTCACCTAGGAGAAAAGCTGTAATAACAAATACATGCAGCTTCAAGTTACTTAGTTTCACCACGGTATTTAACTGTATCATTAACGCTCTGCTCCCTGAGCTCTGTACTAGAGATGGCTGACCTTCTTCACAGCCTCCTGTAGCAAACAGCCTCTCATGAAAGAAACAGTCGATTGCTTAATACTAACTCCATACAATTGCTTTAGGACCTGAAATACAAGTTTTGCTGTTATGCCCCAGATTCTACAAGAAGAAAGTGGCTTTATTTTTTATTACTACTAGAGAAGACAGGAGCAGAAAGGCAGCACCTGTTGTTTTGGTAACTCAAGTGAACCAGTGCCTTCAATAAGCTACTCTGGAGCTCTCAGAAGTTCAGCACGCACAATCTCACTCATTCACTGCACTCTCAAGTACAGGTGCTGCTTTTCCAACTGTAAAGAGTGAACTCAGATCTCATCTCTGGGAAGCCCAGAGATTCCAAGTCCAAGTTGAACCTAAACAAGAGTTTCACGAGACTGCACAGCTGGGAATATTTCTCAATACTGATGTTTCTCAGATAGTTTTTAGATGTTAGTGGTATCTTAAACATCTCCAACTTGAGATTTGGTTTAAAGAACTCAAATACACACTAGTTTTCACTCACAGTACCACCCTGCTTGAACATATTCCCTAATAACAGATACGCAAGTTGCATTCTGGAACACCAGTAAAAACACTGGAGATGTTCATTGTCATCTATGGCCGAAGATAAGAACAATACAGACAAATAGGCAGCTTAATTAGGTATGAGAGTAAAAGCTGGAGTGAGACAACAGCCCCCTCTCTAAATGCACTAGATGTGCAGTCTGGGATAGGTAATGGGGAGCTTCAGACTTTCAGCTAGCAAACAGCTTTCCTTTGCAAGTTTGGAATTTAGATGGTAATTATAAAGAGTATTTAAGCCTTCTTTAAAGGAAGTCTCATTTGGTTGCAAGGTTAGAACTGACATACAGAGGCACTCCCAATCAAAGAAGAAATACTCCTTTAGCTTATCAGCACTCATCAAGCCAGCAGTGTCCCACAGGCATCATTCAGAGGTTTAGCAGCACTGAACAGTGGCAGCTGTGCTTGTACAGTCGCATAGCAGTGCCTCTGTAACCAAGACCATCTTTACCTCCACAACAGTTCTGCTCATTCTTCAGACCCTACAGCTGGAGTTCACACTTCAGACCTCACTCTGTAAGCACCTGCATTCCAGCTTTCCTCGCCACCACACCATCACAGCTACTCCTGAAGCAGAATTCACAGCGTATCATCCTCACTACAGCTGCATCCCATCCGTGCTGCTTCCCCTAAGAGGCTTTTTACTACCACTAATCTGTGAGACACTTATCCTGTACTACATTAAAAAAAAAAAGGCCTTAAATACAGATTCTTAACCTGGAACTCCGAGGCATTTAGTTAAGAAGCAAAAAGCTGCTCCTCAGTTCTGCTAAGGCAAGCCCAGCGGGAGGAAGGCTTCGCTACCTCAGGTCGCGCTCCGGACCTACACCGAGGGCACTTCCGCGCAGCAGCCACCAACGGAGCCGCAGCTCGGCGCTCAGCCCCGCGGTGCCACCCGCCGCAGCTCAGCAGCGGGCCGCGGCTCGGGCTGCCCGCACGCAGCGCGCGCTCCCAGCGCACGGAAGCGCCGTTTCCTTTTCTCCCGCCTTCGCCCGTGCGGGAGAGGCCGAGCGCGGCGCCCCGGGCGCGGGGCCGCCTCCGGGGGACGCGGCAGCGGTCGGGCTCCGCCGGGGGACCCGCAGCCCGCGGCCGAGGCCGGGCCGGGAGCGCGAGCGGCGGCCGCCCCCCTCTCACCTCGCTTGCTGGGCCGCCCGGCCGCCCCGTCCGCGGGGCTGCCCCGCCTCGCCTTCTGCGGCTGCCCGGCGGCGGGGCGGCCGGACTCGGGGCGATGCCGGTGGTGGTGGTGGCGGCGCTCCTCGAGCGCGGCGGGCGGCGGCGGCAGGCTGAGCGGGGAGAAGGCGAAGAGCCCGGCGGCGGCGGCGGGCAGGGCGGCCGGGGGCAGCGGCTCCGCCGGGCCGGGCCCCGCCAGCAGCGGCTGGCTCAGCCGGGCCCGCTTGCCGCCGGCCGCCTCTCCGGGAGCGGCCCGCCGCCGCCGCCCGCCGCCCCGAGGCCGGCCGGGCCGCTCCCCCGAGGGCAGCGGGGGCGGCTCCTCCGGGGCCCGGGATACGGCGCGCACCGCAGCGACCTGCGCAGCCATTTCACAGTCTCCCTCACACACATTTAAATGGCCCGAGCGCCAGCCGGCACTGCGCAGGCGTTGCGCGGCGCCCCCTGGGAGTTGTAGTTTGCGGCGGAGCGCTGGGAAGTGTAGTCCGCCCGCGGGCGCATGCGTGGGCGCCGGCACGACGGGAGTGGGCGGTGGCGGGGCGGCCGTGCGTCACGTGATCCGGTCACGTGCCCGCCGCTGCGTTAGTGGGTGGTGCGGGCGGTGCGCGGAGGGCGGGAAGGCGACGGTCCCTCAGGGGCGGGGCTTCGCTCTCGCGGCGCGTTGCGTGCGGTTGAATTCCCGGCCCATAAATAAACTTTATTTATTTACACAGCATTTGTCGCACATCATAAAATACTTCCTAGATTAAATACGCCATCCCCGAATTTGGATATGGCTTTCACGGTTCCCGCGTCGTAAAAATATTAAATACAAACTGCTGTCAGTTGTGGGCGCTGGGATCGCTGTGTGGGTTTTCATATAGTGAGGGCTGCAGGGCCCGCCAGACCTCCAGTATCTTTGCTAACCAACAAACAGGAAAGATAATCTGATTCGGGTGAGAAAAAAAAATGTTAAATGTGAAGGAAAATACACAGTTTGAGATATTAATTCCCTTTCTGTTCAAGTGATGGAAACACAGAAGGACACACAGACACGGCGTCTGCAGGTCTCAGCTCCTTGTGGTGGTTCGGTCCCTTCCTCAGACCTCTGGAGCATTCAGCAGTGCTCCCTGGAATCACTCACAGTTCAGTGTTTTCTTTCAGAGAGCTCAAATCTACCGTTCTGAAGTAAACATTCCAAAACGCGACAAAAATTGGTCACTCGTTAGGATAAAGTATCAGTTCCTGGGCTTGATGTCCATCCCGCTGTGATTTAACTGAAAGTGCTCAGCTGCTGGTAGTCACACGTGCTTCTGTACCTCAGAACTTCAGCTGAAGAACGTGCAAGTAGTGCCTGATTTGCAAATATCATGCAACACGTTTCGTGTGTTCGTGTTGATGGAAACCTTACTGAAATGAGCACTCGCGGCATATCAGAAGGTATTCACACCTCTGTGACTCCAAATCTACGAGGTTTACCTAAATGTTCCATGCTGGTGGTGGGTTTCTTGATCCTTTTGGTTTTGAAAATCGACTTGCAAAGCCTAGGCAAAAAAAAATAAAATGCAATAAATGTAGCATCTTATAGATATTGACCGTGTAGTTTCCTAAAGTAATGGGGTTTTTCAAAATACTTATAATTTAAATTCTCCCAGAATTTAAGATGTCATTTACTTGAAGCAACAGCCTGTATTCAGCTGGTGCAAAAACTACAAATACGGTCTGACATTGTATTTACCAACAAATCCTCCCACTACGACATGAATACATACCAAAATTAAGGAAAGAGCTCAGATGATTTGAAGATGCAGATTCTGATGGTTTTATCAGTGAAGATGGGCTACAGATGCCTGGAAACACAAAATTGTACTGGCAGTTAGTGATCATCGTAACCCCCTGAAGAACTGGATTTTCGCAGCCCTATGGGAGAACACACTGCCACACGTACAACTGCAGTCCACACAAAGTACTCTGCGTTACCACTGCTCAAATGCTGCACATTTTTTAAGACACTGTTCTGTAAAGTCATAGAATCACAGAATGGCTCGGGTTGGAAGGGACCTCGCGGATCATGGTCCCCCACCACATTCTTATCTCCAAATTGGAGAGATGTGGATTTGATGGGTGGAACGCTCGATGGATAAGGAATTGGTTGAAAGGCTGCAGATAGAGGGTGGTCATCAATGGCTCCATGTCCAGGTGGAGGCCGGTAACGAGCGGCGTCCCACAGGGGTCTGTCTTGGGACTGGTGCTTTTTAACATCTTTATCAATGACATTGATGACGGAATCGAGTGCACCCTCAGCAAGTTTGCTGACGACACCAAGCTGAGTGGTGCGGTCGATTGAGTGGTCAACACAGTTGAAGGAAGGGATGCCATTCAGAGGGACCTCGAGAGGCTAGAAAGGTGGGCCCGGGTGAACCTGATGAGGTTCAACACGGCAAAGTGCAGAGTTTTGCACTTGGGCTGGAGGAATCCCAGGCATCCATACAGACTGGGAGGAGCGGTCCTTGAGAGCAGCCCTGTGGAAAAGGACCTGGGGGTCTTGATAGATGAAAAACTGAACATGAGCCAGCAGTGTGCCTTTGTGTCTTGGAAGGCAAATGAGATTCTGGGCTCCATCAAAAGAGGGGTGGCCAGCAAGAACAGGGAGGTGATTGTCCCCCTCTACTCTGCTCTTGTGAGGCCCCATCTGGAGTACTGCATCCAAGTGTGGAGCCCCCAGCACAAAAAAGCCTGGTCTAGTATTAAATGTGGAGGTTGGTGGCCCTGCCTGTGGCTGGGGGTGGAGCTTCATGATCCTTGAGGTCCCTTCCAAACCTAGCCATTCTGTGATTCTGTGATCATCAAGCTCCAACCCCCCCCCTGCCACAAGAAGGGCTGCTAACCTCCACATTGCCCAGGGCCCCATCCAACCTGGCCTTGAACACCTCCAGGGATGGACGGGGCATCCACAGCCTCTCTGGGCAGCTGTTCCAGCACCTCACCACTCTCATAGGAAAGAACTTCCCCCTGACATCCAATCTAAATCTTCCCTCTCTCAACTTAAAACCATTTCCCCTTGTCCTGCTGTTATCTACCCTTGTAAAGGGTTGAATTATTTGCTCATAGTAGAGAGTGAATGTGCTACTGCAGTGCAGTCTGTTGGAAAAACGTTTGCTCAGCAGTGCTTTGAACAGTTTTTAGCAGCCCTATTTTCAAGAAAAACTTTTTAAGTTTAGATCAAAGGGAACTTCATGAGAAAATCCTCATTTATGCTCCAGATAGATCAGGCAGAATCCAGAATGGGGCTCAGGTCAATCGCATTCCCCACAGCTCTGCTCTCTACCATGTTGAGAGCATTTGATAGAATAATAAGATCATTGAGGTTATGCTGAATGACTTACTTTTTCTCACGTTTTTGAATATTTTCAAACTCTGCAAAAAGAAAAAAAAAAAAGGCTTGTTAAAAAAAAAAACTGTGGCAAGTTTACTGTTTTCCTCAAATGCTTTTCTGCTCAACCATAACATCCCAAAGTACAATTTCTTATGAGGATAATTAACTAGAGCCATGGTGATGAGCAGAATCCGTCCTATATGGGAATTCAGACTCTACTCAAGCAATTTTTTTCCAGAAGAACTGGTGCTTAAGAATGCTGAGACAGAGCCATTCACACAGCCATGATTGTGTGGCTGTGTTCCTTTTGTACACAGGTTGTGTCTACAATTCTACAACACAACATTATTACTAGACTTGCTTCCTTGCTGTACATTGAGGAGTGCTCTCAAAGCATGCTATTTGTGGGGTTAGGAGTCAGAAAGCAACAGTAGCTGTTGCTAGAAAAATCTCTTCTCACCGTCTCCTTTACCTATAGCTTTTGTGCAGATGCTTTTGGTTTGTTTGTTTGTTTACCTTGCTTCTCCTGAAGCATTTCACAGGCTCTTTCGATGATGTTTCAGAAGCTCCATTTCTCAAGTCCCAAGAACTAGCTGTAGAACGCCTTCCAGGAAGCTGCAGACCTGCGAACATTCAGCAGAACATTTTCTGTGGTCATTCATGAATCCTCGCCCTTCTTAGTGCTTTGTTGCTGCTTTTTGATTTCTTTAATGCAGCGGCTGCAAAAATTCCCAACAGGGAATTGTTTCCTTTATATCTGCTTACCTCTCCTACAGTTAAGCCCATTGATAATATTTTGAACAAATGGGCCACTGTTATTACAGGTTTAGATGTAAGTATGAATCTCAGTACAATGCTGGGAAAATAAGTCATCACTTACTTTCTCCATCAGCGAGAACGAACGACTCCGGGGTTCTTTCAGGAAGTGGGGGAGGAGAGCTGGAGCGATCCCGGTTTGGCTCTGAGAAAGCAAAGGCAGGAGGTTTGTGTATCTGCCTTTGGAAATGTATATATCTGTTCACTACGACTGCAGAACTCTAACCATCTCCATTGTGTCAAAGGAAACACATAACATGCAGTAAGAGGATGTGACAACCCTTAGCCTGGGAAGGCTACAAGGAACATCGTCATGAAATACACCCAGTGATGCAGGGGCTGATAAGGAAATATAAAACTACGAGGTCATTTGGCTGCAGAAATGTTTACATCTATTTTATTGCAGAAAACTTCTGTTGGACAGAGCATTGATCCTAGTGGCATTTACTAAATCTGGCATAATTTAAAGCAGGTTCTATTAAAAACAGACCTTATACCCAGTGATTGTTACCCCAGCATAAAACTTTTACCTGAGTGTGGGCTCCGAAGCTTCAAACTCTGGAAATGGAAAACAAGGATAGTATATAATAAGGAAATTGACACAGTGATACTGCTGGAGAAGAGATAAAACTGCACTTATTTACCTTACTTGGTCTCAGTTTCATTGAGTCATTAAATGTCACTGAGGGAGACGCACTACTCTGCTCCGAAGAGGTTCCAGTATTTTCATGTCTAGTTGGAAGCTGAAAATCTGAGGTGGCCAGGGGAAGTTCTCCTGGAATCAAACACAAGGTGACATTTCTCATCCCAGGCAGACAGAGCAAAGGCACTGCTCTGATCCCCCAGAAGCTGAGAAGGGCCCTCAGAGCAGATGTCAGTCAGTGCACTGCTAAATGCACTTACCTGATTCACTGGCCACAATAAAGGACTCAGGAGTTCGCTCTGGCAGGGGTGGAGGATCGTCGTCATCTGTCTGGGGCAGGATGTCTAATGGAGGAAATGTGGGCAGGTTACTGCATGGCACGCACAGAACTGCAGACCTGTGCAGAGCCTGCTCCACCCAGCTGACCACCAGAGATTATAGCAAACCTCTCTGAGCTGTACCTAAAATCCAAATAATACTCAGCTCCTCTCACCTGCTGCTGGATATGTGCCCCAGGTGCCCTCCCAGCAGCACTGAGCTCTATGGCACAGGGGAGTATTACTGCATGCCCCTCACACACAGTCCCTCAGTGCACAGCACCACTGCTGCCTGATTGCACTGCAGCTCCTTTAACTTCCCCAGTACCTCTGGCGTCTGAATAGTGAGAAGACTTGTGCACCAAATCCTGATGTAAGGTAGGATGAAACCTTGTGAGGCCCTCCCCAGGCACTGCCAGATGCTGAAGGACTGCTCTCATCACCCACAGCACTTACTCAGTGAGGATGTCCTCTCAGTGCTTGGCTGGGCAATGTGGTGGGATGCAGGATGGAGCGGTGGGTAGGTGGGCACCGTGCAAGAAGGGCTCTGTGCATCCTGCCCAACAGATGGCTCTGGGGATGGCAGCTCTTCTGGGGAGAGTGAGGAGAAGTAGGGGTCTTCTGCTGAACAACAGTAAGGGTAAGGACATTGCCTGTAGTTCCTGTGGCCAGGGGGACCGTCTGCTATTTGGCTTGAGTGGTTCAGCTCAGCAGGGGAAAATACGTCCTGCTCCTTCACCTGGAAGCCTGAACAACAGGCATTTGGTGACAGAGAACTCCAAGTGGGCTTTGCATTCCCTCCATCACAAGCCCAGACTTCTCTTTGCTGTGCCGGCACAAAAGGTATCGATGTGGTCCGTGCCAGAGGTACTTTGCCATGGGCCCCTTTCCTGCCTGTTCCCTGCAGCTCCAGGTCCAGCAGCAGCTGCTCAGAGGACCTGCTGCTGAACTGCAAACTGCGGTGCTTAAGAAGGGCTTCTCCTGCACCCCACATCTTGACAGCAGCTGAGTGTCTGGTGCTGCTAACATTTAGAGTGCCGACAGAGACTGCTGGTCTGATGGAAGGGCCTGTGTCCCCAGAGCTGCCCCGTGCTGCTGTGGCAGACAGGGATGTCAGTGACGCTTCATTTTGTACCAATGGAGGAAGATGTTGGTGCACATTGTGGTCCTCTCGTCCCGAGCTGCAACAAAGCATAGCAGCATGATGTCAGAGGTGTTGAGCATTCAGGAATCTGTTAGCCTATTAACAAGGCCCCAGAGCATTGCTTGTAAGGGCAGATCTGGGAACACAGAGCCCGCATGGAGTTCAGCATGGAGTGACAGGGAAGCCCTGTTTGGCCACCATTAAATGGTGAACACAGGAGGAACCTGTATGCAGTTAAAGCAGTCTTAGTGGTGTATTCCAAACTTGATGATTCTATGATTCCACAAAATACACACGAAAAGTGCATCTTCCTGAAATAATAGGGGTAATAGAAAATACTAGGGATGCTTGGGTGGTGACCTTACCAGGTTAGCAAACTACTCAGAGAATACATATCTTCCACAGGGCTCAGCGGTGGCTTGGGTACAGGATGCCTTGTTAGAACCTGATGGAAGAAAGCAAGAGAGTGAAGAAAAAGAATGCAAAGAGCACAAACATGCTATTTCAGGAGACAGAATTTCTCCCAACTACTTTTAACGATTAACAGTTTGGGAATGACAAACACCAGAATGAAAACACCAATTTGGCACTGAATATTGGGGACAGATCCTCCTAACAGCTCTTCCTGTCCGCACCTTTCTGAGATGAGAGTGCCAAGGGCCAGACACTGATCCAGCTGTGTCAAACACCTGAGCTCTGCTTGAGACCCTCAGCACCATTCAGCCATGCTGTGCAGGTGCCGATTTCATTTGTGATGCTTTGGCATGTGACCCGTGCTCTGTGAGGTGCTTTCAGAGGGCACTGAGCTTCAGGCAGTTGGGAGCTTTGACCAACATCTCCAAAGCCACATCCAGACTTGCACCCTTCTCTGCATTTTGTGTCAATCTAGTCCTGCATCTCCTTTGCTTACTGACTATCCACTACACATGCAGAAGGCACTTTCCAGCTATTCTCTCACTCAGCTCTGCTGAATATTATGGGAAAACTGAGGTGTGAATCCCATCCTGAGATCCTGATCTTTAGACAGCACCTTTGGCAATATAAGCTAACTTTTCAGTCTTTACTTAAGAGTGGCAATTCTTAACTTCTTCATTTCTACAAGACTGCAAACAGCTACAGAGGCAAGGTAATGCTCGTGCCTGCGTTACCAGACAGAGAACAAGGAGAAGCTGTTGGTGTTTGGGCTGTTCCTGTTTACATCGCTTCATACCAGGAGGATGTTTTCCCTCAGAGGTGCGTGAGATTTGAAATACTTTGACATGGCTCTTCACAAGATGAAATGGCAGGTAAGGAATCAGGGGTCGCATAAGCACCTCAATAGATTGGAGGCTTCTGTTACAATGTAATTATGAATAAATAGGGCAAAATGTGACTTATTCCATTCAGAACTAGGAATCAAGATTAAACATGGTGTGCCTCAGGCTGCAAGAGGCTGTGCATTTGTCCTGGTGACTTTTACCTGTAAAGAAGCAGAATTTTCCTGGGCATCTAGTGCTTCAATCTGCCTTTTGAAGAGCTCAGTGACAGCATTGTAAACCAGCTTGTACTGCTCCTGCATTCAACAAATAAAAGAGATGTGAAAGCCAGCACCTGCAGTACGTGTCACCTGTGGTCACCTATCGCCCAAATCAAACATCAGCCCCTGTGAGAAGCTGCCACTTTGTGGTCTGGTGGCAGGACAAGTTCTCAGAAGAAGTAGAAGCTGCAGTTTCCACAGGGTTGAGACCAAAGCATTTATTGTTTTTTTTTTTTTTTTTTTTTTGTCATCTGCGTTCAGCGCTGTTCTGCACTGAGCTTCCTCTTCAATCGGCCTCACTTGAGAAGAGTTTCCACTTTATTTCCTGAATGGTCACTTGTTTCATAGCATAAGTGTTCAAAAAATGGCTCTGCAAGCACTAAACTATCCCAGCTGTCTACAGAGAAGTGGTCAGAAATTCAGTTCTGCAAAATCATTCTTCTGTTCAGAAAAGGGACCTTACAGAACAACTGCACACCCCGTTCCCAGCCCTGCAGCCATTCTATGCTTCCTTGCTGTGAGCCCTCCTGGGGTGGTATTGAGGTTTCAGTTCTGTAGTAGTCAGAACTTCCTGGGCATACCTTGGTCTGCACTATCGAAGGCCTCTGTGTGCGCATCTCCTGGATCAGACTGAATATACTGAAGTTCACTGGAACAATCTTGCAAGAAAGAGAAATTATTAAAACTTTAAAATGAGAGCAGGTCTGATACTGAAGTGTGGAGAGACAAATACAGACAGTAAACTTGTATTGAAAACTGAAGGCCAGTGACAAGCCAAGCTCTGGAAGCTGAAGTCCAAGCCAAGAGCAGCGATAGCAGGACGGTCTCCAACCTGCCTGCACAACTGCACTGCAGTACTGCTGTTTGCAGCAGGCTGCAGAGGGAAGGGAGTGCAGCAACAACAAAAGGCAGCACATGGGTGGTGAATACACGTGTGGGGATGACACCTACCCCATCCTTCAGCAGCTTCCAGGTGTAGTCAATGGCACAAACAACTCCTGTTCTCCCACAGCCAGCACTGCAACGAGAGTCACAGAGATCAGAAATGGGTATTAAGAAAAGCTTACAGCCTTGCGTCCCACCCCACAGACAGCGCAGACCACAGCCCTGCACAGACTGCACCACCCATCCCTGTGGCGAAGCCAGGGAGGCACTGGGCACACCCAGCCCTGCGTTCACTCACCTGCAGTGGATGCAGATGGGGATGCTGTCATCTGGTTGGTAGCAGCGAACCTCGCCAATGAGCTCCAGAATGGGGTCAATGGAAGAGGGAATGTCGTGATCAGGCCAGTTCTGGTAGTGGAATTGGTGGATGGTGCGTGCTGCCTGCGGGAGGAGAGAACTGCTGGCAGGACACCGACGTGGCCATCAGCACAGTGAGGCAAGCTGATGTGCTGCAGCCGTCTCTAATTCTGTGCTCTATTGACAAGCAGAGGCTGCAAGCTGGAAGTGCAATTCGTAGCTGTTTTTGCTACAAAGGACACATTGCCACCTTATGGGGTTCTCCATACTGCCTTTTAGCCTGGCTTACCCATGATCTAATTTGTTACAACTGTCAAACAGTTTCAGAAATTAAAGTTTGAGTTTACTTTTTAGACTCATCATTCCTTCAGCTACTGCTGAATCTAAACCAGCACGCTCAGGAGCACGGAACTTTCTGCAAAGTGCAATGTATTTTAATATTATTTCTATAATTAAGCCACCCAAGATGCTTTTCCTGCCTTGACTTTCCTACTTACTTCATTCAGGGTCACTTTTAAAGTCCTGATCACGTATTCATTTTTCTTTTCTTCAGCTTCCTGCAGAACAGTAATTAGAGTCACATTTGCTGCAGATGGCAGCAGTTTGCAGTGCACGTGCTGCGATGTGTTGTGAAGGTGCTTTACTCACACATGTGACGGAGAAGGGTCCGCACTGCAGGGAGGGTTCGCCCACCTCTGCCCAGTACCGCTCACATTTTTTCTGTTGCAAGAAGCAGATGTCTGGTTATTCACTGTTGCCCACCCAAAGCACCTCCCATCTCTTTGCCCGGCAGGTGCAGCAGGCTGTGCTGTTGCTGCTGCTGCTGACCAACCTCTGCCCGCCCCATCGCTGGAGTCCTCAGGCAGGAGCTAGGCTTGTTTCCCTGCCAACGAGGCTGGTTACGTTACTGGAGATGTTTGGAGGATTTGCCACAGGAGACTCAAGAAACTGTTTGTATCGAATGGAAACTTGCTGTCCCCAATGAGATTTAATAAAAATCTGCATCTCCCCACCTTGTTCTGGCCCTGCTGCAACACAACCAACTCAGTACGTTACTCACCTTTCCCATTTCAAACTCCATGCAGGCCATGACCACAATCTGCAGAAAGAAGATTTTTAGAAGAGTTTTTTTATCCAGGAAGAGAAATCAGTCCCGTTGTCTGGGGCTGCTCATTAGCCACAAAGGAGGTATTTGGACTGCCACCCCAGTGTCAGACAAAGCAAACTCAGGACTCCACCCACAGCTCCAGACCTTCCCAGCACAGAGCTGCATGCAGCAGGAGGGCAGAAGGAGTAGCAACAACATCCCAGCTCCCAGGAAGGACATGGGTCACACAGAACACCTGAGTGCTGCCCTGGTGCTACCCTGTCTCTTCAGTCAGAAAGGAGTTCTAGCTGCTTTTACAGACAACTTTTAATAAAACAAAACAAACAAACGTGAATCTGCATCTTACCAGGACTTCATACTCCCAAATCATCCTCCAAAAGTCAGTGACGGTGGTGGGGAGAGGACCTTGGGTTGCAATGTATGCTCTCGGCCCATAGACTCCCTATTTAATTTGGACATGAAGATATGTTTGCATAGTTCACCAACAGAAATAAAAATCATCTCCGTTTCTGAATCCTACTTCTACCCTATGAGGTCAAAAAGGGAGGCTTCTATACAGTTACATTTTAGGCACCTAAATTAAATGAAGCAATCAGAAGCCAAGCTGTGAAGATGTCCCGAAGGCACAGCCAGAGCCAGAGGCTGGGCTGGAGGCAACATCTGTCCCAGCACCCAGAGCTGCTGGAGGAGCCTGCAGTGACTTTGCCTGCTGCTCTCTGCAGAGCTGAGCAGTGCTGCTCAGCTTCCGGCCATCAGCACCCTGGGTTTGGGCAGGCCAGCCTGGCCACAGGCAGTTTTGTGCCGTCCCTCAGCCTGGCAGGAAGCGGGGGCTGCAAGCCACAAGTTTCTAACCCAGTAGGCGTGTGGCCTTGGGCCTGCAGCCTGATGCCTCTGTGCTGCTTCTGAAGGGCTGGCTGTGCAGAACCTGCACATCTTTTGACCTCGCTGCACAGCATGGCAGCTACTGACCGCATCGTCTGCTTGTAGCCACAGCCATAGGACCTGCTCCTCATGGCATGAGGTGGCTGGGGAGCTCCAGCAGCCTGCAAACACGTTTACACTGTATAGCACCATGAAAGAAGCAATACCTTGATGAAGTTGGCATTGATGTAGTGAGAATCTGTATCTGATGTGATTAGGGATAGTTCCACTCTGCTGTGGTCATCTGCAGGCACAAAAGCAGAAGTAGCAGCAACGTTAATGTGTGTCTCCTGTGGCACTGAGCCCCTCCGGCTGCAGCACAGCATAGAAGGGAAGGCTGAACAGTAACATTTGCAATTTCCAACCTACAGGGCAAGATGTCTTTGTATCTGTTCTTCTTGATGTTCTCTGGGCACTCAGCTGTCGCTGTAGGGTAGATTTTATCCGATCTATATTTTGTTGACTGCCTTTTCAGCTTCTGTGGTAAAAGAATGGAACAAGTTACAGCAAACGTGCTCCGTACAGCACTACTAGATAGCACGTGCGAAGGTCTCTGGGGGTCAGGCTCACCACCACAAAGCAAAATTTATGCCATTAGTTCTTCTCAGAGAGGCTTTTCTCGAAGTACTCAGACCAAGAATAGAAGCAGAAGCCACCTAAGAGACCCAGAATGGAAAATGTGTACGAGGCCATGGGAGGTGGGGGCATGTGGGCTTCTGAAGGGAGGGAATGCATTCATACAGCACGTAAAGCATCACCCTCATGAGTGAGTGTAGTATTAAAAGCATCTAGAGTAACAGTACGAAACCACCTCCAACAAATGACATCAGAAAAGACAGATGAAACAATCGACTCTTCTCACTTTGGTAAACTTGTTCTTATTTGCAGTTGCAAACAGCAATGCACAAGCAATTAAAGGGGCACAAGAAATCAGAGTGAAGCAGTTGTATACAGTGATGAGAGAGGAAGGAGGAGAAGGATTCCTAGGAGAGGCTCTCAGAGATGTGAATCTCTGATCTCTTTCGCTGCCAGTATAAAGCTTATGCACTCCTGGAGAGCTCGAGCATATTTTCGCTTATTAAGTGTAGAATTTAATTTCCTTGATATCAGCCTGCAAATAACACACACTGTTCATTGCCATTGACTTTGAAAGCACTATTCTTGCTGTATTCTTTTTTGCCATCAAGGGATAGCTATGATTTAAAAGAAAAGACCATTTCTGTAATTGGTATCTCTGCAGTCTGACACTCTGAAGGCCCTTCCAAGCACGTGGAGCAATGCCTTTAGAGAACTTCTTTTCAACGTCATCACTGGGGTCACAGAAGCAGATTTACAGAAGAAAATCCTCAGCAATCTGTGCCTTTGTGAAAGAATGGTGCAAACGGGGTGAAGAGCAGCGGGAAAGGACCGCTGACACACCTGAGCTGTGAGGTGATGGAGCATCTCGTGCCTTGCACACACTTCATGGTCACCCACGTGAGTTTTAGCAGGAAGTGGAAACAGTGGTTCAGCCTCACTGCTCACAGGAAAAACATACTGGTCCCAGGGTTACCGAGCCAAAATAGCTCCGTGGTCAAATGGGTGGAGGAGATGGCTGTGCTGTGCTGCTGGTGTGTGTTGGAGCATTTGGAGGGTCCACAGAGATGATCAGGGGGCTGCAGCACCTCCCTACAAAGACAGGCTGAGGGAGCTGGGCTTGTTCAGCCTGGAGAAAAGAAGGCTGTGGGGTGAGCTCATTGGATGTCATGCAGAAGTTCTTTCCTATGAGAGCGGTGAGGTGCTGGAACAGCTGCCCAGAGAGGCTGTGGGTGCCCCGTCCACCCCTGGAGGTGTTCAAGGCCAGGTTGGATGGGGCCCTGGGCAGCCTGGGCTGGTATGAAATGGGGAGGTTGGTGGCCCTGCATCTGGCAGGGAGTTGGAGCTTCATGATCCTTGAGGTCCCTTCCAACCCTGGCCATTCTGTGATTCTGTGAGGCAACGTGCTCCAATGGCAGCACATGGGCAGGAATGGCAGCAGGGGCCGAAGGCTGGGGGCTCAACATGCAACCTTCCCCCATCTCCTTTCAGCATAGCCCCACTCTCCCAGTTTGGATACTAAGGAACACAGCCACTCAGCACTGGGGCCGGTCCTTATTGCTCCAAACCACTTTATTTCTGTCCGTGCATGGACTGATTTAGGACTGCTGGAAAATGACTACATATGAGAAAGCAAGTGGGAGCAGTAGGACTGTACAAACAGAAAACAGAGACTCAAACAGAAAAGCTCTGTCATTTCCAGCAATACGACCACAATATGTTCTTGTTCACACAGAGAGGGGAGGCAGCAGCACTGATCCAACATTTATCCCAAGTTTGGAACACAGTTCATTCCAATTATCTGTGCTTGCAAAACTGGCCAACAGCTCAGGCCATTCAGGGAAGATTTCTCCCCAGTCTCAGAGGAAATGCAGCCCTGACCTCTTCTACATGTTGCTGCCGTCAGAACACAGGCTGCAGTCGGCTGCTGGAACCACACACACCAGGCTCACCACCCCTGCTGCCTCGCAGCCCTGCCCCAGCCCAGCAAGGGGGAAAATCCAGCAGCCTGTGACAGTGCTTTGTTCCGTGGAACAACCGACTGTTACTGCAGGCTCAGATTAATCACTTCCCTCCGACCCAGACAGCTGGAAGTAGAGCAGTAAGCTTTTCCCAAGTGTCTGAAGTGAAGATTTCACTGGTGCATCAGAGCAGGGCTGGATCTCACGGGTTTGATGAGCAGCCCCCAGGCTTGCTGCCTGGCACAGCCCTCGGGGGAGAATTGGGGTCAGTGTTTGTCCTGGTGTTTGTCTGAGACATCTCAGGCCTTACAGATGCCTAGTTTAGCCCTTCCCTATGTCTTCCAAAACTGGGCAGTGCTTGGAGTTGCCCAGACCTCCCACTGACCCACCAGCAGCCATCACCAGCCATCAGCAGTGGGACTGTGCAATGCCATCTGAGGCTCACCCCTCCCAGCCAAACAACCACAAGGCTGGCAGAGAGCTAGCAGACCTGGATACTGCACAGATTTTCACCAGCCAGATACTGCAGAACACTGAGGAAGACAAGAGCCATCAGCAATTTCTGCTAGTTTTGCCTTTAAGAAATAAGAAAATTGTTTCCACGAGGAGGCAGGAGCACTAGCAGATATTAAGGCACGTGCACTCGTTCCAGATGAATGCCTGAGTCCTTCCATGTAACGCAGCACAGTGCTGGAGGCTGCAGAAGCAGTCAGCACAGCCCTCCTGCCTTGGCCAGGGTGCCATACATCCATGGACACAACCAACCACACAGCACCTATCTGAACACTCATGTCCTGTTTTGCAGGGCATTGAGGGGCTTCTAGTGAGACAAAAAGAAAGCAAAGAACTGTCTCAGGTAGCACATAGAGCTTCCCAACAGGAGCACACATCACAGATGCAGCCTATTGCAGCAGGAGAAGGGGCAGTGAGTGGCACTGTCACCGTTCCTCAGCATGTCTCCATTGCAGGAACATGGCAAACCGAAACTGTATCCTGACAAGTGAATTCACGCAGTAGAAAACAGGAAGCACTCGGTAAATTATTTTAAAAAACAAACGGTTTCACTTTGAACGCAAACCATTAAATTACTCTTCTGTCTTTACATTCTTTTTACTCTAGTTAACTCCCACATCTCTTTTTGCTTTAAAATGTATTGAAAATCTTATTGTCACATGCAAAGCTTCATCTCCCATCTGTGGAGTGGTGACTGAGCAGATCTCTTTTAAATAAATTCAAGAACTGTGACTTAAAGCAAACTTACCAAAAACTCATCCGCAAATGCTTCTTGGTTGAGCTTCTTGCTTTGGGCTCTTTCCAGGTTCTGCAGCAGGATTTCCCTTTGGTCCATGCTGGAAGAGATGGAGCGAGGCTGGTTTGCCGAGAGCAGGAGTGAACATGTCAAGTGCAAGTCACAGCGGAAAGCACCAGCTCAGAGAGCACTCGCTGCAGGCTGTGGTTTACTGACTTCATCATCAGCCTTAAAGGAAATTAGTGCGTAACAGATACCGTGGCCAAACAACAAAACAAAACACAGCTCTGGGCCCTAGTGCCTCCATTTAGAACCACGCGTGCTCGTGGCTGTGTGACAAAGAGGGTCAGGAGCTGGGGGCCAGAGCTGGGTACCCCACACCTGGGTGCTCCGACTGCTGAGAGCCCCCTGGAGCCTCACGAACACACACCAGTATGGGATCTTTGTTGGGACACTTGTCCAAGCCGTGGCATGCTCTGGCTCCCAAGCCCACTTTCACGGCCACTTCTGCATTACGAGAAATGCAAGAAGAAAAACAAATAGCAGCAAACATTTATTCCTTTTTATTTGGAGTGATACAGAATTTCTTTACACATTATGGTTCTTCTAGCAATCTCCTGAAGGAACATAAAAGCAATTGTCCCAGTTAAGTCAGTGAAAATCCTAGCTTCACATTCTGGAAGGTGGTGTAGCCCTCTCTCAGTTGTCCAACTTCTCCTGGAAACAAACAAACGAAAAAACAACCCGTGTGTGTATTTTAGAGGAAAGATTTCAGGTGAGTCCGAAGTTGCTGGCGGAACAGGAAAGATGCAGGAAGGCAAGGCAAGCTTTGCATCTTCCACTGCCACCTCTCCCAGCCTGATTGCATTGTTCCACTGATACAACACACCAGGTGGTGTCTGTAGAGCTACATTAGCAGGAAAGTGCTTTTTGTATGAATAATCCCCAGTACTTTGATTCCAAACTAATGCAGCAAGCTTAGCTCCCAAGGCACTGTGATAAGGAATTAAATCCTGACACAGAGAAGCAGATGGGAAGTTTGGTGCTGACTTCAGGAGATCTTCAGCAAGGTATTGTGCAAAGCTGTTTGCACAGCTACTTGCAGTGTTAGCTGATGAGCGGGTTTGGGAGCAGACACCAGGCAGAACAGCACATAGGAAAGCTCAGAGAAACAAAGGAACAGAGCCAGCAGTGCTCAGGCACACAGGACCACAAACTCCATATGCTTACCCATCCTCCGTGCGTCTCAATGTAGTTTTTCACTTGAGCATTTTCATTAATCGCTTTTATGAGGTGACCAGGATTGACATTAGCAGCTCCTTTCTTAAGAATATACATCATCAGTTTCACAGAAATAGAGAGAAAAGCTCTCTCATAGACCAGCTCAGGGTTCTGGTCACTCCACCTTTTGCAGAGAGAATCCACAGCAGCCCCAAATTTCTCCATCTGCAAGCATCAAGAGGGCAGTTTGAGCTTCTTCTTTTTAAAAGATAGAGTAATAAGCAAGTCTTGGCTCTAAATCAACATTCGGTTAAATTCTTGTATTTATTTACTGTATTCACAACTAAAGCAGGTGTCCCTCACGGCTTCCTGGTGGTACCCACACAGCACAGGATGCCCAAGGCAGGGCCCTCCCTTACTGCTGTCCTTACTATGGCTTGTACAGATGAGAGCAGTGGGAAGCATGTCTGAAGACCTAGGAAGGACAGCTTTAACCAGAGCTGCAGAGAACCTTAAACTAGAACTACAAGCAGAACACACAAAACTGTGCTGGCTCTGACTTCTGGGCAAGCTGAAGGCCTGCCTGGAGCACATCGTCTCCTCTCTTCAGTCTTTCTCTTACACACAGCATTTGCCCCCTCACCACTAAACTGCATCTTATCTCCTGCAATGACAGGTCAGCCTGTGTAGTGCCAGGTCTTTGGAATCAGCTCCTTTGGAAGAGACAAGGAGAAACGTTGTGAGAGGTCACTGATCTGGATAAAGGCAAAGAAGCGGGTCCTACAGCACTTTGCTTGGCTCCTGACCTGGTACCTGCCCACTGCACCGACCCATGGAGGCAGGCTGCTGGCTGCCACGTCCCTTTCCCTCAGGCATCCCTGACTCCTAAAGCACAAGGTGCACTCCTCCCTAGGCTTTTGCTGTTCTCCAATACAAGAAGAGCTCCAGGCTGGCCTACAAACAAAGAGCAGCCCAGGGCCAGGCGGGATGAGGTATCCTTTACCTTCCCCATGAGTACTTCATGAAGAACTTGGGAGGAAACCCTTTCAAAATCCATGTTGCACTGATCGCCGATCTGCCGCAGACGACTGGCAATAAGAACCGGGTCAAAACCACTTGGTGGCTCTTCCTCAGACTGCACAGACCCTGAAACAAGGAAAGCAGAGAGCAGGCTGAGGGGTTAGGGTGTAATACACGGCAAGGCAGAGAAGAAAGGAAGACGATAGAGCCATTGAGTGATCCAAGCTGGGGAAGGTTTTCAAAGGCACACTTCGTAGGTTTCATGTACATACAAGCATTAGAACTTCTCAGCTCAACTACTTAAAGTGGGGTTATTGCTTTTTTTTTTTTTTTTTTTTGCCTCTGTTAAAGTATTTTCCATAAAAGTATGCCGAGATAAAAAAGTGGTGGTTTTTTGTTTGTTTGTTTTTGTTTTTTTTTTTCCTGAATGTTCAGCCTGGAGGAGATACCCATCACCGAGAACTTCAGCAGAAGCATTTCCAAGCTTCACAAAGCCATAAGGAACTGAAAACAGGACCTTTCAACAGAGCAGCATGCACCCTGATCTCTTGCAGCACATCCTGCCCTGCTGCCCTCGCCTCAGCCCAGGCTGGAGCTGCAGGCCCTCAGGGTCATCCCACGCCTGGGTGCAACCCGTCTGCCCCAGGGCAAGGAGACCAGGCAGAGGCTGATGGGGACTATTGCCCCCCACGTCCCACCAAGGCAGGCTGCAGCTGTGGTCTCTGTGGGGTTCTGACAGCCCCACCCCACTCTAATTTATCCTCCAGCATGGATACAACTCAGAACTCATCACAAGATAAAAAACCCCAACACCTGGCACCAAGCTGCACCTCCTGCCTTTACATCTCTCCAGCATCCTCAGCAAGAAGGATCTGCACTGAACTGCAGGCCTCACCTCCTGAGTCTGTCTGCAGGCATCGGAAATCAACATCATCTTCATTTAGGAGATCATCAAATAATGCTTCCACAACACATGCCGTCTGTTCCTCAAAGGTCCTCATGGCAGCTTTCTCACCCGAAGCTGCTGGCAGACAGGAATGCCTCCCAGCTCTCGGGCTGAGCAATGCCTCTGAATGTTATTCTCCTTTTCCCAGAGCAGTGCCAGCCGTCCTTCCGGGAATGCATGGCTGCAGGCCCCTCCTGAGGACCGCACAGCACAACCTTTGTCCTCAACGATTGCTCAAACTACAGGTGCGGTTTAGTTTCAAAATAAGGCGTTGCCATGGAGATAAAATTAAAGAATTACATGAAGCCAAGGATCATCGTTGACTCACTCATTTATCAGGAAAGGTACCTGGACAGGAGGGTAGGATCTTGAAGTCCTATCCCAGATCAGCAGACGATGCAGTGCAGCTACAGCTGAGTGAAGGGTTGTTTGCCAGCAAGCCATCAAGGTGAGGCTTGTTGAGTAAAAACTGCATCAAGTGAGTGCTGCAAAGGACTCCCCCAAACGCATATGTTGTATTCCTGTACTTAAAGACACTGGAAACTTGAAAATGGTACAGGAAACCTACTACAGTCAACTTCCTCTATCTACATTTCACTTCACTCCTAGATAGTTTGGGTATTACAATAACTTGGCACACCAGACTGAAATAAATTATTGCACAACTGCTCTTTAAAGGTTTTCTTAGGAGAAGTGGGAGAAAAAATTCTGTGTAAAACGAAGGCGGGATCTGCTGTGATGACCACATGAACCCATCCTGCAGAGCTCAGGCAGGAGTCCTGTGAACAAAGGCTCCAGAAAGCAGCCAGGAACGATTCACTTCTTTATTAGGAAAATCAGAAATGAAATCTGAAACTTGTTTAACAGGGACAGCAGCGTACCAGTGAAGTGCATTCAGAGATATAATACAGTCGTTAGGAGAAATTAAGCACTGCAAGATAATTTACAGAATACAGTTAACAAAGCCATGCTTTGCCCTGCACAATAGGCCCCACTACAGTAACCTGCGTACTTTAAGCCAGGGAATTTTCCTTTGGTTTGCCACTGTACAGAACACTCAATGGAGTGGAACACATAGCAGAGCTGGATCATCTCCTGTTTCTCTCTGTGCCCAAAAGCTACTGTAGTGGGAAGAGTGAGAGCTGGGGCTGACCAGGTGCAACTTTCTGTCCTTCCTCATGAGAACGATGCAATGGTTTTTGAATTGGTTACAATTCTCACGAAAAGAAAAGAGGAAAAAGAAAAAAGAAAAAGAAAAAAGAAAAAAGAGAAAAAAAAAACCTGTCCAAAACACTGCCTTGAATTTTGCTCACTTCTGGTTCCATCAGTCACACTGGTGTCTTGTGACAATCACGGCAGGTGCCAGCATTTCTGACTCAGATCAGCAGCAGCAGGCTTGCACACATTATTATCCTGTCCTTTCCCCGCCCAGGGGAGGATGCCCTTTACCCTTTTTACCCTGCTCACCAGCCTCAGCACCAGCAGCACTGAGCTGCAGCTGTAGCTCTCCTATGCCCAGCACTGCTCAGGGAAGGGCTGACAACACTTCTCTGTTCAGAAGTACAAAACCTGCATCAGGAATGGCAAAATGAAGCCAGAGGAGAAAACTCTTCCTGTGACCTGAGCAATCACCCCACAAGGAACAGAGACCCATCAGGATCTGAGCCCAGCAACTGCCTCCACAGCAGTCCTGAACACAGACATGAAGGCCTGCAGTGCCTCAGGCTTTGCCTCGCTCTGCTTCACTGCAACCTGCATCCCCGAATCTTCTGCCTCGAGCAACAGCTCTGTCAGGAAGAGGCAACCACTGTCATCCTGAGCAATGAAATAAGCTTTCCATGGCTGGACACCAGCTTTGCTCATAGCAATGGTCCGGATATGGACGACATGAAGAGCAGTCTGGATAGTATCTGGATGAACCGTTCCAACCCAGGGCAGAGACTGTTGGCAGCCAACATCCAGGCTCAGCCAGGTCTTCTCAAACTGTTCTGCAGTCAGGGTGACATCAGGAATTAAGGTAAGGCTGCCTGTATCAGGATGAACTTTGACGACTTCTTTACTCCCTTCAGAAATCAGTGACTCTGAAATCAAAGCACAAACAAACGAGATGCAGTATTTATTCCCCTATTACCAGTTTCATACAGAACATCCCAGGGGGCCATCAGATGAAGGCTGGAATTACAGCACCCTTAGTAGCAGCCCCCCTGGGCTAATGGGGTGGTGATCAACCAGGTGTTGCACAAGATATTAAGAACACTAAAAAGTGTTCTCAAAGCACTGTGGTCTTTTTCCAAAGGAACTCATGTGAGAATGTCTACTGACAAGAGGAGACTGTGAGGGTGATGCTGGTTACCTGTGCCCCTGTTCCCAAAGTCTGTAGAAGGAGAAAAAGCATAACAGGGCTCCCCTGGCTGGTGAGCAGTGACAAGTGCCCAACGTGCTTTGCCATAAATAGGTGCGAGGGTGTTGAACTCAGATGCCCACGTATTCACAGGTTGTTCTGTTTGGTCCTCCAGGAGCCCCAGGGAAGGGTCCGACTTGGGGCTGCACAGAACCCGTTTCACTTCATCCACACCGGACTGTAAGAGGCGATAGTAGAACAGCCCACGGTCTCGTACTGACATATCCTTCTCCTCCTCTGCAAGTCAGAGTAACAGATTGTAGACAATTTGAGCATTCAGATTTTCCCCACATTTCATGACCTTTAATTATTAAAAATAGATTCCCGGGGATACAGTGTAAGCCTGTTACACTCACCACTTAGGGACAAGATGCAGCCTAATGCATAAAACTACATTACTTTGCCACCCTAGATGGTCCCCGCATTGCAAGGATGCTGACACTGCATCAGTGCACCAGGGACATCAAAAACAGGTCTCCAAAAGCCTGTACTACTGCTGCAATGAAGCAGGATGCTGAAAGAGGAAACCCACCTATGCAGTGATAGAGCAGCCTCCCTAGCATGTCCTGACACTCAGCGGGACGAGACAGGAAAAGTCGCACCAATGCTGTCAGGAGCTCCATCTTCACTGCTGGAAACACCTCTGTTTTCACATTCTCCACAAAGTCCTCTAACACATAGGGGGCGTTTGGTACTTTCTCACCATGTGCACCAAGGAGCCAGATCAGTGCTTGCTTGCCCTGAAGGCACCAAAAAAGAGCATATTCTATTTAAAAGATAGCTATGTTCCAGTTAACAGTGTTGTCATGAAATCAAGAGACAAGAGAACAAATCTAAAGCCACCTTACCTCACCATCCTGGATGATGTCCTCACAGCCAGGCAATGCCTGACACACTGCATCTGTGCACTGGGGACACAGCCAAACCAGGTCCCGAAAAGCCTGTACTACCGCTGCAATGAAACAAAATTCTCAGCATTCCCCAAGGATTATAAAACCATTAGGCAAAATAAGTAAAAATAAAACACAAATGAAAAAAAAAGAGTCAAAAGACTTTGCAAAGTTTTAGCTAGGGAAGTCATGACTATGATTTGAGACACTCTCCTTCAAAATCCCAATATGCTGCCCCCGCAAGAGCACAGTTACACCGAGTCTAAAATAAATACTGAAACTTCACATTGTTCCTCTTGCTTCTGGAAAGTAATCTCTCTTTTGGACATTCCCCAGCCTTTAGAGACTGACTCACGATGTCTCAGGCACACAAGGTTTGAATAACAAATTGAAACAAACACCAATTCAAAATGCATCACATGAACTTTAGCCCAAAATTCTAAAGGCTCTGTTGCACCCTTACAGAAACTCCAGCAACTACTAATGCCCAATTCAAGAGCTGACTGTAAGCATGTGACTTTGAAAGCTGAAAGCAAGAGCATTACAAAGAAGGCAGAAATAGCTAAGGGAAGTTAGATCTGAGGACAGCAGAAGAAAAAGGCAGAAGTCTGGGTTGTGTTGAATCAGACTGTTATATGAAAAAAAGATATCAGGAAGATTTAAAAGACAGAAACTAGGAGTACCAGTCACAAAGAACTCAAAATTAGACCTATTAACCATCACGGCCTTCACAAAGAGTTAATGAAACGCCTCTGCCTTCATCCCTTGGAGTGAACAGAAGGCAGCCAGAAAAGAGCCTCCATATCTCATCAGACCAGGAATGCAGCCATGACCATCTCCAAGGAAGGAAAGCCTACGATGTCTGGTCACATTCCATATCCCCACACAACCAGGGAGACTTCTACCTGGAGACACCAAGTAAATTAATTGTCAGGTGCCTCCTCCCAGAGCCTCAAGTTTTAGGACCACAAGCCTCAGCAAGGCCACTTCCTGGGAGCTTAAGCCACATAAACAACGTGAAGATGATTACCTGACGTGATGTGCTCCTGCTGAAGCCCCAAGAGCTCTGTCAGAATCCCCACACACTGCTCTGTGTATGTCCTAGCAATACTGCCTGCAGAGACAACAAAAAGGATACAAGTCAGCCACGAGCCCAACTATTCATCACAAACTCATTTTAAAGAAACAGTCGTCTTCTCTCTTTTTTGACTATTTTCTGACAGTCAGATGAGCACATATCCTCACATAAGGCACACATTCCTTTTTCTGAAGCCATACCTCTGAGAAAGTGTGCACTTTTCTTAAACAGAGCACGTGAGAAAAGCATTTTAGCATCCCAAGAATGCTATAAAAACTTATATATTTTCAGGGTTGAAAAAAAGAAACCAAACTGCTCCAAATCACCTGAACTCTGCCTCCATCACAACTCAAACAACAAGCAAGTATTAAAGCAGCTCATCCACCCACTACAGTCTCATTAAGACTCAACACTATCAGGCTCATCTAAGATAAAATTATTCAATTCGATCTTCCCATTCATTTGTTTATTTGGAGCATCTCATCAGAGTGTTGACATCTGAAAAAGATTCAAGGCATTACATGCAGCCTGAAACAGTTCAGCACCGGGACTTCAGGATGAACCAGCATCCTTGTGGCTTATAAACACACACAAAACATCCCTGGGCTGCAGGATCAACCTGGGGCTTCAGCACAGATCAGTTATTTGGAATGCATCCAGATATACTTCAGCAGAGAAAGGCCGATCTTAAGACTTCAGAAGGGCTGCAGCTGCTTCTGAAGCAAGGCAGAGCTCTCACCTATGGCAGAGATCGCCCCCTGGGCCAGCTCCACTGATATATCAGTGCAATAGCCCTTCAGCTCTTCCAGCACTTGTTGCACGTTTTCATCGTTCACCAGCTCACACAGCACTTCCATCTTCTGGCATTTGATGTAATGGGGTTCTGAATACGAGCAGAAGAACTTTTTGTAGTGGCTGCTAAAATGGCCAGGAAGACTCCCGAGGATCTGACGCACGTGGCACAGCGCAGTGAAGCAGAGCTCCCTGCTCTCGGAGGTGCAGGCAGCCAGCAGTGGCCCCTTCACCCTCACCAAAACATCTGCCTGCACGTGTGGGTACTCCCTGGCCAGCACGAGGAAGAGCTTGGTTGCTGCCATCACGACGCTGGGGCTGCTGCTTTTCAGATATCCATCCAGCAAATTGAGAATGTTGAACAGCTCCTCCTCACTGCGGGGTCTGTAACGCAGAAGGAAGGCAAGCACCTCGCTTTGCCCCCACTGATCCAGATCAGCCATTCTGCCAAGAAAATAAACACCATTTAGTCAGGAAGTGCACAAGGATCTGTGCTGTGCAGAGTACAGCCCACAGCCCTTACATTGTTACAGTCTCCACTCCCATCAAACACTCTGTGGTTTTTTTTGTGATACCACAATTCCATCTAAAAAGGACCAACCAATGTACATATTATAGGCTTAACTCAGTATCAATCACATGCACTTCTGTTGACCTAGAGCTTAGAGAGACAGAGACACACTGACAAGATCCCTGGGCACAGCAGCACTTTGCTTTTCCAGATCATTTTGCTATACATAAGGAAAAAAGTTTGTATCTTCAGATGATATATGTATCACATATCTTACAACTGATTGGAAGAAACAAACCAGAACATCCTTGTACCACAAGTACATCATGTACAGTGCCATTACTTTAAAGGATAATCGCATTAATTACAACTCCAAGCAAAGCAGCAGCTGAAGCAGACTCTCTGGAAAAGCTGGGCACTAAGATTTCTCTTAAGACCTTAGCACGAAAGTGACTGATTTGCTTTTAGGACGGGCACCTTCACTTTTGGGGTGCCTGACATTTCCAGTTCTGATGGGAGCCCAGAAGCACTCACTGCTATCTGTACAAAATGCAACAGACAGAACCAGGCTTCCAGTGCCATCTGTGATATGGAAGAAGACAAACCTGTTGAGGAGATGATGGGCAATGGGTTTGTTGATGACAACTCCTCCCTCTTTCTTCAAAATCTCTTCCAAAGCCCTCAGACAGTTCACCACCACGATAGGGTCCTGGTCACGAAGCAGGCTGTACAACTCATTCACCAAAGCACCATCTGCAAAGAAGCAAAGGTGCTGCACCAATATTCTCACTCTACATTTGGCACAGCCACACAAAAGGACGTGTGATGGGACGGTGTGATGCCGGCCCTTCGCTCCCCACCATGCCCAGCCCTGGGCTGTTTCTCTCCTCCTGCCCACGACCTCGAGGCGGCCCAGGGAGCCCAGGACAGCCCAAACCGTCCTGCCACATCCCTTTGTGCCCAACGGCAGGGCAGTGCCTGCCAACTCACCCACTTCGGTGTCTCCTTGCAGCCTGTGCACCTTGGCACAGCCCAGCACTGCAATCCTGCGCACGTAGGAGGCTCTGTCCCGCAGGCCGTTCAGGAGGGGCTGCTGCACATATTCCTGCATGCCGGGCATCCTGTGGGCAGAAGGGAGGGGTCACACAGAATCACAGAATGGCCAGGGTTGGAAGGGACCTCAAGGATCATGAAGCTCCAACCCCCTGCCACACGCAGGGCCACCAACCTCCCCATTTCATAGCAGCCCAGGCTGCCCAGGGCCCCATCCAACCTGGCCTTGAACACCTCCAGGGATGGACGGGGCATCCACAGCCTCTCTGGGCAGCTGTTCCAGCACCTCACCACTCTCATAGCAAAAAACTTCCCCCTGACACCCAACCTCAATCTTCCCTCCCTCAACTTCAAACCATTTCCCCTTGTCCTGCTGTTATCTCCCCTTTCCAAGAGTTGATTCCCCTCCTGTTTGTAGGCTCCCTTTAGGTACTGAAGGCTGCAATGATTCACCCCGCAGCCTTCTTTTCTCCAGGCTGAACAAGTCCAGCTCCCTCAGCCTGTCTTTGTAGGGAGGTGCTGCAGCCCCTGATCATCTCTGTGGCTCCTCTGGACCCTCTCCAACAGCTCTCTGTCTTTCTTGTCCCGGGGGCTCCAGACCTGGACGCAGTGCTGCAGATGGGGCCTCACAAGAGCAGAGCAGAGAGGGACAATCACCTCCCTGTCCCTGCTGGCCACCCTTCTTCTGATGGAGCCCAGGATCCCATTTGCTTTCCGAGCTGTAATCACACACTGCTGGCTCACGTTCAGCTTTTCCTCCATCAGGACCCCCAGGTCCGTCTCTGCAGGGCTGCTCCTCCCAGTCTGTACAAAAGCTGGGATTCCTCCAGGTGCCAAACCTCGCACTTCGCCGTGTTGAACATCATTACGTTCACCCATGCCCACCTTTTGAGTCTGTCAAGGTCCCTCTGAATGGCATCCCTTCCTGTCACTGCATCAACAGCACCACTCAGCTCGGTGTCATCAGCAAACTTGCTGAGGGCGCACTCAATTCCATCATCCATGTTATTGATAAAGATGCTAACGAGCCCCAGCCCCACGACAGACCCCCGGGGGACGCCGCTCGCGGGGTCACTGCTTGGCCCTTCAGAGCGAGTGCTGGGCGGTGCTGGGGCAGGAGATACGGGACGAGGGCGGAGATGACAGAGGAGAGCCCGGATCCCCGCACGCACCTGAGGTCGCAGAGTCCTCGCAGCGCCAAACCGCGCACGGCAGGGTTGGGATCGGCGCAGTCCCGTCGCAGCGTGTTGACAGCCAGCAGCGCCAGGCGGGGCAGGCGCGGGGCGTGCGCGCACACGTACAGCTGCACCAACTTCTTCTGCACCACGTCGGCCGCCGCGCCCGCCTTCACCATCTCCGCAAACAACCCCGACACGTCCGCTCCCTGCGTCATGAGCCTGCGGCAGACACAGCGCGGCCGTCAGCTCACCCCGGCCCCCGGTTGACCCCATCCTTCCTTCCCTCCCTCCCGCCGCCCCGCACCGGATGACGCGCAGCACGGCGGCGCGGTACCGCAGCGGCTCCGCCTGCACGTGCGGGTTGCTCAGCGCGCGCCGCAAATCGCGCAGCGCCTCCTCGCCGCCCAGGTACGGCATGGTGCCGCGGCCGCCCGCTCCGCGCCGCACCGCGCATGCGCCGCCCCACCCCTCCCGCGCGTGCGCGGCACCGCGCGCCGAATTCGGCGGGAAGCGGCGGCGGCGCTGCCTTCGCCCGCGCGCGCTCCCCGCGCCCCGGCGCCATGAACGGCACGGTGATCCCCGGCACGCCCATCGCCGTGGATTTCTGGAGCGTGCGGCGGGCGGGCGGCGCGCGGCTGTTCTTCCTGTCGCACATGCACTCGGACCACACGGTAGGGCTGTCCAGCACCTGGAGCCGCCCGCTGTACTGCTCGCCGCTCACCGCCCGCCTGCTGCACCACCGCCTGAAGGTACGTCTTATCCCGCGCCATCCCATCCCGCGCCACCCCGCGCCATGCCATCTCATCCCGCGCCATGCCATCCCATCCCGCGCCATCCCGCCCCGCGCCATTTCGTTCCCCCGGTCCTCACGCCCGCCCGCCCGCAGGTGCCCACGCACTGGATCCGCCCGCTGGAGGTGGGGCAGAGCCACGTGGTAGGCGAGGAGGTGACGGTGACGCTGCTCGATGCCAACCACTGCCCCGGCTCCGTCATGTTCCTCTTCGAGGGCTCCTTCGGCACCATCCTTTACACAGGTACGGGGTGGGAAACGCGGCCGCCCCGCCGCCCCGCCCGCCCTGACGGCTCCGTTCCTACAGGGGATTTCCGCTACAGCCGCGCCATGCAGCGCGAGCCGGCGCTGAGCGGCCGCCGCATCGACCGCCTCTACCTGGACAACACCAACTGCCGCCCGCAGCGCGCGCTGCCCTCCAGGAGCCGGGCTGCACACCAGGCTGCGCAGCTCATCCGCCAGCACCCGCAGCACCGCGTCGTCATCGGTGAGTGCTGCTGCCCGGAGCTTTCCTGCATCCTCTTCTCCCCCTGCTATGCCGTGATGCTGAGGTTCAGTAGGGCGAAGTGTCGGGTCTTGCATTTTGGTCACAGCAACCTTAAGGCAATCCTACAGGCTTGGGGAGGAGTGGCTGGAAAGCTGCCTGACGGAAAGGGACCTTGATGTACTGATGGACTGTGGGCTGAATATGAGCCAGCGCTGTGCCCAGGTGGCCAAGAATGGCACTGGCATCCTGGCTTGGATCAGGAATGGTGAGCAGGACCAGGGAAGTCATCCTGCCTTGTACTCAGCATTGATGAGGCCTCACCTCGAGTGCTGTGTTCAATTTTGAGCACCTCAATACAGCAAGGATATTGAGGTGCTGCAGCAGGTCCAAAGAAGGGCAACAAGGCTGGGGAAGGGCTTGGAGAATATGGCCTATGAGGAGAGACTGAAGGAACTGGGGCTGTTTGGTCTGGGGAAAAAGGAGGCTGAGGGGAGACATTGCTGCTCTCTTCAAATACCTGAAAGCTGACTGCAGCAGAATGGGGCTGGTCTCTTCTCACTGCTGACAGGATGAGGGGAAATGGACTTAAGTTGTGTCAGAGTACGTTTAGGTTGGATATCAGGAAAAACTTCTTTACAAAAAGGATTGTTAGGCACTGGCATGGGCTGCACAGGGAGGTGGTTGAGTCACCACCCCTGGACATGTTTAAAAACCATTTGTATGTGGTGCTCAGGGACATGATTTAGCAGTGGGTTGTTAGTTAGGGTAGTAAGGTTAGGTCATGATTGGACTCGATGATCGTCTTTTTCCTGAGTGATTCTATGATTCTGTGATGGCTCTCCTGCAGGTGTGTACAGCCTGGGGAAGGAAGAGCTGCTGGTGGACCTGGCGCTTGAGTTCAGCACGTGGGTCGTGGTGAGCCCCTCACGCCTGGAGCAGATGCGGCTGCTGGAGCTGCCTGAGGTGTTCACAACAGAGGAGGGGGCTGGCAGGATCCACGCAGTGGACGTCGCTGAGATCCGCTGGGACACCCTTGTGAGCTGGAACGTGCTGCATCCGACCATTGCCATCCTCCCCACGGGCAGGCCCGTGAAGGTGACCCACCCCCAAATCCACCTCATCCCGTACTCGGATCATTCATCCTTTTCGGAGTTGTGTGAGTTTGTGAAGTGGTTGAGACCCTGCTCGGTCATCCCGATTGTGAAAGACAGCACGTGCCACGCTTCCTTTCAGAAATACCTGAGTCCTGACCACCAGGCACCTCCTGGCCTTGGAATTCCAAAGCCTCTGCAGGTGTCTGTACAGTGGCAGAGCAAAACAAAGAAGCAGAAACCTGTGTGTCTTGTGAAAAGAGCTGCCCAGCACTCTGTGCCCAAAGGAGTTGTTTATGAGTCCCTAGAGGAACATACTGAACAAGCTGATGGGCTCAGGGCTGTTACAGCTCCTCAGCAGAACTCCCATGAGTCAGCTTTCTGCTCCCTTGAAGATGGTATTTGTTTTTATGACTGTGAAGAGGAAGAGGCGAGTGGAGAACAGCCAGGGGGAGCAATAGCAGCTGGCACTGCTGGGCAGTCGCTTGTTTCTGATGAGGACTTTCCAAGTGAACTTCCAAAGCAATATTTACTCACTCCTTTAAATGCCTTAAAGCAGATTTCTTTTTACAAGGCAGTAGAAGATTTATTTAGTAGGTGGGAAGTGTCCTGAAAATTGCTTGTCTGTCAGGGCAAATACAGTTGGTAATAATGATTCTGAAAGGCTTAAAACTGCATCCTGTTCTTTGTGTTTAAGTTTCTCATCACAAGAGAGGAGCTCAGCTATGAGAAATTGTTTTTGTTTCCTCTTATTAGAGGAAAAAGAGAATCTAAAACTAGTTAGTAGATATCAGACTTTTCATTTATTTATTTCTGTATCTTTGTCTGCATCTGTTGGGTCCCCATGCTGTATTCAGGCAACGTGGTCCCTCTGCATCTGAACCTTTAATCTCTTTTTTGCAGAGATTTATGTGTCTGTTGTGGCCAAAGCAACCGCTGGGTTGGTTCAGGTTGAGCAGCAGAGGGCATGAGCTGCCTGCAGCCTAACTAATGTGCCTGCATGTGATGAAAGAAGCAACACAGGGGAATTGGAGTCCTGCAGGTCTTATTCTACACATCTGTACTGCCTCATTAACAAGTATTTATAAGTACTTCACTTTAAGATGTGTTACAAATATTTATTATGTTATGTTTAAAAACTGGTGCTTAAAGAAATGTAGAAGATGAAGTGCCTTTCCTATTGCTGAAATACCTCTGGGCAGCACTGCTTTTGAATCCTGGATTATATCCAGCTGGATAAAGTTCTTCTCACCCGAAAGCACTACTTTCATATTAATTGTAAACACCTTTTTCAGGTCAATGTCTGGAAAAGATAGGATTTGTGTGAGTTCTTGGCTCCCTGGAATGGATTGCAGTATCTTCTTCAGTCTCCATGCTGACACCTCTTGATGGCCAAGTGCTTCAGGTAGCTATCAGTATTCTGCTGGATTCATTGCTTGTTCTTATCAGTCAGTGGTAAATTGGATGGAGGACAATGAAACATCTGCTTGCTGGTGTAAAGTGCCAAGTCGTGGCTGCATTATTTGGAAAGAATACTGTGGCTAAATGGCAAAGTGTGCTCCATTAGCTTAGAGGTCAGGTGTTTCCTGCTCCAGGTCAACTGTATGGAGCCACAGCCTGGCTTCCACTGTCAGGAGGTGTCAGTAACATGGCTGTGCTGTGCTAATTTCTGTGAAGTCTGAAAATTCTGGTTATCCTTGCATTAGCAGCGTGTTACAGACTATCTCCCCATGGGGTGATTGTGACAGCAAAGTAGAAATGGCCTCTAAGTACTTTTCTGGGAGCAACAAGCCAACTTATTGCTCAGCTTTTTCTAACCTTTATTTATTATTTCAAACACAAAATGTTTCAAATGATTTAATCAGGATCAGAGCGTTCTGAATGTAGTGACGTGCAAGATTGCTGCAAGACCAGTCAGCTGGATAGACTGAATTCCCCAAATCAAGCCAGACAAAGACATGTTTACTCTTCAAGTAAAGTCTGAGCTTGTGAAAAGCAAAGATGCAGCAGCTGTACCTGTTTAAAAACAAGGCTGTCGTGAGCAGTAGTCATAATGACAGCTGCAGTGGGTGTGCTTGGGATGCTGCTCTGCAAACACAAGTCCCAGCTCACAGCAGTGCCTGGGAAAGCACATGGTTGGAACGTGGCCATATAAGCAGCACCTCTTGGTGGGGCTGCCTATAGACTCTGCCTGCCAGCTGTTAATGGGACACTGGAAACAATGGGGTAACTTCTGCATTTTACTTTAGAAATGTACTTTTAAAGCAGTAGCAAGGGCAGCTCGAGTATTTGCCTATGGTCTGTAAGTCCTGTTTTTCCTAGTGAAAATTAAACTACGGAGCTTTATCAGGTCAGCATGAATGGAAGCACCTGCTTCTTTTATAACATCTGAGGCTGCCAGGGAAGTAATGGCCCTATGTTTGCAGTAGTTTGTTACTGGATGCCTTGGAGATGCAGGCTGTACTTCGGTGCTGTTGAAATGTAAGTGACTCACTTGACAGGCAGGTGAGTGAATGACAGGCAGGTGAGTGAATCACTGCCTGCACTCCCAGATTCCACTACTCTGCTCTCAGCATGCAGCATCTCCACTGCTCAGAACTAATGCTTGCATTCCGAGTCGCTGCTCCATTTAGTGTCTCAGAGTCTGTCTCACACATTTTGCTGCTCATGGGATATGTAGTTTTTTCTCCATTATCAATCCTAAACGGAGTAGAAAATCTCCAGGTGAACCTGAGCAAAATGGAGTTGTCAGTGTTAAGTGTTTGTAGAAGCAACTGTTCTTCAGAACGCACAGAAGAGAAAATAGCAAAGGCTTCAGAGGCTGGGGTTCTGCTCACCATGTCTGAGCAGAACAGTAGTTTAACTGGCTCCTGTCACTAGAGCCTTAGTGCATCTAAGAGCTGGAGTGTCTCATGCACATCAGGCTCTGAACATGCTGCTTCTAGCTCAGCTGCACAGAGCTGTGTCAACACTGCTACCACACGTGTTCTGCTTGCAACATGACAGTGAGAAGCTGCAGCCAAGTGTTAGCTTGGCTATGGAGTATCCAGGGCTGTGTGTCAACCCTGCAGAAAAGTAGCGTTCAGACCAAAGCCCTCCCAAATCTATACTCACAGAGCATGCTTGAGCTGTTTATCTCTGTTTCACAGTTGAGAACCAAGCCCCAGTGGGATGAAACAGACTGTAGAGGAGCTAGAAGCAGAGCTGAGTTCCTTTTGGCAGGATTTCAGCAGTGTTTTAACAAGCTGTGATCAAACACTGGTGTGTCACAAGGGCAGGGCAGGCTTATGGCTCTGGGAGCAGCTCTGCCCTGCTGAGCTCCTCCACACAGTTGCATGTGCAAGTCAAATTGCAATAGTTTATTGAGCTCTAACTCAGCAGAAAACCTTGAAGGGGTACTCTGTGCTATGGAGACAAGGAAATTGATTGTGTAAGTTACTGCAAGGATACAAAGGTAAAATGTATCTCCTGTGTTCCACAGCAAACAGGTGTATGATGTGGGGCTGTAGGGGACGTCCCAAAGTAGTGCTCCTAACTCTGCTTCCAGGCTGAAGCTCTTACAACAACTTCCCTGCTTCAGAGCTGCTTTAGGTTTTTGTAGAACAAGTTCCTGTGGTTGTTTTTCTAGATAAGAATGACATCGGGGAAATCTTTTCTTTACTGGACAAAGTAATTTGAGGAATTTTTTAACTTCTTACATGGTACGTCATATTGGGCTCGTGTCAAGCTAACTTGAAGCCTAAAATTTCTAGTTTTGTGCTCTTTTTAGAACACTTCTGAAACAATAATGGAAAGTGTAGGAAAGGCAGATGTCCTGATAATCACCTGAGCTCCTTTCACGTGAGCTGCTGCCTGCATCTGGCTGCTTGGGGTGCGTTTGCAATTCCTTCTGCTCCATTTTTGCTCTCTTGCTGAGGTTGCTGCAGTGCCTACGTTTTCCCTGCTGTCAGTTTGCACTTGGCCAAGCGCTGCCTCAGCACAAGCAGCCATGAGTGTGCAGTAACTTGTTTGGGAGGAACTTCACTTGACAGCAAGCCTGGGAGAGCCCAGCACTGTGAGCAGGTGCCTGGGAAGATAAGGAGCATATTCTAATTTTGCACGCATGCTCTTGACAGGCATGCAGCACTGTGCAGAGCTGGCCCTGTGCTTGTTTTCCATGTGCACACACACACACACAGCTGGTAGTTTTACACAAACAAGAGCAAGGCTGTCTCCTTCAGGCTTTTTTGCCTCTTGTGGCCTCGGCTTGCTGCTGTGATGTTGCACATTGACCCAAGTCGTGGCTGCAGGTAGAGTTGCCCAGGGCTGTCTCGTGGAAAAAGTTTACACTTTGGTTTCTGCAAGGCAAAGACACTTACAGACCCCAAACTTTCCTTCCTTGAGGTGGTCCTGGGGATCATTTAGAAGACTTGTGTAATAGTGAGAGCAAAGATGAAGGCTCTGTGCATTCATAGATTGAAGTGTGTAGCAGCACGACTCGTCCCACCTGCATTGGGCCCAGCACTGCAGTGAGCAGAGATGGGGCTGTCATACAGGTGTGCAGCCCTCACCTCGGAGGACCCCAGGAGTGCTTTCCTTCCTGGAAACTGCTGGCTTATGGTCCTTGCAGAGCTCTCAGTGTCTCAGAAGTGTCAGCAGAGTTACAGTTCCAACATTTTTACGTGCTGTTTGGTACTTTTAAAAGATGAACGTCAGCACCGTGAGCTCAGTGCCACAACTCAGGGCGTTTGGTCCAATTTCCGAGGGCTGTCACAGCCTCACGAGGTGTGCCGTGATCTTCAGGGCCGTGTGTGTGTTTTGTTGCCACTGCAGCATTAACTGCTTCGGGCACAGATCTCCACGTCCTGCCCAGGGCAGCTCTGCTTACGGGACTGGGCTCTGCTTACGGGACTGGGCTCTGCTTACGGGACTGGGCTCTGCTTACGGGACTGGGCTCTGCTTACGGGACTGGGCTCTGCTTATGGGACTGGGCTCTGCTTACGGGAATGGGCTCTCCTTGGCCTCGGGAGCCCGGGATGGATGCAGATGTTGACCTCTGGGCTGCTGACGGTCCCTCTGCCTTTCTGCCCGCCTGCTACGGAGCACCGCGTTGCATTTTGATGTGTTGCTTCTTCCTTTCGGGCTGTCACATACCAGCCTCTGTTCTTCGTGCTTGTTGCGCTGCGAGAGCAAACGTTACACGAAGGTTTTTGAGGCTCCGCTGCTGCGTTTGTAAGCTTTATTTTAAAATAAACTCCGGAGAGAAACCGAGAAGTCTTTGCTGTGGTATTGCAGTGACTCGGGGGGGGCTGAAATAAGTCGGCCCGGAGCGACGCCGCCCGCCTTCGGGAGCGGCAGAGCCCCGCAGCCCCGCCGCCACCCGTCCCGCAGCCACCGCGCCCCTCCCGCCCGCTCCGCTCCGCTCCGCTCGGCGCCGCCCGCCCCCTTCCGCCTGGCGCCCGCGGTCACGTGGTCGGGCTCGGCGCTCGGCCCGCCTGGCCGGCTCGGGGCTCGGCTGCCTCAGTCTGGCGCCAGCGGCCGAAGGGCCCGGAGCGGCGGGAGCGCGGCGGCGGCGCTCGGGCCCGGGCGGCGGCGGCGGCGGCGGCGCGGAGCTGGGGGAGCCCGGCCGTGCCGTGAGGGCGCGGCGGAGCCTGGCGGCGGCGGCGGCGGAGCGGCCTGGGGGCTCCCCCCGGCGTGCGCGGGCCGAGCGGGCCGGGCCGGCGGCCGCGGCGGGGCTATGATGCGCCCGCTGCGGGGCTCCGCACCCCCGCGTGTCCCCCAGGCAGCTTCGGCCCGCGGCTGAGAACCACACACCGGCGGTAAGCGGGCCGGGGGGGCGGCGCGGAGGCCCGGCTGGAGCGGGAGCGGGCCGCCTCGGGCGGGGAGGGCCGGGCCTGCGGCGGGCGGCCGCGCGGGGCCTGCTGCTCGGCCGGGCCTGTCGTGGGCGGCGGCGCCCCGGGCGGCCGAGAGCGGCGCTCCTGGCGACGGGCGCGGCGTGACGCGCTGCGCGACCCGGCACTCCGCGCGGCGCCGTTCCGGCCGGACGCTGCCTCGGCTCCGCCGCGTTCGTTGGGGAGGGAAACGGAAACGAACGAGCGAGCCGAGCGGGCCGTGCCCGGCGCCTCCCTCCTCCTCCGCCGGGTTCCGTCCTCCGGCTCCGCTCCGCTCCCCCGTCATGCGCTCGGTTTTCCTCAGCCTTCGGGATGTGGAGCGCGGAGCTCGCTGCGTGTTGTGCTGCGGGCGAGGAGGTAACGCAGCCGTGCTCTGAGGCCCCAGCGCTGTCGGTTGCACGGATGGATTCCGCAGGCGTTTGGTGGTGCTCGGGGAGATCCTTGGCGTTGAGTTTCTGGTTCTGATGGCTGCTGCCGAACGGCCCTAATGGGTTCTCCTGTCCTTCCTCAGGTATGGCCTCACAGCTGCAGGTGTTTTCCCCTCCGTCAGTATCCTCGAGTGCCTTCTGCAGTGCCAAGAAACTGAAAGTGGAGCCCTCTGTCTGGGATGTTTCAGGACAGAGCAGTAGTGACAAGTATTATACCCACAGCAAAAACCTCCCAGCAGCTCAAGGGCAAACAAGCTCTTCTCATCAGGTAGCCAACTTCAGTGTCCCTGCGTACGACCAGAACCTCCTTCTCCCCGCTCCTTCGGTTGAGCACATTGTGGTTACAGCAGCTGACAGCACGGGCAGCAGTGCGACAGCATCCTTTCAGAACAGCCAAACCCTAACGCATAGGACCAACCTTTCTTTACTGGAACCATACCAAAAATGTGGATTAAAAAGGAAAAGTGAAGAGGTAGACAGCAACGGTAGTGTGCAGATAATTGAGGAACATCCACCTCTCATGCTGCAAAACAGACCTGCGGTGGGTGCTGCGGCCACGACCACCACGGTAACCACAAAGAGCAGCAGTTCCAGTGGAGAAGGGGATTATCAGCTGGTCCAGCATGAGATCCTGTGCTCTATGACAAACAGCTATGAGGTCTTGGAATTCCTGGGCCGTGGGACGTTTGGGCAGGTGGCAAAGTGCTGGAAGCGTAGCACGAAGGAGATTGTAGCCATCAAAATCCTGAAGAACCATCCTTCCTATGCCAGGCAGGGCCAGATAGAGGTGAGCATCCTCTCTCGCCTGAGCAGTGAGAATGCAGATGAATATAACTTCGTTCGCTCCTATGAATGCTTTCAACACAAGAATCATACATGCCTTGTATTTGAGATGCTAGAACAGAACTTATATGATTTCTTAAAACAAAACAAATTCAGCCCGTTGCCCCTGAAATACATCCGGCCAATTCTACAGCAAGTGGCTACTGCCTTGATGAAGTTAAAGAGCTTGGGTCTGATACATGCTGACTTGAAGCCGGAAAACATTATGTTGGTGGATCCTGCACGCCAGCCCTACAGAGTGAAGGTGATAGACTTTGGTTCAGCCAGCCACGTATCCAAAGCTGTGTGCTCCACTTACCTGCAGTCACGCTATTACAGGTGAGTAGTGACACAATGCTTGCTTTCAGAATGCTGCCCTGGCACGGGAAAGCTGATCTGATAGGGTGCCAGGGACTGGCTTCTGCAAATGCTTAACTCTTCTGCTGTTACGGTTAGGGGCCAGGGGAAGGAAATCATCAGCCTGTTCACCTTTCTGCCTGTTTCCTGGAGATTTTTGAAACTTGTGTGTAGATAAATGGAACTTCTGCTTTGCAAATGTGGCTAAGTGTGCAGTCCACTGCCTTCCTCTTAGCCCAGATTAATGCAGTGAGTCGATTAATTCTGTCACTAGTTTGTGATGTTGTGAGACCTGTAGTTCTTTTTAAATGGGGGTGAGATGGATCTGTGCTTCCCTTGGTGAGTTGTATAAATGTCTTCTGCTTTACTGCTAAGAATTAAAAAGAAAAAAATCTTACTTTATGGGCAAACAAACTCAGAAATTGAGTAGGTAAAGCAAGCTGTTCTTTTTTAATTATTCCTCAAGCTTGGTTCTGTCAATAAGAGAGTGTAAGTAGCTGTAGACTTCAGTTAGCAGATGCACCTCTGCCATCAGGTCTGTGCTGTGTGTGAGGGGTTGCTCTGTGTGAGTTCGCTTGACACAAAACACAGCCAGTATCTGGTCCTTCCAGCTGGGACAGACAGGGCTGGGACACCCCACCCTGCCTTGCCCCAGTTTGATGTCTTTTCCAAGCTTTACTTTCAGGCCCTCTCTTGCTGTGGGCTTGTTCTGTTTGTTCCTCTTGCTCCCTCTGCTTTGTGTTCTGCTTCTTGCACCGAGTGCCATCTTTCTGTGCTGTTTCCTTCAGGTCATACACCCTTCTCTTAATGCTTTCCTAATGATCTTCATTTAGCTTGTTGGCACCAATTTTTTCAATTCTAAAGTACTTATTTTTTGTAACTGCAATTGTCTTTTATGCACTATGACTGTTAAAATGCTTGCTTTCTGAAATGCATTATTAATTTTGTTGTTGCGTTGACCACTGATCAAGGCTGCGCTCACTTGCAACAGATGTGGGCAAAGCAGCCCGGGGAGGCTCATAGTGCTTTCCACTCTGTAATATCATGCACACAAAAGCCAGATTGGCTGAGACAAAAGTAGCAAGGGCCGATAAGTATCTTGAAGGGGCTGCTGGGAAGGAAGCTGGCTGCTCGTCTTTGTGTGCAGAGCTGAGCTCAGAGCTGCTTCCGCCGCCCTGAGAGCAGTGAACTGACGCTGCCAGGAGGGTGAGAACCTTGAGACTGTCTGCTCAACTGAAGTTAAGAACGCTGTGATGTGGAAATCTAATATTTAGATTGATATGTAATTAGCTTGATGGTGTTGCTTACTAAAATCCATGTTCCGGGAACTTAGGCAGATGGTGCAGAAGCCACTTTATTGTCAGAGAACTGGATCGCTTCAAACAGTTGACATTAAATTTGTGTTCAATGAGCTCTAAGTTTGAATTTTTTCAGTGCTGTCTTTAATAAAACAATACAGGCCAATTCTTCATTTGGTTCTCTGTCAGCCATTAAGAATCAACTTGAAGTGTTCCGTGTGCTTTGATTTTATCTCCTGTTACTGGACTGAGTTTCCTGTAGAGAACTCTGAGGCAGCCAACTCAGATGCCATAAGATAAATTTTCTGATGCATATATATGCCCTGAGGGGAAAAACATTCTTTTATTAATTATGCTCATTGCTACTGAGCAGTAATGCATCTTAATTCAAATGAGACTTTGAGTTCTGAATAGGTCAGGAGGGAAAAACACCTCTGTGCATTTAGGAGCCATTGCTTTAACGTTCAAGTGATTGTTAAATGTGTGCTCCTCAGCTTGGGCTTAAGCTGTTCAACAGTGAGATGGGGATGCTCTGCTGTATTGCCTTCATGGGGAGATTTGGCTGAACTGTTTGATGCTTCTAGCTCATACTAGCAGTACTTGTTCATGCTGCTGTCTTGTTTTGAAGCCCTAATGCCTGTTTTCATTGAATTCTGAACTTGCAGTTGGGTGCAGTACTGGGTTTGTCAGGGCAACACTGTTAAGAGTTGGGATTCTTTCTACAGGCATTCTTGCTGCTTCCATGGTGTTTCCCAGTCAGGAAGGGCAGTTTTCCTGCCGTGGCATGGTAGACTTGGAGTGTTGTGAGGAATTCTTTGGCTCCCACACCTGGCACGGACTCACAGCACGCTAGCTCTGGCACTCAAACTTCTATGCAGTGACTTCTGTGCAGTCCTTGAGCTCGGTGTCTTCTTTTAGGCCATGAGGAGATGGCACTGAGCATCGAGGGAGCTGCCAGAAGGAGGACTGAGTGCTCCTTCCTTTGCTTGGGGCTGGTTCCTGTTCCTTTCCCAGCTGTGTTGGCTCGGGAAGCAGCAGTGTGTGCTGCCAGTTTGAACTTTCTCCACTTGCTGGTGCAGCTCTGAGCAGTGATGTGTTGTTTTTCACCCTGTTGCTATCTGCAGTTGTATCATCTTCGTGTTACTGTTGTTCCTCAGAAGGGGCAGGGCTGAAGGCCCACCTGTAAACATGGCATGTTCTGAAATGCTCAAACCAAGCCTTGGATTTTTCTGCTGCTGCTTTGAATCCCCTTCTAAGAGTGCCCAAGCAGATTTGCTAACTTTGGCAGTCAGAGCAGACTTGCCAAGCACACGTGTAAAGAAAGAATGTTTGATTTCTTATTTCAAAGAGCTTAAGACAGTAAAGCTCACTTTAATCTTTGACAGGCCAGCTATGAAAGTGACCTGTGCCTGTTGTCCTGTTTCAACTCACATCTCATAAGGCCACTAATTATAGCAGTGTGAAAGAAGATGATAGAGACTCATTTGCCAGCTCTGTCCTTGAATCATAATGAAGTTGAGTGGCTTGTGAGGAGTTTATTTAAGTCCCAGGGAATAAAATGCATAGAATTTAACTTACTGTCGTTTTGATATTGAAGTTTCAGTCTATCCCAGTGTGCTGTTGAAGACAAACAAAAAACATCCAGGCCTCATTGCCACCAATTCTGTTGGCATCAGCATGATTTTTTTTCATGTGTTTGAGAAGACTTAGCATATTCTGCGTGTTCCACCAGCCAATATTGTACTTTGGGCATTCCAAACCAAGGGAACTTATGCATGAAGTGTTCCTTATGTGAAGCTTCAAGTCCTATCTGAATTGGAAATTCCTGCATTAAGTAGGAGAATCTGGAGGATCAAAACACGTTTTCTAGTAGACTGATGACACGTTGTGTTCTGAAAACCCAATGTGAGTGATTACACTGTGCTCGCTGTGCTTGTGGAGGTGAAAGCACTACAGAAATGGAGCCCCCTTAGCACCTATTTGTCTATAGAGAGCTGCATCTAGCCTCACCTCATTCTTTTACAGTAAAAGCTTTAGCTGGAGACTCAGAATTGAAATGTCAGATATTTCTCACATTGACACAATCATATTTACACATAATAAAAGAACTGCCTTGCTTTGAAGCTGAGCAGCAGGGTTTAGGTATGACCTCACTGCAGTCAATAGCCAGTCAGTCATCTGCCTTTTTCAGAGATGCTGTGCCTGGGCAGCTGGGGTGAGTGCTTTATTTTGGAGACTGGCTCATGATAATTGTGTACAGTCACCTTAACCAAAAGCTGTATCTGTGTCACCACAGCTCAGAGGATGGCTAATTGGAGAGTCACTTGCTGTGTGCAAACTGCTGGGAGGTGTGCTTGGGTTGTACACTTGAGGAAGGTGTTAGATCTGTTGGCACCTGTATGTTATGCAAACCATTTCAGAACTCTGTAGAAAGATCAGAATTGGTTTCAGAAGGTTTTTTTTTTAACACCAGACTCTAAGATATGGTGCAATATAAGGAATGGCATGCTGGCCCTAGGACATGCTACCAAAGTCACATCCAGAAAACCACTAGCCTGTAGTTCAAGATTTTTCTATCTTTGCTATTGTTAGGTATGCATGAAGAAGAGCAAGGTTTTAATGTTTGTACTTTCCAGAGTAAATTCCCATACCGACTCACGTGGTTCTTGCAGCTCTTGGGTTTTGTGCTGTATGCAAATACTTGACCAGAATTTCTCCTAACAGAAAAGCATCGGTTTGTTTCAGAACTGTGTGTAGGTGAAGAGTTGTACTAAAGCATCATTTTGTGTTCTGAGTCGGCTCCAGAAGGAAATCTCCCTAAAATTCCAAGATGCTGCAGAAGTCCTTCCTGCAGTGTGGGTTTTTTTCCTTCAGCTGTTCAGGGCAGTCCAGGCTGATACGTTTTGCTTTAGGTGTGGTTCAGTGCACAGAAACCTGTAGCACAACCTTGCAGAGAAGTCAGAATATCCAGCTGTGTTCTTCTGATCTGTTCTAAACTCGAAACTTTCCAAACCCTGCACGAAAACCAGGTGCCTCCCTGTAGGGCTTCTTTTTCTGGGTTTGCAGATGTGATTCCTTTCCACATGCAGGCAGCTGGGTGCCTGGGTAGGGAGACCTGCAAAGAAGGGTCTGAGCATCCTCTGCTAGAACTTCTCTTCCAAGCTCTTAGGGAAGGCTGTATGCAGTCTCTGGGATGCCTCTGTCGTATGGTATAAAACCAGTTACTAAAGGAGTCACTTTGTCTCACATTTGCATAAAGTTGGAGGGCACCTGGCAGTAAAGCAAAATCAGCCATGCTAAGTGATAAAAAGGACACCTGAGGAAACATCTGCTTTAACGTGAATCTCTTAATCTCACTTGGATTTACTCAGGTGAAGGAGCATTATCCAGAGAAATTATTAAAGAGCTGTGTTTTCTGAAAATTTTAACCCTTTTTTTTCACCCCCCTTCCTTTTGTTTTCAACAGGGCTCCTGAGATCATCCTGGGTTTACCGTTCTGCGAAGCTATTGACATGTGGTCGCTGGGCTGTGTGATAGCTGAGCTGTTTCTGGGCTGGCCTCTGTATCCAGGAGCCTCTGAATATGATCAGGTGAGTGCATGGGGAGTGTGGGGATGTTCAGATGAAGCCACAGTGATCTGTGTCCAATTTTTCCACCTGGAGACAAAGCAAGCATACTATTCCTGTCCTGTTAGCACCTACAGCAGCCCTTACTTCTAATGCAAAGTGTGTGCCCACAGTGTCTCTGCAGTACAAGAGCAAGGGACTGAAAAGGCATTTTGTACTAATTATTTCTTTCTGTGGATTCTTAGCATTATTACCTGGGCTCGTCAGTTGCCTATAAAAGGGCAAAAAGTCTGTACAAGGGGTTTTTTGAGACTGACTTTACCACTGTGGTTTTTGTTGGTGATGTCTTGTGACAGCACTTGGTATAGTTTTCCTTATGTGACAGGGCACATAAAAGTATGCTTTCAAACTTAGTGAGTTCTTGGTATGGGCTAGGAAGCTAGAACTGTAAATTTCCAAAGGAAACCCAGTGGTACCTTAATGAGCAGAATGAGTTAGAAAATAACTAAGACACACCGTGGTGGTTTCCTTGCACAGTGAGTTTTGTGTAATTCTGAGAACCTTATCTAGCCATGTAGGTGGGTGGGGAGGAGGTGCTTTTTCCATTGCTTAATAGCAGGATTTTGCAGTTCTTTGTGAGGCAGCATGAGGTGTGACTTCATGTGGTTGGTTTTGATATCTGAATCGCCCTTGAAAAATAGAGATGGTTTGCTTGCATGTTTTCTGAGGTTCCACAGCAACAAATGAAAACTCAAGCAGAACTTCTGCAGGGACCTCTTAGGAATGAGTTCACAGCTTGGGATGGGTTTTACAATGATTGTTTAAACATTCTTTGCTTATAAGGAAGAGATAAGTCTCATAGGCCAGCAGATCACTTAGCTGAGCTATTGTGTGGATACCAAAGATAGTTGCCTGCAGATACTTCAGATTCACACTGGCATACATGGAAAGTGAATCAGTCTATCTGGCACACGGGCTGTAACCATCAGTTTATCACTGCACAGTATTCAGCTGCTCTGACACAGTGGAGGAGGAGGAGTTTTGCAAATAAGACAAGAGACGTGCTAAAAAAGCTATGTATGAAAACCTGAACAAAGCCTAGTTACCTTAACACTGTGCTCCTAGCCCTTGTTTTTATACATTAGAATATTACTTCTTTTCTTGAAACTTTTAAATAGGCTCCTTCTGGGGAATAGTCGTGACAAAGGTGATGTCACATTTCTCACTGTACTCCTGAAGAGCAAATATCATTAGCAGTCATGTAACATTTAGAAAACTTGAAGAAACGTACTGTGTTTTATAATAATGTGCTGTTCTCTTTCCTTTGGAGCACGCCTTTGTGCCTGGTACCTCTCTGCCTTGTGTCTTACTGATGCTATCGCAGCTGGTCAGGTGCATCTTTCAGATTTCTTATGTTTTTGTTACATGTTAAATGTATTGAATGCTTTTGAGGGTGCAGGTGATTGGATTAGAGGTTTGGGCTTGCTTGCTTCTTTAATGAGAGCTTTGTCATGACATTGTTGTGTGCTCAGAGTGCAGGCGGCCAATTAAAGCAGTGTTGCTTGGACATTGCTAATAGCATTGACTATTGGTGTTACTTTATCTGTATCTCTAAAAGCTCACAGTCTGCTCATACGTATTGGGCAAAGAAGATTTTCATGAGCCAGTGTTTATACAAAAAATTCTGGCAGATGATGTGACTGAACAAGTTAAATATCCTTAGAAATACTTGAGTCTCTTTAATGTCAGTTATCTGGGCATTCTTTATTTGCAGGTTGCTCCCTAATAACTGTAAACAGAACTGGTTGATAACTGCTACGCTAAGTATCAGCTGATTATATTGAGAGTCCTGATTCTTATTATTTTCTTTCCTAGATTCGTTATATTTCACAAACTCAAGGCCTTCCAGCGGAGTATCTTCTCAGTGCAGGAACGAAAACAAGCAGGTTTTTTAACAGAGATCCAAATTTGGGATACCCACTGTGGAGGCTAAAGGTTTGTCTGTCTTCTTAATGCTCGATTCTGTTTTGTTCACTGAGGACTTGCTATAAATCGTTTGCTAAGATTGGATTTGAAATGCCATTCAAATATCACTGATTTTTGTATTGCACTCCAGAAATTGTGCAGACCTCCTAGTACTCATCTAACAATAGCAGCTATGAATGATAGCACCAGCAAAGAGTGGGTGTTGAAGTAACTGAGATAATGGTTGCTTATTATGGTCTGCTCAGTCTTGGAAGCATGTCATCTTGTTGTCATCTCCTGACAGTACAGAGTAAAGTGGGGAGCATTTCATGGTTTTACAGTGATTTTCAGCTGAACAGAGATTGGTTTGTGTACTGGCAGAGGACAGGAAGGAGCCAGATGTACATTTGACTTACTTTTAAGCTGAGCTGCAAAAGGAGAGAATTTTGTCTTTCTTTGTAAATGGAGATTAAACAACAGTCTTTTCCTAAATCAGGACTCTTCTGTTCTTTTCACATTAGTACTACCTAAGAAAGCCTTGAAGGGAACTGATCCAGTTGTTAATTCAGCTTTGGCAGTGAGTAATGAGTGGTATTTCCAGTTTCAGAGGGATGAGAACCCGTGACTGCTTGTGTTTGGCATGCTAGCATACTGAAGCAGGCAAAAGATGACCTGGCTCAACGCTTATCATGTCGCTTTTTTTTTTTTAATATCTCAGTTTCTCAAAACTCCATTTGTATTAACAAATGCTTTATTTTGTAGAGCCCAGAAGAACATGAGTTGGAGACAGGAATAAAATCAAAAGAAGCAAGGAAATATATATTCAACTGTTTGGATGATATGGCGCAGGTATGTAGAAATACTGAAACACACAGACAACTCATTTTAAGCACATACATTATTGGTGTCTTTAAAATGAGGCTCCTGAACCAGGACGGTCTTCTTCCACATATTGTTGAGAACACTGATATAGGTTTGCCAAGGTGCCAATTTGCATCAGAAATCACTGTATTAAAGGCTGTGAAAATGTTAATTGTGAAGCAGCTAGAGATTTCCTGTTCTTGCTTAGGCTTTGATCTGGTGAATGCAACAAGTGTGCTTAGCCTGCATTGCTAGGAACAGCTTAGCTGCAGTCAAGCAGCAGGAAAGTTAAGCACCTGCAGGTGTTTGTAGGATCAGGGCTCTTGGTGAGCCTTGGAAATCTGAGAGCGTGTTGACTGGAACCACAGCTTGTTCCATTTTCCCATTCTGTTTTCAGAATTTATAAGAGGGAATATCTGAGTGTTTTTAATAATATGAGGCCTTGAATCTTAAACATCTTGGTCTCCATTTTCTATTGATTTTGTAGCTATTATCATCACTGTATATGTAGAATCTCATTGTTCAGCTTTGCTAGCCTCTTACAGCCCTGCAAAAGAGGGCACATTGCCAGGCAGTGGAGAATTAAGCCTGTCTGTTGCTGTCTATTGCTGTCTATTGAACAGACCAACTTCATGTTGATATGAGAATGCTTGTGTAAGTTTGACTTCCTTCTTCAGAGTGAGCAACGGAAAAGTTAAGTGCTAGTGCCATAGTGCCTAAAATTAAGCTGGCTAAGAGACAGAAATGGTTTGTAAATATTTGTGTTTGATATGAGGTTACTGAATCTTTAAGCAGTAATGAATGTAATGTTTGCATTCTACTCTAATTTTGTTTTCAAGGTGAATATGTCTACAGACTTAGAAGGGACCGACATGTTGGCAGAGAAGGCTGACCGAAGGGAGTATATTGATTTGTTGAAGAAAATGTTGACTATTGATGCAGATAAGAGAATTACTCCGCTGAAGACTTTGAACCATCCATTTGTTACAATGACCCATCTACTGGATTTCCCACACAGTAATCAGTAAGCTTCCTGGGATTTCTTGTTTTGTTTCAGGAGGACAGAGTAGCAACACAGAATAGCACATTTCTACTTTATGTCAGTGTTGTTTTCTACATTTTCTGGCTGATCTGAAAACAGCAAGGGTTGGAAGGAAAGACATGTTCATAAGCTTCCTTCTCATGTTTTATTACCTTCTTGTTTTTTTTAAATACCTCCCCATGGCCCCTCCACCCCCCAAAGCAACAACAAAAAAACAGGGAAAAAAAGTACCTAAACCTAAAAGCATGTGTATAACCTCAGAAATGCAATGTCTCTGTTGGGTTGCATTGTACCTAATCTCATGTCTTCTTTCTGTCTTCTCTTTCAGCGTGAAATCCTGCTTTCAGAACATGGAGATTTGCAAGCGAAGAGTTAATATGTATGATACAGTGAATCAGATTAAGAGCCCATTCACGACTCACGTTGCTCCTAATACAAGCACAAATCTGACAATGAGCTTTAACAACCAGCTCAATACAGTACACAACCAGGTATAGCATCTGCTAACTGTTTTGTACTAACTGAAGGACTTGAGCAGTCTCATTTTAAGCCCTCTGTCCTTTTCTGCAAAGCAGTACGTTTAAATCACATTCCAGAATTTGTAGTCTTGTCTTGAAGTCTTATTTTCCATAACTTAGGCCAAGGCAGTCTCTTTTTCACCTAATCACATTGGCCTGTCAGTTCAGCAACTTAAGTTGGTGCAGCTCGTGTTTTTTCTTATGTTATCTTGGGCTTTTTACCTAAAACCTTTTCCTGGTGCTTGATGCGCAGTATAGTCTTGACAGCTCCTGTTTTATAACAAGTACAATTGGTAAATCTAATATTTTTGTTTTCTAGGCCAGTGTGTTGGCTTCCAATTCTACTGCTGCTGCTACTCTTTCCCTGGCAAACTCGGACGTCTCCTTGCTAAACTATCAGTCTGCTCTCTATCCATCATCTGCAGCACCAGTTGCAGGTGTGGCACAACAGAGTGTCTCCTTGCAACCTGGAACCACCCAGATCTGCACGCAGACTGACCCATTCCAGCAGACATTCATTGTTTGTCCCCCTGCTTTCCAAAGTAAGCAGAAAAAAACCTCTTTGTGTATGGTACTGTGGTTTCAGTTAGATTAAAATGAGAAATTGTGATTGATGTCATGTTGAGAAGGTGCAGAAGATTGCTCTGTGCATGTCACATCAGAACGAAGAGCAGAATCAGGTCAGACATGGGTAGAAAGTTTGGTTCTCTTCCAGGTGAGCTTGTGCAGGTGGCAGTACCTTGCCTGCCTCAGTTGCAGCCTTCATCTGGTTGCTCAACCAGTTTTTCCCTCCGAACTGAACACAGCAGCATTCCTCAGAAAGCACTGAACACAGTCAGACTTCTCTGAAAATAAGAAAATGCCTTACCGTGTTTTTTTATACCAAGAGTGAATATCTGCTTAAGTCAGTTCACAATCACTGATGCAGTTGTGTAGTTTGCTAACAAATGAAACATCACAAACTGCAATTAAGTGAAGTTAGCACAAGCTCTAAAAGCTTGTGCTTTCAGTTAAAACTGAAAGTTCTTAATTTATTTTTATACCTGGGATGTGCTAGTCTGGAGTATTGTTTATGAAATGGGAGCTGGTGGTGTAGCAAAAGTAGATGTGTGTGTGGATTGCTGGTTTCTGAACACAAGACTGAAGAATTGAACAGAGCTTTTGAGAGCTGGTTGTCCATCATTGTCCTTTAGCAGTGGGGGCTGCAGAAGTATTTACTCCAGCTGGTGTTTTAATAGTAAGATTTTGTCAAAGTTTCCTTTTTCTTCATCTGACCCTGTATTCTTTTACCTGGTAGGAACTTGAGAAGAATAAACAGGCATAAGTAAACCGTCTTAGCTGTGATTTATTCTTGTCCTCCACAGCTGGACTTCAGGCAACTACAAAGCATTCCGGGTTCCCAGTAAGGATGGAGAATGCTGTCCCAATTGTACCACAAGCACCTGCAGCACAGCCACTGCAGATCCAATCTGGAGTTCTCACACAGGTAAAAAAAGATAAAATAACATCAAGAATTCCTGAGTTAACTGTATTTCCTATCACTGTCCAGGGGAACCTGACTTGCCTTCTGGTGCTCGGGGTGAATGCTGGGAGGTTCTCAGAACACTCCAAAAGGTTTAAATGCAGGTCACTTCTGAGACAGTGTTTTCTTGTTTTATTTTTTTCTGGAATGTTTAAAGACTGAACTGTTTTGTGTCACATGCCTCCCTGGTCTTAGGAGTTTGGTTTAACAGCAGGAATAAGTAGGTACTTTCTAGCTGTTAAAAAAAAGGCTGCCTTTTTACAACCTTACAGCTATCTGTAGTGTACATTTTTGTCTGCACTTCAAAAATAAGGCAGCGCATTTTAGAAGAAATCTGTCAGAATTGAGATCCCAGAAAGCAGAGGTAGCAGTGAAGATTTTTCATGTTAAATTTCATCTTCAAATGAAATCATATGAATTCTTCTCCATTAGTTGCATTTTAGTGTGAGTTGATCTGTAGCAGTGACATCCTTATTTCTGTTTGCAGTTTAAACAGCATGCAATGTCAAAATTCTCAGAGCTTTCTAGAAATTGATGTTATAAACATCAGTAATGTGTCATAAGTGAAAACAATTTTTATTTCAAAAAAATTATTTCCTATATACAGTGAGGGCCCAGTGATTCCTGAGTATTACTCACTGAAAAATTGTCACTGCCTTTAAAATTGAGCACAGTCCTTTTTATTTGTATAGTTTAAGCTTCTGCTGATGTTAACACATGGTGTATTGATTTCACTGTCCAGGAAGTTTGTCGTATGCTGACCTACTTGCAGAGAAGCAGTTTTAGATTGTTCAGTCCAAGTAATTTTGGTGGCATTCTGTGATCTCTGTTTTGTTTGGCAGAATTGTGCAGGTGACAGTATGCGAAAAGCAGAATATATTTGAAGGAAGCCCATCCTGAATTCAAACCTTTGTTTTCTTGAGAAGGCAAATTGTAAACTGAGAATCTAATTTTATTAGATATTTTAGGGACTAATATTGGTAGTTTCTTGACAGTTTCATCACAAATAACTTTGCTCCTTAATAATACAAAAGACCTTTGGTGCCTTTTAATAAATGCCTTGTTTTTTTCCAAGAGTGCTGTATGTGAATGTGGAAGCTGTGTCCTGTTGGGGTGCAGTTTGTTATGGCTTAGGATTTAAAACAGTGCAGTGTGCTCTCTGGGACCTGGTAATATATAACAGTAGCTGAACGCTATCTTATATTTACTTCTCAACTGTGTCATGGGAGAGATGCTGTTCCCCAGTTCCCTGCTCCTCGTGTTCCCCTCAGGGATGTGTAATTGCTTAGAGGAACCTGCCCAGGGGGTCACAGTGCTGTTTTCACTGCACCCATTGCAATTCTGGAACTTACTCGAGCACCATAAAATACCAGTGAGCTGAAACCTTGTCTAGCCCTATTGCTGAACCCACTGACCTGCCTCGGTACGTTTGTTTCACTCACTGCCTGATCTACATTTCAGGGAAGCTGTACACCACTAATGGTAGCAACTCTTCATCCTCAAGTAGCCACCATCACGCCGCAGTATGCGGTGCCCTTTACTCTGAACTGCGCAGCCGGCCGGCCAGCGCTAGTAGAACAGACGGCTGCAGTACTGGTAATTGCCTCCCTTGATTGTGTTCACTAACTGAGTTTTTGTTTTAACTTAGACTTGCAGAGGGCATGGAAGCATGTGCCATCTTGTGGCTGTGTTCTCGCTACATCTTAATGTCTTGTTGTTTTCCTCCCCAACATTGCTGAAGCACTGTCTGACTCTGATGTTTAGTGTGGCTCTGTAAAGAATCCAGATCCATTGACTATTACTCTTTACTGGCCTAGTATTACAAAGCTCTTCTAAGCTAGCCTGTAGAAGAGCTACGATTGTTCCTGTTCTTTGCTTACTATCCTATCTTTGCCTTTTGATTGCTGAATACAAAGGAATCAGTCTTTAGCTCGATTCTGCTACAGGTACCTGGATGGCCAGAACTTGAACTACCTGGCAAGTTAGCTGCCTGCTTTGTCTGGACACCTGTAAAGCTGCTTTGTGTGTAGAAATGTGTCAGGTCATTAAGCACAGGCTAAAACCTCTAATGACAGCCAATTCTGTAGCATACTGCTTTAGGAGTCGATTTCTCTTAATCTCTGCCACTGACAACTATGTTCTGGCCTTTTGTTATTCATAGCCAACCACAGGTAGCTTGCTTCATCCAATTAAAGATGCTGTTCTTCACAGATACTTTCAGTTCATACATATTTCTTGGTTGAAATTAAAGGTGAGCTGTATCAAAAATGCCACTAGATAGCGCTTAGGCTGTTTGGAACAACTGCAAAAAAATGGCGGGGGAAGAAAACACACCTTTAGGAAATGCTTGTTTTCAAAATTGTCCTCTTTGTATCGATTTGGCACCTGCACCACAACAAGTTTGCAAGTGCCACAGAGAAGTCATTGTCACACTCCAGAATCAGATCAGTGAAGCTTACGAAAGCATTGCGGTGCACTGAAGTGCTGGTATCCTCACATGTCCTTCAAAGCACATTCCATTTCTTCTGTGAACCATGTCGTTTCTTGTGGCTTTAGAGTGGTAGTTTGAGTGTCATTTTCTTCCAAGGCCTCTCCCAAAGTGGAATTTGCTCAGGCCATACGTGTGTGGAAATGAAATCCTGCTCGTTTGAGTTCTGAAGCGAGCGAAGCGCTCCCTGTCTCGGAGGAGGGGGAAGGCAGAGGAGGGGTTCTCCTGGGTCCCAGCTCTGAGCTGACAGCTCCAGGGATGCATCTCCTTTCCTCCTCTTGCGTTTTGATTGCCGAAAGGCTGCGCTCTAGGCTCTGAAAACAGCAAGGGGTGACTGTAGCAGAGCTTGGCACACAAGCGAGATATTAGTGACGTTTTCAAAAGTGGACGTTTGATTCAACAACAGGCAAATTAGATCTGCTCTCCTGTGCGTGTACGGCGGAGTTGCAGCTCAGCTCCCCCATACAGCAGCGGGAGTCAGAGCCGGCTCCGAGCTGCCAGCCTGGATTCTGAGCTTCCCCGGAGAACTTTCCATTCCTGTTTGGATTCTGGGAGCCTTTGGCGTGAATTTGCTCACCTTTAGTGCTTCCAACACTTCTCCCTGCTGCTTCCCCTCAGTTTGCATTAGCCATTCGCTAAGCTTTGCGTATTTTTGTCCTTCCTCTGTCAAAACAGTTCGTCGCTTGGAAGGCCCGGTTTCTGCCTCTCATTGGGAATTAAATATCTTGCTGTATTAAACTCTCTGCTTTGTCTTGTGCAGGTGTTGGCTTTTGGAAAGACGCATGGTGTGACTTTTAACATATTTCTCTTTATTTATTTTTTTTAATATTGTTGTTATTCCGCTTGTTTTGGCAGAGGTTTTCGCAGTTCTCTGCTTTAAAGGCTTCTTGTTTGGAACCGGTGTTTGTAACACGTGGATCTGTTACTTGCAGAAATACTTTGTTTAAAACAAGCAGCATTTTTACAGTTCAGTGTGCAATGAAGAAGCAGTTTCAAAACCTTAGAGTATTGTACTGCAGAATTTAGGTCATTGTTGGCTTTTTTTTCCAGAAAATTCTGCACTTTGTCAATTTGGACAGGAACATTGATAGTACCAATGAATGAGAAGTACCTCCCAAATCACTGAATGTTTTTCTCACTGTGGCTTTTCTTTGCTGCTTTAGTCGAGGAGGGATACATTTCCACGATAACACTGTCTCAGCTATGAGATAGCCATCATAATATGAGCCCTGTAATCCAGACAAACAGAAAGAACCAAACTGTCTTCGTAGTTTGGAATCTTTCAGCAGAGCAGTGTGCAGAGACCTGCATGCAAAAGTAGTCCAAAGCACTCATGATGCATCCAGCAATATGATACCTGGCTGCATTCTGCAGTACGATATGTCACTTCTCCCCAGTGGCATTTGGGCTAGGAAAGGTTAGCACAGTGTCAGGAGAAGCTTGTTTCTCTCTTTTTTTTTTTTGTACTGAGATCTTTTGAGAAAGTGCAATGATGTGCCCTTATCTCTGCAAGTTAACAATCTGCGTAAGTGCATTTATTGCTTGGAACAGCTCTCTGTCTCTGTAGGAACTGAAATCTAGTGAAGCTGTGTATCTGTTTGTTGTTTTGCAGCAGGCCTGGCCTGGGGGAACCCAGCAGATACTGCTTCCTTCCACCTGGCAGCAGCTCCCAGGGGTTGCCTTGCACAATTCTGTTCAGCCAGCAGCTGTGATTCCAGAGACCATTGGCAGCAGCCAGCAGTTGGCCGACTGGAGGTAGGCACTACATGGGGTTCAGTCCCATGTGCTGCACTGCACAGGATTTCTCCCTCCCCTTGAAAATCGTGGAGGGGCTCAGTGCAGCTGTGCCTGCGCTGCAGTTCCTGCAGTGTTTCATGGGATTTAGGTCTTTTTTTGTTTTTTCCTGTGCCAGGAATGCACATTCCCATGGAAATCAGTACAGCACCCTCATGCAGCAGCCATCGTTACTGACCAACCACGTGACGTTGGCTGCAGCACAGCCTCTGAATGTTGGAGTTGCTCATGTTGTTAGGCAGCAGCAAAGCAGCAATGTTCCAGCAAAGAAGAACAAGCAGCCAGCACCAAGCACAGCCAAGTAAGGCTTCCAGCTTTGTAGAGACTGTGGGTGTGTTGTGCAGGTTGCTTTTGTGGTGTGAAAAACTATTCTTACCATCACAGAATTACTGTCTGTGTAACTTTTTAATGTGATACAGTTGCTTTTAAGTATTTCTTGGATAAAGTGATCTAAGTTTCAGTGAGAGTGCAAGGACTGTGGTTGACCAAGTGCTTTACTGTATGGGTCAGAGTGAGACTTCGTGCATTCAGAATGTGTTGGTGCCATAGCATGCAACTGGCAGAACAGGCAGCTGAATGACAAGGGGTGGCACAGAAGAATCAGGTCCTGATCAGAGCATTCCTGAGTGCATTGGTCCCTTCTGGGATGCATTCCATGGTGCTTTCCTGTATGAGTGTCTGCACTGAGATTCTCTTTGGGTTTTTCTTTTTGTACTGTGCTCCATCCTGCTGGAGGCTGACCGTTCTTAATGCTGGTGTTGATTTGTTCTGGCCTGCTGACACGCAGCTGAATACTTCTTTGCTTTTCCTTCAGATCCAGCTCCACTCTAGAAACTGTGCCCACTCAAGTTTACTCTCTCATTGGGAGCAGTCCTCTGCGTTCCACATCCTCCTCCTCCAACGTGCTCGTCCCAGTGCAGGAGCAGCACCAGCCCATTGTGATCCCAGACACTCCAAGTCCTCCCGTCAGCGTCATCACCATTCGCAGTGACACTGATGAGGAAGAGGACAGCAAATACAAACCTGCCAGGTAGGAAGTTCATTTAGGCAATTAGTACTGATAGGTTCTGAGCTGAGCCCAAACATCAGGAAGAGCAGAGACAGCTACATGCAGAACCCCAGCTCAGCTGAGAACCACTGCATGAGACAGAAAATGCTGCATCATGTTCACTGCGCTGTTTGTCTCTCTAATTAACCAGATCACATATGACTGGGGGGGGGTATGAGAAGGGGAGATGTCTTGTGGGAAAAGCTAGAACGTTTCCTGTTTGTCTTTTTTCCCTGCAGTTTGGGTATGAAGCAGAGATCCAATGTCATCAGCTACGTTACTGTTAATGACTCCCCTGATTCCGACTCCTCCCTGAACAGCCCCTATGCCACAGACCCACTTTCTTCTCTCAGGAGTACAGGTGGTGCCCTGGAGCTGCCAAGCAGAGGAGCAGCTGACAGCTCCAACTCTCGGACTATCATTGTGCCACCATTGAAAACACAGCTCAATGACTGCATTGTAGCTACCCAAGCTTCAGGTAGATATGCTCTCATAGCTCATTGTGCTCAGTGGTTTTTTCCAGGGCTTAGATGTTGGGCTTGGTTGCTGTCTCATTCGTGACAGCTTTGTCCTTGCAGTTTTTAACTGACTGCTTTAGGTGTGATGTTCTGAGAATGCAAGCCTCGGTCTGTTTTTAGTGTCATTGATACATTTACCTTTCATGTATATTTGGCTGCATTTATTTAGAAAAGTCTTTTCTTGTATAATCAAATTTTAAGTTGTAATTGAAGAAATAGCCCTATTACAAAAGTAGGAGCTATGTTCTTCAGTTACTAAGCTGGTTGGCATAGTGCATGCATGCAGCGTGAGAAGGAAAAAGGGATTAAACTGATGAAATCTTTCAGGCATCCTGAGCAGCACCAGTAAGACCAAGCCTGTGGCCTCTGTGAGCGGGCAGTCATCAGGATGCTGTATAACACCAACTGGGTACCGACCTCACCGCGTGGTAACAAACGGTGTGCAGCCTCTCAATCTCAGCCAGGTAAGCACTGTGTGATGTTTCCTGGCCATCATCTGTCCTGCTGGGACGTGGGTGTTAATGGAGAGGCTCTGACTGAACCTCTCATTGCTCCCCGAGGTTACTTGTTGACTTTTTTTCCTTCTTCTCCCTGCAGAACCAGCAAACTACAGTGCTGGCCTCACAGGAGAGAAGCGGAAATGCAGTCCCACGTAGGCAGCAAGCTTATGTGGCACCCCTCACATCAACTATTTCTCAGGCTCCCTACACGTTTCAACACAGCAGCCCAGTGCATCCCCACCTGGCAGCGGCGACTGCAAATGCACACCTGTCCAGCCAGCCACATATGTACACTTATGCTCCAACTACTGCTGCAACGTTGGGCTCCACCACCTCCATCGCCCATCTCTTCTCCCCTCAGGGCTCCTCACGGCACACCCAGTACGCTGCCCACCCCAGCACACTTGTCCACCAGGTCCCTGTGAGTGTTGGTCCGAGTCTGCTGACTTCTGCAAATGTTCCACCTGCCCAGTACCAACACCAGTTTGCTCCCCAGTCCTATATTGGTGCTTCCAGAGGATCTGCTATTTACACTGGATATCCGCTGAGCCCTACAAAGATCAACCAGTACTCATACTTATAGTTCTTGGTAGAGCAATTCCTGTCCTGCAACAGGCTGGAGCGATTGGAGAAAGATTTCAGGTGAATCTTTACCTGGTAATGACTGCCTGGTTTTTGTTTCTCCCTTCTCTGGTTGTATGTTGTTCACAAATGTCTCTAGTGAGTTCAGTCACTAACCGAGCAGCATGCTTTGTTACCAGTGCAAGGGTCACTAATTAAGTTTTTAAAATTTTACTTACTTTTTATAGATGCTTTTAAAAATTCATGGTCACATTTATTTAAAATTGTTCTGTTGTGCTAATGGAAAGAGGAGGGAAGATCAGCGTCTTGGAAGAAGATCCTGATGATTTTTTACCTTGTGTAATTTAAACAAGAAGATCAGTAGATAATTTTTCAGCAGCTTGCACAGATCCATATTGCCACTAAAAATGTAATGCACATTTATCTCTTTGTGTTGCCAGGGCAGTTCTAACATCCAGTTGAACTTTTTAACTTTTGTTCCCTATTTCACTTTAACAACTTGCTGGTTTTGAAAAGCCATTACATCTCTTTGTGTTTCTGTCCAAGGTTTTGTTTACATCTCTGCTTTGTTTGAAGTGCTGGGAGGGGCAGCTGCCTTGTCCTGGCCACATCATATATTCAGGAATCAACAAGAACTCAACAAGAACCCTGGAATCTCTTTTGTTTTCCTGAAAATTCCTTGTTTCCATAACACAGCTGAATTATTACTGCATTCATTGGAGAATTCCTTAAGGTTTTTCTAACAGTTTTTCAGGTCTCACTGTGTAACAGAACTCAACACCTTAATGAGGATGCTGTAATGTTCAGTTGAGAATGAATTGTGCCACACTGCTCTAACATTTGCATTCTGCAGCGTTAGGTGCTGGCCCAATAACAGAGCTGGATGCCTTCACAGAAGCGCAGGGCTTTTTGGTTCTGGTTTTTTTTTTTTTTTTCTTTTTTTTTCCTTAACATTTTTCTTTACGTGATTCATTTCTGAGGGAGTTGAACAATTTGAAATACGATGAAACATCACTGTATTGGTGTGTACAGCTTTTTATACTCCTGTGACCATATCCTCCTGGATATGCCAACAGCTTCCTTAAAGCGCTCTTATTAAGACTTGTATACAGTACGTGCATGTAGGAATTGCAAAAAAAAAGAGAAAAAAAAAAAGAGGAAAAAAAAGAAAAGAAGAAAAAAAAAAATCCAGATTTTAAAGTTTATTACTGAATTTAAAACTATTTTAGAAGTTTTGTATTGGTGGTGTTTTAATATTTTACAGAAAATGAAATATGTACATATTGATTAGAAAAATATAACGAGCAAAACTTCCTGCTAACCCCAAACGTTCTGTCTTTGTAATCAAGATGTGTAGTGATGATACTTGAACTCTGTACTTAGTGTTTGTCTGATTCTTAAAACGTCCCTGGGGATGGAGTTTGATGTATCCTTTGTATTTAAACCAAAATGAATCGATTCGTGTCGGAATGTATGTGATATAATGCAATGGTTAGAGCTCATCACTGTAGCACTGAGAGAGGAGTAGAGCTTCACGAGAGAAAAGGATACTTTCTGATTTGTTTTGCACAGGTATGTGTGATGAAGAGTTGTTTGGTGTGTCCCCTTATTGTAGTGCCTTAAATGATGATGTAGTGTGAATAGAGTTTACAGTGAGCTTGCCTTATGAGGGACCAGCAAGCCCCCGTCGAATTGAAGCAATTCACTACGCTTCCCACAGCAAGAACAGCAGTCTGTTGCATAGGTGCATTGTTCTCAGTTTTAATGCTGTCATAAAAAGCAACATTTTTGTTGGAGTGAAGCGATGTTCCCTTACAGCTGTTCCTGGAAATGGCACATGTCCTGTTAGCTGTCTGTCGGTGCATTTCGAATAGGGTAGTGCTGGGAATGCATTGGAATGTTTAGTCTCATGTTGCAGAAGTGATTAAATACGTGCAATCACTTTTTCTTAGATTAGTATGGCGTTACCTTCCCCCACGTTAATAGTAGACATTTCCTGTAAAAAATTGCTAGCTTGGTGATAGGATATTTATACCAAAGAGAGCCTGCTGTAAAGCACATAATACCATTAAGAAGTTTTCTAATGCTGCTGCTAATGTGGAGTTGTTGGGAAGGTGTCAGCTGTATGCTAGTTAGTGTGCAGAGGAAATACAACCATGCTTTGTTTCCTTGGGTCCCTCGTGCCAGGAATTATTGCTCATCTCCAGTACACAGACCAGGACTGGCCGGGTGGCAGCCAGGCTGGCTCGGGCAGCAGAGTTACGCAGCAATAAGAGGTTTTGGTAACCTTAATCCCAGTTCTAGCCCGTCCCAGTGGAAGACGGTCCGGTTCTCTGATGTGAGAAGTGCAAAATTAACTTCTGAAATTCCATGTGTTTGATAGAAGGAAGTCTGGGCTGAGCTGACGTTGAGGTTTGGTGCCTCTTTCAGCAGAGGGCTGAAGGACTTCGGAACTGGACGGTAGCATTAGTGATGTTGTTGTTTGGTGTGTTTGTGGTCAGAGCACTTCTGTAGCTGTGAGGATACCCAATGGATTGTGCTGTTTTACATCATGGGTGTAAACAACGCTCTTTGTTGCTGTAAGCACTTTCTTGTTTCCATATTACGTTGCTTGTTTGCAGTACTTCCCTTCAGATACCTCCTGGGTACAGAGTTGTGCCTTTCCATCAAAGGCAAAACAAGTTCCAGTTCCCGTGTCTCAGAAAACCTTATGTCTTGTACATAAATAGGCAATGTTATGTACGAGGTCCAAATTGGAAGTAAATAAATAAATAGATAAATACCAGCAGCAAAACGTGCTGGGAATTTGGGTGAGACCCTCCCAATCCCCCAAAAAAGTAGATGAAAATGACCATTAAGACGAGTGTGTTCACAGAGCGCCGTAACATCTCTTGCACTGTCCGTGTTTCCAAAAGCATTGGAACAAAGAGGACGAGATGGGAATGACGTTGGAAGGATGAAACCTGCTCTGTTACGACAGGTCTCTTTCCCTGAGGCTCCTCTTGTGACAGGCACACAGTGTGAGGCAGATGGACGGAGCTGCCATGCAGGAGCAGCTTTCCATCCCGGTGTGCTGCTCTGAGCCCAGGAAGGAGCTGCATCCCTCCTGCCCACGCACACCCAGCTTTCCCATTAGTTTCCATAACCAGCTGTCCTCATTTCAGAGCTGCTACACAGATTCCGCAAATCAATGCTCTCCGGGTCGAAATTGGAGTCCTTTTGAAATTTCTTCTAAACCCATTTTGGGATTCACCATTTGGATTTTGGGTAACCCACCCGGATCCCTCTGTGATCCGCGAACTGAAATCAGAGTTGTTCCTATGGGCAATCTGCACTCACAGCTGTGACAGCCACTGCAGAGGCAACTCCTGAGCCTCCCTGCTTAGCACCTAATTGATGGGATGCAGTAATTAACCTCTGACTCAGCGATTTCTTTTAGTACATTAAACTAAATTGCTTCTAAATGACAGGATTGGCACAGCCCTGCTTTCTTTTATTTAAAGTTCTGAATGGTGCCGCATGTCCACATGGTTGTTTGTTGCTAAACTTTATATAAATGTGTGATTTCAGATTCAGCTTGGAATATATCTATCTCACTACATGTAGCAGTACATTATATGTAACGTTAGTATTTCTGCTTGGATCCTTGATATTGCAATGGAATTCCTACTTTACTAAATGTATTTGATATGCTAGTTACTGTGTACAATTTACCTTTCTTTTCTGGTTGTGCTCTTCCTTTTTACAAGCCGGTAGGTGCAGGTAGTTCCTGACATTACTGATCTATGTTTGTATTGCTGATGTACTTAGGGGGTATGTAAAAATCATTTTAACAAAAGAAATAGCTATTTAAAAATTTAATACTAACTATATGGGAGAAGGGTCCATTGTGAAAACATAGTTTATCTTTGGATTCAATGTTTGTCTTTGGTTTTACAAAGTAGCTTGTATTTTAAGTATTTTCTACATAATATGGTAAAGATGTAGAACAATTGCAATGCATCAATAAAAAGGGTTAATTTTCTGTACTCGATCCCTGGGGTCTCTCGGTCTCTCGGAGGGTCGGGGCTGCGGAGCCGCCGGAGTTAAAGCGCAGTCGAAGCTCCCGGGGCCGCCTCTCGTCCCATCTGGATTCAATCAGGGCCGCCAGCATTCCTGAGCGCTGAGCTGCTTCCGCGCTGCCGCACTCCGGCGGCCATGGGGCCCTGGCGCTGCCTGCTCCTCCTGCCGCTCCTCGCCGCGGCACAGCAGCAGCAGTTCATGGAGTACGTGGAGCGGCGGCTGGTGATGCTGGAGGTACGGGCGGGGGGCAGCGGGGCGATGCGGGACGGGACGGGGATGCGGGAGCGGGGCGCGCGGCACGGAACCCACCGTCACCCCTCGGCCGCAACAGGAGAGGATCGCGCAGTGGCACGATCAGAGCAGCCGGTATTCCACGGAGCTGCGGGACTTCAAGAACCAGGTGCTGGGCATGCTGGAGACGGCGGAGAAGGAGCGCGAGGCTCTGCGGACCGAGGCGGAGAGCGCGGCGGCGCGGGTGGACCGCCTGGAGCGAGAGGTGGATTACCTGGAAACGCAGAACCCCGCACCGCCCTGCGTGGAGGTGGACGAAGTGCTGACGGAGAAGCAGGCGGCCACGGCCAAGCAGAGGAAGAACGAGAAGTACAGCAAAGTGACGGGTGAGGGCCGCCGGGTGCTGCCGCGGGGTTAGGGGCTGCCCGGAGCTCCGGCTCTGCAGCTGCATCCCGGGCAGAGCCGTGGCGTGGGGGCGGGGAGGGGGGTCACCCCATAGCGGCTTCTGCGTGCTGCTGCAGACGGCAGCAATGCTGACCGCGGGCAGTGCAGTGCATCTCCAGGGAGCTGCCCTGGGGTGGGGGTGCCACAGCGCTGCGGTGACACGGGGGGGTGGGAGCGGCCCTCGGGCTCTGACCGCTGCCCTCCCCCCTCTCACAGACTGCAGTGACACCATTGCAAGTGTCAGAGCCATGAAGATCCTGAAGCGTTTCGGCAGCGCCGTGGGGCTCTGGACCAAAGATGCTGCAGGGAACTCCGAGAAGATCTACGTCTTCGATGGCAGCACCAACGACACGGTGTACGTCTTTCCCCGCATGCGGGAGTTCACGCTCTTCTCGGCCACGCGCCGCGCAGCCCGCATCAAGCTGCCCTACCCCTGGCTGGGCACCGGGCACCTGGTCTATGGAGGATACCTCTACTACATCCGCCAGCAGGGCCCCTTCCAGGTGATCAAGTTTGACCTGACCAACAAGACGGTGGTGGACAGCTCGGTGTTCCCAGCAGAGGAGCAGATCCCCGTCTTCGGGCTCTCCCCCTTCACCTACATCGAGCTGGCGGCGGATGAAGAGGGGCTCTGGGCCATCTACGCCACCAAGGAAAACGAGAAGAACATCTGCCTGGCCAAGCTGGACCCCGACTCGCTGGACATCGAGCAGATGTGGGACACGCCGTGCCCGCGGGAGAACGCCGAGGGCGCCTTCGTGGTGTGCGGGGCTCTGCACGTGGCCTACAACACCCGCCTGCCCAGCCGCTCCCGCGTGCAGTGCGTCTTCGACGTCAGCGGGACGCTGCCCCCCGAGGAGGCTTCCCTCGTGTACTTCCCCAAACGCTACGGCTCCCATTCCAGCATGAAGTACAGCCCCCGCGAGAGGCAGATCTACGCCTGGGACGACGGCTACCAGATCATCTACCGCATGGAGATGAAGAAGAAGCTGGAGGTCTGAAGGGCCCCTGCAAAAGCCTGGACTGATGAAATGAGGTTTTCTATTCTGTGATGTAATGAATAAATGCTATGCAGCACGCTGCAGCCGCCTGCTTTGGGGGAGTGCGGGGTGCTGGGGGCTGCAGCAGTGAGCCCTATGCTGCCCTATGTCTTTCCTGGAGGATTCCTGAAGCTGTGAATGCGGGGTCTGGGCTGCGGGCTGGGCAGGGCTCTGGGCAGAGGTTGGGCTGGAGTTCGGCAGCTTCTGCTACAGTGAGAGCATTTCTGGGCCTGGCTGGGGCATGCCATGAACAAAGCTGCAAGCAAACAGCACAATCCCTTAATCCAAAAGGACAACTGGAGGTTTTGCTCACATGCTGGCGAGGCCTCCAGCCAGCAGGCACCAGATGTTCCTCATTTTCTCAGTTCACGTCTAACAAAGCGCAGTTGTCTTCCCTTTGCAGTCACAGTGTTGCAGACCCTTTCTGTAGGGCCCCGTTCCCTGGGTCCCCATTCCATACGCTGCCATGTGGAATGCACTGATTCAGGGCAGTGCATTCCACATGGCAATGCCTGAGACCCAGGGAGTGGGGGTAGCTGGGAACAGCAGCCAACATGCACTGGGGGGGAACTGCCCCAGAAGGGCCCTGAGCATGAGGATGTGGCCTCAGCAGCCCCAGCTGGAAGCAGAAAAATAGCAGATTCTCATGCACTGCCACATGTACCTCTCCCTTGGGAGATGGAGGGTTGGGCTGGAGATGACACCAATCCTCCACAACCACACCACAGTTCATTCCTGTCACAGTTCCTCCAGATGCCTGAGGATGCAGAGGTTGAATTTAGGATATCTGTGTGTCACGGAGAGTGTTTTGTCCACAACAGAAATCAGCTCTGGAAACAAATGCTTGTGCAAAGCCTGAGCTGCTCTGGCCATTGAGGATCAGCCCTGCTGTGGGGCTGCAGCTGGGGGTGGGTCTGGCCCTGAGGTCCGCCTGCAGGATGCTGAGCTGCCACTCAGAGCTGACCCGATAGCCACCCAGAGCTCTTCTGTATGCTAATTAAATATCTTCTGCTTCCTTCAGAAAAATGTTTAAATACACACTTTGAATGAGTGTAATTGGATGGCGCAGAAAGTTCAACGCAGTGCAAGTCAAGCGGAGAAATTATCCCAGGGTGAAAAGCTAGGTGAACTGTCAAGTTAATTTATAGCCCTTCTCACAATCAATAGCTGCAGTAACAAATGCAATTTTCAGAAGTTCTACAGTTGTAAATAATGACAGGGCATGGTGGGGATGGTGCTGATGGGCTGACTGGGTGATCCTGGAGGTCTTCTCCAACCTTAATGATTCTGTGGTTCCATCCTAATGATTTCTTCAGCATAAATTAGAGCTGATGGAGCAGCGATGGTTCTACACCAGAAATCACCTTATAACCTGGCACAGCGGTCCTGCAATGCCCATCTGGGAGGATGCTTTGGTGGCTGTGGCTGCCGGGTTGTGCTGCAGACACAAACTCCACACTGCAGCGCTCAGCCGGGCTCACCCAGTGCCTGTGTGCTGAGATGGGTTTGTCCAAACACTTTGGGAATGAGAGGCAAAATGAAAAAATGACTGCAGTGCCTGAATGGCTTACAAAATGCAGCACTTACCTGGCGCTCCACGTCTCCGGAGTGCTTCAAGGAGCATCAACAAATGAATCCAGCATTGCTCACACAGACATCACACCCAATCCCTATGAGGGTCCCTCTGCCCCTGGCACCCAGAGCCCCCAGCTCTGCAAGGGCAGTGCTGGGCAGTGGCATTACCCTGCTGCGGTGGGGGGGGTGGGAGATTCATTGCTGTGCCATCACATCCCTGCTCTCCTCGACTCCGCAGCTCCTCGTGCCTTAATTGCCAAATATTTTATCTCTTTAAAGAAGCCTCTGTGTAAGTAATAATCCCTTTCATCTCTCTCCTCTTAAAAAATGCTTCCCTTTGGAAGGCAATCTGATAAAGTAAATTGAGAAGTTAAAGTGAGGATGGAGAAAGCAAGATCTCCCGTGGCTAATTCCTTTCTCTGTCTCAGTCTTGAGCCTTTTCTGTCTCATCCTCAGCCTTTTTTTCTTGCTCTTTTCCAGCTCATGAGAGCTCTTGATGGAGTGGAATGATTCTGCAATAGGAAACTAAAATTAAAAGTGGGCAACTCAGAGGAGCGTGTTACAAAGATGCCATTGTGCTGCAGCAGGAAGGGGAACAACCTCCCCATCTGACGCCCTCCTAATGGCTGCCTGGCACGTGTAACCACAGCTCTCAGATCCCAGAGGTGTTTCTGCCCATGCAACGTCTGCCAGAGGCTGATCCACACATGGGAGGGATGCTGCAGCCGGGGGGGATGTGGGAGGGAAATGAAGTGGCAGCAGCTGCTTGTGGTGATTGCAATAAGCAAAACCAAGTTGAAAATCCAATCTTTGGATTCAGAGGTCGCAGCCTCTATGTTTGCAGTGCATCTTTCCAGTCTTTCCTAGACAGTTTCAGGCTCTAATAGAGCTTGCTGTCATTTCAGTGCTTTGATCACCCCACATACGTCGCTCCCGGCCATGCTGTCAGATTTGGGGCTGCTCAGGAGGCTGTGAGGGAGGCCCGTAGGCAGTGGGCCTCACTCACAGGAGGGAGGACTTTGTGCATCCTCAGCCGTAGGGAATAAGTGTTTTAATGGCATTGTCAGCTCTGTTCTGACATCTCACCTCGGGCCAAGGAAACCAAATGGGCCGCAGTGCTCAGGTCTGGCCCGGTCTGAAGGCAGCGCAGTGCGGCCGTCCCAGCTCTTATCCTGCCCAGGGCACTGCTTGGGCACAGAGGGGAAGGGCCTGTCAGGTTTTAGCCCTCAGAGACACCCTATAGCCAAATAAGGCCCTAACCAGGCTCAGCCCCTGGCTGTGCTGTGCCTGTGGGGCTGTTTTTGCTCACACCTATGGGGACGTGGCAGCATGTGGCCTACAAACCAAACGGTTTGCTCAGGAGACCACCTTGGTTTGTGCTCGTCTCACACACAATTCCACATCTCAGAAAGAAGCTTTTAACTTCTGCGGGTTTATGGCAGAAAATCATGAAAACGGGCCCTGCAGTGCCAGGTGGGCTCAGAGACCCCCACTGCCCAGCTGGGCTCCCACTGAGATCTCTGCAGTTATTGCTGATGCTGTGCCTGCCCTCATCTTGGCTTTGGGGCAGACTGTTTCCATGGCAACGGAATATGCTGTAGGATTTGCATTGAGCCATTCATGCCACCGTGCTTTATTGGCTTTAATGAACTGCCATCCTCACAGCAGCCGACACGGGGTCTTTCAAATGGATGTGCTGTAAATTCCCTACTTTTAATTACAGCTGTCATGAGAGCATCGTATACACAATTGTGCTTGCGTGGCTGTACTAAAAACATAAAATAGGGAAAAGAACCTAAAAGCAAAGCATTTCTTGAGCATGCAATGGCATTGCCACTGGTTGCAGCAGTGCTGGTGACCAAGCAAAGCCATTGGGGACCAACGCCTGTTCTCCCAGGCTCACCTGCAGCACTGATCTCTGCGTTATCTTCTTCTGAAAAATGAAGGATTGATCTCTTTTTTTTCTTTTTTCCCCCTGTGGAGGCACGAAGAAGGTAAACACCATCACAAAAAGAAAAGCTGTGACCCTATGCCCTGTGCCCTGGGTCCCTGCCAGCCCTACAGGACGTTCCCCCCCGTGTGCCCCAGCTGTGCAAGCAGAGATCAGAGGCTGAAGATGCTGTGTTTGCATCTGGGAATGATGACTTCATAGTAACAACAGAGCTGCCGGGCCCCAGAGGTCACTCTGCACTGATGTGTGCAGCCCTGATGCTGGAAGAAATGATCAATGCCCCATCGAGAAAACCTCTGGCAAAATGAGAAGCCCAGAGCTGAGATGAGAGAGATGAGTAAGATGGCAAACAACAAGAAGTAGAAAAAAGGAAGAAAGGAAAGAGAAGCGAGGTAAGCCAAGCTTCTCTCAAACAAGCTGTAGTCACTGGTGGGCTGTGCAGAGCTCCTCAGCCCCATGTCTGTGCCCTTGTCATGGGCAGTCCAGCATTGTGTCACCCTGTGTCCCCACCATTAAAGCAGCAATAATTACATGTCAGCCCTTGCTGCAGTGCCTCTTACTTTTCCTGCAAGCCTGTCATTGTTCTGCAAAGCTGGAGACCACGAGACAGAAACCAAATAAAAAAAGAGCATTTAAGGAACATGTGGGAGTGCTATTTTGTGTTTACTTTGTTTGTGTTACTCAAAATAAAGCTCTCCCTTGCGGCTGCTTGCAGACGTTGCACAGTGACCAATGCTGCCATGTGTGTGCTGCCATCCCCAGCCCACACTCCATCACCTGTGTGTGGTCACCCCTCCCGCGATGGAGGTGGTCCTCCACACCCATCAACTCCGCGGTGGGTTATTATCATGTAATTAAGAGAAGCTCTGAAAAAGAGAAGGAGCAATAAAGGCAGCTTTAATTCTGGGGTGTCGCCTGTGCCAGCTTCAGCTGTCCTCGGAGTTATAATCCTGTAGATGAAAGGGTAATATCTGCACTTGCACAGCGTGTCTACTTTCCATTGGTGTGACCAATCTTCTTGAGGCCGGTGACGCGCACACAATGCTTTGATTATCCCCTCCCCGGGGACAAGGCCAAATCTCAGCACTGAAAAGCAAAATGCAGGGCTTTGAGCCACCGAAGCGCGGGCGTTTTCACCGGCGTGACATCCCGTTTTGCAGTGCCAGTCAGCACTGAGCAGAAATTGATTATCTGTGCGAAGCAATGATTAAAAATAGAAGCTGTGTGTCAAACCCCACGCATGTTTTGACTAAATCCAAGATAACAAGAAGAACGGATGAAAGACGGAGATTATACAGAGAGCACGGAAAACTGAGAGGCTGGGATTAAAGAAGAAAAAATGTGTGTGTGGGTTAATGCAGTTAATGAGTGCTGAGTGCCATCCTGGTGCCCAGCTGGGATCACAGCAGCTCGCTCAGGGCTCAGCTGCCACTCTGCATTGGTGGTACGGTGGCTTTGGTCTGCATGAGGCCACCTCTCATTGGTGATGCTGAGCACTTGAAGGGTCAATCCAACCCACTCCAAAGCTTCAGTCAGCCTTCAGACTGTCTCTGTAGCCAGTTGTTTGGGATGGTTAGGGCTCTTTAAGGGTGAGATGCACGCGTGCATCTCTGTGGTGTCCCTTGGTAGAAGTCCTCAGTACTCAATGCTGGAAAACCACTTTTTGTTTTACCACTTTTTGCCTAAATGGGCTCAAAGCAGTCGAAATTGTGAGGGTTGTTTTTTTCTCCCGTTATTATTGCTCATCAGAGTGTGTGCACAGGTCATCTCAGTTCAATGGAGAACTGCAGCACTTAGAGAGGGACCAACCCGGGGTCTGTTATCACCCCTTCATTACCATCAGCTGCGATCACTGCAGCCAGATGAAACCTTTTTGCTGCCTTCATGAGACCAGTCAGGAGTTACAAATGCAACAATTTTATTGAGTTTCGGCTTCTATAGCATGTCGCAGATGAAGAAGAGAATTAAGACAGGAGGTGTGATGAGAAAGTACACATTTGTCCATCACTTGAACAAAGGATTTGTGTTACCCAGAAAAACGGTGCAAACAAACGTCCTCTGTGCTCACAGCAGTGATGCTCAGCCAAGGCTGATGCTGTGACATTTAGGAAAATGCAAACTGAAGCTGACCTGATGGATGCAGCTATCGCTCACCTGGCATGAGGGGAAACGCTGCCTTTCTAGCAAATTTTGCTTCAACTCGAAAGCAAAATGTTTTAACTGACTTGATTTAATTACGGCGGAACAAACAGCACAAATGTATTTAGCAACTGAGAGAGAAATCCAAGGTGTGAGAGCGTCCAGCTGCAGCTGTCTGATAAAGATGAGCTCAACCAGCTGCTCCTGCAGAGCTGTACTCACTGTGCTCACCGCTGGCCTCTCCAGCCCTGGGATCAGGAAAGTTTCATTTTTCAGAACCTGACCTTCCTCCAGGGTTTGGGCATCAGAACTTAATTCACTGGGGAAGTGCTGATTGTTCAGGAAAAGCATGTGGCAGCTTTTAGCAGCAGCTGTGTTTCTGTATTACCCTTTTGTTCAGCTCCTATTAGTAGGACGATGGAGGATGAAGGATCTAGTGTTCATGTGAGGATCTCACCTATTTTATATGTAACAGCAAAGCACTGTTTCCCCTCCACATCCGAGCTCTGCTCACAACAACACAGTTCTCTCCACTCCAGGTAACGTGGTGATGTTCAGAGCAATGAGCAGCAGCTACAAAGGGCATCTTAAGAAAGTGTTCATGCAAATAGCTCTAGGGAGGCTTCAGATACAGAAAAGCAGGTTTTTCCCCCTGAGGAATCAACAGCTTTTTGTTTTGTTTGAATATATGACAAAAGGAATTGGTGATACACATTGCACACGCTTCTAACGGCTCATGAACACCTCTACACGAACAGGAGACCTGTACACACAGTGCTGAGCTCGGGCTGAGCCATCCCAGCATTGAGCTGCTCACAGACCAGGAGAAGCCTTCCCACGTCTCCCAGCTCTGTCCCAAGCAGACCCAGCCCGCAGCACAGCAGGGCCAGGCGGCTCCTTCCCGGCCACGTGTGCTGTCTGTAGGAACTCAAAACATCTTTGCACGTTTCCAGCCTTCGCACAAATTACAAACGATTTAAGAGACCAAACTTCCAGCTCACATCTCAACTTTCTTCCTCTTAATACGGGTCCGGACGGTAAAGCCACAAAAGGAACACATCACTTTGGGAGACCTATTAGACAAAGACGTGTTGACTACAGAACGGGTTTCTGCCTTTACTTACACGGGAACAACGAGGCTGGGAAGTCTGGCTGCTGCCCCCACCACTCAGCAATGCAGGGCTGAGGCTGCAGGCGCGCGGTGACGTTGCGGAGTCCCATCTCTGCAGATCATGGCGTGGGTGGTGGTTTGGGAGAAGGACAGGAGCTCTGGCTGTCAAAGCTCGCTGCTCGGCCTTGCCACTGTGGGAGGAAAGAGAAGGGAAGCCTAAGCAGATGGGGGAACACTCCGCTTTGTTCCTTTCTAGATGAGCTCACACTTAGGAGGACTGCTACCCACTCATCCAAAAGAAAAATAAATAGCATCTGCTCCATAGACAAAGTTTGTTCTCTGTTTATCTGGCGTCGTTTCCTGTTTTGGTGCTGTTGTTTTGGTGCTTTATTTTAAGAAATACCAAATAATTGCAAAAACCCTTCAATCTCTCTGGTCTGGCAGAAGCTGTGTTTGCTGTGCCAGAAATGTTTCTCAGAGTGAAAATCGGCGTGGATGCAGTAAACATTTTTCTGTTGTTGTTGCCATAATTATGGGATCATAAATTATTAGTCATCCGCCTTGGGGGCCATTATTATAATCCAAAGCCATTACTACTCAAGCTTTTGAGTACTCGCCCATCTCACTATCTTGCTTTATTAAATTCAAATGACAAATGATAGACGTCTTCCAAAGACAACAGGAGGCGTAATAGTTCCACTGCTCCCTTCTCCCCCAGATCAATTCCCTCCTCTCCTACTTAAGCAAAAACTCTTTGCTAAACAATATTAATGTTCCAGCATGTATGAATTTCATTTCTGTGGGTGAAAGCTCATTAGGCAAATTGCAGCAAACCTGTTCAAGTGGAGCTAGTCACGGAGAAAAGAAACCACAGCAATGCATCTTCTGCCAAGCCCTGAGCACGTGCATCACCGTGCCATGGAAAGAGCATCCACACTGCTCCAAGGAATACTGACCCCTCCTCAGCAGCGTGCAAAGCAGAGGTTTTCACAATTATGATAAATCTGGGGAAGTTGCTCCTCTGGCGACGTGTGCTTTTTGTAAAGGGCAACATTTCAGGTTACAGACTGTAAGCATGGTTGCAGATGGGGCTCTGCTGCTCATGGGGCACGGCTCTGCTTGGCCCCAACAGCCAGGGGTTCACTGCCCCAAGGGGGGGACAATCAAGGGCAAGACTGCAGCCAGCACAGCTCAGGGAGCCCTACACACACACAGGCAGATGCATTCCAGCCCAGCTGCAGAAACATGGGCACCCACCTCCCACCAGCACTTCTCAAGGGGAACCACACCGCCATCCCAGGCACGTTTCTCACCATGAGAACTGCCAGTAAAGCAGGGGAGAAGCAGAAATACGATAGCAGTAGGCTTGTAGTAGAGCCCGCAGCATGCTCCTCACACTGCCTGCATTCACAGCGACAATGCTGCTCCAAAACGGTGATGGAAACGTCAGAAAGCGAGCAGTGAGGAACCTGAAGACATTTTTCTCTCATTTAATTAGGAAAAGTGAACCATTCATTCTGCAATTATCAGTAAGAAGCTAGGAGCAGTACACTGAAAGTCAAACGTGCCCAGGAGCCCGGACAGGGCCAGTTTAGCATATCTTTAAAGATAAATGGTTGTTCTTCATTACGGGCAGGACTTGGCTCTCAGCACACTTGTCTGTTTTTTATCTGGAGAAGCACTTTAAACACATAAATGCTCCCATGCTGAATGTCAGAGGCGTTTGGCAACATCAAAGCCCTGCTCTGCACTGCCCTGGTGCTGCCGCTCTATGATATCAGGCTGCATTTGTCTTTCATAAACAACAAAGAGATCTGCAGGTTTCAGATGTCCCCCTTCAAAGTCTGGAAAGATAAACTGTAATTCTCTGGTCCTTTCTGCAAACACATCACTTAACCTGGGAGACTGGTGTGCTGTAAGGAGAGCAGTGCCCACTGATGATGGGTGCAGGTTTGTGTCCTCTGCTCCCAGATGGCCCCTAGGAGCTGTGTGAGGAGGATACAATTTAGAAGCTGGTAATTTAATTAATGACTCGTTTGCTCATGTTCTCCTCTTAATGATGATGGCCATTAAAGAAGCGCAGTCGTTCAAGTTTGTTACTCAGTGCTGATAAACATGGAACTACCAAAGGCGTGAAATGCGACAACAGAAAGCTTCCCTAAAGACCTCAGCTATGGAGAAAAAGCAAAACTGCTCAACTGAAGATCCAGCTAAGGCCCAGAACAGGGGTTTGGGGATATGTTAGTACAGCTCAGAGGCCACAGGAAGAGGATGGAGAAACAGAGCCATGAGGATCAACCAGAGAGCAGAGGCTGCATTTGCTGGATCCTGGCAGCAAACACTCAGAGGTGAAGATGAGGACTGCTCTGGATTCCAGCACAGCACAGACACCAGGAAGGGATGGAGAATGGAACGAGAGGCAGCAGCTCCTCCACCAGCATCCGTGCTCCAGAGCAGACAGAGCTCTGGACCGGGCTTCAGTGTGCAGCCACCTTTGTGCCCACAGCACTGCCCCCACTGCGCCATGGGGAGCATCCTGGGAGCCCTGTTGTGCTGGGGAACCTGGAGGTGCTTGACACAGCATACAGCACTGAATTTACATCTCAGTGATGCACAGATAGGGAAAACGTGATTAATTGTAAGAAATGGCGTTTCACTAATAATTTCTGTCCAGGATCTTGTGTCTTTTTTTTTTTTTAATTATTGTTTGTTTCTTGTTTATTTGCTTATTTATGTTTTGGTTGGTTTTTAGCTGCAGCAGAGCTGCCAACAGCAGAAGTAGAGCTGAAAAGGGCAAATAAATACCATTTGCTTGCTGGCTCTGTGCACTGGCTTGTGGCAGAAATACCAGAACAGATGATCAGAGTGGTTTTTTGTGATTTTTTTTAAATTATTTATTTTTTTAGAGTGCTCCTGACCTGAGCACTGAGGGGTGAAATGACTCACCTCTTTTTTTTTTTCTGTTTCTGAAATCTTGGGGCTCAGCAGTGACCTTCGAAGTATATTTTAAATGGTGACTCACCCCATATGCCTTCCTCTGTTTCTTTAAATTTCGTCATAAAAATTACATCCTTTTCTTCCCATTAATTCTCAAAAAATTTACAGGACTCTTTCTTTCCTGCTCCAACTGGAGCTGAAAAATAGCCTTGTGGAGACGCACAAATGACAAACTGCAGAAGGATCTCCTGCCCCTGGGTTGGACTTGGCAGCTGGTGTCACGTCGAGAGGTACCACTGACTGTGCAGCTCACCGATCCAATGAGAGCTCACTAAGCACTTCTGCTAAAACACAGCGGTCGCTGATCCCCAGCAGTGTGAGATAGCATATGCTGCTGCCCAAACTGCTCTGACTCATGTGAACCATGCTTATGTTCAGCATGAAAAGCCTAATGAGAGCCTGGCACTGCTCAGCACCCAAAGGAAATGGAAATGCTACTGCTGCACATCAACTTCACATTGCTTCAGTTCTGTTTTGATTTACACCAGATCTACACGAGTGATCCTTGGTCCTTATTTACTGTGGCTCCTTATTTACTGTGGTGGGGTTACATAGGTACTGCCAGAGCTCTGTAACCTGACATTCTCCAGCCTCACCATGCATGGACACCTCTCATGAGCACTTGGAGAGGGAAAGAAACCTGCAGGTGAAACAGGGCTGCCTACAGGATGGGCACAAATCAGTGCCAGCAACCAGACTGGTGAGAACGAGCCCGAATGGAACGCACAGAGCACAGACTGCACTCGTGTCAGGGAAAAGAGCAGCTTTCTAACAAAAACAGGGTTTGCTGGATCCTAACTGAGACAGCTGTGGAGGACCACCAGGTCTCATATCTGACTTCCAGCAGAGCTCAGAATCTGAACTTCAAAGAGAAAATAAAGCACTCTTTGTTATGAGCAGTCTGTGGCCTTGAGGGGAAAAGCCTCCTTAACCCCAGATACAGAATTAATTGCATTTATTTTACTTCTGCTGGCTACAAACGCCGGCTTTATTTTCACAGAGTGCCATTCTCCAAATCTCTCTCCTCCAGAATTTATTACCTAAATCAGATAAAAAGCAAACAATTCCATAGGAGTGTGACAAAATGGAGCTCAAGGAGGAAGAAAATGCCAGAGACGGTCAAAATGGCACTCAAGCATTTCAGCCCTATTTCACCATCTGGGTCTATATCCAGCGAATCTCTTTCTCTGCAGATGCTTGCAGCAATTACATTTGTTCTATTTATTCTCCCTCAAAGGCTTGGAGATGAGTCAACAGAAAAATCTTCTAGGATGAAAAAACTGAAACTTGAATTATGCGATATCCCTGGACAATTTGTTCTGCAATCAGAACGGCATTCTCTTTCCTTACTGCTCTGGCTTCAATTAAAAAAAACACAACAGTAATACAGTACCAGTCACATCTGTAAACACAGCCCCTATCCTTTCTGCTGGCAAGCTCAAGGAGTTAAATCAAGACTACACCAAGATGTTCAGCTTCTAGAGCTCATTTCTGCTGAGAACATTCCCTCAGCTCTTGCCAGAAATCCCCAAGTGAGAGCTGCTCCTCTCTGAAAGCCCTGACCCAGCTCAGCCATGCACATTACATGGATTCAAAGGAAAGAATAACTCCACACACCTCTTTGAAGGACTTCTTCACCTCCACTAATGGATGCCAGTGTGCAATGGGCTTGCGTGGGTACGCCAGCATCTCGTTCCAGTGGTCTCTCCCCAGTCCTTCCGCATTGACCCCCACACGGCAAACCCCAATTATCTCATTATGTCCCACTCTGAAGAACAATAGAGAACAACACGGTTATTTCTTGCCCAAAATGCCTGCACACAATCAAACTCAGTTTCACCATACTTGGTATACTAGCAAGCAATTATCCATAACTGTTATCCATAATGGTCGTAAACTGAGACAGGGGAGGTGTAGGTTAGATATTTAGAGGAAGTTTTCCACCCAGAGGGTGGTGAGGCACTGGAACAGGTTGCCCAAGGAGGCTGTGGATGCCCCATCCCTGCAGGCATTCAAGGCCAGGCTGGATGTGGCTCTGGGCAGCCTGGTCTGCTGGTTGGTGACCTGCACACAGCAGGGGGTTGGAACTGGATGAGTACTGTGGTCCTTTGCAACCCAGGCCATTCTATATTCTGTGGCTCTATAACCATAAATATAAGTGGCACTTTATAATACATCTCTAGAGACACATTGATGCCACACAGGGGGGGCAATCAAGGCTGTGATGGTAAAGAAACGACTGCTGAGCAGAACATCTGTGCCCAATGGGATTTTCTCCTCTTTCCAGGGCCCTGCGCCTACCGATCATAATCCATGACAGAGATGAGCAGGCTGACTTGATCCATGTTCTCTGGGGGAATGTCGAAGATTATTGCTTCATTATAAGTAGGATTAAGTGTATTTTTCTTTATGGTGGTTTTCTTCTTCTTCAGTCTTCGACCATCACATAGCAAAGACACTTTGACATATGGATCTGAGAGGAGAAGAGAGGAAAAGGCCTTCTGATGATGGAGGTTTATTTTCTTACCTTCACAACAGAGAAACAGCATTTCCAAAGCACGAATTTAAGTTACCATGAGCTGAAGACACTCCTCAAATGTATTTTTAGTAAGAAAGGATGTCTCTGTACCAGTAGGATCCACAATTCCTCATATTGCTGTGAATGTTGAACACCCACGCAGGGGGTGCTGGACCAGGTGTTCTTTGAAAGCCCCATTCAACCCAAACCATTCTATGATTCTGTGAGGTTCAGGCACTGGAGGAGGAAAAAGTCAGCTGTTTCCATCAGTGAAAAGGGCCCACAAGGGTAGGAAGGCCCTCGCCTCAATCCCAGAGCTAATATTCACCAGCTGATGATGCTGGGCACTGAGCACTTGGGCATTAATTGTATGGCTATGGAGAATGAGTTCATTTTGCTTTCTCTGGAGCAAATCTGAAACTTGAAAAAAATTGCCTAAGAGCCAAAATGTGATGCAGAATTCTGAAGACCAAAACTAGCATGGGGGGTGATTTCTCAGGCACTTTTCCTGCACTGCTGCCAAATCTATTCTACTGCTTCCATTACGTTTCGCAGTTACAGTGAGCAGAGGAATCTGAAAGCCCATTTCTCCCAATACTGGAGAGCAGCAGAGGAAGAAAAGATTAGAACAGCTCTATCTCACTTGCTTTCTGTTGGCTGGTCGTGGCAGAATGCACTTCGGTTACTAATGGCTCCTGTTTCTGATTTTGGCTGCTTGGACAATTTCAATGCACTCTGAAGTCGCAGTAAACCTGCAGCATTTACAGAAACATTGAGCTGGCTTCTCAATTCTGAGATGTTTCCAATCATCCAAGCCCCAGCTAAGCAGAAATGTTTTCAGCAGAGATTTTTTACTGTACTGCTCCTGTATTTTACACAAGTTGTTGATGAAATTCAAATGCTATGATATTGATCTTTGGAATAGGAACTGCTGTTTGTGTTGAACTCCAGTGCACAGTCTCCTTGAACACTGTATTTGGGCATAGAGTCATCTCCACTGGACCCACGTCCTTGGAAATGCATTTCATATAATTTGCACAGACTTAAAGCACATGGAAAGCTTTCCAGTGATGACAGACAGCACCAGGAGATGTATCCCCACTGAGATATCTCATGGGAGGAGCAGGAAGTGTGGCTGCAGCACACGGTGCCCTCAGCCATCAGCACCCACCTGAGTAACCGGTGATGTCCATCGCTTTGAGATTCCTGCATTTAATGACTGTTAAGGTGAGGCGACCTGCAGTTGGCAAATAACAAAGGGAAAACATGATCTCTCCCAGGTCCACGCTTTCCTTCAATAAAACAGAGAACACACTGTATTGGAAATGTGCAAGATTCAGCCTGGCTGCCTCCACCCTCCAACGCAGAGCTCTGTGCAGGATTCACGCAGCACTCACTCAGCTTTTCCCTATGCTGTCATTTTGCAGTGAATGAGTTTTTATGATATGGTGGGGCCACAGAATTTAATTTTCAGTTCATTCCAATGCTGTTTGGCTAAAAACTGTTAGAGGAGTAGGAAAATATGTGTGTCCAAATGTTGCAACTTCATATCATAGCTACGGATTACCATCCACGTCCCAGTGGAGCGGGTGCTTCCCATCACTACATTACAGTGAGTGCACTCTTTCTTCTCCACTGCTCACAGAAAAGTGAAGTGATATCCAACACCAAATGAAGGCCACTAAGGAAATTACATCAGCACCAAGTTTGTCTTTTTCACAGAATTTACAGAATATATCTTGTTGTGCCAAGCACGTGACACTAACACCTGCTTCCTTACACAGAGGGCTGCAAAACAAAGAGGGACAAAACAGAGCAAGTGCATGGAAACCAGTGAGACCTGGCCATGTAGTGGTGTGCAGTGCTACAAATGCAGCAATGGACTTTGCCCAAGGAGGCTGTGGATGCCCCATCCCTGCAGGCATCCAAGGCCAGGCTGGATGTGGCTCTGGGCAGCCTGGTCTGCTGGTTGGTGACCTGCACATAGCAGGGGGTTGGAACTGGATGAGCACTGTGGTCCTTTTCAACCCAGGCCATTCTGTGATTCTATGACTTCCCAGCAGCTTTCCTCTGAAGGGGAGCATGAATTTCTGGGTGGCTGCATACCAGAGACACTGCTTCAGTGTGGAAGAGAATCACCAAAGATCTCATTCAGCTGCAATTTTTTGGGTGTTGACATGCTTACTGCAGCTTGGACCATCACCCGTTCTGATGTGCCTTCCCAGAGCTAAGAAACACAGCATCAGTGTGTGCACGTCAGTACACAAATAGTGCATTAACCAGCAGATGGCACTCAGAATCATTTAGCACTTCAGGATTACACAGATCAATACAATTTGCTGTTTCGGTGCTCTGTGAAGCAACTTTCACACCTCCTGCACATGTAGCATTCTCTTTTACACCTCTCAAAGCCCAGTCTGTCATTGCCTTGCTCGTGGGAATTCAGGAATAAGCACAAATAGACCAAAAATAAGATTATAAACAGCACTGGTATTATTTAAACAGCCAGAACTTCACCTGAAGTCAGCAGAAAGATTTTCAGATACCTTCTGGAAATGGATTTAAGAGAAAATCTTGCCTTTTACACAGGGGTCTCACATCTGCAGAGCAAACCACCTGTTTATTTTTGAAAACAGAGAATTTGCTTCATTTCAATGCTATATAATGATCCACTGAAAAGGAATTGTAGCTGGCCACAGCAGGGAGATGGAACTGGAAGGACAAGTCAGTGCATCAGGCACACTGAGCACCACTGAGAGGTGGGAGCTCTTGTTGATGGTATTTGATTTTTGCCAAATTATTTCCTTCTCACTCTCTGGCAAGGCAGAGATTAAATACTCACTCCTCTTAGACATGCAGGATAGCAGTGAGTGGTGCATACAAGTTCTGATTCTTGTCAGAGGCTTCACTTGGCTTTCGAGTCAACGGAATGCTTTCTCAAGTATAGAGTGTACAATCAGCCAAATGTTTTCTGTGCAGAGCAATGTATGTCCCTGTAAATAGCAAAACAGCAGTTGTCTGGTGGTTACAGCTCACTGCTAAGTGAGTTTAATAGTTATGCACTCAGAGTTCCTGCTCTGATCCCTTGCTCACCTTAAAAAAAACAAATAGCATCCTAAGTAGCTTTCTTTTCCATGAGGCAAAACGATCTGAGTCACAGCCCTGTCGTCTGTGATCAGTATTGAAATATGAGAAAACAGTTACTGAGTTATGGTTCTTTTAATACTTTAATACTTCTCGATGCGTCTACCAGGAACCCAATTTCTTGCTTCACAAAATATGAATAAAGGAACCTTATTAAGGTATCAGGATGATTTTCAGCTCACACTAAGGAGGTTCTCCTTGTCCACAGGCTGAGGCTGGCACTGGATGAGGCATAGAATAGAACCACGGAATCATTAAGGTTGGAAAAGACCTTCAAGGATCATCAAGTCCAACCACTGACCCAGCACCACCACCATCACTAAAGAGTTTGGGGCCAGCCCAAGCCCAGGCAGGGGTGAGGTGATGCAATGCATCTATTCTTCTCTATGTTATTTGCTTTGCGTTGGTTTGGCAGCAACTAAGGCATGAAACGTGTCATATGAGGTCCATATTATATTGTGAGAGCAACATTTGGGCATCATGTAACCTTCTGCACTCCTGACACTGAGAGGAATCTGTTCAGGGTATAGAACTAACACAAATTATTCTCTGACCTCATTATATTAAGTCAAAAGATTTTTCTTTGCAGCCATAAATATGACAGAGTCAAGCTGATGTATCCACATCATTCTAGAAGATTATAGACATTGGAACATTTCCAAAACTGCTATCAACAGGTCCGAGGAAATAATGGAAGCTCTGAATCAATAACCTTTGCAGAATTGAAACAAAAACGTTTTACTGATTCACAAACTGCACAATCATTAATTAAATAGCTGAGTGCTAGCTATCTGAGTAGTTTATATCATTGCTTAAATGTGCTCCTATCTTCTTACCCACAAGATTGATCTAATATATTATTAGTCACCCAAAGCTTTCCTTGGGTATTATAAAAGCCTGTATTTACCTTTCTCATTTTTGATTAAACTGAAATGTCCTTGGGTGTGTTACAGCTGCCTGAGATGTACTGATGTTGGCACGTTCCCAAAGAGAGAACGTGGGGATGGAGCCAAAAACGGCACCCGACGTTTCCGTGGGAGCTCAGCAAGGCTGCACCACGCTTCGTGGGTGTGATGTTGGCTCTGCTCCTCTCACACTCAGAGACTTTTCCCCCAGCAGCCCTCCTGGTGGTGTCTCTCCATTTGTTTTGGTAGAGTTTTCCCCATGATATTGATTCTCTTGGTCAGCTAGGAAAGCATCTGCTATTTCTTACAGAGCCAACCCAGCAAAACGCAGAACACACACAGGTCAACAATTCCATAACCTTCCATTGGAGCTGCTTATTCTATAGTTCACACGCTTCTCCTTCAGTGAAACCACGTGTTTCCCCTTCCCTGTTTCACCCCTGCCCATGGATCTCCTCCCTCAGCACCCTCCAGTCTTACTCCTTGCACAAGGATCAGACAACAAAGAAAGGGAAGCTCCCTGTCACTGCAGAGAAAGCATTTGCCCCCAGAACTCACACCACAGCGTGCCAGGTAGAGCTGACAGAGCTGATGGTGACCATCCCAGGAGGAGCAGATGCCTCCAAGTGGCATCCACAAGTGTGATGCACCTCGCTCCTCTCCTAACAATCCCTTTGCCAAGAGAATGAATGTGCCTGGTGCCTGCTAAGCTCTTAGCCAGCATTTCTACATTCATTACCATCTACTGATGGCTATTTGTGGACTGAAGGCAAGAAGGGCAAGCACTGTAGGCATGCAGGTAACTGATGCCCGTGCCTCCACCTCACTTGCTGGACAATGCAAGATGCTCCAAAGGCAGCTCACAGCATGGTTCCAGCAAGCCCTGTGGTGCATGGAAGATGGTGCACAGACCTTGTGCTTGGGCAGACATGGCAAACCCATGATTTCAGACACAGGGCTGAGGACAACCCATTCCAGTTTCAGAAATAACAACGTGACAAAACTACTGATTTGGTGTCTGACTGCAAAGCAGAGCAATCATTTGTTCACCCTCAGGAAGAGTCACATTTTCCCAGGAGGACAGTGGACAAGCAGATAGCTACTGTGTAGAGGTTAAAGTCTTTGCTTCTGCACTGAGATCAATGTAAGAGGGAGGTTTCTTCTGCCAGCTTCAGCCAAAGCCTGCAGCACTGAAAGCGGCTGGAACATTTCCATCCCCGATATTCTGTTTCCCTTTCAGAGAGAATTCAACAGAACTGCTGAAAGACTCACAACAACCACAGAAATAGTTTCCAGTAGCACACTGGAATAACGCTCTCTGTATAGTAAAGCCCAGTACAGCTCCTCCAAAGCTATTTCTGGCTGTTCATCACGTGCACGTGGCAGACATCCAGAACTCAAGACCTTCCCCTGATGAGCAGATGACAAACAGGGAATTTACCTAACTTCTCTTTCTGGTTTTTAGCAAACCTGGTGTCAATGAGACTCACTGCAGGTGAGATAAGAGCAAGCCACTAATGAGAGGATGAAATCCCAGCAAACCAGGACTCGGGTACAGCTGTCAGGCCTCTGCATAGAGCAGCCTTTTCCATCCCTGTACGTGACTGCTGTAGGCTCCCAGGTCTTACGGCACCATCAGCAATACTCCCACCTGCTCCCAGCTGCATAGGGCTCAGGTAAGCCAAAGAGGAAGGCCAACCCACCCCAGCACGGCCGGGCAGACACTCACCGTTGTCGCATACTGGATGTCCTTCCAGATGGAAGTCTCCCTGGAGAGATCTGAGTCCTCAAACAGGTTCTCCAAGATAACTTCTCCTATCATGTCGTGTCTGGAGAACCTGTCAAAGTCAAAGACGCTCAGGTGGAGCTTCCTGCTCACCAGCTCCTCGTGGGGCACAGGGAAATGGAAGGACTCGTCGAAGGTGGGGTTCAGGGTCTTCCTATGCACTCGTGTCTGGAACTTGCGTTTTCTGTCGGGCAGGAGGTAGATCTTCACATAGGGATCTGAGCTGCCACAGAAATCTTTGGCTGGCAAATCAAAAGCCCTGAGAATTCGGACAGTCAGCGTCTCGTTCTCATAGTCGTACTTGAGAGTGAAGTTAATTTTCCCACAGGTTTTTGCTGCTTCTTTTTTGGGGTCCTCGGAATCAACAGATTTTTGCTTGTAGAGCTCAGGCTTAATGCGGCCGATGCTGGTCGGCTGCTCGGCGACAGCAGGGGGGTCCATGCCATAATCCATGCTGGATACATGCATTTGTCGAGGAAGGTGTCTTTTGAAGGAGATGTGCCTGCAAACGGAAGAGAGGAGAGCTGCATTCTTGTCCGAGAACGTTCCTCTCCTTTTTCTCCCCCCAGCCCACTGGAAGTAGGAAAGCAGGGAGAGCACAGCAATGAAGGCAATGTGTGCTTTCGACCTCTGCACAGAAACCACCTACACTGCAAAGAAAGAAAGCTGAATAGCAACCTCAAAGGTCAAAGGAATCTATCTGGCAGAACGCTAACTTTCATTACATCTGCAGCAAGCTACATTCTTTCCACCTATTACACAAGTGACAACCCACACTTAAATATATGAAACCCAACAACTCCTTAATCAGGACACACAAACCCAGTGTGGGAGCTCTTCTTCCTCTTCCTCACCCTTGGTTCTTACAATTCCCAGACACTGGCACCAGGATACCCCAGGGGGTGGAAAAAATAGCAGAGCTTTTAAAGTAAGAGACATATTGCCAGCTCAGAAAGTTCGGTTTTGTTCTGGGTATTGTTGCTTCCAAACTTCTCCAACGGAGAAATTTTCTCATTGAGAAATGATAGATAATTCTTGACAGATAGAAATGCACAGCCTCATCTGGAAGTTGTCCCTTGCCTTGAGCTCCCCTTCAGCACAAGTAAAATGTTACATAAGCAAAGCTCTATCTAAGCGAAGCATAAACTCTTTCTGCAGACTCGTGGCATCACTGCAGACTAACCGGTGTGCGCAGAACAGGCATGGGGTTATTTAACCATCCCAGGAACTCGTGCAGTTGGAGCATTAGCTCCAGGAACTCACTCTTCCTTGGAAGTTTCCTCGTGGGCATCCTGGCTGGGGCTGAGAGCCACAGAGCCCAAAAGCATGAGGGTGTTCCCCAGTGTCCCTGAGTCTCTCCTATTGCGTGAGAAAGTGGCTTTGACACCTTGCCACGCACAGCCCAGTCCTGCTTCTGTTGCCTCGACTCAGACAGACTGACTTTTTGCCTTCTCTCTTATAAAGGTGCAGCAAAAGCAGAGTGCGTGTGCACGACAATCAGCTGTGCCAAATCAAAGAGCACGCACACGAATTGCAGGTGGCACGGCGTTGGTTTTGGACGCCAGCTTCTTGGAGCAGAAGGCTGAGCTCTGTGCCCTGCTCGCCCTGCAGCCAATTTTCTGAGCAAAGGCTGCTTTCACAATTGTTCTGTCTTACACATCACAGCCACGGCCAAGGCAAGCAGAAGTGCTGGGATGCAGCCAGGCCCTGCTCTCACTGCTTCCTGCCCTACTTTCACGGCCGTCTGTGTCAAGCAAGAAGTACCGTAATTCTCAGTGTTGTTGCAGAGGTGTCCCAAGGTTCATACAGTCTTATTCCAAATGTAAGGAGCGTGGTGCTGGAACCTCCACCCCTGGCTGACAGATGCTCATTGATCACCAGCACTGAACGCAGCCAGGGAGCAATACGTCGATTCTGCTGATCTAATTGTTGCTGCAATGAGCCGCATAAACAAGAGAGAGCAAAAAGGTCTAATTCTGTCTGGCCGTATCCCATCATTGATACTCCAGCCTGCTGCATGTGTTGTAACAAAATTAAAGTGGCCAAAGCATACTGACAGCTAGACACAATGAGGGCAAGTCACGGTAATAAGGATTGAAGCCTTTAATTTTTTTTTAAAGAGCCCACCATCAGCCAGTCCTAATTGGTTAATGGCCAATCTTTAGAGCTTAATCCAGCATGTCGGTGGGTGTGCTTTCCCCAGACCATCAGAACCTTGGGTTCCATTATACGCTTCTCCCCCCCAGCCGGTTTCCATGGGGCTTAGCATCCCCAGCTCACCTGGTGGATGATGCAGGTTCTGTTGTTTGCCTCTGGATCCGCGTGCGCCGCAGGATGTGGTCCTTCATGGACATCTGCACCTCTGCAGGGATGTCTGGTGACGTGTGGCTGATTTTCACAGCTGCCTCCAGGAAGCTGATGGTGCCCGTGTCCTGGAGCTTGTCTGCCATGTTCTCCTTATTGCAGTCTGCCTCGCTCTGCAAGACGGCCAGGTTAGAAGAAAGGGCCTTGTTCCTCCAGGGAACCCAGCACAGCTTCCAAAAGAGAAACAGAAAAACTGCCACCAGGGCCAGTCCACACACAATAACTATCACTGCAAGGAGGCTGACGGAGAGCTCTACAGGGGGAGAGAAGGCAACAGTGACAGGGAGCGGGAGGAGTGGGAAAGGAGAAAAGAAAAGAGAGATGGTGAGAAAGCCATAAGCAAAGGGAAGAAGTGATCCAACCTGACTTATATCACGCCTATTGGAGAGCTCTCAGCAGGTTCTGCACACGAGAGCCAAACCCAAGTGAACGTCCCAAGATCACTGCCTTCTCCAAGCACATCTGTGGAGAAAAGGACACCTCCAGATAGGTAAAATTATTAAGTTTTATACGATGGTGGTGAGCTTGGCTACAAAACACCCCCTTCGCTTTCTTTTGTGGTACTGGCATACAACTGATCCTCAAATCAAGCAGAATTTTGGAACTGAATGAGAGAAAAGCAATGATTCCATTGGCATCATCCATTTTGCTTCTTAATGCAGGTGTTCAGTCATTGCATTAAGCAACATCCAGTCTACCTGCCACGGTCCTGGAAGCAGACTGTTGTACTATGAACACTCACTTCTTGCCCAGCTGCTCCCAGAAGGAAAATAAGGAAATAAAGAAAATAACTAAAAAATCACAAGTTGCTGATGCAGTGAAATCAAATATAGAAGGAGACGGCATAGAAAGTACTACACACGTTTCCTTGTTCTGAATAGCACAGAAGCTGTGTATGTTCTCTGCTTTTCTTAGTCATTTCCACCTCACACTTTATGTATTTCAGCTCCTCAGTCTTTTCTGGAGTGAAAGATTTTCCATTCCTATGAGTGAAGAATCAGGGGAAAAAAAAGAGCCTGTACATATATGAATATATATATATAAATATGTGCTGAGAAATGATTCACACCAATTCACAAAGAGAAAATATTGGCTACTTTAAATTCCTCTCTTAGAGTGTTTTCATCCCCAGGTTCCCACTCAAACCATAATTCCAAGTGCTTGAAATACACAACCATATCAGCCCCTGGAGATGAAGACAAGGTCTGTACTGAAATCAGGCTCACAATGTCAGGATTGGAGAAGATTCTGTTACAGATTGCTTTGAGCTCAAGGAAAATTCCTTGCTTGCCTGCAGTGCCCAGCAATGCTGTACTCCTAATTTAGGTAAGTGTGAGTCAGGACAGATAGGAAAGGAAAGAAAGGACTTAATGCAAACATCCAAGCTCTCCCTTCCATGAGCTCTAAGAAATGCTTGGAAAAAAAATGCATTTAAAGCCCACGTCTCTCAAAACTCATCCTTACTGGGCAGCTCATAGCTCTCAGCACAGAATCTGGGAGACCACATCTGTGCATCACCGTGTCCACTGTAACAGTCCTTCCTGACATCTGCTTTATCTTCACCAGAAGTCACGAGAGGACTCACGGCAAGTGCAAATTCACAAAGAGCTTAAGGCAAAGCTTCTGAATGCCCCCGGGCTGTGTGCCTCGAAAGGAAGGGATGGAAGCTGCCAGCAGGTACAGATGGAAAGGATGAATGCTGTCCAGAAGTTCTGCAAGCAGCTTTCCCTCTTTCATTAACAGCCTCCTGTGCAGCTCAGATTGCACCATTCATATTCTGCTGTGGTTCCAGGATAGAAATGCATACCGGAATAAATAGGTCCTGTTTATTCAATAATAAATAGGATTGCACCAGTCAGCAGTGGAGCCCCCATAGAGATTTGGCTAAATGAGCACAAAGGTACCACTTTCCTTTGCTTAGGGATAAGTCCTGGAGTTGTGCCCAGGTTGCTCAAACAGCCAAGAAGAAAAACTTGAGAATCCAGACTTATAGCAAAGACTTCTGCCCTTCCTCTTCTGACTTCTTCCTCTGCATACACATTTTAGAAATTCAGTCATCTTTTCCAGTGCCACTCCTTCAAATCCTTGTAAGCTGCCCATGGGCTGAGCCTGGACCGAATCTCAGAGCATCCCAAGTGGGAAGGAATTCCCAGGGCTCAGTGTCTGAGATTTACTTGGTGAATACTCTGAGAGCCTCATAAAAGTATTCATACAAAAATCCAGCAGCCCAGCAGGAACGTTTTGAGGATCAAGCTGCTTTGCAGATTTAACTTCAGCAACTGCTTTGTCAGCAAGCAGCAACTGATATCATGAGCCCTCGCTTGGATATTCATCCTTTCCAGTTATTTAAATGTACTGTGTGAGCTGTTACAAAGGAAACAGTCGCAATGCAGAGTCTATCACTGCTGGAAGTGACAGAAAAGTTCACCTTAAGATACTTCTCCCCATTCCAAGAAGTTACGCAGCTCCCATCAATCCGCCAACACCCCCCACTCTTGACGTGAAAACATCCTGAAGATGTTAACCCAAAAAACCTGTTGCCAATTTGAGAAAGATCGCAGTCCCCATCACCTTCTGCTGATCTGCTGTTCATAATGCATTTGACAGGATTCACGGATATTTTTATGCATGACCTCCCACTCCTGCCTCTGACAGCTCACATAAAGCACAAGTGGAAGGGATCGAGATTTTACAGACATTCTTTAAGCAATTGCCTGTGAGGGATATTGGTTTATCTGAAGATGGCATTAAATCCCCCAAGACTTATCCCTGACCTATTAGACTTTCATATCAGTTGGATGGAACTGACCTTAATTGATTTAATGAGCTTTCTCCTGTGGATCTGAAAATATCAATTACTTTAATAAATACCTGGTATTCAAAATGTTATGCCTTAAATGTCCTCTAACTTACAGCAAGCTTCACCAAAATCTTTCCCACATCAGGATAACCTGGAAAAGGCTCCTTTCAGACGGGAATGAGCTTTACTTTAATTGTGCCACAGATTCCCCATCAGAGTAGTTCAACGCTGAGTTTAACAACGTGATTAGAAGAGGCTGTTACCAAAGAGCATACCTCATTTGTGTTAAATGGCATTAAGGATATGGAGAAATAGAGTTTTCTGAAACAGAAAGCCATTTGCTGGCAGGACTTATACAGACGTATCCGCAGGAATGCCCACACTACTCATTATCTTTGCTCTGCTTTCCTTTAGTGACCAGGGGGAATGATTTCTGTTACAGGAGAATGCCAGCAGTACCTGGGTGGCCAATGCTAAGCCATCATTTATCACCACTTACACAATGGGAGGTACCATTAAACACGAAATCTGAGTCAACTGGGGCTCCAGCCTCCCACACCTGCAGCCTAGCATAAGAAAATAATGAACTAAAGTCTTCAGAGACAGCACAAAGCAGCTTAGGCCAACATGCTGCAAAAACAACACTGCTCTTTTGCTTTCGTGCATCTTGATACTGAGCCTTAGAGCAAAGTCCATAGGATGACTCCAAACTACAAAGCATCAGAGAAGGTCACAGCTTTCTTCTGCACTCCTCCTGCCTTTCAAACAAAGCATGAGACAGCCCAGGGCAGAATGAAAGGACAGCACAGTAATTTAAAACTTTGAAGCTAAAAGCAAATTTAAGAAAGGGAAATCCTTTCTTGGTTATCCAAGCTCCTTTCCTTGCACTCCAAAGGCATCTCATTAGCAAAAGCATCCCTTTTGTTTCATCTTGGATGGAACTAATTAAGAGAGCATCGTGGAACCACGACTCCACTTTATAGCTCAGATGACTTCACAGTACCCTGCCTGAGTTACCAAAGGGGATAATTAGCAACGTCCAAACAGAAAATGATTAATAATATGACAAAGCTGTGATAAAAACAGCCTATTAACTGCAAGACAATACATGTCTCCTTTTGGCTGACTGTCAATACTCAGAAGTAGCTGCACTGATATTAAAGAGATGCACAGATAACTCTGTGTTTCATGTGAAAAGTTGTATTTAACATCTTAGAAGATGCAATTTAGCTTTTCTTCCACCCACTCCCCATCGAGAAAACAAAACATGTGGGACAGCTCTCACATCTCAGCAATCATCAGTCATTCCAGCAGCTGTTGGGCTTGAACAAAGTTTGAGCTGGAAGCTTAAGGGTCCCACAGACACCTTTCCTGTGCACATTTCTGACTGGTAAGCTTCCCAGTAGCTAATGGAAAACCTTAGAGTCAGGGAAAGCTCTCCCTGGTTTATTTCCCACTGAAAAAACAAACATCACTTAGGATCTCCCTTCTTGCCACAGCAGATGCTGCCTGGAAAAGCAGCCATGGGAGCACAGGGAAGGTGAGGGTGATGGTGTTGTACCTTCACCTTGTTTCTGCTACCTGCACAGTTGGTTTTCCAGAATCATGTTTTGGCCATTGCTCGTACCATGTCAGCAGGCATTTCCAGGCTTCTTTGCCCATTTTTGCCACAGTTTTCTATTGCAAAGGGCTTGTGGGAATGAGAATATATCTTTCTATTTCTATGCTTTGTAGAAATCAGGCACTCAAATGTTGGATTAGTGTGAGAGTTATTGCTGGAAGAGAAGGCAAGGAGCTCTGGGGCTACAGCAGAGCACATGAGGCACTCACCAATTGCTAATCTAATTTATGTGTCATTGAGAAGCATAAGCAATGTAAATCTGATGGGCTGAGGCTTGGAAATTGGACATGAGAAACTGTGGTGAGCCTCAGCTACCTGGCCTGGGGAGCTGGAGGGGAAGCACTTGATGACAGCAGGGGAAAAGGAAGAAGTCTCCGTTCAATCCTGGCTATGGAGATGTTTATTCAGCAACGCTGCTCAGCTTTGAAGCTTTGCAGAGCTCCAAAGGAGCAGGGAATGGATGGAACAGAAACCAAACGCCAGGGCAGCACAGCTACGCAGCATCCAGCAGCAGCACAGCTAGAGACAAAATAGGAACTGCAACAGAGCAAAGGAACAGCCCCTCTGGGACCAGCGCTCAGAACAAAACACAGAAGGCACCAAGGAGCAAAGCAGCAAGCGGAGCACTTTGCAACAGGAATTTTGAGATGGAAACGGGCTGCCTTATGAATTGTAAAATGCTGAGTTTGATGAGAGAGGTGATCCGCAGTGCAGTGCTGCTCTCAGCCAGCTCCTTCTTCCCTCCTCAAGCATGCCACAGGCGTGGGAATCTTGACAGAGCAAATAATAGAGAGCAGACCATTCCTGGCACCCACCAGCTGCAAGCAGCTCTTTGACAGAGCCCGCAGCTGAGTGTGCACTGGGGTCTGCAGAAAGCATCAGCGAGAGGTAATCATTGCAAGCCTGTCACCAGCTGCCTCTGCTGGTTGGGAGCATGCCCAGCGTGCCACTGCTCTGCTGGATGTGTTCATTGTCACATCTGCAGGTCCACTCGCTGCCATTTGGGTGTCATCTGAAACTCAGCAACACCTCTTGATTTATTGGCTTTATTCCCTAGGCAGCTATGAGCTCTGGGATAATGTCCTGAAATATTCTTGGGCCGGAGAAGGCATTAACAGCTGTCACTTCAAAGCCTAACTGCTGCCAATTCGCTTTTCACAGGTAGCCAACAGCAGAGATGCGTTGTGAAGCAGTGCAGCAGGAGCTGCTGCTTAAACAGCACAGAGAGCAACGGTGCAGCAGTTAGGGATGGGAAGAGATCCCAACGAATTCTCAGCAGATTTTCAGGGATCAGCTCAGAGAACAGTTATGGATGAGCAGAGCTTTTATCATCCTTCAGACATTATCTAACGCTGAGCAGCCCCACCAAGAACCCATCAGGCAGCAGCACCCCACGAGCACCAGGCCACCAAAGGCATCCCCTGTGCCTGCATGGGCTACCAGTCCCTCCAAACTGCTTCTATCCTAGGAGCAGCCTGAGCAATAGGAACACATGTAAGCTGTCACCTACTGCTCTATCTGCACCTTCTGGCACTCTGCTTTGACTATGAGGAGCTTGGCTGCTTGTCAGGTTTCTTTAGAGAGGCAGGCAGCACTGCCCAGCCTGAGGGCATGCAGCATCCTTATAGCATGTGAGAGAGGAATATGCAGGGACACAGAAATATTCACTACTGTGACCAGTCTGGAAAGAAACAAATCAGCACATTCTGATTTCTTGATAATAAAAAATTCACTGATTATCCTTCTCGACTGCCTACTGCAGCACAATCCTATGAAATACCAATGGCTCTGGAACACCAACTCCTCACAGTACCCCCTTCAAAGCCCTGCAGATCCCACCTTCCTCCTGCAAGCAGCAAAAAGAGGTTCATTCTATTCATGCTCTTCCTCCATTCTGGGATAGTGGGTATCTCTATCAGCTTCCAGCAGCTTCTTCCTGCACCCAGAGGCTCTGCAGGAGCTCAGCCAGAGTCTGCCTACCTTACCTGCACATCACTGCTGCCTAAAGAGAAGGGAAGGACAGAGATGGAAGGCTCTCACTGCCTGTGCTGAAGTTTCAGTGAGATAGAGAAAACTTCTTAAAAATTAATTCGCTGCTACCACAGGGTTCCTGCCACGCCAGAGCTTATTGGAATGCAAACTATCAGCTTCAAAGGCAAGGATGAATCAGAAGCTATTTTGAGAGTAATTATATAAGATTATAAAATTCAAAATATTTCATTCTCGCACATTCAGTGCGAAGACAACCTGCTTCAAAAGGAGACCTTGGGGGGAGCCGTGTCCCAAGCAATTGCAACCCGTGGTCCAAGCACTGACCAGTTCCAGCCCAGACAAAACTTCCTATGTTAAGCAGTGCTGGGGTTTGTTCAGCACCTACTGCAGTCCTTCAGGAGATGCAGTTCTGTAGCTGGGAGAACAGCAGCAGCTGTGAGACATGGGCAACTGGATGAGGCTGTCAGAAAGGTCTGAGGATCCAGCACAGCGCCTGCATGAGACCTGGATTTTCCCTCCAGACTGCACCAAACGAGAGCTTTTTGCTGAAACTTTTGCTGGTATGTGCAACAAGAAGGGGAATTTGAGCAGCCAGCAACGTGGCACTTCTGTAATAAAAGTGACCCAAAGAAACAAAAGGAAAAATTCCTCCGAACTGAAGGAAACATCTCCCAGTGACTTCAGTTGCTTCGTGTCTTAATCAGCTGTTCTCTGGAGTATTATAAATGAGATAGTAACAGTTGTCACTGCTTTATGCCTAACTGATGACAACTTAATGAACTATTTATAAGCCACGCTGCGTGCAGTTACAGTCCGTAGCTGTGTGCTAATCCCATGACAGTTCATCACTGTGTGCTGTAGCAACATCTGTGAATGACTCGGTAGCACTGAACACATGTGTGCTCCCCGAGCACCGAGCTGTCACAGGAGTGCATGCGTTTCTTTGCAGCAGTTGCAAACATGCACAGAAAAAGAGCGATACATCACCAGAGACAGCGGCGTGCTAGGATGTCTGGCAGTTGTTATCAAATGAAAGCAAATGTTCTGGCAATGGATGTCCTCCTAATGATGTTTCTGAAAGGGTTTGTATGTGCAGAGCTTCTGGCATCCCTCCTTCAGTCTTTGCTGCACATTTTTCTGTCTTGTTAAATAGGAACCTGCTACATTACAAACTGAACTAAACACGAGGGTGGCCTTAATTAGTGGCTGCATCACTGAGCACCCTTCAGGTAAGTTTCTTTTCTCCATAGAGAATTCAGCATACAGCCACTCCAGATACCCCCTCGCTGTCTCTCCAGGATGCCATTTTGCACTGTGCAAGTATAATTAATGACAATGCATGGCAGAAACATCACATCTCTCCCAAACCACTGCCATCATAAATGACTGCTGTGTGCGCGAGTCCACTGGAGTGAAGCTGTGAGGGCTGCAACAGACAGGCATTCTGTGATATACAGACAGGAAGAGAAGAGTGCATTATTGCACCTGAAGAAGAAATAAATAGCAAAGCCAGATAAAGCTGCTTAACCAACATCAGATGAGCGCTCGTCCGTTCTGAGGAAAATGAGCGTACCGAAAAATGTGAACAATGAGAGGAGGAAAGAGGTAAAGAACACAAAGATAGCAGAAACTACAGCTAAATGAAATTTGTATCAGGGCTGGGGTGGGGTATGGTGCTGGTTTTCATCTCCAAAAACTAAGTGTGCACACAAGGCTATGTGAGCATGGTTTGTGCAGCAGGCCGTACCCACAGTGCTGGTATGATCCCAGCACAGCTGTCCAGCAACAAACACCTGCAAACAAAACCATCAGCTTCTCAGGATCCTCCTGCAAAGCAGTGGAGACAGACAGGGTAAGGATATGCCCTGATTTGAACCAACTGAAAGCACATGCTTGCTTTCCCTGAAGCACAGGGAGAATGCTGATAGCGAAAGAAAACATTCCAAAGGGAGAGACAGCAACCTTTAAAGCAAAGGTCTGTGAAGGAAAAGAGGCTCTATGTTATGGAAAAGGAAAAAAAAAAGAAAAAATAGAAGAAAGTAACTTCAGAAATGTGGACTTACCAAGGAGGCAGCTGCTCTCCAGCTCAGTCCGCCGCCACTGCCCTCAGCCTGCTCACACTCCCAATTAACACCAGCAGCAATCTGGCTGCCTGTTTCTATGGAGTTTCAGATCCCCATCCCTGCCTATGCATGAGGCGACTGCAGCAGCGCAGGAACAGCTCTGAGGTCCGCAAAAAAACTACAAACACACTCAGACTCCCCGACTGCTTCAGGAACGAACCAACCAGCAGCAATTAAGCAGATTCAAGCCTCGCCGCTATGCAGAGTTACTCAGGAAGCTCGCAGGCACGCACTGCACAGCTCTGTAGTGCTGTTTGTTTACCAGGACCATTACAATGAGCACAGAGCCAGCTGTGAAGTCCCAAAGCTACACACCGAACACATAAACATATTCATAGACAAACTATACTATCAATTTCCCCTTGATTTATGCCGCTGGTTTTGACCTTATCCTAATAGAGTTTTTTTTAAGCCTTCCTCTAGCTGCAAGGTTTGAACACGACACCTTCAGGATCAGAGCACAAACCTGTTCTGCTTGAGCTAAAGAGCAAATCTGCTGCATGCAGCCCTTGCTGGCTCTCTACCTGCTGGTGGAACAGGCACAGAGGAAGGCAAAATCCATTTTGTAAGTGCATTGCTCCGTGCTAAGAAAGATCTTTGCCCACAGGCGCTGCTCCTCACATGCTTGGCCTCCAGAGATGTAAGCCTGGATGATTAGTATTAGTTTTGCCTGGATGGCTTCAAACATGTTCACTGTTATACCACCATGTTTACTTCAAATATACTTGAACAGTGATTCAGAGAAGTATGTTATTACAGCCAATAAGTAAAAGCAGGAATTGCCCTTATTTCACAGCTAGTGGCTCGAGGCATCCCACATCAGTGAATGGGCATGCCATCAATTTTCCATTAGTCAAGCTGCCCTATCAAGGGATATTTTTTTTTTCCCCAGAAATGTACTTCAGATGCAATTTCTCCATATAAAAATATTTGCTCCCCATCAGCATTTCTGCAACAAACCACCCCATGCTGCACAGAAATTCAGCCTCTTTCCTCCCGCAGCAGGAATGCTTACAGACATGTGGGTTTTGCATTTAATAGTATTTGCAGAGTGCCAGGAGCTGCACAAGAACCGCCTGTGTCACGGGATGCAAAAAGAGCAGTTCACACAAAGGGCAAAGCAGTAACTGTGCAGAGTTATGGAAGGGTTAGAGCTGAAAAACCACACTGGGAAGCAGACACTCTCTTCAAGTCTCCTGTTTTCCTATTTCCACAGCTGTTCTTTTCCTTCCTCTCACTTTGGGCCTGAGACCCCACGTCTGCACGGCACCAGGGCGTCGTGCTGAGGGCATCAGTGCCCAGGGAAGGGGCTGGGGAGGATGCTCACACTGTGCTGAGCTCAGCAGGGTCTGCTGCTCACACAGCCTGCAGGGTAAAGGCTGCAACACATCTCCACGTTGCCTCCAAAACGTTCCCGGAGAGCTCAGCAAACTCGGAGCGACTGCTGCAGCTCCAGGGCACAGCAGTGATCTATCCGTTTGCTTAAGGTACATCACTGCAGTGGTAAATGCTGGCTCTGTATCACAGATCTCCGCCGCCTGTAGCTCATGGCTGTCTGCTATCTGCACGCAGCATCACCGCCCAGCAGCTGAGGATGGGCAGGGAAGAGCTGTCAGGTGCACTGAGCTGCAGGGGGGTGAGATGGGCACAACAAAGGACACTGCCTTTGCCCAACCTCAGGGCCCACAGCCAGGAGAGCAGGGCTATTCCTGGCACTGCTGCTGACACATCACTGCAACACCTCCCTCACCCGAGAGCCTTATTTTTCAGACACACGGAGTTATTACCAGCAGCAGCCCGCTCTGCTCCTTCATTGGTACACAGTGCTGTACAGCATGCTGGAGAAATGCTGCAGCTACATTTCTCTTATTGACGAAGTAGGGGAGCAGGCTGTTACATAACCCAAAGCACAGAGAGTAGGGTAGCAACTACTTGATACACAGAAGCTCTTCTCACATCCAATTCAAAGTGCTTTCCAACAAGAGAATCAGCGCACAAAACCAGAGCTGTGCAGTCCTGTGTATTTTCACATAAACCACTCCAGTATTTTTACATCCACAGTTCTCTTCCATGGCCAGATGCAGTTCAAGAAAGTTAGTGACATCTGGCTAATTTCTTGGTAATGCCCAGAATATGTGGGGTGCTCCCATTCACCAGCAACGTGAGCCACACAGGGAGCCCTGACAACTCAACCTTATTCATCCATCAGCCAATAGATCTATCCAGGAGGTAAAAAACTTGCAGAGAAGTCCTTATGTGACAGTGGGACAAATTTACCCCAGCAAACATTGCATCCAGATTAGCACAGCTGTGCTGCCCAACACAGCACCCAGGGCTGCACTGCTCCTCCTCTGACCTTCCTGCTGGTGTTGAGGTGGCACCGTGTCTCAAAGTCTTATCACTGCTCACCTCTGGGTTTTATCTGCACATCATTATGTTTAGGAGCCCACCAGATCTGAATTTAGGATTCCTGGTGACCAGTAGCAAGCTCACTTCACACAAACCTTCAGTGGTGTAACATGATGGGAAGCACAGCAGTGACAGCAGAGCAGCAAGGTCCCAGGCTGCAGCAAGAGAGGATTTTTGCTCGAATGCAACAGCCACGAGCACAGAAACAAAGGAAAGAAGCTGCTTACCATGAGAAGGCCTCAAGGAGACAAGGACCTCCATCAAGATACCTTTGCCCCCACTGCCAACCCTTACAGGTCGGGGAAGGGGTGGAGCCAGGATCTGGTCACTCAGGTGCATTGCACTGCATAGACCTGAGCTCCCTGGGTTGGCCCTGCCTTCCCACCAGGTGCTCAATCACTGCTTCAGACCATGACTTAGCATTTCTCCTACAGGTGGCAAATAGACAAAGCACAAATGCAGGTAATGAGATACACATCCAGACTATAATGGGAGAGGTTATCTCACCACCACACTCAATGCATCAGTTAGCACTTCCTGCAAATAGATGTGCTTTTCCTGCTGGTGCAGTTTTACGACTTTGCAAAATATGGTACCTGTAGGGCACAAACAGCATCCTCATTGCTGCCTGAGCTTAAGATGGGCCCGGGCACTTTGAGCAGAGACAGCAGAAACCACTGTCAGAGTACACAGAGCAGTCAGCCCAGCACGGCCTGCACTGGGACAGAGGCTGAAGCATTGGCAGCTGTTAAAGCAGGATGTTGGTGTGACCTGAAAATGTGCCACTGAGGTCCTTGATGGGCTGCATAAACACCTGCAGGGCCCTATCTGCCATCTCCAGGGGTGTAACAAGAACAGAAGTGGTATTTTTGCTGCACGCTCAGGAAAACATTAACTTCGTTATGAAGGTAAAAAAAATTATAGGAAACGATGTCAAACGTTATTTGTATTAGAGGAAAGAGCATCAGTGGATGCTGCACCTAAAGACGGTGCCAGCAGACATAAGAGCCCATCAGAAGATGACAAATCACACATGAAATGGAGACATTAGGTCAGGCACACTGGCCAGCAAACAGAGAGAGCCCAGGGCGAGCTGAGGTGTGCTGCTGCAGCCTCATCCCAGCAGCAGGAACAGCTGGGAGATGGCACAGTGACCCTGGGCAGGGGCTGAGGGATGACTGCACTGCTCAGCTCTGCACAGATGTCCAGGTGGGGACACAAAAGGTCTCTGAGCACTTGGAGTCAGGCTGTGAAGTCAGGCTGGGCTGATAAACCCATTGAAACCTCAAAATAAGTGTCAGCCACTTTAAAAAGAAAGCACTATACACCAGTGGTTCAGAGCACAAGCAGCTCAGGGCATGCTATCCACGATGTTAACAAGCACTAATTCGTTTGCTTGGGTTTTGCTCCTCCGTGTGAACCTGTGATGTTTGTTCCCCCTGCAAATGTCTTCAGAAGTTGCAGGCAAGGGCTGTTCTCTGGAAGCTGTGAGCTGAAGCATACAGGGAATTCACCACATTCCCATGCAGAAGTGCCCCTTTGCCTTTAGAGCCATACACCAGCTGCTCCTGGCCCGTGCATCACCCAGCCTGGTGAATAGAAACTCCTGCAAACCCTTCCTTTTCTTGAGCTGAGCTAACAATAAGCATCTCTGTCTCTTAAATAGGCATTTTATTGCTTCTCTCTTCATATAGGAGGGAGTTGAGGTTTTTAACCAAACGAGGAACTTTCACAGAAACTTAAATTAACATCACCAGCCACCTCTCCAACCTTGCAGCTCTCCCAGTTGGGTTACACTGACTCACACCAACAGATTAATCAGCACCTGCACCAGCTGTAGAAGGCATAAAGGAAAATAATGACAGATCTGTGCCGAGACAGTTCTCCCCTAATTCCAACACTGAACTCCCCAGAGTCCCCCCCTGTGCAGGCGTTTCCCTGCTTTGGATGTTTGCAGTCCCAAGCTCACAAGAGTACTGTACCTGGCTCGGAGATGCTCAGGCTCTGGTCAGAAGGCAGGAGGAATTCCCTGCACGTGTCCAGATGCAGGGCAGGAAGGCTTTTCTTCCGGCACAGCTCAGTGATGATGTGAACTGCCTTCTGACAGCGGCTGTCATCCTCGGTGCCGCTCATCTCCCAGACCGCATCCTCCGCTGTCCCCTTTCTGTCTCAGGAAATCCAACTAGGAGCACAGGCTGTGCCTCTTCCCAACAGCAGCAGTCCCACCCTTTGGCATGGCTGCACTGTGGGGGTCCCACGTACCCCCAGCGCCCCGAGCTGCGGGTTGGGCTGCAGAGCCCTGTGCTGTCTGTGAGCTCCTGGCGCTCAGATTGCCTCTGAGATCAGAGATCTGTTTACTGCCAAAGAGTGTTCCAGACAAAGAACCTCCTACTAAATTCAGTTTCGTGCCCTCCATACTATGCTTTTAAAGCCGCAGCCCAGATAATTCCTTTTAACCCTTCTAAGGCTCTTTCTCTTGGTTTTCCGGGCACAGAGTTTCAAGCCCTGCTCCCAGAGTAATCTTACAAAGAAAGTGAATGCTGAAATCTGACTGAGGACAGCAAAGAAACACTGCATAAAGTACTACAGCTGTTAAAGGCAGCGTGGAACAAGAAGTCAGGTTTGTCTGTTAGCATCAGTGCCGTCGCAGCCAGCTGGAGGTGGCCATAGAGATTGAGAACATTATTGTATTCTGTAATCAGATAAAAAAAAAAAACAAAACCACCAGAAACCTGTAGCACTTATTATTTCTGTTGCAATTTATTAGGCACGCTGTGCCATGCAGTAGAACCACACTTTTGAATTCAAGAACATATTTGGCACGCATGAAGAAAGAAGCAATTCTATAACAGTCACTTACAGCTCTGTTCAGCAGAATGATTCCTTGCAGCCCGGAGCAGCACACAGATAAATCAGCAAACCAGAGAGCAAACGCTGCAGCTGCACGGGTCTCTCAGCCCCACATCACAACAGCATGTCGAGATTAATGCCACTGTGTTTATTTTGTCTGGCAATTAGTGCTGAAGTACTGTGAGCTCTCACATCACGCAAGTCCCAGGAGAAACACAGGCACCTGAGCACCCGGGAGCATCAGCCCCATAGACTCATCTGAGGCTCCCAGAAGCTCAGGCCTGAGATTCCAGCCTGATGATCTGAAGAAGTAAACACACCATGTATTTGAGTAGCATATTTTTAGAAATACAGCTGTTGAGCTGTTGTGTGATGTGATTAGTTCTTGCTTGCTGTAATAGATTTTAGGTGTTGCTAATAGTTATGGATGTAGCTTTACAGGCTAGAAAGCGTGCTGTAAGGCTGTTCTGTTTGAACAGGAGTAGTTTCTTTCAGCAAAAGAAACACAATAATGAAACAACAACGAGTAGGCTCATCAAACAGCAAAAGAAGCACGAGGCTGAGTTGTCTCAGTCCAGGAGGAGGTTGGGATGCAACACACAGACATTGAGGAGTTCCTTTCTATCCTCCTCATCTTCCAGCACCCCGGTATATATCATTAAAAGACAGGTTGCCAAACTTATTTCTATCCGAGGACGAGCAGATGTTCAGAAATAATGGCAGAGTGCTGAGTGAACAGAGGTTATGATTTTGGTACCTATAAATTACTTATGATGGGCACTCTCCTACTGAGCGTGTGAAGAGAATTCATGTAGAGGGCGAGTGAGGAAGACCATGGGATGAAGGAACAGGCTGGTTGGTTGGGCTGTCACAATGCTAAAAGGATGCTAGACGATAGAAGAAAGCATGGAATAGAAGGCTGGAAACCTCATCAATCACTGCCTGAGATAGGCATGTGTATGTTAATTGTCTCGTGGGTGATGCATGAATATGCACCCAGCATAGCAGCCCCTGCCTGGCAAGAGCACTTCACCTTCTAAGCACCTACCCTTCCAAAGAGTTCTGTTGCTGTGGCAACGTGTTGGAAAGCTTTTATTAAGACAGCAATATCCTGCAAATGGTCACAAAGAGACATTTTTTAATTAGACACCACCACCTCCCGGTCAGCGCTGCAGAACCTTTGCAGCACTTTGAGACAACTACAAACAGCAAACACCAGCTGCACCGAGCAGAGATCCCAAACTCTGCCACGTTGGAAACTGAACCAGTAACTGACTAGGAGCTCAACTCTGGTACAGCTTTGCATAATATTTACATGACAAACGTCCTAGAATTCCCCATCAGTGTGTTTCTAGGAAACTCAACACCTAAATGATGCCCCAAACCTGTGTTGGAGTCAACCCCACCCCTCAGCCCTCCTCCTTCTGCAGAAGGTGCTGCAGCACATCCATGCTGTTATCAGTGACCGGGCAGAGGAACATGGCAGTCGATGTCAGGGCCCATCTTTAAAAACTGTTTGGATGTGGTGCTCAGAGACATGATTTAATGGAGGGTTATTAGAGTTAGGGTAGTACGGTGAGGTTTGCAGTTGGGCTTGATGATCTTCAAGGCCTTTTCCAACCTGAGCAATTCTATGGCATGTGCTCAGCAGACACGCAGCCCGCAGCTGTGATGCAGCATAAGGACAACAGCAAAGCAAACACAGAGCGCTCTGATAAAAAGGTTAATGGTCTGATAAAAAGGTCCAATGGAGAGCTCGTAACACAAAGATCAATAACACAATTCAATTATTTGGGAAAAAAAAAAAACAACACACACACATTAATTTCAATCAGAGGTAATGCCAAGAATGTTCTTCTTTTGAATCCAGTGTTACCTTGGGTCAACCATTCACCTTCACTTACAGATCAGGATTCCGAGCTCGGGTGATGGTGACAGCAGACCCAGAGCCTCCACAATTCGTTCAGGACACCAACACAGACTTTACCTGCACCTCATAACGGTGAATTTATGTCACATGCCCCTTTTACCACCCAGCACCAGAGGATGGAGCACAGCCACCACCACCCGCTGCTGTGAACAGCTGCTGTCCATACACAGGAGTTCTCTCCAGCATTTTTGTGCTCGTACAGACGTAGGTTATTACTGAGATACAAGGTTTACTTCTCCCAAATCTCCATCTCAGCAGTGAAGCAGAAGCAGCAAGTAAAGCATTACCTCTAGCACTGAGGGAAGCAGAAAGTTTTGAATCACAATGCAACTCTATGAATGAGAGTACAATCGATGCACGCCTAATCCTGGGCTATTTGTGCTTGGAGCCTGAAAACTGCTAACTATACACATAACTGCTAACTGTACAATTTATGTTTTCTTCAACATCCCTGGTCACATCTCTGGGAGAGGGGAGGTTTGTTTGTATTTAAGATAGTGAAATCCAGAGAAGGAGCAGCAGCATTCACTTACGCCATCATTAGGATGGCATTGATTACATTCCCAGCTAATACAGTAACTGGCAATGGATAGATGAAGATTCTGATCTTCTTGCCTGTAAGAATGACTCTGATTTGGATCCTTTGGCAGCACCGATGTGCTGTCTGTGTGTAAATGTTGCTGTGCATCTTCATGTGCTGCTTTGATGTGCAGATCCGTGCTGCTGGACAAAGCAGCAAGCTGAGCAAACAGCTCAACCCAACGTGTGCACGGAGAGGAGGAAGGTACTGTTAGTCACAACAGAAACAGAGCTTTAAGAAGAAGTAGAAATCCAATACCAATCACAAGAACATGGCCCTGAACTGAGTGTGGGGAAAAAATATGAGGGAAGCTCTCCTTGAAGTATTAAATCTGTAGAGAAGTGCCAAACATCAGCACCCTGCCCGGCCCCTGGAACCTGTGGAGCATCCAGAATTCGGCCCTTCTGCTGCTAACAGTGAAGAAAAAGTGAGCAGAACCTCTCATGACAGAGAGGGCAGTCAGGCTGAGCTGCTTTCCCCAGAGAGCAATGAGTTAAAATTCTATGCAAAAAATAAAGCACGTATTGCTTCTCTGTTCCTTTCCAATCAAAATATCCCCCAAAGCAAAGGTCTCCAGGCTCCTGCTCCCATGCTGCTGAGCAGTGAAGCTCCTGAAGAGCCCTTCCTGGCACAAAACAATACACAAAGCAAAGGTAATGCTGCCCTCCTGCTTCTGAGCACCGCATCTCCCCTGGCTGTGCTTTCACATCGGCTTTTTTGGGAGTGGTTGTTCAGTTCCAGGGCTCCTGGGGAGGAGGATGGGATAGAAACTACCATTAATGTACTGAATTACTGTTGACAGAAATAAGTTTTCAGCAGCCTGCAGTAATCGAGTGGCCTGACACTTTTAGACATTAAAAGGATGCTGCTCTGGGTGTACCTGGAGGAGGACCAGATCGATTATAATTGGGCTGAAGATGTAACTTGGTTGGACACGTCTGCAGTCCCCCAGCAGGAGCCGGCAGCATTCCAGCAGTGCTGAGCTCAGGGGCTGCAGGACAACAAAGTCACACTGCAGCTCTGCAGGGACAGAAACCTCCTTCCAGCAGAGGAACAAGGCAGAGCACTGCCCACGTGAGCCCAGGCAGTGAGCGTGGCACTCCAGCAAGGCCAGGATGGAGAGAAATGAGCAAAGCTGAAGCCCCCAGCTCACTGCACTCTGCTTAAGTGTGCGTGCTGACCCTGGGCTTTGGGTAACACCACACCGTGCCATGCAGGCAGCCCACAGCTGCAGGGATCACAGCCTGAGTCTCTTCCCAAGGCAGCACTGCCCTCGTTCAGTGCCAGGAGCACCCAGACGGCTGTGCTGGAGCACCCCCTGGTGACCCACAGCTCGCAGGAGGGCTGCTCACATCCCACTCTCAGCAGAAGGCTGCACGCACTCCAGGTCCCACCTCTGCTCGCAGCAGGATGACCAGAAGAGCAGGATTTGAGCAGAGGAGCTGATGGTTCCCAGCACATCCCTGCTTTCTCAGCGCGCATTCCCTGCTGCAATGAGCAGCAATGAACTAAACCTCAGGTTGGCAGAGAACGGCTTCATTATGCAATGAGAGCGCGCTGCCAGCAGGACCCCAACAGAGCTGCCAGGAGGAGCACAGAATGCACTGCTGTGCCATCTCCATCCTTCAGACACACCGTGCCCAGCAGAGCCCATTAGCAGACTGCACTCGGGGTTGCTTGGAGGCAGAGATCTCCTCCAAACCAGAGGAAAAGAAAGAGGAGAAGTGATTTCCATTTGGCGTTTTGCTGAGCTTGCTGCCCCTGGGATGGGAGGACTCATCAGAAAACTCATCTGCCAGCTGCAGATTGGTAACATCACAACATCACCTCCATGTGCAAAAAAAAAAAAAGAAGCAGCAGCAGCTCAAAACTGATTTATTTTGCTAATTTAATAGAAATAACCAAAACAAACCGGTTTTCAAACAGTGCTTTAAACTGAACTAATACAGCTTCTACAGCACATTCCAGAGTACGGAGAAGTATTTACAGGCAGCTAATGCATTAAATAACTATTTAAAGAAAACCTTTTTATTACACACCGGCAAAAAACACGGGAACAGAGCAATTAGAAACCATAACCTCGTTTAAAAAAAAGTTAAATATGATTATTTAGGTAATACAATACCACAGAAACAGCACTTTTCTGAATAATCATATTAAACAATGAGCAATGTGTGCAAAAAAGGACCAGTAATTACTGGCAGCAAGAAATACTTGGAGAATGTCATGGACTGAACCCTTCCACGAGTGGATTTACAGGTAAAAACCAGCTCTCAGCTGAGGAATTGGGCTTATATACACGTTTTGTGGTGTTCAGGATGGAGAACCTCCCCCATTGCAGGCCATGAGCACACACGCACCTATTTTTTAATGTAGCACTCGCTCTACAACAGGTCAAACTTAACTTAGAAAATTATTTTAGCATCTTCCCTTATACAAATTCAAGAAATTCTAAAGCAAGCAGCCTCGAGCTGCTTGGATCACTCATTACAAAAGGCCCAAACTGCATTTCAGGCATTTAGCAATCTGCTAATAACAAAGATACCCAAATTAACAGCCATTTTCGAAAACTGATTCCGTTCCAGTACATTGGAAAGCATATAAAGCTGAAACCCCGTAAGCAAACACAGGAATGAGATGGAAGAGTTGCTGTACAAGCACTGGGAGAAAATAAGAAGTTGCCATATCTCGAGATACAGTGCATACATTCAATCTCAAATATGTCTATGTAAACCGTGGCATATATTCTTATTATTTTTAAAAAAGTACCTCCATTATTTACTCAAACAGCTACTTTTTAAAAAAATAGGCAACTTTCCCCTAGTTTTTAAAATAAAATGCCACACTATATCATCAATAACTCCTGCACACTTGGTTTTTAAAAGCTCACTTGGTTTTTAAAAGCTAGGCTCGGTGATACGCACACAAACTTCCCTATAAAAGCATTATCCAAAGAAAAGGACTCTCCTGATGCTAATAGGCAACAAAGCACTTTTATTGCTTTTTTTTTTTTCATGGGAGAGAGTCAGGAAAACAAGGAAAAGCTGAATTGCAGCACACCACACACAGCCTAAACACACACAGCTCAGCCACGAAGGCAGCTCACATCACAGAGCACAGAGTTGAGCTCGTTTCAAAGACTTCTCTTCCTTCAGCTTGCAGAACTGCTCTCCAAACGCCGCCCTGATCCATTATTAAGCATGCTGACATGGCCAAGGGCCACAGGAAAAAGCGGTGGTGACATTCAAAACCAAACAGAAATCAAACCACCAAAGCTACGTGCATTGAACAGAGCATTTCCATCCTCAAATTCTGGGGAAGATTCTTTTTTTTTGGATAGCAACTCAGCCTGGGTGTAAGTGTAGGCCTCTGGGCTCCAGGGCGCAGCTACATAAAAGACCTGAACCTACATAGCTGGTTAAATTAGCACTAATCACTAGTAATTACAAGGCAGGATACCTGCTGAGGTAATTGAGAGATCCGCACGTAGCATACTGTACACTTGTCACTCCTATTTCAAAAGCAAGTTGCCTTTTACTTCTTTGGATTAACTGAAACTTCAGGGTCATTTACAACACAAATTAAGACACTAATGGTCTTTGTACAGAAACGTCTTCAAGGAGAGCACAGTTACCCTGGATGCAGGACCACCTCCTTGCTATCACAGACAGCACAGCAGGCAAGGAGCGCGCCCACAACAGCTTTTATCTGCTGTAATTTATGCTGTTTCCCAGAGTAACAAACTGCCACTTGCCCATATTGCACTCATGGAATCTGGCACAGGGATGCTCAGAGGAACGCAGTGGCCTGTCCACACAAAACCCATCCATTTCCTCTTGAACGAGTTGCATCCAACGTTGTGTTATGAGGCAACACAGCATTGCTTCGACTGAGCAAACCCTGACCAGCTCCAGGATGAACACCGACAGACTACACAGTGAGGAGTGCATCAGCAGAGCCCATCGGTCCCTTTGAGTATTTTCAAATGCAATTTAGCTGATTTCAAAACAGCCCTTGTATTTCTGCGCTTGGAATTCAGAGTGTTTGTTTCTTTGTATTAAAGAAATGCTTAGGACTTTTTGCAAGGTTCCACATCGCGCTACTGAGGACTGATGAGCTGAATAGGAGGACTGACGCTGGATGCTCACTGGGTTCCACGTGCGAGGTCAGAGTTTAGCATCACTCTTGGTTTGCAGATGAACTCGTGGAATACAGACTAACTGGCAAGACTACAAAGTTCGGTTCACTCTCTGAGAAAGAAGAAAATCTGCCAGAGAGGCTGTTTTAAAACATTGACGCATCTGCTCTGGAGTCTGGTAGCTGGGAGGAAAAGAGATGCTACCCCCTCTGCAGCAGCCAGGGTACACATTACCCCTGCACCACAGCTTCCTATTGGGGTCCTTCTCCCATTCAGTGGATGGGACAAACCATTTGTTCCGCGCTCCAGTTCAGGCAGTAGGAATCTGCAATCAAGGACCGGTGCTTCACAAAGTGAATGGTGACAAAGCTGAGGCCTGAAGGTACAGAACCTAGAGCGCTTAAGCACCTAAAAACAGTGACCCCAATTGAAGAGAATTCACAAAAAAAAATCTTATTTTCATTATAATTTTAATAATATTCTTTTGCAAAATGAAAATGAGAAACTAGAAATGCATAAATAGGCAATACACATAGCCATTAATGATGCCTTGTTACGATCGGTGTCCTATTCACACATCTCATCCTCTGCTAAGGGCTATATGTCAATATCATACACGTTTGAGGAGGATAACTTTTCCTTTTGCATACAAACTGGTAAAAACTAGATTGAAGCTGACACTATATGGACGTCTGAAAAAAATGGAGAAAAATCAGTTTGTCTCGGTGGTACTGTTCATCTAATCCAAAGATGTGAGCTCAGAGTTACAAATACCTTCAGTCTCCTTGCTTTTGGTGAGAGGGACAGTCACAATGTACACCTGCTTGGCCGCTAGAAAAAGAAATAAAATCTCAATTGATTTGCATAAGCACTTCTGAGAACGTATCTCAACCTGATACACTGTGCTGGAAATACTGATCTTTACCATTGTTTAGTAAAGTACGTACGGTGAACAGTCACAGGACTTGCCCATGCTTAATATATTAAAACCCCAGTAATATACCACAGAACTGCTGTATTCACACAAAGTCTTATGGCGAATTTATAGTCTGTCATCTTGACCTCATCTGACTACGGAATTTCTTCATTTTAACTTTTAACAAGATCTATACGAAGGCCAGAAATTACATTTCTCGGTTCTAGTATTGATTTCTGTGTTAGCAAAGCAACTGTTCAAACTGTAATTACTTTGGGATGACCTCATTTCTAACCTGAAATGCTAGAATGAACACAGCGTGCAATGTGTAGGCACTGCACAAGTGGAATTGAGAAGTTGACCTCTTCAGTATTTGACCAGAAACCATTCAATGCCAAGTCCTGGCCTGTGCAAGCAACCCAGTCTCAACGAGTTTATTCCAATCTTTCCAGACCATTTCACTCACAAGCTGCTTCTGAAGAAAGTTCTGAGTAGCACTCTTAATAAAAGTAAGATATAATCTCAAAATGAATGCAATGTTAGAAATAGACAGCATATATTACAAATCTTTTCTTGATAGGAACAATTCATAAGAATACATATTAGCTTAAAAACAGGTCAGCAAATGTTGCTGATCTGCAAGAAATCTCAGTTTACTATTTACAAGTAAGACAAAGTGAATACAGGAAATTTTACACATTTGGTAGTTAACAGATTATTGTTTGCTGAGCAGTCTATTAGAAACTGATATTTAGGAAGACTGGAAAAACACCCCAACCAGTTATTACCTCTTTAAGTACAGAAAACGAGATAACAAATGCTGAAGGTAACATTCTGCCTCATTAGGGGGACCAAGAACAGATGATACAACTCAAGGGTTTGTGCCATGAGTACAGGATTTGTAACAAACACACCTCGCCCTACTGAAAAGCAATCGCTGCAACCATTTAGCCTCAATCTGTCAAGAACTCACACTCCTACAGTCGCCAATTCAGAACAGTTTAATGATGTTGTTGTTTTTTTTTTTCTTTTTTCTTTTGCTGTACACAAAATGTAGTAAAGAAAGTCAAATTTAAGTAACTGGATCAACACAGAAGATCAGTTATTCACAATAGCATTTAAATGAGATGTTGAAAGCAATGACCCAACACGCATTTAAGTTCACACAAAGAGGGGATTTGGGGAAAGTTGCTTACAGTTTTACATGATAGTCCAGCATGAAAGTAACACATAGCAACTGTATTGGTCCAGTCCTGCACAACACTTTACTAAGCCGTCTCATCTGTACATGGAACATCTCTTTTCAAATCTGCTTCTCTTCAACATTCACCCACCTCTATCTGAGACCAGGATGAGTGTGTCCCCTCCATCAGGAAAAGAAAGGAAATAGTAAATAACCAAGGGAAAAAAAAAAAAAAAAAGTACCCATCAAAAATTTACAATACAGTTTTTCCCCTTCTGATGAGAATACCTTTCTGTACAAGTGTTTTTTGTACTCTAATACTGTTTAAAAAGCTATCAGCTTCTTCAAGACGGCCACCATAGGCATGGTAATATTCCAGGAACACTTAAATAACAGTTTTTACAATAAATTTAAGGTCCATATAATTAGATTACTTTATATGCACTGGTCTCTCATCTGATTTTAGGCGTTTCCTACGTGGCTGTATAAAATCTTCATCGGAGTCCTCAGTTATTTCACCATCATCCTCTTCCTGCTCAAATTCAGGCAAAGGCTGGAAGGTCCTGTCTGGGTAGATCTCTGTAAGTTTATCTTCAAAGTATAATGCAACTGCCTTCCCTGCCTGTGCTACTTCTGAATCAGCCTGTAAATAAAAGAAGACAGGAATATTCACCTGTTGGAAATGCACATCCCTTCACCAAGTGTGCATGGTCTAAAACGCTTACCTTCAAATTAATCTCTTGTGTTTCTGCATAAACTTGAACAACTTTCATCATCTAAAAAGGATACCAGAGTCAAAAAAAATGAAATTATAATCCTTTCTAAAGTTATGAGATTGCATAGGCTTGGATGACTACAGTCAGCCATAACAGGAAAACAGTTTGTTGTGGACTACAACTCTTTAGTTCTCAAACTTAGTGGAAGCAAGTTTAAAACAGTCTTAAGAGGGCAACATGAGGTAAATAAACCCTTGACAAAACACAGTTTTTGTACAAGTAAATGGTTCCAAGTCATTTTATAAATTGCACACTACTCATGACTGCTTTCTTCATTACAAACTCATGCATTACCACAGAAAAGTCTCAGTTCAATCGTAACAGTTAAGTGTTCCATGAGACTGTTTTCTTGGGAGCACACTCCACTTTATTTTTCTTTAAGAGAACATGGCTTAGAGGACTAGACCTGGTGTTGTTTAATATTAGAGCTCGAGGTGACTCATTTTTTGCCATTAGTTGGAATTTTAAACAGAGAGACAAGTCTGAAACACCTTTTTTTTTAAAAAAAAACATCCATCAGACCTTGCTCCCTGGATTTACTTTTGCCCCTAAGAGTTGTAGCATGTCTTCCTCTACACAAGATGCTTCATTAATTCCCTTGAATGAGAAGTTCACATAATTGCAACTTCTTCCACCTAATACAGAGACACAAGGGAGTCGGGTTGTCAAAGTCCCAAATGATTGTAATTACAGTGTACAGCATCACAATCTAAGAAGTACTTCAACTTGATTTTTACTAGTGTACTCATGAAGCAGTCAAGATTTTAAATACGTATCTGTGTACTTCAATTTAGCTCTTCACACAGCCAGAAATGTTGCCCAAATACTGCAAAACTTGCATTGCATTTTACAGAAGAAATACTAACCATTTGATGGATTTTTAGGATCAACAAAGAAGCCATTTCTGGCAATGCCTTCTTTCTAGGGCTTTTTGTGTTCTATCTCAGAAATGCCTTTTTTTTTCAGCAACTGCTCTGTTGCAGTACACCACCACAGATGTTTTTGATACTCAGAATCTTTTTTCCATTGTTCCAACTAATGATAGCACCCATGTGGTGTATCTCTCCAATTCACATCCCACGTGTAAGGTGCAAATATTTCACTATCAGATGACTTCACTGCAAAGTCAGTCACCTTTCCACCACAGAACTCCATACAAAAGTCACCTCCTGAGCACAAATTTTTATGATAGCCCATCTACCCATGAGTTAAAGCACTAAGGACAGACACTAGGAATAATGAACAATTTGCTGTTCTGGATTCAGCCTGCATCTGACACAAAAAACCAGTACAATATTTGTCAAAAAAGCACTTTTTCTCAGTAGAGTAGTTTACTCAATAGATACAATTCTACTGTTAAGTCCTGAGTTTAAGAACAACAGTTTGAGTCATTTTAAGGACTTTAGATCTCCTCATCTAGCTGAAAACAACAGCTAGTTCTGTAATTGCATAATTTTTCATTATTTAATGAATCAGCATCTGCTCCATAATAAGAACTTTACAACTGGAAGTACAGCTTCTACTTGGAGAAGCTTCAGAACCATGCTGAAATAAATTAAAAAAAATAAATAAATGAATACAGATTGGAAGTTAACGTACTTCATTAAACCTTTCACAGTTCTTGAAGATCAACCTGACATCAGCCACAAAGTCCTCGGGAGTTTGGTAATGCTGAGAATGCTTCTTTTGCAGTTTCTTTTTCACTGTAGATAAATCCATTGGCTTCTTTATAATTTTGTAGTAGTTTGGTATCTGTGAAGAACAATGATTTATCACTACAATGACGACTCAGCTCTCAGAACCAGTAAATTTCTTTGCTTCTCAAAGTATCAGCCAGATATTATCATACAAAGTATGCATGTGCACTAAGTGGGAACAATTTCCTTTCCTCAAACTTTCTAACAACTTCTTCCCAAACTTCACCACCTGTCACAGAGCAGCAATACTTTTCAGTACATTTGTTAGCCTTACAACTGAAAATGGAAAAGTCAAAATAGTTTCTTTCATCCCTTCACTTAAGATTGTTTAATAAATTTTTTTTTTAAAAGTTCTTCTAAATTTTCATGTAACATTTTGAATTTAATGAGTATCCTGACAAGCCCTCCTTCAAGTCAATAAGAGTAACTTCAAATACTGGGGCTTAGGACTGAGGCTAGAGCTTTTGCATGGACAAGCTACAGAATCAGCTTTTTTATCCTTCAGAATCATGAAATTCTGAATGATTTAGACTGATCAAGGGGACCTGCTTCAAGTAGAAGCAGTTAGTTCCATCCCAAACTCACCTCTAGCCTTTACAGAGATGCTATGATAAAAATAAATCATAAGCTATTTCAAAAAAGGAACTCACCGAGGCTGGGACTGGCTCTTGAAATTCAATGCTCAGCTCATGACAATACAGGTAAAGCAGGAGACGTTCACATTTCTTATAAAGAAATAAACAGCTTCATGTTAACATCTTTAATTTATCCTTGGTCCAGAAGTTTGTATTTCCTAATTTTAAATGGGTTTGTACTTTGTACTGGAAAATTTAAATACGATCTCTACAAATTTATAAAATGTGAAGGTCCTTAGGAGGGCATTGGAGGGTGGGGTAAGGAGTAGAACAGCATCCTACTGTTCACATAGCAGGGATATGCTCCCCTTTTTGCTTTCTTCTTCCAAACAGATATCTAAGGCTAAATCAAACATGTGGAGGCACACTAATAAAAAGTCAAATTAAAAAACCCAAACAACTACAACTGTATTTGCCCAAAGGTAACTGCATCTTACAGCAAAAGACTCAGTTGAGACTTTTCTTCTTTTCCCCTAAGAGACATAATTTGAAATCAACTATAATCTTTCCCTGCTCAACTGTTTTTCTTTCCTTTGGAGGAATTTGATTTGATAATACCATAACACTTTGTGCACAGGCTGACTGATAAAGCTAAAAATAATTATGCCAAGGTCATTAGACCTTTCCCAATAAAGCAATAATTTGTAGCATCTCTCACAGCATAAACTTAACACGCCAGGCTCATGTAACTATTTGTAGGGAAGCTGTATCACTTTTAAAGCCTACTTAAAAACACAAAGGGGTTCGTGTACATTACAGGATGCATTTACATGCAAGTTCTAGCTACTGGATTATTGTGGTTTCACTGTAAGGGACAACTTCCAAAAAGTCACTGAGACCAGGACATGTGCTCACAAGCAAGATAATCTTATTAATCACTTTGTTGCTTTGTTATACCTGCTACTGTAATTAATATGCTGCAGTTGAAGCAAAAATATAGTGAGAAATAGTGAGGGACAGGTAATATCAGAAGGCACTTTTTTTCTAAGAAACTGATTCCTACAGATCTGAGACGTACCCTTTGGTCCACAGGACTCAGGCCTTGTGCTGTTTTCCCTTTCTTGCTGTGTTGCAAGTTGTCACAATCATACTCTACTTCTGGTTTGCTTAGATCTCTGCAGAATGTACATATCCAATCTCCACTGAACAGAAAAAAAAAAGCTCATCAGTGCTGACCACAAAAGACTTTTTCATTGGCTCTTACAAGTCACACTGTACAATATTAAAGACTTGGATATATAAAGATAGGGGATAACCCATAATGTTCAAGGTAAATACCCATCAGGGACATTTTTCCTGCCCTCATATTCCTCTCCCAAAGATGCTCAGATACTTCAAAACCACTTCCTCACCATGACTTCAAAATGAACTTTCCATAACAGAATCACACTTTGAGAGATTATACTTCCATCAAATAAACATTCATCAGTTATGTGAAAATAATCCAGGCATGCCTTTAAAATGCCAAATTTTTTACTACAAAAAGTCATGCAGAGCTGGCAGATCTTGAGGAGTACCAAAACCTTTTGGTACCATCTTGAAATCTGTCATGTGACTGAGACCACAGAGATGCTGTCAGGAACCAATTCACTGTTTCTGGTTCTGGTACCTTGGAAAGCTGAGCAGTGTTGGAACATGACAAGTCAGGTGAAACACTTTGGGGCACTTTTCACAACATAACAGATCTCCTCCGTTTTGGCATACAGCACACCAGTCTTCATTCGGGTCATCATCCTTATTACTGCCTTCTCCTCCACTTCTAGCTGATCTGTGCATTAGACTCCGCATTGGGGATTTTCCATTGAGAAGGCCATGCCCAGACTGTTTGCAGCTTTCACTCAAGTCTCCTGGCTCAGTTTTTACATGATTTTCCAGACTTCCTAAGGCTTCCAATTCACTTTCCAGATGCAAGTTAGTGGACAGTGGTGGTGTCAAGCTGCTCTCAGGACTGCTAAGCTGAAATGAAAGCACATGAAATCCTAAGAGTCAGTTTAACAAGGGCATCTTTCCCCTTACATCACAATGTGTCACCCACCATTTAAAAGTATTACACACCATCTGCCCAAGTAACAGCACATCATTCTGTAGACCTGAGTACTGAAACCTACTTTTTCTTAAGTCCAACCTTTCAAGAACAGACTCATTTCTACTAGCATATGTCACGATAAGCTTTTATTTATGCTCTGACATATAATTCCTGATTGACTGCAAGATGTCTCAGTATGAATACATACATATGAAATCCTCATGATCTCCTACTAACAATGGGTTAATCACAGCTTTTACTAGTTAGGGATTAAAAGCAGCAAACACTCTACACTTGCTGGGGGTATTTCGCTTTGGTAACTAATAAATCTTACATGCAGACTAAGCTACATCTGTCAGAGCACAGTATCAACAGATAAAGTCCTGAATACAGGCCAAATCAAAATAAAGTTCTAACTCTTCTCCTGAACTACTTCCAATGAGCAACCATCTAACACAACACACAAAACTTTTGAAGGACTGGGTATGATCTGCAGCCACATCACTACGTCAAGTCCTGTCCAATCAGCAAGGGAAATATCTGCCATCACTTAATGTCTTCCTAAGACAGCAAGTCATTTCATGACTCCCAGTGCCATCTTATTGGTATTTGTGTCACAAATCTCTAATAATTAAGAGCCTTAGCAGTGCTACACAAACAATTCACCATTAGAGCTGGCACACACTTAATGTTCAAAGATACTTTTGTGAGATATATTTTATAATAAAATATAAATAAAATATATAAAATTATAAATAAAATATATAAAATATATATACTGTTATATATTTTATATATATATATATATATATATATATATCACAAAGATATATTTTGTGAGCAAAATATCTCACAGTCTTCAGAGTCTGTTAAAGGGATAATGAGGCTTAAGAGTAACACTGCTTCATGATTTCAGGACTCCTAACCATGCTGCTAGGAATACTATAAAATACTGTTTCACAAACTAACTTTACCATGCAAGCGCTCCTTCTGCCATCCTCTGTTTTCTCCTGCTTTACTGTTCCTGAGAAACTGCATATCTCTTCCTCTGTCCCCGGCTCTTGCTTGACTTTTACCTGGTCAGACTTGAAGTTAACACTAGTTTTCTCAGCAGTTCTGCCTGAGGAGCCACAGCTAGAAAAATATGGGCACATAAATAAGAGGAAAACGCATTAGAACAAAGAAATTAAAGTGTGCCTGAATGATTTCAAAGGCAAAGCGTGTCACAATTTTTGTAAGATAGATCAAGTTTACGAGACAGCAGAGAATTGTTTTAAATAAAAATCTCCTTCCTGCAAGCACTCCCCACTTACTGGGTCACAGTCACGATAAAGCCTTATTGATCTTTTGCAATTCATTTTTTGACTCCTCTGTCTGATGGCAGCATTGATGTCACATACTCACCTTCCTCTGCTACCTGTGCTGGAGGTACTAGGTGGCCTCACAGGAGTGTGGGAGTTGGATAAACCTGAAAAGAAACAGTGTAGAAATTGACTTGGTACAAACTTACTGAACAACACCCACCAAAAATGGGTTGTAGTAACATAAGACAAAAATATAGCACTGACAGATCAGTCTGCATGTGTATCTGGAATACTGCATTCATATGATGGCAACTTGTTATTGTAAAGATATTTCAAGGAAATATCTTTAATTAAGTTCCCAGAAGAACTTTTCTCTGAGAAAAAAACAACTTTTAAGCTTACAGAATATCACTTTCTTCGTGGCAGGAATTGATAGAAATACCCGTTGCCTTTACCTGATGACCCTGGAGATAGAGCTGAAGGTCCTGGGGAAGGATTCATGGTACTTGTGGGTTGTGGGGGTAGATGGCTGCCTGTGATGTATCTGCTTAAAAGGTTATCCAAATTACTTGAACCAGCATCTTCAAGCTAAAAGGCAAAAACAAGAAAGGCCTAATTAAGTTTCCACATCTTTACACTGTGATCAGCATCTTCACTGGAACTGACCACCATCTCCTCAAGGAATTTGGGCATCAGCAAACATTTTTCTCAGTTCCATACAGAAATCACTCTGTCCAAACAGAAATCCCTACTTAAAAACTTCATGTAAGATTTTTCAGAAGCTCCTGATTATCTGAGTTCTTCCACTATGGTCATGATGTGCAATTAGCATTAGGCCATTCCAGACTGTCTTGGTTCCCAGATGTCCAGTGTGTTAATTATACAAGTGCTGCTAGTGACATGAATTAGCTTATTACTAATGCTGCAAGAGTGATTCCATAATTAAGATATTAAGAGAAATCATGAACTTGCTTTTTCTTAATATGATGCGAATTTTCCTCCTGTCATTCTTTTTTTTCTTTTTTCTTTTTTTCTTTTTTTTAACACACATTTTAGACACTACTACAAACAATGGAAAAGATACCCTGTTACTTTGACTACAAAAAAAGACCAACCAAATAACAGCATAATTTTGAACACTGTCTTCGAAACATATTCTATTCAAAGTGATTTTTTATGTCTGAAAGCAACTCTGAAAGATTAAGCTTGAAAGAACTGGATAGGTTTCTTTCATAAGGTAATATCTGTAACAGCAATTATATATGAATATAAATACAAAAAGATATTAAAAAAACCCAGCATCTTTATAGTACTGTGTTTTCAATACACCTAAAAGTTGTGTATTTATGTTTTAGAAACCACTATCAGTTATTCTGACTTGATATATAAAACTTCTGATGGGGTACAGCTGGTCATAATCAGTTATAACTGCATTTTGTTCTGCCTGAACAGAGCTTCAGCACTACTAATCAATCACATTCAGAGATGTGAGCCTTTCCTTTTGTTACTCTGATGTTAGCAGCAAACTAACATTACCTGCAGCCTCATCAGAAAAACAAACACAAAGCCCTCAAACCCAACTCTTTCAGACTAAGAATTACAAAATTATTGGCATTACAGCTGGCCAGATGCTTTGAAATTTAAGATGTGTTTTTAAGCAGATTGCTTCCTGTACAGTGTCAGGACATCCAGGCAGCAGTGGTCACGCTGCATTTGCAGGCAGACACTAAAACCAGATAAATCTCTGTTTAAGTGTTATTGTGGAACCCAGCATTGTCACAGGCCGAGTATACCAGCCCCATATAGTCAAAAACAGTTACACACCCAAGGCCATGGCTAAAGACTTCAATTATGTTTCAACTTTAAATAATTAAACCATTCCACAAACACTGATAACCAGATGAAGAAAGCATAACGGCTCGGTCCTCTCCACTGACCTGGATGGGTGGGATATCTGGCAGGGAAGGTAAATTCTCTGGATTTGTTACGGAAGGAATGAGTTCAATTGCTGTAACAGACGGACTTGTTGGGCCACGGTTTGCACTTGCCATTGTTGCTGTAGTAGGACTAGTTGGATTAATAGTGTTGTTGTGCACAGAAACAACTGGAAAAGGCCCCGCATGCCCAGGGTTAGAATGCTGTAGGAAAAGAGAAGAGACAACGACTGCATTAGAGACAAATCGTATAGCCAGCCTGCATGTAAAATCACAGCACGTGCATTGTATGGCAGTCCTCAACACAAATTTAGTAATGGAGGGGGATGGATATAAATTCAAATCCCTATCAGTGTAACCTGGCAGCACTGAATGCAAAGCAACTGCTATGTATGTTCACTTGGAAAAACAAGTGACCAGATCTTAAACATGCAGTACAGATTTGTCCTGAATTTCTCTCAAATTATTCTGATGTTATTTTCTTGAAGCAATGACCTCCTCCAGAGGACTCTAGAGTTCATGTATCTGTGTACAAACACTACTTGTTCCAAGTCATTTTGGTTTCCCAGTCACATTAATGTTGATGATAACAGGTATTTTTAACACCACATGTTGCTCAGCACTGTGCTCCAGGTTTGAATTTAAAAACACTTCAGAATGTGGTTTCTTTAAAAGCCTCTAAATCACATCACTCTCAATTTCACTATTCCTGACTATTCCCTAACAAACCCCAAAACTGAATGCCACTACAAAGTGAAAAACTGCAATGTTTTGTTTCACAGAACTAAAATGCAGTACATTTTAGTAACACAAAGAAGCAAATTCTTTTCAATTTTAATGTTTTAAATTTTCTTACATTCAGTAGCAAAAATGTCACAGTACAGTATGCAATATGACAAAGCATATAAATATGTGTAGCTGTGAGTTATTAAGTTACAGATAAACACATTTAAAGCTGGAGGTATCATCTACTGTAATGAAAGTTTGGCACGATGGCACAAATGAAGCGTGTACACAGGATATACTTGTCTTTGAAGGTGAGGTTGCATCATGGAGTATTGTGGTCCATTGTGGCGTGGTATTCCTGGTATACGAGCAGCATTCTGAGCCATTCTCATCTGATGTGCTTGGAAAGCCCCACAGTTCATGTTACCTCTCTGCATGGTCTGCATGCTGATCAACCTGGGAGGCTGCAAGGGTTTTTGTTTTTTAAAATTTTTGCTTTTAACATGGAAACAAGAAGCCGATTTCTTTCCACAGAAGTAGGTTTACTAGTTACATAACACCAAGAAAGGCCAACAGTTGTCATACTTAAAGCATGTCAAACTTCAAAAGATTTTCATGTTTACAAACCGTTTTGTTTTGAAAGGGCATTTTAAAGTCTCAGTGATATGGTGAAATGTGAAATAACAGCATACAAGACACTTGCCTGCTGCTGTAAGACTTGAGGATTGGTTTGTCTGGGAACTGACCCAGATGGCTGTCCCATCCTCATCTGCTGCAATTGCTGATGCTTTTGTGCATACACCTGTTGCTGCATGTGCTGAAGTCGAAGCTGTGCTAGATTGATTTGTCCTGGAGCTTTGTTGATGTGGTTTGTTCCTGGAGGAGCTTGTCCAACCACTACATTAGGAGTGTAACTAGGAGCTGGTTTATTTTCAATAACAAGGTTACCTGAAGAATAAAACAAAAGAAGAACTAGTGAACAGTTTCACTTCCATTATCATCCAAAAGCCAGTAAATGAAAAATGATTCAGATGTGTCTAACTGATGTCCCTCAGGGACAGTAACAAAGCAATTTAAGTATGAAATTTTCTCATTAGGTCTTCAGAAACCATACAAGAGAAAAGCAAAAAGAAAACCAGAAGAACTACAATTACAGAACTAAAAAGGAGGAAAGGCTAAAAGAACTGTATCTGCAAAGCTTCCAAGACAAGAAAACAGACATAACTGTTCTTCATGTTCAACATAAACACACAAGACAAGAAATTTTAAAAGTCCTAAGAGGGGGAAATAAAATAACAGTGAGAATGAAATTTCTGTAAGTAAGGAAGCAAACACTGGGAAAAGATGTCTAGAGACAGTGGATAGCATCCCATCTTTAAGAGCAAGTTATGTTAGCATGACACAAAGCACTGCTAAAGCTAAGTTCTGTCTCGATATAATCATATGGATCATACTGTCTCTAGGTATTTCCAATCCTCTCAGTTGTTCAAGTATCAGAGTAAACACTCCAAATTTTCTCACCTAAATTGACAACGTTCTTTGCCCAAAATGTGGGGTCACAATGAAAGCGAATTGCTCCGTTGGCAGCTGGGACAGGATCACAACGTGCCTTCAAAATATGTCGCAACTGGAATGTTATCTAATGGAAAGCAAGAATAAGAATGTTCATGACAACAAAATAATGAGAATGTTAAGAAGCGTGCACTTGCCCAGTGAGTTTAAACTGCTGGATCACTACGAAGGACTACAATTAGCATGTTTGGTTAATAGCTTGGGAAGCATTCTGTTCACTGGCAAAATCAACCACTGTACAACAAATATTTTACTGAACCCAAAGTGCTATGGCAGTACTGCTACTCAATTTCTACATGACTCAAGTGAAATGCTGAGTTGCCTTTACAGAGCTTTACCCCACTCCTACAATAAAACTGCTACGTCCTTAATTTACAAATGAAACTTGTTCTGCAAGTTGGAAAACTTATCCTATTGTCATACTGGTGGCTGTTTTGTTTTGTTCCTTAAACGGAGCGCAGGTAAGTCAGTTTTTCCTCCTTACATATAATCTAGTGAATCTACAAAATACTTAGGAAATTCTTTTGAGTAAACTTTCTCTGTACTGCACAGACAAGTGGGAGGATGTTTCCTTACCAGCCGTTTACTGTACAGCAAAGCAGTACTGCTGCCACTTGCAATAGCCCAATTAGTAAAGTTCATCACGTGCTTCACTTGCCGCGAAAGACCGGTGATGTCATTTTGTTGTTGTATTAACTTCATCTGCCTTTCCTTCGTTACATTCTATGAAGAAATAAAAACCTTTATTACAATGGAGACTTCAGATTTAACAGGCAAATATAAACTGCTATCACAGTTTTCATAACAAAAATCTGTAACAAGCTAAAAAGCTTATACTGATGCTTATATTCAGAGTAGCTAAAACCACCAAGGAACAATTCTCTATTATTGCAGTCTATCAGCCTTCCCATGTGTTTCAAAGTGCAGGGAAAATGGCTCAGATAAGCGCTTCGTTCCTGTTTTATGGCAGGGAAATCTCAACTACTAAAACCAGACCAGCTCCCTCTTTCTCATACTGCCACTCACATCAGCGTGACAGGGAAGTGAGGAGTGATCCAGATGAGTTGCCAGCATAACAACCAGCTCTGTACTGAGTGGAACCCCAGCAGCAGGAAGTGACAGCCACTGGTGGTCCGGCACTCTGCACACCAGCTTCCTATCCCAACCAGAAAATGCCTCTAAATACCTCCTGAATATGGCAGATAAACTCTGCAGCCCCTCCTCTGCAATGCTGAGCCTTTGTTGACCTGCAGTCACACCAAACAGTTTTCAAATACAGAATGTGAATTCTCGATGGGAGATTGCAAACAGGGAACCAACACTTATTTTCCCTCTTAACTATACCTCAAGGTGCTGTAGGAGAGATTTGCCCTTTTTATTGATTTCATTGATGAGGGTGAATATAGCCACTTTGATTTCCTGTTCTACTCGTTTGTTAGTTTCATTTACTTCTTTTATCCTAAAAAAAAAAAACAAAAAAGAGAGAGAGAGAAATGTAATGTCAGGCAGACACTTTCTGTTTTGCCTCTAAATCCAACTTCCCACCCTTGCAAGGTAAAGGAAAAAAAGTTCTAATATGTGCAAAACTGACAGCATGCTTAATTTCAATCAGAAATAGCTGTTAATCAACTGGAAGAAGCCATTTAAAATTTAGTTTGGGGAAAAAAATTAAACAGTAAGACCTATATGTCATCTCAAATGGCCAACGTGTGTTCGACCTGAAATAACTGAACAGTCTTTGCCATTTATATACTTCATTTATTTATACACATGCAAAGTCCATGTGTGCATCAACACATAAATACATGTCCAAATCATTATGCCTCTCTCACTATGAAGAATTTGTGTATGATGCTTTAAATTGTTGTGCTACTGTATATTAACCAGAAAGGATGTCATTCCTGAACTTGAAATGTTCCACCCCAAGAAAGTTTGTAAACAAAACTGTCATTACATACCTGTAAACAATAAGTAATAATTCTTTTCACTAATTATTTGCCTGAAGTCGGTCTACATTCATCTCCTGCACTTTACTACTATGGCCTTTTAGTTTGTACACCTCACAACTCTTCATCACGTCCATTACTGTACTTCTTCCTCAGTTTAAGTAAAAGTCAAGCAAACTATGCTGAGTTCTGTGTACAGAATTTAACCCTGACAACAACATAGTGTTGCATTGGGATTCTTTACTTTGCCTGTAGGAGGCACAATCCCCTGCCATGAGCCAGTCTGAGTGTAAAGATTTCAAGTGTCCCTTTTGAAAGGGTTTTTTCACTGCTACACCAGGCATCGCAACTTGTAATGCCATTCATCCTGATACAAACACAAAACAAATGCTTTTCTCTCTGGTGATGGTCATTGCTGGTGTCTAATACCCTTCAGCACCTTGGACAAGCGTGCCTTTTTGTGATAGCACAACCTATTTCCTATTCAAAACCAAAACTAAATTAAAAAAAAAAAAAATCACTAACCCTTCACTGAGGCAGTAGGCATCCATCCTTGTTTTGGCACGCAGCAATCATTCCAACAGTTATTCCAACAGTTATTCCAGCTATGCTGTTTTACCCTTCTAGACCACATACAGAGCCATTTTGAAGCCATTTGCTATCATTACCAATAACATTGTAATACATTTTCCCTGAAGTTTTTACTGCTGGACTTTGTGCCCCACACTTTGACAACGTAACTGAACAACATGTGAAAGTAAACCTCACTTGCATGACCCATTTGGGTCAGTTAATCATAGCCTTTACAGAACCCAAACACACTCTGCAGAAATTCACTGTTTTCAGTGGAACCAGAAACTTTGCCACAGGCAGAAAACAGTAACAATTCCCATGCACTGTTACTGGCCTTGAATTCTTATCACAGAATTGTGTAACATCTCTTGAGCTTTCAGTTGATTTCTTTCCCACGTATTTGGGTTTCTGTGTCTCCTTCAAGCATGCACCGAATCTACAACTTGTGCACCTTCTTAAGCATTTTGGGTCTCCTGAAAGAGCTCCCAAGAGCAATTAAGTGCATGAAAAGCTTGGAGAATCACATGCCCTCACTGTCTCCACATTCAGACAAGGACACTGAGAGCATGTATTTGCTCCTTTGTCACTAAGGTGGTTCCCACGTCTCATGATCACAATCATATTAATGCAAAAAAGATAACCTTGATCTTAAGCTATTCCTAGAATTCATAGGCTGAACTACCAAAAGAAAAGCTTGTCTTCCTTTCAGATAAAATACACTAAGTTTTGCTGGCATAATAACAGTAAAAAGGTCAACTTCCTATTCACCTCCGAATCAAGTTTTTGCTACAGTTAAGGAACAGCAACAAAACTTCCATATACAACAAATACATATTAAGGACTTGTTTAGAGCCAAAACTTCTGTCACCTAGAGCTGAACTTAACAGAAACCATGAAAGGGGTTTCACTTGATCTCCCTCCCTCCCCCCAAAAAAACCTGTAGTCAATGTAAATCTTCAGTTCTAATCAAAGCTGCCATCATAAAAGATAACATCTTTGAAATTTATTTCATATAACAACTTCTTATAGAAGCACACTAGTTTAGAAAACTTTCCAAATGTTTTAAAGTTCAGTACAACCAAAGATACAGGATCAACTAACATGACAGTATCCTTCTAATCCCTTTATTCATTAAGCAGGCAATGATAACAGTTAATCATTTTGGGGTATTTACCTGTTCTGAACTTGTGTGGCTGCAAAATTGACATAGTTCTTCTTCTCAAGAAGTTTAGCCAACAGGTTCTCAATTGCACCCTTCTGGTTCTGGAAAGCTTCTTCTAGAAACTGATACCTTTTCAAAACACAGAAGAAGATCTCAGTTAACAAGGACCAATAAGGATCCCCAATTTAGATTTTGATAAAATATGATAGGTATGATAAAAATACAGAAATAAATGGGTTTTTATATACATATGTATACACATACATACATGGTTTGATTTACAAATAAAATTCTCTGTAGATGTCCAGAGGGAATGTATCTGTATGAGTAGCTCAGTTTCATCTACACAGGGGGACAATGCACTGCATCATTTGACAAGACAGCAGTCTGTGGAACCCAGCTAAGTGACACCATTCAGGGCCTAACAAACAATTCTGTTAACACTAGATGAGGAAAATGCAGTAATAGTTTATTATATTCTTTCATTAAACAGTAGCCAACTATTTATGAATTGTTAACCTGTTAGCATCAAGCACAAACAGGAATGAAAAGAAACTAGAAGACTTTCTTGAGAAGAGTACTTTTCAGAATATTTATGATCAAGCCTTTGAAAGAACAGCAGGAATACAAGGTTAATATTCTAGTAGCAGTAGTTTAAAAAGTGAAAGTTCTCCATGCTGCTCTAGCAATCTATGACATTAATTACTGCTCTGGAAAAAGAAACAAACAAACAAGCTAAATTCATGCTGTCAAGCACCTTCATAGAAAAGCGTTACTGGTAGACTAACTTGCTGATAAATATGTATTTTTATCCCCAGGTTCTCTATTACAATACTGCAAAGTGCTTTTTCAAACCTATGAGCAACTACATGACCAAGCTGCTGAAGAGTAAGAAGTTTGAACGTCGCCTAAAGAGGGTCAAACTTTTTTCTAGCAGCTGAGAGAAAAGTAAGCTTGGAGACAACACCCATCATGAAAATCAACCAAGGCCATATTTTTGTTTTCCCCCCTCCCTGCATTCAGTGATGATGTGAAATCGATACCTTGCCTTTAGAAAATTCACCCTGAATAGAGAGACCACCTTGTAACAAAATCCATGCTTTCAAAAACTGCCTCATCTGTTTGTCGTGATATCATTTTTGTTTCCAGGTGTTCGGGGCTGTAGCACTTCCTACTTAAGTGTTTTATGTGTGTCATGTAGATAGTGACAGCACTGATAACCACCAGGCTGGGTAACAGCTTCACCACACCAAACCACCCCAGAGGACATTGTTCTGAGCCCAGACAATCACACAGCTCGGTTAATTCATCACCTGAAGTTTGCAGCACTACATACATGCTCTCCTTTGTGAGGAATTATGTCTGATGGAGAGTTAACACAGCAGTTCAAACAGACACAACTGTTTGAAATCAGTAGTATTTCTTCCCCTGAGACAGTGCACCACAGGAGGTAAGACATGGTAATATTTGTACCTGTGTTCTTTGTGTTCCAGTAACTGACAGTCTCTGCATGTCAGCCTGTCACATGTTTCACAGAAAAGTTTTAACTGCTCTTGTTTGTGGACAGGACAGAAAACAGGACGTTGACCAGATGCTCCCACGGCCTCTGTTTTTAAAAATAAACCATTTTTGCATTTTAAAATAAACTTAAGACAATCTGAAGTGCAAAACTACTAACTTCCATACTAAGTAAGAATCAAGAATTCAAAGACAACTGCAGATCTGTTCTCACCCTGAAGTAATTATGGATACGTTCTTGTTAAAATAGTTACAGTGCCAGTGTTCTGTAGCTGCCCCTACTTTTCTTGTATTCAAAATGAAGGAGGAATTTCTCTCCCCATCAAAACTACTCAAAAGACACTGCTACCTGCAAGCACTGCTGGTATACACACTTGGATTTCATACTCATGTTAACAGATGAAATTCCATGCACAGTCACCTCTGACTTCCACAAGGTAGACTGAACTTCTCAAACTTTTATACCATCAGATACCCATAGATCTTCTAAATTATCACTTCAAAATCTTTATAAAGCTCAGTAAGTCATATGCAACTGAAGTGGTAAATGCAGAGCAAACATTATCATGGGTCATAAAATTACTTAAGCCCTAGCTAAACCAGGGAACTTTTTCACTTAAACACAAAGACACTGTTGAAAACATTTCTGATTTTACTAAGAAAGCGTTGCATGGTGTTGTAAAGCTTTTTTGAGCTTGGCACAGAGAAAAGGAGCTTCTGGAAGGTACAGCAGGTAAGGTTTAAAACAAGTAAACGCATCGTAGTCCCAAAAATGTCTGGAGATTGTTACAACATGCAAGTTATGGTAAAGAAAGAGAGCTCATGAATCAAAAGCTGACGCTAACTGAATGCTCACGTCTCTGAGGCATATTGCATAGCCTAGCAAGCAAGAAGGGAAAAATCTGAGCAAATGATGAATGGTCAATCCTCACAACCAATAGAGTTACTAAGGATAACTGTGTGCCAAATGTAGGCTACGTTCCTGCCATATGGACTTGCTATCAGGTTCCATCTTCATAAAGAACATTATTGGAACAGTCATTTTGGGGCACACCCCCACTCAGGTTACTGAAGTGCACATGGGGTTGTATTATCACCCTGATGGCCCAATACAGCAGTCCTAATGAAAAACATTACTAATTCTTTGCCCAGTCCTCTCATTTGACTCAACATTAATTGGTCATTGCTTACTAGGATTAAGATATTTAAATTTAAATAACTTAAAAGTTTACTTGATACAACAAGCAAAACAAGATCATTGTCCACAGGAACTGAGCTCAACTGCAACAATTTTTAACTACTAATAAGATTTTGCCAAAAACAATGGCAGAAAGCAATGAAGTGTTACTACTCTTCAATGGCACAACAGAACAAGCATGAAGACCTTAACTTATTTTAGATAGGGAAACAACAAATTTGAACCTATTCCCTCTACACAGGGAGAGTTACATCTACCTGCTCTGGGAATGTTTTCCCCAGTACTTCTGTAGAATGCAAATGACACCATCAAATGATAGCTGAGGAATTAACTTTTCCTAATGAAGTTGCATGCTTCAACTGTACATTCACTATGCACATTAATTTTTGCTAACCAGGAGATAAAACCTAAGAATGAATTCAAATTCCAATTGACTCAGCAACATCAATGCAACTGTAATATTATACTGAGTATGACTGTAAGCTTATCTGTATATACCTTTCCATGGGGTGAATTATAACTGCTCATTACAACCAAGTACAACAAAACATGATTTCATTTCCTTGGCCAGTGGATATAACTACCATGATGCCAGTGCTTTCCAGATTCCAACCCCTCCATTTAGTTATTCCATTAATTAAAAGGATCACTAAGAACTGATCTAAATTCTTTCCAAAGATGACAGTTTCATTCTGCTTCTTCTGTGCTTAGGACACTTCCTACACAGAACATCAAACAGTACAAAGTATTAGTAAATAAGCCATTTCAGTTTAAAATTTAATTTTTCCTATTTTTAAAGCTACCAATTTCGCAATGATAGCATTTCATAGATTCTTCCCAAGTCTTTGGAGAAAGCTGAAGAGCTGGTTGGTACCCAAATAATCCTCCCCCTCTATATTCACATGGGCCAAAGAGAAAACATCATTCCTACAGGCAGGACTAAACGATATGCAAACACTCACCTGAAGATACATCCTCTTTTTTTCTGATCATATGATCTTTAGTAAATTTTACTCGCTGATGAGCTTCTATGCAAGTCTTGCACAGCCATTCCCCACATTCTACACAGAATCCAACAGCACTAGCGTTATCTTCACAGCTCGTGCACACCTGCAAAGGGAAGAAAGGTCAGTTGTCATCACTTTCCTGGAAAGCATTAACATACACAGGAAAGAAAACAGGACAGGAATTCTGGCAAGCAGAAAAGCGCCGTACCTGTTCTGATTTCTCATCAGAGCTGCTCGGTGTTTCTGACGTGTCTTTTACAAAGTAGTTATCCACCAGATCTATCTGCCTGCATTCCTGGCGGCATATCGGGCACCTGATTACCCCAACTGAAAAACACAAAATGTTTCTTAGTTATAGGGAAAACAAACACAAAATCTTCAGACTGCTCATTTCAGCAGTCACCAACACAGCGCTCTTTTAGCCAAGCTAAAGAACAGAAAGCCCTTCAAGTGATGCTCAAGAGAATGTCTGAGTACCGAAGCATGATGACATTCTCCCATCTACAACAGAGGCTATGTTCTAACACAGCCCATTTCCATCGGGCTGGGGAGGCAGATGTAACATCACGACTCACCTGAAGGTTTCAGGATGTTTTTTTCAAGGAGTGTTCTACAGAGAAAGCAGAACTAATACCAAGCACCAAAAACACTTCCAAGTTTCTGCTAACAAGTCCTCTCAGTCCTGTCAGCAGCACACCACCCATTTACAGACATACAGAAGTACACAAACACAGTTTTAACAAGAGGTAACATGTAGATTAATTCCTTCCCAGCATTCTTCAAAAAACCCACTTTGTGTTCTTCTATACTTGCTATCTTACAGTTCTAAACCCTCAGCTCAACTGCAGAGAAGTCACTGCATGAACTAAACTGACTCTGAAGGATGTCCTAGGAACAAGCTGCACAGATTTAAGCACCTGTTTACCACTCCAAAGGCAGTTAATGCTTTCATCCCAGAAATGCCATCAAGTCTTAAGTTCCTACGTATTTTTGTTGTGAATATATTTTTCGAGGAGGTGCTTTCAAACTATCTGAGAATCTTTGTACATCTGTATACCTGAAAGACTTTGAAAAGTAAATGTAATTGGATGACACCGAGCTCTTTGTGGATACTCAAAAAGAACACCAGCTCTTATTTCAGGGAGATAAATCACACTGGTAATTAGCTGCCCTGCCTCCTTCCAGCACGGTGAGCCACTCCTCCCTGCCATGCCACCAGGACAGAGGGAGTTTCCCCAGGCCTGCAACAAGAGGAGTAACAAAGCACCCCAAGGTAAAAAGACAAGAAAGTAAGTCAGGAAGGGTATGACTGGAGTGAACTGAGGAGAAAAAGCAAAATCAGAACAACGTCTTCAACTTCATCCTGCTGCAAATCACAACTGAACAAGACGTACAGCAAATGACAGCCCTCAGCTAACAGGGAAGCTGCCCTTCCCAGCCAGGCCTGCACTGAGCACAGGGCCCAGCGTGACACCTGTGGGCCTCAGCAACCCGTGTGCTGCCATCCTCCTTGAGGACACTGGTAAAGAAACTGCTTACATTTCTTCTGTGGACGTTTACGACCTCAATTAGAACCTGCCCCAAACTCCACCAAATCACCCAGGAGCAATCCACCTTGCTCACCTCTCACTGCTGTTGGAGAGAACCTCATTTCAGACACCTGTCCTTAAAGACAGGTTGGTTTGGGCTGCAACACGTCAGACTGGTTTCCAAAACAGAAGCACTAGGTTAATAGTGAGTAAGTTCAAAATCCTTTTAGATGTTTGCATTGACATAATGCTGATAAAGCTTCACAGCTCAGGAAATATTGGCAAGCACTTGTGCAATCCAGCAACTCAAACTTCCCTTCCATGCTCACCCTTGGCACGTAGCAGCCTGTAGAGCAATGAATGCCTGCCACGCTCAGGGGCTGAAAGCATCCATGGCAGTGAGTGCACATGCAAAGCAGCCACATCCATTGGGAATTTAAGTGCTCCACCACGTGTTGCTAAAGATGCAATAGTTATAAACTTCCCTTATGAAAATAGTTACTGTCAAACTCATTTCAAGTGATACGTCATGTTTGTGTGGCTGTAATATCATTTTTATCTCCCTTCCCTTCCAAAGCTGATTAAAAATAGATACTGCATAATTTAAGATGTAATTTAATACAGTGTTTCTAAATACACAAACCCTGGGTATGGGATTTGAATTCAGCATCTCAAAATAATTTATGCTATGTATTGCAGCACTTGGGATTAAATATATTTTTCCTTGAATTACACATCTATACACACTGACTAATTTTCTGTTTTCTTGGCCCTTCTGAAAGCAACCTGCAGCTTCTCTTTAGGCGTTAGCCTAATGAAGGCTGGCTAGATTGGGACGTCCACAAGGGGTTGGGAGAACCACACGTTCTCTCTATTGACATAATCTTAAGATAGTGTAAACAACAACCTCAGCAAAGCAGTGAGACCTCATAGTAACCACTGTGCAGGAAAGGCAGGAGCTCTGGTTGGGTAAGAAAGTTGTCCTACAGCTCCTTTAACATTCTGAAGTCTCTAACTTAAAAATAAATGTTTTTTAATACGGTGATTAAAAAAAAAAATTACAACAGTGCATTTTCTTGTAGGCTTCTGTTCAACCTAAAAGAAAGGGAACAGCTGGACAGATGAAACATCAGGCACTGAGAAATCACCCATCCACCAAATAAAGTGCACTAACCAATGACCTAAAAGTAATTAGAAAAAGTATGAGATACTAGTTTATGTACTAAATACCTAACATAAAGATGCATATTTTAAATATATAAAGCCACAACTCTGGATGACTGCTTTTATGTTTGGTCGCTGTTTCTAAACTTTCAGGAACTGAAACCCTTCTTCTGTCTTCATTAGCAGCATCTCAAGGGAATGACAACAGGGCAGAATAGATGCTGATGTAGACCACCAGCAGCTCCTGCTTCCAGGCATTCCTACTGTTCAACCCACCAGAACAGCAGCACAGTGCTGTCAGAGAACTGCTCTGTGTGTATCTGACCCACACTCAAGCAGCTTTCACAGTTAATAGCCAATAAACACACATATTTATAATTTTAAGTACTGACAACGCTTAGGGAGAAAAATCTGAAACTAATTAAGAAAACAACCAGAAAACTATCAAAAGAACCAGTAATTTTTCGTAGCGTTTGTGATTCTCTTATGTAGGTGCAGGCACACAGAAAAATAGCAGGAAAACTTGGATGCCTGTAGAATAGTGCAGCACAGAGACGGCCTTCGGTTGCACATAACCCACTTCAGGAACAGCTATGCATATTATTTTCCAACAATTCCTTCATGAAGAAACATCTGCTCACAATTAAGGATACATCAAATGTGGGAGTGGGATTTGTGACTATCCATCTATGCCAACAGGGGATGAACCTGTGATGCTAAGCAAGAGGGTACCTCTCTGTGCATTGAGAATGCCTGTTTTCACCTGATTTGCTGGTAAACATTTCATGTGCTGTTCAACTGATTGCATTCATAACATGCAGAGAGGACTGTCCACAAAACTGCACCTCTGCAGTTCTAGTCAGTCAATGTTTTGCTCTTTAGTGACCTGTTGCACTAAGACATTTGGTCATGCAGACCAATAGACCAATTACAGATGGAACACACAGCTCCACCAGCAGGGACCCTACACACACACCTCACTCGTGATATCTGTAAGGTCCTGATCAGGAGATGAATTCTTATCACACCAAAGCACACCATCAAGCACTCTTACAATGTGACAAGATTTGAGATTCCAGGTTATCAGTAACTCAGAAGAGAGACTGTGGTTTCACTGTACCTGTATCCTAGCAGATATATCCAGACAATGTTGCTAATTACTGCTACAACGAGCCTAACTTCACAGTCTCTCTCAGCACACAACACATAAAACACAGAGCTTGGAATTTAGCAAGGGAGATCCCAAGATCACCCGAGTGCTTCAGTTAGTGTGTTTATAAACCGTGTTGGGAGCCTCGTGCTTGAGGAAGCGATGGATCTTCTTGGACCCACGTCCCAGCTGAACTGCCAGCAGTCAGCACGGCCAGGAGAACCACCACAGCTGAGTTATTCCTCGCGGAACCTTCTGACAACGCATCGCTACACAACCCAGAGAAGAGTCCTTCCCAAAACCAGACAAGTGTCACCAGAGTCCTGCCGGGGCTGGGCTCAGCCCTGAGGAACCACCCAGGGCTGCGGTTCAATCTCCTTCCATAGCACAGAAGGTACCCGGGTGCCACCCGCCTGGGCGCCGCGTTCCCAACGACGCACCGCAGGCTGCGCCCCGGGGCACCCGGCAGCACCGCCGCCGAGGCTTTATTCGTAGAGCCGAGCAGCTCAACACCTCCCAGAGCCACGCCTCTAACGCAGCACCCCTGAAAGCCAAAACAAAAAGCACGGCGCGATTCGCAGCGCCGTTCCCCAAACAAGCAGATCGACTTCGAAGTTCCGGCTCTCACGTGGAAGCGCGACGCGAGAGCGCAGCCGACAGCCGGGAAAGATTCCGGAGGATCGCGGCACCGCAACGCCGGCGGTCACGCGCGCAGCCTCCGCCGGCCCGGCTTCGGAAGGCGGCACAGAACCGGCCCGGGATCGCGCCCGCCGCCCCGCTCACCTTGCTGCACGTCGCCGTTGGCGCCGCCGGGCACGGGCACGCTGAGCTGCCGCTCGGGCTCGGGCAGACAGCGGCGGCAGAAGGAGTGCAGGCAGGGCAGCAGTTTGGGCTCAGCCTCGCGCCGGCTCTGCAGGCTCTGCGCGCACACGGCGCAGGTGTCCAGCAGCGAGAAAGGCCCCGGCACCGCCGGCGTCAGCGGGGGAACCGGGCTGGGGCCCGGCCCCGGAACCACCCCGGGCCCCGCCTCGGCCTCGGCCTCCCCGACACCGCGCTCCGCCGCCGCCGCCGCCGCGCCCGGGCTCTCCCGTTCCTCGGGAGGCGCTGCGGACGGTGCGGGCGGCGCCGCGCCCGAGGGGGACGCGGCCGCGGGCTCCAAACCGCCGCCGCCGCCCGGCCCGGCCTCGGCAGCCCCCTCCCCGCCGCCGCCGCCTCCTTTGTTTTCCGCCATGTTTCCTCCTTTGAACCCGACTCCCCGCTCCGCGCACGTACGGCGTCACAACGCGCCGTGCGCGCTCCCCAGCGGGAGGGCGGGTCCGGGGCTCGCGCAGGCGTGGCCGCCCGGTGCGAAGCGGTGCGCGGACAGACGAGACGTGACGTCACGTCACGTGCGGCCGGCTAGAGCGCCGCGCGCGCCTCTCAGAACGCTCCGACGTGAGTCGCGATTGGCCGCCGCCAACGGCGCCCCCACGCGGGCGGAGGTCGCAGCCAGGTGCCAGCCCGGCGCTGAACCGTCGTTAATGCGCATCAACCACGTGGTGAGAGGACCAGCCTTTATTGGGCAAAGCAAAGCTTATTACAGCACAGTAGGAAATGCAAAAACACGGAGCAGCGGTCAGATAAGAGCAGCTGTCAGAAGTCCTGTTGGATGTTCTCCTTGTTCGCTTCCCCATGCTGTTGTTTGATTTGGGAAATTTCATTTTCTAGCTGCACAATTGTTCGTTCAATCTCATAGTTCTTACTGACAAGAGACACCCACCTGGAAGGGAACAATTTAAAAAAGCTGTCAGGTGTTACCAGGGCTTATAACAATCTTCTGATTTGAAATCAAAAGAGTGGGACAGCAAGTGTGGCAAAGCACAGGGACATGAACAACCAGCATCTGTCACAGGATGCGACACAGCTCAGTTCACAACAGGAGTAATCTGAACAACCACAGTTAGAAAAAGATGTTTTCAACAGTTAAACCTCAATATATAATCCAGGAAATGAAATGTTGTAAGGAAAAAAGGGCTAAAAAACACTGACATCCAATATTATATAAAGAAGAGTTTAAGAAACAATCCACACAAGAAGTTCAAGCTGCTGTCACTCACTGTGTCACCCATTCACAGTGACCATTACACAGAGCTGAACTATGCACCCTCTAAAACACTGTGCAAATCAACAGCAGCCATTTGATGATCTGCTATGACAGTACTGAAAATCTGCTGATGTTCTCCATAAGGGAATTCTATACAAGAGACACTCCTGGAAGGTGTACCAAAAATCCCAGCTACTCACGTGGATTCCATTTCTCGTAGCTTTGCTCCAGCTGTGAGCTGCATGTTCTTTCGTTGCCAGTTCAGATCCTGAATGCTCTTCCTAAGGAAAAAAAAAAAAACAAAAACACACACAAAGAGACCTATGCTGTCTTTTTTTCTTCTTTGTCTCATTTATTCAAGAATGTTTAAACCTGCTGCTTGAAATTCGCTGCCCTGGAAGTACCCACCAGGAAGCACTGGTGCAGCCAGCATCTAACCACCACAAAGCAGTAATACAACATTCAGAATCCCAACAGAAGATAAAAAACATCACCTCAATATAACACCTCCATCCCTCAGTAATTTAGCAAACTTGCTAAAGCATTCACTTGAAAACAAAACCTAACATCAGCCAAGCAGAGCCAACTGCATGCTAAATAAAATGGTATCAGCAATGAAAAGGAAACATGACTGCATTTGAAAGAGGACTCTACCACAATTCATTCTGCTCAAATCAGAGGTTCAAAGAAAAACAAATAACAAAGAAAAACAACCACAGACTTTGAGTGGAATAGATGTTATAAATACAACAGGGAAGGAGGGAGGGGAAGGTGAGTCTTCTTTCATTGGACCACTACAACAGCATATACACAGCTCTTTCAGAGCTGAGGGGGTGGAGAGTTTCTATATTCCTTCCAACTTCAGTATGAGGCTATGAAAAAACCACTCACCGCAACTTCTGAAGCTCCTTCTGGGCTTGTTCTATCATATGAACCAGATGTCTAAGAGCAGAATGGAAGCAAAGCATGAGAAAAACATACAGTTACTAAGTTAGATCCATTTAGCCAACCTCCCATATAACTATTCCAGAAGAGTTCAGCATGCAACCATCCACTAAGGGCAAGCAGCATGCTTGTTCTCAGCAGTCTGTGCCCTTCACTCCTGAAGGTTATAAGGTTATGGCAACAATGATAACATTACAACATATGCAGCTTTAAGACAGACACCTTTAATAATCACTATATCCAACCCTTGCTGCCAGGCAATGTTATAAAGCCACATCTGATAGGTGGTGGTGATTTTTTAATTTTCAAGACTGTATCTGTAAGCTCACACTATTTCCATTAGAACAGTATTGAAATATCCCGTCACCTTACCGCCAACCTTCTGCATTACACACTAAGCTCACTTGGAACCAGCATTTTTTCCCCACTACATAACACTGCCTGTGCACAAGCAGCTCTCTAACTGACAAATGTATGTAAGCCAGCAGATCAGAGAATGAATCACAGAATGGCCAGGGTTGGAAGGGACCTCAAGGATCATGAAGCTCCAACCCCCTGCCACATGCAGGGCCACCAACCTCCCCATTTCATAGCAGCCCAGGCTGCCCAGGACCCCATCCAACCTTGAAAACCTCCGGGGATGGACGGGGCATCCACAGCCTCCCTGGGCAGCTGTTCCAGCACCTCCAGATCCTCCACCCAGAGCCCTTCTCTTAAGCTGATCAGCCCCTAGGCTTCTCACAAAGGTATGGTTTGCATTCTTTTCACCTACGCTTTCTTTAAAGTTAAGCTGACGATTTTTTGAAGAGCTCATCGATGCTCCCTGCCTGCAACAGCCCCGCTGCTTCCTGCAGCCACGCTTCCACACGTTTTTTAGCCATTTCAACAGTGAGTTCTGGTGAGGAGGATCGGCAGGACAGCTCTTCTACCTTCAACCACCGCGACCCCATTTCACGGGCTGTCATCCCAGCCTCAGCCTTACTCATTGTACACCTTCCAGGCGTTGCAGCCGTGCTGGGACATCAGCTCCAGGTTCTCGATGCGCACAGCCTGGTGCTCCAGCTGCGCCATGGAGTTGTTAACGCATTCCTGCCACGCCGTGATGTCGTTCTTCTGCCCGGAGGAGGGAGCCGGCAGTTCGTACCTGAAACGCAGCGCCGCTCAGATCCCGCCCGGAGCTCCGCGCCGCAATCCCCGCAGCCAAGCCCTCACCTCTTCATGCTGAGCAGCTCCAGGGGCTGCCGGGCCGCCAGGCGCTCGAACTCGTTCCGCATGATTTCGGTCTGCGGGGAGAGGGCGGTGAGGGGCGGGCGCGGCGACGGCGCGGCAGGACGGGGCGGAACGGGACGGGGCGGCTCACCTCGAAGGCGCTGCAGTCGTGTGCCGGCAGGTAGCTGAGGTAGTTCTTCGTGGGCCTGTAGCGCCGCGTCTCCTCCTCCACCAGAGCCGCAGCCTAACGCACGGAGGCGTCAGGCGGGAACGGGGCGCGCGGCACCGCGCGGCACCGCACCGCCTCAGCCCGGCCTGCACTCACCGCCTCGCGCACGCCGGGCGCCTCGTAGCCCTGATCGAAGTAGGGCAGCGCGTCCACCACCACGTCTCCCGCCACCAACCCGGGTCCCGCCATGATGCGCGCGACTACCGCGCATGCGCCCACCCTCAGCCTGAGCGACGCTTCGCACTGCGCCTGCGCGCACCGCCCGGACCCGCCCCGCCCCGCCCAGAGAGGAGAGGACACGGGAAGTTCGTTGCGGCACTGCTGCTTGTTATGGCGGCCCGGCGCGGCCGCCTCAGATGTGGTGGGAGCTGCGAGTCCGGCTCCGGGCAGGGGTTGGTTCTCCACCCGCCTCCTCGCGGCTCTCTGCCGTTCTACGGCAGCGCACGTTCATTTCTTCTGGAGAAATTTCATCTTACTTCCTAAAGGGAAGAAAAACACAAACAAAACGACACGTTAGGATTTGGAGGCGCGTCAGGGTGCTGGCCAAGGAGCTTCTGAGGGGAAAAACCTACATAAAGGACTTCTGTCCTGTGCTGCACGTACTGAGGGCAGAAACCTACATAAAGGACTTCTGTCCTGTGCTGCACGTACTGCCAAGCCCCAAAACGCCAAGTTCGGACAACTCTGGGATTAGACCACTTCCACACATTTTATCCAAAGCCAAAACTTTTATTTAAAATAAATACCTTACAGTCATATCATGAAATGGCCTGGGTTGAAAAGGACCACAGTGATCATCCAGTTCCAACCCCCTGCTGTGTGCAGGGTCACCAAGCATCAGACCAGGCTGCCCAGAGCCACATCCAGCCTGGCCCTGAATACCTGCAGGGATGGGGCATCCACAGCCTCCTTGGGCAAGCAAAGGAAAGCAGCATGTGTGCACAAGGCAAAATATTGGAGGGAAATAAAATAAAAAAGCTCCTTACCAAGAGTGCGAAGGATTCTGTTCATCCCAGTCGGCTCTGTCTCTGGAATGCTCTCCAAATACTCCAAGGCACGGACCTCAAAAAGGCCTACAGAGAGAAAGCAGCACACAGCTGGGTGAGATCCTCCACCTCAGGCACCAACATCGTGTGTGTGAGGTTGTGTGCAGGACCAAAGCCAGGAGGGAGACAAAGGCATCCTTTGCTTAATGAGATTAACTTTACTGAACAACTAGAAGGGCACAGAGCTATTACATATGCCAACAGGAAAACTTGCTGGGGCAAAAGGCTTTTTAAGAGTTAAAGATATGTGATGTGGAAGTGAGCTTGTAGAACAGGAAAGCCTCACCTTTGACAGCACTCTTTCTTAGCTCTCGATCTTGTATGAACCCTGCAAACATCTGTGTCTCCATGAAGAAGTGCAGGAAGTGGCGCACATTGCGTGACGTGTGGGATTTACGGAATGGTTCCCGCTGGAACACTCGCTCTCCTTTTTCTGTAACGTTCATGTGCAGGGAATAGTGACCAACAATCTCCACAAAGAAGTGCACAAAAGCTTCAGACACCAGGGAGTTAAGAGGCACATCACCTGTGAAGAAGATAGCAGAAGAGAAATGTCCCTCTAACGTGAGTCACTTTGGACACTACTCTTCTAAAAGAAAAGCACCAGATGCTTTCTTGGCTGGCTTTCTCAGGCTATGAAATTTCATATAGGTGTTCAATACCAAAGGAGACTTGGCTCAATTATTTAGACTCCTCTCCCATGACAACTTTCTGCTGAGACAGGTTCCATTTTGAAGCTTTTCCAGCAATGAAAGCATTCATAATTTCTTTCCCCCCAGTAAAAAACTAATAAGCAGTAAGTTCATAATAGTCTAATTCCTTTAAAGAGTGAGGCAAATCACAAAACACAAACCTAGTGGAAAACTTTCTTACGCTGACAACCATGAAATCACAATTTCAATGCCATTCTCTCAAGCAACCCAATGCTTTTTAAAATCCTCAGATTGATTTATCTGAAGGACTGTGTATCAAGAACAAAGAGCAACTTTGAAAATGATGTCAAATTATCCTCTGAAGTACAGAGAATCTACTCTGTTCTCCATTTAAGAAAAACTTCCTCTCTACCACTTCAGGAAAATCACAGAAAACTCAAAGCATGGGAACTGATACACTTGGCCTAAGTAACACCAGAGTTCTCCACACATTAATTGTGAAAAGAGGAACAATTATTAGGAGAGCAGATTTCTAATACATTCACATGAAATATGTTATCAACAAGATCACGGGAAAATAGCTTTATAAAATGTTACTCTGTAAAGTTTATTTCCATTTGCACACTTCCATGGCAGCAACTTGGCAACTGAAGAGGTGTGCTGACTTTTCTATAGGTATACCTTGGGTACAGCTCTGCTCATGTGACAAGATTTCATTTCTCTCCTCCAAAATTTGGACAAGTGCAGCCTGGAGTTTATGAGGCAGGATTTCTTCTTCATCCGATACCTGAACAGAAAAGTGACCATGAAAGCTTTTTGTTACATCTATTCAACAGAAACTTCTCTTCATGAACTGATGAGAATTACTCTTAACATGCCTAGAACAATTAGAGGGAAGTTACTCTGATGTGTTGCACCCTGGTGGAGACAATATATTTGTTGCCACAGAAATGAACAACACTTGCCCAATGCCTTCTCTGTACAACTAGAATCAATGCATGCATTAACACAAAACAACGTATACCAAATCCACTACACAGACTCAGGCTTATCAGAGCAGTGATAAAACACAACAGTAGTCGTCGAGAAAATATGACAAATATGTCTCAACATTTTAGTGAGAAAACAATCCTTTAATACCTTTCTCCACTTGCAGGCTGCAGTGCAAAATAGAACAGTAAGGCAAGGGAAAAGAGATGCAAATATCCTCCTGAACTAGTAACACTCCACTAAGTTCATAGTGACTTGTCTGGTGATGTAGAAGGCGTTTTCAGCACATTTAGTAAAGTTTGGGGCCAGCAGAGAATCATAAGTGAACTTGACAATTTGTCTCAGACTATCACTCCTGGGAAAACAAACAAACACACCCTAGCTAGATGAGAGAGAGGAAAATCATGTAGAGAATAAGTCCAGAAAGACAGCCAGAATGCAACAAAGAATCCTAGTGATCCACTTCGCATGCTGAACCAAGAACCTCTTTTTAAATCCAGCTCAGCAGCATGCCTGGCTTCACACTGCTCTATGCTGTTGCTCCTGCAACCTCAGCCTTAAAACAAGTCTGTTCCCTTCTCTAGTGATAAAAAAAAGAATGCAAGATATTTCTTCAGCCACTGGAGTCTACAGATGAAAACAAGATTTAACTGATTTCTTGCTTACATTTGTGGATCCTATTCTTGGCATACAACACCACCAACAGTAACCAGTGCTGTAATTTCACTCTTTCACTCACCTCTTGCAAAAACTTGTCAGCACAAAGATCAACAATCAGAACCTAGGGAAAGACAGACAAAAAAATATTAGCTCTTATAACTATGTATATTGACATGCAGAAGGAAAAAAACAATAACTTTTTTTTATATAAAACTTTTCTTTTGTCCCCAGTGTTAGGGGATGTCACACACAAGTTTTGCGTGATTTCAGCCTCTCTATAAGAACAGTCAATATTATTTATCTTTGATAGCAAAGGAATGTGCTGGCATGTATCTTGCAAGTTAAAAACTGTCTCAGAAAGGTTTAAGACTTTACATTAAAACAGAATCCACAGAGATTCTTCTAAAGAAGTCAGCCTAATTCCACTGCAATTGTCCCTCCACAGTGTTATGCCCAGTTCTCACCTCTTCTACAGGCAGGTCTTGGAGCTGTGGTAATGAGCAGGAGAGAATGCCAATTAAGAATGGAGTCGGAGAGCACACAATATCAATCATAGAAGTTGGTAGCACTGGTATGTACGTGTGTTGCCAAGTGAAGGGATAAAGTATTGCAACTGCAGCATGGCCACATTTAGACAGGGTGCTAAAAAGTAAGGGAAGCACAGAGTGGATTGTCAGTGTCTCTTTCAGTGTTCTGCTACAGACATAGGTTAGAAATGCTCTGAGAAAATGTAATTTACGTACGTTGCTTGTGCATCAGAAGAAGCCCCATGCAACCATTTATGAAGTCGGTTATGGGGAGCTAGGAATAGCATCAGCCCAGACTAAAGAGGTAAAGGAAACATTCCCTTGTCTCCTCTTGGTAAGCAGCACACTCCAAATGTTAAGCATGCACAAGTTTTGTGGAGAGTCTGCCAAAAGCTTTTAAACCTAGTTATTTACAGAAAGTTAGACAAGCTTGCACATGAAACAGGCCCAAACACAAGAGAAAAAACAACATCCCTCAGAAAGAACTGGTCACTCAGACTCATTTTTTTACCTTAAATTGTCAGCAACAAAGATCACTCTCCTTTCCAGCAGGAGAGAGGCAAAGACCCGTATCATGTGAGAGACACTGAGGCACCTGAACAGGCATTCGAAATCAACGTGTTCAAGTCGAGAATCCGACGGACGGCAGAGTTTCATAACCTGGGAACAGCAGAGATGTAGAGTGCTGGATGGAACAGCCAGATCACAGCATTAGGCTGGGTGAGGGAGGACCTGACTGGAAAGCAGAAGTGTTGGATCCTCACAGGTTGAACCCACATCACCAGTTCAGAGCATCTCAAAGGACCCTCAACCAGCTCTTCCTTTAAAAAAAGCAACGAATCACTCCTATTGTGCAGTTCAATAGGAAGCTGGTTTCTCTGACAACCTCTAGTCAGTCTGGAAATTACCACCAGATCAATGATTTACAGACAGCATCACTCCACAGTGCAGTCTGCAAAACGCCTCTGTGCCCCACAGACGCCAGTCAACACAGGAAAACCAGTCCTGAATTCAGTTACCTCATTTCCTGCTCCTGGCAGGAAGCTCTTCACAGTAATAGTGCGTCCAGGAGCAGGGAAAGGTGCCTCCATTACACTACGCATAAATGGGTGGACGAGGGCTGGGGACATCTCTCGCCTTTTCTCCACTTCATCTAAAATCTGCAAATAAATCAGACTTTGATTCACTGCACGCTGGTTAGCCCAAAGAAATACAAGTCTATGTTATGTCCCATTCCATTGCTACACATGAGGGGTCCAACACAGACTCACAGCCCTCCTTCCTCCTTGCCCTGGGATTCTTGTGTAAGCTTCTCTCAAATGTCTGAACAAGCAAATGGTAATAGGTAAGTACAGCTCTCCATTCTCAATTCCATACTCCTCCTCTGACTGCTTTCTAAGGAAATCTCTTACATGTTGTAATCAGATACTCTAGTTAGAGGGGGAAGAAGGGCAACATCTCATCCAAATCATCTTTTTGAAACACTGTTCTAGTAACTCACTGGTCCAATTATTAGGTATCAGCTGTCATCACAAATTTGCCCCATGCTCTTCTGCAGTAACTGCTCTGTATCTGCAAGAGCTTTCTCTAGTGTTTAGTTCCTTATCTCTATTCTCCTTACTGTGCTAGGAGAAACAAGCTGAGATCTTTCCCTCCTTACCCTCTTCCCCACAAAATAAACAATTTTTCATTTCCAAGTCATGAAAGAAGAGGATGAAGGGACACTATCAATATTAACAAGTATTAGGAGCCACTTCCTGACAATAATTTGCTGAATTTTCTGTATGCCAGCTGACAAGTCCCAGCCCTAGTATAATTATTTGCCCTGTCAAAGTAGAAAATTGGCAAGGAAGCACTGCACTGATGGACTACAACTGCTTAGAAAATTCTAGACGGGAGAAAAGCATCCAGTTACTTCTTGGTGCTTGCTGGTTGTCAGACTCATATCACGGATTAATAGGGTTTCCCATCTCACCTTGGAGAAGAGGTTGAAGCAGCCCAGGCGGCTGACGATGCAGTACACCTCAGGAAGGCGCTTCCCTTTCCCTTCTGGCTGAAAAGCAACAGGATCAGTTACGCTGAGAGCATGGATGTAATAGACAAACTAACACACAGCGTAGTTGATTCACAGTATTCTTCTGCTGTAGCACCCTCTACACTTCCGTCTTGTGGGATTCCTGAGGAATAACTAGCTCCAGGTTATTCCCAGAACTCACTTTACTGTATTGCTGGGCATCGTCATGCTCCTTCCCTTATGCAATTAAATGACTGGTAACCTCAGCAGCAGCAGCAGCCCAGGAGCTGCCTAAGCCACATGGGAAATTACTGCTGACTCATATTCTGCATTTGATTGTGCATTTAACAGTGCGTTCTTTACACTCCACCCAAAACACAGATGCTTACCAGGAGCTTCTTGCAGTAACCAAACCAGCGGCTGCCATCCTCACCCGTCAACACAAAAGAAAATGTTTCACTGGGAAACCAAAGAAGAGTCAAGAGTTAAATTCACCATACAGTTCAGACAAGATTGACAAAGTAAAACGTGCTCCATATAAACTATAAGGTATCCCTCTGATCATGCCAAAGACCCCCTCTGCTATGAGCAGCCAAACAAAAACTCATAATAAAGATGATCAGACAGATGCAGTACCGCTGAGCCCACCTCCATATCTCACCTTCCCCATTCACAGGGCTTAGACATTTAGCCTTTCCCATTTTTCCTTGCTTTGGCTGCAGTTCCTCAGGTCCAGGAAACTTCTACATATCTAAGACTTCAGACCCACCTCAGACCCATCTGTACACAGCAAGTCTTTACCTTTTAAGGTCTGATGCAGGAAACCAGTCTTTGGGATCTGGAAAGCAGAATTTGGGAATGACCTTTAGCCTCTCTTCAGTATCCTTTGACTGTCTGAAGCGATGTTCAGGCTGGAGAGGTAACACACATTTAGAGTAACTGAAGTGTGGTGCACAGCTGCAGCATTTAAAAGGAAAGGGGACAGTATCTTCTTGATTATTCCAGGTGCTGAACCACCTGATAGTTAATCTACAAGTATGGGAGAAAGCATTCTCATTAAAACAGATTCCCAGTTCCCTCTTGCAACTTAGCTGCTGATTGGACCTTCTTAAAATTGCCCAGCTGACTGTGGTATGAGTAAGATTCAGAGCCATGGCTAAATGAAGCACCCAAACAACTGCTGTGCCATTAGGCAGCTTGCCTCACTTCTACTCTTAGGAGATCTGAAGACAGGAAAATTCTCAATTCTTAAAGTGCCCAGAAAGGGCAAAAGGATGGTTTTCAAATAATAGAGATTTCATTTAAGTATAAAACATCCCTGAGAAGAGCAAAGTTTATTCCATACAGCTGATATTTTAAGGACTGTATTTTCAGTCAGCACATATATTCAATTCTACCCATTAATTAAGACTTTGCATTCTTTCTGGCTATAGTCCCTGATTAATTTTGTGAATCCAAAATATGTACTTGTCAAAGACAATTAAGTTATTTGCAAAGAAATCCCTTATGCTGCTGGACAATAACCTCTGTTAACGAGGTTAGGATAATACTCATAATAATCACTGGATTACTTCTGACAGCACAGATAGAATTCTTAGAAATAAATAGCTGCTGCGTTTTGTGTGAATGTTTCCATGCAGGTCTTACCTTGCTGGGAAACTGCTGTATGATTTGTGGTGTGTATTTTATCTCAGATGCCCTCTTCTGTAGTGACACCACCACAAACAGCTCAAATAGCTGCTGCTCCTGGAGCTCTATTAAATCTCTCTCCAATGTTTGGTAGTGTGGGTTCCTCTTGGAGGCTGACTGCACCAGTAGCAGGCCCCTGTGTCGACCTGAAGAAAGGAACAAATCCAAAACCAGCCTGTGACTTTTACTGCTAGATACCTATCAGTCACAGAACGAGAACTGTCATCACCTTCATTAAGGGGAGAAGGGGTTGGTGCATCTGACTAACGCCACAGAACTGCCGCGTGCTATGGGCCTTGGACTCCTGGGTCCATTTGTCAAGTTCAGAGCAGTTCCAGATAAAGGAGCAACTGCCTTGCAGCAACTCAGCAATCTACTGTGCTTGATAACTAGCATTCTCCTGCCACGTCTTCCATACATCCCAAAGCAACGCTGCTAGTCGCTAGCAGATTGTTGTCTTTAAATCTGAAAGACTCAGGAGAAGTGGGTGAAACAGAAGTTGATTTGTCACTGCAACAGCTCCAGCTCCTTGGCCACACCAACTCTCAGATGTGCCCTTCTCTGTCTTGGCAGAAGCCACAACTTGTCAGCGTGGTCATCCCACTAGAATCTTGGCCAAATGCGCTGTGCTGTGGGATGGGACCAGCCCCTGTGATTCACTCACTTTTTGGCTGGTTTTCCCTATCACTTTCATTTCCACTGGTTTCACCTGAAACACACACAGTTTTCACTTATTAGCCATGCAGAAGATGGGCAACACCCTAACCTGGGAAAGAGAGAGAACTTTAGACTCATCAGATCAATCCTGCTCATCTGTCCTGCTCAAGGCACCAGCAAAGAACAACCACTTCTGGCAAATGTGCTGCAACAGTAAATTCCAGGAAGTAGAGCTGATTAAGATCCCTGTTTCCAGGATGCAGATCAGAGGCAAAGAGCAACCAAGTGGTTATTTGAAGCTGCTGTAAAAGTTAATAGAATATACTCTAAATTGCTGGACAGAAAATACTATAAATAATGATCATACCACTACTTGTAGTTTTTGAGCATACAAGATTATCATTGTAGAGGCACAGAAAAGTGGAGCAGTCAGAGAGAGTTCTAGTGCCAAGTGGTTTTATGTCAAATTTTTGGTTTTGTTCTGTTTCTTTGAAAAAGCACTTTGAACCATTACTCCAGCTCTTCAGGTTCAGTCTACAGGGGAATCTTCCACCTGTACCAGTGTTAAATGTGTGTAAGTCAAGTGTTCCCAGTCCTACTGGTGCTGAAAGTCCAACATTTCCAGTTGCAAGACATGGGGCTCAGCCCATGATAGGTCAGCCCAGAATGAGCTGCAGGAAGTCTGCTAAGAGCACGCCAGCACATACAGAAATTGTGCCACTCAACAATTCTGTATGGAAGAGAATAGTGCTGGAGAGCTCTGTACCTTTTGTTGGAGGCACTTCCTTCCCAGCAGGACTGAGCAATTTCACCCTCTTCTTCCCACGCTTAGAAACAAAGATCTCCTGTATTTTTAGTACCATCTGAAATCCAAAACAGAACCAGAGATTAGTAAGGGGGTCCAGAAAAGGGTCCAGCAGGACTAGAGCCCAACATCTGTCATCTAGGACCACAACACTTGGGAAAAGTTGCCAAATCCTTGCCAGGGACCCTGGCTCAGAGACTGCTTGCTAGAATACTTTTAGCAGTTAATTGTAACGAATGGGCATAGATTCTGCTGCAAGAGAGAGCTTACCATTAGCACTAAACCATGTATACATTCTGGAAGCTATATTTTTCTTACAGAATAAACAGCAGAAGTGACAAACTGGCTGGCATCAGATCTCAGTCTTCTATTGCAAAGGTCCTTGCAAGAATATCTTATAAACCCTCCACCACAAAGGACTCTGAACTCCACAAGCTCTTAAGTACCCAGATTCTTTCCAAGCCCAGTGAACAGAAGAACTCCCCCAGTGCAGTTCACTTTTTATGCTTGGTTTTGGTGGTTTCTGTTGTTGTTAACTGTCAAATAGCTGGAGTAAGTTCTCCAAAACACAGGCTGAGCACAGAGTAGGGCTGCACTAAGTCCTTGTCCCAGGGCAAACTGCCAAAATTAACGGATTAAGTACTTTCATTCTGCACAGGTAATAAAAGACAGTGGAACTGAATAATGGGTCTATGCTGCAGGCAAACCACAGACTTAGTCTTGCTGGAAGAAAAACTGGAAAACAACACAGTTCAAAAGCAGACTACAGACACAGAAGAAGTGTCAGCATTTGCCACTCCATGTCAGCACAGCTAACCTTCACTTCACTGGTCACAAAGGCTTTAAAACCAAAATCATAAAGCTTTCTGTTACTCCTGTCATAGGCCTCTCTGGACTCTTACCCTCATCTGCCAGGTATACAATGCTGCAGGCAGCTCCTTGATTCTGCATGTCAGAGGCTGCTATCATTCACTGTGAAGGATTTACTTTAAATGCAAACAGCAGATCAAGTTCATTCTTGTCTCCAGTTAAGAATTCATTAAATGCTCCTATTGGATGTAGCAGGGTGTGCCCAGCCATTTGTCACCACAAAAACTGCATAAAAAGGAAGATACTCAGAAAGAGAACCTGTTTTTCAGCTCAAGTCTTTATTCCCCAGTTCAGCAAACTATAATTAGCTCTTCTCCTTTTCAAATGTCCTCACACATGTCGTCTCCTGGTGTTCTGCTTTAGACTAACATGTCTTAAAAATGAGGCTGAAAGGAAGAAAACAGACCTCAGGAGATGGTGCTTCCCTTGCAGAATCTGCCTTCTTTTCCCTCTACCATCCAGCATTATTGAGAAGTTTTCAATTTCTGTTCTCGTTTTTGTACAGTTGAGTCACCAGTGGAAGATACTGGGTGTGTTTAAGGCTTCTTCTGTGTTTCTTGAGCAATAACATTTTTTCCTCTTAGCCTAAAATCCTTTTCTCAATCTCTTGAGTAATCTTGGCTCAATTCCCTAGGAGCAGTGTGCTTCCTGCACGAAAATTATTACCAGATTTTTGGAGTAGGTTTGCTTTAGGGAACATTACACTTTCCTCCTCCAAAAGAAAGATATCCTCCATTTTTACAATCTTTCCAGTAACAACAATTTTCCAAGCCTGTAGTTTGTTTAAAAAAAAAAAACAAAAACAAAGCACATTCAAATGTTCCTTATTACTCCAAAACACTTAATGTGTGCAAAGCATTTTGCAGCTGTCCAATTATACCTCACAGTCCTCTGCAAATTGTTCAAATTGAGCACATGTTCTAAAGAAATAATGATCTGCAGAAGTTAATGATTTTTTCATGGCAAAAGCAAGTTGTTGTCACTACTACAACTGGAATTGGAGTCCTGCACACCATGTGCCACACATACAGCACACAGTGGTAGCTGCAGCTGTCCTTCTCTAGCACATGCTTCAAAGTGTTAACTAATACCAGTATTTAGAAAGTTTCCAAGCACGTCAAATGAGAATCAGAACGAATCCTCTAGCGCAAAACTGAATTGCAGGCCTCTCTCACTACTCAGAAGCATATCAGTATTTTGCACACAGGCAGAAAGGAACAATCAGAAGCAGCAAAGGAACTGTAGGAAGGCTTTGTGAAATGGGCTTATCCCAATGAGGTGCTGTTCACCTTTAGAAAATGGAAACAGCTGCAAGAGCGCGTTCCCAAAGTCAAGAACTACAAGCCAGAATGTCAAGTAAGAAGTGCCCAGCCTTCTGAGAGCCCCATGCTGTCAGCCACCTAACAGCTGTCCCTGCAGTGAGAACACAGGGCTCAGCCTAAGAAGTCCCCAGGAGAAACGCGTGCACAAACAGAATAGTACAGGACTGACCCTTTAGCTTACAAAGAGCTTCCCTGCCTTCCTGCACTGCATTCAGCATAAAACATCATCATACTTCGTGGAACAAGGCTTTGCTGACAAAGCACTAGGAACAGCTGGTATCCACAGATAGAACTGCTATCCATTTGACCTATTACCCCATTTGTAGATTATTCATCAACAAAACTACTACTGGCCCACCCAGAACTGGCTCTCTGTTCTTCAGTTTCCCAATGCTTGCCCTACTCCTCACAGGGAAATGGTTCAAGAGAATCATTTGTCCACACACAGAGCATTCACCTGCCAGACACATGAAGCACTTAGAGGTGCTGGACAAAGAAGCAAGGATTGGAAATACCATGAAAGAAGAAATGTTTCATGCTTAAATCTCACCCAGGGCAAGTTCTTTCTCCTGTTAGTAGCCTCTACTGCTCGGAACAGCTTCCAGTCGGTCAGTGTGACAGGCAAGGTCGTGTCCTTCACAATTTTCCCTTGCAAACTTGTCAGGGAAGGCTTTAGCTCAAAAGTTTTGCGACTGAGGAAGGAAGGTTTTGGAGGAAGCTAGAAAATAGAATCAGAAGGGATGGCTAAGCATGGGATAAAGCTTTGGTCCAAGTTCAGAGGTAAAAAAGTCAGATTATGATTGATAAATTTCCTGCAACTTCCTGCCCTCCAAAGCTTTCTCTCCCACCCCCATCCTGCACATTCAAGTATCTCATCTAAGCACTCCTGATTCTATTCTTTTGTTCCTTTTATGAACTGTCACTGCCATGGCTGTTTATTATCATTTATATACATAACAAGCAATAAAAATAAAAGGAAAAACAATGACATAGCACTGACAAACTAGGGTAGAGGAGGAACACAAAATAGGGCCCTTGTAAAGACGACTCTTCGTAAACACATGATGGTTTAATCCCCTCACCCTACCTTTGGAGCTCTACTAGTGCTTTGGGAAGGTGGTAATTTCCAAACAGATGGGACCTTCCATAGGGGTAAAGGCAGCACTCTGATATCTTCATAGGGGTTCTCTTTTGCAGGACCTGGAAGAAGCATTGAATGGGGGATTTACAGAAGAAGCTAAAGTTCTGAATGCTTGCAAGGGAAATAAGCAAGGAAAGTCTGTGCAGTTGTCTGCCTAGGTTGAACAGAGTCTCAAGAGACACCTTTTTAAGCATGGATTAGGCTTCTACCACCTAGAGGTCCACCTAATCCATTACCATAAAATTGGCAAGCTACATGGACTCAGAAAAGTAGAACATTTCTACCACTGTGGAGAAAGTAGCTCAACTGCAAAGCAGTTAGTTTTGTCAGTACCCGCACAATCTCACTGTGGTACTCAAGCAGGGGATGTGAAGAGCTAATAAAGAAATCAGTTTAGCACGGGTCAATTCTAGCAGCCTCCCATGACATCTGAAACCAGATGCAGACAGTTATCCTGCACAGTTATTCATAAACAGATAATTATTAATACCAACGAGGAACTCAGATGGGGCAGATCATAAAAGTCACAGAGCTGGATGGGTCCTCAATGCCCTCATCTTCATTCCTCCCACCCCAGCAGTTTAGCTACCCCTAAACAACGTGAGTGAATCCCCAAGAAGCACAGGCACATACAGATAATGTCCTCATAGATGTTGTCTTCTGACTGTGTGTAGATGAGCCTGGGTCCTGCAGTGCCATCTGTTTCTTCTTGAAGTTTATGGGCCCTGGTGGCAGACACCCACTTGCGGAAGCCCTGAATGTCCTCAAACTCAAAGGATTTCCTAGAGGAAAACCAGCATATCATCATCTAAAGACAACATCATGTACAAAGACCACTGAGTTGCAGTATCCAGTTCATGCAGACTCTGATCCCCCTTGGGGCTATCACATACATGGATGCTCCACTTTGGACTCTGATTGCCCATCAAGTCCTGCTCACTTACTCTGGCAGGTTTTTAAATTTAAAAAATGGAGTTTGAGGCTCCATGGCTAAGCACACCACAAGCAGGTAAGGTAAACCCCATCCCATCCTGTCACAGCTTTGGCAGACTTAGTACTTGCAGCAGTACTCTGAATTAAGTACTTTTCTACAGGACCTCTCCTCTACTGTTCTTGCTAAAGGAACCTTTGGGAGTTGGCGTTTTCATATATTTGGCCTCCAGCCCAAAATAATGACACAGAGGTCACAAAGGAGATGACTGGGATTTAACCCATCATCACAAAACTTACAGGGTTTGCTGCACACCTTGCCACTGTGAAAAAAGGATTTAGGAGTCCTAGTCACATCTCCATTCATAGTGCTTACACTCATTTCTAGCACAGCTGCCCTAAACAGCTGCTAGAGGGGAACCCACAACTGACAGCCTCCAACTTTCAGACAATAAATAACAATTCTCCAACAGAACAATCTTTCACTCAGAGGAAAATCTGAACATTTAGCCGCATTACTGCCACAAAAGAAGGCCACTCTGTAATCTACAAGTTGCAACTGAGAACAAGCTCTCCCTGGGGTCAGCATATTGTCACTCATGTTTCAAAGTGTGGGATTGATAAATGTTGGGGCTTTGAGCATTTAAAAGATTATCAGCAGCAAAAGCAACGTGTACAGAATGTTCGAAAGGTGGTATTTTCATCCAGAAATATTGTCTCCTCATTAACAGTACTGATCATCATCAACACAAGGATATCATGGCAAGCAAGCTGTTTAAACCCATGCAGAATCTGATTTAATGGAACGAGTTTCATAGATGACTATGAATCAACATACCTCTGGATTCTTCCTCGGATCTTCCTGCTGACTGTTCTCTTCTCAAGACTGTTAGAAAACGAAACCAGATCTCCATGTTTCTTTTCCAGGGGAGCTTCCTTGGTAGCACTGGCATCGCTGCAGCTGCTGGCACAGTTTTCTGCAAGGTAGCGGAAAGTCCTACGGGGTTTGGGTGGCGGGACTGCAGCCAACTTCTCCTCTTGCTCCACAGCCTCCAAGTAAGAGTTTTTCACATTCCTCTCTGCGCCGCAGAACAATTCCACTCCTTTGGCTTTCCATTCTCTTTCTGTGAAGCCACAGTTCCCCCACTTCTTCTGAAGGTCCACAGGAACTGGCAGGGCTGTGCTAGGATCTACTTTCCTCCACAGCCCTTGCAAAGTGTAGAAGTTGCCTGGGGGCAGTGCCTCCCCCGGGTCCGGGAAACCTGCCTGCCATTTTCCATTCTCCTTGGCTTGGGAAGCATGGCTGCACGCACAGGACTTGAAGTCACCACAGTCAGCAGTTTGCAAGCAACTCCTTGCATTTTCCCTGAAGTCCAAACCCAAGTTCTTTGGATCTTTAGACCCAGCCTTTCTGCCCTTCTCTGTATCTTCAAGCTTCACTTTGGACAGAACATTGCAGTCTGGATCGTATTTTACTCCAAAATCGTTCAGCTGCTGTTTCTCCTTGCTGGAGCACCCTTGTGTTCTCCCTTCCCACTGGGAGATCTTCTGTTTGATGTTGCGGCAGTGGCTCCGAGAGAGGGTCTGCACAGCAGAGCGGGAGAAGCTACTGTCACCTGTCTCTGTTGGGTGCATGGCAGGTGCCAAGGTGCTTACAAACACCCCATCTCCAGTTGTGCCCAGTTTCACCTGTGTCTTGCATGCATCAAGCTGGCATGAGACTCCAAAGCATCCAGGGGCATCCAAGAGCCGCTGGGTCCCGCAAGAACTGCCTCCTAGTGCAACCTGAGGACAGAAAAAAAGAGAAACATCAGCTGCACTCCAACCATACACAACACCAGGAGTTCCCAGCTGTACTTTGGCAACTGCTGAAGAACATTCCTCCCCAAACCACACATTCAAGACTGCCTTTCTCAGCACACTCTCCACAAAACCTGTTGCTGCTGGATATACCTGGGAGGGCTAACAAAAGGAACTAGAGGTCTCACTGGGTTAAAAACCAAATAAAACACTGCAACAAGAATAAAACGCTGCCAGAGATCCCCAAGGCCCAAACTCAAGGAAATTATTTGGTGGCACAGGAACACAGCACCATGTCTTGTCTGCAGCAGAACTCCCAGCCAGCTCCTCTGCAGTATTTGTACTGCTGCAGGCCAAACAGGAGTGTTCTGTTTCTCTGATGCCCTGCACTGCTCAAAGCACCTCAGGCAGCCCATAGTCAACCGCTGCAGCAGCACATCTCCACTGGAGCTGTCTACACTGCAAGATACAAGACACCATGCCAGCTCTATTGACAGAGAACCACATCTGCCTCTCCAGAGTCAGCAACAGCAGGATGGCTGCTGCTTCACACAGGCAGATTTGCATGGCTGTGTTGACTGGAGAAGAGCTCAACAGCACAAGTGAAAACTTGTTTGATGTTCTGCGCGTCAATACCTGACCTAACTTTGCCAGCAGGGAAACTGGAGGGCAATGGCTGGCAGTCAAGGGAATTTTTAGGAAGACAAAAAACAGGAGTCAAAAAGCAGAGAAAACTGGTGAATTGGGGAAAAGAGACCTGTGTTTAGATCAGCAGAGAAGGAACACCAAAGAAATGACATGATTTCGCCAGCAGACAGTCCTGCAGCAAGAAAACCAAGTGAAACTGCCACCTTACCACCAGGGAGAAGTGGGTTTGCTGCAGAGCTCCAGCCAACAAATCTGTCACACACAGCTCCAAGCCTCAGCATGCTGCTGGCCTTCCACACTTTGCACCAAAGCAGTGTTGCTTGCTGTGGCAAAAAAGTCACTGCTGCCTGTCTTCAGAGAGAACAATATAGGTTCCTGAAGACAAGTATTTTTTATCATATTGTCCCAGACAGTTGCAAATAATCCTCCCAATTATCACTGAGAGAGTTTTAAACTAGAAGAGGGGAGATTTAGATTAGATGTGAGGAGGAAATTCTTAACTCAGAGGGCAGTGAGACCTTGCCACAGGCTGGCCAGAGAAGCTGTAGGTGCCCCTGGAGGAGCTCAAGGCCAGGCTGGATGAGGCCCTGGGCAGCACAAGCTGGTGGAAGGGAACCAGCCCACGATGGAGCGGGGCTTGGGGGCTCTGGGATCCCTTCCAACTCAACCATTCTGTGGTTCTATGATTAATGAATGGGCTAAATTTAGACTATACGAGTGAGCAACTGAGTTGAAGGTACATGCTACTCCATCAGCTCTCTGCCCCTATCAGCACTGCCATATCCTCAGTGCGCTCATACTGGCACCCCTCCTGACCACCACCCTGCTCTGTTTCCAAAGCAGTGCAGGCAAGCTGCTCCTGTGCACGCAGCACTGCCAAGTGCAGAACAGCACAGCACAGCACACACTCCCTCCCCACCAGCAGCAAGGAGCAGGCAGGGGGCAAGCAAACTAATGGGGGCTGTCGGTCCCATCACACGGGAGCAGGAAAAGAGCAGAACAAGTCTAAGAATTACACACAACTGTTAATAAAACGGAAACCACACCTACAGTCCCATCATTCCCGATTCCTTTGGCCGGGGTACTGCTGTGCTACCACACCCCACTGTGAGACCCCAGGCCAGGCTGCTCCTCTGCTGCTCGCAGGCAGCCCCAGGCCTTTGCCCTCTCCTATAAATAGAGTATTGTTTCTAAAACATCCTGAGCCAGAGGAGATCCATCCTTCCTTAATCCCTGTCTGCACAGCTCTGATTAGCAGACAGCAAAGCAACTTTCCTCTTCCCTGTGTCATTGGAACTATGAGAAAAACAGTGCTCTGGGCTGCTCCTGAGGACCTAAAGCACAGGCTAGCCAGCATGCATGGACTTCAATGGGAAAAGCCAAACTAGAAGAGATGGGAACTGAGCCACGTTGTTCTGAGTGCAGCAGCAAAGGTCTAGCCAAGGTACGTCTCTGATCTTTGCATTATCACATACAGGTAGAAACACATGACTCCTGGCTCATCTTAAATGAAGGCAATAGAACACAAATTCAAAGCACCTCACGCTCTCCTGCTAAGTGCTGCTCCTCCAGCCACAGTGCTGAACTGCCTTCCCAAATAACCCATCCTCCAAGGAGAAGAATGCAGCTCTTCACCTGCACAGGCTTGCCAGGCAGCTGGTTGCTATCAGCATACAGGCATTCAATCTAAATTCATTACATGAGCCAGGGCCAGAAGTAAAAGCTGATATTAAGTGAAGAAAGAGGAGTCTGGAGTGGTCTGTCCCATGCCTGATAGCCCCAGACGCAGCCTGAGACAGGCCAACACGTCGCTCAGACAGACACACAACAGGCAGAGCTCACCCGAGTCAGGCAGCCAGCACTCGGACATCAGGGACCACCCCACCATTCTTTTCACAGATTAACCTGACTTTCAGTGACTGTTTCTGTCTCCATGCCTCCTTCCAAACACCTACAGCAGCACCAATACGCCTTCCAGTACTTCCACAAAAGCCAAATCTATCATCACTACAGCATTAGTACTTACAGCTGCATAGCGGAGCCAAAAATACTGAATTAATTCACTGAAAGCAACAGCCACAAGCAAAGTATGGCAGAAACAGCATACATCTCTCCCCACAAGAGAGACAGCATAGAACTAAGAGGGACAAAACAAGTTTATCCAAAGCAGACAAACAAAGCACATCCACAACACATGACAGGCAGCCCTTAGTCCTCTTCGAATTCTGAAAGGCAGAGAGCATTCTAAGCATTTTCTATACAGTTTCAAGGCAGCTCAGTTTCCTGAAAACACAAACCGAAGGAAAGAACTGTTCAAGAATGAAGCACCCTTCAGAGCTGAGATCAAGCCCACCTGCTGTGGGTCCCTACAACACCCCTCAACAAATCATGCTGGCAGCTAAACAGCTTAACAAAGACACCAGCACAGCACCTTACCTTATCCTGCTGTACAACAGGCATGAGAACAAGCAAATCAATGATCTGGCAAGCCCATGCAGTTCTGAAGCAATCTTTTGCTCCTTTTATGAGCCACGTGGTTCTAAGACACCTAAGAAATGACAGAACTCCTTGCCATTAAGCCTCCTGTGTCGGTAGCCCAATACAAGTAAGCATCTGGTCTTGGGAAGGCTGGGGAAGCTGTCCTGGAAGGATGAGGGGACAGCCAGTGCAGCAGGAAGGACTTCCAGAGCTTTCAGCTACTCTCATTCTGTTCAGCTCCACAACAGACCTGAACCTTTTCTGAACAAAAATGTGTCATTCAGATGGCTGAAAGACATGGGCAGTACCAAGCAAGCAGATTTTATATCAAAACAAGTAATGCTTCAGGAATGTGGTGTGCTTAGTCATTTCCATTTCCATCCAAAGCAACTCTGATGATTAACTCATTCAAAGCTTCTGCTTCACGATGTGGAACGGAGTTCCATCTGACCGATACCTGGCTATAGAACCGATGGCAAAAGTATATGGCAAAAGGTTAAGCCTGACTTTGTGGGTCCTGCAAGTTTTGTAGGGACAAGGAAGATTTGACTCTTTCCGAAGGGATGAAATTCCACTTCCTGAGCTCCTCAGACACGCTCTGCACTTGCCTTTCCCTGAGCAAACCAGAACCCACAGCCACAGCCACATTTTTTTGGGACAGCTTACCAGGAGTCTTTCAGGGTCTGTTTCTTTGCCCACCACCCCCCCCCCCCAGCAGTTTTTATTGTCTGCGTGCTCAGACAGCGGGCAATTCCCCGCAGCCCCGAGGGGACAGGACTGAAGTGTGATGGGGAGAAACACCTCGATCCTGGACAAACCGCTGCAGCAAGCGCTGTGTGAGGCCTTTCCCTCATCCCCACGACCCCCGCACCCCCTCCATCCCCGCAAGGACAGCGCACGGCACCGCTCGGCAGCTGCTCTCCTCCACACGGCGATGTCCGCGCCCGCCCCTCGGCCGCCGGGACGGGCAGCACCGAGCGGGCACGGCCGTAAGCGGGGCTCCTGCGGGGCCGCCCTGCCGCGGCTGTCAGCGGTCCTCAGCGCAACGAAGGAGCACGAATACCTAACGCTCCTGAAGAACCGCTCCGCTAGCGAAGAGTTACGGAGACGTTGTGAGGGGCAGCGGTAAAACGCGCCCGGCGACTCGTGGGGCAGCGCGGTGCTGCGGAGGACATCGCCTCCTCCCGGGGTTCATTCGCTCGTCCCCACCCCCCGCAGCCAGCGCTGCCCTCCTCGCGCGGACCCTCCAGGACCCGACGGTCGCGGCTCGGGGCGCGCCGAGCCCGGCAGCACCGCGCACTGCGGCGGAGAGCAGCAGCACGACGTTCGCGGAGCTGGTTCTCTCCCGTGGCAGCACCTCCCGCGTCGATCCGAGCCGGGCAGCCCGCGACCTCGCACGAAGCCCGACCCTCACCCCAGCTCTGCACGGGAGCCCCGTCCGCCGCCCCGCCCCCCCAGTCGCCCCCACCCCCCCGCGGCGCTCCCTCCGCCGCTACCCGCTCTCACCCCCGCCCGGCCCCGCTCACGGGGCGCTCCCGGCGCACGCTCAGCTCCCGCCCTCCGTGCCGCACGGCCGGCCCTTCCCTCCTCTCTGCTCCCCTCCTCTCCCCGCCCCTCCCCGCCCCGCAGGCGCACCGAGCAGCTCAGAGATGCGGTTTTACTGCCCACGGCCGCCGCTCAGCATCCCGAGCCCGCGCCCCCGGGCACGGTTGAGTCCCGCTGCTGTCCGCGGTAGCCGAGCACGGCGGCAGGCTTAGCCGCGCCCAGGAGTCCGCCCGTACAGCTCGCTACTCGGTTTTCAGGCCCTCCGCGATGAGGTTGAGCTCGTAACACCACGTCTCGTAGCGATAGGCCATGCGGATCTGAGCCACGTTGGTCTTCCGGACGTCGTTTCCATGGGGCCCCTCCTCCTGGTAGTTCTCACCCAGGAACTTGGCTTTCTCCTGCCACGTACAAGCACAGGGGTACGGGTTCTCACAGGCCCCTGCCGGCAGCGCCGGACGGATGCAGGAGCTGCGGTGCAGAGAGATGCCCGTGGCCCTGCTGGAGCTGCTGGCCCGCTCTGCTACTCGGCCCTCCCCGGGCACCCACCTCATGGGACAGGCCACACTGCAGCACGCTGTTCCTGGCAATCTCACACATGTCACAGGTGCTGAGTTTGAAGACCTGGGCAGCGATGGCATACTCCTCCATCAGGGGCTCCTGTAGCCAAAGGTTGCACTAGAAGCCGGGCGGCTTCTGCCTGCGTAGCCCACGCGGCTGCCCCATAAACGTGCTGTCCCCAGCACACCCCACCCTCTGCCACTGCTGCTGGCTCCCGTGACAAACGAGGCCCACACAGCACCTTGGTGTAATGAAACTGCATGGGGTCATCTGTAGAAAGGGACACCATAAGGCCCTTCTGGTGGAAGTCAAGCAGCGGATTCTTCGCGTACTCCAGGAAGAGGCTGTTGTTGCTGAGGGGGGACATAGCGATGGGAATTTGGGCAAGGAAGTACAGATACTGCAGCACTGGGCTCTGCAATGGAGAGAAGAATTGTCAGATATAGGGATAAAGCTGCTGTGACCTCCACCTCTTCAAGCTCACAACTCAGATCAACCCAGTTCCACAGCCAGGAAGTCTGATGCACAGCACTCATAAGGGCCAAAGTTGTGTAGGCAAGTTAAGAGTTTTCCAGGGCCCACCTGGAGCTTGAGAGACCAAGCGAGTTGAGGTCTGAAGTCATCCAGACTTCAACTCCAATGAGACACATTTATAAAAATGATAGGTCTGTGATGTTAAACCCTTTGGAAGTATGAATACGTTTCCCAACTGCAGCCACAAACATGCCTGGGGAAACCCAGGGAATCACATATTATGTGCTAGAAGCCAGGCTGTCTGTGTAAGGCTAAGGCAGAGGCATGATGATCTATCAGCTACAGCAGAGGTCAGCTGTGAGCATGCTCTCCTTCTCTGCCACTTCATTGCTCCGTGGCCGACTACTCCACTCACCTTCTTGAGGTTGAGACCATGGGAGATGTTATCTGCTGTCATGAAGGCTGCAAGCAGGTGTGTGATGGCCCCAGCTTCCCCACAGTGTGGACGGAAGAGGAACGTGTTCATACCACGCTGCCTAAACACACAGAAGGAGGACTCAGAGCAGGTAAGCAGTAGGGTTATATGGCACATGATGCAAGATTCCCCTAGTTCAGATCCAGCTCAGCCCCTACCAGTGTGTCCTCCAAGAAGCCAGCTTGCCCTAACTTGTACTCTTTCCTCCCCTCCATATACAATAGATGCATCTCTGCACTCCTAAAGTTTTCACACCGTTTGATCACACTGTCTATTGATGAACATTAGGAAATCGGACTGGGTCAAGAAGGTCCAAACTACACCAGTTGCAGAGCAAGAAGAGCCCCTGCTGACTTCTACCAGCCCATCAGGTGTGTCCTTTAGCAGACCTGGGGCCTCACCTGCGCAGGTTGTTAAGCACCAGGATGTTGGCGTACATATAGTATACATAGTAGGTATAGGATGGGTTCTTTGCAGAAGTCCAGTGCTCTGGCTTTGGACTTTTAGTGGAGAACATGTGTCCGCTGTGCTTGGATTCATCATCCACGCTGTCAAAGCCAGTGATCTGCTTGGCAAAATAACAAAAGAAGCTGCATCTCAAAGCTCCTCGCATCATCATGCCCAGGTAGGCTGCCTCACTTTGCCCCAGAATCACAGAATCACAGAATCACAGAATCACAGAATTGCCAGGGTTGGAAGGGACCTCAAGGATCATGAATCTCCAACCCACCTGCCACATGCAGGGCCACCAATCATCCCACCTAATGCTAGACCAGGCTGCCCAGGGCCCCATCCAATCTGGCCTTGAACACCTCCAGGGATGGGGCATCCACAACCTCTCTGGGCAGTCTGTTCCAGTGCCTCACCACTCTCTCTGTAAAGAATTTCCCCCTGACGTTCAACCTAAATCTCCCTTCCCTCAACTTCAAACCATTTCCCCTTGTCCTGCTGTCACTCACCCTTTCAAAGAGTTGATTCCCCTCCTGTTTGTAGGCTCCCTTTAGGTACTGGAAGGCTGCAATGAGGTCACCCCGCAGCCTTCTTTTCTCCAGGCTGAACAAGCCCAGCTCCTTCAGCCTGTCCTCATAGGGGAGGTGTTCCAGTCCCCTGATCATCTTTGTGGCCCTCCTCTGGACCCTCTCCAACAGCTCCAGCCCCACTGCAGCTTACCATACCTTGGCTGTAGCCCACACCCCTGCCCTACCCAGGAGCAGTCAGGAGCAAGGTTGTAGACCTACCTCCCCATTAACCCCCTGGCTCTATCAATGGATTGAAAGAAAGCTTATACCAAACCACTTATCCAGGAGTTAAGGGGACAGCATTTCTAACAGTCCCACAGCAGCCCAGCTCAGGGTGACTGGCTCCTCCCTTTCAGCACTTCTGGACTCACATCCTTTCCCAGAAAATGGCAGAATAGCCACAATCCCACTGATGATATTTGCTGTGCCAGAGCTGATGTCCTATTTCTTGTGCACAAACAGGAACATCCAGGGCTCACCAGACCCTGACAGCACCATTAAGTGACACTCACGTGACGTAGGAAGACACTCAGCTCTTTGTGGGCTTGAGGATTGACAGTTGCCTCAAACACAGGAACAAAGATATTTTCCAACATCTTCCCAAAGTGTGGGAGGAAATTCCGAGATCTGAACACATCACTGCAGACAGACACAAAGATTAATCACTATCAGAGGAACGTGGCTCACAGTTCCCATAATTCCTTCTGGGTTAAGAATAAGGTACAATGTACTATAAGGCACAGTGCTCTGCGAGAACCACAGCACATACTAAATCCTGGGTACTTGGATCATCCACTTCATATTGGGGGAGTAGACCCGGTGTCTGTTGAACCAGTTGGCCAGCTTGGGCCACTCCTCAGCTGATCGCCCGTAGATTGAGAGGCGAGGCTCCGCATGCTGGTACTTGGCATCCTCCAGGTCAGAGCCAACCTCCTAGGAACCGAGACAACATACAGTACACAAGTATCCTCTATCCTGAGTGCAGCAGCCCCACGACTTTCTCCTCCCCTGTATTCATACCTTGATGATGGTAGCAAAGTATTCACCGTTGATGGTGTTTTCTGTCTTCAGGTAGAGGTCACGCAGTTCACTGGCACCCACGGGGTTGTACTTAGCATTGAATTTGTCAAAGCGCTGAAACGTCTGACGCCCCTGGAGTAGAGATGACAAGGGGCAAATCCTGTAAGCGCATGCTGAGTGCAGGCGTACCAGCTGGGCAGGGACTCATCCACAGGAGCCAGAATGGGAAAGTCAGGAGCTGCCATGCCCCATCATGAGTGCTAACGTGCACAGTGTGTGCCCAGCCACTTACAGCATGGACATCCAGGGAGTCCACTGTCAAGTCATATGGGTGCAGATTGAGCTTCTGAAAAAGTTGTTTCAGAGTGAGCTTTTCACCTTTGGCATCGTAAACGACACGGTCAGCATCCACACGATACGACTTCTTGATGAAACGCAGAAGGTGCTTTTGGTTCATGCAGGCTGCAGCATGGATGTGTGTATCCACCTGAGAAGGCAAAGCAACAGATCTCCAGCTTCAAGATGGGGCTGCTCAGGTAACACCATGTATCCCTTAGCTGAACCCGAGTTGTGTCCAGGCATACCAGCTGGGCAGGGACTGATCAGACAGAAGCCAGAATGGGAAAGTCAGGAGCTGCCATGCCCCACCATGAATGCTAACATGCACAGTGTGTGCCCTGCCCATTAGACCCTGACTCTCATATCCACATTTCTCGGGGAGCAGCAGTTACCAAGAGAGCTCAGCTGCAGGGCTGTGAGCCTGGCCATTTACCTTACGGCAATTGTAGAAATCCCGATGAGGGTTGTTCTTCAGCTCTTTCATCTCCTCCATCTCATTTAGCATTTCGTGCACTTGGAACTTGTATGAGAGGAACTTCAGGCGTCGATGACTGTAGGTCTTACTGGAAAAAGAAAAGGGCAGAAGAGTGTCTGGGCACAGAGAGTCAAATGCACGGGGGTTGAGCTTTCACCCAAAGTGGAGGAGCTCACACTGCCTTGGCCTGCCTCCCCATGGTGCTGCATCTGGCTGTGTCGCAGGAAGGCCTTGCCAGGTAGGAGCATACCCACAGGAGATGTCTTCAACCCCTCAACACTGACTTTGCTCAAGACCCCCGACCAAGATGGCTGAGAAGGATCAAGGACACTTAAGCAGCCAACAGGCTGTTGGTATGGCAAGGTGGGATTCTGAGGCTATCCCTCAACCCTGCCCCTCCAAGCCCCCCTACCAAAAGGGTACAGAGCTGGCAGAATTTTCCCATTTGGGTTTCTGGCTACTGTAAGCAGGTCCCTCCCTCCTTTCAGGAAGAAGAAAGGGCAACCATGGCTCTACCCTGGTCCTCCCTTTGCCTGCTGAGGCAGTACCAGTTTGATTGCCCTCAGCACTGCTAGGCTGAGCACTTACACAGGCCCCTGTGCAATCAGGGCCAAGAGGAAATTCATGTCATCAACAAAATGCTTGAGGTCGGGGTAAGGCAGGTCCTTTGGCTCATTTCTTCCAGCTGCTGCCTTGTCACTATAGATGTAAACGATCCCATCCTTCATCTGGACATGGTATCCCAGGTCCTCAGGGAGATTCCCAGTATCAAAAGGATCCTGTCCATCCTTCACTGGCGGGGTGAACACTGCACCAAAGGGAGAATACTATGGGGCTGTGGCTGTCTGCCAAAACCCCACACTCCTCCACCCCCAGCAGAGGACAGGCACAGCACGAGCACCAACACTGAGGAGTCCCAGGCAGGCAATCTCCCCATGGAGTGCTGCGTAACTCTTTTCTGACACCTTGCCATCCCAATTTGAAGCGAGGGGCCAAAACTCTGCAGGTGCTTAAACATACCTGGGCCAGCATCACTTGCCCTCCAGACTTCCCCTTCAATAGTGCGCAGGTACTGTGATGGGGTTCTGGGAAACCTCTGCAATGACTTCTGCATGTATTTCTCCCGGATGCTCAAGGCACGGTACAGGCCTTTGCAGACAACTTCAAAATCTTCCACTGTCACCTGCAAGAGGGCTGCTGTTGATGTAACCACACAACTGGAACATAGTTGCTTGAGAGAGACTGTGGTGCATCAAGTCTTAAAGGCTGCAGGTGTGTTTACAGCAAGATACATATTTGATCATCCTCTCCTTTCCACTGTTCTGCCTGAGCAGGACAAAGAAGAGATGACGGGCAAAGTCCTAGACATGGCAAAGGGAGGTTCTTTATGCTACAACAAACAAAATTTAGCTGCCACCCCCTTGCATTCCTCGCCTCATGCTGTAGCTGGAACCAAAATGGAACCTAGAGCTGGGCAGAAGACTGGATACTATTTCTGGAGCCCAGGCTGAAACTGAGCAACATACACCAACCCAGTGTGTCAAGAATTTGATTTACTGCACAGACAAGTGTTCTGGGCAGCACAGATTGGCCAGACTGGGGCAGCATGACAGAGTATCTCGCATCAGTTGCAGCTAAGCACAGTCATAGCAGAAGGAATGTGCCTGCTGCATACTGGTCGGAATTTCAGTTTCCCCTAATTGCTCCTCTGCTATAAAACCCCAGGTTGAGCAATCTGACATCAGATCTGCCAGCAGTATCTCACAGACAGCACAAATACAGCAGGAGGCTGTGGAAGAAAGGAGGAGAAAGAGGAATTTGTTCAGGATGTGCTGTCCAACCCCTTCTAGATGACTGATTAGGGTTTGGACATCCAGAGGTCCCCTTGCAACCTCAATCATTGTGTGCACAGGTCTCAGGCAGACGCAGCTGTGTGCAGCAGAATGAGCATTGCCTTCCCCTTCCATGTACAGAAAGTACACAGCACTCCCTGAGACTCCTGTTAAGGCATTCAGCTCAGCATCCTGCAGGGATACAGCAGGAACATCATCAGATGCTTGTAAGACATATGTAGAGCTGGAAAGCACAAACTACCCCCATGCATCTTGCATGGATTTCTGTGACAGTGGGCACTCGTGAGGGACAAGGAAGGACTAGATGAGGTGGCAGTCAGCATAGGGAAGTAGGATGGCCATGAAATACTTACCCCTGAGGCATAATCCCCTGTGATCTGTACCCTCTGGAAGTCAGGCACCGATTGGTACTGGGGGGAGGTAGAGATGACCTCATCAATAGTGGACAATCCGGTCTTCTGAGCCAAAGGGACTGCCAGTGCAATTGTCTTCAGGCTGAGAATGCGTTTCCTCCTGCCAGGAAGGAAAACCTCAGGCAAGCAGCCCCAACTCCTTGGCTGCACACAGGGCAGTGGCATTTACCAGCCACCTTCCAGCTGTGTGCAACATCAGTAATCTTTCTGTTGCTTTCTGAGCACCTTAAATGAACACTGCCAAGAGTAGAGGGCGCAGCACATGAAAGTAGCCGTGGACTTTCAGGCACTATCCCTGGAAATCTCCCCTTTCCAGAGGGGTCCCCAGGTCTCCCTCTCCAAGAGACCTGCGGCCAGTCTCTTTGCAGTGGCAGTGCTGAAGTAACAGGACAAAAGGGTTTTTCTGTCCAGCAGTAAAAGAAACACTTGAAAAGGAAACCCAGAAGCACCTGACAGATGCTGTAGGATTACCAAGGATGTAACTGGGTTTAGGTGTGCTGAGCTGTTTTTCACAGGCCTTGATTTATGAATCTTTTGCTTCTCTTCCAGCTCTGGCTGGGCACGAGCTGACGCTGCCCCTCCCCTCCTCCCCCAGCACCCTGGTTGTTGCTCACCGCTTTTCTGCTGCAGAGGAACTCTCCTGGAGCATCATGTGTGTTCTCATTTCATGGCGTGAAATGGGGCAGATCTCTTCCACATCGAAAGGAGAGATCTCTTGCCTGGTTGCCTCATCTTTTACCTCAGAGGCAAAGACCTTCTCTGCGAAGGAGCGCGTTGCCTCATCTATCTCTGCAAGGAGAAAGAGAAGGCTGCAGGGCCAGGTGGGATCCTAATTCCCAGCCACCCTAACAGAAAGGTGCCTCCTGCAGCCAGCTCAGAGCTCAGCTCTCATGTCCTTAAAACACCTCCAGTCTGCCTGGAAGACTCTGAGTGCCCTCCTAACAGAGCTTGTCCCGCACACCGTGTGCTGCAGGGGTATCTAAGCATCCCCAGCATAACAGAAAAGGTAAATACAATTTTCAGTGCAAGTAGCACAAAACAGTTCAGAAAGAAACAAGCTCTTAGGAAGGGAACATACGAGACAAAGAGGGAGACTGGCAGAGCCCTTACAGCTCTAGGAAGGCCAAGACCCATTTGCTCCACAAGGCATCCAGCCAAGATGAAGACAGGTGGACATGGAGACGGACAAAGCCAGCAGCCAAAACAGTTCCTGCCATCACACTGTAGCTGAATAGCTCCTAGCTAGGAAACCATCCTGTGGCCTAGATTCCTCTCAGCCCATCACAGCCAGCATGCTGCAGAAGTACCAAACAGTATGGCTCTACATGGGCAAAAGGTTGGCTGGAATTCTAGGGAGCAGGAGGAAGAGGGTCATTAAAAGCATTTATGCTGCTAGCAAAGCACCATAAAACAAGACTTCTTTGGGGAACATCTCAAAATGTATGTTTGCCTAGCAGCATATGAACTAATCGAGCAGGTTTCTCTGGCAGTTGGCAGCTCAGCATGAAGCACGGTGAATATCGATGCTGCAGGTCAGCTACGTGGGACCACACCACTGAGCCTTCCAGGATGTTGTGGTCAGCTGATGAGGACCAAGGCAGGGAGGGCTGACATGCATGACAGAAGCCTGGTAGATCTACAATTGATTTTCAGCACTGAAGCTAGACAACTTCTCATGGGTTCTCATGGGGTTTTACGGGGGAAAAAAAAATGAAAAACCAGCAGCAAATCCCTGAGTTTACAGTTCCAAGGTCCTGGCAGCAGGCTAGTTAGGAAACACCGCACAGAGGCTTCCTTTCCTTGCTGTTATATGATAAATCACAGGAAAGATTCAAGCACCAGGTCCATTTCTCAGCAGTGCAATGTCACAGGAGCAGCATTTCAGTGGCACGAAATGCCCTGCCCGGTGTCAGGGATCTGGGGACACCAGGTGTCTCAGCAATAAGGGGTCACTGCTGACATGTGAGGTCTCAGCAAATAAGGACAGGAAGGCAAAGGCAGGAATACCATTCTGTGGGTTTCAGGGTGAATGAAGGATGTGAAGCATTGAATCTGTTCCCTCATGGATCAAATCCACTAGGAGCATGATTGATTTGGAAAGAGTTATTTTAGGTTAGATCTCTGTTTAGAGACAAAAAACCAAATGCAGAATGTTTTCCCTTCTCCACAGAGGAAAATATTCCTCTAAACAGGAGCTTGAGGATGCTGGAACAACATTTAACCAAAAGTAGGTTCCAAGGACCAAAAGGACTGAAACCATTCTGTAAGGCAGTGAGGGGCACAGCTGGCACTGCTGAGAAATAGCATCTGCTCGAACTGCAAAACACTGCCATGATTGTGTAACTGCTGTCTGCTCCCAGCAATCATGTTCAGACAGTAACACAGGAGAGCATGTAGGAAAACACCGCCATACTCACGTTTATCTTCTGCTGTTGGAGATGAAACAGAAACAGAATAAAAACAGATGTGGATCAGCCCTCCAAACATCTAAGCCTTTTTGCCTTGTCGTCATGCCCATGATTAGAAAGTGATTGTAAAGTACAAGCCTGGGCAGAGCATTACACTTAAAAAAGAAAATCATAGAATCATAGAATGGCCTGGGTTGAAAAGGAGCACAATGCTCGTCCAGTTCCAACCCCCTGCTATGTGCAGGTCACCAACCAGCAGCCCAGGCTGCCCAGAGCCACATCCAGCCTGGCCTTGAATGCCTGCAGGGATGGGGCATCCACAGCCTCCTTGGGCAACCTGTTCCAGTGCATCACCACCCTCTGTGTGAAAAAAGCCCTTCTAACATCATAAAGATGTGAGGTCAGTATTCATATAGCTTCAGCAGTACGTGCATAAACAAAGCACATTACAAACACCAGAGGCTCTCACAGAGCTCAGGTTTACCTTGCAGGAAGCTCTAAATTTACCTACACCTATCCCAGAGGAAGAGAGTTTTCTGGAACCTACATCACCTCAATCAATACTAAAAGCACCTACAGGATACTTGGTTATCTAACAGGACCCAGCTGTCCTGAAAGGTCTCCCCCTACACCTGTGTTCCGGAATGAAGAAAAGCATAGAAATAAGTTAAGATGGCAAAACAGCATTCTCCAGCTTGAACAAAAAATAAAATAAAATAAAATAAAATAAAATAAAATAAAATAAAATAAAATAAAATAAAATAAAACAAAATAAAATAAAATAAAAATAAAATTTAGTGGCTTAGAGTACTGAGGCTCCTTCATTGTTTGTCTGTCCATGACTCACCATCCTCTATGAAGATCAGGATGGACAGCAATTCAATTATATTAAGTTTCTCTCCCAATCTCCTGCCACCTGTTGTCACATCTCCACTTATTTGCTACCAGAATCAGATAGCTGAGACATTACAGCTCCACAGATCTTCACTTCTGGGCTTTCAGGGCAGCACCATCGCTCTGAGGATGCTGCTTATACCCTTGCTGTGTGACCCAGAAAATTCACACTGGGGCTCTCTGGCTTTGCAGTCACCAGCTGCTCACTTTCCAAAATCCAGCCTACATTTGCAGTTCAGATCCTTCCAGTCCTGGCATTTGAACTCCACATATTGATTTGCAAACCAAGTATCCCAGAAATGCCTACTGTTTGACCTTCCATTTCTTTAGTGGATAAAAAAATACACACACGAAGGTCAAACTCCCATTGATGTCACAGGTCCAGGCTGTAATACCAGCTTCACTTACTGGCACATATCTGTGGCTCTTTTCAGTCCTATTAGGTGCTGAGATTCTCCAGGGTTTGGTAACAGCAGTTGCACCCTTCTGCACTTCCCTGCAAGGCTTGGCTGACCCTACTGTACCCAGCCTGTGCTTCCCACCTCCTGGGCACCGCAGCACCCAACATCTTCTAAGTAAGTGCACCCAGGTTGACTGGAGACTCCTGAAATCCCTTTGGTCCCTTCTACAACGATTCTATATCAGGATACTGCAGGAAGGATAACAGGTTTTTCCCCCACTATGAGCAGAGCAAGATTTAAACAATACAACTTTTTACTTCGCTATCCAAAAATGCCTCCAAGCAGGAAGAAAAATGCTCACAGACCCTCAAGCTGCATCCCTGGAGTGCAGAGACAGCACAGCACCAAAATCTCAGAGCCTGTCAGCTAACAAACCTGCCCTGTGCCTCCCCGTCTTGCTGCTTGCCTTCAGACCTACCTGGAATTTTCACTTGTGACATCTTTGCAGTAAGTTTGCAGACCCCAGGTAACACCCAGCTGTAACACAGCACAAGTAGCTGACTGACTGCTCAGCAGCCTAACGCTTATTTTGCTGCTTTCCCTTCCCTGTAATTAGACTCTCCCCTCTAAAAGGAGAAGGGAGATGAACGGCAGGACTATTTAAAGTGCTGCCACAAGCACTTGCACTGAAACAGGTGAAACCAGGGCTCAAATTCAACTTTTTTTTTTTTTAATTAGGCTTTCATTTCACATTTAGTCAAGTTTTGGCCACTGTCTGGCCAGACTGTTGCATCTCAGGACCCTCCTTACATCTTTATAAAGGGAAAATGTGGAAGTCAGCCTTTTAAGAGAGACTAAAACTGATGTCTTCTGTGCTGAACCAGTGATTCGGAGGAGCTGCTTAGGGCACATGGCTGACTGGAGCTGTGGGGACAGACAGGTACACATGATGTGCTCTCACTACTAACCAGGAATTCACAGTAGGTTTTTCCTCAGAAGGGTCAGCACGGAAGAGTGGATTTTACCTGCAGGAGCTGTACAGATGTCCTCACATCTTCCCAGAGGAATGAAATAGGAGGGAAAATAATAAAAATAATAATAAAGAAAGGAAGCACAAGGAGCTGTTAGGTATGATTTTTTGCTCCTGTGTTGGTCAGGACCTGCCTTTATAAGACTTTATATTGTAATGAGGTGATTTACATCAGCTGGCAAGCCTGGGTGTCATCTGTTTCCGTATGCAGTGAGCCATAACCAAGGCTTGTCTTGTTTATTCTAGCAGTGATTGGCATTTAGCACAATCCAAGGTGTGATGAGAAACTCCCCTAAAGTACCCAGAGTGACTTGGATTTGAAGAGCAGGAACAGGTTTATGAAGTCCTTCCTCACGACTCGTTTTAAGCAGATTCCTTCCAGCACACAGGCAAATCTTTTAGGATCTCCTCCCTTTTTTTTTTTTTTCCTGGAAAACAGTGCCTGGCTGAAGAAAATTTGTACTGCATGTAAGCCTAAACAGAACAGAAGTATAGAATGGTTTTGATTTGAAACAGGGTCTTCTCCTATTTGTTATGATAAGTGGCATTAAGATCAGGATGAGTAATTAAAGCATTCAGGCTGCATTCTAACAGATTTTCACTGATGATTTAAAAGGTGACTTCGTTCCTAACAGAGAAGGGAGCAGAATAACCTGCACCCCTGGCCAGGACAGCATTGCTTGGAGGTACACGTGTGTAAGGGCTTCTGTGCTGTGCTTTATAGGAACAGCTCAGGGGAGGTGCTGTCCCAGAAGCAGGCTGTGAAAGAATCACCTGCCTAAGAGGCAGAGGTCATAGATTGTGGTCACAGATGCTGGGAAGCTTCGTGGCACCACAAGTCAGTGAAGGCAGATGGGCTGAGCCTCTGCCCTGCATTTCAGCTGAGATGATTTCCAGAGCACTCAGAAACTCTGCAGGATTACTAGTTGATGTGCATAGCTTCAAGCTGCATTGGATTACAATTAGAAAATCCTCCAGAACTCAGGGAGTTTTAGCCCCACTTGTTAGATATTCCTCAAGAACGTCAGTTGGTTTCCATCCCCTGCAAGCAGAGGTAACCAGAGGTAACCGGTAGGGCAAAACTGGGATGCTGGAGGTCTTGATCTGTAACATCTCACCTCTTTTGCTTGTCTTCACTTTCATTATTATTCATCTTCTCACCAACCCATCAGTTTCTGAGTCCCCAAACCACACTGTTGTTCAACTGCTCCATTTAAGGCCAGTAAGAGCAAACTCCTGCTTGTTTGCTCTCCCGCAGGGCCCAGACCTGCCCCTAACCTTTCTTGACATGTCAAGGCCTTAGGATTCACATCTGAAACCAAAAATAACCTTTATGGTGCAGAGGTTATCTTCTTCAAGAGGTCTTCTGATCCCTTAGCCGTCTAAGTCACAGGGTCAAAGTGTTCGGGTTCATGGTAGAAATATGAGTAAAGGTTGGGTATGTGCTAAAGTTAGAACTACAGCCTCTTTAAGCAGGAGGACGGAAGGCAAGCAGGCCCTCTCCCCAGTTTTCAGCTGGGAAATGAATGCTTCACACAGAGACTTTGTGTGTTCTGAAAGAAACGCGCGCTTCTCTCTGAGCTGCCTTCATTCTGCCTTGGTCTGCTCAAAGCAAGGTTGCCAAACATGCCAGGAACTTGGCAGCTCGGGGAACTTGGCAAGATGTGCCTCCCATCTGCCTCGTAAAGCAGATATACCTCAGAGTAAGCTGCCCAAAAAGCCTGCAGACAAGCCTTGCTAGAAAGTCATCTATAGTTCCCTGTTAGCACTCCGTCAGGAACTGAACATGGAAACTCACAAGTGCAGCCCTTGCTGTTACACCTGTGACCTGTTAATGGCAGCTTGCATTGAGGAGACCCTCAGAAGGTTCCTCTCATCTCACACTGCTCCTGTTCATCCCCCACAGATTCCTCCAGGACCACTTCAATCATCCCCTGCTCCAGAATGAAACGAAGATCAATGCGCCCTTCGTCGAGATCTGAAGCACTTTCTAGGAACAAATTGCTGCAGATTACAGCTATATGGGAGGGAAAATTTCCCTAATAACCCCAGAACAGCCTTGCTTCTAAGCATCTGTCTGTGCTGTGATTCTGAATCTCTCCCTTTGGAACAGGCTCTGCAATGCAAGGAGTTTTACACGCAGCACAGAGCAAACTTCTTCACGTCGAGAGAAGGGGATCCTTCTGGCAATGGGAGGAGTGCCTTCAAAAGGTAAATTTCACATCCAGGCCCTCAGCACATTAGGAGCTTTCACCTTTGCAGGGCAGCCCCTGTTGCCTTACTTTTCCTCAGGCTGCAGCCTCATGCCAGGATGTGCAATGACTTTCCCTGAGCACTGCAGCAGGCGATGCTCACAGCTGGCAACGTTCCTCTGTCCTGTTCAGGGAAGGAAGAAGAAAGGAAAACAAAACCCAAACGCACACAAGGTTACGAAGGCCGCTCACCTTTATTTATGGAAACAGCAGATAACCTCAGGGCCGAGGTGGAATTCCTGTGATGCTGAGGATGGTGAGAATGGCTGCAGTGCTGAGTGAGAACAGCGGGGGGATCTGCTGCCCAGGAAAAACAGGTCCTGCAGACTCAAGGCTGAATGTCTGCAATTCACAGCTCTGTGACACACAGGTTGCAGGACTGTGCTTCCTGCAGCAGAAGGCAGGATGCCTCCATCCCACCCTGCACATCTCCAGACTCCAACTCCCTTGAATGTGCAAAACTGAGCCATTACAGGCAAAGAGAAGGAAAAGCTGAAGTTCACCAGTACGATTTGTCACCTTTGTTTTGAAATGCTTTACCATAGCTGCACTGTGGTTTGGGGAGCTCTTCTGTTACTGAAAGTCTATTTTTCAGTTCCTTACACAGAAAACAGATCGGACTTTGGATCCCCGAGGTCTGCCATCATGTTTTAGGAGCAATGTACCTAAAGCACATTCACTGCATGGTTCAGTACTCCTTGTGCAGAAGAACCCATAGGACAATACCTCAGAAGAGTGAGATAACAGCTTAAAAACCTAACAGAGGGCACTGGGCACAGAAGTAGCTCAATAGCTGATTTCACTCATGGGACACCAAGTGAAGTGTGTGCTGAGCTCTCTGTAAGCCAGCTGTGCGATCTTGCTCCAGACCACTGCCATAAAAGAAACAACCAAAGAATTCACAGAGTTTATTCTTTAAAAAAGTTATTTAGGAAGCAAAATAATTTACTTCAATTCAAATCAACAGAGATGCATTTCTGAAAGCAGATAATTATACCAAGTTACAACAAGTTAGCCCTTGGATAAAAAAAAAAGTCCAGATCTCAACAGTTTCCAGCTATCCTGGAGGCTGTATAGGATTTAGGCTTGTGGAGTAATGAAGGACCATACACAGAATTAGAATGTGATTCAAACCTTCATTAATCTCCCTCCCCCCACAGGTCCAAAGTTGCTTGAAATCCAGTTCTTTCTAAATCACTGAAGTGCACTCACAAGACACGTCTACGTAAGCACTACCATCACTATTCAAGCCTTACTGATGACAAGAAGAACAAAATCTGAGCAATGTTTGTTTTGTGTTTGTTTGTTTTTAATAAGACCATGGAGTTGGGGCACTCACACTGACAAGCCACAATGCTACACTCAAACAGCTGTTCTCAGTCAGCAGTAACAAATATTTAGTTCAGTTATTTGCACTGGTAGTTTTTTGAACAAGGTTTAGGGTCTGTTCTTCTTAGGATAGCGAGGTTAGATGGGCATGGACACAGAGTGGTGCTGCTAAATCTACATAAGAACATTTGGACTAAATCTACAAAATCACCATCATTAGGAGCTGCCTTGTGCAAAGCCATCTGTGCTTATCTTCTAAACAAATGTTCCAAAGCTCGGTGGGGTTTGGTCCTTCTGCATGCAGTTCCCACCAAAGCCAGGGCAGTTTGGCTGACCGTCCACGATCTGCTTGCTTTAAAGGAATAGCTGCATTTTTTATCTGCCAGCCACTCTAGTTATGTCCTAATTACAGAAGCACATCACACTCTGCTTCTTCCTGCCACACACACGTCCAACTCAACGCCGCCTACAGACATTAACCGAGCAAGCTGTAGAAAGAGTGGATCTTCAACTAAAGGAAGCTCTAAGAGATCAGAACACCTTGACTGAAAGGGCACATCTGGTAGAACTACTGAGTCGGAGCTGTGCTCAAGCATGGGATGGCTGGGTTTCCTTCTCATCTGGCTGTACCCTGTCATGGAATGCAGCTCACCAGGAGCACACACAGATCCAGGACACAAAACCTTTTCCACAGTCACCAAAACCTCTCTGCTAGGGCTCCTCAAACATCTCCCTTCATCCAAATAGGTGCCACTGCATTACCAGAAAACTCCAGAAAGTGCTTCAGATATTCTGTTTAAAAATACTGCCTATATAAACCCAAATCCATGAAGAGATGGCTGCTAAGACAGGACTTTTGCCAGCATGCATTATGCAGTGCATTACGCTTTAGGTACTGACAGCAACCTTGATGGACTCAAACTACTCACACACAGCCATGTCTGTGCACACGTATGCAACTACAAACTAAGTACAACCATTCACTTCATGCTCATGATGGGAACAAAATCTGATTTGACCCCAAAATAACACAGATTGGAGCACCACCTGCGCAAGCCAGCTCTGCAGCATCCTGAAAGTTGATGCAACTTCCTCTCTGGTTCCAAAAATGAAATGCACGCCAACCAACCCTCATCAGGGCTCCTTCCTTTTTAAAGCTTTATCCAACCAAAGCTTTAATCCAAAGAGAAATGGAACACAAAGAGAAAGCAGACACAATTGCCAGCTGCTGTATTATTCTAAGGATTCACAGCTTCTGAGTTATGGCTAGTATGTTTTCAGAAAGTAGAGCATGCCACACAAAGTAGAGAGTTACGACAAATCTCCCTTCAAAATGTTATTTTTAATTGACATATTTGGCCACTGTTCAAACACCAACGGTGAGATTTCCCACAGCCATAGGCAGCAGCACCCTGAGCTGCTCTTGTCTGCCAGGGAAGCAGCTCCACATTTCCCCAAATCATCCAGAAGCGTAACAGACCCACCATGAACTCACCATTCAAACACAATGCAAAATCCACACTGACAGCTTTCCAAAACACTGAATGTATGTGACCAGGTGTGACTCCCAGCAGCTGTTTCTTTCTGTAATTCCATTAAGTGGACAACAGCACATCACACAGCTCAAGGAGCAAAGTCAGCTCCTGCTGACACACCTCAAAGAAAGCTGTCACCAGGAACTCTTCCTCACCAAACTAAGACAGACAAAAAGAACACAGTAAGAAAAACCCACAAACTGCTTGCAGATCACAGACAGCTCACAGTGATCGTGATTCTGTCCCATTTAACCTGCAGGCAAGAGATTGCCTTCAACCTCGAGTCACAGCTGGTGCTATCCCATAATGCTTCCCACCACTCAGTAGGTCACTGGAAAATGGTGTTTTATGTAAAAATATTGAGTGTTAAATTCTTATCATTTCCATCATTAAGGATAAAATGAATTCTAAAACACTCATCTGGAGTATCACAGATGAAGTTACACAGATCGATCCTCTGCATCCCAAGAAGAAAATTAAGAGCACAATTAGTGGAGAAAAGAGCATTAAAAGCAACGGTTTATTTTCTCAGTATTTACTTATTTCTGATTTCAGTTTTGAAAATATAGGAACCTGACTGCAACAAACTGAAATGACACCTCTTGTCACGTCTGTAGCTTGCACTGCTCCAGCAGATTGAACACTCCCTCTGTTGGCTGGAGGCTCATTATTCTCTCACCAGACTAACTGGGGATTCAGCTTTGCTACAGGACACTGTCTGACACCACAGAACAGAACCCAGCATCACTGGCACAAGAACTGAGAAGGCCAAGGTACACCAAGGAACCTGGCAGGTTTTGGTCTCACCTGCACGTCCCAATCACACGGGGTGGCAGTGCTTTGTTCTAGGAAGAAGTCACACAGCTCACACAGTACTTCAGCCCTACTCTGAGACTGTTACAACAAACCCAGAACTGCTATCAGTGTATCATACAACTCCAGTGCAGACATCACTGAACTCCCTTCCTCATTTTGCAAAGATGCTGCAATTAGAAGTCAGCTCAGTGTTCTGTTAGGGCTCAGTGCCTCCTCCACTCAGCCTGGACACCTTCAGTCTGTGACAACCATTGACCCAATTACAGTCATCCTAAACTCCCAGGCTCCTCCCCGATAAGGAAGGAGGCTCTGCAAAAAAATAACTCAGAATAATTTGCAAGTTACAGACAGAGCTGAGGAACAGCTGCCCAAAGTAACCTCCAGTTTCAAAATTCATTATTGGTCCGTAAGAAATTGTCTATAAATATTGGCAGTTATGTTAAAATGAACAGCTCACTAATTTGGTCCAACCTGAAAGAGATCCAAATGCTGTAGAAAACCAATACAGAATATACACAGTTCCACACACAAAGAGGTGGGTGGATGCATTCTGATGGATCAAGAACAGATGGAGTATACGTTCCTCTTCCTAATCCAAGAGTCTCACAAACACCTGATCGATCTTCCAGACTACAAATTCCCATTTTAGCATCTTGCCATGAAAAGAGATCACCCACACAAAGCTTGCCTGCTCAAGACAGTGAGCACCCCAGAAATTCATCCTTGGGGTTTTCCTCAGCCCAAGGGAACAGCTTACAACCTCCAACCTTCTGAGCAAACAGGCACTTAAGTTAGCGAAGATATCTCCTTTTTATTACAGAAAAATAAAGGATCAGTTAATCAGTTAAGTGATACTCCTGGCACAATGCAGATGTTGCAGATACACTGTGTGGGTGCACAGACAGCAGATATCAATCCGATTGCTGACAGAAACCTTTGTAATGGCAAAATTACTTCCGCCACTCCTCTGACAACACCGCAAATCTGAATCCAATGCAAAGGGGTCAAACGCCACTTCTAGCTTTTACTCTGGAGGTAAAGTGTGATCTTTTTCACAGCATTTAGTCTCTGTAATTCACTTTTCTTGTGACTGGTTTTCTTCTTGAACAAACCCAGACAGCACAGCTAGAAAAGAATCCCAGTACACCAAGAGATATGACTGCTCTGTGAGCTGAGCAAGGAGGTAGATACCAGAGATGTTTTCTTCAGATGGAGCACAGAAAAGGATCCTGTGCTAATTAACTGGTACCAAGAGTCTGGTCGCTGGCACCAAAATACTGCAGGGCATCAGCATGAGACACAATACAGTAGCATCGAGACTTGTCCAGCAGCTACATCTGAACCTGGCATCTGGAACAGAAAGGTATCTCTAATTAGCTTCTTTACCAATTTGTTGTAGGTATGCAGTGCACAGTACAAGTCCTGGACTGGTCTACCTCTTTGTACACTGATGTGTGACATCTTTTAGGCAATCATTGTGAACACTCTCACCCAGCTGAAGCACTCGTAAGTTTCATGACCCACATTACTTTATTTGGTTAATCACCACATAGTCCATGTTTCTGAGGTTACCAGCTCAAGATAAGCTGTCAGAAAGGTCATCACTTCCCAGCAAATTCTGACTGCAGCACTGTACACACTCCCCTTTCTGGTTCAGGTGTTTCTTGTGCACAATACAGAAACTGCACTTTCTTTAAACAGTTAAAAAGGAAAAGAAAAAAAAAAGCATTGTTTCCCAAAGGAAGGAGACACCGAGTCGACTGACACAGAAAAATCCCACCATTATCAGTTCAGTCAAAATCCAGGTTACAGCCAAAAGGTGGCTGTCAAAAGAATTTCTTAACACCTTTTCCTTAAGCTTTGCCATCTACTCACCAAAGGAAAAAGGAAAACAAAAACTGTAGAAGTAATTAATTATTGGATCCAAACCTCTGGGAATCAATGGGTTGTAAAAACACTAACCTATAGCAGCTAGTATTTCAGAGCTGTGCTTATCAACAGCTGAAAGACACACAAAAAAGAAGACTTGAGGAAAAAAGCACAGCTCACCTTATCACATCACAACGCAAGACAACCCCATACAGCCTTGATTCCCATCTTCGTTGCTGTTGAGCTTTTTCATCCGGTACTGCCGAATCTCTCTCACCAGTGTGTAAAACGCATCTTCCACACCCTGAATGCAAATGATTCACGTGAAGCACTTTCATCCCCAATCTCACAAGATCACCAGGATCCCGTGGCAGATATTTTTTGATATTAAATCAAAAGCTAAAAATTTCAAATTGATTTAGAAGCGTTTATTCCTACAGCTAACGACAAAAAAGAACACGGGAAAGAGATAAACCATCCTTCATTTAATGACCAAAGAACAGAAACATCTTACCTGTCTCGTTTTAGCTGATGTCTCTATGAAGGGAATGCCATAACTTTTTGCTAATTCTTGAGCCTGTTTTGTGTCTACCGTCCTTGTGGGCAAATCACACTTATTCCCAACCAGCACCATTGGCACATCGTCTGAATCTTTCACTCTCTTGATTTGCTCTCTTAAAAATTAAAAAAAAAAAAAAAAAAAGAAAGAAACATGAATTATCATCCACAAATAAAAGCTGTTTTATTTCAAACAATAAAAATTTATATATATTGAAGCTGGACAGGACAGCAGGGGCTCTGATCTACAGATGTACTTCTAATAACTCGATACAGCCTTATCTTGTATACCACACTGCTTTGCTTTGTGTGTTCTGGCCCTCTCACCATATTCCCACACATTCTGTATGTCAGTTGTTAACCCAGACAGCTGCCCCTCTCTCCACTGAGGAATAACATACAGGTGCAGAATGGCTTGAAAAACCTTTCAGAAAGAAGCAGGAGATTTAATGTTTTTCTATTATTTAGTCTTTGCTTCGGCTAACAAAAATACACGATGCCTTTTTCTGCCTTTTTTCCTCATAGCAAAGACTCAGACCATACCTGTAAAGGTTAATATCAGCGAATGATTTACTGTTGTTAATGGCAAACACACAAAGGAATCCTTCCCCAGTTCTCATGTACTGATCTCGCATAGCACTGTATTCTTCCTGCCCTGCAGTGTCCAGAATATCTAACAAGCACGTCTCTCCATCAATGACAACCTGCTTTCTGTACGAGTCCTGCAGAAAACACAAACAAATTAAAGGTGACTCAGACAAGACGCCGCTCCTTCCCATGCCTGACTGCGTTCGGGGGGCCGTAACTCAGAACAACCGTTCTATTCCCACGCATCACGGTGAGGAAATGCCGAACTCAGCGGTACCTCTGAAACGCACGCAGCACGCGAGCCGTTACCCGACCCCTCCCCAAACTTCCTTTTCTCGCAGCTCCCAGGGCCGATCCCTGCGGTGACGCCGCTCCCGCATCAGCCCCGGGCTCACCTCGATGGTGGGGTCGTACTCGTCCACGAAGTGGTTCTGGATGAGCTGGATGGTCAACGCGCTCTTCCCGACGCCGCCAGCTCCCACCACCACCAGCTTGTATTCCGTCATCGCCCTCCCAGCGGCCCGACGCGGAGCGCGGAGCCGCCCGCCCCGGCCGGCCCCAGCCCCGCCACCCCGACTGACCGCTCCCGCACCGCGAACGCGGAACACCCTTCTGCAAAGCTTCCGGCTTCCGGTCCCGGCGTGTCGTCATCACACAGCGCCGGAAGCGCCTCCGCTGCGTCCGGGCACGTGACCGCAGCTGCTGCCAGCTGAGCGGGGGGGGGGGGGCGGCGCCCAACAAGAGAGACACGGGCGAGGAGAGAGTTGTTCAAAATCAGTAAAACTTTATTCTATTTCCATTCTTTGCCATTAACAGAAAAAATTGGAGAAAGCAATGTTTGTTTTACAAAGATAATGCATCTCCCAGAGAAGAAAACCCTAAATTGAGAATAGAGGTAACATGAAAACAAAACAAAAAAAAAAACCACAGTACTGCCCTCTATTCAAAGAAAGGAACTCCTGATCTTTTTTGGTAAAGTAATACTTAGACCAATCATTCAGTTTTCTTGCTTGATAAAGTGTGACTGGGGAAAATGGGAAGGGGGATGGGAGGTGGGGAGGGAAGGGGGAGGGAAGCACACAGACATCAACTATTTCACCTTGATGAAAGTTTCAATACAGCTATGGAAAGCCTAAGTATTTATTCTTTTACAGTACACTGGGTGCCGGCTGCAAAGAAAAAAAAAAAATGGATTCACTTCAGGCACAATTTCTTTCTTTGTAAATTTAAATCAGTAAAAGAAACTGGGTTTAGAAGCTGCAGTGTTCTAAGCAGCAGCAAACTTGTGCATTGTTTTAAATATATTTAAATTACCACACTGATGGCACGCCTCAGCCTTATGAAATTCTGCACTGCAGGCATTTCAGAACACTACAAAAAAATGTCTACCCCAGAAAGAGACTTTCACTGAGCTCTAACACAACTTTGCTGGCTAAAGGATTCAAAATTAAATGAAATATGAAAACAAAGTAACATCTAGCCATCATCTTAAGTTATCTGAATGTTCATACAGATTTTCTATCAAACTGAACTTAGTCTCCACCCTCCTATGGTCCTCAGAATTTGAGCAGAGTGAGCAGAAGTGAGCTTTCCACGTCCACTTCGAAGGAAAGACGTAACGCAACTGAGTACTAAGGCATAGTAAAATACCTTGGCCAAGGTAACAAAGAAAGCATAAGTAAATGTAGTGCAGAATTCCATAAGGTCTACCAGAGTAGAGCTGTCTATAATGTTTACTCACATAGGCAATGTAGATTTGCAGTTACCAGTTGCGTTAAATGCACCATTCAAAACAAGCTTCTAAAATGTGATACTATAAGGCGCCACCTGAAGTTCTCCAGAATGCAACTGTGCATAATTTTAAAATGGTTTCATAAATTTATTTTAAACATAACATGAGAAGGTGTTAAAACTGGTGTAATAGCTTCTTAAAATTTGGAAGGGATGAATAGGGAGATATTCAGTACCCTTCATCAGCCCCCACCACTTTCATCCTTCAGGCATTGGCTTTGTTGATCAGTCTATAACACCAGCTTGACGGATCTTTCTCTCTGCACCAAATCCCTGCAAGGAAAAAACAAATCTTTTAGGTCTGACATCGTGCTTTAAACCAGGCTTGTTTTGATTCTATTGTGTACAACATCAGCACGTGGCTAATTCACCACACTTGGCTTCAGAACCAGAGCAAGTAACAGAACAAGTCATGCGGGCTGCTCTTCTGAAACTACAGCATACATCAGCTCCCCAAACACCTGACTAAAGTAGTATAATCTCACACAGCAGGAGACTGTTATAAGGCAGTTAAGTTGACATATTTCAAACACTTTTGACTTTCAACAGTAGAAACAACGTTATCCAAGTTAAACCACAAGCTGGTCACCCTGCAAGCCAGCCCTGTATCTCACACACCTTTGAGTTATCCGGTCCCCTGGGCTGACGAAGAACTGTTAGACGAGGAGCATTGGCATCATCCAGATTAATGTTCTTTAAACGATTAACAAGTCTATCTGGACGTGGAGCAGCAACAGCCTTAGCGCCTTCACTGTAAGAAAGTCAATCACACAGAATCCTCATGACTTCCCAGAGATGGTGCAAGCTACCAAATACAGTCACTTTCCCCATTAAGGCATCAGCACAGCCTGCTTTGTTTGAAGGCAGACCTTCTGGATGACACTACGTCTGCTTCTAAACCATAACTTCAACTACTTAATGCTGAAACACCAAAACAACATTCTTAAAAGGAGTATAAAGCTGCTATAGTTAGTATTAATGCATGCATGGCAGCACTCTCTCCATTTCTGTTCCCTTTAACTGAAACAGTATAAGTCTTGCAATTTGCCAGTACACAGAAGCACAGTAACATCTCTGAAGACAGTTTGGAGAAAAAAATTAAACACTGCCATAAAACATTAACAAGATACCTTAAAAAAATACACATTTTAATTAACACAATTTAGAAGTCATTCAAAAGCAAAACATACCTATCACCCCTAGAAATAGTATCAAAGACGACTAACATCTTTTTATGTATGTAGGAGCAAAAGATGCTTACTTGTTTATAAACAGGTGCAGAGCATAAATCACCAGACAGACCAAGAACTACATAGAGAATTCAATCACTTTTATCACTCATTAATTTCTGCATAAAGACTATTTAATTATTTGTCTTTTTTTTTTTTTTTAAATCCATTCTTAAGCAAAGCCGGATTCTGCTGCTGCACTGCAGGCCCTACAAGCCCTGGTACATCTCAAAGGAGAGTCTCTCACTAAAGCCAACCACAATTCAGAGCTCTAGTTGTAGGAACAGCTAGCTCAATTTAAAAGCAGTATGTGCTCCATTACTTTGCAGTCTGCCAGATTAAACTAGTGATTTGAAATCCTCACCAGACACGCCACACGTTACAGGCACTGCATTTCCCTGTGCGCTGGTTCAGAATTACTGAGAACTCCACTTCATCCCCAGCTTGTAGTTCCACACCATCCTGTACTTCTTTGACATGGAAGAAGAGCTTTTTGCTGTCACCCACTTCATAGTTAATGAAACCAAACTGAAAAACAAAACATGATATAGTCTTTTATTTCCCCTTAACCCAAGCAGATACAATTATATAGTCATTATATTACAAATGCAACTTCTACACTGAACAGAATACAGTATTTCTACAAGCCACTCTCCGTGGGTTTCTAAAGGCACATTTAAACCCTGAAGTCTATAAGCAAGCTCTGAAAACTGCCAAACTCCTTTCTTAAAGCAAGCTGCCAAAGCTTTATTAAACTAAGATGTTGTCAATGCTCTAAACTCTACCTTTAAAATTACCTAACTGAAACAACCTTTTTTCTCTCCTGATTACCAGGGGCAGATTAAAAAGCCAGTTATTTTGATTTACTGCTTTACTCATGCTGTGCCAAATACGGTTCTCATTAGGTATTAGGAAAAGCCTTCACCAGGGTGTGATGGTGCACTGGAACAGGCAGTAGTAGTCCACCTTTACTAAAGCCACACTACACAAGCTTGCATAAACCAGTACTTGGGGTTACATAAGCCTAGTTTTTATTTGTTTAGAATAAGAGTTTCTGCAATAGTTTGCTTCACAACAGACTTTCCACATTCAGGTGTTAAAGAAGGTCCTGACCTTCTCTATGCCATCTCCAACAGTTTCCAATTAGCAGCATTTGCTCACCTGGTCTTTCACACATTCCACAGTGGCTCTGCGGAATGGTGTGATGTTGACAGCCATTGTCTGCCCATTCTGACCAAGAACACACAGCTGGAACTTTACTGTCTCTCCTTTCTGCAGACAGTCACCTTTGTTTGCCATTCCAACAATTCCAAATGGATAGAATTCTCCTTTCATTTCACCTACAGAAGAAAACACACAGATAAGATTAAGCCTTTCTGTTCTTGAGGGCATTTAGAATTAATATCTGGTATTTATTTCTATTGTCAGCTTATTACTATAAATACAATCCTCATCACCTCTATTAACGTGCAGTTTATTACATTTCTATGCTTCCTGTGTGCCAGCAAAGAGCACTTACAGATTTACCTCAGATGAACAACTGTGTATTACATTTATTAAAGAAAGCTTGAGGTAAAAGCACCAGGTCTTACCATCCTCCATGACTTCAATCATGCCCTGGTATTCAGTCTGTGTTGGATCTACACTCCGCAAAGGACGAATTACTTTACCAGAGTAAACAGTTGGATCAGCTTCCTCAGTGATACCATTCACTGAAAAGAAAGAGACAGTGCAAGAATCAGGAAGTTCTTGTCATACTTTTTCTTTTAAAAAGGACTGACCAATTCACATTCACCAGGAGACTAGTTGGCACTGCAACACATGTTAATACAGCACATATAGTCCCCTAGAACTGGAACAGCCCTAACTCAGAAACACATGACGATAGCTTTGCTAATCATCACCACTGTTCCACTGCAGAAGTAGAAGGATACTAATTCCTCATGAAATTAGAGGCCATAGAATTTGAAAAAGCACACCGAAAGATCTTGCTTTTCTGTCACTGTATTTCCAACTCCCTTTCATCATGCAAATTGATTAAGTACACATTTTGCATCCCCAAAATCCTTGATATTCACATCTGCAGTTCCTACTACAATTTTTCTTCTCTAAGAAACAGCACAACTAGTAGAACTACTAGTAGCAAAATCATCCAAATTAGGTGTTTTCTTCTAACCTTCCCACTAAAGAGTAGAGACAAAGGTAAAGGAAGAGTTGCTACTGCATACAGTGCTCTTGGTCTGCATTTCCCTTTTAGTTAAGGCAAGAAACAGGCTTCAGAAAATTGTTTGATGATATTAGTGCTTAGCAGGCTTGACTACTGACCATCACATTAAGCATCTTCCTCTTGCTTTAAACTCCATTTGTCATCAGAACTACCAATTTAACCACCAGCATCTGTCAAGACCCTTTTAAGAAGAAATTAACAGGTACAGTCTTACCTGCATGCGTTTTGTTCACCTTTTCTGCACTAACTTTGTTTCCTTTGCCTTTCGACAAGCTGTATTCAACTGTGTCTCCAAGTTCCAGGCTATCAATATCACCACAGTACTCACTACAGGAAGAGAATTACGTGCAGATTTCTTTTAGTTTCATGACAACAGTAATGCTCATCCAACATTTACATAGGTTGATTTAGAACACATTTAGTTGCTTCAGCATCTCACATTTCCAAGGAATCCTCATTCAGGAAATGCTTGGCCTGAGATTCAGAGGCATAGATCACAGAGAACACTGACTAACAGAAAAGCCTGAGCCAGCTCAGCAGAGGTCACAAATTGAAGTTCAGACACCAAAGCATGTGAACATGTGAAGCAACAAACACTCATTCCTACAAATGGAACTATCACTCACCTGTAGTGGAAGAAGATCTCCTTATCATGATTGGCTGTTTCAATAAACCCAAAGTTATCTTTCAGGGCTGCCACATATCCCAAAAGTCTCTTGGAACTGTAATTGCGTCCAAGCATTCTGACAGAAACTGCTGTTTGCAGACCAGTTCTCTTCACTTCACAAACACTGAACTCAACCTGTTGAAGACGTACGTTATTAATACTACAGACAGAAAAAAAGCACAACCACCAAAAGCAATAAACAACAACCCAAACAACTTATTTCAAAGCTGCACTGCTGTAATCAACATCTAGGCTCTGCTGGAAAGGCATCTTCTAGCCACTCCTCTCCCAAAAATATCTGTCACTTGCTGACATGTAGGACATTCAAAGAGTGGGAGAATCACAGCTGCAACACCTGGAAAGGCAAGTTAGCCTCTAGCACTCTGCTTCTCCTACCTATCAAATAGATTATCTCTTACCTTTATGATTTACCTCTGCACCATACATTACCAGTTGCCCACTGACAATATGTAGCTAGTTTGGCTTGCTCATTTTAGATTTTTAATAATAATAATCACAGCATTCATAGCACAGCACCTGAGCACTAACAGTTTTTAGGCTGCTATTCCATATCTCTCAATCCTTTCCCCAGCCATTATCTCTAGTTATTTCACTCATAAGTGGGTGTTCTCATTCTTCAACATCCATCTTGATGTCTTTATATTAATCTCTCTCCTCTTAAGTATTCACAAGTGGACTTGTCCACTGTCCTTATAAGCAAGTGTAAGAATTTCTTTAATTAAAACAATTTGCATAGCAAAATAGTATTTTCATGCGTGGTATCAGGTTTCAAGATGTTTCTTAATTACACAGAAAATAAACCTACAAACCTAAGAGAGAAAAAAAAAGAAATAGGTGACTATGTAGATGCCTTGTCCTTCACTTAAAAAGGACAACAAATCCAGGAACAAGGCAAAGAGAAGCTCACATCTTTAAAAAGCCAAAAAGTATTTCCCAATAGTATACTTAGATGCATTGCCTTATCTCCTATCTGGGGATTAGCAGATCCTTCCACATCCTTGGCTTGGTAAGGAATGGTCAGTTTTACTCCACAGTCATCATAAACAATTATTCCATCTTCAGCTTCCTAGGGAAAAAAAAAGACAAACAGGTGTTTTATTTGTTTCCAAACAAGCTTACTATATACAGTGCAAGCACTGAACATTCACTTGTTCTGCAACAACTGCAAAGTATCTGGTGAAAACAAAGACCAATAAACACTAAGATGATCAAAAGACACAAGCTTTAAATGACAAATTGTAGCTTTTACTAGACAATGGTATTACTTTATTTCCTCTAACAGTACTGTTTCCATTAATTATTTACTGAAAGTTTATTTTATTCTAGTTTTAAGCAGCATGACTAAACAGAGGCTCTTCTCAAGTCCCAGAACATTAGGTTTCAACCAATTCTAGCATCTTAGGAAAAGGTTCTTCACCAACAGGGCAGTCAGGCCCTGGAAATGTCACCCCAGGGCAGCAGACATGGCTCCAATCTGCCAGAGCTCAAGAAGCATTTGGACCATGCCCTCAGACACAGGGTTTGAACTTTGGGTGGTCCTATGTGAAGCCAGGAGTTGGACTCAATGATCCTTCTGGGTCCCTCCCAACTTGGGGTATTCTATGGTTCTACCTTCCACTGCAGGAGGTAGAATCTTCCCACCAAGCTCTTGGAAGTTATCCTCAATAGAAACACCACTAACTGTGTTTTTGCTATATTGTTTCACCTAAGTTGGCCTTCACTGAGTACTGTAATTAGCAATCCAACACAGTCCATATTTATAGAAGATAAAAAGCGCTTCAGAATGTAGAATTATAGACTTTAAAGCAGTAGTCTCTGCCTGCAAAGCAAGAAACACAATATAGTTACTTTTACTTGTGTACTACCTTCTCTTTGCCTTTATTTGGGCTAGTGGCTTTGGCTGGAGTGGCTTCTTTGTCTATAGTGCCCACAAAACGGTGATCTGATTGGGTGTGGAAAGAAACTGTGCCTTTTGGAAGTTTTTTAATCCTTATAGCATGATTTCTTTGGGCAGACAGCATATCCTGAAAAATAAGATCAATGTGATTTCAGACAGACTGCATGCACATGCTTTTGTGAAATCCTAGTTTTCAAAGAAATTGTACCACTCACAGGAACCACAGTAAATTCTACTTCATCAGAAATATGGAGTTGGTTTCCATCCATAATTTCACTGAAGTGAAAGAACATGCGAGCATCCCTGTCAACACACTTAATGAAGCCAAAGCCATCTCTCATTGCAGCAATCACTCCCTGTAAATAGAAGAACAATTACAGTTTTACTTTGTTAACATCTGTCTTAAAAAGACAGCTATGGAGCATCTAATAATCTGAACACAACCCTCAAATTCTAAAAAAAAAAAAACTTCTCAATAAGCTTCCTTGCAAACTGTAGTGCAAATGGTTACAGTCAATCTTAAATGCAAGCAAATCCTACTTACCTAATCTTTTTTCTACTTGCTCCCTGAGTCAGAAGTAGTAAAAAGTGAAGATGAATTTAAGCCACGAAAGGACTAAGAAAAGCCAAAGAACTGTAAGTCACTGCTACACACACACAGGTTAGGATTTCCAGCACTTTACCAGAACAAAAGATGTTCTTTCATAATGATAAGCACAACTATCTCAGTCACTCTGACCCATTAGAAGCTTCTGTGCACATGACAGAATTCAGCTCCTTATCACCCTTCTGTTTGATCCTCAGGCAGAGACTGTGCAAAGAACAATCTGAACAGAATTTGAACAGTTCTGTATGAAGTTAGCACGCATGCTCAGTGAATCTGCTCCTCCTAAAGTAAAAGATGGCAGTTGAAGATCAAGATTCAAAAGCTGTACCTAGTACCTCCTCTGATTCTTAAGACTTTTCATTGCCTGAACCAGAGCAGCATCAGGTTCTTTCAGTTTTCCTAAGGAAAATGAGTTTTTAATTTCTTCATGGCTGCATGACTGCTATGCCTGCTATAACCAAAGAGCAATCCACTCCAAGAGATACAACATATTTGCTTTCCTAATATGATTTAATTCCCCAAGTAGAAAAAGTGTACAGCATTAATTCAGAGTTTTCTGCCATTTAGGCACATTTGCACATTTACTGAAGATCTGAGGATCTGACTTCAGACATGTCAACAGAAACTGGCAATTTTTATATTGTTTCAGAAACTGTTTTTCACCTTTATTTCCTCTCCTCAACAATAGAAAGTTTTAAAAATAGATACTTACCATTTCCCTAGTTTCATTAGTAAACTGGAAAGTATTGGGGAGAACCTCAATATTGGTGGCTCGTTCCAGTTTGTCACGTCTGTCTGTCGAAATATTGAATCGAACGTGGTCACTTTCCAGCAAAGTCACCTTGGATTTTGTATCTTTGTCTCCAAATGGAAGTTCTTTAGGAATCACAAAATCAACTTTGATGCGGCCAGGTAATGGATCATTCTAGAAGACAGAAAAACGCAACAGAAAAAGTCAGTACACCTACAAGTCTCAGCACTCAAAGCCTTATTGAGCATTTGGGTCAGGAAGGCACCATGTTTTGAGTGACCACTCCCAGATTACACTGTCATGACTAGAATTTAACTTAGTTTCTACCTTACCCATCAGATGCACCAAATTGCCAACGAAACTAAAAATTAACGTTGAGAATTAAGTTCATAACCATACTTACCCTACTTCTAAGAGGTCTTACTACTGAGTGTTCAAACACACAAAAAAACATTCCCCTATAGCCTCCAAAATCCCAACCAGCAAAACAAAAAACAAGGATGCAGAGTAGCCTGAGCACTTCAGAGAAGTGTTTTTGTGCACATTATGGGCCACACAACTCTTCTTCACAACCAATTTAACTGCCAATGCTCAAAGGAGAACAGAAAGCACACTGTGTTTTTGCCTTAAGAGTCTTCTTTGTTGTTATTTTTTGTTTGTTTGAAGAATGCACCTTTAACACCCCCGTTTTTCAACTAGAAGTACTTCAAAGCTTAAAGACACGCTTCACAAAGCACCATTATTGTGTATTACCCTATTTCCTGGACCTTTAAATTTTAGTAAAAAAACAAAACAAAACAAAAACTGCTTCCTGTGACTGCTGTCAATGGTTGGCACAAGTTAAGCAGTCCAAACTTACTCTTCTACTCTGCAGCGATCTCTGATGCGATGCCTAACAGCAGACTTCCACAGAGAAAGGAGAATATTTGTACTCTGACTGGAAATCAATGCAGTATTTCCCTTAAATTGAATACTGAAACACACCTGGTTTTTGCTGGGTACTTTTGGAATTACTTTGGTTACAGTTCCTTCAAAGTGTTCTATGCTGATATCTTCAAAGATGACAGTTCCTTGAGGCAGCAGTCTTACATCTGTTGCAACTTCTTTACCCTAAAAGCACAAAATCAGTCAAATACCCCTAAAGAAATGATAAAAACAATAAGATCATTTTCCTACTAACCCTGCTTCCCCCCCCCCCCCCCTTTTTTTTTTTTTTTTTTAAGTGAATATGAATAAACAGGCAGCTGTCCAGGATCTTGTCTTCAGTTTTTACTGGAGTTCATCTTACATTTCTGTCTTTGATTGTAAACTCCACATCATCACCAGGCTGTAAGGCTTCTAGGTCACCTTTAAATTCACTATAGTGAAAGAATATCTCCTTCACGACATCACCCCTCTCAATAAATCCAAAGGCTTCCTAAGAACAGAAGAAAGTGTTCAGTAGATTGCCCAATCTCTTACTGTATTAAGAAAACATTTTACACATTCTAACAATAAGACTTCACCACTTCAGTGCAGCAACCTTGAGTGTATTCAGCTCCTACTACAACAAATGCATTACAGGAAACAATTAAAACTTTCCTGTTTTCAAGGAGTGTGTGTACTCAAGATTAGCTGTTTAAACTGTTTGACCTAGTTTGCATTCACACTTCCAAAATCTTAACAGCACTGAATTTACTGTTTAGAGAACTTGACAGAAAAGCATTTCATCGTTTAATAGTATTCTGAAGCTGAAACATCACTTACTTTCATGGCACAGACTACTCCTTGACAACGGGCTTGTTTCTTTTTTAATAGCATAATGTTACGAGCACTTACAGCACCAGTACTAAAGGGAAGAAAAAGAACAAAGCTGAAACGTCTGAAAACCAGAGGCAGTATTAAGATTATATTTCATAATGTTATTTCAGTTCTTGGAAAAGGCACGAAGTGCTGCCCGACTACTAAAAGAGATCATGAGATCAGAAACATGATATCAACTTACTGTTTATTTGTATCAATTACAAAGTTTATTTTATCTCCTGTTTCCAGCTGAATATTTCCTTCAACATCTTCTGGAGTGTAAGTCAGGTAAAACACTTCCTGTAAATTAACATTGACTAATATTATTCTACTTGTCAATTCAAAGGATGATTAGCACATTTCTGTTTAGAAGCAACAACTCTTTTCATATAAATGGATTTAGTGAGAAAACTGAAAATGATCAAATATGGCATGCAAAAACATTCTTTCTTCCATTGGGCTGCTTTTATGGAGTCTGTAAAAAGCAACTTAATTGAGAGTTTGTAGGTGGCCATCTTGAAATACCAATTTCTAAACTTCCAAAGTTCAAAATAAGGATACGTGAACGTTACACAATTCAGCTTCTTTAAGTTTTAAAACAAAAAACCAATTATTTGGCTCTACATTGAGTTCCCCATAGAGAGAGGTGGACAATCAAGCTCTAAAATTAACATCTGTTTGTAGCAATTGGCTAAGTATGCTTTTTTTTTTTCTTACTAAGAACTACACTTCTTAAAAGTGTCAGTTGTCCACATTCAAGCGTGGTTTTTGTTTTGTTTTTTTTTTTTTTTGCTCACAGACCACTATCATAGATCAGTCAAGAGTTCAAATAAAATACATAAGCTTTACCCCATTACGTTCGTAGCATACACTCCCTGTTGGACTCTGACCCGGGGCAGCTGGAGATTTACTCTCTAAATTGTGAGGAACAGCACACACAACCTACCAGCCAAAAAAAAAAAGAAAAAATCCATGGCTAGTCATTCCAGGAGTAGCAGCGTAGAAAACAAAGTCTCAGTATCCTCTACTGTACACTTGGGGATTAACTTCTAGTTTAAACCACCAGGGAATGTCATGCTGTAACATTTCAATCTTATGGAGCATCTGTTGCCTTGTGAAGAGTTGCCTGGAGCAAAGAGCTCACATAGAAACTCTAACTTTCTACTAGAATAACAAAAAAAGATTTCAGTGTAACTGAATTCTGTATGTAGTTAGCATGCATGCTCAATGAATCTGGTCCTCCTAAAGTAAAAGATGGCAGTTGAATGCATAGAAAACAGACATCATAGCCACTGACTTGTCCATTCATTCGTTCTTCAGATAATATTTCTGGTTTGATCTTCACCAATTTAACAGCAATGGGTTTTCCAGTTCGGCGATCAGAAGACACTTCAAATTCAACATCATCTACAAAGCAATCAAACACGATATGACATCACAGACTGCAATTTTTAAACATTACTAACTGGTTCAGTCTGATAGTTCACTGCTCATACCTAAGGATGCACCATTTGCAGTTACTTCTGGAATTGCTCCACTCTAACTGCTTTTGCCCTGCTGTACTTCCCCCATCCTTCCCTGCGCTCACTTAACAGTCAACCTCGCACTGAAGGAGCTCAGATTATGTAAAACTGCTACTGCACAGTCTACAAACTTCATTACTACAAACTACTAGCAGCACCCCTACTCTGCAAGACAAACATCTTCCAACTAATTCTCAAAAAAACCCAAATACTAAGTACATGAGTAATGGCACTTCCAGTCTAAACGCTTGTTTGCACCTTAGTTTTGCAGCTTGGACTTCACACTGTACACCTTTTTCAGAATGGCCACATTTGCATTAAGCATGCAGAAGTAAAAAACAAAACAAAACTCTCATCAGGAGTGGCAGATGATGAATTCTACTGACATTTTAACTCATTAATAGCAACAGAAGCATCTGTTCGTGCCACAAGATAAAATGATTTCCTATGGAAAACAAAAGAGACTTGTTCTCATTTGGTAGAGAAACTCCAACAGCTGTCTAATTACCTCCTACTTTGAGCTCCTGTAAGTTGCCATTATACTGTGAGCAGTGAAAGAACAGTCTAGCCTGCCGTTCTGAGCACTGAATGAATCCATACGAAGTCAACAGTTTCTCTATAACGCCAGTCTCGCGCAGCGCTGCCGAAGTACCATTGGGGTACCCGTTGTGTCCATTGTTGTGGAGAAGGTTTGGATCAAAGCTCATCTATTCAAAAGAAAACAGCAGAAAGTAAACCAAACGTTACTCACATCTCCTTTCACCAAATAAACATAACAACAGATACAAAAAGCTTACAGAAGTTATTGTCACAAGTAAATTCTAAAAGTTTTTTCTGTTTTTAAATAGAGTAAAAAATGTTCAAGTTGTCTAGCTCTCAGAAAACAATCCTTACAACTCAGATTGGCAACACACACTGCATGTTTGTTCCTGTCACCATCACATACAAACCCTCACCTTTTGAAGAAGGCAGTCCCTAGGACAACCAAAGAAAGGAAGAGGCCCTTGTGGGAAGGCTGACATGTTTGACTTTAAGCCGTCTTAGAGTTCAAAACATTTTTGGAAATTAAACCAGCCTTGCAGGTAAAATGATTGGGAGAAGGGAATGTGATGTATTATTAAACTCATTTGCTGAATAACAGGTTGATGGTTTTGGTTATTACGAAAGCTCCAATCAGTGCTACGAATGCTTTTTGTGAGTCATGGTCAAAATCATCTCTTCACATCTCCAGCGTAAGCTAAGCACACAAACACACATCACCCTGCTAACAGGGAGGATAAGTAGTAGCTTACTAACAAAATCTACCTCAAACCAAGTTCAGAATGGCCAAGGCTCAGGGTTAGAAAACAACGCTGCTAACTCTTGCTCAAACCACTACTGATCAGTATTGCTGACCACAGATCAGCTAAAGCCTGACAGCTGAAGTTCAAGGAGGGATGTACTTCTCAAGATGACACTAACATCTGTGTAGAAAGAAAGACAGGGAATGATAGTATCAGCAGTCTTTCTAGATGCCTGCCGTGTTGCTACAGCTGTTCAAACAAAGTAATAGAGCACAACAAAAAACTACATACAAATAAATTGGGAAAAAAAATACCAACTTCTGCAGAGTGATACATACAGAAAAATGGAGGTATTGTCATAAAACTGTTCTCTAAGAAACAGCTAGCAGAACAGTTCCTTAAAAACCTTCTAGGAATAGCCTACAACACATTAATGCACAAACAAGACTTGCTCAGACCTGAAATATAATGAGTGCATACTGAACCACAACTAGCTGTGGTGTTGACTACCAGCAGTTTACTCACAACAGCTGACCCATCAATTAACAAAACTTGGAACTCCAATACTTGGAAAAAAACAAACTGTACTAAAGACTTAAAGAAAACTAAACGGAGATTGCAAACCAATGAAAATAGTGTAAGCTTTGGAAAGAAAAAGGGATTGTAATCACAACACTGCTACTAAAATAAACACGAAACTGTAACACAGGTATCACCAATTCATCATACTACAATCAAACCAACGTAACAGCACAAAATAGCTGAAAAAAAAAACCATCACAGAAAACACAGCCTCCTGTTGTTGTTTGCAACTAAGTTTGGAATGCTATAACGACATAGCACATGCACAAACCTCGCAGTGATATTCAAATATTGCACTTTCAGTAGTATTAGCCGATTCTTCTGCTTCAGTACGAAGTTTCAAAGGATGAAGACTGCTATTGACACAGAGAGAGAGAAGGAGAAAGATAGAAAGAAAAAAAAAAAAAGAGAGAGCGAGCACACTAATAAAGAATACAAGCGCTGCTGCCCTGGGCAGTTTCAATACAGCACTGGAGAAAACAAAGACTACTAGCAGCGTTGGGACGTGCTCTTTTGAAGCTGTTGAGTAGGCACAAACTTCTGGTTTCAGATCAAGCCTTGTGTCTTCAGTGTAAGTTTCCTCTTCTTTGGTCTTGAATTGTTGTTACGATGCGGTATATTCTTTTCCTGATCTGAACTTGAAGCAGCAGTTTCAGGTGGTAAATTCTGTTCTGTTTCACTTCATACTGGAGAGAGAAAAACAGAAAGACATGCACTGAAGAAAACTGTAACAGAAATTACACATCAGCCCTACGTGTTCCTGTGAACGAGTGCATATCCTCTACTTTGATACCATGGGTTTGATTCAAATTAGGGGAAGCTGGTTAACATACTTATTTTGTATTCCCATTTTCAGTTCTGGTTTCCCAAGAAACTCTACCTCCATACCAGTGATACACGATTTCTAATTTTAAACACTTCAGATGCAGTTACACATTCCAGGAAAGGTCCCAGTTTGTACCAACTAAAACAGCAACTTCATTTGGATGCAAGCTGATTTCTCCAATGTAATGAATCACTACTTCTCAATTTATGTTGAACTCTGAATTTCCTTTAGTGAATTAGGAAGAGGAACTGCATACTTGGAAAAAAGGAAAAAACAAACTTACGTGACTACAAAGACACCCTCACACTTATTGCAGTGAAAATGCTGACTGCAGTTAGCCAATGCAGAGAACAGTTCTGAACCTCCAAAGCATACAAAGGATGCATACAAACTCAACGTCTGTTTTTCACAGAAGTACTTCAATGACATCCTCCACAGAAAACATCTTCCCCATCACTCTTAGAGCAACTCTGGCCTGAATAGTCTTCTTGCTGTATTGTCACACACGCACAAGAACTAAATGAGGGCAGAAATCTATGCCCAGGTACAAACCAGCACCCAGCACAGGCTTGCAGTGAAGGAAGGACTCAATTGTAAAAAAAAAAAAAAAAAAAACAAAACTGAAATAAGGTAATGCAAAAATAAAAGACTCAGCACTGTTCTCACATAACTCCCTCTAACATTCAAGCAACCTTTATCACAACCCCTTCCAGAATAATGCAAACATCCCTCAATCAAGTTCAAGAGAAATGAAGCAGGCACACACTACAGCACAGGAACTGCATGGAGACACTTGGAATCTCATCATTAATATTCACACTTCTCCCTCATCTAACATCATCAGAACTTTTCCAGCACTACATCTTACATCACCTTTTGTATCTTTCAGGGCACGGAGTGCACACCTACACATTACAATCAAAATATTTCTGTCTGCCCAAAGATAACTGAAGTAACTTTTGTCAAGTAATGGCATAAAGCATCAGCTTGCCCCCTAGGAGCAGGTTGGACACAATAATTCGTTTACTGTATTTAGGTCATTACAAATTAAAAAAAGAAGAAAAAAAAAGAAAATTAGTGTGCGTGTATCTCAAGTTCTTTACTTTTTAATGCAGCTACTATAAATACTTCTCCAAATGGTAAACACGCTGAGCAGGTGCCCAGCCCCCACATCACACTGGGTTCTGCATTTGTGTATCTACAGCAGAATTGGTTTGTGCAAGAACAAGGAGGAGGCAGGGCCGGAGATGTGCTGCTCCTGAGCTCTTTCATTGTGGATTCTGCTAAATGACAGCAAGATGCACAGCGTTGCTCAAAGCTTGAAATGCATACACAGACTCACAGCAAAGGCTGCCAAGTGACAGACACTGCTTTGGTTCTCATTTCCTCCACAAACACAGGTATGTAACCGCAATAACATACATTCATAGAGTGGCCTGGGTAGAAAAGGCCCACAGTGCTCATCCAGTTCCAACCCCCTGCTGTGTGCAGGTCGCCAACCAGCAGACCAGGCTGCCCAGAGCCACATCCAGCCTGGCCTTGAATGCCTGCAGGGATGGGGCATCCACAGCCTCCTTGGGCAACCTGTTCCAGTGCCTCACCACCCTCTGGGTGAAAAACTTCCTCCTCATATCCAGCCTAAACCTCCCCTGTCTCAGTTTAAAACCATTCCCCTTGTCCTATCACTACCCACCCCCAGCAACAGCCGTTCCTCCTCCTGTTTATACGCTCCCTTCAAGCACTGGAAGGTTGCAATGAGTTCTGCCAACCTTCTCTCCTCCAAATAAAAATCACATTCCACAGACCTAGAGCACAGGCTAACTCTCTAACAAAGACAAAACACTGTATTTTTAGCATGCAGGCACAGCACAGCCATCAGATATCAGTGGGAAACAACCGTGGCCATCTGAGGATGTGTGACGTGTGAGCAGCGCCGCGTGCCACCTCCCGAATGCTGCAAACAATGCGTGACAGCAGCCACACCGCCCTGATATTCACCACATCGCCCACAGCTCGGGGATTTTAAAAAATAAAAGCTTTAAGAAGATACCAGCGGTCATTTCTGTGCGTTTAAGCAACAACCCCGAAGGAAAAAAAAGAAATAAAATAAGAGCAGGGCAGTAACGCTACAGCGAGTTTTGTTTGAAGGATGGAGAGCTCTGCGCGCGTCCCTAATGCGGATCTGACAGGGCTGGGTGCACGGCGCTGCGGAGCTCCGGGAGCGGCCGCCGGGCGCCCCAAGATGGAGGCGGCGGAGCGGAGCCGCGCGCCGCGCCGAGGGGCGGCGCCGCCAGCGGGGGCTGCCGCGGCCCACGGCGTGACAGCGCGGGATCGAGCGGGGCCGGGCCGCCTCCGGGCCGAGGAAGGGGCGGGCGGTGCGCGGGGCGGGCGGCGGGGAAGGAGGGGCCGCCCTGCCCGCACACAAAGGGGGGCGATGGCGGCCGCTCCCCCGCACACAAAGGGACGGAGCCCGGCTCTGCAGCGGGCGGGGCCGCGCGCGCGGCACGCCGGGAGTTGCGCTCCGCCGCCCGCCCGCCCCCGCGCCCGCCCCGCCGGCCCGTCCCCAGCAGCCCTAGCGCCGAGCGCCGCCCGGGGCTCGCCGGGACCCGTAGTCCCCCCTCGGCGCCGCCCCCGACCGGGCCGCGGCCCCCGACCTGCAGGTCCCGGCAGGCCCCGCGGCGGGGCGGGCGCGAAGCACGCTGGGAAGGCGAGTCCCAGCGCCGCCGTGGCCCCGCCCCGCAGCCCGGCGGGACCCGGCCCCGCGGCGGGGCGGCTGCCCGCGGGACGCCGGGAAACGTAGTGCGCGCGACGGCACGGCCCAGCGGGCCCGAGGCCGCCGGCGCTTCGTCCCCGGGGGCGGCCGGCCCGCCCCGCCCCCACCCCTCCATCGCCCCACGTAGCGCGGCCGGGGGGAGGCCCCGGGCGGCTTCGCCCCGCCGAGACCGCCGCGACGAGAGACGGCCGGGCTGCGGGATCAAAGGCGCGCTCCGCCTCTTTCGCCGCCTCCCGCGGACCCCGGTTCCCCTTAAGCCGCGCGGGCGCCGTCCGCCGCGGCGCCGGGCGCCCTTCGCTCCCCGCCCCGCCGTACTCACCCCAACAGCTCAGCGCCCCCGCTCCAGCGCCGCCATGAGCAGCACGGCACCGCACGTAGGAATAAATCCCGGCCTCTCGCGAGAACGCGGGGCGGAGCCGCGCCTGCGCCGTCGCGATCACCGGCGGCCGCATGGTGCGCATGCGCGCAGGCTGGAGGCCAACGGCACCGGCGGTACCGCGCATGCGTCGTGCTTCGTGCTCGGCCGGGCTCCGCGTGGGACGGGCTGGGCGGGCGGGGCGGAGAGGTGGCGGCGCTTTGCCGGTCCGCGTCCCTGCTGTGCTGGACGCTGTGCTGGGCACAGAGCTGCGGCAGCGCTGGGCGAGCAGCCTGGCTGCTTCCCCACCGAATAACACGGAGATGGTGGTGATGGTGGCAGCTAAGCCAGCTCTGCTGACTGGATACGAGCGATAACTCAGCAACCCCCCTCCTTATAGGAACGTTAGCCTGCAATTGAGGTAAAAACACACCACTGCACGCATTGCAGGCTGTGCTGATTGCAGGGAGTTCAAACGCACCGTTTTTGATTCAAGCAATGAAGTGAAATGAGAGCAGGATGCAGCAGCTGGGTACAGGCAGCACACTGAATCACTGCCACGCTTTACAGAACAAAATACAACGAGGAAATGGTGCCTGGAGTTTGTTTTTTTATTCCCTCTTAAAATTTTAGGAAATAATTTTGTACAATGTTCCTGAACACAAATTCCCTCTATCAACTAAACCCTTTTTTCCTGCATATTCCATAACATCTCACAATAAGACCTAAATCGCCTTCTGTATCTATCAAAATTCTTGCACAGATAAAAACAGCATAAAAAACATAATATTAACAATTCAATGTTTACTGTTACTGAAGTATTTTCTTGATCGCTGGCAAGAAAGACCAAAAAACACCATTAAAATGCTACTGAAAGCATCACAACATTGATAAAATCCTACTAACTGCAACTTCAATTTCACCCAATATTGGATTTTGCAATAACTAACATCTGTCACTAGACTTACCTGCAACGTGACATTAAAAACCTGTCCATGTGGTTGCTTTTGGTTTAGTTTGAGGCACACCTCACCCTTCCTGAAATTCAAAGTGGTAGGAGGCCAAACAGCTTTGATCTGAAAGCACTGTATTCTCTGTAATAAAAACTATCTTGACTTGAGCACACTGCTTTCAGATCAGCATCCAAAGCATAGGTAAAGAAAGAACAGGTCTGCCTACAGCAAAAAAAAGCCTCAGATCTGCAATAAAAACATGCTGATGTGTGAGGAAGGGTCATTCTCACTGGTCTTCTCTAAATCAAGGCAAACTATACTCCTGATATAAGTTAGTAATTAAAGTGCTCTGTTGGCCATCTGATATTCTGCCTCTTAGCAGTTTTTCAAGTATGAATGTTACCAAATACTGAGTGTTGGGTCTTCAAAGCAAAGCAAAAGCTCCACGTGCCCACTCTGTGCAGGCAAAGCAAGATGTGAACCTGTTATTTATAATGTAGCTTTCAAATTATCTTATTCTTTCCAGCACATAAAATAACCAGAATCTGTATTATGTTTGCCAAGTACTGATGAGGCAGTTTTAAGTGACATCAGCACAGTTAGAATTACTGACTAAAGCTTATCAAAAATAACATTCATGAGATAAACTGTCACAAAAGAGTATGCACCAGAAGTACTTAACTGCTCTACATTTGTACACTGCTATTTATGACAGAGCAGCAATGCAAGCCTTTGCCATCAGGAGTATGTGATTTCAGAATAACAGAGAAAACAGGCCACACATTTGGATAGATAAAACAAACATGAAACACCTGAAAGAACAAGTTACAGATCATCCTTGTTGGGTGGCTTCATAACAGTCTCTGAAGTCAAGATTTGGATATTTTGTGACCTAAGCTTCACTGTCACGCATATCTTCTCTCCTGACCTCAAAAGATTCTTTGCTGATTGACAATAGTTCACGTAGCTCTTTGTTTTCAAGCTGGAAAAAAAAAAAATTAAAAAAAATTAAATCAATCAATATTTTGGCTGAAACAGATGAGCTAATTTGCAAAATTACAGACCTTTAATTAAGTAGCCCATTCCTTCAGTGCCTAATAAAACTCTAATTTTATAACTCAAACATTAATGCAGTGTTAGCAAGAGCTGAACCACATCATTTAAAGTACACCTTTTACTTTTGGCTTTATTATTACAGTGATAGAAATACCAAGAATTTGAAAATAAACAGAAAACATTCCTTGCCTCCCAACCTCACCCACCATCCCCATTTTTTATTGTTATTAAATACCTGACACACAATCAAACTCTAGAGCAAGTCCAGAGCCTCCAAAAGCTTGATCTGTCCTTAGCAATGACGTGGGTTCTTACCTCCAGCTGAGCTAGTTTCTCCTGAACCTTAAAAAACTGATCCTCATCAACTTGTATAGCTTTTCTCATCACTTCACCCATCTCACATATTCTATCTATTTGACCTTCAATTTCCTGAAAGACATGGGAAAAAAAACACAGTTAATACGTTCAGGCAAAAGCAGTAGTAATATATTCCTTATGAATCATTTACTTTCATCTTATTAATTCTGGACTAGTTTCCTATTTTGAATATTAATCTTTTCTTCCCAAACACTTGTAATCCTCCCCGCTTATACAATATTTTAAGATAGCATCATGTACCTTATTGTCCACTATCATCAGTCATCAATGAGAACAGTGAGCAGAACAGTCAGTGATGCACCCTCACACACATGGAAATCATTTCAAGTACGACAAGGACTAAGAGAACAGATTCCTGCTCAAGTGAATACCATTAGTATACAGCAATTTCTGCATTGCTTTGCTAGAAAAGCTTGACTGAATTTATAAGAACATCTGACACAAATGCGTGTAAAACTTTAAAACTGAATAAAACAATCAAACCAAAACCAAAACCACTGAACAATGAAGACGACTGGAATCTCCTGTATTCGTTTCCAACAGAATCTGTCTAGAAATGCTAGAACTTTTGAAAGTTATCTTTTTTTCTTTTTTAAGCTCAGAAATAAGTGTATAGTGCACAGAGAACTATTCCAACATGCAACACAGTGTTAGTTCTTATCTGAAGAACATTCAGTTTCCAAAATAAAATTCTTAGGGAGGAACTCATGCATGTGAACACAAACATATCAGCCATTCACAAAGAGTTATAAAACAAGGATTTGGAAGCCTCTGAAGCATTTTAATACAACATAATATGATATCACAAGGCACTGTGGGAAACATCGTAACATTATAGGGTGTAGTTTCCTCTCAATAAATGCCCACAATTACTCTGCTCTGCCCCTGGAAGACAGATGCACCACCTGAGAAGAGAACCCAGTTTTGAATTCCAATATTGAGAAAAACATGTAAACAGATTAGAGTACCTAGAGAGCTGGAGGAACAAGTTCACATAATCTGAGAATGATGTGTCTGTCAAACAGGAAGATGGTTAAATAAGAATGTCAAATATCAAAAGCTATTAAAATGTGATGACTATTCTCCAAAGTTGTAATTAGAAAAGAATTCATAAACTCAGTTTGAAGATTTTGCCTTAGCGTTTAAGCAGTCTAGGTACATCCCACCATGGTTTAAGAGGTTCCTCCAAAGTCTTTCCAGCTTTGTATTCCTGTGCCATTACAATGAAGCAAAAACAGTGATAGGGAACGTTAGAAGTTTTGTCCAAATTATAAGTCTTCATCAACAAAGCAATCTGCGCACCTAAGCAAGCAATGGAAGACCCCTAATCAGCACAAAACAGAGTTAAACAAAAAACCCACAAGATATGAGATCTTTTTAGGTTGAACCAGCCTGCTGTGTTCTCAACACATAAACATGCATTTTAACAAATACTTAACTTAATGACCTTTAATCACATACCCTACATTATTGCATTATCAGATATCTAAATGTAAACCAGCAGACAGTTATCAGCAGTCATTCCTTGGCCTCCTGAAGTCACTCTATGTCACACATAGAGTTACACACATATATTAGGCTGTTGTACTGCTTATCTGGATTTAAAAGCATTTGGAAGTGATCATTTATTAAGCCCTCAACACACCGCAGCTTACAGGGATTTCGGAGGCTCTTTTCCCTTTGTTACAATTACTCAACAGTAACAATAACACCTCTGATGTGCTCCTCTTCAGTGAAAACAATGCCATTCAAGGGGAAGTTCTTTCCTATGAGAGTGGTGAGGTGCTGGAACAGCTGCCCAGAGAGGCTGTGGATGCCCCGTCCATCCCTGGAGGTGTTCAAGGCCAGGTTGGATGGGGCCCTGGGCAGCCTGGGCTGGTATGAAATGGGGAGGTTGGTGGCCCTGTTTGTGGCAGGGGGTTGGAGCTTCATGATCCTTGAGGTCCCTTCCAACCCAGGCCATTCCGTGATTCATTAAAGCTTAACCCAAGGAATGTGCCACCCAGTGTGTACATAACAAGCCTTCACGTGGGCAACGAAAGGCTTGTGCTGGTCAGGATCCTCTATGACAACCATTACAACCTGGATGCTAAACAGAATGCAGGGAAAAAATATACTAAAGGAACCAGAGCTTCAAAGAACGCATCCTGGAGCAGAGTGGGGCCATGAAAGGAAACTAACATTACACAAAAGCAAACGAGAGCGAGTTTCCTATTCCCCCTCCCGCTCCCACCCCACCTTACCACAGAGTTGGCCTGATGAACTTTCAGGACCGGTTCCGCATCTTCACCTTTTCTCCCTTGCAACAGCTGCAACATCTGCTTTCTGTATTTGCTCATGATCAGCTCTAACGCATCCTGGTGCTCCTCCAGAGAGATCCACAGCGCTAAGGGACACGGATCGCAGCACGACGTTATCTCGGAGGCCGCCCGGTTGCCCTCAGCTCCGCTCGGCGGCCCCACGCGACCCCCCGCCGCGCTGACAGCCGGCAGCCCCGCTCGCACCGTTCCGATAACAGCCCTCCCCCCCCCCCCCCGGGCCCATCCCGGCCGGCTCACCGCGGTTCTCCTGCCGCAGGTCGCGGATCTGCGTGTTCTCCTGGCACAGCAACATGTGCGGCCGCAGCCGAGAGCCGTCCGCTCCATCCGCCGGGACGCTCCGGCCCCGCCGAGACGCGGCTGTGGGCGCCGCCGCCGCGCCGCCCTTCTCGACCGGCGCCGCGCCCGCCTCTCTCATAGCGGCCACGCGTTGATGCAGGACGGCGGACTGATCGATGAGCGACTCGGCTGCGGTGTCGTGCTCCTTCAGCCGCTCCAAAAGGGTCTTGGCGTCCGTGAGGATCTTCTCGATGGTGCAGGTCATGATGAGCGCAGGGAGGGCCGCGCTGCTCACTCCCGCGGCGGCCCCATGGCCGGCAGTGCGCGCCCCGGACCGCGGAGCGGGCAGCCCGAGCTGCGAACCACGAACCACGAGCCCGCACCGCGCGCTCCGCCGCCTTTTCCGGGCCGCGCTCCTCGCGCCGCAGCTGCGCAGGCGTGGAGACCCGGAGCGGCAGCTGAGCCGGCGCCGCCGCCTGGCGGCCGCACTGAGCACCGCACCGCCGCGGGGTGGATTGCATGGACGGATGGATGGATGGGTGGATGGACGGACGGATGGATGGATGGATGGATGGACGGACGGACAGACGGATGGATGGATGGATGGACGGACGGACGGACGGACAGATGGATGGGTGGATGGGTGTGTGGATGGATGGATGGACGGATGGATGGACGGACGGACGGACAGACGGATGGATAGATGGGTGGACAGACAGACGGACGGACGGATGGATGGATGGATAGATGGATGGATGGACAGACAGATGGATACATGGGTGGACGGACAGATGGATGGATAGATGGGTGGACGGACAGACGGATGGATGGATGGATGGATGGACAGACGGATGGATGGATGGATGGATGGATGGATGGATGGATGGATCGATGGATGGATCGATGGATAGATGGGTGGATGGACAGACGGATGGATAGATGGGTGGACGGACGGACGGACGGACGGATGGATGGATGGATGGATGGAGGCCGGCTGGGGATGGAACTCTTGTTTACGGCGTCGTTTCAAAAGGAGAATACGACTCCCTCTTTTGCTTTTTTGTTTGTTGGTTTGTTCTGACGGGAGGCAAGCTCACGACTGAAATAACGGTACAAAGAAACCTGCATCAGATCGACGTCTTAACCGCTGTGTTGTGATTTCCAAGGAACGGTTGGATTTTGTGTTGAGGGACATAGTTTAGTGAGTACTATTGGTGATAGGTGGATGGTTGGACTGGATGATCTTAGTGGTCTTTTCCAACCTTGGTGATTCTGTGATTCTCTGTGCTGGCACTCCGCGCACAGATGGCTCTCAGAGCTCCCCGTTCTCACACACAAAGCTGCTCTCAGAGCACGAGGAGAGCCACGCGGAAAGCTGCAGCCCAGGAGCCGTTAATGGGCGCTGTTTGCTGAGGGCAGGTGGCCGTGACCCATGGGGGGTCCTGGTTATCTTTATTTAAAACTCCTTTAAGCAGTGTGTGATAAATTCTGTGCTGAGGTCTGCTGAGCTGACATCTTATCTGTATTCTTGTTTGTCCCTCGAACAGTAAACATCCTCTACTCAAGTTAAAATAACAAGCTCTGTAATGCTGACTTCGTTCTTTGTTATTTGCTAACTGAAACCACCGTTAGCAACCCGTGATGTCTCTGCTGCTTAACTTTTCGTTGTGTCACATTTTTATTTGATAGTGCCAACTTTGTAAGCAGTATTTCCAGCAGTATGTTAGCAGGACATGCCTTGAGCCATCTTTCAAGCTTAAATCTCCTTTGAGACAGACACACAACAAAAATGTAGTTGTTATCAGGATTCCTTTTCCATACCAGTTAAGTATCTTCTCGCCTTTCACCCTATTCTAATAAAGGAAGTTCTGTGATATCAAATTTGCAACCTGTAGCATTCAAATTTTGTTTTACAGGTGGGGGTGCCCAGTAAGATCAGTGTAGCACCAGCAATTGCAATTTGTAGCAGCTGCGAAGTCAGATAAAGGAAAAGCAGTCCTGGACAGCAGAAATGATCGTTACACCTCAGCAGGAGTTGCACTTGGATTGTATGTCTGAATCTGTTTGATCTGTTCTGTTCCTTGCATTTCTACTTCCCTTTGGGCATGATTTAATGCTTACTTTTCCCTGGCTTCAGAGATAACATTCTAGCCTTTCATACCAAGTGGAGACAAGGGAGAGACGCTGCTTTAGCAGGCTTCCATTTCAGGATCGGTGCAGCCCTTCTGTGGGTTTCTGACTGTCTGAAATAAAAATGCAGAATGAAAAGAAGATGGAGTCCTACTGTGCTTCCACTGCAGAGCTCTCAGTCTGGTGTCCTCGCTCAGGGACGCGGCTCGCTCCCTCTCCAGCACATCTCTTGACACAGAATCATTTGTTCAACTTCCAGAGGACAGCAGAATGAGCTTAGTGTGGCGCCAGGGCCGATCCGATCCCAGCAGGACAAAACTCCTTGATTTAAATGCTAGGCATGCTTCTCACCAGAACTTCTATTCTGTAGCAACAGAGCTTAAACAAATCAACGGATGAGCGTTTTCGGAGTAGTGGTGTCTTATAATTCCTTTGGCTTATCACATCAGTTCTGTATAAACTGAAGAGAATGTATAAATTTGGCCTCTCAAGCATCTTAGTGTTTAACTTCAATTCGATTAAACACTTATGTATGTGTACAAAGTGAAAAATGGGGTTACAAGAGGTTAGTGCTTTAATGCTTTTAATAACTCTTAAGCACATGACTGTATTTTGTCAAACAGAACATGGATTTGCTCTAGCAGGAAAAATACACGTTAGATAGATATAAATTGAGGCTCTTCGAAACAGTAAAGCCACTATAGAATTAAACCCACTTCTGAGCCATCCTGGTAAAATCACCAATAGCATTTCTGTGGTGGAATAAACACGTAGGTGTTTCTGAGTATCATTCATTAGGAGGCTCGAGCACGCAGTCGGAAAATCCAAAAGGAAAGAACTCTAGGCAGACCAGAGAAGCACAGGAAGGGCAATTGCAGGGCTTGGTATCAGACACAGCACTGAATTCTCAGCACTGAAGCTGGGATGAGTTCAGGGTTTGGTTCTGAAGATCTGAAAACAATGTGCACCAGGTAAGGCCCTTAATGAACCCAGAAACTGGCAGCAAAGTAAATAATGTATAGTAATGTATTAATTCAAACTGAAAGGCACTGCCTGATGAATTTCCCTGACTAGTCTCACACTCCTTCCTCTGCTGAAACAGATCGTTTTGCTCTATGAAGACTGCTACTCTTTAATTTATGCAGAACACTGCTTCAAAAAGCTCCATGGGGAAGATAAGAGCTTTGCAAACCAGCGCCCAAAGGAAATGTCACACACACTTTGTGAAGCTACGGAAATCAGCACACTTGAAACATGTGAACTTCTCATACAAAGAGCACGTACATGTATTATTAGAAGTATTACACTGGATCTTAAGCTATTTATTCTGGTTAGGGCCCCAACCACTGGGGCCATATCTTTATGAAGGAAAAGACAGGCACTGACCTATTATACTCACTTTCTACAGTTAACAGTGACCTGACAAAGGTGATCCCTGTTGCAGGCAACAGAGGCAGATGCTGACAATAGAAATGCAGGCGTCCCTCAAAAATCTTGATTAATTACACTACATAAACTGGTTTTCACTCAGGGCTGAAGTTCATCCATGCCATGCAAGAAGCAGTGTCAGAACCACTGCATCTTTTGGAGATTAACAAATAATCTATGAGAGAAGGTAATCAGAAAACTTGCCATTTCTTTCCTTTTATTTTTCCCATGAGTTCCTCAATAGATTCTAAATTTAAGTAGCTCAATGTTTTTTGTATGTCTGCCAGCCCACCTCTAAAACATTTCTCTAGAGCAAAAATAGGTAAAGATTAACTTAGAACATTTTAGCACATCTGATTTTTTGGTTGATACTCTTTTTAGTACTACTCAGAACAGTTTGCTAGCAGGAACAACTTAATCCTGTAATGAAATAATCTATATTTCAACGTAACCTTTAACTCACATATAACAAAGTACACTGTAATAAGCAATTAGTTTTCCAAAGTATCCCATTTGTTTAGTATTTGACTCTTGCTTTCATCATTTAATGATTTACAGTAATGAACTGGAACATTGGTATTTTGCACTGAAATGACCAAAATAGTTGTGGAGGCATCATTGCCCTCATGTGACAGACCTCAGATGTTTTTGTGAGAAGTTAGCCAAAAGCAATAGACAATGCCATCGCTTCTGTTTAATTTGTACTGCAAAACAACAACAAAGTGGCCGTAACGACTTGTAGGCAGATCCCAGTAGCTTTTGGACTGTTCCTTTGCTGAGATTTTGCCCTTTGTTTAAGTTTTGTTTGACAAGGGCTTAATAAATGAGTAGAAGAGGTGGTTTATGTTTCATTAATGAGGTTGAGAGTGGTTAATTACTGAAGTTACGTAAACAATCCAATACCAGATCAAGCCGAATGGGTCAGTTATGCAGAGAAGACCCAGCTGGAGTAGATAGGATTTCCTTTAACCATTCAAATACCAAGCAAGTTACAGAGATCTAGAATCACTAGTTCTGATGAATGCAGATTTCTCTGTACCTTGAAAATGAGTTCTCTCAACAGGCACCTATGTAGGGAAGATTTCTCTGAATCTGCAGTTTCATCACTCCTCAAATTCTTAGACCTACCTGCAGAAAGGAAGACTTCCCATGTAGATGAGACTTCACAGAAGCTCGCAGTTCACACTGGTGATGGAATGAGGCTGCAGGAGTGGTGCAGTGTAAGGTGTTCAGATGTTCTGTGCCCCTTATACTCCACTTCATTGGCACTTCTGGATTGTCACTCACGACAGCTTTTTCAGCTAATATTTGCAATCTATACCTACGAATAACATTTTATTTCCTCTCCTCTAGCAAAGCGTGCTCAAACTATCTGATTTCCTTTGCCTATTTAAATGGCATTAGGAACATTACTAATCAGAGAGCGTGTCACTGTCCTAAAAATCTGAAACAAATCACAGAAACTAGAGCTGGAAGAGATATTACCATTCCTTTCTCTTCCTTCTGGATCAAAAGAACTATGAGATAGCAGTTTTTGAGTTCTGTGATGTAGTCCAACCTGATCTTCAGAATCTCCAGTAAGGAGGACTGTATAAGCAATTATTCCAGGGATATTTTTACTGTCATAGTAAATGTTCCTTATTCCTAACTAATTCCTAATTAAGCTTTTTATTGCTTGTTGTATTCTTTAAAAATATGGAAAACAGTTTATTTTTCTCTTCTTTGCATCAGTTCCTTATGTGATTCAAGTGGGTTCTCCCATTTTCCATGTTTTATTGCCACGCCAAGCCTTGATTAGGAGAAAGAATGCTAAAATAGTGCAAATAAATGTATTTACAATGGACCACTCCTCTGAATCACTGCATGACTCTGCAAAATAATTTTACTGCAAAACTGTGCATTTATCACAACTGTGAAGATGGCCACGTGGATAGGAGTAAATAGGCATGGTCTAATATTTAATGTGGAACTCTACTACTAATTTCTACTACAGATTAGTTTTAGGTTCTTGTATAGTTACTTCAGAAATCTACTGTGAATCCAGTAGCTGTTATAGTACTGAGCAGAAGCAGCACTAGATATCTTCTGAAAACCTAGGTTTCAGCCTTAACACACTTGAAATCAGTAGGCTTTAAGTACCTACGTCCCACAGGCATGTTTAAATAGCTTGCCAGTAAACTATCTTCTATCAAATAAAAAAAAAAAAAAAAGCCCCAAAAGCTTTAGAAGTCCATAGTATTTAAGAGAAAACATTTCACAAATCTCTGCTTATTTTTCATGAGACAGACAAAAAAGATGGATGAAAAAGACAACGGTATTTGTGAAAGAAATGCTGTGCAAAATATCTCTATTCTACCAATCACAAACTTTCTGTTTTTACTATTGAAGGTGTTGGGTTTTTTTTTGATGTCTTAGAAAGTTCCAAATGAAGTTCTTTTACTGGGAAGACAAATGCTGTTCATAGTTTAATTTAGAAGATTGTTATCTTTGTCCATACTTCAAAACCCCTGCATTTCAGTCCCTGGTGAGCACACATGACCAATACAATGCATTTGAAAGCTCAAAAATCTTGTCAAATGCTCAAATAACATCTGTGAGGCAATCTTTTATTCTCTTGCAAGCCAAATTCAACAGTTCCTACTCCAAAGGCACACTCGTGGATTCCTGAATGTTGTCAGACTGTATGAAAATAAATAACATGCTGTTCTTTGGAACCTGCTGAACACAAACATGGCTCTTCTTTGAAGGGTAATGCCATTTTGCTGTGCCACAGACCCATGGAAAGCGTGGTAACCTGCAGAAATCCTCTGCATGCTGCACCTGCACAGGTATGTTAGAATTAGAACATGCTGAGTGTTTCGTGGTTCAAAATACCAACATAATCCAGTGTCTGCAAGTTCAATTATTATTTCTTGTAGATACACTGAATTTATACCATTGCAGTATTTTGTCTGCAAAGCAGTGAACATCTTCCATTAACGCTCAGGCACATCAATGTTAAGCAGTCAAAATGGGAGAATTTTAAATTCTACCAAGAAAGCAAATACTTGGTAATCAGTCAGGGAGAACTCTGGGAAACCATGACGTGAAGGTCCCCATGGCCTCTGTCCCTGATGACCCAGTTATTATTTGATTTATGTGGACTTGCAGCTGCCCTCGCTCCGACCCCAGGAAAGGCTGTGTGGGAAGTTCGTGTCTCAGAGCTGTAGCATTGCTCTGCAGATTGTCTGGAGCCGAGTGTATGCACACAAACTGATAAATAGGGAGAAGGCCCAGTTCGCTCCAGCTGGACTCAGAGCTGGGATCACTGCTACAGCCCACGGACTTGCTCTGGAAACAAGAAAAACTCTGCAACTGCTGTAGGTAATTCATTTACTTCTCTTGGTGCTCTGGGATTATAAATTATTGTGGTAGTCATGAATCAATTTGCCAGGTGAAAATATTACAGGTATTGTGGATTTTTGTTTTGTTTTGTTTTTAAAGTCTTAGCTAAATTAATATAGAAAACAAGCACTTTTAAATGAAGTATCCTAGCTATCAAGATTTTTTCCCAACAATTTCATTGGACGAACATAAGGACGTAAAATAAATTTTTAATTCAGTGGTTTGTCTACCTTCTCCAAAGTACCAGGAAAGCTGTAAGTTTCAAACAACGTCCAACCTCTTACTTTACAATAGATGTAAACTATACCTCTGCAATAATTCGTAATGAGGAAACAATTCCAAAACCAGATTTTGTCTGCAACTCAAGTAGTGAAATAAGTCATTTATCTTACAGGAAAGATTCAAAAGGGTATTTTATGCCCTTTTCCTTATAAAGAAGGAACACAGTTAATGAGGAGAAAAATGGGATTTCTTCAAGCAGCAGCTTTTGGGAGCTTCATAGCACATTCAAACCAGGAAAACCAATTAAAAATTTAATAATGCATATGAGCTAAATATGAGACAATTCAAACGATCCCACAACTTTCCTTGTAAAAAAATCCACACTCTTTAATTACAGATGCTGTTAATTAATTGCTTGATTGAAACTCAGCATTTCTCCTGGCATTACACTTAGTAGCCATTGATTGTACTCTGTTGACTTTAACCTCACCAATTGAAAAACAAAACTATGTTTTCTAGAAGCAAAATTACTGTGACTCTACAGAGGTTAAACTTACCTTCTAGTTACGCTGTGTTTGTTAACATGCCACAAGGAATGCTAAATAAATATTGTAGAACTTCAGCTGAGTTCCTAAAATTCCCTGCAAACAAGAAATTTCCCTATGACTCAACTATCAAAATATTTATGATAGCAGTTAAAGTACTGTCATAACATAACTCCTTAAGAGCTCCTTAGAGCCTCTCCTGAAAGCAATGGTTTTTTGCATCTTAACAAATTTGATAGCAGTTGATAGTGTTACTTTATTTTGTGGTACTTCATAGCAAAAAAAAAAAAAAAAAAAAAAAAAGAAATAAACCACAAAAAACAATTCTTGCTATGAATAACAGTAAACAATAATTGTTTTGAAATGCTGTTATTTTTTAATCAATTAACTACTTGATGGTTTCCATTTTGATAACATGAAGTCTTTCAGTTAGGACTAGTAACTGAATATTACTGAATTTCTGTATTAGATGGACAACCAGTGCTTTGAATAAACACACACTACAGTTTACATTGAACATTCTTATTTGAGAAAACTGATAACTGTCTAAAATAAATCTGCAAAAGTGCAAAGGCTTCAAAAGAACTTAAGCAACTTATTCTTAGGTCAGCTTTTCAGAAGAAGGGAGAAGAATCTGTCAGCTGGTGGAGGCTCCTAAAAAAAAAAAAAAAAGAAGTAATCTCCAAATGCTCAGGATTTCACACACAGCAATACAGCAGAAATAGCTAACAGTGTAGACAGTGAAGAAGGAAAAGGAAGGCACAACATGGCATGTTGAAATTTACTTGGAAGTCAAAATTTCTCATAAAGGACTCAAAACTGTATTGCTTGTGATACTATGGAACAAGTTATTAAAAAATGTAGCTGCTTTCGTTTTCAATTATTCCCACTTTTAAGGCTAAAGATCTTTTTGAGTCCTTTCTAGGAAATATTTTGTTGTGTTTTTGTTTTTTCCCTATTTTTAAAGCACACAAAAAGAATGGCTACATTTTGAGTAAATATACAAGAGAAAAATGGGCATCCATGATGATGATGATAAAATATTTTGACTTGGGAATGGCATGACTGTAAATGAACAAAACACCCAAAGCTCTTCCCCCAGTCTGATTTCAACCTTGTCCAAGTTTTTTGTTTTGAAAATTACTACTGGCTACATGTGCTACATGCTGTCAAGGTTTTAATGATTTCACAGTGCGTAGCTCACCTCTGTGTGCATGGAGTGTTTACTTGCTTGCATGGCAAAGGGTTAATGAACGTGTGTGTGAGCTGAGGAAGTGTCTTTGAGGTCGTGGTGTATTCTTAGGGAGCTGTTAGAGATTATGGATGTCACCTGGACTTTTGATAGACAAATATATGAAGAACATCAGTTTATCAATGCCTGAAGTTCGGAGGAGGCTTCCATGCTGCTGACTTATCAAACGTATAGGAAGGAATAACCTAGTGAGGCAGAGGTGTGATTTTGACAGTCAGTCTTACAAATCATCAAAGCTTTCCAGTCTCATAGCATTAAGTTCCTTCCCTATATGTCTTGTTTTCTATAGTTTCTTTGGTTTTAAAAGGCTCAAAGCAATTCCATATCAGAAGAACAAACTTGTTAGCATTATGTTCTCTAATGTCAGAAAATGAAACCATAAAAATTTACACACAGGTGCTATGACTATTATATCTCATTTCAAAGTGGTATAGCATTCCCCAAATAACAGATTTAGTACTAATTCTGCTATAACATTCTTGTAATTTAAATGTTTTGATTTACAAAATCTTACTCTGAGTTGGAAATTCTGTGTCTGTAGCTGCTAACTTATTAGCCATTAAAAAAATCAACAAGAAGGGCTAAATCCTTAAAACCCTTCTCAGACATCTCTAAATTGAGGAAAACTTGACTAAATGATAGCAAGATGTAGGAGATGAAATGATCTGACCACCCCGCAGCTAGCGATGTGTACCTCATGCTTCTCATGCAAGATCTGCGTCAGAATGGATCAATGCAATTTTATTTTAGGTTCTGATTTTTTATTACTTTATTTAAAGGAGCCACTGGTACCCAGAAACACATTTCTTCATCAGATACACATATTTTAGGAAAAATGCAGACTTTGCCCACGCCAAATTGATCTAACTGATAAGGACCTCATGATTCAATGAGTAATTTCTCTTTCAAACAAATATTTACTAGCAGAGATAACAACAACAAAAAAAAAGCAGCATTCCAGTCTCACTGTACCTTTTCACCTTCCACTGGCAACACAAAGTGTTCAGTTTCAAAGCTATGTCAGGTTTTGGGGAAGGGACACAACTTTAGATCAGACTCCTTAAAGCAATGCATTCCTTTCCTCAGCTGTAGCTATGTGTAAGTGTTGCTTTATATCCAGTATGCGAGTCTTTCACGGAAGATCTTTAAATCCAATTTGCTATAAACTCTACAAGACACATAGAGAGAGTCTGGTTGCACATCTAAGAGCTTCATTTTCTTGCTTGCTTCCAAACACTTGCCTTTTTAATCTTTATTCTCCTTCCTATCTGTTCATAGAAAGCCTTTGAATAGCTCGTTGGCAAAGTGTTTTGTACAGAGCTTACTCACCGGCTGTCAGACACAAGGTATTATAACTCAATGATGCTGGCACACATTCCCCTTGTACAGAAGGAAAAGGGGGCAAATAAACTATTTCTTAATTGATAATGTGTCAGCTACCCTAGCATCACTCAGCTGTTCAAGTAATGCCATAGATTGCCTTGACACATATATAAGCTCAAATATCATTCCTGCTAGCATCTATATAGACTTTTTTATTTTATATTTTTGTCACAACTTCTGTAATAGTTTTATGTCCTTCTTACACTATGGCACCCAAACCTGCACCCTGTGCTTGAGGTGAGGCTGCAGTGGGCAGAGCAATGGGACAATTCCTTTCCTTGCCTGGCTAGCAAAGTAAAGTTAGGAACAAAATAGTTCTAAATACACTTTGGAGATTTATGAATGGACTCTACACCAAATTCCCACTCATTGCACGTATTACATGACTTTATGCATACCTCTGTCTTTCTTACAGTCTGCAAATAGTTTCATATTCCGGAGTTTCCTGAGTTCAGCTCTGTAGGTAAGCCTACCTAGCAATTCCTTCTCACATCATCTTCCCTTTATGTTTCCATTTCTCTAGGTCTCTTTCTAAAACGCTTATCCCATAGCAAAGTGAATGAAACATTGAGATTGGGAACAAAACATGGCAAATACATTTGTCACTGTACCAGATGGGTACTGTCTTGCTGAGCCCATACAGTATTATGGTAAGTAATGCTAAGTTGTAATATTGTGAAAAAGCAGTAAAGTAAGATGAATGTCTGTGGGAATTCCCATTGTTTTCTTAACTTTAGCATAACATTATAAGCTCTTAGGAGCCATGTATTTGACTAACAATGTCAAACAGAAAGAGTATTCCAATATATGAGCATATGCTCGTACAGATTTCTGTACACAGTGTGATTATGCCAACTGATCATTTCATATAAACATTAGTGGTGCTGCTTTCCTTTCACTGACACCAAGAAGATACAGGTCTTATTACAGCACTCCAAAAACGTTACAAATATATAATGGCTGTCTTATATAACTGTAATTTGAATAACTAATTTGATTATGGGTGAGTTAAAGCAGGACTTAAAGTCCATTAAAAAGCAAAGGACATACAAAACAGTTTTAAAAAAGCTTCCAGTTTTTACAGAGATTTGAACAATAAAAAACAATACCTGTTGCATGAGCTCTTCACTACAGCTGTGTACATCTAAGGGGGGTTGGATTAAATTCAAATACTACAACCAGAAAAGCAGGAACAAAGGAAGAAACCCTCTTCATAATTCTGTACATACTTTTTTTTTTTGTAATAATTAAAATTATAAAGGATTAAGTGTGAAAAAAATGTTAAATAAAACAGGTCTTTGCTTTTTACTCTTCTGAGTTTCAACTTTGAGACTCCCACCACAGTAAATTTTACCACTCTATAGTTTCTCAGATTCTTACAATACAATATTTTCAAAATTACACCTGAAATATATATGTCAGCAATAAACATTTCACTCATTAATAAATATTCTTTTTTTATGAGAAAACATTCTCCTTTAATGCAGACAACTAAATAAAAAATACTTAAGTGTAAATTTTATAGCTATATACTCAGTTAAGAATATTCAATTATTTACCAACAAGAATTCATGTCAGTCACATGTCATTGCCCAAGCATTTAACAAGCCATTTCTAGAACATTTAACATTTCACTTCAATAGTAGTTATAGTTATAGGTAGCATGTTTTAAAAGAGTTTGTCCGACTGTTTTTAAGAAAATGTGTTCTTCTAATATTTCTGCTTATTTGACTGTCAAACCACTAAAAAAATCAGGAAGCTGGCATCAAGATATTACCTAGGTTTTTATTTCATTTTCAACTTCTTCTTTTATCTAGATGTTTTACCAGAGCACATCAATTACCAGCTGCAAGACACTGATTTTCAGACTGCACCTTACTGTCAATACTCATCAGTTCAAATTCCTTCTCCAGTATTACAGTCACAACCTTCACAGTCCCAGTACAGTCCATACAGCCTGGACTCTCAGTACACTGATGGGCAATACATCATCAGTAACTGTGAATTAAGTAAGCCTCCTTTCACGGCTTCCCACCCTGATGACAGTGGATTTCAAGCACTAAAAAGGCCCAGATTAAACCACTCTTCTCTGAGGTTGAAGGGACAGGAAGAGCTGTGCGTTGTCTGTGGTGATAAAGCATCTGGTTACCACTACAATGCACTTACTTGTGAAGGTTGTAAAGGTAAGAGGCACATCTGTACCTTTCTGCACAGTGCTCAGAGCAGTACTGCATACCTGCCATGTAAACAAACACACTTCATTAAACTGATTTTTCTATGGGTGACTGTAATTAACCTAAGGAACCCTTTGTCTAACACAATACCTTCAGATGCACGTTTTTAAAACATTTTTGAAGAAATGTTTTCTCTGTATATATTCAAGAGGAGCATTTAATAAAGCTGAATTTCCTATGGAGTATTCATTGGAATAGTACTTGTTTAAGTGGATGCTTATTTTTTTATCATCATTTATTAGAGTTCTTTATTTATAAATCATTAATTATTGTTCTCACTAGCTGTTAGTATGCTATTAATTCTGTTATTAATATGGGAGCTATCTTGATCAGTTAAAGAAAATAATTAATTGTAATTGTAACAAGTAATTAATATTAGTCAGAAAGAACACGTCAAAAGAAAATACACCATCACAAAGAAAATTTGAAACCAAGGCAATACTTAATTGTCAAGAAAATAACAAAACTTTGAATTATGAGGTAAATCTCCTTAAATTCCCTTAGTCATAACCTGATGTTCTTCTGTAGGCTTCTTCAGACGCAGCATAACCAAAAATGCAGTGTATCGATGCAAGAATGGTGGTCACTGTGAAATGGACATGTACATGAGGAGGAAGTGCCAGGAATGTCGCCTGAAGAAGTGCAGAGCTGTGGGAATGCTAGCAGAATGTGAGTGCTCCCTCCTGATAAATTCTTTTCTATAGCCAATCCCTTATCTCCTTGTAGTTAAGTGACAGAACACAAGACAGTGGCCTCAAGTTGCATCAGGGGAGATTCAGATTGGAAGATGGGAAGAATTTATTCACTGAAAGGGTGGCTTGGCATTGTGCAGGCTGCCCAGGGAGGTGGTGGGGTCACTGTCCCTGTAGGCAGAGATGTGTGAATGTGGCACTCAGGGACACAGCTCAGCAGAGGACTTGTAATGTTATATGAATGGTTGGACTTGATGAACTTAAAGGTCTTTTCCAACCTAGATGGTTCTGTGATTCCAAGCGGTATTCATCTAAACTTAATTTCACTCTTGGAAAGTTTAAGTCTGTAGCACCTGCATCTTCATGTGCAGAAACTACCAATACTTGGGAAGTAGCTCCTGAAGTTAAGAGGACTGCTGTTCAAAGACATTACAAAATAAAGCAGAAAGTACTAATGAGACAACTAAATTTCCTAAACTTTGATGGGACAGCTGTCAGCTATCCAAGCTTACCAGATATGCATTCATGTTTGGAAAGAAAAATAAAGCATTAAAAAAATTGCACAAAACCTTTATGAAAAATTCTCATACTCATCTGTCCCAACCACAAACCAGGTAACATGGGAAGACTGCAAACACTCAGGCCTTTTGTGGATACAGAACACCAACTTGCTTAATCAACAGCACAATTCCACGTTCTCCAGGAAGCATAGTTCCTTATAGCTCCTGAGATGCATCATAATAGTAATGATTTCAAATTGTTATCTGTTGAAAAAAATTATGCATTAATCCATAATTCCATGCCTCACAGGTTTGCTGACTGAAGTACAATGCAAGTCAAAGCGACTCAGAAAGAATTTCAAACAAAAGAGCAGTTTACTTTGCAACATAAAACTGGAAGATGAGGGACTGAATAGCAAGCATGTATCATCTACAACAAGATCTGGAAAAGTGGGACATTTTTCTATTTTAACTAACTTTTTTGTCATTTAGTTTGCCTTAACTCATTACAGTTTGATTGGTTTATTTGTTTATTTTATTAGACTGTGGAGAAGGTGGAACTTACTCCAGGGGAACATCAACTTCTTGACCACATCGTAGCAGCACACCAAAAATACACAATTCCCCTCGAGGAAGCAAGGAAGTTTGTACGTATACAGAGCAATCAGTCTCTGTTACTGAGTCGTTACTATTCTAGGCAATGTATCTTGGCTGTATCAGATGTCTAAATGCTCTTTCATGCAGCTACAAGAAACCACAAGTCCTGAGGAAAGCTTTCTCCATCTCTCTGAGACAGCAGTTGTCCATGTACAAGTGTTAGTGGACTTCACAAAAAGACTCCCAGGTAAACTCCTTCCTTTGGGAAGCGTTATGGAGTAGTCTGACTTTTTATTTTTAAGGAGCAGAAGCTGTATTCATGGCACCATTGTGAGAAAAACACAGGCTTTAAGAAAACTCATTCAACTGACTACTTGATCTTACACTAACAATTGGGATTACCATTTATTCAACGTGAGAACAGATTAGAGCATTTTCTCAAAAGTTTATTCTGATCTACTTTTTCCCAATTTCTGACATGAAATAGAGATGTTTTTCTGACAGTACTTTGACTTCAAAACACCACCATGAGTGAATTCCCATTTTAACACATTGTCTGAAATCCAGTTCAGTTTGCAACTCATTGTAGGCAACAAAGATATACGCTGGACACTAGCAAGAAGAAAAGCAAGAGCATTAGATAGTGTTGTGTACAAAAGTCTTTTAACAGTGGATCTTCCTTTTCATTAAAGGTATTTATTTAAAAAATCAGAGATAGAAATCAGACCACTTTAGATGCTTAAAGGCAGCCACAGCCTTGATTCTTAACAAGTCTCTCTCTTTGCAGGATTTGAAAGTTTAGCTAGTGAAGATCAAATTGCGCTGCTAAAAGGGTCAACAGTTGAGGCCATGTTTTTGTGTTCCGCTCAGATATACAACCAAAGAATTAATGAATGCCAGTCATCAAGTGAAAGTAAGTTGGACTAACAGGCTTTCTATAAACACCAGTAGTTCAGCCATTTTGATACAACTTCCAATTTAATGAATCTGAAGTAATTCCCTATTCAAGCACAGCACTACTTACAATAGTATCAGCAACATGTAAAAGCCTCCAAAGAAGGGCAACAAGGCTGAGGAAGGGCTTGGAGAATATGGCCTACAAGGAGAGAATGAAGGAACTGGGGCTGTTCAGTCTGGGGAAGAGGTGGGTGAGGGGAGACCTTATTGCTTTCTTCAAATACCTGAAAGCTGATTGCAGTAGCAGCTGACAGGATGAGGGAAATAGCCTCAGGTTGTGCCAGGGGAGGTTTAGGTTGGACATCAGGAAAAACTTCCTTACAGAAAGGGTTGTTAGGCACTGGAATGGGCTGCACAGGGAGGTGGTTGAGTCACCATCCCTGGATGTATTTAAAAACAGTCTGGATGTGGTGCTCAGGAACATGATTTAGTGGAGGGTAGTTAGAGTTAGTATGGTCAGGTTGTGGTTGGACTTGATGATCTTTACAGTCATCAACTTTTCCAACTTGAACAATTCTACGATTCTAGAGGCATTTTTCCATAGAGTATTAAAAAAAAAAAAATTAAAAATGTTTTTTTGCTTTACTCTGTTCCGAACAAAAAGCAACGCTTCTGTGAGCTTGCAGGAATTATGAGGTGGATGGTTAATATTATCTACATTACTGTTATACTGTTTCAAGTTGGACACAAGATTTTTACCAACTGGAACGTAACCAATGAAGTGTGGGTGAAGTAGGATGCAGGAAAAAAAACCAAAAAAAAACACAAAAAAACAAAACCAACAACTCTTTTCCCTACCTGATACAAACCTGCACACTTTAGAGATGTGTCCCAAAGCAGATTCACAGCCAACACGCACAGCTGTGTTAAGCTCAGCTGCCAGCTGTCACCTCTCTTGTTCCAGGTCACATCAGACGCTCTGACCACACAACGTGCTGCCACGTTCCAAACCTTGACAAGAACATGTATTCCATTCAAATGTCTCACAGCGAAGAGAGCCCGACTTCCACCACCACCACAGGTAAAATGGCCTCAGATCGCAACCCTTGGGGGTATTTTGCACGGCTGGCTCCATTCTCCATCACACGTGTCAGTGTGTCGCACCCTCAGGCACCACACACACACGTCAGAAGCAACTCATGCAATTTTGCAGCCCTTTTTCATTACTACTTTAGTAATTTAAATTGGTTTTTTTTACGTTTGTGAGCTGTCGTGCGCTTAAAGCCCGGCACTTTAAAACAAGAGGACAAACCAGCAGCAGCACCTGCCTCTAACGCAATAACGCTCTGACGATCCTCTTCCATTTTAAAGGGATAACCGAGGAGTTCATCACCGCGCTGTTTTACTTCTACAGAAGCATGGGGGAACTGAAAGTCACCGAGACCGAGTACGCTCTGCTCGTAGCGACCACGGTGCTGTTCTCAGGTAGGCGGTTCCCGCGCTGCCCCGCACCCCCTCAGGCGGCGGCGGGCGCGCAGTGACCGCGCTGTGCCTCGCGCCCCCGCAGACCGCCCGCTGCTGAGGAACAAGCGGCACGTAGAAGAGCTGCAGGAGCCGTTCCTGGGCATCCTCTACAAGTACTCGAAGATCCATCATCCCGAAGACCCGCAGCATTTCGCCCGCCTCATCGGGCGGCTGACGCAGCTGCGCACCCTTAACCATACCCACGCCGAGGTGCTGGTGACGTGGCGGACGAAGGACCCGAGGCTGACGGCGCTGCTCTGCGAGGTCTGGGAGCTGCACTAGGCGGCGCCCGCCGCCACAGCGCTCCCGTCAGCGGTGCGATCCGCCTCCCGTCCCGCCTTCAGCGCGCGCCGCCGCTTCCCGCCTTTTTGTTCTCCTCAGCGGCCGAGAAACGGGGAGGGCGGGGCGGATGGCGCGGCCGCGATGAGGCGCCGGTTCTGAGCCCTTAACCCGCTCCTTCGAAGCCATGGAAAAAGGAAAAGCGTTTAAACTCTTCGTGCCGCCGCGTTTGAGCGGCGGTCAGGTGTCTGCGGTCAAACCCCAGACCAGCGCTCGGGCCGCAGAGCCGTGCCAGGTAACCGAGGCGCAGCCGCCGAGAGCCGTGCCCACGCGAAGCCAGGAGAACGCAAGCATGAATTTATTAATGCGCTGAAATTAATGAAAGCTGGAGGGATGCCTGTGAACAACTTCGAGTTTAATTTCAAAGGCTTTTACTTTTTTTTTTTTTTTAAATTCTATTTTCCCCCAACAAAACCAGAAGGAAGCATCTCGGCTGTGTATTTTAACTGTACAGCACTGATGACAAATTGATGTCTGTGTTTGGTGCCATTAATTCATTGCTGTGAGAGGTACATACAGATAGACAGCGTTACCTCTGATTTAATACCCCACCAGGTCAGCTGTGCAGTGAAAACGATGCTGCAATGCAGTTATGTGAATTCCACAAGTACTGACACGTCCTATTAAACATATTTAGATTTATGTATGGTGTCCTGACAGGAGCTGAGCTATGCTATTTAAAAGATGAATTACTTTGACTTTCAAACCGCCTTGTAAAGTCAACTTTCCGTGCTGCAACTTTAATCTGATGTGTTTCGGAAGTACTGCTGGGAATAAAGCAAAAATATATATTAAAAAAAAATGGTGTATTTTATCCTTTACAACTGTGAACAAGCATTCAATAACTACTGAGTTCATAACTGTCATTAGAAACATCCACTTGTCTACCACAGGCTGTAAAGCACAGAGAAGTCCAGCTGTTGGACAAGCTGCTGTGAAGTAAAGCAAGTAGGGGAGCTCCAAAGCCAGCACTCATCCTTTGGGCTTTCAGAATAGTCAACAGCAGCTTTATTAATGGGAAATGCCTTTTTTTTTTTTTTTTTTTTTTTAATGTTAGCTGTATTTTTTCGGAGTTTTATAATCCTTCTTTGCAAAGCTACCTGTAAGAAAGTAATATTTAAATTTTGCAGGGTTTTAACAAATGCCCAGGTGATGATTTTAATTTACCTTTTGTAATGACAACTGCAGCAAGCCATGGTGAAATCACCGATGCAGGTAAGGCTAATGTAAGCATTTATTTTAATTAAAAAAAAAAAATATAGATAGATAGATAGATAAAATATCTAAATTATAGATATTATATATCCATAATATATATTATATATCCATAATATATATACTGCATATTTTTCCTTAGTTTTATAATGTCATAGTTGTAATACTGTTAGAGCCACACTGCTCTTTTTGCTGTAGTTTGTTTGCTTTTCTGGAAATACATTGATCAAAATCTTTTCCCATTTCAGATTCAATTTCACAGCAAACAAAACTTTGCTCTGAGGTGGATGAAGAGGTCAGCCAAGCATAAGCTTTGCTTTTAAGTATAAACCTTACATATTTAATTTCTTAGGGCCTCCTAATTTAAAGCATTATTAAGTTCACACTGGTGCTAGAGGACATAGTGAGAGGGGAATCATTATTTTTTGTGACTCCTGTTTAAAGCTATGTCATTTAGAAAAGTTATTTCATATTCAATGAACATACCTTCAGATAAATCTTTGGATATTAAGAGGATTTCCAAGTCAAAAGCAATAGTGCCTGGGAAGTCTTGGAGTTTCAATTAGGAGTTGAATACTTTTGTGAATCTGGTTCTGAATTGGAAGACACAAGGGTTGAAGTCAAGATTATCCTTTGGAAAATCAAGTAGATTATTCCAATTACCTTGCTTTATCTGTAAAGCAATGTCTTTAGTGGAGTGGTTGCCTCAAGCACTTGATTCTATGTTCTTTTTACCAATGTTCTGCTCTAGTATAACAGTAAAGCTAATTTTTCTGTGGTAGCTTTCTGTGCTGCCTAGGAAGGAAATGCTGGTGGCAGCAGAAAATAGAACTTATTTCTTGCAGCCCTTTTAGTGATTTTCATATCCCCGAGGACTGAACTTCCTTTAGCCCTATCAGATATTAGAACTAGATGTTCAGAACTGTAAAAATACTACAATGCTGCCAAAAGAAGGACAGCATTAGATGGCAATATACCCACGTACAGAACTGCCTTGTAACTACTCTTACCTGCCTAAGCCTCTGATCAAGCATGGCTTGTACAGTGCTTTAAAGATGTTCTAAGAGCAAAAGGCCGGTGGTACTTTTTGTTACTTTGTATATGAGATAGCTGCAGGAATACATTGTGTGTCGAGATCTGTGATTCTTAAACTAGCAGGATCTGATCTTACAAGAGCAGGAATGTTCTATGAAGAGCCTAACAGAAGGAATCCTGGCTCCACTGATAATTCTAGCAAAATTTTTTGGATTTTTGGTGATGTGCAGTTTATGATATCTTTAGAGCTATCAGTTCAGTAATGTCACTCTACCTGAAGGCAGTAAGATATTTTTCACTTGTGCGTGTGTCACTTACGTGTTCTGTGATGTCTGTTGATACAGACACAACGGATACATGAATATCATTTCCTGCATTTACAATTTTGTGTCACCATCTGTGGGGGGGGAAAAAAAAACCCTCTTGCTGTGATATTTCTAGGAGATAAATGTGTACATAAAACGTTATTAATTAAATAACATTTGAGATTTAAATTGTGGAACTTGTTTTGATAGAATATGGAAACAATGAATGAATTGTATTCAAAACTCTACAAAGAGGCTGAAAAGATCAAGCGATGGAAACTGGCTGTAGAATCAGAACTAAAGCAGAAGGAAAGAAAATTTCAAGAAAATAGGAAGATTATTGAAGCACAGCGTAAAGCCATTCAAGAATTGCAGGCCAGTATTGTACAACACGTGTTTAATATGTAAATGAAAGAGAAGGCTCTTCCTGACTTAGTGTGAAAATATTGTTCATACAGTTAAAGATTGCTATAGAGGTTGAAGAAATAATTTCTAACAGTTTGTGATGATTTAAAAAAAACCACTTGGCTTGGAATCAATAACTTATGGTTCTATTGTTTTGAAAGGAAAAAAATGCATTTTTTGTTTCTCAAAATAGGTTCCTTTTCTTTAACGATGCACATTCTACTATTGGATTATTCACACATGCAACATGTGTGAATATGGGGCTGCAGAAGCCTATTCAAGGCTGAATAAGCTTTCATGCTCCTGGTCTGTGTCTGGTGTCAACTATGCCAAGGCATATTTCTATGCTCAGCACACACAGAAAGCAGTTTTTTACCTAGTTGGTAACAATGCAGAGCTCTGTGACTGAAATACATATTTTGAACAATTTATCAGCCCTTTTAACTTCTTGTTGCTGTTGTTTGTTTGCATTAGATTTGGTAACCTAAGTCATCACTGATCATTTAACTTTTGCCTTAAGAAGATGGTTCTACTGAGAAGGCACACACACAGTGTGCAAACGTATGGCTGGATAGGATGCTTTTAAGTGCTTCAGTTCCTGGGGAATTATTGCCTTAATTATATAAAAGATGTAAGAAAAGATGTCTTGGTACATAATGTCAGATACAGCAGATTTCTGTCTCTGGGTGCAGATAAATATTTTTTTCATATGAGATTTGAAAACTGAAAGTACATTTCAAGTATATTTTCCAGTAACAATCTATTTTATATTTGTCTCCTGTGAAATTAGTTTGAAAATGAAAAGCTAAGTTTGAAACTGGAAGATGAGATATGTGAAAATAAAGATCTTTTAAAAGAGTAAGTAATGGCCAAATATACTTTTGTAAAAAGAATGGATTTTCTTACTGAGAGCTGCTTTAGTATGGAAAGTTAAACTTAAATTATAAAATGAATTAAAGCATTCACATCGTTACTACACAAGTGTACAAAGTACCATACCTTCCTGTGACTGCATCTTATAGCATTATTTGTCTTCTTTTAGAAACAGTGCTTCAAGACACCTGTGTAACCTACTCAAAGAAACCTGTAGTCACTTCACAGAGAAGTCCACCAAATGTAAATGCTGTTTAAATCTTGATTTATAAAAGTAAATTTGCTTTGAACTTTCTCTAAACTCATGAATGAAAAAGCTCTTGTTAGGTTCCGACTAAAGCTATATGAGGTTCAGTGCATCAGGGTAAAGTTCAGAAATAAGGCAAGAATTCAAATACACGACTGTTTTATAATGCTAAATTCAGGAGTGTTCTGACGTTAGTATGAATGTTTGCCAAAATGTTACATGCCTGGGAGTTATTTATTTACCTAAATCCTGATACAAGTTTAGGCACTGCAAGCAATACTGATTAGCTACTGATAACCATTGGAGAGGAGTGCTAGTTTCCTGAAATCTTGTCATGTTTGGCAGTCCCTTCCATATCCCTTGAATATATTAAGATTTATTAGGTGGCACTTCATACCTCTCTTTAAGCAGTAGAATTGATTTTATTTATCATTACCATCTTAAAAAAACTTTGGGAGTCGGTATGCTCCTGCTTGGAGCAGTTAGATATTCTTCACACTAAATTGGGCAATCCAAGAAAGCTGGCTAACCTAATTAAATTCTCAAGGTTTTTAAAAATATGTGGTTAACTTGTGATCTTAATTTATATGAAATTCAAAATTGTGGTGATAATCTTCAAAATTTGATTGTCTTGATCCTGGATACTTAAAAAGTATATAACTCTTAGTCTGACAAATACAAATAGCTGTGTATACATTTACTGTGCTCCTATGATAGCTGTGTTTCTCACTGTTTTCTATATGTGTTTTCTTACGGAAAAATAACACAAATTCAAAAACTGAAATCGTTATAAGGTGAAGTATTGTAACAGTTCTGTAATGACCATTCTGTGCTCGTGGATATCTGCTGATGGGAAGTGCTAAACTTTGTCTTGTATAAAGCATACAACTTTTGGCACACTATTTCATAATGTGGGCTTTTTTTTGTTTTGGGGGGTTTTTTGTTTATTTGTTTTAAATAGGAAAAGAGCCTTTTTAAAATTCCTTTCCTTTAATTCGCTATGCTGCTTAAGCATAATGACTTGAACAGCTGGCATTCTTTTCCAAAGGGATAACTTTATCATACATTCTTATTTTGATAGATGAACATGAAAGAGAAGAAACAAGGCAACTATATGAGGAACTTAATAATAACATTGAAGTAAGTGACATGGTGTGTTAAAAAGCTCAAATGTAATCCACGTTAAATGCATTGAAATATCTGGATTAGAGTCAGTGGGCACATGGAATAACAGTTAGTTATTAATTATCAGTCATTGTAACAACTAAGAGAGGCACGACACTTCCTCCATTATTTTAGGAACCTAAAAACATGGACCAAGAAAGATATCTCATCCTTGAAATTATTTAAATAAAACTTATTAAACATCCAATTTCAAAAAAACAGCATCTGTTAACTCAAAGTATGTTTATGCTCAGACTTCAGATTTTAACTTTTTTTTTTTATATGTACATAAATAAGTGTGTAATAGTGGTGGTGTTTTTTTTTGTTGTTGTTTTTGTTTTTTAAAACATGCTACAAACATTGCTCCTTATTACTGAAAGTACCTAGTTTTACACAAACGTATGTATCAAATTTTACTTTTAGAGAATGATAGTGGCATTTGAAGAGCTTCGTGTGCAAGCAGAGAACACCAGACTGGAAATGTGTTTCAAATGTGAGAGTTGTGCTTACTATGTTTCTGCTGCAGGCTTCACAGATCCTACTGCTTGCAGCTGCAGGCTGGATGCTAGAATGGTGAACTGTGAACATTAATACTGTTTTGACACTATGTCCTAGAACTACATTGCATGATATTAGAGTGATAGAAGGCATTTATCACTACTTACTTTAAAGGAACAGATGTTGGAGATAACCAGCTAAATTCAGTCATTTTGACAAGGGAACCTCGTCTCTTATTTCTTACCTGAGTCTTATTCCTATAAAATGAGTTACAGTCTTCCTCATGGTATAGCCTACTACTTTCTCTTGTAAGACTTAATTACCATCTCAGCTTCTCTTACTTTGGGATAAGCCTTTCAAATTTCCTAGAAAAGGCAGATTTACTGCAATGCCTGAGGTTTGCTTTTAGACTCTTTTATCCTTCTTGTTTAAGTTTTGCATCTGATTAATTGTTCCATCAATACAATTACTAATTTACTGAAAGTCTGGACCCTGTCTTACTGATGCTGCCTGCTGTGTCTGGGCCCTTCATTGTTTTTTCTAGGTCAGAATTGAAACCTTATTTTTGTAATAGTCACTAAAAGTTTTAGTTTTGTCTATGAAGTACAGTCTGGAAATCACTACGTATTTTATGTGGTTGGTTATTTAAATGTTAATGCATTAGTATGCAGGTACAGAAATTTTGATCAAGTATTTGCTTTATCTACCACTAAGGGCCTGCCTCATTTTTACAAACATATTTCTGCCACTTTTCTTATAACAATCTATTAACAAATACATGTAGTAATGGAGTAATTTTGTGGAAAGCTGACACAAATGGTATTTTGTCTGATTAGAAAGGTATTTTAAAAACGACCTCAACAATGCCTCTTTAGGAAACAAATTGTGCAGTTGTACAATTGTAAACAATCTTAAATAAAAATTGCATTTCTCTTGGAGTATATTTTAGCTAGTATATTAAATATTGATATTTTGATTTTTTTGATCAATAGTAAAAGAAGCAGAAGAAAAAATGGACAACTTTGAAAGAGAATGCAAACTAGAAGTCAGTATGAAGGAAAAGCAGGTTTGCTCAGTTTTAAAATCTAATATGCACAGACTTATTTTTGCCACAAGTCTTGCAATTTCATTAATATTTGATAACTATCTGCTTTCATGACTCACTGATATTACTAATATTCTAAAAGTGCTTGTTATTTGCAAAATATTTGTAGTTTGGAAGGATGGAAATCAATATTGCAAATTACATTCAGATAGTGTGTTCCTTTAGTTATTTGGAATAAAATTTGAATTTGGCTGCCGTATTGTAATGAGGGATGTTTCTGTGATGGGATTTAGCAGTAACATATAAGCACCAAATAAGATTGCCTGTAAAAGAAGCAGCTTATGCAGAAGTATAAAATTAACCAGAAAGGTATTGTTCATATCTGCTAAGAAGAAAAGTGAGAAGAATGACCATAACCCATAGCAGGCTGTGGATTAGTAGGAGAGGTTTAGGAGCCTGAGACTGGAGTAGGCATTTGTAGTGATGAGACATCTGTAATGGAAGATGGAATTGAAAATTTAATTGTGATACAGTTTAATTTGTAAGCAAGAGACTGAAACGCAGTGTGTACAGGAAGGTCAAACACTTGTTTTTTTTCCTGAGGATGGATGTGACATAGCAAAGATGCAGAGAGTGTTTTGGGGCATTCATTACTGAATGAATAAAAATGGAAAAGATAACAGTTGGAGTTGTATGTCCATCAGATTCTGCTACCTTTAGTGACATTCTGCTATCTTTAGTCTGTTGGAATTCATGTTCTGATGTTGAACTGAAGAGCTTTATTTAACTTGAATTACAGCAGTGTGTTTACTACTCATATGTGAATAAACAAAGATGAAAACCTATCTTCTTTTTTTAGACCTGTGTGATTATTTTAATTGTTAGATTTCAGTTCTTACTGTAAGGTGTAATGAAAAAGATGATGTAATAAGAGACATCAAGACTCACCTGCAGGAATCAAAAAATAAGATTACGGACTTAGAAGAAGCAAAAAGTAAGAATTATTTCTGCTATATTAAAATACATTTGGTTATAGATGTATGGAAAACAGAAATGATGATGATTTCATCCTGGTAGTAGTTAGCAGGAGAATTTGGGACCTTGCAGATCTTATTTTCATTTAGAAACAATTAAGATTCTGCTGATGTGTGAACTGGACTTTTAGCATATTCTCCTTTTATATAAAATACAGGCCCTTATTTCATAACAAAGTTTTACTCTTCAGTCTTAGACAACACCCTCTTCTTGTACTGACATGAGAACTTCACTGTGCAGGACTTTTCTTCTGCTTTTCCATATGCTCTTGCACGCACATGGTTATGCTGCTATAAAGGTGCCATATATACACCAGGGCATGACACAGCCGTGCCTGTGCTCTTGGGATTGTTCTGTTTCCACTGGTTTGGATAGTAAACATGTGGAAATAATAGTGTTTTCCTGCTCACCGCATTAATCTATTTAAATTCAATCATCTAATATTTGTTCAGAAGTCCATAAGTGTTCTGTGTTCAACAAGACACATTTTCACATCTTTGACAAGTAACTCCAAGTGTTACAGCTTTTAAACGGGATCATATTTGCAAATAGGCAAAGGCCTGAGACCAGAAGCATGAGTAATTTTGAAAGGATCTTTTGTCTCAAGGATGAGTCAAGCAATGAAAGCTTTTGAAGACAGGGGAAAATACTTCAGTTGTGCACACTTAGAATCAGGTCTGGCTGGGAAAACTTATGCTTTAGAACTTCGTTTTCAGTATTTCTAAAGCTATTACAAAATATTTATACTATATGATACAAGTACCTTTGCTTTTTAGAACTGAGACTGTTCTTTGTCTCCCCTTCCCTGAGTAGTGGAAAGGCAAGTTTAGTGTCATTTTTATTCCAGATACATGAGTGACTGTATTTTCTTAAATTTTATAGATGTTACCAATTTTACATTTTGGATACTATTCAAATTAATTAGCAATTATCATCTCATGTAGTTTTTTCCTTAAAAATTATATGAATACATTATGCAACTTGATTAAGTTGTAGGAATATGTTTATCTGCAGAACACAAATCGAAGCATTTTGAAGGAAACATTATTTTCCCAAATGTAATTATGTGTATTTTCTGCACAGGACATGAAGGGGAAATGTTAAAGGAATCTCAGCTCAATCAAGAATATTTAAAGGCAGAACTGGAAGAAGCTAAAAATTCATTGCAAAAAACAGAGGTATAGCTTGTTTGTAATTATGCCATTAAGAATCTATTTATACCACAAAAATAGTTGCTGATACTCTAGACACAGAACTATTGTAGCTGGTTGTTACATTATGTGTTTGGAAATCATATAATTGTTTTGTAGGCTACTCGAGAGAGCTTGGAAACTGAACTGCAGAGTACAGTGAAAGCATTAATTCAGGTCACTCAGGAGAAAGAAACACAGATGGAAGAATGTAAAGAAGCAAAGGCTTTGCATGCATCCATGATAGAAGAGTTCGAGACTTCTACTTACAATTTGAAAAGCTTGCTGCAAGAAGAACAAAATAGGTAATTTAAGTTGTTTACAATCAAAGATTGTTCTTACAGGTAAAATACCAGAGCTGCTGGGAACAAAACCTAAGTGATGGTCTAGTGCAAGAAATTTCGGGTTTTTTTTTTTTTTTTAAATCAGCAATATTTTTTTTTTTTTTTCTAAATTAGTTTAGTCACCTAGTCATCATTTAATTTAGATATCACTTCTTTGTCGTCCCTTCCTTTTTTTTTTTTTTAATATATACATCTTTTGCCTACCTAATTATTTGCATTCTTAGCCCTTAAAGATGGTTATATAATAGTTTGGGTTGGAAGGAACCTTAAAGATGATGTAGTTCCAACAGCCCTCAACCCTCCACTAGATCTCCCTGCACATGGTTGCACTGCTTGGTTTTGTATGGATGCAGTTCTTGACTAACAGAGCAGCCATCTCACCTGTAATGTAGAAGTTCTTTAATAATGAAACTTTTAATGAGGAAGATATTATTCATTATGTGATGATAGTACTGTTTAATACTGATCTCTACTATTCCTGTGTTTCAGGTCTTCTGTAGTTTTAAAAGTTATGCATATGTTAGAAAAAAAAAAACTCTTAGCAACTAAAATGAACTTTTCTAAAAATGGGAACAGAACAGTAGATGTGTATTTTAATATTATCACAACTGAGTTTTTCAATGAACAGCGATTTTGTGTACCTGGCGTTAAGTAGTTACAGGCTACAACAGACCTAAAGAATAAAGGGAGATGAAGGTGAAATTCATATTCTGACACATCAACCTAGGAGAATGTCATGTAATTTTTAAAATTACACTGATTACTATTGATCTATGAGAAAGTAAATCCTTGTCCTCCTGATGTGTTTGTAATTATTAGATTGAAGAAAAACGAAGATGAGTCAAAACTGCTTATGTTGGAGCTCACAAATAAATCTGCTGAGCTTGGTAAGATTTATAGAAAGAAAGAATATAAGTAGTAATAACATTTTTTTAATTTATGGTCACTCCTGGAAGTCATTTTGGTTTCTCACATTATTCCAGTTAAGACAAGCAGTGCTCCAAACCAGTTTCAGAGAGAGAGTGTTAGGCTGCTGAACAATAGATTCCAAGAATAACTTCTGTAGTACGTAGCAGAGATATAACACCTGCCTTAAGCTTTCCTGCAGACTGCTTACCCTTAGTGCTTACAGTAGTTAGCTTCAAATATTACTTTGATACCTTGTTGTAATGTGATGAAAAGCACAAGAATGACAGCAGAGCAGCAAGGCCCTAGCCTGCAGCAAGTGAGTTTGCTCACCTGCAACACCCATGGGCACAAAAATAAAGGAAAGAAGCTGCTTACCTTCAGAAGGCCACAGGCAGGGATCTGAAGCAAGATACACTCACCTGCTCTGCTAACTCTTAAATGAGGTTTTGGAAGGAGTGGATCCTGGCTCCACCCCTTCCAGCCACTCAGGTGCACTGCATGCAGCCGAGCTCTCCTGGCTTGGCCTTACCTTCCTACCAAGTGCTCAATCACTGCTTCAGGCCATGACTTTGCATTTCCACTAAACCTGTGATTTCTACATAGGCACTCCTTAGCCCCAAACCAAGATTGGTATGGTTTGCCCAATGTGCAGCATATGTCTATAGTCCTGGTATGATAGACAAGAAACATGGTTTAGTATAGTTTTGAGGGAATATAAATTTGTTCAAAAATTGCTGATAAAGGCCTGTCTAGAACAAGGTGTGATGTGATCTGTAATAATAACAGAGCAAAAAATTAGCTTGATGCACAGTACTTGCAAATAAATACCAATAATGTGAATGTGCATGTAGAAAACACATTTCAAAGTTACTAACGTGTAGTAAGTAAAGTTACTACACATTACAAAGTTAATAAGTGGACTCTTTTTTCAGCATATCTGGATTTTTTTTCTAGAAAATTACAAATGCATCAATACTCCAAGACTATTCCTTTGTATACATAAATACAGTCCACACTATAATATTTGAAACCATGGCTACAGAGAGCATAATAAGCTCTGTATTTTATTTCAAATCAATACATAGCTTTTGTTCAGATGTACACTCACTAATAACTTTCTGAATATATATATATATATAACTCTACATTCTGATTAAGTGATAGTTTAGGTTATCATTAAGCTTTTAGGTTTCTGAACTTAATTCAAGAAGTTTTGATAACTGAGTACTGCAATCGGATTTATTATTTCTATTGTCTGCTGTATATCAAAATTCTGTAATTCTAAATATCTGTTCAATAACTTTACATTGCACATGCTGCAGAAGAGATGACTAAACTAAAACGTGAGAAGGAAATGCAACTTGAAGAGCTGTCTGAAACACTGGTAAGTGTTGTTCATTTTATTAGTCTCATGGCATTTACCTTTTATGTGAAGTCTCTCTTGCCTCATGGGTACCTTATATGACATATAAACACTGTCTAATATGCCTTAATGTTGCTTTCTTATCTGTCTTTCAGACTATTTTGCCATTTTCTTTGAGGGACCTGATTTTTTCTACTGTTTTATGTGTTTTATTTCTTCTAGTCAAGATTTCTGGTCATTTCTTCCTTTATTCATGCCTATTCGAGTACCATTCTCCATGGACATGAAGATTTCCTATTTTTAGTTATGCCCAGTACTCACTACTTCCTCACCTTTCTGAAAAATACTTTGTGTGTGTGATGAGCATTAGCTCACACGCTATGAACACCAAACATATAATATTAAAGTCTGAAGGATCAACTAGTTTTCAACAGTAAATATAATTCCTTGAGTGGCTGACTTTCTTTATAATAATCCTTTAGAAATTAAACCTTGTAAAGGCTGACCTTACTTTGGTATTGAAAGGATAACCCAGCTTCTGACACCACCCAGAAAAGGCAGTAGAATTTGTGAAAAGCTTTTGTGTAACAAAATGATGGATTCAAAAAGCAATTTCATAGATGGGTTTCTTACTTCACACATCTATTGCAATTATTTTACTGTTTGAGAGGTATTAATTATGGAGATGTTTCCTCCATGCTTCAGTGTTCAATATCTAGGAAGCACTGCTTATTGTGTTGATACCTGTTCCTTTTCAGAGAAAAAATATAAGAGTCTGAGCCTGCTGGAAGGTCTTATGGTTATAACATGATGTATTCCCATGGTGTTCTCATCTCCTTATAGAGAAGTTTCCTGAGGTTCATTTACTGTTATGGAAACCTGAGTTATATGAAGTATACTTTTAATACAGGCTTATGTTAGTTATGAGCTGTATTCACTAGTCCCAGAGGAAACTATCTCAGTTAAAACAAGATAACAGGAAACTAGGTTTGCATGTTACCAAATGTGATTTACCACATGTTCCTTAAGTACTGCTATGCATTGAATTTTCTAAACTGATATTCATCAATGTTCTTAAACAGGGAAAAGCTGAAGAACTTCTAGTGAAGAAGAAAGATCTTGAGGCTACTGTTGAAAATTTGCAAGAGAGAGAAAAAGAGATGAAAAATATTCTTCAAGTCAGAGAGGTCTGAATAAAGGGTGATAGTAAATACTTCATTGCTTTTATATGCGTATATATGTAACATAATAAATGTCATGTAGAGTTAGGCCAGTGGTCTATCCACTGTAGCATTCTGCTTCTGACAGTGACAGCCAAAGTTACTAGGTAGTAGAGGAGCCTGGTTATTAGCTATGGTACATCCTCCATACATTCCTACAATAACTGTATTCAAAGGATATTTGAGGACACATCCCTGTCAGTTCCCTTTGCTATCAGTTTATAGACTTACACATTCACTTGTCTCATCTGTTTTGTTTCTCTGCTCATGCTATTAGTCTCTACGGCCTTCTGTGATAAGAAATTCCAGAAGTTCATCATATGCTATGCTTAACTAAATATACACTGATACACATGCTTTCTCTCTCTCTCTGCTTAAATGAACTGCATACCAGTATCTATGGTTTCACTGTATCACTAGTTATTCAGAAGAATTAGTGTTCAAAGCATTTATGCATTATAAAATTATATACTTTGTATCTAAATTATAATTGCCTTCTCCTGTAACAACATCACATTTCTGATGGAAGGGTTTCACTTTATGTAGTTCAAAATGCATCCAAAATATTTACTTGTTACATAATGGTAGAATTCTGTTATTTTTTTAATATAAAGAGAATTCAAAAGCTTATGTCAGAGAAGATGCTGACTTTATTTAAATGCCCATGGAAAGGTAATTTTGTCAGAACTTTTGCAGACTACGTAGGCTACAAAATAGAGGATACTATGTTTTCATTCACATCAGAGTTTAATGTCCCACAATACTTCCACATTACATCAGATCGATGTAAAGATAAAGTCTGTGTTGTTTATGGCTTTGTTTTATCTTAAAGCTTTGTGTTGTCAGTTCAATTCTTACAGCTTCCTTGCACTGTAGTTTACCTATGTGCATTCAAAATACTGTTTTTCTTCTACAGAAAGAAATGTGTGATCTGAAAGTACAGCTGACTTGTTCAGTTGAAAAGGAACAAAATTATTTGAAACAACTCACAACACTGAATGCAGATCTTGAACGAGAGGCGTATGATCATTTTTGATTTAATCATTTTCAGTGTTACATAGAAGTCACTTTAATACAGAACCAAATCATCTATGATTCTTTTCTTATGGAAACTTTTAACTTATACAGACAGTGTTACATTCTTTATATAATTATAATGTACATTTTATGTATCTGTGTGCATTTAATTGTACTATATCTCACTGTCTTAGTTGTTTTAACATGACTAGAGTGTTTCTGAAATCACCGTTAACTGCTTTGAGATGGATGTTAAACTACATTCCTGTCAACTATTATATTTATGCTACTGACTTATTTCCATTCGTCCTCCTATCTGTTACTATGCCTCTATGTTAAATTTGTTGCAAAGATTGCATTTGCAGATTCAGGCCTGGACTTTTTCAGTATGAAGTAACATTTTATAAAGATAAATCTAATTTTAAAAGAAATTTCAGAGTATACATTCTTATTTCTCTTGACCGTTTATCCTAAATTAGACTAAAGAATGAGCAACTAACAGTGAATATCAATGCACTGTTATTAGAGAAAGAACAAATGGCACAAGAGAAAAGTAATATGGCTACAGAACTCAAGAAACTGCAGGAAAGTCATGAGGTGAGTTGCAATCTGTTTTCAAAGGACGAGGTTATGTTAAAAAAAAAAATCATTTCATAAACTACAATGATATATTCCTGCAGATTATCTGAATGGTTTTTTTCTTTAAAACACAACATAAGTGCAGTTACCCTTGTGAATGTGGCAGGTCACCGTACTGATTAAGATGTCATTTCAAATTTTACTTATTTTGTTCACATGGGTATTTATTTAGGATCAAAGGGAAAAAGAAGAAAATATAAAGCAGTTAGTAGAACACCTGGAAGAAGTAAATGGTCAGCTAAGGCAAGTAAATCTCAGTGTACAATATAATTAAAGGAAGTAAGTTTGTTTCCTTCATGGTTCATCTGAATGTTGTGTGCTGCTTTCTATTGTATATGGATGTCTCTTATATGGAAATAAATCATGGATAAATAGTAAATAAGCTGCACTGAAAAAGTAATATTCTTAAATATACATTTACTAATATTTGTTAATTTGGCATTTAGAAATGAACTGGAGTCTTTGAGAGAGAAGATGGCAAAGAAAGGTGAAGAGGTTAAAAGCAAACTGGATGAAAGTGAAGAAAATGTAATATGGTTTCTCATTTGAAATATAACATCACCTGTAGGATATAATCTAGATATTTTTTGTTTTTTTTCTATTCTGCAAAGCCCTACGTAGAGATGTTCTCTCTTAGAGGCTTTATTCTTTCAGTGCTGCTACCAATTGAGTCAACATATGTATATATCCTGAGCCCTAACACTTTAAAAGACAAGTACCTTGACTGGAATGTCCAGATTTGCCATATTTTAGGCGAATTTAGAACCTCATTTGATTTATTATTTTCATATACTCAGTAAGCAATATGAGCTTCAGATTGAATGTGTTTAAGTCTTATTGCTTTTTTATTCCATTGTCAAAGCAAACCTGCTTTTTTTTAACATCACAATGGATTTCAAAATTTTATCATAAAACTCAAAGAATGCATTTAGGATATGGGATGGTTTCTTAGTTTTTTGGTGTTTTTTTTTTTAACAAATAAATACAAAACAGAATCAGCTTAATTATTTTTGAGGAAACTGCTTTGAAATTGTAACATTATTTATTAATGATTCTGCACTTACATATTTTTCTTTTTTAAGAAAGTATAAAAATTCTCACAATGTTCTGACTAGATTTACAATTATAATTCCAGACTAAGAGTATTGAAAATGAAATTTTGAAAAAGGAAAGACAGTTGAAGATGCTAGAAAATAAGGTAAGTAAATTAATTTTTCTCATAAGGACCTGGTTAGCTGATATTAAACTACGTGATATTGGGCTGGAAAAATTCTTGTGGCACTTCATGGTAAAAATTCCAACCATTATAACATGTTGGCATTTGTTTCAGTCTCACTGGAATCATATCTTTTCAAATGCATGTTTTAGAACTTCCACAGTAATGTCTAAGACATCGAGTCATTTTTAACAATTAATGTTTGAAATATCCTTTCAGTTGAATACTATGAAGAAACAGGTGGAAAATAAAACAAAGTGCATTGAAGAGTTACAACAAGAGGTAAGTACATTTTTTAGAAGTATTGAACACAGAAAACATGGTATTCTGAGGTTGCTCTTCAGCTGTCCTAGTCAGGTGTGATTTCTTTAGATATACTTATGTAATTCGTAACATTTCCTTTCTTTTCTTACCTCTGAGAGAACTGAAGGGTCACCTTTGAAATTACTTGATTTGCAAAATCATTCTTACTTTTGTAAAATGCAACTATAGTAATAATATATTTAATAAATTTTTATTATTTTCATTTAGCATGTGGCATCATCGATCTCTGATATCATACTTTATTTATCTCATTAGAAAAGAATTATACATTTGGACAAATTGTCAGTAACTGTACTGTAAAAATATACAAGTTTGTATTTCTTTTTATGACATCTGCACATTTTCTGTCAGCAGCATTTTCCCAGAATAAAATTCTCAAACCACTTGCTTAGAATCAATAGATCACAATATCTGTTGTTTCTTAATAGCACAACACAGTTATGCTATTATGTTTATTTATATATAAGCTACATTTAACAAAATCTGGAAACACTATGTGTCTTAGTTTTTTATTCCTTTTTCTGCACCCTCATTCCTTAATATCTGATTGTTAAAGTAGTTTAACACTTTCATTTGGAGATTTGTTCTGGAATCTGAAGTGGAGAACAAGAAGAGAGTTATTTGCTTGCTGAAAGCTGGAATTTGGGGATTCAGACTTACGGTATGAGATTAAAACATTTCATAGCCCTATTCACTTTTATTGATATTATTTTACTTTAACAGAATAAGGCACTGAAGAAGAAAATGACCGCAGAAAGCAAGAAAACAAGTAGTTATGAAGGGAAGGTAGGTTTAATTCATGTCATATATATGGTGATGTTAAAACACAAAAACTGAAGTTCTGAAGTCTCTGTATAATTATTGATAAAACATGTTAAGCACATTCTTCTATGTTTTATGGATTTATGACATGGATTCTACAGGGCTAAATAAGCCCATGATTTTTGGAAGGTGATTCAATTTTCAGTCATTGGATATAGGGCTTTCAGATATTTGTAAGAAACATCACTTATCAAGGAATTATGATCTTCATAAGTTATTATCCTTTTTTTTATTGATAGAATACTGAACATTACTCAGCAATGCCATGCAACTGGGCAACCTGATCTAGTGGGTGACAACCAGCCCACAGCCGGGGTTGGAACTGGATGAGCTTTAAATTCCCTTCCAACCCCAGCTGCTCTAGGATTCTATGACTGTACAACTGATTATGCTTCATTTTCTTACCCAGCATTCTACACCAGCAATATTAAAGAGTCTTCTGTGTAAAAGGCAGGATAGTGTCAGATTGCTGCTGGGTCATTCCTCTATATTGTAATGATTCTTTGTGCTTTGCTGGCTCTAGTTTTAGGACTGCTCTGTTGACTGGGATGGACAGAACTGCAGTCTTCCCTGTCATGTTTCTACACGTATTTTCTAAGTCTCTTCAGGCCAAAGTTCAATTGTTTAAGATAAAAACTGAACATTAAATAGGAAGTAATATAGTCACATACCTGAAAAGTACAGAGTAGCTCTACTTAAATAAAATGGAAAAAGACCAAATTGGCATATTAATTCTTGAACAAATAACAATACTTCTGTACTCTCTAAAGGTGAACAAGCTACAGTTAGAGATGGAAAATATGAACAAGCAACATAAGGCAAGAGTTGACATTTATGAAAAAGAAATTGAAGCAAAAGGGGTAACTGAAAATAACTTACTTGAAGAGGTGAGAGTTGTTAATTTTTTTTTAAACTTTTAATTAGTTTCTGAAGATCAATGCTTGATATATTTTATACAGCTATATCCATGAGATTCCCTGCACTTACATAATAGTCTTGTAAACATAAATTGAATTTCTTGTGTATGCCAGTGAGCAAAGCTTTAGAACACTAAATCCTTTAATCTGAACTCTTTACATGTCTTTAAAAATAAGAACCCAGTTTAAAAAAATATTTTTTGTCAGGCTATTGTTCACAGATGCTCTATTCTTGGTATAAGTACAGAATAAGCAAATAGGTTAATAATGTTTCTCATTTTACTGTTTTCCTGGCCACACTTTTTTGTTTGGCATCAAAATATTAATTGGAATATAAAAGAAATGTTACACAAGTGTTTGAAATTGCACTGTGGTTCAGAAGGACACTTGTCTGCCATGGAAGAATGGATGTATTTTTAATCTATATTTTTCCATTTCAACAAATGTGTAGAAGATGCAGGATTAGAAAAGGATCTTCCAAGCAGATAAAGATTTCACTAAATGGGATTGTATATAGATTGCATTAATTAAAAGAACCTTGTTACTAACAGGTAGAAAAAATGAGGTTACTTGCTGATGAAGCAACAATAGCACAGAGAGAAACTGATATCCGATGTCAACACAAGATAACTGAAATGGTGGCACTTATGGAAAAGCATAAGGTAAGCTTCCTAGTATGGGATATTATGATAAATAAAAACCTTTCAAAACCAGAATTTACAAGTTACAAAGTAAAACTTCATCAGAGACCCAAGTGTGGAAGCATGAGGTTTAACACTCTTGATTTCTCATCTTCTAAAACTAAATTCACCTCCAGATTTTGAAAATGTGTCTACTGCCACATAAATTCCATTTGTGTAAGCTGCAGAGAATCTTAGCACGATGTGATCTATTAGCACGTTTGAACTCCCAGTAATAACTGAGATGTGATGGTGGTAATGGTTTTTTGAAAAAGTCCTGTAAGCAAAGTTTGTGCTTTGTAGTCCTAATGTAACATTTGTCAATATTTTCAGTATTTTTCAATTTCTTCTTTCAATCAGGAGACTCTTTAGTGATCTTCAGCATTATCACTTAGCATATTTGAATGGACATTTTTATTACTCTGTTTTGCAGCACATTTAGCAGATCACATTAACAAAAATAACGTGTCCAGCTTTATGTACTGGGGCACACATCACTGTGCAAAGATCAAGCACTCTGTGTTGCCTTACAGAATAACAAACAGCACTGCTTGTGAAGTTTCTGTTGTACTGTTTCTGCAGAGGTGTCGGTGTTTGTTCACAACGTTTCCTAAAGCTCCAGAAAAGATTTATTTAAAAAATTAAATAATATTTTAAGATTGGACAGATCTATAACATTTAGTCCAATGACTAATGTCCTTTTTTTTTTTTTTTTTTTAAATACAGCATGAATATGATAAAATGGTTGAAGAAAAAGATACAGAGTTAAAACTATATAAGATAAAAGAGCAAGAGCAGTCATCATTGAAAAGAGCTTTGGTAAGGAGTATTCATCAGTGCTGGATAATGAAATGGAAAGGCTGCTTTTCTAAAATGTCCAACCTTCTGGCTTGGCTGAGCCACACTGAGAAAAGAGGGGTTGTTTTGGGCCAATGTAATGCTTCTTAATTGCAGTACCTGTGTGCTTTTCTGTCTACTTTATTCAAAAGTGCATCATGTTTTAACCTCGCTGTCTGCTTAAGAAATTTTAGTATTAAATAGCTTTTTTTCATTTTTTTCCCCTTCTCACAAATATTTAAAATTCTTTCCTTGAATGGTTCTGAACAGTAACTGCTTCATAGTACTTGATCACTTTCTAAAACAAGCTTAAACAACATTTCAAGTCTACAGTTGCATAACCTTTTTTCCCCATTTTCCTTTCTGGAACACTTAGCTTTGAGAAATATTCTGAGAGCAAGCATTCCCTCAAGACTTCCATAGAAGTGTGGTTCTATAACAACTACTTAAGATGTAGTCTTTTTTCTGACATTTCCTTTCATACAATATTTCTTTACTTTTATAGAAACTGTGACTCAAGTCAACACATTTTTTAAAAATCTTTTAAATTTATTCTTAGATGAGGAAAAGTTGACTCTGTGTTCATCTGTTATTCTAGTGCTAGAATCATCTCACAAAGCGAGATAGATACCTTTCACCATACTAACTTTATGGATAAACTACTCTATTTGAGCAAATTGAATTTTCTTTGTTTATACTGAATATCACTATGAATTAACGTCTCTTTCAGACTGTTTTCTTTTTTCCAGGTTAAGTATATCTAACCCTTTCCATTATCTAATTGGTTTCAGGAAACAGAACTATCATGTTTGAAAAGTGAACTGTCATCCCTTAAGGAACAGCTTAAAGCAGAAATTGAAAACAAGGTATTTCTTTCTTTCTTTCTTTTTTTTTTTTTTTTTAATGTAGCACTATGGGTGACATGCTTGGCCCAGGCACATGTGCTGCAGCAGTGACAGGTGTGAAAAGAGTTTTTGATTCTAGGTCTTGCAGTCTTGAAATCAGAGCTTAACGCTCTCTGAAGTCATCATGCTTTCTGGTGGTGAAAGTTCTTCATGATTCTTGAATATGAGTGAGGGGAGCATGGAGAGATTAAAAACCTCAAGAATAACTGTCCATCAGAAATGGGAAAAGTTGTTTAAGAAATAATACCAGGAGTAGAAAAGTCATATTTTTCAAATGCAACTGAACTAAACCTGGATCATATATTTGTGTGAACTCCTGTAAAACAACAAGAAGATTTTTAATAGCTAAATAAATTTAATAGCTAAATACAAATAAAATATTTATTGCCTCTCTTTTTAGGAGAAGCTTGCAAAAGAACTCTCAAAAAATAGGGCTCCTGAAAATGAAAAGAAGGACAAGGTAGTTGTAACTTCTTCATTAAAAAATCTTAAAGTTGGGTGATATGTATATAAGCAATCTAATTGAAGTTAAATAATATAAAGTTAAATAAGATAAATAATACATTCTGGACAAAAGGCACTGAAATGTTTTTCAACCGTTTCTTAATTCTAGAAAATACAAACTCATTTTTCTGAGACTCCTAAACCTCATTTAGATCCAGACTCTGCATCTATTAATGTAAAAAAACTATTCTCTCAGAGTGATATTCCTATAAAAACCAGCATGATGGAAAGTACAAAAACATCTCCTCGAGCATTTCTACAGAGTCCTTTGGTCAGACGATCGTTGAAGGTTTGTAACTCACACTAATGAATCATTCTTAATTCTCTGACTCTATTTTTCCCTTCTGCTTAACATCCAGTGTAAGAACCACGGGAGTAAAACCAGTCTTGCTTTTGATGCCACTCTCTATCAATATCTTTCTGAAAGCTTTCTCCTTCAGACTTGTTTGCATTTACATGAATGTTGGTTATAGTCTGTCCATAGTGACTACAGTTCAAACTGACAACTGAATTTCTGCAGATAAGCTTAAAAAGATTAGATATAGTGTGCCATAAAGCTCAGTACTTCTGCAGCTGCTGCTTTTTTTTCCTCCTTTTTTTTTTATTTCTGTGCATGACTTTGTTTCAAGTTTTGAATGGAAAGGCAATCATTCCTTGATATGTAGTCTGTAAACTGGGTTATGAGTTTAGTGTTGGATTCCATGATTACCACTGAAAATGTAATTTTAAATGCTATCTTTTTCCCAGACATACACTGTAAAGACTCCTCCAGTACATAAAATGCAAAGTGAAAGCTCAGGTCTGAGTTCAGAACAGAGGAAAAAGCAAAAAGTGCTTCTGCAGCTGGATGCTCAGTCAGATAGCTCTGAACACAGCGACCTTCTGGTAAAACTCAGAACAAATTGCATGGTTAACAGTTCTTTATGCATACTGCTATATCTGAGGATGTAAATAAGGCTTCTGTACATAAGATAATTTATGAGGATATTATTATTTAATTGTCTCATTCTGGAATTTTATAAATAATTAGTAACTTTATGACAAAAAATACCAATCTTATAATGAATTTTTACGTTGTTTTTATGGAATTGTTTAGGTTTCATACTTTCTTTTGCATACTCATTTCTAAGGGGAAAGAAAAGAGATTTTTGAATGTAGTATAAGGAAATAACCTTTCTATTTTTACTTTAAGAGCCTTGTTTCAGATGAAGAAGTATTTAAAAAATTATACCAAGATTATCCACAAGCTTCACAGTTATATGCAATGACACCAAAACAGGTACATTCCCTTTTATTTAGATCAAAATGAAGAGCAGATCATATTTGTTATAGAAACTATTGGATGGCTTTGTTTTTTTTTCTTAGAAACCAACTACATCAAACCTGAAAGCTCCAAGTTCTGCACTAAAACTTGCAACTATGAGAAAAGTGAGGGAGACTGGATGGACTGCAGTTTCCAAAATGGACAGGAAGAGAAAAATTAAAGACGCTGAAAAACTCTTCTCTTAAAAAAAAAGAGCAGAGCCCTAACATTATTTGATTAGGACAACTCAGTATTCTTTGAGCATTAGTACTTTGTTGCATTTACTGCCAAATTCAGTATGTTTAATACACAAATTTCCTTGATTCAGATAGTCCTTATATAACTACAATCTGCAGAGCATTTTCAGTGTTTTATTCGTGTTATAAAAAGTCTGAAGACATTTTAATATTGAAATGAGAATAATTAAAAAAACCTGTTGCCAAAAAAAAAAAGAAAAAAAAGAAAAAATCTGTTACTAGAAATGCTGGCTTGAAAGAAATTCAGTTTTGTTCTTTTAAATTTATTCTCTTTCTTAATTCACAAAATGATATTATTTAGCTGCTGAAGCAGCTGATGTGCAGCATTTTTACCCAAAGTTCTTTGCATTTTCTTCTTTTTGAGTGTTTTGTTGCCAGTAGCTACTTCCTCCTATGTTAGAATAGTTTTGAAACTTCTAAAATTCTATTTTCAATAGGAGATCTCTGCATCATTAGGAACAAAATACGTACACATAGTTTAAGATTGTAACCAGTGTTAAGATGTCATTAAATTGTTGATCTCAAAGTGTACAGTTGGGACTGTATGTTGATCCTTTATTTATTAGGGCACAGATATAAATCACAGGGCAGCTTTCCCAAGAACTAACAGCTTCTGCTGGGTAAGCATAGAATTAGATTGATTTCTGCATGAATCCCTAATTAATCTTGGTTTCACAATTATTAAAACAACAACAAAAAAAAGCAACCCTGCTTCAGAGCCTAAGAATAACAAGACATCTTAAAAATATTAACAGAATTTCCTGGAGTGGGCAACAAAACTTGTATTTCATTCTTTTTGTGCAGCTGAAAGTGCAGAGAGCACAAAAGGGAATGCAGGAAATCCAAACAAATCTTAAAGAACTTGCAGTTTCAAGACTCACTCCATTTGACAACTGAATTTCTAAACCAAAAGCATTAAAGAAAATTTATAAAGATATTAAAGGACTCTAACAACAAAAACACAGTGCAAATCACAGTATTAATGGTCATCACTGACTTCCTAGAGCCTTTTCTGTTCCTATCTATTAAAGCATTTAATTTTGTTAAGAGGAGAGAGAAACATAAACCAGTGTTCACACTGAGCAGATAGAACTTACATTTTTATCTGAAAAAAGAAGTGTTCTTGCATAGCATCAAGTCTCCATATGAAGATTTGGATTACCTACTGCCTGCCTCTTGGATTGCCAGTCAGATCAGAACAGCACTACAACCACGAGAAACTGACAACTGTCTGTGCTGTTGTTTTTTAGTTTTGTCCTGCATGTAGACACTTTTTATCTCAGAATAACAGGAACTGACATATCTAGTGCTCCCCAGTGAAACATAACCAGTCTATCATACAAGCCACAACAACTAATAGGACTATGAAGCATTTTAAGACTGTAAGAGGAAATTGTTGTCGTACCACATGCAAAGAAAAGAGATGCCCTTTTAATCTGCGCTTGACAGGAGATGCTGCAGCTAATCCTAGGAAAGAAAGAACGGTCATCTGTGAATCTACTAATTTAAAAGATAAGAGCTACATTTCCAGCTGGCAATAGACAGATGAGCTTTGAAAATTCAACAGCCACAGCCTGTTTAAATGCAAAACCTATGGAAAAAAAACAATGGCAGCATATTAAGGAGGCTTGTAGTAGGATGGAGGATGGAGTCGGAAATAGTTCCTCTACCAGAATACTAATCTGCTAGAAATCTAATAGTTTTGTCTTGTTCTGTTTATTTGCAATCAGCATAGCCTCTGAGTTTGTTGTCTGGAAGGATGGACATGTTTCAGTTTTAATGTCCACAGTATTGTGTGCCTATCTGCAGTGGAATTAAGACTGGCTCATTCTGCTCTATACACTAACCCACCCATGTGTTGTACTACTAACAGGACTAGGAATGACTTATGGTAACTTATCTTCACTGTTCTTACTTTTACTTTAGGCACTGGTCAGTGATAGAGAATCCTGTATTGTTTTTACACACCACGCGCTGAGTTTCTCTGGCTCATTGTAGACCTCCTGAGGTAACAAACACAAGAACTTTATGCTTCCTTAATTCCATTTACACAGATCACTTCCAACACTTCCTACAGAAATCAGCATACTGTCTTTCACTTAATGAAAGTGTAAAATAAGTGATGTGACTGAATAGAATGGTTTAGTTAAGAGAAAGGTTAAAGATAAATAATTTAAAGCATAACTGGCTGTTCCAGAAAACAGCTACAAAGCTGACGGCTGTAAAAGCGCATTGAACTTTGCATCTCTAAATAGTTTGCAGGTCAGCAGGGGGGCAACCAAAGAAGTGGATCCATAAGCATCAGATACTGAACTGTGAATTTCAGCAACCTGTAGGAAAGCAGCTTTCTGCACTCACAGGTCATCACACAGTACTTCGTTGTGCTGCCACATTGTCCTGCTGTTCCCAGAAAGTTCTGGGTTCTCACCCCAGTAAATGTTTAGAGAGGTCAGCAGTGAAAGAAAGAAGTCTATGGTCACATCAGAACATCCTGGGAAAAGTTTTTCTACCAGCTTAACAGTTTGTGTAAATTACTGAAGAAGCAGGAACACAACTCCAGTGATACTCAGTGCCTTTCGGATGTGCGGGCAGGATAAGGGATGCCTTAGAACAGGCACTAGGAAAGAGACTGTCTCTGTACCCATACTAGTATAATGCTAATGTGGGTACAAGGAGCAGAAGTCTCATTCGTCTGAAGGTCCACTCAGACTAATCCATTGCACTTCTAAAAGAAATTTCCATTCTTAATATTTGGCCAGATATCTCTGTAACGCATGGGTGAGAAAAGCCAAGGCTCCTGAGCTCTATGGAGATTATAATGCAGTGCATTCAGAGGCTGGGTAAAGAAAAAGTTACAATGAATAAACACACTGCAGAAATTGTGGAGAACTGCCAGCGTTCAGCACACTGCCCAACAGCTCTAACTTCCAATGTCAGCAGGGCTCTGCACAGGTGGAACTAAGGAGCTCACATCTACGTAGTTACCTTAACAACCAAATTTGTAATCACCTCCAAAAACAAAATCAGGTTTGTGTGACATGACCTATTTTACGTAACACCATCTCAGCTGGCATTAATTATGTTCTCATCCTTTAATTTTCACCGCTCAAATCCTGTATCGACTTTCTGCTCTCTAACCTGATTGACCAGGGATGGATGTCAGGCCATCTCCTTCAGTCTTACCTGGGTCTGCGTCCTCCCTTTGAATACTGCCACCATTCTAGTCTGTTCCTCAATGTGTTGAAGCTCCCTCAGCATTTCAGGTCTTGTGAAAACCAGCATCAGCCAGCAAAGGAGTATTAGCTTGGAGATGATGGTTTTAAAATCTTCACTCCTTTACAACTTGTCTGACAGCTCGTGCTGTACACGTGTTCGTTGGTTGGTCAGCCACAAGCAGCTACTGATGGCTTTGCACTCACAGCAGCAGCTTGTCTGCACCTAGTAATGTCCCTTGGCATTACAGCTGGCCTTTGTTCTGACAGAAGTTTATCTTCTGGCTTCCAGCTTTCTGTAACAGTTTTCTACATTTTTCCCAAATCCTAATGCTGACGGTTGTTTGTTTTCCCCTTTTCTGCATCGTTACCATTGTTACTGCTGTATCATCTTTCTTATCTCCACCAAAATATACTTGCAAACATTTCTTGTTTCTTTTTTTTTCTTTTCTTGGCTATTCATGTTTCCAGAGGAGAACATTTCACTAAATATTCTCACAGCAAATTCAGAACCCTTTTTTCCCCAACCTGCATCCCGCTCCCAGTCAATCACACTCATTTTTCTTGAATGAGAAAGCTGGCACTTCAGAGCAGTAAAGGATATTTGTCTCCATGCTCTTTTCCACCTACCATCCTCTTTCTACATGCAAAATAGTTAGGATACATTGCAGGCACTTCAAACCTGGATGTCTGGTTCTTTCTGTATACAAAATAGCTCCATCTACCAAAATCAATGTGAAATCTTTTCCTATGATTGAAGTTCTATACAACCAAACCCACACAAATCTATCATGCACGTATGCATGACATACACATATTGTCTACATGTGTTTGGATGCTTATACTGTATATACAGCCTTTACATTGAACTACATTTGAAACAGCTCAGAAAGATATAAAGCTAAATAACATACAGGAGTAGCAGCAAAATCTTCTATTCTGTTGCTAGGTCTAGCTGGACAGATGCTATGAGTACACAAACAATACCATGTTCATGCCTACAAGCTGCCTGAGAAGCTATGGTAGAGATTAACCCAAAATTAAAGACTCCATCAAAACAGCAAATATTTGGCTAATCCTAAATGAACAAGCACTTAATTACATTATACACAAAATCCCACAGAAAATTAGCTTAGGACACAGAGTTGCACACAGCAGTCTGAAACCACTGCTAAAGGAGACAATATCATTCAGGAATTGGGTAAATGTTTGTTAGGACTCACTGGCTCACTCCTCCAACAGCCCAACACAACGTGTCGTTCAACTTTCTCATGTTCCTTATGGCCATGTAAGACAGCAACGTGGCTGACCTGCCTATGGCACGCATGAAAGCCAAGTCCAGATGGCAGGGAGGTGGTTCATGGTGTCAGAGCTGTGGTGAAGGACACACTGAGAAGGTTGGCCAGACACAGACGAACCAGTAGATTACAGTGGCTCTGTGCTAAATCAATGCAAGACATGCATACTAACTCAATCCCCTCCTCACTGTGCTCCTCTTTGGTATTTCTCAAAGCCCCACCCAGGAACGTTCCCCCATTGGTGGGTATTTTAGTTTCAGTGACATTGGTGCAACATTTTGCTTCTCACCGTGCGACAAAAAGCAGCATCTCAAAGTGAAACCAATTGATCCTCAGTATTTCAGTGAATTGTTTTCACTTCAGTACTTGCTCAATAGGCTCAATAATTTGCCTGCATGGCTTTTAATCATTGTTTATTTTTTCGTGCTTTTTTTTTTTTTTTTTTTTTTTTTTGAGTAAATAAGTGAGGCCTTACCCATCCACACTATAAAGCAATCAATTGTTTGGATTTGAGATTTATTTTATGTATATAGCACTGCATCTCTCATTTGTGCCTGCCAGGTAACGAACATACTGAATGAGCTGGATTTTCCAAAAAGCATAAAGGTAGAATTAGTCAGGTGTGATTCTCCATAACTCCATTTCCATGCTAGCCTGGCTGTCATGACACTGCTGTCCTATGTAGCAAATTAATCAATACCAACCTTTTAAAAGCAGTGGTTAGTTTAAAAGCCCAAGAGAAAGGCTGACTGTTAACATAATTAGATTTCCAGCTCCAATTTCCAGGTTAGGATATTATGGACACGTTTGTTCCTATCACATTTGCTTTGTGGTTTAGTATGAATTTTCAATAGATGGCTCTGCGATAAGAAAGCAGCAATTCAGATGCAATTATATAAACAGGAAGATAAGCCTGGAATTAGCCTGGAGTGTATAAAGCACGCAGAGTTGGTGCTAGATCACTGCCTCTCCCAGCTCAAGGCAGAATCAGGCTCCTGTAATAGGGAAGAATTCATCTGACAAGAGGTTGGTCTTTCCAGACTTGTACTACTGCAGCCACTGGGTAAACTGGATCGTGTAATGAATGGCTTTTGTTATAGGAAAATGACAGCTGGAAGAGACTAGAGGGTGATTCCAGATATTTGTAGGCTCTGTCATGTAGAATTTGTAGTTTCAAAGAGAAAACATCCTGAAGCTGTTCTGGAGCCAAGCAAAGCTTTGTTTCTGGGATTCCTGAGCAGGCCTGGGAAACGGGGTCAGTGCAACAGAGGGATTAAGTGTGGATTCATCAATTTGAACTCTTTGCTGATGTTCTCTGTTGTCATTTGCTTGCATCTATTATTTAATTCTTGCCAGCGCTCCCATTTCATCATGTTTTTAAGCCAGCTCGAAAGTAAAAATTACAGCGGTATGCCTGATATGCACAACTATTTTTTATCCTACCTCGAGCATTTGATAAGATGCCTTCTTTAGAAAAATATCTTAAGTTAATGAGATTGTTTTAGCAGCTTTGGTTAATTCTAGAGCTCATGGCCTCTGATGTGTCGCATTCTCAAATCCTTTATCAGGAAAGGATAGGAAAACCTACTACTATTTCTCTGCAACAGTGTTTTATCACTCGTTAGTGAGAAGTTCTGTGTCATATGGTTCAGTGGGAAAAGGTGAATATGGTATGTGTTATGTTTGAGTTATTTGTCCTCCGTCTGTCCAGTGGTTAGAATTATTTCGATTGCATTTCCAGGATTAGAAAGAGTTTGTGAAGCTGTGCCTGAAAAAGTTGAGATTACTTCTACTGTGTGACTGTCAGAACTGTTCTTGTCAAATTCTAAGGAAAGGACATGAAGACACATCTAATTTTAATTAAGGTTTCTGTTTTTTCCCCCCTCCTGTCTAGCATGAGTCCCTTCTTCATGATGTCTCTCCTCTTTGGCCTGACTTTTGGTCAAACAGCATCAGTTTGTGCTCCTTCAGAGTACACAATCCACGTGGAGAAACGGGAGTGCGCCTATTGCCTGGCCATCAACACCACCATCTGCGCTGGATTCTGCATGACACGGGTACAGGATGTTACTCTCTTTTAGGTGGTTTCCATAACAGCCATCAAGAAAAGAAGTTCCTATTCTTGCTGGAGAGCTACGTAAAGTTTGTTCAGACTAATTGTGTCCGTCATAGAAAAATCACATTATTGTCATGGTTTCTATTTAGCTTAATGGGAAAGCAGGGGTGAGAGAAGCCAAGGCTCCTGAGCTCTATGGAGATTATAATGCAGTGCATTCAGAGGCTGGGTAAAGAAAAAAAGTTACAACGAATAAACACACTGCAGAAATTGTGGAGAACTGCCAGCGTTCAGCACACTGCCAACAGCTCTAACTTCCCATGTCAGCAGGGCTCTGCACAGGTGGAACTAAGGAGCTCACATCTACGTAGTTACCTTAACAACCAAATTTGTAATCACCTCCAAAAACAAAATCAGGTTTGTGTGACATGACCTATTTTACGTAACACCATCTCAGCTGGCATTAATTATGTTCTCATCCTTTAATTTTCACTGCTCAAATCCTGTATCGACTTTCTGCTCTCTAACCTGATTGACCAGGGATGGATGTCAGGCCATCTCCTTCAGTCTTACCTGGGTCTGCGTCCTCCCTTTGAATACTGCCACCATTCTAGTCTGTTCCTCAATGTGTTGAAGCTCCCTCAGCATTTCAGGTCTGGTGAAAACCAGCATCAGCCAGCAAAGGAGTATTAGCTTGGAGATGATGGTTTTAAAATCTTCACTCCTTTACAACTTGTCTGACAGCTTGTGCTGTACACGTGTTCGTTGGTTGGTCAGCCACAAGCAGCTACTGATGGCTTTGCACTCACAGCAGCAGCTTGTCTGCACCTAGTAATGTCCCTTGGCATTACAGCTGGCCTTTGTTCTGACAGAAGTTTATCTTTTGGCTTCCAGCTTTCTGTAACAGTTTTCTACATTTTTCCCAAATCCTAATGCTGACGGTTGTTTGTTTTCCCCTTTCTTTCCCCATGATTATTATTTTTACTATGGAGATTATAGCAGCAGCATAACAACTTATTGCTGCTGTTGCTGCAGAGCTTCTGCAGTTTGTGGGGTCAGGGTGGTACAGGCAAGAAACGAATAACAATTTGTCACTCTCAATTAATGTAAATTACTTGAGTAACTGCTAGTCCAGCCCATCTTCAGGTGCTAAAGGCAATGAAGTCCTGCTGTAACAGCCAGCTGTGGAGAATATTGCACATGTGGGCACGCCAAACGCTCTGAGCTTTGCTTTCAACACTGCATTTTAATTTCCACCCGGGTCAGCAGGCAGTGAATACGTAATACAGAATGCTGAGAGCTGAGCAGGGAGTTACTTAAAACCACAAAAGCACAGCGAGCATTACTGGAGGTGTAGAGAGCTCCTGTCACATGAAATTCAAAGAAACAGACCTGAAGTACACCCAAAATTTCAGAACTAGTGTAAACATGAAGAGGTTTTGCTTTCTGCACATTTGAGAGCGTGTCAAAGGAAGACATCTGACATTCGTGTACGCTTCAGTGAAACAACACGTTTCTCTTTTCTTTGTAGGACAGCAATGGCAAGAAGCTGCTACTCAAAAGCGCTCTGTCCCAAAACGTGTGCACATATAAAGAGATGCTGTATCAAACAGCACTGATTCCGGGCTGTCCTCATCACACCATCCCTTACTATTCTTACCCCGTGGCCATAAGCTGCAAGTGCGGTAAATGTAACACTGATTACAGTGACTGTGTCCATGAGAAGGTTAGGACAAACTACTGCACTAAGCCACAGAAGCTCTGTAACATGTGAGCTTCCAACAGAACACGGCAGAAATGTACCTCTCTGCTCACAACCAAGCATAAATAAAACAATATTTCATAACAGGTTTGCAAACTGGTGTGCACAACGTTTTGTTCTGAAGAGGGATCACAAGAGTTACTGTAATGAACTGGATATTCACGCACAGAAGCAGAACCATAGGAATGAAATTCATATTTAGTGCTCAGCTATAATTTACTTTAGGAAAGAAGAATGAACCGTGTATCTATGGGCCTTTGCTCATAATCTCCAGGTACTGCTGAACAAAATAATTGATATATCTTAGGACTATGCATGCTCTCAGTATTAAACATTTCAACTAGACTGACACAGCCTGCAGCCCTTATAGCAGCAACTGTTTTTACACTGGATGTTTTGAGGACCCTATCCGTACTGTGCAGTCAGCTAGAACTAAGCATGTGCTTTGCATACAGTTCTGCTTCATCCCCAGCATCACCCAGACCTGCGATTAGCATCACTAGGCACAGCTCCTCGTGTCTTTGCTCTAGCAGAGTAAGCTCCTCTTATCTGTGCTATTAGACTGAAAAGCCTTGCTACTCTGATCTCTGGAAGAGGAGTGGTGAAGCTCAGAGAGAAGCTCTCTTTCCCCAGGTCAGCCAGCCCCATCAGTGTGCTGGGGGGCTGAGTCCAGACCCAGGAATATGAAAATAAATGGAACATAATAAATGTTTCCTTTTCTTTAGAGCTGGTGACTCAGGGGCAAGCTATGGTCACACTACACCAACCACTGAGCAGGAGAGCTAGTTTCCACCTGCTTCCACTGACTCTAATACAAACAGAATCCATTGGCAGTTGCAGCTTTTCCCCTCATCTCTATCACCTACAACAGGACTGGTGAAAACAGTTCGACCTGCATCTGCTCAAGTGTGACGTCTGCTGATCCAAGAGCAGCAGGTAGGCCAGCAGGGCTGCACTGAAGACATGAATACAGCCAGCAGGAAATAAGTAAAACCTTCCATGCTTCCACGAGTGAGGCTCAAGATCACCGCTCAGCAGGTCTTTGCAGAAGCAGCCAGGAGAACAAATCTCCTGCATACACAAACAACGTGGTAAAAATATTTTTTTATCAACAAGGAATTGTAAGAATGACCTCAGAATTGCAGCTCCGTGCAGCAGTGAGAGCTTCCAAGCCCCATTAAATACAACATTATAATATCTTAAATCACTGTTGAAAGCTTTATTTTATTACTGCTCCCCATTTGTTTTGGCCTGTAAAGGGGATTATCTCAGTAGAGCTTTCTTAATTATTCAGTGATTGCAAATGTGTGATTATGAGAAAGATTTTTCTCTTAAAAGGGAGCATTAAATGGTACAGATTGATCTGCTGCTATCATCTACACCTGCAGACACACATATGCTCTTTCAGCTATCCAGGTAAATACTTGCTTTATTTTGGCAAGTAACAAATCCAGAACATCCCTACAGCCAGAAAGGTGAAAACAAACTTGTTATGCTCAGCTTGAATCCTCATCCATACTCAGCAATTGCCATTGTGCTGAGAATTAACCTGCTGATAACCCTCAGAGTCACTGTGCACTCAGCACAGATCTTATATTCTTTTTTTTCCTGTTTATTTTTGCTTCCAGCAACACCAGAAGAGGATTGAAAAAGCTCTACGAAACAACGCAATTAAATTACATATAATTATTGTTTTGTTTTTTTAGAATTAACTGAAAGTTTCAATTTTGTTTGCATGGGAGGCAAGTTGCACACATCTGCTTTACGTCTTATCCTTTTAAAATCATCTGCATTCCTGCATACAGTATTTATTCTTAGGAATAAATAGTAACTTAGGAATAAGTAGTAACTTTTCCTAGGAAAGGCTTTGTTGCGTTGATAAATGCCAATCAGTTCTTAAAACCACGCGCTGACCTTCCCAAAGGCTTTGCCCAAAGCAGCATATGGTACCATTCCAGAGTTCATACAGAGATAAGCAGGGAACTCCTGTGAAAAGTTCATTTCAGGGGTTGGCAGTTACAGCAGCAGGGATAACGACATAAGCAGTCAGAAAAATCAGTATGGTCCAAGTGTAGGAGCACAGAGCGTGCAAACAACAGAGCAGATGTCCACACCTGCCTAGGAACATACAAGGAAATACTGGACCAAGAGAGGACAGACAGTAAGTCACAAAACACTCCCTGGGAGTGAGGATGTCTGATACTTCCCAAGCCCCAATCAACTATAAAAAGCATAGGGAAAGAAGATGTAAGAGAGCTTTGGACCATCAAGTCCTGAACAAGTCATCTGGCTTTGCTATTCAGTAACACTTTCACTTAGCAGGAGGAAGAAAGAAAAGGAACTATACCTCCTTACAGCAATAAGTGACACAGCAAAATTATTGCTATGATCCCTCGTGGCTGCATGGACACACCTTCAGCCTAACAGCATGCATGCAAAAAGAAATTAACCTAGTTGTTATGGGAATGCACAGAGAGAAAAACAGCTAGAATCATAGAATGGTTTGGGTTGGATCATTTCTTTTGTGCTAAAAAGAAAAAGCACAACAAGAATTAAGGCATTTGAGTGAGTTTTATGCATCATTTTAAATACCCCTTTGCATGTTCTCAAAGCACCTTTTGCCTTGTGGCCTTTTAGCAACGTGTTTTCAAGTTGAAGACCATCGGGTCCAGCAACAACCCTTTCTCAAGGCAGGAATTCCTTCAGGTCAGTTGCTTGGGTGACTGTGCTGTATCTCATGGTCTTTCCACATAACCAAGCAATGGAAGTGCAGACAGCCCTACGATGTTGAGAAGAGGCAAGGATCTGAGATCCAGCCAGGAAATCGCAGCAAAGCATGGGAGCACACAGGAGGGCACCAGGACAGCCTCTGAGAGTCTTGTATTGCTGGTTATTTTTATTAGAACATCGTTTCAAATTCAAGACAATAAAACCAACACATTTCCACTTTAGTACACATTAAACCAAAGGAAAGCAAAAGCTGCTTTCAGCAACAGGATAAGCATTGCTCCATTTCCTTTTCGTTTCCCACAGAGAGCTGTGATAGAGATAATGCTGCTACAGACAAATATCCCAGTTCTGCCCCAAATCAGAATTTGTGCTGTAGAAACAAATGTCACCTTGGAAGCAGTTTGTGTTGTGGAGAACCCAGTAGTGACCAGAGAAGTGAGACTGGTGAGCTTCGTTACGTGGGTGTCCTACAAACAGCACCTGATGCTGTTAATCAGCCTCTGAAGGCTGTAAGAGCATTTGGAGGCTTAAGATAACCCAATTTCCTTCTCAATACACATGAAATACGCCTTGCTATAAAACTATCACTTTTGGTATAAAAGTGAAATATGAATCCTCACTGTAGGGATATTAAAGGGCTGTGCTTCATCAGCTCCTGCTCAGTCTCTGCAAGATAGGCTGCAGTTAGCTTGTAATATGTGAAGCTCCCACTGGAGGCTGTTACTCAGGAAAACTAGACAAGGGAATGACGAATAATGATCTTAGAAGAAATAAGAAAAGAATCAACTATTTACACGTTTATACTCGAGAACAAGTGGCTGACTGGATAGGAAGAAGATGTGTGCTGTGCTTTCAGTTATCCCCAGAAGATTTTGGTCTGTTGCCACTTTCCTGACTACATGGGCACTTCTGCTGACTTCTGAGGCAGTCAGTACCAATCTGGAGCAGAAGTTGTTCAATTAAATCCTGATATTCAGCTTTGGAGCATGAAGTGTACCTGAGGAAGCTCAAGTACTGAGTTGGATTTAGTTACCTCTGAAAATCCTTCTTACTGAGGATACACAATGCAGTTACTTGGAAACGATTCTGTACTGCCAGTAAAAAATAGAGGTCTTGCACCATTAAGAGTTGAAATGAGCAGAGCCCACTGGTCTGTGATGCAACACCTCTCTGCAAAGGGGGACCTGAAGTTCAGCCTGGAAACTGCTCACATTGCTGAGCACGCAGCTGTTATCACAGCTCACGTTTAGTGCAATTTTTAATGCTATTTTGTGCAAAACAGCTGCTGACAGGCTCCTGGTGACACCACACAAAGCACTCACAGTAGGCCAACAGCCGTATTATACAGAAAGAAGCACTGAACTCACCCAGGTGAAGGGGCTCTCTGGCAATGCAGCACCCCTCAGGAAGCAGCCTAGGTCCAAGAGATGCTCTCCCCTCAGTGGCTGCCCCTTAAATGAGCCCAGGATGGCTCTGCGTTGGGTCCAGCCCTTCTGGCACATGGGAGAGCACAGGTGCAAACAATTGTGCTCCTTAGGCCAACAGCACCCCTTCACCAGGTGCTCAATCACCAGTTCAAGCCCCAACCTAAGGGTTCCCCTACAAGTGCACAGCTGTATCAATGGCACTGGATAGTCACAGCTTGTGGGTGAACAATTTGGAAAGTGACATCCATGTAAAAGGCAGCAAGATGTGTCAATTAAGTGGGAAACGTGGAACAGCAGCACCATTTCCAATACTGAAATTAGAGAAAACTGATAGAAATTGGAGTTTCTGTTGGAAATGAGAGACAAACAGGAGGGATGTTACACACAAACACGCGCACTGGACTGCACGTATTACCTGAAGTGCCATCATGTTTTAGTGAGATAAATGACTTGTAAACGCCAGATCTCATCAGGCATCATGGACCGTTCCACTGAGACATTTAACTGAGCTGTTAGACCCATTCTCTTAAAAAAGAACAACTGCATAAGAACTCGGAGCTAGTAATAATTAAAGGGGCATTGCTAGCAGAAAGTTATTCTTCGAAATGCTAAATTAACTGGACTAAGGAAAAAATTAAGAGATTCTGAGCCCGTGCTGTAATTTATTTGCTCTTGCTGGGAACAAACTTTCTCCCTTCTAGGCTGCTTTAGAAGGAACACTCTCATAAATAAGTATGAAGAATATAAAAATAACGATATAGAAACAAATAACGCAAAGGCAAGCCCTGAGGTATTTCAAGAACAGTATTTTTTTTATACTTGACATGCAATCTACAAATGCCAGTAAGAAAATTTACTTTGTGGCTCTGCTCTTCTACTTTTTTCTTTTTTTTTCTCTTTTAGAAAAGAAGTCCCATCTTTCTTTTCTGCCTTACGCCTGCAGGAAGGGGTGGGAGGTTGAGGTAGGAGCCCTCAGGAAGCTGTGATAGTCACAGAAGCAAAACCAGAGGATATTAAAGTGCTGTGTGTTTTTCCCTGACTGTTTTTTCTCCTCCATTGGATTCTACACACCAGTTAGGCTCTACAGGGCATCTGACAAAGCTGCTGCTCTTCTTAACATAGGTTCTACTCCTGCACCAGCATTATAGATCATAGTCTTACAGCATAAAGGGACTTCTGAACTAAGATTTTAGTGGCCCCTTTAACACATAGAGGTTTTGGTGGTTTGGTTTTGGTCTCAGGCTGGTATGGGAAGCTTGACACCGTGTGTTACAACCGCTCCCAAATGACTGCATGCTGCCAGCTTCCTACCTCCTCCCCTCTTTGTTTAGCCCAGGTCTCCTTGGACTGTTTCCTCCCACAGAGCTTTCTGTACTTGCATGAAAACGCAACTGGACTTAAACAAAAACAAAACTCGGGTCTGTGCATGCCAGTGAAGTCACAGAATCACAGAATGGCTGAAATTGGAAGGGATCTCTGTGTCCCTCTGATCCAGGCACTGTGCTCCAGCAGAGCCGTGCAGGGCAGAGCGCCCAGGACCACAGCCAGGGGCTTTGGAAGATCTCCCAGGAAGGAGGGTGCTGGAAGAGACCCTTTTGTAAAAATAAAGTCATTAAAACAAAATACATTTCCTCTTGGGGGTCGGATGGAACAGTTACAAAATGGATGCTGGGTCATTTTTAAAATGGCATTTGTTCCTCCACCACTTCTTGGCAAACGGGGGCTCGGAATGAAAGTGTTTCAAGCAACCTATGGGTGTGTGCACACTCCTGCATAGTGAGACTGGGAAAATATGCATGCAAATGTGGACACACAACACATCCCATTTGCACATACTTACCTACATAAGGTACTAATACACAGATAATGTGCATACATATCTGTAATGAGAGAAACGCATGTACTTACACAGTGCCTATAGATATGTCAGCTCTTAATTGCACATATACAAACATTAAAAATCAAATTAGTCTTTGATGCCATCTCGGCTCTTTTCATTAAAAAGGACGTTTTAAAACCCTTTTTTTTGTTCATTTCAGTTTTACTGTCACTAATACAATTCACCTCCAAACCTAATGGGATATTTTCCTCTCAGTATGTTAAAACACTAATTAAAATACATTACAATTATTAAGCTGGGTAGAAGAGCGCTTCTTGTAAAGCTGCTGGACACAGTTGTGCAGTGACAGTTTTAGATCATGTCTCTCGTGTTACGGATCGCACAGCAGAGAACCATGCTGAATATCATGCCAAAGATCTAGAAGAGAAGGAATGCAGTTTAGGGATCCACTCACAAAACAATTGTAAAATAGACTGCATTGAACAGCCTGCAATCTGAATGCTTTTATTTCAGGGCAGCAAGTGACTGCTTCCATTACAAACCTCAAGACATCAACAATTAACAGAAGAGAGTTTTCACTGATACTCAAAGCAAAGATTTTGTGCCCACACTGGTTTCACTGTTCCTTCTTCTAAATGGGAAGGCCAGCTCAACAGTCCCCAGATGTTAATGTTATTAACAGAAATTGCACTGATGTCATGAACTGTGACTTGATGTTATGTCCTTCACATTGAACTAATGCTACAGATGGCATTTTCCTGAAAAGGTGTTTTCTGTAGAAAGGATTCATACTTTCTATTCCATATGTGAAATTTAAATAATAGATCCTTAAGGCTCTAACACATCCATGTCTGCAATTGTTTTGGAATAGCTGAAATGCCACTGTGGCTTTTTGGTTTTCCATCCATTCTATGTGTACACCACTTTCCTTCTATTACAACAGAATGAGATTACCACTAGATTCTTTGAACATTATCTAGGGACACAACATGAATTGGTAAAACAAAGTCATTGAGTCCATTTGTGCAGTTGTGACCAATTCCCAGAGAGAGGAGACACTGAGAGCAATAAGAATAGTTTCACTTTTGAGAAATCTCACCAATTGCTGCAAAACAGAGCTATGAGTAAAGGAGGGGGTATTGGGCCCAAATACCAATAAAAAGAGTGAGAATTTGGATTTACTCACTGTGGTGCCAGCAATTGCAATTCCAACAATCCCAACTAGATGCAGACTGGCATCGATTACGTTATGGATTTCAACCAGGCAGTTCTATTCAAAACAAAACAGAAAGATTTTCACTCTGCACAACTCTGCCAGCTCTTCTCACTAAACAGCAGATGAACACAAAAGGAATTCTTGCACTCACTGCTCTAATTCTTGCACCTGTGCTTTGTTGGACAATTTGGACAGCATACTGCCTTTCCCAGTGAGGCACTGGTACCTGCATGTGCTGCTATTTACCTATTGTCTGTTCATGCTGACACACACAATTAGTCTTCTCACAATCAGTTTTCCCTCAGTTTAAGACCCTTTCTGTGATAGGCCATGATAAAATATGAAGCACATCCCTTCAGACTGATATAGTACTCATAAGCAAATTCCCCCCAAAATAGAAATAGAAGTATCCTTAATAACAACAGAGCATCCACTCAGGAGTCTCTATGCATTAATCAGACAGACTGCTGGCAGAATTCAGCTTTTAAGTGGCCTTTATTTAGGACTCAAGGCCAGGTTGGGCAACCTGGGCTGGTGCCAGATCTGGAGGTTGGTGGCCCTGCCTGCGGTGGGAGGTTGGAACTTGATGATCCCTTGGGCTCCTTCCAACCCAAGCCATCCTATAATTCTATGACTCCTCATCTGCTACATCCTTCCCATCTTGATTCCCGGGCTGTGTAACACTGTCACAGCCAACATGGGATGCTGCAAGCAGGCATGAGAACTTCGAGCTGGGCAGCCAGCTTCTGCTTTGTTAAACTTCATACAGAAATTCCATGCTGGGATTTGCAAGGGGAAAAGGACACTCTTTCATTCTTTTACATATAGAGTGATTCCAGTTTTACTCAGTGATTGACATGAAAAAGGTATCAGAACAACCAGAGCAGAGGACACTTGCCTTTGGCACCTGCATTTTCTCTGGACATGGTAATCCTGTGTGTTCCAAATTATCTTTACCACAGCATTGGAGCTAAATGAGAGAGGGAGAGAGTCAAAGGAAGGAAGAATCATAGACTGCGAGTCAACTGATAACAACAAATAATTGGGAAAAAAAAGAAAAAATACTGATCAAGCCATAAATTTATTCACAATACCAATTGTTACCTCTGATAACAGTTCCAACTGCGTGGGCCAAAGTTCTCAAAAATCAATTTCACAGCAAACAGACAAATTTGTGTTAACAAAATCTTCCACAAGTATCTTATTAACAAAACAAACAAGTGGATTTCTCCAAGGAAATGGTATTTTTAAATGCAGAAAGTTCTAATATCACATATGAGATTATGAACAATGCACAAACGCTACAACTGAGAATATCAGAATTCTGACAGAATATAGAGCTAGGACTGCAGGCCCTAATAAGTCAGTGCTTTTCCTGTTTGCCTTTCTCCCACTAAATGCTTGAAATTCCTCTCCAGCTTAGAAATAACAGCCACGAAGGAAGGACAGAAAGGTCTGAGGTTGTGAAATGTTTACCCTAAAGAACATGAGAATGCTGTGAGCGAGGGCTGGGTCTCCATGGGAGGCACTATAGATACAGGATGGCAGACACAAGTGACATTCCCAAGTCACAGGTCCTAATTCTGATTCAGACACTGACTTTGGGTGGCCTGAATGGAGTCATGCATTCTGTTCTGTTTGTTTTGTCGCTACTTGGCTCAGTCTGAGTTCGGTCACTTCGCTTGCTGTTGGTAACACTGCAGTTCCTCTGGGCAGTTTTTCCTCAGAAAAAAACCCAGATTTTCACCTTTCTATTTCTCTCTGCATTTTGGTGTATTTTAAAATAAAACAATGTCCATAGTAGACATATCTTCTGCACAGTAAAGACCAGAAGCATTAGCTCAAATTTAAAAGCCTGGCCACTCCTACTTCCAAAGGCAGGAATCAGTTGGGATCTAAAACCCAAAATTGTGACACAGCCATCAGGAAACGGAGCCATAAGCCTCCGAGTCCATTTTAAGCAGCACTCAGTTCTATCCTTCCTACCTCCATGGGACACATTCTGAATTTTAAATGCTAGTGTGACAGCAGAGTAGTAACACAAGGTATTTCAGCTCAGGATGACTACTCACAGCCAAGTGGTAGTGATAGATGGTTCTGTTCACCTTCCCCGGGTTTTTCAGGTATTCCTCATAAATGTCTTCATAGATTTTCTGGGCTTCCTGTATTGCCTGCAGAAATCAGACTTGCCAAGTGAGAGGCAAATAAGTCTTACTCTCAATCCAGTGCAGATTTCCAGCTTGAGTCATCAACCTCCAGAGCAGAAAATAATTCCTGGTAAACTGAAGTAGACATGATAGGAAAGATAGGAGGTTTTGTGGCCTGGTGGCACTCAGAGATACTCTGCATGGGTCAGAATCTGCTGTATTCTATGTTTTGGCTAAACAGTTCTTAGCTGGATAAATTCAGTGTTGGAATTCATTTGCCCTTCTCCCAGGAAATACACTCTTATTGTGCAGTTCTACTTGATGCTCCTTCAACAGCACAGATAGTCTTTATTGAGGAGGAGGAGGGGCAAAATCAGCATCCCATTCTGAAGTTGGATTTGTGATAACACAAGCTCTAATTTACTGCAGTTAAGAATATTAAAGAGTTTTGCTAGGAAGAAAGCTCTCCTGAATATGAGCCAGCCTGTAGGTCAGTCAGCCACAGGAACCCAGAACTGCCCCATTATTACCTTAGAAGTAGATTGCTACTCACCACTTTCTTGCCTATAAATGCAAACACTCCAGCAGTGATCTCAGCTGCAAATATCACCAACAAGCAAGCAAAGAACTGCAGAGGGAGAAAAGAACCTTATGTTAGCTTATTCTGCACAGTGCGCTTTACATGTACTGCCACTCAATCTGTTATCCTTGTCTAGACCTCAAGAGCTCACACAGTGAATGACAATAAGCTGATGAACAGTGTCAGTGATAAAGGCATCAAGGCTTCTTGTACTAAGAAAACAAAGGTGGAAATGGCACAGTGTGGCTCAGATGGTAATGACAAGGAAATGTGTTACAGGAGAGATGTATGGAAGCTATGCATTAACACAGTGACTACAGATGATGCATTAGCCAGTAAAAGGACAGAGGACATTTCAGATCTTGGACAGCAAAGATCCCTCCGCTAATGACAGAAGAATTTTTGGAACCATTTCACAGCACTTCCAGGCCATTGAAACCTTTCACTTACTGCTCCAAGTAAGAACTGAGACTCCCGCGCTGCTCCACAGCACCCAAAGAATCCAACTGTGGTCATGAGAGCCCCTGCTCCCACCAATACATACAGTCCTAGGGAAAATTGAGATCAGAATTTAAGGTTTCTCTTCTCAAAGTTCGATGCCCGTTTTGCCACAAACACATATTTTTAAGTAACAGTGGTCTCTGGCTTTGACAAAGAATATCTGCTACCCAGAAAAGATGCTCTCACCACAAAACAAAACCAGTGACTTCTTCAGAATTCTTGGAAAATCTTATAGAGACAAATGAAAGGAATTCCACCTCCCAAGCTTCCTTTCTGCAGAGCAGCTCAGACCACAAACCTTGCATGCACAGCCTATAAACTCACGACACATCTCATGATACATGCTGTCCACATGCAGCAGCTAGCGGCAACACTGAACTGCTTTCTTGTTCTGGACTTTCACAGCTTAATGTTTTGCAGCTGTTGACTGGTGCTGGGGAATGCTCAGACACCTCAGGGAACCTCTCTGTGGGACTGTGTTGCAGAATGGACTTGAGGCTACAGGCCAAAGTAGTTATCTGCCTGTGGACAAATTTAATGATGTAAAGAAAACAGCAAGCAGTAGATCATCAGACTAAATGCATTAAGGGCATAATGAAGCAATTTGTGGATGAGACTGCCAACAAAGGGCAATCCTGAGACAAGTACAGGACATAGGAGATGACACTGTAGCCCCACACTTACTTAGAACAACAGACTTAGCATGCCAGCTATGCCCAGAACTTGGTAGTGCAAAAACTGCAGGGGTAAGAGGAATTGCATTCATTTCTACCATCTATAAAGCTGCTGAAAATACTTCTACCCAACAGTTTATTTCTTTATTTATTAATACAGGCATTAACTGGGACAGAAAGAAACCAGAGCCAAATTGTTGTTGACCTACAGAAACCAATTCTCTTTCCTCACTGGCAAACATGAACAGACTTCATGTGTGGTGTCAGTTTCTATCGAACCACCACAACTGTGTTTGAGCTTTATCTCTGGATGCCATGCCAGCCAAAGTACCAAAGGCTCTGTGCAGTGTCTTGTAATTCCAGTCTTGGACTTGTGTAGGCAACATGGAGGACACAGAGATCTGCCATGCCAGTCTACTGTCTGAAAAAGCAGCTTCATTTCCTTCCCTGAGCTGTAATGAAGGGACACTGGAGCTGCACACTGAGCACACTAGATGGCACAGTGAGCTCTCCTCTAAGCTCTATTACTCAAACTTTTTGTGACAGCATTTAGCATTCTCAGTTATAAACTGAAAGATACTAAGATCTGATGTCATGTTCAGAGCTGCAGGCATTTACTGCTATCAGACCTCGTGTGACCTAGCCTATATAAAGCCTGCAATTGACAGTTTGCATGGAGTGCTAGGAAAATGAAAATAAAGTAACAGAAAAAATATGGGGATAGACAAGTGCAGAGGATACTGGCACTGCAGGCTCCTGCCTGCTGTCCATTCATTGGTGTCACTGTATTAGCTGTATTAGCCAGATATCCATCCCAGGTATTGCAATTCTTCTCCTCTTCCTCCATCCTTCATGCCCTGTGCCAGGGATTACTGCTGAGGAAAAAAACCCCATTCTTATAAATAGAGATAAAACAATTATAATTAATATGGCTTTGCCATGTGACAGTGGATGAGTGGGATTTGCTGCTGACAGTGCTGGCAGCTCATATTATGTATTTTCTAGATTTTTAATATTCAGCATCTTGTGGCCTCCCAGGACTGAGCATTCTAATGCTTGGACACATATTCACAACACAGTGGCTTTCACTTAGGGAAGGATATACAAAGATGCCTGCAGGTCAGGAGTAAAGGCCAGCCCCCATCAAAGGAGAAGTGGAAAAAAACCCATCAGTTTCAATATCAGGTGCAGAACCTGCTGTTCAACTGCCAAACACCCAAACTCCATTTTCTGAGATCTCCATGGTAACAAATACAGCGTAATTACCAAGATGTTTCCTGGGCAGTTTTCTGCATATTACTTCCTACTTCAGTCCCTGTAATTACTTATCAGGCAACTTAGGAGAGACTTTTTTATTAGGAAAACAGGAGAGAAACCTTCCCACTTCTTTTTGCTGCTTCCAGCTAGCAAAGACAAAGTTCTCTGAGGTTCAGGGGTAAGACCACTTTCCAAACTCTGGATTTGCTCTTTCCTCAGGAGCAGGCTTAGCATTTCACATGCATGACTCACAACCAAATCGCTACCTCAGTCAGAACTTCCATTTTAAGGCATGCTACAGGAAGAACTTCTCACACCACACTCTAAACAAAGTGAATTTGCTGTTTGCCCTTGGGCCCACAGTTTTGCTAGCCAGGAGTTCAAATCCACCTTCTTCCATCTTGGATTCAGGAGGGTTAATTCTAGAGCTTGTCCATCAGCTTGGGATTAGTAACTGATACTCAGAGTGCTATTTCTAGTTGGAAGATACTGAGGACATGTAAATATATATATATATATATCTGTAGAACCAAAGATGCTTTTAAGTGTTTAAGTATCATACACACATGCAACCTGTCATCCAGAAATAAGACATTTCAGACATAACAGACATAGAATGGTTTGGATTGGAAAGGACCTTAAAGACCATCTTGTTCCAACCTCCTGCCATGGACAGGGATACCTTCCTCTACATCAGGTTGCTCTAAGGCCCATCCAACCTGGCCTTGAACACTCACAGAAACAGGGCATCCACAATTTTGCTGGGCCTCACCACCCTCAGTGTGAATAATTTCTTCTGAACATCTAACCTAAGCCTTCCCTTTTGGGGTGTAAAGCCATTGCCCTTTTGGGGTGTAAAGCCATTGCCTCTTATCCTGTCACTGCACTCCCTGATGGAGTCTCTCACCATCTTTTCACTTCCTTTAAGTACAGGAAGGCCACTATAAAGTCTCCCTGGAGCCTTCTCTAGGCTAAAAACCCAAACTTTTACAGCCTTTATTTCATAGGAGAGGTGCTGCATTCCTCCGATCATCTTCATTGCCCTCCTCTGGTCCCATCCAATGGGTCTATGTCCTTCTCATGCTGCAGGTCCCAGGTGGGGCCCATCACCTCCTCTGCAAGATGCACTTCTTTCGAAGCAGATCAAGATATGGTTGCCTTTCTGGGCTGCAAGTGCACACTGTGGTTCAAGTTGAGCTTTTCATCCACCAGTCCCCCCACGTCCTTCTCCCATTTATCCACCCATTGCCCAGTCTGTCTGGGATTGCCTCAAACCAGGTACATTGAAGACTACCTTGTAAAAAAATCAGAGTGACCAGGTTACTTCTCAGCTTGCTTCCATTGCAAAGGGGATATCCCACTGCAATCTGATAGGCAGATATATATAATGCCATGCTTTGTGAAGCAGAAAGGAAACATAATGCAAACCAGGCAGATTAGGAACCTGCTGATGTTAAAACCATTCTTATTTCAGACATGAATCCACCACCATCACCACCATCAGAAATACTCTGCCAGCCTCCTAGACTGGTAAAGAACTCAATTCAGAGCCCATTCACAGAGCTGGTTTTCTTCAAAATCTTACTGACAGCTCTAAGGTACAAATAAAAGTCTGGAGCCTATCGTAAGGAGCCAGAGCAGACAATCATACACCATCTCTCTGGCTTTATTTCACGTGGGTTTCTTGTTTACCTGGCTGCTATGGTCACTTTCCATTTTAAATAGTTCGACTCTTTCTTTTTTTGGGCTGAGTAACTGACAGCAAACAAAACACCAACTGTTCGTAGTCTGCTGAGAAAACAAGCAGCTCTGTTCTTGGCAGAAGTGATCCAGAGGCAGTGATGACAGGAGTCCTAGAACCCAGACACGACCAGAATAGGTTTTCCTGACATTGTGAATTACACTCCTGGAGATATCTCACTGGGTGGACGGAGGCTTTCAAGCCCTCAGTTAGAAGACCAGGGAACCCACAGAGCAAATGCAGTGTTGGAAAAGATGGGAAACACATGTAGAGGTTGGAAATAACAAGCCAGACAAGTGATGCACTGAGTGGCAGAGTTACCAGGCTTGTGAACAGAGATCATCATTTTTATGCTAACAGATCTGTAGTAAATACATATTTTGGATACATTTATAAAAAACATGGAGAAGAGAGGCAGAGTCCTCTGAAGGAAGATGGATTTCTGGAGAACTGGAGCACACCCTTAATTTGAGCACAGCGTACAGACATAATTCTCTGTTTTGTGTGAATGTGACAGATATTATGTAGTTAATCTTCCTGGAACCACAAAAGAATTACAGATACAAGCTGACTTGATGCCTCCCAGCACCTCTATATACACCTATTAAAATATTTAATGGACAGTAAAATGAAAACACTTGGCAACGTGGCTATGTAATTCTGCATATAACCATTGTATTTATGATTTTTAACACGGCTAGACTGAGGATTAAAGATTAAATTGACATACACTAAAGATAACAAACAGAATCATCTCTACACGGTGTCATACAGCCTTCAGCAGTTATTCAGTCGTGCAAGAACATCACCTTCTTTGCTTTGGAGCTGCTTCTAGAACAGCTGAACTGTTAAACCTGTGCAGCTCTGGCCTGCACACCACTGTGCTGCCAGCTGCCTCTGCATGGGCAGCGGGGCCAGAATAGAACACAACTGTGTCATCACTCTCTGAGGTAGGGATACCCCATATACTGTGTGAATCACACTGTCAGAGTTCAGGTAGTGGGTGCTTTTTTTTTTTTTTTCTTTCTTTTTTTGGAGGTAGGAGGCACTGATTATATATTTTAAGTTGATTTCCAGTGCAGCAGCTTCCATTTTCCACCCAGGGCCACTATCAGCTTTTGCCAAAGCACTCTTCAACTGCAGAAGAAACTTGCACAGAAGATGATAGAAAGACAGATTAGTTCACTGCTTACATTCTAAGCACATACTAGAAGCCTCTGCAAGGCCCAATGCAGGACCACTCAATGCCCCACTTGTGGTGTTGCATCTCTATAGAGACTCCTTTGTCAACAGCTCTCACGTTAAGACTGACAGAATTTGTGAGGCTATGAATTTTGGAGAGAAAATACTGCTAAGTAAGGGTACAGCGCTTGACTACAAAATACATGAATAAAATATAACAGAATGAGGCACAGGAATTGCAGTTTACACGGATTTAACTGCTAGCCAACTCTTGTTTGCATGGGCACCCATTCCAATGGAGAAAAAATACTAATATCCTTCAACTCCAGACATGACTTCATATCCTAAGGCATGCACCATCTAACCGTGCTGTTCAAAGCCAGAATGATCACTCATGTTCTCTCAGACCCCACGAAAAAGCCACAGCCACCCTGAAACTTCTACCCACAGCTGGCCTGGCTCAGGATTGAAGCATAGAACTGGAGCAAAGAGCATAACATAGCAGAATTTGGTGAGCTCTGTCTTTGCTGGAGAAGCAATGATTCAGTGCTGCCAGTTCTGAGAGCCATCCAAGTTGATCCATTCACATTCATCAGTTGTTACCTTTCTTGATGAGGCTTCATTTTCAGTGCTACTGGCAGTGAGGTGACCCTCACTGCACTTTTTATTAGGGCACACTAAATTTGTTCTCCATGCTGCCCACGGAGACAAAACAGACTTTCATGCAAAGAGAAGAGAGTAAATCTCTTGAACTGACACTTTAAAAGTTAGTTCTCTATTCATAAATGCTGAACTTGTGCTCAGCTGGCACTCAGTCTTCACATTTGTGAAGTGTGTATATATACATATATATGTATATTTAATTTAAGAACAGCACTATTACAAATAACTAAAGGAGCAAAAGATCTTTTCCCCATTTGGTCAGTGCAGCGCCACAGACAACTCAGATGTTATTATCCAGCTGTTGACCTTTGCTGAAATTATCTTTTTCTTTTTTTTTTAAACCATAATGGGATGGAACAACACGAAAATATTGTCATGCCTCATCACTGCAATGGGATCTCCAAAAGCTGGGGAGCTGGAAGGAGAAGATGCCCAATTTTAGAAGGCTGCTCCTTATATATAGTTGAAAACTTATCTTCTCTGTGAGATACATCCTGTAGAGCAGATGGAGACTGCGTGGGTCAAGGAGTTCCAGTTCTATTCCCTTATGCTGTAGGTTAAAAAACTGCAACCTGCAGTGGGGAATATAGATCACTGAACACAAAACCACAAGCAATGGGAAACTTACACCACATATGTGCTTGACCTCAACACTGCTGCCTGCTAGCTGCTCTCAAACCAACACAAACATTTAATTGGCTGGAAAAGTTCAACAGGCCTGAGTGCCAAGTCCTGGCCTGAACTATTCCAGGGGTTGAGCTGCTGGTAAAGAACAGGGCTATTTAGGGACACTCACTCCATCCTAATGGAAAATGCAAGGATATAATTACCAATTATTTTAAACTAAAACAAAATTTCCGATCCAGGAAAAAAAAATCACTAGGAAACAGAGAGGGGCTGGGTAGCTTCAGCTGGCAGCTCAAAACAGGTTTTTTTTTAAAAAAAAGGAACAAATAATAAAACCCAACAGAATATGCTGCTCTTTGAAAGCAAGCAAAGGAGATGTTGCCCACAAGATGGTGATTCCAGACAGCGTTCCAGCCTACAAACATCTAAGTGCAACTGCAGTGTAGTTCTAAGCACTGACATGGAGCTGATCTGATCACAGAGGATAAGTTATCACAAGAGCAATCAGTGCAGTAGAGCTAAGAAAATTGTTTTTAGACATACAGCTGTATGTTTCTATCTCCAGGTCATGCTGACAATCTGCTTTCTCCTTCAGCCCTCTGGGCAGCTGCTTCTTGTGGACTGCACAGTATTCCATATTAAGAATTGCTATGCAAAGTTCTGGCTGCTGCCCAGACTGCACGTTACTGAGCAAATGCACACAGCCAAATAAACAGAACTCCTAGAAACACCATGAGATGTGTTTGAATGCACAAATGTTCGAGGAACTCAGAGCTGAAATTTCCTACAGAGCTAAAGCACTCAAGCACGACCATTGATTGCAGCCATGCTTGCTGCCTAAAACACTGGTATTGAATTAATCACCATTCTTTTACCATCGCCTTAGTCACAGATTGTTAACAAGCTCAGATTTCTGACTGGCTGACCTCTCAGATGCTCAGAAGTCATAACAGCATTTAACATGATTTGTTATGAGAGTGGGAAGCAGATTATTATTATTTTTTTTCTTTATCAGACTTGCTCAAGTCTGCCTACTACAATAAAGGGTCAAAACCTTGCCTTAGAGTTCAGCCAAAAGCGCAGGTTAAAAAGAATTCTCAACATATTTATGTCCTGTTCCTTATCACTTCCTCTGCTAGCAGTTACATATTACAGCATACAGCTCTATAAATATATGTGACAATCAGCCCAGTAGCTGAATGTCGCAGAGCAAGACTAGACTTTTACAACAACATTCCCCAGGACTTCCTAAAATGAACAATTCTCAATAGCTTTTGCAGTTCTTACTCAGGACTGGAGCAGATTAAATCTGTCAGAGATCGCCACCAAAGAAAATCTTGTTTACACAGCATTGCACTGCAAAGCTAGGACTTGTTTTCTCTACAAGTTTTACTTTCTGGCTTCTAACAAACCAACAGTAGTTAACTTGAAGGACAGAACTTTCCCTCTGTCTTGTTGAAACTCCAGGATCAAATACAAGTGGGTAAGGCAGGGGAGAGTTTCAAGATAAAGCACAGGAAATTCAGCAGGTATAAATTGAATCTGGAAATAAAGGCAATGGTCCAGTGTGCTGCTGACATAGCAGCTCAGATGTAAGAGAAAAAGTAAATGATACTTTGTGGTTCTCTGTGTCAGTGGAGATGCTACGGAGCACTTTGCAGCATCCCTCAGATCCCAGTCACATTTCCATCTGAATGGTTTTATTCAGCCTTCTAAACTCCAGCGAAAGCTTTGCTGGACATAACACTCAACCCATTTATTCCCTCAGTGCTGTACAGTCAGCTCTGTGCTTCTGGCCTTGTTCCATGCATATATCAAAAAAGCTTTGGCTTAAGACTGTGGTGTATCAGGGTGGTGGTCTTTGTTAAGAGAATGGGTGTATCTACAGTAACTGCACAGTCCAGTTAATATTCCTGTGATGGGTGACTGACTGTTAGGACATCTTGGGTCTAGTCAGCTCCTGGACATTGTGTCAGGATGGACTGATGGCTGAATGGGTATTCATTCACACCTGGCATTTTCACATGGCAAAAATAATTGTACAAATTGGATTGTATTGGCTGAGTCTAACTCAAGGGGGGAAACATTAAAACCAAAAAAACTCTCTCCCTTCTAATATAAAGACAAGTTGCAACTGCCAGTGGATGAAGAAATGCAGCTGCTGGCCATCCTGGACAGCTGCTCTTATAAACACTTCTATAGACACATACAGGTGGTATTTCCCAAAAACATAACTGGGAATCCTAGGGAGGAAAAAAAAATTGTTAAATGCCTAAAATTAGATGTGACCAAAACCAACTGTGTGGGCTTGGGGAACTTGTTGCTTCCTGCCTCACTTGGATGAACAGCACTTGAGAAGACCAACCATTGTGCAGTTTTCAGCCGTAGGAGGATTTGCTCTGATACTTAAAATCACACTGAAGGCCACTGCTTACAGACACAGGGAGGACTGGGGTTTCTTTTTCCTCTGCTGGTACCAGAGGCACTGAGAAATGACACTGTAGCTTTTCTGGTTACAAGCTGCACAGAAAACTATGGAAGGATATATTGAGCTCTATGTTGCAGGAGTCTCTGACCCATCTCAATTACTACTGCAACAGTATAAGCACAATTCATTTAGGATATGTGGGAAGTGGATCGAGTCTGAGAGAAGAGTTCAGTTAGACATAAAGGAACTGATAACAAGCAGAGAAAGGCTTTTCAGTTAGGCCTAAGGAAACTGATAACAAGCAGAGAGAGGGTGAAGGCCATCACTCACAAGACACAGCACCAGAACACCCGGTTTTGTGCAGCCTGGCTCAGGTATTGCTGGCCTTTGTATAATTCAATGATTGAGCTATCTCCCATGCCCTAGAATGAAGCCAAGGCTAATGTCTGCTGTCATCACAACTTACCTATGAAGAAATACTCTGGAGACCTTTTGTCTGAAGCAAACTCTGCCATAGCCCCACCAAACCGCAGCCACAGACCAAAGGCAATGACAGCCAGTCCTGCCAGCTGGAAAACACACAGATTAGTCAATACTTTAATAACAATTGGCTGGAGAGCATAAAGAAGGCGTCTGTGGCATTTTACACTTTCTTGAAATCCCATAGCTCAAGATTACACTGTCAGAAAATTCAGGAAGCTCTTGCCAGTAGTTGATAACGTGAATTCCTATCATAGTGCAATGCACTTTGTTCTTCTAGCTCCTCAGCTCAGTGGTGCCTCTTAACTTACCAGTGACTTCCAAACCTTGAACATAAGCTCCTCCAGACATTACAATTTGGCCTGAATTGCAATAGAACTGCGATAGGAACAGGGGAGAGGAAGGGCCAGAGACGTGAGGCTGTGAGCACCCATGAGGACAGACAGGATGCAAATCCAATGAGAAATACTGCTCTCCTTCCTACCAGAAGATCCACCACTGCACTGCAGCCATACTGTAGGCACTCATGGCCTCAGCATGGAGCCAAGATGCTGTTGCTGTGGGAAAAGCATCATCTGTGGGAGTGCTGCCGGACCAGTAATTGACCACTGCTGCCATGATAGAAACCAAACAGAAAGAAGTACATTAATTGACTTTTTTTTAATCTTCTTATCTGTTTCAGGGCAAATTAACTGCCTTTTGTGCTAAGAGATCCCCCTTTCCATGTAGGCATCACAGGTCCAGCTGCAGGTCACAAGATGGTATGGAGAGACCAACTGGACCTCCATCATCATACCAAACAAGAGGAAAACTTTCTGCCATTTAAGAATTACTGTTGCTGCTGAGTTGTGAGAAGATTCTGTTTAGAGGCTTACCATAAATAAAGGGTTCCACTGTTCTTCAACATGTGCTAAAGTTAAGTGTCTCTGGACCAACTTTGGCAGGGCATTTTTCCTATGGGACTCCCTATCAGAATTTGGAGGCGAATTGATTAGCACAGTGCACAACACCTTGGATCATATAAATGGTTAACAAAGAAGCATGAGAGGCTACCAAATTCAGGGAACCATTCCTTTTAATGCAAATGGCAAGATCAAACAGGAGTGCCAAAGAACATCAGCTGAGGGGAAACACCTCTAGGCAGTGCCTCAGGTCTGTAAGACCTGGCACAGTTCTGTGTAGAAAGCACCCAAAGGAGGGCTATGAAGATGGTGAAGGGTCTGGAAGGCAAGATGTGTGAGAGGTGGCTGATGTCTCCTAGTCTGATCTCTCCAGAGAAAAAGACACTGAGGGGATGCCTCACGTGGCCTACAGACACTTCATGGCAGCATACAGCTTCCTCACAGGGAGGAATCTCTGCTCTCTGGTGACAGGAGTGACAGGACCAAGGGGATGGCATGGAGCTGCACCATGCTGGCTGCCATTGTTCTGCAACAGGGGATGGCTGGGCATAGAACAAGTCACCTAGGGCACTGATTATGGCCCCAAGCTGCTGGCCCTCAAGGAGCATTTGGACACCCTCAGACAGAGTTTGGAACTGGAGCAGTCCTTTTGTGCACTCAATCCTTGTGTCCTTGTACTTGCCAAGCTGGGATATCCTAGGATTCCATGAATGCTCTCCTACTCTACTGATGGAGGCTCAGAGCTCAGGTCTGCAGCAATTACCCAACCTGAACAAAGTCACCAAACACTCACAGCTGACCATACCCCAGTGCACCTGGTGCCTTTTGCTTCTACGTTGCATTATGTGGTGCTATGATTCAGCTAGCACTGTACAGAAAGCAAAGAAAGCAGGCAAACATGGCTTGGAATTAACACTTCCCTCCAAGAAGGTGAAGAATGAAATCTGTCCCACCACAGAGAACCAGTGCTGGTGTTTGTACCTCCCCTGCTTACAGAGCAGGCTCAGCCTGTGGACTGCTGGGCAGCACAGACCCTCTTGTCCATCCAGGCTATGAGTGCCTGTGACAGTCTGGAAGTGTTTGAAAGGAACGCCCCAGCCCAGCTGAGGAGCTGCTTTCTTCCATCTCAGTGAAAAGACAGATAACAAAACACAAGTAATTGTCACTCTTGTGACAAAGCTTTGTCCTTCTCTCACTAACTTGCAGCTGCAGCTGAGCAACATAATTCTGTTCCCAGAGCACAGCAGCACTGTGTACCCAGGGCTCGCAGAGCTGTCACCAAGAAGCAAAAGCATTTAGTATAATGTGTTTAAAGGAGACAAAATCTCAAAGCTGGTTGCTCCAGAGAGGCTGAACAGGATTATTGTGTGACCTTCTTTTCCCCCAGCAAATCAGAAAGCAAGAAAAAGATGTTTTAAAAAGCTCTGTTTCTAAACGTGAAACTAGAAAACTATGGGAAGAGAAAATACAACATGGGGAAAAAAGATAACTTGAAATAAATTGTGCTACGAAACTGTGAGCATAGTGAAAATCTGTTATGACAGGAGAAAGGAAACAGCATTCTCTGATCTCTTTAGGGTGTTGCAGTGACTGCTATTCTTTGCCATTTGAAAGGATATTATGAGAAAGCATCATAGATTCATCATCATAGAATCACAAGGTGGGAAAGGACCTACAAGATCATCAAGTCCAACCGTCCTCCCACCACCAAAGCCACTGAACCAGATCTTATCATCCTGTGGATAAGTACTGCAAGAAGCTGCAGGGGATGCTGGGAGAATCTCACACGGCCTCTGCAGTTTGCAAAGTTATGTTTGTCGTGGAGATGGTCGCTATTTCAAGTTATCATTGAAAACAAGATGTTATCTCTTCTCAGCAATGCCCTCCTCCATCAAGTTTTTCCACGACGAGATGCACTTTTACGAAACGCAGAGCAGAGGCACGCTGCTCTCTCGCAGTGTAAACTCAGCCCGTCGTACAGAGGGACTCGCAGACCTCCTCCTGCGACGCAGGACAGCGCTATGGGCTCCGGCAGGGCGACGGGACGGCCGGTGTCCGGCAGCACGCTGCAGCCCAGGTCGGTGATCCGGCCGCGCCCTCCGCAGCCCCCCGCCCAGCCCGCGTCCCGCAGGTGCCGCCGTTCCGCCCTTCCCACTCCGCCCGCAGCCCGGCGCTCACCCAGAAGCTCAGATTGAAGATGAACAGCAAGATCTTGATGCAGCGCATCCGCGCGTACGCCGTCCCCATAGCGGACGCAGCTCCGGCGGCGGCTGCGGCTCCGCTCCCCAGGCGGCCCGGCCCGACTCGGCAGCGCCTCCGCGGGGCGGGCGGCGGGCGGGGCGGGGCGGCAGGTGCAGGGCGCAGCGCAATCCGCTCCCTGCGGGCCGGGCCGCCCCCGCGCGGCCGTGGGATGAAGCCCAAGCGCAGCTTCGGATCTAATTAACCTGCTCTGCTCTTGTGGGGCACCGTCTGCAGTACGTCTCCGGGTCTGGAGCCCCCAGTGCAAGAAAGACAGAGAGCTGTTGGAGAGGGTCCAGAGGAGAGGCACAAAGATGATGAGGGGGCTGCAGCACCTCCCTACAAAGACAGGCTGAGGGAGCTGGGCTTGTTCAGCTGGAGAAAAGTTTCAGTACCTAAAGGGAGCCTACAAACAGGAGGGGAGTCAACTCTTTGGAAGGGTAGACAACAGCAGGACAAGGGGAAATGGTTTGAAGTTGAGGGAGGGAAGATTGAGGTTGGGTGTCAGGGGGGAAGTTCTTTCCTATGAGAGTGGTGAGGTGCTGGAACAGCTGCCCAGAGAGGCTGTGGATGCCCCGTCCATCCCTGGAGGTGTTCAAGGCCAGGTTGGATGGGGCCCTGGGCAGCCTGGGCTGGTATGAAATGGGGAGGTTGGTGGCCCTGCATGTGGCAGGGGGTTGGAGCTTCATGATCCTCAAGGTCCCTTCCAACCCAGGCCATTCTGTGATTCTGTGTTTTGTTTGTTCTCCCACTCATCAACTGCGGCCCCTTCAAGCTTATTTTCCACTCACTCACACTTCCACTTTTCTCCTCAAGATTCAACCAGAAATGCTCACTGTTCCCCCAACCCATCGCTCCTCCCTCTCTGACTTTTTTCTACACTTAGGAAGTGACTTTGAAGCTGCCTGCAGCCCTTTGATGGAAGGCACAGCCTCTTGAGAAGTGCGGTTTCTATGTTGGGCATTTCCTGCCAGTGCTCAACGAATAAAGCAATCATTTCCTGCTTTCTGCTGTATTGCAGTAATGCAGAATTGTACCCATCCACTTCTGTGTTTCAGAGTCAGTTTCTCTCAAGGTATACATGGAAACAGTGCAAAAAAGCATAAGAAAGATGCTTGGGTTTTGTTGTTTTAAATGCAATTACACTAACCTTGGATCCAATAATCCCAAAGGACTTTGGGATTTCTGTTTCTGCCCTCTTTGTTTTCTGCTGCTATAAAAAAAGCCTGCCAGGTTTTGTTTTGCTTTGTTTGTTTGTTTAAACCACCCCAAACGGTTTATTTTCACTGCAACTGCTGATTTTATGAAGCATCTCTTGCTCCATTAGCAATGAAATATCTTCTGTTGTTGTTTTAGGGAAACTTTCAAGCTGCTTTATGACATAAAGTGTCATAAATGGCACTGACTACAGACCTGTTGTACCCCTTCTAAATTGACATCTAGGAATCCATTTGAAGAGACAAAATATGGCAAATCATCATCTCCTCATCTTTGAAAATGTAAGAAAAAAATTTAAAAGAGGGAACAGTTTTGTATGTCTCACGAGGGAAAAATAGTTTTTTTAAACAAGTCGTTTATTTCTCAACTAATTTCCCCAAATAGTTTATGAGCAGAGTGCAGCCTTTTGCAATTCTTCTCAAAAATGTTTCAGAAATGATTATTTAACTGCTTCTTCAATGTCCTTGCTCTAAACTCTGTTCTTGGAGGTGAATGGGCCATACAGTCCATGCAGAAAATGCTACCTTGTGAGCTTCAGGATTGGTCCCACTCCCATCACCCAGCCTCTTCACCCCCAGATTCTCATAGGAAGAAGCACAGAGTGTATCTCCTTCCTCGAAGCAGTTCAAAAGATCATCTTTCACAAACTTTCATTTTGAATTCCACAATTTCTCATAGAGCTCTGGGCAGAAATTTTAGGCTCTTCAACATTTGGATCCAGCAAAGTCTGTTCCTATGAGTTCACAGGAGGGAGCTGAGAGCTGTGAAGATAATTTCCCTTCCCTTCCCTTCCCTTCCCTTCCCTTCCCTTCCCTTCCCTTCCCTTCCCTTCCCTTCCCTTCCCTTCCCTTCCCTTCCCTTCCCTTCCCTCTCTCTTTCTTTCAAGAAACTGGAGCTCATTGTGAGTTCAGATTCAAGAGAGCCAAGAGAGAATCCAACTGAATACATAAGAGGAGCTGTGAGAACAGGATCCCTTTATTTTGGAGGACAGAGCTGATGTGTGTTGTTTCCTGACTAGATTTAGTGTGTGCTACCTTAATTACCACTGTCAAACACGAGGCACAAGACCGATTTAATCAAGACTACATATTCACTCTACAGAAAGTACAAATGAAGATTAGGCAAATCACTCATAGATTTAATGGCAAGGAGCGTGTGGCATATATATCTTGCCCTTTTTCCCCAAGCTTCCATGTTGATGACTTCTCCATCAGGTGGGCACACGGTCAGTTCCTATTGAACTCCAACATCTCTGCTTTTCCAGCTCAGCCACAGACCCCACAGCCCTGCCAGGATGGGACCTCAGGGTACGGCATGGTAGCTGAACCACAGTCACAACACAGAACTGAAACCAACTGTCTCTTTGCAATCTTCTCCGATGCTCAGAACTCACGAGAGCTGTCTGCCTCTCCTTATTCCAATGCCTTTCGCGTTTTGCAATGCGGCAGCACCCTCTTCTGTCAATTCCTATGTGGTTGAAGCAGCCGGTGCTTGCAATGTCAGGCAGCAGCACCAAGAGCTAAGTCACAGAATGCTCAGCACTTTGCAAACGAGGAAATGAAAACAAAGGAAAGGAGAAATTAAAAAGCCCGGCAGAAAGGAAAAAAGAAGGGACATCTGATCTGAAATGCTACCATTCTGATGCTCTCACAATATTAGTACTGCTGTACTGACTTGGGAGGCTGCCTTACTTCAGGTATGTAGATTTCTATCTCAAATCCAACATGTTTCTTGCCCTAAATGTACCAATATCTGTCATCCCACTTAATGATCTCTGCTTTTTTTTTTTTTTTTTTTCTTTTCTTGGTCGTCGGTGTCTGTGCTGCCTTGAAATTTATTATCATCACTTTTTTTATTTCTGCCTACCTAGTGATTTTTGACAAAAACTACAAAGTGGCTAATATTTTATTTCACAGGGTATTGTGGCACAAATCAATATCGTTTTGGGGGGGAAAAAAAGTATCTCATAATATTCTTGTGAACAGGGTTATCAAATTGTGAAGTAAGCACTCAGACAACCCACAAAATTATTTCACATTGGCTGTGCAGATTGGCATTTTATTTCCATCCTGAACATGTCCAGCTTCAAAATCCACACACTGTTTCTCACTCAACCTTTGCTTTATGTATAGCCTCCTATTACCAAGTGTCTTCTCCCTTCCTTCTTTTCACACAGTGTAGCTTAGATGCAATAAGCATATGAGTATTTGCAACAGCTTTGTAGCATGGACATCTCTTTGCTTTTACATGGACATCTCTTAGTTTTACAATTATGCAGATCTTCAGACAAAGACCATTTGGTTTTGGTTATTTTCTCATTACAGAGCATGCTGGGACATTTTGGAAAGAAGTGTTATCCAGCTGTAGCAGTAGACATTGAGCTACTGCTAAATATGTGATATCACTTTTATTTGTAATGACAGATAGATAAGAAACCAGCCTTGCTTGAGCAAGATCTGTTTAAATTCATTTATTGCAATAAAGTCAGAGATTTTAATCCTGTAAAGATAATCTCTAAGCTGACTTTAGAATTAAAACATTCAAAATGTTTCCCTACAGGCTTGAATTTTCTTCATTTTCTTCTTCCAGGTCTGACCTACTCTTGCTAATTGTCTTCCTAACTGTTCTTTACTAAGCTATTAACCTTCAGGGGATTAGGAAGGCACAATACTGTTATTTCTAGTTCTGAAATCTTCCCTGTGTGTTTTACAAACCCATTTTGTGATTTAGGAACCGAAAAACTTTTGTATTTGTGCTTCTTATCTCTGCATAGTGTCGTTCTTTTTTTATGCATGCTAGCCTCAACTTCCTCATTCAGGGCCCAAATAACCCTTCAGAGAAGCATAGGACAAGAAATGAGGAGAAGTTCTCTTCATATTTTTTTCCCCTTACTTAAATGTGTAATTTTCATGGAAGTACATCTGACTTCAAACTCCAAGGAAACAGCCCAGATACCATATTGGACTCCCATTCTGACAGGGACGCTGAAGCTTGCATCATCCCCTTGGCATCTATCTCACCATTTCCATTCCCCTGAGTAACACTGGGCCTGGCAACACTGCGTCTGTCTCAGAATGCAGCTCAGGAATGGCTCTCTGGACTGTAGAGATAGAAGAAGCTGCACTTTCCCAGCCCTCCCCAGCTGATCACACAGCCTGCTTCTTCCTTCCATAGATCTGTATACGTCTATTTACTTGCTTTGCCTTGGGAGCTGCCGTGACACTTCAGTCTGCAAAGCCTAAAAGCTAAGGACTGATGTTACAACTCTCATTTTTGCAGTCTGAATGCCTCGAGGTGCAGTCAGTGCTTTTGTCCCAGTGCCCAATGACCCATGAAAGGGCTGTTCTTCTAGAGCTTCTGGCTGTTTTATGTTTGTTTATTCTGGGATCAGGACAGTGAGGCCTGTAGCACAACCAGACTGAAGCCCAGCATGAAATCGGAGGTTTCCTAGAGAGTCTGCGCTGCTGCAGGGACCTCACAAATAATTATAAGTTCATGAGAACATTTTCTAGCTCAGTGTTGCAGTATGCAGCCTTCACGTTTCACATAAATCTGTTCCTCTCTTTAGGGAATTATAATCTAATACAAAAGAAAGGAGGGGTTTGTAATCCTGCCCCTGTACTCAGCACTGGTGAGGCCTCACCTTGAGTGCTGTGTTCAGTTTTGGGCACCTCGGTACAAAAGGGGCACTGAAGTGCTGGAGCACGTCCAAAGAAGGGCAACAAGGCTGGGGAAGGGCTTGGAGAATATGGCCTATGAGGAGAGACTGAAGGAACTGGGGCTGTTTGGTCTGGGGAAGAAGAGGCTGAGGGGAGACATTGCTGCTCTCTTCAAATACCTGACAGCTGATTGCAGCAGAGCGGGGCTGGTCTCTTCTCACTGCTGACAGGACGAGGGGAAATGGCCTCAAGTTGCCCCAGGGGATGTTTAGTTTGGATATCAGGAAAAACTTCTTTACAGAAAGGGTTGTTAGGCACTGGCATGGGCTGCACAGGGAGGTGGTTGAGTCACCATCCCTGAATGTCTTTAAAAACCGTCTGGATGTGGCGCTCAGGGACATGATTTTTTCCAACCTGAGCAATTCAGTGATTCTATGATTCTGTGTTTTATTTCACAATGGTCTAGCAGTGTCTGTCAGAGAAAGCTCATGGAAGGCTTTGCTAATCCCTGTGCTGTGTGAGATGTTCTAGAGGAGGCTGCGCAGTTTTGCTCTTCGCCTGGAAAGTCACAGGGTTCCTGTGCTGCCTCAACAGCAGAAATCTGTGGTGATGTGAGGTACTGCAAATATTTCCAGCCCTTCCAGGAATGGGGTAACTGCCTGGAATTTCATGCGGTCAGCACAGAGGTCCCAAAGGCCCCAACTCACAGCTTGCACCACAGGATACAACGTGTTGTTGCTGCTGTCTGGATTTGAGATGCTTTGAGCCAAGTAGGAAAATGAAACTGTTCCAAAAGGCAACAACAACAAAAAAAAGAAAGTGACTTAAATTCTAAGCCTGTGCCTCAGGATCGAGGAAGTTTACTAGACAGGTTTTAAACTGCACATTTCTGTGGTCCTTCAAAAATGCATCCTGACTGGAATGTGAAACAGGAGAATTGAGTGGTGAAATCGGGGCCGCATATTTTCTGCGCTTCAGTTTATTGACACAAAAGACGGTGGTGATTTGTAGCCTGATGAGAACTCACAGTCCCACCAGTGAGGTCTGTGAGTTGGATCTGCTCCTAGGAAGCGAAGGAGCGATGTCCTGCTGGGCATGCTCCCACCAACAGCCTCTGAATTCTGTCCAGACCTACCTCCAGATGGCATAATTATCCCAACAGAATAATTATTCCATCCAGAAGATGAAGACCATAAACTGCAGGGACTGACTAATACTTGTAAGGCTTGCATCTCATTATATTTGTGGATGAAGTAACTGAGTAAGCATGAGAAATCCTTAGAAGTGTCTGCCTCCCTAGAACTGCTTTGACATAGCAGCTGGTGGAGGTACAGACATTTTCTTTTTAATTTTGCCAAACAGTTACAGCAACAGATGATAACGTGTGATTTGTACACGGTGCTCAGCATCACTGAGAAATACCCAGGGCAGATGGATATCTGAACACGTGTTCTTTACTGTCATAAAGAATGCAATGTTGATAATTTCCTTGGATAAATTGAAGAAAAAAAAAAAACAAAGGAGATGAAGATGTCTGGCAATCCCATTGTTGTTTTTCTTAATATTCTAGTGACAGGCTTCATTCCTTATTGATAGCCTCTAGAGCACATAGGCAGTATTTTGGAGTTGGAAAGCTGCACCATTAGCAGCATTTGATTAGTGTTATATCTGAGGGACCACGAAGCTGCTTGGGTGTTCTCATTATAGTAATGTTCTTTTTCTCTTGGCATACAAAAGCTTTGCCTGTGTTATATCAGAGGAATATTTGGACACAGGGCGTCTAAAAGAAGTTATGGTTTCCATTACAAGGAATCTTCAGTCCAAAAGGTTTGCCGTAAATGACTTTATTCGTTCTTAATGATATTTCTCTGCTATTTAATGTGTTCTACAGGCTGCATACTGGTAATGATTCCACTTCCAAAAGTATACAATACTTCACTGGGTTTTATTAAATTAAAACTTTTGCAGTGTGGAAAATCACTGATGCACTGGGATACGCTTTGCTAAGTTGGTCCTATCTCTTACGCATCCTTATTCCAAACATGATAGCATCTAATTTGCTTTTCCCTTTATGTGCCTTCTTGGGCACTGCTCTTCTGTTCTGGCTTGAAAACGTCACAATTTGCACTTATTTTAGGGATACAGGTGAATAAGAAGATACCAGAGAAAGCCATTATGAACAACAGCCATGAAAACAAAACCCAACAGCTGAAGTTCATTTTGATGAAGGAAATGTTTTAAAAAAGAAAAAGCCTAGCCTGCTTTTATGAACATTACTCAGTTGTAACGGATTTCCCTCACTGGCAGCTGTGGGATAGCTGGGCTGTTCCTCAAAAGACCAGCAGTTATCAGAACAGACGTTTTGCAAACAGTCATCGTGTCTAAATTGGTGTTTTTCATAATTAGTCACTAGATGACCTTTAATGATAGTCAAAATTCTTTTGGTGTGGGGATTCACTTACTTCTGAACTTGAAAGGACAACAGGGTGGGCAAGAATGTGTTCTTTAGAGAGCTACACAATGACGTAAGGGGAAAATAGTGCTGCAAAGGGCAGGTTAGCATGTGGGCACACACACTGAGTTAAAACTGAGTGTATGCAGGACTGCAGGGAAAAGTATGAAAGGATAAGGAATGAAGATATGAAGCAGAGAGGAAATATATTGATGATACTGAGATACTGTATTTGTACAGCGGAATACAATTTGTGAAAGGGAGAGCTGCTGATCCCAGCTACAGCTGCTACTTCTGATTGGAAAGTTGCCATAATTTTAAATAGATTCTGGGATTTTCCCAGGTCTTAGAAGTAATAGAAAAAGGCATTCAAAGTGGAATAGGAATATGTGGTTAGCAAAACCAGGGGAAAAGGTATTGGGGTTTCGTTACCATCTTGTGAACTGGAGGGAAGAATTTGAGACTCAGTTCCAATGTTTAAGTTTGTTTGTGTAAGGATGAGCCAAATTACAGGATTTTTCCACATAAATCATTCCACAGCTGGATAGCTGTCCTTTATTTCCACTATTTTCACTTTAATTTTTTTTTCCTGTTTCACTTTTTAAAACAAACATCACTAGATTCCAGAAGCCTAATGCTAGGAAAGTACTCCACCTATTCTTATACTTGCATTCTTATGCTGTTTCTTTAAGCATTTACTGTCAGCTACCAAAAACGTGGATGGACCATTGGTATGACCATGTTTGTATATGGAGCATTTCTTTCAAGTCAGTTCTGAGAATTTCACTACTCTGGTTGATACTTCAATAAATATAAATTAAATGTTTGGAAAGACAAAAAAACTGAAAAAAGTAAGTAGGACTATACTTTTATTCTAAGATTGTGATATTATAAGCCCATTAAGGTCTATATGAAGAACACTGAACCCAGCAACAGCATTAATTCATAAACAGAATGAAGAAAAGATTAGAAGTGTATAATAAATATTGCTGTTCTGCATTTCAGGAATAAAACAGATAACTGCCTATAAAACCAGTCACAGCTGCCACTCAGCTCACAATCAATCACCATTTATTCAAGTTGCTCACAGTAGCTTATGTGATACATTGCACGGACCTGTGCAAATGTTCCAAGCTCTAATTGAGCCCCACAAAGTGAGAGGAGCACAGATTAAGGTATTCTGAAGCTACACTAGAGGGCACTTGAGCTGTTCCTTCCAAAGTAATTAATTAAAGGCCACAATAGCAGAATGCTTACACAGGAGCAGCAGCGGACAGAATTCAGCATGGGAATGAGTTGGATTTCTAGGCATTGTGTTGGTAGAACAACAAGTGATGTTCCCCCATAGCCTCTTGTGGGGGATTTGGTGTACATTTCCATACGTAATCTTTTCTTATTGGCACTATAAGCTCTCATTGAGTGACCTCAACTCAAGACGTAAGCGTTCTGAGCAAATGGGTCAGGTCTTAATTCATAGACATGGCCTCATTACAAATATATTTTGAGTACTTAGTGTTATACAGGTCACGTTTTGTAGGTTCTCTCTGTTGCCTGATGTTTTCTAACACAAGAGATATGCTTTCAGAAAATGGTGTGGTTTTAATAAAACACATGCAGTATCATTCTGTATGTATGGACAGACCGTATCACTGAACAGCATTGTGGGCAATGGCTTCTCACTTGACAGGAGTGTGCACAGGTACTGATAAAGCTTTAGCAGATTAAGATCTTGTATTTACCTTCCCCATTTGCAGCTCCTTCTCCCTCCCATGTTAACCTGTGCACTGCTTGCAGTTTTATTTACATAGCGGATATTCAGAGCAGGTTTACAAGTCTCTGAGATCAAAGCCTCCCTATCTGAGCCCCCCTCTCCATTTTGGGGTTGCAGTTTTGGAGCCTTGGACCCACAGCACAGCCACTCCCTGTGCATTCTGTGTGTTTTGTGCATCCCACTGGCTCCAGATGTAGCTGCACAGCAGAACTACAAATTCATTTCAAGCAAATGATGGTAATGTACGTGTCAAACATACTTTGCATGAAAATTGGCAGCTGTCCACAGAGCAAGCAGTACTGATCTGGCTGGGTTTCAAACAGTTCTCCTTATGCCTTGACAGCAGATGCAGCTGAACTCTAATCCCCAGCATCTTCACTCCCAGTTGTCAGTGAAGTGAAGCTACAAGCTGCGAGGGATAAGAGATTTTGGCAATTACAGGCCTCCTGGTGAGTCAGGTTTCATACAAAGGACTGAGACCTGGTGCATCAGTCACCTCTCCTTTATATCAACTGTGAAATATCTGCTAAATACACACACCCTGTAGTACAGCAACTATGGCTGATCTAGGGATCTTTCCTGTCTCTCAAACAACCTCTAGCCTCCATCCTTTCATACCTCACCCTCCTATCTTTCATACCTTAATTCCAAGCTCCCTCAGCTCTGCCATCACTGTGATGTTCTTGCTCTGTCTCTCTCCCAGTCTGGTTCCCTTCCTTTATTCCTTACACTCCTCTCTCAGTAATTTCATTTCTTCTTCAGTGCATGGATCTACTGCATCTTCATCCTCAGCCAGATGTGGATCCCCTGCTCTCATAGGCTCCCACTGAATGCTCCTCTCAGCTCATGCAGGTTTCCTGCTACTGGAAGGCTCCCAGTCCCCACCATCACAGTGCAGGAACACCAGAGCAGCAGTACTGAAGCGGCAGTTACAAAAAGCATCTTCACAAGTCGAGCAGGGCCTTGGGACAGTTCAGAGCATGAGTTTATTTCCCATCTGATTTGATTGAGGGCTGTGGTAAGGAGGGCATCTGCAAGGAGTTGGGGGTTGGTGGGATGAGCTCATAGCATAGGTTTGCTGCAGAAACTTCTGGGCCAGCAGCAGCCTCGTGTGACTGCTGCTGCCTTATTGCTAGGCCTGAGGTCTTCCCAACAGGTTGGTCCTGGTTCTCTCTCCTTGGTCTTCAATCTTTTCCATCTAGTTTAAGCCTAGCATCACACACAAACATGAAAATGTGATTTTTTGATCAGAGAAGGATGCAAAGTCGTAGTGGGAGCCACTTAAGTTGCCTAGGCTGGCAAACTGTATGTGCAAAATGTAGTTAGTTGGCTGCCATTTTGCTGTTGTTTGGTTAAATAATTCAGAGTTGGGAAAAGCTTCTTAAAAAAATATTGCTAGCTTATCCTTTTTGGCTTTCTTGTAATTGGGTCTCATGAATATCAGGTCAGAGTTGGAGTTTTTCCTCTGCCTAGCAGCTTGAGGTTGGCCATATTGCTTGATCGTCTGACATGCATACATGGCATTTCTGTAGCAAAGAAAAACTGTGCAGGGGAGAAAGCTCTGCTGGAGTGACTGAGGGCTGCTGAACAAGCCCTCACAGGATCCACGAGCCACGTCCGATCTCACTGAATTCCATTCACATGCAAGATGTGTTTTTGATCTGATTCCTGCTAGCAAGCAAGTCACAAAGAGAAACAGGAATGCTGCCATCCATTTTCCGTGTATGAGGAAAGATGAAGAATGTTTTGCTGCAGATGCCAGTTTTGTTCCTTAGGATGCTATTGGGTTATGCCTGGAAACTGCTAATGAGCTTGGTGCAAAAACACTGGATGGGGCACATCAATACTCTTCAAAACAGACACATCAATCTAATCTGTCTACTGAGTTACCACTGCCTACAGCACACCTGTACAAACCTGATAACTTGAATCCTTCGTGTTTTTTCAGCTTTTGGCCTTTCTGCAGTATCTTGCAGGGTGTTGGTTGTTTTGTTTGTTTTTTTGTTTGTTTGTTTTTCAGTTCTGTTGTAATTAGAATTTAGAGCACATGGGTAATAAAATATGTCAGATTGTAATAACCTCATAAATGGTTTGGAGCTGTATGCAGGAGAACCTGTTTGTCTGCATTCATAACCTTTAGGGTGCCAGAAGTTACCTCTAGGCTGTGGGCAGACCCAAGCCGTGTAGTTTGGCCTGTGGGATAAGAATCCCCGTATTTCATTAAAAGCAGTGATTAAGAAAAACCTCTGAAAGTGAATGGAACTTTTAAACGGGAGTGATTTTAAAGACAGCACTGGGTAAACAAAGAGGAAGGATTCAAGTTATCAGGTTTGTACAGGTGTGCTGTAGGCAGTGGTAATTCCGTAGATAAATTAGATTGATACGCCCATAGTGAGGAGAAGTCATGTGCCCCATCAGTGTTTTTGCACCAAACTCATTAGCAGTTTCCAGGCATAACCCAATAGCATCCTACGGAACAAAACTGGCATCTGCAGCAAGACAGTCTTCATCTTTCCTCATACATGAAAAGGGGATGGCAGCACTCCTCTTTCACTCTGTGGCTTGCTTGCTAGCAGGAATCATTACCTTCATTGCTTTATCTCTTTTTAAAACTAATAACTTGTTTTCACCAGCCTGAATCACTTAATACAGTCCCACAGATGATTTAGAATTGAATGTGATTACGTGGATCAGCCCTTGGTCTGACTCAATATGCTGTTTTAGTGCTTTGAAGTTGTAAAGATGATCCAGTGGTGAAAATGGACCATCCAACAGCCTAACTACACAACTGAAAATTGCCTGCTTCTCTCAGTCCAGTACATGGAAGGACATAGATTTCTCATCTAGACTATGCTTATTATTGAACATTTTGTATTCTTTCCTTTCTGAGCAGTAACTTGGGTGTTGTTTTGTTGGTTCTGCAATGAGTTGTGGACTGAACTCTTTGTTGAACAGCACTTTAAGTGTGTATTGTATCCTGCTTGAGAAACCTAGCAATTTAGCTTCCCTGTAATCGTAGATATGACTGGTCTTGTCTTCTGGGAGTATCTTGAAGGGGAAACATGGAGCCAATTAGCATGCATATCTAACCTGCAGGAAGAGAGATTAGCCCTGATGTGAACTGACCAAAGAGGCGCACATAGGAGACGTGGGGTTGAAATCTCAAGATGACTGCAGACCTCTCTCCAAACACGTAGGCACAGTTTTGCAGTGCCTAACTTAATGTACAGAAAGGATGTACCTTTGCTCTGTCAGTGTACACATCAGATGGAAATATCCCCTTGTATACAGTGCTGTAGTGAAAAGCAGTGTCTACTTCTTAATACTACATGAGTGTTATTTGGGCTGGGGTTTGTCCAGTGACATAATGACACTTTGCATAGCAAATGTTTTAGAAGCAGTGTCCTCTTCTTTTGTAAGGTTTGCTTCTTTTAGGGTAACAGAACCCTCCTTTGTTTGCAGAGATGAGGGATTTTTGCTCTTTGCAAGAGTTGCAAAGTATTTACTAAGAATGCAGTTTCCAGTGTAGGCAGGGATACAGCAAAAAAAAAAAAAAAAAAGAACTGAATTGAGATGTTTCAGGGAAAAAAATGGCTTGGAAGCAGCTCAGTTCTTTGCACTGAACTGTTGAAGTTTTCAACTTACAAGTTTCTAATCAAAAGCTGATACCAGATGGAAGTAAAACGTGAGGAGTAATACAAAAAGTATGTTGCGGAGAAGACCAAATGGAGAAAGATGAACATGTTCTCTAAAGACTGCAGAGTTTCTTCAGAGACAGCTTTATGGGAGCATAACTCTGGTTATGTCTCACATTTATTTTGTCTCTAGATGCATGTGTGAGACAAAATAGTGGAGCTGGGAGTGTGCATTGCAACACAGCTCATGTCGACATTGAACTCAGGTCTTCTGTGTCACTGAATTATATATAGTTAACTAACAGACTTTCTGTGATCTCTGAAGACTTCCTTTTCAGCATCTAGCTGAAAAAATAAGAATTGAAAAGAAGTGTCTCCTCTACCAGTAAGATTTTGTTGTGATTTCTTTGACTTGGAAGCAGTAGGATGACTTCTGTGCCCTTGTGTGGAAGAGCAAGACTTAGGGGATCCAGCAGTTCAAGGAAAAGGAAAAATAAATAATGAAATCACTCTAACGAGAAAGATGTGTCCTTATTCAGAGAACAGGAATACCACTCTTTCCTTCTTTGGGGAATACATGAGCAGAAAAAATGAACCGAGAGACAATAACATGAGTGTTGTCAAAGTATTCTAAAAAATAGCTGAGATTTGTGCAGATGCCAAGTCTAACTTTGGCCGATTCTCTTTTAGGAATTTTGTAGAGCAATCTTCTGAATTCTATTAATATAACATGCAAATATACTTCAGACAACGTGGGTCTGCACTGTGGGAGTAAAGTGTTTCTTGGTGATTTTCAAAGGCCAAGAAGACATATGTTTCTGAAATATAAACTTCAATGATATATGTAAATTGAAGATGATGAAATGTTAAAGCAAGGGAGAATGAAAAGAGTAGTATATACACCATAAGTCCAAACAAATGTCAGATACAAGATTAATATAATAATCAATTTTTGTACTTATTTGGACTACATTCCACAGTAGTGAACAGCAAGAACCTTTGCTGCCTTCAGGTCCAGCAATCAGAATTCTGCATATTGGTGTTCCAACACAATTTGCATCGTAACAGCACACAGCATGACCTGTGCTGCAACGTGAATGGCACCCACCATTATTTAAAATGGAAGAAGGTTGCCCTGTCAATTAAACACCATCATTTGTTGATACAATATGTTGACATTCCTCACATACCAACTGATATGGCTCAAGGTGGTTAATAGCAGAGATATCAAAGGTATGACAGGATATAAGGCCTGTGGTATATACTATACATGATAATGGATGATTGTAATGATGTATTGCATGGCAGAAAAACATCATGAGAGGTTATGTGGATTCTTAGTTGATTACCTTCTGCAACGCTTTACCTCCTGGTAGGTTTGTGTCATGCAACTGAACATACATTGCTGTGTCCTTTATAATTCCTAATGACCTGTTTCCACTGTTTAGGTGCATTTGTTTCTCCCAAACGTGCATTTCCCAGACTCCTGATAGAACTAGTGTATCCTCAAGCTCCATTTCAATTACGAATGAATACAACTTTTGGTTATAGCACAGTGATCAATATTGTGTTCGGATTGCTTTCACTCTGTTCCAGAAGCCCAAGATTTGCCTAAACATTTGTGGTCTGTGAGTTCCAGAGGCCTATCAAATCTGTTAGCGTGAGATTACACCCATAACTTCATGAATAATGATTTGCAGTTGATTCTTGGCAATCTTGAAGCTCTCTTGATTAGAATAATTTAATCATGCTATTGCTGGCTAGAGAGTTTTTTTCCTGATATATTCCTCCCTTTTTCATAGATTCTGAGATTTAACAGCAGTTTTTTTTGCTTTTTGTCTTCCTGTGGAAGACAAAGACATTTCTTTATCGAGTGGCAAGATACATGCTATTTATGAGATTCTTCAGAGTGGTTGGTGTTTGAGTGTGCTCTTTGGTTTGGGGCTTCAATTGTACTTAAGCTTTACCAGCTATTAAATAAGAACATACATTGGCTTGTTTTCTGTAAGTATCCAGTTTGGCCATCATTGGAAATAGAGGATTGAAGGGTGAAGTATTTGCATCTCATTGTTCCCTGTTTATATAATACAGACCCTTGACTGTGCTGCCCTTGAATATAAATGGATGAATAATATCACCTCTTATTTTGAATAGATGCTTGTTTCTGTAATGGGATGATAATAGCAGGGCAGCAAAGTCTTTGGCTACAGCAAACAAGATAACAAGATGCAACATCCATGGGTGGAGAAATAGAGAGAGAAGAAGAAGGAGAGGAAAAAAGAAAAAAAAAAAATGCTGAAGGCCTCTGGTAGGTAGGGATCTTCAACAAGAGATACCCTCACCTCCACTGCTGACCCTTACATGAGATCTGGGAAGGGGTGGATCCTGAGCTCCCCTGGGTTGGCCCTGCCTTCCCACCAGGTGCTCAATCACTGCTTCAGGCTGTGACTTAGCATTTCCACTACAGTTTCCAAAGATGTAACGAACAAATTCTTTTAGAGTGAGTCAGCTAAAAACGTGCCTTTCTTGAAAAAGAAAAAAAAAAATTATTCGGCGCTCTGGAAATAAATTTATAATCATGGTAACTGAATCAGAATCATATGGGTTGGAAGGGATCTATGGAGATCTCCCAGTCCAACACTCTGCTAAAGCAGTTGCCTACATTAGATTATACAGGAAAGCATCCAGATGGGTTTTGAATATCTCCAGAGAAGGAGGCTCCACCACCCCTCTGGGCAGCCCATTCCAGTACCCTGTCACTCCAAAAGATGCTACATTCTGGAGGGTAAGGATGTTACACGCATAATTAATGATCTTCAAAAGCCAAATCTATAATTTAGTTACCGAAGTAGGTTAACTAAATTCTTTTAAGCAGCCATTGAGCTTCTACTGTTTGTATGTTCCTTCTTGTCCAGGGATATAAAAATATCCCATTGCAACATTGCTGAGTCATACTGAGCAACCTCCAGACCTCTGTGCAAGAATCTTCTCACTTTCACTGGTTCCCCTTGATTGTAAGGATATTGTTGGCTACACAGAGACATTTTCTGTGTGTTCAAAGCTGGCATAGCCTGCTGAAGGAGTTTTTTTTTTTAGCTAAATGTTTCCTGAGCGCTCTTGAAACCCAAAATTTAAGGGGTCATGGAGGGAAAGTGTTAAGAGATATCTTCCTTTTCTAGTCTCCCCATGTGCCTCCTTTTTTCTTTCTGTTATCTCTTTCAGTACAGTCACTGTATATGATTTATACAGAGCTGAACCAAATGATTGGTGTTACAGACCATGAGAATGACTTCATGTTTGGGTGATGCTCAGCTTTTCTTGCCTGAAGTCCCTTTGGGGTGTTACTCCCTGTGAATGGGCCATTTACCCTGCGACATGCAGTCACATCATGATGTATTTTTGTTTAATATCTTCCTATCAACTTACTTTCTGTTACAGGCTCACCACGGGCACATCTCTCAGGAGTGTTGTTTGGTGCAGTATTTTGTCTAAACATTTTCCCACTGGATCCAATCCAGTCTGAAATTGCAACTGTCATGAGAAGGCAACAAATCATTCTGAGAAATATCTAAATTTTCCCCCACTGGTCAGGGCAATGTTTATGAACAGCCAAAGCCACATGACAGAGGGTACTCTTGAACCCTTTTAGTAATATATGCTAAAAAAGTACCAGAGCTCCCTTTTTTTTTTTTTTTCTGGATGAGTAAACCACAGAACTACTGATTTCTAGTTTGAACAACCCTGGGTAGAATGTCATGGGAAAAAAAGTCAGGAAAGGAATTGGACTCAGCCCAGAAACTTTTCTGACCCTCATAGCTACTTTATTTCTTCAAACAAATAAAAAAGAAATAAATCAGAACAACAACCAGCAAACGGCGTTTTCAGAAATGTGGATATTTTTTGAAAGAGCATTATTACAGTGATGTATATGCCATCTGTGTATGAATTTGTGCTCACTTCCAGTCCCATTAAAAAAATAAAATGAGGGTAAACCACTGTTTACTTATCGTGTGGCCACTTTTGTATCTTAAGCCTGCAAGGTAACTGAAAAGGGTCAGCCTTGCAGTGTTCCATTTAGCAGCTGTTTCTGTGTCATCTAGTAGCTAGCAGTCTTATGGCAAAGCAGGAGCAGTATATTTTCAGTTTTCTTGCTTAGCTTTTGCAGCTCAGTGACACTCCTGCAGTTGGCAAGACGGGTGGCAAGAGACACATGTTAGAAGACATGAAAATGGTGCCTAATTGCTCTCACCTTAGCTTATCTATTAACTTACTTCAAACATCTGAAAAGCTGTTTAGCCCTTACCAAATTTGCTGGTTTGGGCATCAGTGCTCAGCTTTGGGAGTGCACTTTGAAGGAGAATTTGTCTTTCTAGGTTGAGAGAACTGGACTTCCATCGTTAGTCACCAGTCTGTCCTGCAGAGATAGAGAACACCTGCACATATCTACAAAGCCCCTTCTTCTCTGCTGTTGTCATGATTGGGATGTTGTCTTCTGTTCTCAGCTGCACGTGAACCTTACCTTTGTTCATTTCAAATACCAAAAGCTGTCAGCTGATTGGGCTGAAGGAATGCAGACTTCCAAGCCACAAATAGTAAGGATGTGCAGCTAATGTTGACAGTTTTCAACAATTATGAAGTTGTTTTGTTCTTTAACACCAACCTAATCAAAGGATTTTTGTACTGAGATTTTGGTCATGTAATTACTCTCCTATACTGTCTAAAAGCAGTGAGTACTGTCTCCAGAGCCAGATTAGAACCTGGATAATTCTGTCTTGTATTTTCTTAATTTCAAGTCCCTCTATGTGCTTCCAGGTGTTCTGCTGGAATGTTTTCTTTAAGTATTAAACTGCTGTATAATGGTTCTTCCATATTCTCCCATAGTTTCTTCCACTTCAGGCTACAACATTCAGTGTTCCTTAATTTCTGCTAGTTTCTTTTTACTTTTTGAAAAGTAACTTGGTTGAAGTGTCAATGAACAATCTTCAAAGTTGGAAATGAACAATCTTAAAGCTGGAATTTAAGATCACATGTCAGGTCCAGTGACTCTCGCAACTCTTATAATGTTGGTGAATCAGCTTTTTACAAGGGTGGACAGTGATATGACAGGGGAGTGGTTTTAAGCTCAAGGAGGGAAGGTTTAGATTGGATGTCAAGGGGAAGATCACAGAATCACAGAATGGCCAGGGTTGGAAGGGACCTTGAGGATCACGAAGCTCCAACCCCCTGCCACGTGCAGGGCCACCAACCTCCCCATTTCATACCAGCCCAGGCTGCCCAGGGCCCCATCCAACCTGGCCTTGAACACCTCCAGGGATGGACGGGGCATCCACAGCCTCTCTGGGCAGCTGTTCCAGCACCTCACTGCTCTCTCTATGAAGAACTCTCTCCCAGAGAGGCTCTGGATGCCCCATCCTTGGAGGTGTTCAAAGGATGAGCCCTAGGCAGCCTCGACTGGTGCCAGATCTGGAGGTTGGTGGCCCTGCTTGTGGCAGGGGTTGGAACTTGATGATCCTTGGGGCCCTTTCCAACCCAAGCCATTCTATGATTCTGTGATCTTGCCAGATGTGACTTTTCTAGAAGACAGTGAAACTCCTCTAGAAGACAGAGAAAAATAAAAATACAATACACAGTGATTCCAATCTCTACAAGAAAGATCTCTGACAATGGTATTAATTGCTCCAGTGAAAGATGCTGCTTACTGAAGAAATTATGCTAAGGGTGTGGCATCTACAGCGCTTCTCTTAATCATGTTTGAATAAGGGATTAGATAATGCATCAGTGTCATGATGAAAGGAATTGTATAGGGAAAGTGTGCCCCTGTTTTATAACCAGGCTCTTCCTCTGTCAGTGTCAAAACCTCCTGTCTATATTGCAATTGAAATGAAAATAATCAGGGCAAGGCTCAACAGATTATAACCTGATTGCAAGACTGAAGGTTAGAATGGACTCTTGGCACGACAGGCTGTTGGTACAACTCAGCAGTGCAGACGCAGCAGGATTTCAGACACGTCAATACAAAACCTAAAAACCACCACCAAAGCTAAGCTGCAATAGCAGCGGTGGTGCAAGGATGAGTCCCATCCTTCACCCTTTGAAGGCACTGCTGGTATGATTTGGAAAATGCTAAGATGCCCTCACCATAGACTCATAGAAGACTTTTAACATTAGACATTACAGACTTTTCCATGACTGTTCACCCGTCTCTGACACATGAGGATACTTTCATTGATGTAATCAGAAGCTCTTTAAGAAAGATATATTGTTTGGTCCACTGCGATTTGGAAGGCTAAGCCTCCGGAATGTCAGCAACAGTGTTAAAAATGCTTTCCTGCATTTTGTTCTGTTTATTATTCAATTATTCGATCCTGGTGTGCTGTAGAAAAATTGCTGTGGCATTTGTTAGCCACTGTCACATGGCTTCTGTATTCCTTCATCTATGTATGGAAATCCCAAAAGTATGGAGCCACTTTAACAGGGTCTGTATACATCAATTATTCAAAAGCTCTCTCTCAGCCCATCTGTAGCTGGATGACAGCTATGGGCATGAATTCAATAAAAAAGATTTATTAACTCTTGTGTGGAGTCCTTTTCACTCTTTTTACTCACTCTTTTTTGGACCCCTTGTTTTCTGAACAGCAAGAAATGTCAGTAATAACCATCATGTTCACCATCACGTAGGATGAACCAGAAGCCTAGTTGCAGTCTTGGAACCACAAAATCAATTGAAGTGATAAGCACAGAATAGATCACGGCAATATCTACAAGACTAAATACACCTCTCACCACCCCATAATGACTAACTCAATGACTAGCTTTACCAGTAGTGACTTTAATCAAGTCCAGATTTGTTACAGTAACTCATAGAGCTTGTAATGACAGCTCTTTTTCTCTCACTCTGGGGACACAGGTAGTGTCTTTTTCATAGAACCATAGAATGACTTAAGTTGGAATGGACTTAAGGATCATTAAGCCCCTTATCTTAACCCATAGGCTCTCTACCTGCTCCTGTTACTCAGAGGGAGCTCCGTGCAGTCTATCCACTTTTTAACACAGAGGGCAACTCCCCCACCCATCCTACCTTGCCTATCCCTTCTATAGACCTTATAGCCCTCAATGGTGGCATTCCAGTTATGTGAACCATCCCACGTGTTTTCCAAGTGCATCGTGCTTTCTAACTTCTCTTGCTTATTTGCCATGCTGTGTGCATTATGGAGGCACTTCAGCTGGGCTTTTGGATGCATTACTTCCCTAGAGGAGCTCTCCCACAAACCTCCAGGACAAATCTGATGTTTTTCCTTGCTGTTTCCTAAGGTGACAGCATTCCCTGGCTCTTCTCTGTCACTCAGCAGTACATCCCCTTCCCCCAGCAGCTCTAGTTTAAAGCCCTGGTGATGAGTACAGCCAGCTTGTTACCTAGTCCTCCCAGTCAGTTGTGTCCCATCCCACATCAACATTCCTGGTTTATGAAGGTGTGCCCTAGATGACAGAACCCATAGCCCTGGGTGTGCCTCCACCCACACAGCCAGTCATTCAGCTGATTCGTTCTCCTTCTGCCCAGATCCCCGTCTCCAACTGGGAGGACTGAGAACACCACCTGCACTCCCAGTCCCTTCAACATCTTCCCAAGGGGCTTCACGTCTTTTTTGATATTTAATTTCCTGGTCACAGCCTCGTGCAACCCAGCTTGAAAGGCCAGGAGGGGATAGTAGTGGATCTGCTTTACCATACCTGGTATCCTCTTCTTGATGTTCTGGTTGCAGGCTCCCAGCAGGCAGAAAACCCCTCTAGAGAGGTTATCCAGATGGGTGCCTCAGTGCCTCTCAGCAAAGAGCCTCCAATTTCAAAGACCCTTTGCTTTTTTTTAGTGGCATCAGCAATGACTTGGGTCCACAGCTGCACCTTTCTAACACGATCACTCCTTTCTGGTTCCAAGCATCAATCAATCTCTCTTACTGCTGAATCCACCTCAGCTTGGCAGCCTGGTGCTCTAAAAGATCATCAAGTTGGGCACACAGCTGCACCCAAAATACCCCTCACCTACCTCAGTCCCTCAGGTAACCTCCAGATTCCAGAGACTGAATGGCAAGAACGTGCTTGAAGGTGTAGCACAGTCAGCTAGCTGCAGAAGGACCATTAGCTCCCAAGTCTGCTTTAAGGTCAGTTTCAGGGCTACAGTTTTCCCTGGTCGTGCTGTCACTCATGGTAAAGATCAGATTTATGACCTTTGTCCATTGCTTTAAGGCCACAGAAGTACACAAGCATGACTCTGCTCCAATTATGTTGGTTTTGTTTTGTTGGTTTTTTTTCTTGGCTCCAAAATAGTGTGTTTTTCACTGTTCTTCTTCCATCCCTCCTGTGCCGACTGGCAGGTGGTTGCCACGCTTACCATATTCTGCTATTGTGACAGAGCCTATGTGATCACACTCAAAGTATTTCATAGTTTTCATTGCCTCCCCCGCGACAGAACAGGAGGTCATTATTTGGAGGACTGGGGACAGTCAGGATCCTGCCCGCTCCCTGACCTTTCAGATAACTGGTTATTCATGCAAATATTGCAGAAATGCTGTTCTGGAGAGGACATAACATTCTTACTGGAATATCGCTGTCCCACACCATAATCACTTCCTAAAGGAGGCTGAAAAGTGGAGTACCAGTGGTTATCTGGAATGGGCTCTGTACTGTCACCTTTTATCTCACACTGACACTACTTTACATTTTCTCTGAAGGTTTGCTGTCCTTTGCTGGTGAGGTTGGGGAAGCAAATGTTAGGGCTGCTTTTTTCCGTCACGGAAAGAACAGTGTGTGAGTAAAGTGTGCCCTCTAGGATTTGGAAGAAACAAAGCTAAAAACCCTACTGGTGTTTGTTTTGAAACAGTTTCTACAATGGATAGCAGTTGTTCTTCCAAAGGAAACAGTGAGAGAGAAAACACAGCTTTCTCCACTGAGTAATGACTGCAACACCCAGCATGGAGCTCAGGCTCCGCTGCTGCTTCCCGAAATCAGTGTTCTCCAAAGCACAGAAATGATGAGCACAGGGTTTGTTTTGGGGCTCCTTGCTAAAACACGGACTTGTATTTTTAAATCTTTTTTTTCTATCACGGGTGAAAACATTTGCTCCTGTGTCAATGCCTCACTGCCAAAAAACCACCTTGAGATCATTCCTACTGTTTAATTATTGACTACGTGAAGGTTTTTGACTTACATATTTAGATTTACATTTATAACCCCATCACTCTAATACAGCTCGTGAGCAATGAGCTGTAGAACAGCATTTTAATTAAAAAATACATATATCTGGATTCTGCTCGTATGCAGACAAATATTCAAAAATAATTGAGAATGGATCATTTTTGCAGTGAAAACATTTTGCCAATTTGTAAAAAATGCACTACGAGTCATGCTTAGAAATGCATCTGGCATCATGAAGATTAGTGTTTTCTACCAGGAATTCACTGATATGACTAATAAGACTAACACCTCTACGGATAATTAGTAGAACTAGAGTCAAGTTTTGAAAAGACTTTTTTTTCAGCCTCTTGGTAACTGGTCAAAACATTTCAGCTTATTTGTCTAAGCAAGCTGACGGGTTGCGTGATGGAAAGTGTTGTGGAAGAGAGGGATACACGTAAGGGCTGCAAAAGAATGCTGAACAGAGATTGTCCAGTGGCCCTGTGAGCAGCTCAGAGCTGTAGGGCTGCATTATGACAAAGGTGAATGTCTTTTGAAGAGTCCGGCTGGTCAATGAATCGCAAAACACGAAAGGTTTCCAAAAGAGTTTAATAAATAACGAGGTTCTTTTTGTATTGTATAAACTATAAATACACCATGCAGTCCTTTTTTTTTTTTTTTAACTTAAAATAATTTACAGGCTGAGGTAGGGGGATAGGAGGATGTTGTTGCGGGGTTCAGCTCCGTCTCAGGGTCTCCCCGATTTCCTGCTGAGCACACAAACACAGGCTGTGTCAATCCGGATGAATCGCCAGGCTGCTTGCTTGCCCTCCATGGTCAGTGCTTTGACGAAGGTGTGTGTTGTGGTGCAGTAAGAGTTCCAATGCTTCGCATCGATCCCTCGGCACCCGCTGGACACTGGCCTAGGGTCCCTGCACTTGGTCTCGAAAAAGTACTGCTTAAAAACGTTGTTGTTAATGTTGACCTCTCCCAGCACGGTCACCTCTTTGCCTTTGATGTCAGTGGCTGTGGTTTTGTCCCCGACCCACATGCTGACACTGTCACACACTGAGAACTCTCCCCGGTGCAGTACGGGATGTGCAGTCCTCTTGGTCCTGGCAGTCCTGTTGAGAGAGACCGCACTGCTGAGAAATCCCGCATTCTGTCCTTTCCTTGACACTGGAGGTGGCTGCGTGCTGAACAGGACCCGAGAAGACCGGAAACGCTTCTTCTTAAAGAAATTTTGGTCCATAGCGATATTTAAATCTTCCGTTCCATCCGGCATCCAAGCAAAGCGGCCGTGGCTTGTCTGTGGGGCTGCCTTGGAAATGTGCTGTCCGTTACTCTGTTGTGTGCTGGGTAAGGAGTGTTCTGCAGGATACTCCAGTGGACCATTGTCCTCTGACTTTGGAGCTGCCTGTGTGCCGATCAAAAAAGCGATAATCAGAGTGTAGTACAGCATGGACATTACGCTATGCACCTAGAACAAAAGAAAAATGTAGTATTACTGTAAGCCACGCTGGCAGAAACAGATGGTGTTGCTGGCAATAAATGTGTAAGATACCCAGGACCATACAGGTTTCATCAGGTTCTCATGTGGGTGCCAGATGTTGATCTTCCAGAAGAGCTCATTCAGACAGTATAAAAGTTGTTCATAAAGTGAGAACATTAGAAAATAATAGCTAGATTATTATTAATTCCTCTGGTATTTGTTATTAGAACACTATGAAGCACTTGTTTGGTATTATTAACGCGGAGACCATATGGCGACAGCATGTTCCCAGGAGTAAAATCTCTGGTGATTTTTGCAATAACCTTTTCGGCCAGCACTGGTCTTTTGGCTGCAAATACCCTGCAGAGGAGCAAGCGTAGAAATAGGACCTTGGCTAAAATAGCTGTCTGTTTAGTTCATCCGTCTGCATGGCTGTCCTTTGGGTGAGGGTGGGGAGCACCGAGCTGGTATTTGTGGAAGTGGGGGAACCCCCTGAATCCGGCCATTAGCACACACTCCCAGCCACACTTACCTGCCATGTGGACAGGCCCCAGCACTCTGGCTGGCTCAGCAGCCTCCAGCAGCCTCCATCTATCCCATCTGCCCTTTCGGGACGCACCACATTGCTGATTTGGGGCAGATAAAGCCCACGCTCCTTCCCAGAAGAGCTCAGACATCACATGTCACAAGGGCAGATGGGATTTGTCCAAGTTCAGGCTGCCTATTAGGACAAATATGGGTATTACATAGGAGCACCATGGGTGACAGACTATTTCTGGTTGGTATCTTAGGTAGAGCATAGCTAAAACCATTATGGTCACAGTACTGGGCACAGAGGAACACACCGTCCTTTTTTCAGTGCCACGAGCAAGAAGTTGCACACATGTCCCTGTATAGCAGACCCAAAGTCAGTGCTAGTCTTCCTGTAGCCTGGAGAATGTGCACATCTGTTTGGGTGTGGAAAAATGTGGGACAAATATCTAAAATATCTCTAAGAACAATATTATGCTGGAACACCAGCAGCAGTAATACTTTATTAGGTAACTGCCATGTGTTGACTAAATCAGCCATATGTTAGGGAACAAATCAGCAGCAGAGGCATTGAAAACACGATCTGAAATTGCAGTCAAGGGCTGACACTGTATTCCTCTGTGAAGAACTATGAGGTACAGACTGGATATAAACAGGAAAAAAACATAAAACCCTATCAATACAGGCCCCTCCCCTGTCCTGGTGCTCTGTTTTGCATGACGTGCTTCAGCTGGCCCTGAATTGCAGCATCCAGCCAGCAGGCAGGCAGCCTCACACCCACTGGACAAACAGGGTTTTTCAAACAGAGGAATCAGGCTGTGCAATTCTGCTGTGATTTCCCAGCATGTCCTAATGTTTTTCTGGGTTTGGGTCAATGACTGTTGACTTCACTCCTTCCTGCTCTGCTTTCTCAAACTAGAATTCAAAGAGGCACTGAAGCTTTGTCTTTGCTGGGATGCAGAACCCTGACATGCACCATAGGGTCCTGTGTGGATACTTCTTATCTCAAACGAGCTGAAATGAAATAAACAGCTGTGTTTGTGCAGGGCTGAGCAAGCATTTAAGAAATCAGCAGGACATGCCAAATAGACTGAAGAGATGCTACAGTCCCCGCATCATGGGAACAAAAGAGAGAAATGCCATAAGCAACAGTAGCAGTTCTCCTTGCAGCCTTTGGACTGGATGATATGATGGTTAGGAGTCAAACGCCTCTCACAGAGAAAGTCCTTACTGTTCCAGCTACTTTAATTTACTTAAAAGAAGGCTGAGGGTTGCTGCTGGCCCACATGCTGCTCATACTTGAGCAGCCATCATCATCTGTACAAGGAAATAGAACTAGGTGTAGCTCGATAGCTTGGCTGTGCACAATTCAAAGAGTAACCCCTTGTTCAACAACCAAATTAAAATCAGATGGGTCACTGCATCTCTAAAAAGTTGGCTTTTCCAACAGAAATGTTAATGGAAAAGGTTTGTAGAATGAACTCCAGGCGCAATTCAGACATGCCAGAACAGCCTCAGCCTATCGTTTTATACATAATACTCATTTTTATTATTCCCTTCTATAGAAAAGAGGCACAGCAATGCCAGCAAAGAGCTCTTTCCTGATTTTCTGCCATACTTTTTTCTCTGAGCTTCTTAGGTTGCATATTTTAAATCTTTCTTTGTATTTCCTGTCCTTCTGGCAAAGCATTCTATGAGATCGTGGCCCAAACATAAGCAAAAGTATTTGGGGTATGTGGTACTTTCCTGAAGATTCAGAACCGAATCTTTTAATCTATTATAACATTAGTAGAAAATAATAAAAAATAAAAAAAACAGATTCAAAAAGTGGATTAGTCTCAATGAGAGTGCAAGCAAAAAAATTAGCATTTATGGAATAGGCATGCCTTAAGACTGTCAGGATTGTGACTTTTGCTGATGGGAAGGTATTTTACAAGCTGTTTTAGGGGGTTGTTTCTAAATTTGTTCTGTGTTTAGCTACTGGACTCTTCCATGGTCCCTTCTGCAAAGTGTTCACATAGTTCCCATCCAGTGCAGCCACCTGAGCTCCCTGGGAGATGCACAGCAGCACCAGTGCTGGCACTACAGCCTTTGTAACATGGGCCACAACTGTTACCACAAACCTTTCAATACCAAAAATGCAACAGTTGTACAAAACCAGAGGATATTTAATGAGCCCTGTGACTTCTACGTGAATTATCTCTCATTGTAATAAACCATTTTCCACAAAAGGAGGCAGAATATGGGAAGAAGAGAAACGTGGGAACTCCCCTATTAGCCAAACAATAGCTAGCTAGCAGATACCAGTGATGCAGCTTGTTTAATATGTCAGAGAACTAAGCATTTCCAAAAAATCAGAGTATTAAATGCAAACTGCCCTCATCTTCACTTTTCAGAAGACAGATCAATTCCTTTTTAATTTCAGGATGACAGTTCTTCCCTCATTTGTTCATCAGATGCCCTGCTACCTATTCTCATACAAACACTTCCCCTGGTAGAGATGTTTGGACTGCTGTGTGATGCTGGTAATACAAGATTTCAGTCTGCTGTGTGTGTGCTGTGCTTACCTCTGAGTATATTGCACAAAAAGCTGCTCCTGAGAAAGCTCTTTATTTCATCCAGATGCTGAGCTGGGGTTGTTGCAGCATGCCATCGGGCCAGTTTGGCTGCGTAGCTGAGTCTGGGAGTTGCTTACTCAGTGTTCAACTAGAATTAGAAGTATTTGTTTCAGTAAATAGCCAGCAAATACATGTTTTCAGTACCCTTCCCCACCCGATAGCAGGAGTACAGGGACAAATCCACGCTCTTGACTCTCTGAGCTGTGCCTTTATCACTGTTATGGTGTATTAATTGTCTAAAGTGCCCATCTTGGCTTTCACAAGCAGTGTGCTTGTAAGACAAGATACCTTATTCAGCCCCTTTACGAGACTCTACTTAATTATCCACTGTCCCCAATCCCTCTCAGCATCTTACAGGCTCACTGTAAGCAGGAGAAATGCAGCATAACCAAGCAATGCTTGCTGATGTAACCATCTGAGCTCAGTTTGCACAACAGATACGGACAGATGAGGATTCAGACCTCCCATCTTCTTCATCTGGAAGGCAAATCTGCTTACAAGTGATGACACCACATCTCATCAGTACTCACTCAAAACCAGAGACAAAAGCACAGGATGGTTTAGGTTGGAAGGCACCTCCAAAGGCCATCTCATAGAATGGCCTGGGTTGGAAGGGACCTCAAGGATCATCAAGTTCCAACCCTGCCACAAGCAGGGCCACCAACCTCCAGATGTGGCACCAGCCCAGGCTGCCCAGGGCCCATCCAACCTGGCTTTGAACACCTCCAGGGACGGGGCATCCACAGCCTCTCTGGGCAGCTGTTCCAGCACCTCACTGCTCTTTCTATGAAGAACTTCCCCCTGACATCCAATCCAAACCTTCCCTCCATCTGATCCAACCCACCTGCTCAAGTAGAGCCACCTAAAGCAGGTCTGCCAGGACCACACAGGCATTTATAATACCTACAGGATAGTTCCAATGGAAAAAAATAATACAGGTGAAACAACACACAGGATATCCAGTGGTGGTGATGGGACTCTGCTGATTGTTTGGAATCAGCACCGTTTTGGTGAAGAGATGATGCCTAAAATCTTTCATTCATGTGTGCTCTTGCACATCATAACCTGAATTCAACAGATATTCAAAAAGGGGAATGATGAGATGGGTGTTTGTTATCAAAGAATTATCTGATTTTTGCTGATATTTGAAAAGAATTTGAGGGCACAAAATTTGCAGGCACACGAAGGCACAGATTTAAGTGCTTGTCCACTGGCTACTATCAAGGCAAAAAAAAACTCATCTGAATTGTAACACTGCAAATGATCACGTAGACCCAAATCAAAGGCAAACCATTCTCTTCCTTCTCAGATGAATCTAGTATTTAAGTATCTTCTCAGCAGAATACGGTTCAGACTGTAAATTCATCTTAAATACTTAGGTAACTGATCTGTCCCGTTTAATAAGACAAAGCAGAGTTGTACAAGGTGCTCCCATGTAGCAAAGTATCCCGATAGATTCAGAGTGGAAATTAAAGTGCAGCTGCTATGGAGGACATGCTCCTAACACCAACGTACAAAGTAATGCTCCATTTTCTCTAAAGTTGACTTCATTTTACGCCTGCAACACGTCCACAGGAGAGCTGGCTGCCATTTTGTGTGCTTACTGTGTTTGGTTCTGCTACCAAGATCCAAATACAACGGCTTCATTTTCATAAATCTGAAATCTTCCAAGCTCATCTTATGTGCTCATTGTATTGCTTCGTGTAGCACTTCTGTATGCTGTGTTTTTTGGAAGAACGTACTAATAAAGCAATAACCCTTTCAGTGTACCCTGTCAGTTTAGTAATGATAGATCTAAAATAGTGACCGCTGCCAAAAACAATCCAACAGCTTTTCCTACTGTTCTGCCACCCTAAGAAAACACAGCTTCAGTTCCAACTGGCTGGTTATTTAACCACAAAAGAGTTTATTTTCAGAAGGTTGTATTTTTTTAAGTTCTTTTGCTGTCTTCTTCCCGGATTGCCAGCTGTGGCAGAATCCAGTAAATCATGCAGTGTTATTCAAATGATGCTGAAGACAGCATCTACACACTATTCCTTTGTACCTAGTAGTCCCAGAGATGAATATAATATCCTACTAATGTCTCGCTTCAGAATTTACATGCATTCAAGAATACAAACTTTGGGGGAAAAAAGAAGTTTAAAATCACCTTATTCCTACTCCTTAGTCTCTTCACTGAGCTGATGAGCAAGAAAATGGGAATTTTTAATGAATTCAAGATTTAATTCCTCTATTACATCTACAGTGACTCATCCTGTAAATAAGAGGTTTATGTATGCTGAAGAGCCAGTTGGAAATTACCTGTGTCTCATGCACTTCCTTTTGTTCTGAAGGCCTCCAGTACTGAAATGCTCCTTTGAGTATTGCTAGGGAGAGCAGTAGGCTGAGAAAAATGCTGCCCTGCAGCAATGATCATCCATTGTGTCACCATGATCATCATCATCACAGGATGGACAACAGCCTTAATCTAGGCAGTGAGAATAATAAGGATGCTTCATAGCCCACCATGCTTCTGTCCTTGGACAGCTAAAGAAAAAGGGTATTATGAATCTTGATCTGCAGGGTGAGGATTCACCAAACCAGAAACCTATCAGAATTTGGAAAGCATTTTTATTTAAGCTTCATTTTATTCTTCTTGGGCCGTAAGTAATCAGAACGACTTATTTGCAAGCACCTAATTTTGTCACTCCTATCCTCCTGAACCGGTACCCAAATATTTCAATTGCTAATGCCTCTGCAAAGAAGCAACCTTGAGATGACATCTTCCCTGCGCCTGCCTGCCTGGGCCTCACTTCAAGGGATGATTCCAGAGCACCACGAAGGGCTCCTAAAACCCCAGTTCTGTTTGTCCCAAACCTCAGCCATCAGCAGCGGAACAAAGGAGCACAGTTCCTTTGGATTTCTATACACACTTTGACCCCACAAAACAAACCAAGTCTATTGCCCATCAACTTTCTAGCTTCTCTGACAGGCCATTCACTCCAAATGAAGCTGCCCAATAGGAGAGATGCAGCCTGCAGCAACAGGTGCTGGATTTTTGCAGTAGACATTGGAGACTCTTAACAGAAGAGCACAACAAGGAGAAGATTCTTGCACAGGACACACAGAGCTCAGCTTGCAATGGGATGCAGCTCTTTTTGTGCCAGATTGACCATTTACACACTGATGAACGTGCACAAAGTTGCTTTGACAGACAATTATATCAGATATAAGATAACAAACTGATATTCAACAAATAAAAGATATCAGATCTCAGTTTGGATAGAAATCCCTTTAGTGCAGTGAGGGAAAAATGAGTTAATGGCCACTTGAGATAAATCTCTCTGAAAATAAATAACAGAAACCAACTTTAGAAGGATCATGTGAATCTGATTAGCCTGAAGTCAATGGCCTCAATGGAATAAAAATGGTAAACTGAAGTTAGCTAGAGAGAAAAATGCTGGCTGGAAAGAAGTTACCTAACCTACGGCAGTTGTATCTAATCTCCATATTACAATGTTTGAAAGCATACCCTAAAATTAAAGATTGACACGTGATGACACGTTGATTTGTTTGATAGTTTCAGCGTGGACTACAAAGTGTGTGTGTGTTTGGTAGGACAGCAGGGTTTCCTACACCCTAATTAGCCAGCAGTGACTGGAGATCTCAGGCACTGACAGGGAAACTGCTGTCAGCACGAATGGGAGAAATCCATCTCCAAGTTGGCTACGTCTGAGATCCGTGCAAACAGATCCATCCTACCTTGTCCTTTCCTCTCTCTGCACCTTTCCCAAATGGTTCTGGAGCTGGTTCTGCCAGGTGTGTGCCTTGGGATTTTTGGTTTCCAATATGAAATGACCCGAAATGAAGTCCAAAGAACTAAAAGATGTGTTACACCACATGAAAGAGCTGGAATTTCAGCCCCTTTTTTTTTTTTTTTTTTAAATAATGATACTGCCAGTATCAAACTGGAATTCATCTGGAAAGAGAAAGTAAAGGGTAATCAGACTACAATGTTAGTATCCCATCTTACAGCCAAAAGGAGTTACAGCAGAAAAATACGTCTTTAAGGGCCAGTAAGCTTTTCCAACTAATGATCTTATTCCAGCTATTCAGAAGGGAATGTAAATCCTGATTCTTGTCCAAACCTTTGTTAATAAGAACCATCTGAATTCTAAGAGTGATACTAGCTTTAAAATAATAATAATAATAATTCAAGCTCTCTTTTTAAAATCTTTCTTCATTTTTCTACCGCTGTGCAAACAAATTTGAAGAAATGAGATGTTCAGAGATAGAACACATCTTGAAGTGTGATGCAGGAAGTGTAATGACTCCAAAAATGAAGAAAATAAAGTAAGCTGATATGTCACGTTCAGATTCTCAAAGATAGATTCCATAACCTGCAATGCTTCTCTAGATCCTTGCATCTAGGGACCTTCCTTGGAACCTGGAACAGAACATTATGTAAGCACAAACAGCATCTAGAAATGATAGTGATGCTCTTCTCAATGTTTAATAGCTCTGTGTTTCAGACTGTCCCGTTCCATTCATTCTTTACCTCAAAAAGGAATTTCATCTTATCTCCCAATACATTAATACTAATTAAAAGCATCAAATGTATTTTGGTGGGGATTCTGAAAATACCAAAGGGAAGCTGAATTCTGTCTGTTTTTGGCAAGTCAGAATATAGGAAGAAGGCAGCAAAGAGGGCTGAAGTTGAGAGAAACTTCAAATGTATGTTGGACCTCTGCTGAGCTGCTTGCGCTCCATAAAAAATCTGTGGCCAGAGGAGCTCACAGTGATGTATTGGATTTTTATTCCATTAAAAAAACAACTTGAAGATAAAGGATTGCAAAATAAAACTCCCATCTTACAAAATGGAGATGTTCCTGTGATCATTTAGAAATTTCTGAGATAGTGGAGAAATAGTAATGGAGTTGGGTATGTGCTATTTAGTATCTTCCAGTAAAAAATGTCAAACACTGAATGAAGTGAATTAGATCACTTAATCAAACTGGTCGCTAGCTTATGGTCTATCTGTAGAAATCCCTTTTGTAGAAGGTGAAGAACCTGAAGAATAATGCAGCATCTCTACTGAGCTGTTTCTTTCTCTAAAAGCTGTCTATGCTCCCTTGTTTATCAGTTTTTTAAACTTTTAAGATGTTCATTGATATTTCTTAATCAGCTCTTCTACCTTCATGAGACCTATGGAGACTTCCTAATGGTTGAAGACCTTCTCTAATGATTTACTTTACCTGACTATATGGAAACTGTAACAGGAAAATAAGAATGAGCTTTAGAAATTGACTTTCTTGTATTGTAGTTGATTTCCCAACACAGTCACACTCAATCTACATCTACCTTATTTTACCCTATTCAACTCATTTTGTTAAAAATACGTATAAGTTATGATGTTATGATTACATAGGAATAATACTTAAGATTTAAAATGCCTTTTAAAAAATTAAAAATGCATTAAAAAAAAAAAAAGTAATTGTTTGTTGTCAAACAAGTGGTTGGATTAAATTTGAGAGGTATGTTGATTGGGAATGAGTAGCAAACAAACAGTGGTGACCAGTGCTGCTGTATATGGGATGACATGCAAAGATTTGGGCAGATATTTGCATATCTTCTCATTGCAAAACCTGAGCTTGTTCTGAAGATTGTAATGATCTTGTTCTCTTGTAACAATCCAATCCTCCCACTGTCATGGTTCTGTGACCCATTTTCCCCCATTCAAAACAATTGAACAGTTAAGTTGGGCGCAAGAAAAACTTTCAGCTTTGAATTTCTCCTCTCAGCCTCTTCCAGACTAAACAACCCCGATTCCCTCTGTCACCTCTCAAAAGTCTTATTTTCTCATCCCTTCACCAACTTTGTTGCATTTCTCTGCACGCCCTTGAACAATTTACTGTCCTCCATCTAGTGAGGACCTAAAGCTGAACGCAAAATTTGAGGTGTGCGCCTGCAAACAAGGCGACAAGCATTTCCATAGCTGGAGACATTAATTCTGATACAGGCCAGGATGGCACTGCCTTGTTCACCTGCCCACACTGCTGGCCCACATTCAGCCAGATGCTGACCAGCACCCCTGGGTCCCTCCTTGTCCACTGGGCAACTTCCAGACGCTCTTCCACTCTTCCCCAAGCCTGTACTGCTGTATAGGTTGTTGTGACCCAAGTGCAGGACCCACCACTTACCATTGCAGAGTAAATGTTCCTAAATTTTTATTTTTGGGATTCCATCATCACCTGGTTACCGAATTCAGATTTTGCTACAGTCAAAAAGCGTAACAGGGAAGATGTGTTATTTCTTTTTTGTTGTGCCCTTGCATGTTTCCACAGCTTTTCATCTAGAATGAACAGACTGCCCAGAGAGGCTGTGGATGCCCCGTCCCTGGAGGTGTTCAAGGCCAGGTTGGATGGGGCCCTGGGCAGCCTGGTCTAGCATTAGGTGGGATGGTTGGTGGCCCTGCATATGGCAGGGGGTTGGAGCTTCATGATCCTTGAGGTCTCTTCCAACCCTGGCAATTCTGTGATTCTGTAATTCTCTGGCCTTGTTCTAGATCTAAATAAACCTTAATGCTAATCACTGATGTTACATCGTTCACACTTAAACTATGTGTGGCTCATTGACTTTCCCCTTAGATAGAGTTTCAAATTCTAAGAATAGATTAGAAGGTTACTTCTAGAAGGATTAGAAAATCACTGCAACTGCTTTTATTACATGATTACCCCTGTGGTCTTATATTATATTTGGCAAGAACATTTTTCTGGTTCCATAATGTGAAAAATCGATAGATTGAATGTGCAAACGCTTGGAACTGGGATGACCAAAGCACTGCAAAAAAATGTTCTCACCGTACATCCTTCAAAACAGTCTCAAGGAGCTGACTAAACAAAAACTTCTTTTTCAGCACTGCTTCACATAGTTTAAAAAAACAGCATACAGAGGAAGGAGATGAAGTGGGAGGAGGCACTGTTTGCAAATCCTGGAACGGTAACTTGTTATGGGAATGAGAAGCTACAGAAATAATAACTTGCAAGTAACATTTAAAGGCTGCAGCTGGTACATGCAACACAGCTTGAACCTCAGGACGTCCTTCTTACAGTTAAGTAAGGGAAAAACATTGCAGATAAATGCAGAAATGCTCCAAGCAAGATATGAGGAACCTCTGGTTGCTCAAATTATTGGATGACATCTCCAAATCCGTGAACTCATCAGCTTGAACAGCACTGCAGCTAAGCTGTAGCATTTGGATGTTGTTGCTGCCTCTGCTACAAAATGAAGCCTGCTATCCTAATCGCTGTGGATAACGAGTTATATTCAGACATAACTCATAACATAATGCTTTGTTAGGAGCATTTCTCTGGCCCGCATGCAAAGTGCTGGCTTTGTGCAAACTTTCATACTGAAAAATGATAACTTGAACTCACAGATACACTGATAATACCTGATTACTACGCTAAAAGTAGGCCTGAAATCTCTTCCCAGAATTATGGCATTTTAATTAGAAGAATGTGGACGAAGGCTTAATCTTATTAGTAAGGATAGAGAGGGATAAGGCAGAAACAAAGTCCACAGCAACACAGCCTAAATGTGAAATCAGCAGCTTGGAGGCTGTACCGCCTGCACTACAGCGACAGAACTGCTCCCCGTCCCTCTCTGACATAAAAGGTTAAATTTGACAATGAGTAATTTGAAAGAACTGCCCCTTCCCCTGCCTTCCAACTGCGAGTTACCTCGCACTCACTTATCTGAAAGCATATAGTGAAAATACAGGGAAAGGTCATTTTAAATTTAGGAACCGAATTCAGAGATCTGTGAAAAAAGTTTAAAAATAATCATTTTTAGGCATTCTGAAGTCGTGTGACGTTCAAGGATAAATAATCTCAACTGCAGCCGATTCCAACAGATGCTAATCTGTCCCTTGGCTTTGCAGTCTGCTTGAAATAGTACTTGTTTCTTCATGTCATGCCTCTGGCAATGCTTAGTGAAGTTAGAATTACAATCGCCAATGAATCCCATTCTTAATGTCATTAACTTTCTAAACTGTTCCCCATAGCTGGCAGCCTTTCCATGCAGAGACCTACTTAGTTGGGAGCTGGGAGAGTGATGGTTTGTCTGTCTAGAATCATTGTGCCTTTTAACTGAGATTTGTTTACTTGGTTCATTATGTCCGTTTCGTGATGGCGATCACAAGCTTTGCTGCATTTCTGTTGTGGTTTACCTATTAGTGAAAGAAAAAAAAAAAAAAAGGCTCTGTGGTTAATTATGATGATTTTTGCAAGAAGACTCTTTAACTGAATTGTTAACATCATAAATTCAGCAAATGTTTGAATTGAAGATTAGAGACGTGGTTCATCTGCAGATTCTGTTCTCATTTCTAGCTTAGGAAGTGATTTGGCAAAATACAGGTTTCAGTGGCTGCTTTTCTACCAGCTGATAGATAACCACTGTCAGAACCCATAAACCATGAGCTTAAGGTTGCTTCCAAATTAGGGACAAATATTGATCAGAAAGCAACGAGGAAGGCCCCAGATGACAAGGACTGTATGTCAAACAGAAAACACAGGCAACAGTACTGCTGTTTGTGTTCATTAATCCTGTGGTTGTATAACGGATCATAGGCTACAAGTTTACTTTCCCTCTCTTAGAACATGAGTCAAGGGTGACCAAAATGATGTGTGTTATAACATGAGCTTGACACTCATCACTTTAGCAGATGGGGAAGTCAAATATTTGCTTCTTAATAAGAAAAAGTAAAGCTGATTAATCATCTGAGTCATCCTGCTCTAGTTCAGCGTTGGAATGAATGGCATTCCCTATGGATCAGCCTACGCAGAAGGAAATGCTAGACTGCAATCAAGACCCAGTGACTGAGTTCAATCAACCGTTTCAAAATATCAACCATGAATCTTTGATAAAATGGAAAGTGGGGATTTTTTTTCTTTCAATCATGCAGTTGATCCATTCCTGAAAATTCGTATTTTGCAGGGAAAACAATTAGAAGATTTCCACAGGGCCCCCTCCAACTGGAAATTCATTACCCCTTTTACAAGCTTACATTATGTTACACTGCAAGGTACAGATGAAGGGACTGGAACACAGCACTTGCCCTTTCACGTTCTTCTTTCTGAACAGTGCTGCAATGCTGCCTTGTTTTTGGGACAGATAAGTGGCAGAAACTCCCTGATTTAGACTCACAGAAGGCAACAAATTTTTAGAAGCTTTTAGAAGATATCAACCTACTGCAACTCTTGCAGATATTACCACGAGCAGCAAAAATCCCACCTGGAAAGGAAATGGGATAGTTTGGAGTGAAGTCAGTTAAGTTCTGTTGTTTTTTCTAGAGGAATCAATCCCAAAACGTTTATTTCTATGGGTTTTTTTTTTCTTATATCTAGCAGTGAGCATTTCAAACAGGAGCTGAAGAAAGTTCCTGTCGATTTTTGGCAAGAGTTTGGAAAAACAGTGGTTATCTGAACATTAGTCTAGTTCCTGATGCCCCAGGTTATGTGCAGTGATGAAGAATTTATCATCAGCACATCTGTAAATGAGTCATCTTGTTTCTTGCACTCACATGGCTTCACAATTTTACTGCCTGCTTGCATTGACGTAAAATATTGGATATTTGTCATGTGAAGCTCTTCCATCCCGTGGGTAATATCGGAAATTCCAAGCACAAAAAACACCTTAATACCACGTTGCAGTTAATGTATCCCTAACCATCCCGTAACCCCCACGATATGACACAGTACTGGTCTTCAATTAGCAGTCACACGATGATAAACGTTACAACGCAGACATCTGGCTGCAAATCACACACCTGGAATTAGACATCTTCCTCACCCAGCTCCATTACAGACTGTGCAGACGAGGTGTGAGAGCCTTAGATAAGATATTACAAAGTAAACAATAACTACTTTTATATTTTTCCGCTGGCGTAAGGTGATGAATTCTTCTAATGGCTTCACCCAACATAAACACCAGAAACGGACGATTTCTTATTTGGCTTTTATAGTTTGTTGAATGATGGCAGTGCTGGGAGAAAAGTGTAATAAGGCTCAAAGAAACAGGAGAAAGGGTGAAGGGTTTTGTCAGAGCTCTTCTCCAGACTTCAGAACTGTTTCCTGGGCTGTGTGTCTTCACACAATGCCATATTAATTCTCCAGGCAGTGTGGGGCTTCCCCACGTGAGTTTTGGGGAATGTGGAAAGCAATATAAATTCTCACTCCCAATTCCCACTGGGCCCTTTATGAACTACGTACTGAATACCCACCAAGTTTCATTCTGTTTATAATGCCAATTTTTCAGTCCAGTTTCAGTCCAATTTTTTGCACTGGGTAACGTAAACCAGAAATAATTTCTCTCTCTACCTTTACGTTCAGCCCTCCTACGAACAGCATTTGGGTGAAGGCAAGAGGGAATTAAAAGAAATTGATAGCTGCAGTGAAAAAATAGTTTGCAGTTAACTCACCCTACTGACCCTCTGCAGATGGGCCCTGGTGACCCTTCCTAAAGGCCTTAATAGAATAATTTCCATCATCAGTGCAGCGATGGCATTCCAGCAGAGCTGCACTGATCAGCTGTGTTCATCAGAATCGTGAGTTTTTCTTGACATCTGAGCTGCTTGCATGGCTGTCGTAAAGCGTGAGCGTAAACACCTTGCAGAGCTGGGGCTGCTACACAGAATATCTCGAAAGGATCATGAAATAATGGGCAGGAAATGATGCATTTCAGAAAGTGCAGGCTGTGTTGTTCACCGCAGGGCAAAGAAATGCCTTTATGAACAAGCAGTGTTTAATACCTGAGTCACCCGGGCCATAAAGGCTTCCAGAAATAAAAGATATATTTCAAAATGGAAAAAACAGATATTCTTTGAGATAGAGCTGTTAAACGTGTCATAATCGAAGTAATGCACAGCAAGGAGGTACCTGGTTAATTTCCATTACAAAATTTTCCAATGTTTTTTTTGTTTTTTTTTTTTTTAATGGCCTGGATTGAATACAGTTGTATCAAAATAAAGACAAGCAAAGCAAGTCAATAAACCAGACAGCAGAAAGATTTGTCTCTACTCCCATACAGCACAGAGGGAAAAGACACAAAATGATTAAGAATAGGGAAGAAAAAAAATTAAACAGTCATCCTCAAACAAATAAAATCACGTTTAAAAAACAGAGAATTCTCAAATAAATGATGTGCTATGACAAGGAAGCAGGTTCATCCTGACAGTTGTTCACTTATTGCATTCATTTTTATTCCTGGAAGTTTCATATTTGCATAACAAGTGCAGTGATGGTACTGCTGTCAATGTTATGTAAACAGAGGCCAAAAAATGACATGGAAAAAAATCATCTTATCTCCTGTTTTACATCTTTTTGTCTACCTTTGTGCTTGGATCTGTTTGCACTGACAGTGACAGTTTCAATATGCAACAGTTCAATGGGAGCACACTCTGATCTTTTATTAGCACATTGTTATGCACTGTTTGGAAACAGGAAATTACATTTTGGAGTAAAGAACAAGGATCAGGACACATTTTTTTGGAATCACTGTAATGGCCTATGCCCAAAGAAACTAATTCAGGAAGCACATCAAGCTTTCCGCTTACTGCAGGTATGGTTTCTGAAAGCGACCAGGGTTTTGGTCAGAAAAACATTATAGGGATTCCTGTCAGACTGAGGGGAGCATGCAGGGGCCTGGATTCTAAAATCCAGCCCAGGATTTTTGCTGTGTGCACGAAATATCCATGAAATATTTTCTTTGGAAGGATAGTACAATGAAATCTGAAAGCCAAGTTCATACAATACAACTGTTCCCAGCAGTAGGGGATGGGAGTCTGATATTGATTTGGATCTTCTGATACTGTGAACTACCATGCTGTAAAATCTCAGAGCATTACTGTAAGGGCAAGAGCTAAGAAAAGAAAAAGAAGAGTCTTTACTAACAAATAATCATTGCCTCGAAGGCAAGGAAGAATCAGAGGTGTTTCATTCATTGTTCAGTGGCACCACTGAAGCTCAGCAGTAAAGCCATCCCACGTGTTATCTAAAATACATCATGAAGACATTTTCATTTTGAGCTTAAGCGAAGTCTCATTCCTGGGTGTATGCAGGTACAGCCTGATGTCTGTGTGCATACAGAACCATAGAATCAGCATGGTTGGAAAAGACCTCTAAGATCACCAAGTCCAACTGCCAGCCCACGCCTGCCATGGCCGTAACCACATCCCTCAGTGCCACATCTCCACCGTTCTTGAACACCTCCAGGGATGGTGACCCCACCACCCCCCTGGGCAGCAGAGTCACTGCACCACCACTCTTCCTGCAAAGAATTTCTTCCTAATATGGTAATTTTCATTTTAATGGCTGTATGCAAGCTCCAACTACTGAACAGTATTTTGTGCGTTTCCTCCTGCTATACAGTAATGGTGTAATTTAAACTTCATTCAAATGAATATAAGCACCCAGGCATTATGCCTGTAAGTAACCAAGTGCTCTCATCCATCTGAGCACATGAAAGCAGTAGTGTAGTGTGGTGCCCTTGGGTGTGCTTCACTTGGACCTCATGCACTCAGAAACATGCTGACTTGTAGGCTGCTGTAGTCAACTCCCGCCAGCTTTGTTGACATTACAACTCTCCACCAATACAGCCAGTGTGCTTCCTTGTTTTACTTTATTCTTTTCCTGAGATGTGGATAACGATGAGAACCACAAGCAATATTCAAGATCTACATGTGTCCCATACTGGGCATAGTATAGGCTTCTATCAAAAGTCTGAATTCTTCCTGCCACCATCTACAATGCATAAGTAGCTTTAATGTCAGTGGAATCTGGCAGATAAAGTGATGTGTGTGCTCTGATAGGCATTACCTATCTTGGCATAAGCAGAAAGGATCTTGCTTTGCTTGGCCACGTATTTTTTGTGTAATTAACTCAGCAGAGCTGTAAAAAAGGCTCCATACAGCCACACGCATCCCATAGGGCATCTGTCCCAAAGCAGGAGGTCTTTCAATCATACTTGAACACTTTTAAATACATTGGCTTGCATAAGTGTGTGCCAATCAAATTCAGAATAGGGAAAACTGCCTTTCTACTACGAAATAAAAGCAGCAGCATTGTTACCTGTGCCTCTTACCATGAGACAAGTCGTGCTGGAAGATGTTATCTTCCATTTCTCCAAGCATATCAGCTCATCTAGAAGATGTTTTATTTCACTACCAGTTTCTGAATCAGCCCTTTGAACTCCTCCTGGTGAGAGGGTAATTACCTGCAGAGCTCAGCATCACTGCAGCCCATTTGATGGGCGCTGGGTTTCACTGGCTTTTATTGGACTAATATTCAAAAGACACTCCTAAGCCCACCAATACCATCATTTGACTTTTGGTGCTAGAATATTAACTCATTCGGAATGAAGCATTCACGTTATTAACCTTTTATTTTTAACATTTCTTCTTAGGAACTGAAACAAATGGCAGAACTACGTTACCTCCTTGAAGTTACGGATACTTTTTCCTCCATGCTTTCAACTGAATTCAACTGATTCTAATTGTTGTGCATTCAGCATTCTATTAGCTCTAAAAGCATCTGGTAGAGAAAAGCAATTCATGGAATTTACACTTAAAGGAACGTTTCTCTGTGCCCAAAGTCACGGAGCAGTGATTTATTCTATGGATAGAAGTACTCTAGTTTTTAAATGTGTTGACCCTGTTCTGTTTATCCCACTAAAGAAGGGCATTTTGCCCAACCTTTATATATTTTAAGTACTTTTCTGATCTGATGTTTGAATTAGTCTACATAATGGCTGCAAAATGCTAACTTATCATTCCATATAATAACTACTTGGCGTGTGGGTTAGAATGGTCCTTTGTGCTAATTTCCCACTGAATTTAAATGAAGACATCTGAAAGGATAATTTGAGCTTTTGATGGAGAAAACGGACGCTGCTTTGCTAAGAGAGAGAAAAATAAAGCCACAGTTACTTTCTTTGCTATCATTTTTGTGGGACTGATGCATCCCTTCAGGGTGAGGGGCTGGGACCAGTCAGGATGTGACACGACCATTACTATGCTGCACACATTCATCAGAATGAGTTCCTCTCCACATCTTACTGAGATCTATTAGGAAAGGATTCATCTCTAACTTCAACGTCTTTCAGGGACAAATCTTTCTGCTTTTACTGGTTCTCCATCCCACCACTGCAGTATTGTAACCTTCTGACTTTCAGACAAACATGGGATGGTTGTCAGGGTCACTTTCACAAAAGCCTGTTTTCCATAATATCTAAACCAGCTCAGAAGTGCAAAGACCAAATGAACTTGCTGGCAAGTTCACTTCCTGCCCATCTTTTTGCAGATAATTGTCACATTTTACTTAGGCTTCGCAAAAAGAAAAGTAGGAAAAAGGCTTTATTGTGACACTGAGGCTTGAAAACACCCATCAATGATTTGTCTTATAGTTACAAGACAACTTTGAAGTTGTGGCAGCTTGGAAAAACCAGCCTGACAAGCACACTCACTTCCCCTGTTTCTTTAAAACTCCTTGAGCATATAAGGGAAATTTAAAGTGAAGAAAGCAACTCAAGCACAAGCACTTTTTGTTCCCAGCACACAAATTCTTCTCGTCCCTGTGACTGGAATCCCCATTTTTGCCTCTGACCGATGCATCAGACGGAGCAGCGTTAGCACCCATGTAAATCAATAAGCACTGTCAGTTTCAGTCTGTCAGGGCAATTTGTAAGCTTTTTCAAGTGGACATCCTAGAGGATATAGATGGTGTAACCTACAGCCGTCCCTACAGCTGGAAGGTTTCTGCCTTGGGCCATTCACACTGCCACAATTCCTATTCGTATTAGGGAAAAAAAGTTATTTTCAGTAGAATTGCCGTAAAAGAAAAGGAAAAAATAATTAAGCCTTGTATTGAGAACTAAGGAATTAAAAATTTCCATATAGAAGTAACTGCAGTGCTGTGCAAGTAGGACTAGGTTTTTCTTTACCTGGATAAAAACCACAAGGAGAACACTCACCTCCCTCTAAGGTTAAACTGTTCTTACAAAAGATTTGTTTCAAGCTTTGAATTTAAGCACAAAAGCTCTATGAACACGCTCCAAACATGCAGACAGTTTACCATGCATTAGCAGAGACGATCCTCAGCTTCACCAGACCAACATTTTTCTGAGCAAATGGGGTTTTACTAAGCAAGGAGCACCCTGTATTTCAAACACTCCCCTTCAAGAGAGTGCAAAAATCACTGCACAGCAAAAAAGAAAAAAAAAAAAACCACATCGGCTGATGCTGAAGATCCCAAACTTCCACAAGTCAGGGTTCAATCCCACACGACTGGCTTTGTGCAAAGTGCTGATGTGTGGTCACTCACCTTACAGGGGACGGGAATCTGGAGGGCTGTCCAGGCTGTTCTGTAGTCTGTAGCACCCCGGTCTGCGGATACTTTCCCAAGCCAGAAGAGCCATTCACATTCCCTCTGCCTTCCCAGCCTCATTCACTGCTCTCAGGGCTCAGCTAGCTGCACTGACTCACAGAAATCAAGCTCCCTCAGGGTCCTAGTGCTGTAAACGTGTGGGAGCTGCACAGACTCGTAGGAATTCTGCTGCTGGCTTGGTGCCTAGCCCGTGCAGTGATGGACAGATGTGCAGTGAAAGTTTGAAAGCATGCACTGGTTGTATGACTGCATGCATAATAGCAAGAAAAGCCTCCGACTTCCTGGTTCCACTGTCAAGGGCTGACACTCTTTAAGGGTGCTTTTTTTTTTTTTTCCTCCAGGTCTTCAGCATTTCTACTTTGCATCGTAATCCCTGAGCTCAAATTAAAGAAACTCCGGGCTCTGTAATTAACGGGCCCTTTTCAAATTCATCTCTGGAGCCCTTTACTGATGTCATCTGTCGATAAACAAACCTGAAGGAACGCTAACAGTTAACTGGGGAAGCAGTGCACTGGGTTGCCTGCAGAAGTCCCCACTATTGGCCCTCTTTAACAGGGCTCAGCCAAACACAGCTCAAGAGTAGCAAAGAAATACTTGATCCTGACTTGGGGCAGAGGAAAAGATTATGTAAAATCCCTTCTAGCCATAATATTCCGTGTTTAACATGCTTACCTTAAGCAGTACAGAGAGATGGAAATGTTTTCCATTATTTTTTATGAAGGAGGATTAAGCACTCGCAGCAAGGAAACAGTGGTGTGTTTTAAGCACTGATAAACAACAGAAGGAATACAAACGTGAAGAACTACAGAAGGCAGTTGGCTAACTACACTGAGAACTGCAAGACAGCCACCTGGGATCTCACCTGGAAATCAATCATCATTTAGCCTTTGTGATTGCACGGAGAAGCAACAAAAATTACTTGGATGTCCTCCCCGGAAAATAAGAACATTGCATTTTCTCAGTGTGGCAATAATCAAACATCTTTCCATTCCACCCAGAAGAGGGCAGCCATCCAGAGACACTTATCCCTACAATCTTTTGGACAAGGGAAAAAAAAAAACCCACCAACACGTGGAAGATAATACAGAAAGGTGTGAAGCAAGAGGAAAAACAGCTTTGAGATCATGGTGTTTCTTACCTGCCACATGGATACGTTCTTTTTTGAGCGTGTACCAAGCAGATCTTCACATCTTTTAAGTTTAATAAGACAATTCTTATTCCTTTCTCATGGTGCCAAATATAACAGAGGCTTCAGCGCTGGACTCTAAAGCAGTGTCCTTTTAAAATGGCCTGAATTATCTTTAAAGGAATTCTCTCTATAAAATGATTAATGCAAGTGCAAGAACTACCAGCCCAGTTTGCCAGAATTACGCAGCTCAAATTGCTCTGTTTTTCTAGAAGAAAAATGCTTTCCACACACTGTGCAAGTCACAGGCCAAAGCGTGATGCCTTCATTTGCACAGACAGCCATCAGAGTTTGGGAAAGCGTTGCCTGAAAACTTGACCTCAGAATTTGGCCTTAGCTTCATATTTCACTGCAGAAATGCCAAACTGTTCTTGTGTTGAGTGAGCATTTTGTCGCACTTATTTCTTAGAATACACACAGATGAGGGCTTTGTGCTGCAGCATTTGAAGGAGCGTTGCAGCCCATGGTGGCTGCAGCAAACAGCATCAAAACAGACATTAATGCTCAGCATCCCTACAATAGATTTCTCGGAAAAGCTGCCTTTTTCTTAAGAGCGTGGCCACAAAAGCCCTTTGGGGCACTGTAACAATAACAGACCATATTTGTACTTAATCAGTTGCATTATTTCTGTCTGAAGAAACACTCCTTTTGCACCCTATTCTTCTACCTCCCGAGTTCACACCAGCAAAGAAAGCTGCAGCAGTCTCTGGGATAAAGCACTGGCACACATTCTCTGCTTTTATGTTCCCACATACCCCAAACAAACACCATTTTAGCTTCTGGAATAGGTGTGGTGCTACAGGCACGCTGCATGTGCTTAATTCCAGGTGGACTGCTATAGGCAGAGCCCAGGGGCTGAAAGCATGGCACAGAGGTCACATCTTCTCCTCCTAGCAGTGCTTTGAAACAGATTTAAGTTTTATCACACGCACGTTTTCTTTTATCCTCTGTGAGCTGAGGATTCTCTTGCTTTGACAAGCTGCTGCATGAAAGGTGAAGGATAGTGATGTCAGGCTGCATAAGGGAAGGTGTGCTCTGGAATCAGAGGGGAAACTCTTTATATAGCATTATGCGAGCACAGAACTCGTGAATCCTGGTTCTCTGCAGGTTTGCATCCACTTATTTCTCTGCCTTTACTGCAATGGTTCCAAGTCCCCATGGCATCTTGTATAAGCTTCTTTAAACCATATTCCCGCTAAGATTACATGAATTCAGCAGTACTGCCATACAGCACAGAAACATTCTGCATTTCAGAGAAACAAGAGAACTCACACCAAAATGAGGAGCATCACCACTGAGAGCTACAAACACAGGTAAAGCATTTTGTGCTTTGCTGACCCTGGGGCTGAGGTAAGCACTGACCTAAGCTCTCAGCAGCAGCTGTGCATTGCCATAGCCTTGTCTTCCTGCCACGTCAGCACCTGGGAGGACTCACAGGCTATGAAAATTATGCCCTGTGCCTCCATGGTATGTTCAGTGTTGTAAGCAGGCTTGAGGGCTGTAGGGGCATTTCTCCTGGAGTTGGTGTCTTCGTGCTGCTGAAAGCATGTCAGGGAAGATGTTTGAGAAGAAGCCCAAGGAAGGTGCTTGAGAAGCAGCAGCTAGGCTTTTCGTCCTGCTCAGAAAGGTGCAAAACAGCTGCTGGCAGGCTCCAGGCAATGCCGGAGTGCTCACAAGTAGACCGGTAGTGATGCACAAAAAGATCTAAACTCACCCAGCTGGTGGAAAGTACCTCTGGCAATGCAGCACTCCTCAGGAAGCAGCCCAGGATGAGGGCCAGGATGATTCTGCCTTGGGTTCAGCCCTTCTGGGCACATGGGAGAGCACAGGTGCAAACAATGCACCTTAGGCCAACAGCACCCCTTCACCAGGTGCTCAATCACCAGTGCAGGGATTCCGCTGCTCTTTTCCATTTAGAACCAATGCTCTATGAAGAAAAAAAAGCTGCCAAAAATATAAGCAGTTCTTCTGATTATTTCTGAAATCTTTATGGCTGTGGAAGTAACACAGGTGGGAGCAGCTGTTTTTCCTCCAACCTTGCCACCTTACAGAGCAGTCAGGGTGCTGAGAGAGGGACTCACAAGTTCAAGTGGTGAGAGATACTGAGGAATGGGATGAGGATAACGACACTTTTTTCTTCCAACACACTTATATACATCTGTATTTGTGTGTGCAGACGTAATACATCCTTGTAATATTAAGTCCCTGTGTGACAAAGATGTTTCCAAATGCTGGGAAGTGCTTAGATGTGAGTGCAAGAAGAGTTTCAAGCATCTCAAGCGAAGTATTCAAAGCGGCAGTGTTTGTTTTACCTAAAGGAAAAATTATCAGTTTTAAAAATGCCTAGAAAACACAGCTATCTTGTGTAAACTTGTCTGAGAGTTCTTGTCCTGGGGCTAAAGTGGATGTACAGTGATAGTAAATATTTCCCGTTTTACTTACCTGGAGGGAACTCGTCCCCGTTGCCAGATTTGTGTTAATCAAGAGGTGAACAGGAATTGTCATAATGCAAGTTCTTTCCTTGTGTTAGTTACAAAAAAATATTTTTTTTTAACCACAATAATCTCGTGGTTTATTGTGTCTTGCTTTGTGTATCTTTGTAGTACTGTGTGTATGGCAGAAGTTACTGGAAAAAAAGCAGAAGAGTCACTGGCGGGTTATGGATAAATAGGTCAGACAAACAATTACTGACTGCAGACTCTTGGCTGTTTCAGCTGTATGGCTCCTCCACTGGATCGATAATGCACAGAATGCAGCACATTGGAAAATTGATTTGCACACAATACATTTCTAATACACTGCAATTCAAACCAAGCGGTGATGAGAAGCGTTGATTTGTGGTGAATTAGGGCTGTGATCTGTGCTAATCCTTTCTTTCTCTTTTAGTTGGCTGTGTAATTAAAACATCTCAGAAGCCTGAGCCTACTGAAACCAGAATGTCTTGATTGGCAAGTGCTGGTATACAGACACAGGATGTAACTCTAATGGAAGCAACACATAGACCAAGCGGAGCTATGAGATAAACATGATGTTACTCTTCAGACTCAGCAGAGATTTTGCCTCATGGTTGTTTGAAAGAATGCAGTAACTCCAAACGTTTCTGGAATATGCAGCGTGCACTTGTGTTGGAATACCTTCCGACTCAGCTACTGCTTTGAAAGGAGGGTCAAATAAGAGCATATGTGCTCTTTGCAGTCTTAAATGTGACATGAATTTTGAGGACTAGCACTCAGATGCCTATTCCCTATATTCTTCTGTAAGAGCTGAAAAGTTGTAAGATATCCTGCTTTGTAGCTGCACAGCTTTTTCCAGGATGTGGCAAAGATTGATACAGCCTGATTCCTGCACTTGGCTGAAGCAGGGCTGGATTGGAATCTGAAGTCTCTTTGGAAACCATGAAGGACTTGTCAGACAGAGCTCACTAGCTGTGGACTTCTATACAAGGTCTCTCTCTCTCTTTCCATGAAAAAAAAACCTCCCTGGATGCCATTTTCAAGGAACACACACGGTCTGGTGTGCTGTTAACGTTCACCTCCAGGACAGGAGCATCTCAAGAACTGGTCAAATACGTATTGGTTTGTTTCTGAGTGGGTGTAGAATCATAGAATGGTGTGGGTTGGAAGCAACCATTAAGATCATGCAGTTCCAACCCCTCTGCTACAAGCAGGGACACCTCCCATAGCCCAGGCTGCTCACAGCCCCATCCAGCCCGGCCTCGAATGCTTCCAGGGAAGAGGCATTCACAGCCTCTCTGGGCAACCAGTTCCAGAGTCTCACCACCCTCTCAGTAAAGAATTTTTTCCTAATACCTAGTCTACATCTACCCTCTTCCAGGCTAAAAGCATTTCCATGTAAAACCATATGTGCTGAAAACGCAGTGCTAGCATCAATCCTTGTGGGATCCGCAGAGTGTGACAGGTATATCCTCTCCTTGGGGGGGGCACTGACACTGTCAGTGGAGCTCATACTTGGTTGAAGACTCATTCACCCAATGTCAGCTTGCAATAAGAACATTTGTCAGCAGGTTTGGACGTATTACCTGTTACTAGATAGCAAAGTTATCATGTGCTGACTTCCTGACAAGCTTTTACTTGCAGCACTGTTCCTCTGCTTCCTGCAGAGGAATTGGATACAGAGGAATCGACTGTGGCACAGGATGATTCTTCTGTTTGATCTGTGAAATGGGTCTCGTATTCTCTCCTCTCTACTATTTTCCTTCTGTTCTCTAACAGAAACTATTTCAGTGCCCACCTATGGCTGGCTGCAGCTTCTGCATCTGACTTTCAAAACTATCTACAGGAGGTGCAAAAATGTAATGAGAAATCCTGTTATGAAATGGGGAACGTAGGCTAAACATAAAACTTGGAATGAGTTGTGTTTGACTATTAAGGGTAGAAGCCTTGGCTGGTGGGACATTCTAAAATAGCTTAGAGAATGTGCTCTGTTGGAAGGATCTTGCCCTCACATTGAAGACTTCAAAGGATGGACTTGCTTTTCACTATTTCTTTATCTATTTCTTTTCTGATATCTTCTTGCCCTTAGTGGTAAATTTTAAAGAGACTTTGAGGAAAGGCTAAAAAGAAGTGCAAATAATTGCATTTAGAGCAATGCTGTAGAAACATTTCATTTTATACTTGTCTTCCAGGACCCGAGCTCTCTATTGTGTGACAACAATAGAAATGGTAGAAGTGTAAAAAGCTGGACTCCCTGCCAGCGTTACAACTTGTCGTTACTACTAAAAAAGGCAGTGAGCTGGGAGGGTATATCAAAGAATGAATCACTCCACACTTGCCTCGTTTCTTGCACTTGTTTTCCACGCATTTTTTGCTGATCACTGTTGGATACGTAGGTCCAAGCCAAAAGCACGTTTGGATTGAGCCCGTGTGGGAGTACTTATGTGTGCTAAGTTGTCCTGCAGTGAGGTGCGTGGTTCTCTGCGTAAGAAATGGAATGAAGGTGCAGCTTTTCAGTTTCACCATGAGGAAAACCAGGTATGGAGTCAACTTCTAGCAGCACTGCAAAGCTCAGCACAGCGTTTTTCTTTCTTCCGGTGATACAAAGATTGTCTCCACCGTGATTTCCACCACTGCGTTGCTGGATAAATCAGCTGTTGTAAAATTCAGATCCTTCAGCCTTCGTTAGCAGCGAAGTGAAGCTTCCGGCTAACTCACTTTTATGTGTCCTCTACTTTCCTGCCTTGTGCTGGTCTACGTAAATAATACTATTTTCAGACCTCTGGCAGGAAGAGAGAGACTCTAGGGAAAATATACCCTGATGGGGCAAATCAGGATAACGGCACAAGTCTTGTAAATGGTATCAGCTCTGCTTTTTAGGGACACTTTCACAATATCCCTTCCCCTCCCTTGGTTAAGAGACCCAACGGTAGTGCCAGCAGACTTGCAGTACTACAAACAGAAACTACCATCTGTGAAAGTCAACCATACAAATCGAAATGCAGGTTTATGGCATGGAGCATTAGCATGATTTGAAAATGCTCGCTGCATGCACAGAACAAATAAAACCAAGTTGGGTTTGAAGAAAGCAGAGTTTACTCTGGGACACAGTGTTCAGTGTTTGCAGATCATTGGACAGCTCAGTCTAGTACAGATCATGCCTTTTTATGGGGACATTCCAGCTCCAAAGAAAGCAAATTCTTCTGAAACACATTGTCTTAGTTAAACTTTTAATATGTTTGGGTATTGCTAGCAGCAGCTTTATATAATACAGTCTTGTAGTGCTCAACAAAGACCAAAAAAAAAACAACCAACCCGTATTCTATGTGCTATTGAACAACAGGAAATACAGCCAATGAGAATATATTACTGTTGTGAGATTTGCACAGCATTTCACACCTGGAATTGGGATGAATAACAAACAAGAAAGTGGACATCATCTGCATCCTCTCTTGTAGTATACCCGTGATACCTGGTACTTGGAACCAAACCAAGTCACTTACTGAAAGTCCTTTAAAATCACATTCATTTTGCCTTCTGTTAAGTTTTCGTTAAATTCTACACACGTATTTCATGTCCTTTTTTTTTAACTTTAATACACTACTTAACAACACTGAAAAATATCTGCAGTACACAGAATAGCACAGCATAGAATAGAAAAGAAAGTAATAGTTCAGCTGGAAGGGACCTTTAAAGATCATTGAGCCCAACAGGCTGCCCACTTCACTTACTGTTTAGAAAACTGCAGGTAATACTGCTGGAGGTCTTGCCTCATTTCTTCTCTCTAGCATCCTGAAAAACCACTCAGTACTGCTGGTGGACAAGTAGTTGCTTTGTAAGTAGTGTCACGTGTGGCTTCTGCAAGAATATCCATGTTGTGGAGTGCTAAAGGCTTGGATCCACGTTGAGTTCCTGCCATTCTTCTGTGTGCCTTGGCACTGCTGTCCTTGCAATGCTGTGATCCGTTTGAAATGCTGAACCACATCGTGTCTGAAAACTATTTCTTGTTATGCAAGAAGGGAGGGTTGGTATTTTGGGTTTTCCTCTTCTTGCTGTTCTCCTCAGGACATTCAATTACAGTTTTATGATGTATTTGTGATTCTGTAAGGCCTTTCAAAATTTGTGTCATTTCACATGCAAGCCATCAGATGGGTAAAGTCATTCTGCTTGAAAATTAACGAAGCATTACTTTATTAAGAGCTGATGTCAAACTTATACATGCTTATTATTTCTAACATGGTGTCCAGGTTATCTAATGGGATATTAAGAGTGCCTGCCTATTCTTCAGCTCTAATCTTGTTTTTGTGGGCCCAAATTCATTGTACAAGTGTTGTGATCAATGTGAAAAGTTGTGTGCGCTCCTTTTTCCTTTCCCATGTGTTTTCTGTTTACACAGAGAGCCTTTCAGTTTCTTAGCCATTTGTACTTTTGCAGAAGCATAGAGCACAGCTGACATTCCTTCCTTTTGGAAAGAAGCTGTGTCTTTGTGCCATATCTGCTAAATAGGAAGGAGCATTTACCTGCAGTCTGCATGGAACACTGAAGCACAGGGAGAAATTGAACTACAATTTGTCATCCACATTCTTTGAGGATGTCTGTAAATCTCAGCTGCTTAAAGGCATTCACCAGGTAAAGCAGGAAGAACTGTTTTCTCAAGGTGATGGAGAACACTCTTCCTTGACTGAAGCTTAAATGTTGGGAAAAAAGAAGATGTGAAGATCCAGCACTGGAGTGAAAATGAACAGTTAATATCTATTCTTAAATCTCTGCCTTTCTCTTAGAATTATTCTTAGTGTGGCAGTGCCTTTAGGTGTCCAGAATGTAAATTTTTGGCAATTGCCAAGTGCGCTGATGAGAGACTGCAGACCAAGCTCTACTCTGATTGACACTGAAAGCTTTTGTGATTGGCAGCAACTTGTCCCCCTCGTATGTTTCTTCTGTGACTTCTGTGTCAAGAGTGAATTCTTCAAAACCTCCAGTTTCCTTAAAATTTTAACCTGCTTGCTGGGAACAAGAAAATTTCCCTTTCCCAGTATTCTTCTTTTCACATTGCTCTTACTGCAGGGAAGAACTGCCCGAAAAGAAGAAAAAAACAAAGCACAACAACAACAACCAAAAAAAAAAAAAAAAAAGAAGAAAAAAAAAAACCAACAAAAACCACAACCTTCATTCCAGAGTCAAATTTGCAATGAGAATCTTGGAGTCTATTTTTGTCCAATACCATTTGGACAAAATTCAAGAATTTGATTTTTCCCATTGCTTTACTTTGTACTCCAGTTGACTCTGAAAGCACGGCCTGAAACGCTGAACCACAAAATTCAATTAAAACACTGGGAGTAAACAGGGAGGAGAAATCAATGAGTGGATTATTCTATCAGCTGCTGTTCCCATGATCTTTCTAATCTTATGCTGCACTACTAGAAGGGCTGTTGGGAAGCGGAGGCATCGTAAAATCAGATCAAACAGCTTCAAGCTCTGAGCACATAGAAGAAAATTAGATCGATAGCATGAGCCTATTTCTTTATTTGCTTGTAAGCAGCTGGACTGCTGAATCTATCCATAGTGTGCGGGCTGATCTGTTTTTTAATCCTTCTTAGCCTCACTATGAAGTTAAACTGCAGTTCTTGGAACAAACCTAAATCAGTGCAGATGCCAGGCTCCTCAGGTGTGTGTTCACTGCTGCTATATGCATCCGGTAATGAATTAAGACATTTGGAAAAGAAATGTTGATTAAGCACAAAATTCCATCTGCATCTATTGAAAATTTCAGGCAGGAGGGAAATGTTGTAAAATTGCCATATTTACCACTTGCTCCTACCGTTGTCTGCTGGCACTTTGGGCTCCCAGCACAAGAAAGACGTGGAGCAGTTTTAGACTAAAAGAGGGGAGATTGATGTTAGATGGGAGGAGGGGATTCTTCACTCAGAAAATGGTGAAGCCCTGGCATTGCTGCACAGAGCTGGGGCTGCAACATCCCTGGAGGTGCCCAAGGCCACGTTGGATGGGCATTGGCAGCCTGAGCTGGCGAGAAGCAATCAACCCACAGCAGGTCCTCTTGGTAAAAAAAAAAGACTTCTTTATATAGATTGTCAGTCTTCATTTTGGAAAGCAACGAGCAGAACGTACTTTTATTTATGTCTCGTGTCACTGATTCTTTTAGATTGGTTTACTGTGGAATACAGGTGATGTACGCTTCTGCAGATAGTCCTAAACAATGGAATGGTCAGAGCAATGCAGGAAAAAGGGATTGCTGGTGACTTCATTCCAAAAACTCTTACCTGCATTGTGCTGCAGAGCCACAGACTTCATACGCCTTTGGTGATAAACAAAGGGAGACATTTCACTCTAGAAAATGCAATTCAGCTTCTGTGTTTACCTGGAAGAAGTGTTACATCATAATAAGTGTTTTCTGGTTTTACATCACTAGCTCCAGTCCTTCATCTCCACTATAATCTTGATCTCTTTGAAAATTAGTAGTTTCTAATTGGATTCAAGTGATAGATACCAATCAGGTGGAAGTTGATAAGTATTTGCAATATGAGACACGTTATATCGTGATGTTCTTCAACCAGAGACCCTCATGTGAACTCAGAAAGTATGGCAAGGAGAGTAGTATCGTCTGTTTCCAGCAATATTTGGCATAACAGCATTGCTCAGGATCGTTTCAATGGTCTCCTGACCATTCATCATAGGAGTGCATTGCCTCTCATAGGCACCTACGAGCTGCCATAAACACGTCTTCCTTTCTGAACTTCCTTCAAATACAATTATTTGTGTGGCAGAGAGGGACTTGGAAAATGCTCTGTGCAGTAGCCACAGGAGCTGATCTGCCACTGAGTAGGCAGGTGGCCAACTGAATGCACAGGCATACATGCAGACAGCTGAAAGGACAGATGTATCAAATCAGATTTATGAGGTCAGTTTTCCCAGCCAATAAAGCCCAGATTGCTGTCTGACCTGTTATAACCTTCCTGTGTTTAAATGAATGTGAAACAGATAATCCAGCCTTTGGCGGAGACAACGCTGATAGAATGCAAACATTATTTCTGTAGCCACATAAGATTGTTTTTCTAATTCAGCACAAAGTGTTGGGTTGAAGATCTTTAAAGAGTTCACAGTATTTTTATACTGCTTGTGTGTGAACAAAAATTTTCTCAGTCCAAGGGAAGGGGCAGAGTACACTTGTTTAGTAGCTTACTGCAAAAAATAAATATACATCTTCCTATAATGCAGCAATGGCAGATATGCTCTGAGCAGACATGCAAATTGCATCTGCTCTTCAAACGGGAAAATGAACCCATCTCATTGTGAGAAACGTGGACAAGATGCCAATGAAAGTTTCATGGAAGCATGGTGGGAGAGTAAACGATATCCTTCTCTGCAAATTGGAGAGGTGTGGATTTGATGGGTGGACGGTTCAGTGGATGAAGCACCAGCTGCAGGACTGAATCCAGAGAGTGCTGATCAATGGCTCCATGTCTGGAAGGACATCAGTGAGGAGTGGTGTCCCCCAGGAGTCAGTGCTTTAATATCTTTGGGGCCAATATGCTTTAATATCTTCATCGATGACGTTGACAGTGGAGTTGAATGCACCCTCAGCAAGTGTGCTGATGACACCAAGCTGTGGAGTGTGGTTGACACACCTGAGGGATGGGATGCCATCCAGAGGGACCTAAACAGGCTGAGCAGTGGGCCCAGGAGAACCTCATGAGGTTCAACAACTCCATGTGCAATGCCCTGCAACTGGGTCGGAGCAGCTTCCACTATCAATACAAGCTGGGGGTGTAAGGATGGAGCACAGCCCTGACAAAAAAGAACCATGCATGGTGATAACTGAACATCTTATCCTTCCACACTATCCCACTAAAATTAAATGGCAATATTTCATTATGATGGTGTTGTTTAGCTCCTTGAATAAAAAAAAGTTGCATTTCTTCCTTTCTTTTTTTTTTCCCAGTAAAATAAACATTTTTTTTATTCTGTAAAATTCTTTTTCTCAGCAAATGGGTCTAAATTCTTTCAATATTGTTGTTTGAATCTTTATTTTTTTTTATCCTATGGGAAAAAATGCAAATTACAATACGAACGTTATATGCAGGACACTTCAAGAAGATACTGAAACTGAAAAGTAAAAATAACTTTCTGATGGGAATATATTAAATAACATTGAACATAAAGGCTCATTGGCAGTGTCAATTGCCAGCTGCAAAAACATACAGTATTAGGATGGGAAACCTACTACGAAGAAGCAGGCACTTGGGAAGAGCACATTAGTAAAAATGCTATTTTTATTTAAAGGTTTGTACAGTCAAAGTTCATCTTTCAGTGTTTTTTAAAGATTAGAATTTCAATGACTTTAAAGCTCTAGGACCCACACAGCCCTGGGGCCGCTGTCCTCGCAGGGACTGAATGAGAAGAAATTAATTCGTTGTGTATCAAATCTTATGCGTGTTTTTGGACTTCATGAGCTACTTCTGTTCTCTCTTTTTTATTTCTGTTTTTGCTTTGTGTTGTTGAACTGCAGAAATAATAATAATAGATAATTGGCGCCTTAACTAAGTAGTTAAAGATTGTTACAGAAAGTAAGCCACGCTGGAAGCCATTATAGAAGGTGAACAGCACAGAGAGATACTCAGATTTTGAATTTTACAAAGCTGACACTGAAGCGAAACGTTCACCACGGCACCATCGCAGTCAAAAAGCATCACTTCCCAAAACTGCACCTTGTCCACTTCTGTTGCATTTTATCCATTGCGGAGGATGGTTTTGTCTGACATCAGAAACACTTTCACAGCCCTCCTGCTGTGAGAAGGCAGACTCAGACAAGTTGTCTCTTGCTTTCCTTTCTCGTGCTGGAAGTTGTGACAGATTCTTCACCTAAACTTGTATTTTCCTTCGCCAGCTGCAAAAAAATGGCTTCCAATGCTCCTCTTTGGTAGAGCCGTCAGGTGGGGCTCTTGCCAGAAGAAGGAATTCTGGTTGTTTATTCTAAGAGCTTTCTGGCATTTATAGAGATGCTAAATTGAAGGCTTTCCAGCACTTACAAAACATGTGTTTTTGTTAGTAATTACAGCTGTTTGTGTGCATTTCTTGGGCTGTGCATTACAGCAGATGCTTTCAGAAGACGATGTTCTTTCTAGGTGCCATCTCAAAGTAAATCAGCATTACAGGAAGCTTTTTAAAGTCAGATGTGGCTCTGTATAGTTTTCCCTCTCAATAGGCAACACCTGATAAATGGCTGCACCCTATTACATAACTTCCAGTCTTTCAAATAAGTTTCCATTAACCCAGGTATCAAAACGGAGCTACCATTTCCTCCTGCTCATTTCCTCACCTCTGACATTCTTAAGAACATTTCTCAGTTTAGCACTGAGTGTATTACAGTGGGAGTGTTTGCAGAGTAAATGAGTGACATGGTGTTTGCCTCAGCTAACAAAAAAGCAAGCAGTGTGTGTCTCATTTAAATTTAATCTTGACCCCAGGACATAAACCTCAACGTCTGTTGCCCTGGCCTGAGTTTGCCTACCCCAGATGACTGTAGATGTTACATGGATAATATTGCATTTAGCATCTTACCACATGTTTTGTGTCTTTTTGTGGTACCCTGATAACCTTTTGCATGACGTAGAAGTTTTGCTCCAATTTATTTACACTATTCTGTGCTATCTGCCAAAGGCACAGAGGTCAGCCTGTCTCCATAGTAGTTTATGTTGAGAGCATCGAATCTTGTCTTTTTTTTTTGGTGGAGGAAGCACTACAAAGAAGCACTGCTTAATCCTTAGAGATGACTTACTTTATAGATCTGACCTTATTCTTTTCCCTCTTCCCTACCCTTCCCAGATGCTTCATTTGCTCACATTAACAAGTCAGTTACACACTGGTGAAAAGACTCTCGTTCTAGCATGGATTGGTTCACACATATGAAACTTAGTGCCTGCTCAAAGGCCTGCCAAGTGGACTTTGGATGCTAAGGATATTTGGTATGTAGGCAGAACTACACAAAATATTGCAGTTTTCAGACTTCAGGGCCCAGTTCTACTTCAGGGAGATGGATGGCATGACTGTCTTTGGACTCCATGGCAGGCAGGTAGGCTTCCAGATCACTGCAAGGCTTCCAGGAATTTACCACAGCTTGTACTTATTAATGTTTCTTACATTGACTGACAACAGTGGTGTAAACTGGCATAACGAGAAAAGAAATGATAACATTCAATCTTCTGGGGCTGCTTCTGTCCCAGAACATTTCTCATGGTAGAAAGAGCAAGTGTTTAGAATGTGGTGCGTCTGCTTCACCAAGAGAAACAAAAAAAGAGTTGTTTTAGCAAGCTTTAGCTAGAGGCTGAGTTTCTGGCATCTTGGAAGAGAATGGGAAGTAAATCCTGTACAGCTGGGAAAAGATTCAGTGTGAGCTTCTGTGTGAGAAGGATTTGTACTGCAAAGGAAAAAGAGCTTCTGTCCTTTATCTTTTGTGCTTGTGGTTGCAGTTATTCCATTAATTTGATGATGTAAATGTTAAGCACATGGCGAAGATGACTTCAGAAGTCTGACCTTTCAATTCTCTTATTTCCCTTCCTTCAGCTGAACGGGGGGAGGTAGTTATGGAATTGACAACAGACCCTGAGAGGAGCAGATCAGAAGAAGGTGATAGGACGCAAATGTCAGACTTCAACAAATTAATCAACAAATTAATCCCAGGATGGTCACCCAGATGTGTTTGTAACAGATAATCTAAATACAAACATAACGTTCTAATCTCTGCCATGGTGACTCAGTAACAGATGCTAAATGGATCCACATTAACCTTAAGGCAAAGCATCAGCATCTGTTGCATAAACGTTTAAGACAATATGTTTAACACAATATTTTGAAGGATTACTTTTTTTTTCTTTTCTTTTTTTTTTTTTACAATTACAACCACATTTCACAACACTCAACTGTCCTTTGAAATACCTAAAAGAGCAGGAAGCAGTGTACAACATGGAACAACTAAGTAAGTTAAGGACAGTGAAACTGGTGTGCAGCATTCTGTGGTTCCCTTTGGATGCTGTTTTTGGTAAAAGAGAAATCTTTGATGATGAGAGTACACCTTTGGTTCTTCAAACGTTATTAAATTGAAATACAGACATAGACTCGTAGGATGGCTTGGGTTGGAAGGGACCCCAAGGATCATCAAGTTCCAGCCCCCCTGCTACAGGCAGGGCCACCAACCTCCAGATCTGGTCCTAGCCCAGGCTGTCCAAACAAAGCATAGAATGGCATTTTCCTTCTGCTAAATTAAGCTGCAGTGTAAGGGATCACCTGGTACAACTTTTGACAGACTGGTGTATTTTAGATATAGAATCGTAGAATGGTTTAGGTTGAAGTGGACCTTAAATCCATACTGCATTAGCAAATTATTTCCCAGATGGGAACGAATCCCATATAGCCCTTAAAGCAGTGTAAGCTGATCCATCTCAGTAACATTTATTTTCAGATAGTGTCATTGTTTCACTTTTATTGATTGTTTTCAAATTTCAGGCTTTAATTATGCCAGGATGGTTAATCTGTAGGCTCAGGGGGTTAATGCCTGATAAGAAATTCTTCAAACAAGGTGAAAGAAACCCAAATTTCAGCTGGGGCGAGGCAGGGGACAGGGAAGATAAGGCATGACTGAACAACACAGAGCAGAAATTGATGCTAATTCAAATACCAAACAAAACCACGGCAGAAAGTTCTCAGACAGACTCCCAGAGGACATAACTACCAAATAAGTACTAAGGAATCTTGGGCACAAAGAGGTCCTATAAAAATTGGATCCTGCTGAAAATATCACCTCCCACCCAATCCAAATAATAGGGGGCATTCTAATATGGTCTTTTATATTCAAAATATTTTACATAAAGAGCTAGATTCAAAGTCCAGAAAGATCAGAGAGCAGAGTCTGGATGCCGTATTTAAAACAGCGATGTGGATAAAACTCTGTGCATCACCTGTGCTATCAGCTGTAATCTTAACCCTTTTGTTTTAAAATTAATTAAGTCTCTAGAAACAGAGGTGCAGAAGTCTTGGAAGGGCTCAGCTGTTCAGTACGTACAGCCATGAGGCTCTGAAATGAAATGGTTGTTACAGCAATAAGGCTCCTTAAAGACTTCGGAAAAAAATCCAATTCCCAATGAGCTTTCAGGTATGCACAAACTTCATTTTCACTTGTGTTTTTTTTTCTTCTAGTTCCAGGTAGAATTTCAAGTAAATTTCATTTGTCCTTAGTGTGATGTCTCCATGACCTGAACTTACTCTGGTGACAGGTAACCTTTAAGTATTGTTACTGTATAACCCACGACTGTATACAGTAGTGCATGTTGGTCTTGCTAAACCATTTAATTATGAAGTTCTACAAGTGATGTAACTATGATAACTTCAGCACATTCTGCTTGACCAAACTTCCATGTTCTACATCTCTTCTGCGTAATTGAATTATAGGACTGCAGTATAGTGAGGCTGTCCAACAATGAAAGCATTTAGTATTGCAGACAGAGCAGGGAAGCAGTTAGTACTGCAGACAGAGCAGGGAAGAAGCTATCCTGTTATCTTGTTTGCTTGGAGTAAGTCAGTATGGGGTTTTTTTTCAGTCTGAAGTGACATCAAAATCATTCAAAAGTCACATATTTCAGAAAGCACAGTTCAGTACTGAAAGGACTGTTGTGATATGTGAAAGCAGAGGTCCCTGTACACTGCAGGGATGGGTTTAGGAGGCGGGCAGCAAGATATGAAGAGAGTCTGATTAGAATTGTTTTGGGTCATGAGAAACATAGCAAAGGTAATGCTGGTGTGCTTTCTACACCAGGAGAGCAAAGAGAAGATGACTGTTTCCCTTGTGACAGACAGCTCAGCACTGAACTTCTTGCTGCAGAATGTCACAGGCATGGAAAGTTTGCAGGAGTTCAAGGGAGAACACATTCCTGGAAAGGAAATCCTGAGAGGACTGCTGCTGTCTTCTGATTTAAGAAATTCCTAAAATGCGAGTTTCTGAAGAGTGAGATAATGTTGTGGACCCCATTCATATAATGTGTGTCCTAATCTTATGCATTTCCATGCTTATCCTTTAGTCATTGTTATAGGAAATGAGATATTTAGCTAAGCAGATGTTTGGTATGATTCACCACTTATGTTAAGGCAGTTTGTATTGGATGGAGGTTCAATATTTGCTACATTTACTTGCCACAGTGTAAACTGGAATTTATTACAGAAGGAGATCACAGAATCATAGAATTGATCAGGTTCAAAAAGACCTTAAAGATTGTCAAGTCCAACCACAACCTGACCATCCTACCTAACTGTAACAACAGCTAAATCATGTCCCTGAGCACCACGTCCAGATGGATTTTAAACACATCCAGGGATGGTGACTCCACCACCTCCCTGTGCAGCCCATTCCAGTGCTTAACAACCCTTTCTGTAAAGAAGTTTTTCCTGATATCAATTCAGTTATGGGGATTCAGTTATGGAATTTGTAACTTCTACATTGAAGGAAACAGCTGAACATTTCTTACCATTCCAATATTTTGCCTTTCAGCTCCAAGGGCAAAGCGGAGGAGGAATGCCTTGTGTTGCTTATTTACATCAGGCTCTTAAACCATCCATTCATGGACATTCAGGGCACCAGCACCTAGAGCTGGTGAACAGAGAGCAGCTGGTTATGTGAGATACCTACAGCTGTCACTGCAAGCACAGAAAAAGAGTAAAAGGGTATAGAAAAATAGTAGCTTCAAGGAAAAGTATTGACTTGCATGCAGCCCCAGCCCCAAGCAGGCTTTTCCTTTGTGCTCAGAAGGCATTTTGTGACCAACCTTTCCCTTCCTGTGCTTAACGCATCAGCGGGAAGCAGTTTTACAGCAAATACAGGAGATACTCACAGCATGGAAGCAGCAACTGTGCTGCTGAAAGAACATCAGCATGAATTACAAGGAGTTGCCAAAATGGGATGTTTACTAGAGTTAACTTTAAAAAGGCCTAGGGAATAAAAAGAAACAAATTAATAAATAAAAGTATGTTGCACCAGGTTATTTTTTAAATCTGATTTTTAGTTTATTTGAATTTTCTCCATATTAAGTCATAGAATTGATCAGGTTGGAAAAGACCTTAAAAGACCTTTCACCGACCCTGGAGGTGTTCAAGGAATGTTTGGATTTTGTGTTGAGGGCCGTAGTTTACTGAGTACTATTGGTGACAGGTGGATGGTTGGACTGGATGATCCTGAAGGTCTTTTCCAACCTTGGTGATTCTGTGATTCTGTGATCATCAAGTCCAACCACAACCTGACCATCCTACCCCAACTCCAACAACCCTCCACTAAATCATGTCCCTCAGCACCACATCCAGAGGTTTTTAAACACATCCAGGGATGGTGACTCAACCACCTCCCTGTGCAGCCCATTCCAATGCTTAACAATCCTTTTTATAAAGAAGTTTCTCCTGATATCCAACCTAAACCTCCCCTGGCACAACCTGAGGCCATTTCCTCTCGTCCTGTCACCAGTGAGAAGAAACCAGCCCTGCTCTACAGCAATCACCTTTCAGGTATTTGAGGTATTTATCAACTGCACCCTGTTCTGTGGTGATCCACAATTAGGAAAAAAAAGAAACCAAAAAACCAAAAAACCAAACCACAAGACTAACAAGGATTTGTTTCCAAGAAGCAATATACATTATATTACATTATATTAAACATGAGACCAAAAATTTTTGGAGAAGATAGATAATGATTCCATTCATGAAATGCCATGCACAGCTGAATGAAGGCTTTTATTTGTCATAGGGGCCAGGGTGTCTTCAAGATTTGGTAAGTTGATGTTAAGCAGTTCAAACACGCTTGCACATCTGCTGTATTGATGCATGCATCACCTGCACAGTGTTTGGCACTCTTCTGTACCACTGCAGTACAGACAGAACGCCCAGACCTACAGTAAAGGCTGAGACTCTGCTGATGAGGTAGTTTGGACATTTACACTCTGCTGTGGGAAATCCTTACCAAGCCACATACATTCTTTTAACTGGCTTTCCTTTTTGGTTTCCATGCCTCAGTGGACTGATGAGTGGCTTGATGGAAGAAAAATTGTCCCTGGAGAAGATTTCTAATTTTGCTCCCTTGGCGAGCAGAAACTTTTAAAGAGCAGGCTGCAGGCTGACACTGGTGGAGGAGGGCTGGGAAAGGTCAGGGACCCCTGAATCATAGCTTTGTTTTCAGCAGCTCCGCTGGTAAAGCCCCATAGACATTCTCCAAGGCTCTCTGTTTGAGAGACAGCTCATTTCCCCTCCTAGATTTATAAGACTGTTTAAAACTGTGACATCTTTAGGGCCCTTGAGGCCAGCATCTAGGGATGAAGCTGGGAAAACTGCAAGCACAGAAATTAAATACATTTCTATAAAGGCATTGCCAGTTTTCTTCCACTAAGACTCTTGTAGTCAAGATGCTCCTCCTTTGCTACAACATAAGCATAAGCAGTTTGCACTGCAGGGCAAAATCCTTCAAACTCTGTTTCTCTAAGCTCTAAAACATTCAATTTTTACTATTTCTCCTTAAAATAATTGTTGGTTTTTTTTTTTCACTTAAGTGACACTTCCTGTATCTCTCATACAAAAGTTGCAAATTAGCTGTCCTGCTACAGAAGTGAATGTTATAGATAGCAGCAGATTTATTCTTCTATCTTGTTTTGTAAATAAGTTTAAAATGGATTTCTTGAAAATCAGACTTTCACAGCAATGTTTTTTTTGTATCAAACTATGGAGTTTAAACAATTTTTTTTTTTTTTTAAATTACTGTTCTAACAATTTTAGGACTTTTTTTTTTTTTCAAATGAAGCATTTCATTCTAAAGCAGCAAATCTGTGTCATGGAAGTATCATCATCTATTTGTATACTCTCTTTATAAAGTCTCCCAGGCTACTAGAATACATTTTCTAGAATGCTGAACTTTGGTTTTCTTTTACAGCAAGGACAGCAGAGTGGAAATATCAGAAACTTGCTAGGAAATAGAAAAATCTTCTTTTTTTGTTCCCCTTTCCCTTATGCACACTCAGCTGGGGTGCCTGCAATCACGCAGGATTCAGGAACCCCAGGAACTCCTTATCTGCAGTGCAAGGCTAAAACACACCACGTTTACCTTAATGTTCCAGTGGGTTGGGTTGCTTTTATTTTGCAAAAATGTGGAAATAGTTGGAATAAGCAAAGGATAGTAGTCACGTACCCAGTGCTACCAGAAACAAAAAAGTTCTTACCAAGTTCCACATTGACACTTGTCTTTTCCTCCTGAAAGGTTGATGGTATTCAGCATTTGTTTTAACAAAACTTGATGGTCACATCTATATCTCTTGGCTGCTGGTGTGGCAAACAGTTACACGTGGATGTCCTTGCAGATGGCGATTACCTTTTGCAGTCTTAGCAATGGCAGTAAAATATGCCTTCCTTGGCCATTAGTCTTAGCTTAAAGCAGGAAAAGGAAAGATAAGTGCATCTGAATGACAAAAATTCTTAGTTTATCTTCTTCAGACTTGACAGAAGTCTTACTTGGCACTTGCAAGGCATGTATCGTAAATAAATGATTTATTTTTCATATATTTAAGTGCTAAGTTACACTGCTTTTCTTAACGCATCGTATCAGACTGTATTATTCCTCCTAATATTGTGGGTCTGTTGAAATCTGAGCTCAGGCCTTGTTTCAGAGGATTTCTTTTTTCACTTCCTGCTCACACAGTTCATCATGTGAGTGAAGTTTTTTCCATATCTCGACTATTTCCTAGAAATAGTTCCTTTCCTTTGTACCATATTAGTACTGGCACACCAGTCAGACAGATGGATTCTATCTGCTTTCATCTGTGATGAAATTAGTACCGAGTTCTTCATCTAAACCACTTCAGCATGCAATGTAATTCTTTTATATCTGTATTGATTTATTAATTATGAAGATCAAAGGTATGAGTTAACCAACAAATAATTTTCAGTCTTCCTTGCATCTCAGTGTTTTTATGTACTTGGACTTCAATTGACCAGAAGACCGTAGCTTTGCACTTGGAAATTGTTTGATTTGACAGGTTCTGTATTTGCGACATCAAAATATGTTGCTATGGAAAATGTTACAAGTTCTAATTAAAAATGCAGAGGTCACAAGTTTCCCAGAACCAGTAGGGCGTAGATCTTAGGAAAAAAGAATCACAACATAAAAAATCCAGAGATATGTCAGTCTGCAATTTTCCAGATCCGAAAGGAGTGCAGCAAGTGTTCAGAAAAAATACATGAGACTGGAATTTTGATCAAGTTCCCTTGTACTCATTCATATGCTGTGTGTATACCTTTCCACTGGCACAAATTGCCTTCGGAAATCACGCAGAGCACAGAGCTTTGAAATGTCCTAATACAAATTAGAGGAGAGTTAGTAATTTCATGTAAATTAGTAGAGAGAGAAAGTAGACCTGCCTGGTCATTCTTTCAAATCAAATGCCAGCATTGAAATACCCTCCGTGTAATATCCAAGCATTTTGCCATCTACATGCATTCACTGCTTCCTTTGAAGGTTTGTCCATTTTCACTTATGACTCACTGATTTTCTTTCCCTCCAATACCTCTTTATTTGTTTAACTGTTTCTACATTCCCTCTTTATACGTTTTTCTTTGTAAACAATCCTTGTGTCTTTCTGTTCCTTTTGCTCCAGTTCAGCCAAACCACAAGAACCAGTGGTACAAGTGCAGGCCTGAGGCAGTAATATCTGAGCTGGAACATCTGTAAGATGTACCCAAGATGTATTCCAATCAGAACCTAAGAGTACCTCAGCTGCAATGAATTCACCCATGCTCAGTGCCATGCTGTTAGGAACACACCTGTTTTGGAGATTTCGGCCTTGCGTAACACAAGACTTTTCCATTTTCACTCAAAATACATTCTGTTTCTTATCTTTTTATGGCGTTGGAACTCTCAATGCTTTCTTTTTTCTTTCTTCTTTTTATTGTTTTTCCAAAGCAGCGACGTGTCGTTACTACAGCACAGGACCAAGTCAGCTTCAGTTTCCTCTTGGGACAGAATCCTTCTGTGCTATGCAGGTTGGAAGCTTGCAGTCCGATGGGTCCTCAAACCCACCTTTTGGGTTTCCTCACCCAAACGCTTTTCTAGATAATAAAAAATAAATATCACTTACCTGAGTTTGCCAAAATACAAATGCACGTGAGCACTGTACCACATTTGTGCTGGGATGCAGCTGAGCAGCAGCAGGTCTCGTTGTGTTACACCTTCATCTTCTTGTATCAGCCAGCACTCAGGCTGAGATTCACATGGCCCAAGAGAATCATTCTCTCGACAGACATGCAATCAGAAGTGCTCCCTGTGGGTAAGCAGACAATTGTTTTTATGTACATTTTGTTAAACCATGTGTGAATTTTGCATAAGATTTCAGTTATCTGCCGAAGATCTCACAAAAGGTACAGCATGAGGCTTCATGAGATGGACTCACCACAGTATGTACGTACACGTCATCTTTTTTTCTTTTCCTTTTCAACGATCTTTTTGGCGTTTCTGCAAGAATTCAATACTTGGTTTGTTGCCAGAGTTAACATGTGGGTGACTAACATGGCTGTGGCCTCAGGCCACAACCCTTAAACTGAGAAGATAGAAGGTCAAGTGGAATACAAGAGCATGAAATGGACTTTGTTGTTAGTATAGGCATTTTTTTCATAACTGCAGAAACTGGCATTGGGATGATGAATTTCAAAGCCTTTCTGCTTCATTTTAGTATAATAGAAAATACCATAATTGATAAATCAACAGTAGATCCCCTCCCCCTTCCCCCGGCACTACTTTTTTGGTTTTAAACTACCATGGCTAATTAGGACAAGGACTGGATGCCTTCATGAACTCTTACAAATGCCGATTTATGGTTTTATGAAAGTAGGAAATGTCATTCATCTGTATTTAATTAAACTTTTTAAAGTCTATGAACAGAGCTCATTACCACGAAAAATTTTAGGCAGCTGCCTTAAAGCAGTTTCTACAGTTACTTCCTTCTTTCTCTGTTAATAAGGAAAGAATTTCTCAGATAGCTACAGGATAAATTTGGGATCAAGATCCAAATTATTTTGTTTTTTTATTGAACTGAAGCACTGCCAGATCTTAACTTCCTTATTCTAAGAGGAGAGACTGGATTCAGATGGCAGATTAGAGGGCAGCCACGCTCCTTAGAAGGTGCAAATCTTAATTTACTAGATCCTTGTTAAAACGTAGACTAATTAGGCTAATCATTTAAAATTTCCTCCTGCTTAATATGCTATTAGAGACTTTAAATAATACTTTCCTCCTTTTTGTGTGCAGATAGCACAGATCTGTTTTCTATCATAAAGCAACAGAAAGCACGCTACAGTCATTTTACATGAGCTTAGCATTTCCATTTTCCTATGCTAATTGTGGACATACTTTTATTGCTGCCTGCCTTTCCTCTTAATTGATGCTTTTAAAAATAAGACACATACTGTGAAAAGTCATTATCTTTAAGGGACATATTACATCATATCAGCCACTATGAAGAATTAACTCTATCCCAGCCCAAACCAGAACAGTTGCAGTGCTTCCTAGGAGAATCAGTGCCAGCTCTCATGCACCACATATACTGAGAGTTGTTGTTTCTTATGCAACAGCTAAAAAAACGTCTGGGGCTTTGCCTAGAAGTTGACAGGCAAATTTAAATAGTCCCTGTAAATATTTTGGATGTAGAAATTGAAACCAAATGGAAGTTTACTTATTATGTTTGCTATATAAAGGAAGCTTGCTATGTGTGCTATAAAATACAACAGTTTCTTGGAAGGCTCAGCAGTGAGCTCACATCTACTCATTATGCACACGCATATGTGAAAACAATTTGGGCACAATAATCAGTGTTTCCTGCACCATGACTCAGTATCCTTTTAAACAGCTTAGTTCTTGCTCTTTCAGGTTTTAGTAGTTCTTTAGTTCACAACAAAGGGCAAAGTTCTTGATGAATCAAAATGAGGGCCTCTCTGTTTGGACACTGTAACCAACAGGCAGAGTTAATCACCAGGTGACAAACAGTTTTATGTACAGAACCATTTGGATCAGTATCTTCCAAATGTTCATCCCAGTTGTCACAAAGAAGGAAAAACGGTGTTGTGTTTTGCTGTCTGACACCTGGCTGCCTTTTGTCTTTGTTTTGAGTCACCCACTGATTTCCAGCAGGGAATCATCAGGCTGATGAAACTGTACAGCAGAGTCACTTTTGTACTCTAGAACATACAACTCAACCTGTTTAGATAGCAACAAATAATTTGTACTAAGCAAAAGTCCTAATGCATGGTAAGGTAGCATTTATTTTCTTCAGAAATTGAAATAAATTTGAATTCAGCATCAATTTTCATCCCCTTATAAGAAGATTCTTTGCTTTCTTACTTCTTAGGCACATGGGCTACTTTAATTTCATTAACAAAAGTGACATTTTTCTAGCTCTGTGTCTAAACTGACTAATCCAAATTCTGAATCTTGAGGGGGGTGGAGATTAAGAACAATTTCAAACTAGAGTTGGAAGTTGTACAACACAGCAGTCAGAATCTTCCTGTTTGAGTTCAGGCTTTTAGTTTGGTCAGTCAGAGGAACTACGTGTGTAATTACTCACGATTACCAAGGGCTCCAATACTTCAGAAAGTTATTCTGGAAAGTTTTCTTCTATCTGACATGGCTGGAGTCTGTTTAGAATAGAGCTAGCATTAGGTAATTAACTAACAGCTGATCTCATGCTTTGGTAATAAGGAACTAGATCATTAAACATGGGCAGATAGAAGATGGAGAGAAAAGAAGTTTGTTTAGCTTCATCATTACGACTGGTGCTGGCTATGACCAAATTAATATAACATCTTTCCCACTGTTAAGAATTTATGTTACAAATCTTTAAAACACAGTCTGTCATGTTCTCTTTAAAACAAAGGAAAAAAAAACAGTTTTTTTTTTAAAGAACTGTACAGTCTGGATACATTTTCCATTTTTCAGATAACATGCATGTCCCATGGAAGTCAAGCTACAGATAGCACTGGTCCTTTTCTAAATGTGAGGTTTTGGATATTTGTTTTTCCCCATATGTCCTGCTCTTGAACACTGCATGCAGTAATACTGGGCAGACCATCTTAACAGCAAAACTTCAGAACAACTAATTTGTATTATGGTCAGAGGCATAAGAAACAGACTGTTAAGTCAGTGAACATGGAGAAGGTTAAGTGGGGAACAATTATTTCTCTTACTTTTGCAATGCAAGAGATGCAAGCTCCCATCTAAATCAACTGGTAGATGATTAAAACAAGGAAATGGAAGTATAAAATGTATCCCATTGACAGAGGGTGCTGTGAAAGGTAAAAGTAACAGCTGAGACAAAGAAGGGTTAGGACAGTTCTTGGCGTATTAGGATAGTGTATGTTCTTGAGCACAGCTCACAAAAAGCTCCATGGTTTTGTGACTGCCTTATTCTCTGCAAGCTGTGCTGCCCATTCATGCCAGAGAAGAATTCAGTCCAGTGTTGGTGTGGTTTTGGTTGTATTTTTCCAAACAACATGAAGCAGAATGAGATGAGTGAGCTCTTCCTCCTGTTACTATCAACTTCATAATAGAAAACTATATAAATCTCTTACATAGCTGGTCAAACAACTGCTAACTGTTGGAGTCCCCCAAAATCTCTGCACCCACTTTGACAAATTCTGCTCCTTCATCTGACTCTGAAATAGCAACTTAGAAGAGATGCAGCACTTTCTAATTTAAGGTCCTTCATTTGCAGTTTGGCCATATGATGTGTCGTCTCACCAGACTGTGGTGGGACAGCTGGTTTGCAGTGAACTCGAAGATAAAGATAATTACAGCAGTCTGCAATTTGTCCAATTCACTTTCTCTAATTTCCTGTTTGCTGGTGCTCAAAACAACAAGTGCATTCCGTCATGAAAGGAATGAGCCTACTGACAGGGAATGAGATGGAGTGGAGAGCAGCTGTGCTGCTGTTACAAACAAACTTTGTTCCAAAAACTCATAGCATTGACTATACATATCAGAGCAGTGATACCATGTGCAAGATAAGAAAAAGAGAAGAGCAGCTCCCTACTTCCATAAACTAAGGATGCAACAGAACATGTCCCTCTGGTGCTTTGGATTCTCTCATTCAGGCTCTCAAACTGTAGCCTTAGGGATGCTTAGCAAAAGGGAGCTTGTACAAAGTAGGCAGGTTTTCACAGGTTTTCACCTTATTTCCAAAACCATTAAGTTTGAAGTTCAAAATCAAATAACTTTTTATTTATTAGCAACATACAGTGAGCCAGTGTTTAAAAATGGCATCTGGCTGTAGTCACTGCCTATGCCCCAAACCATATTTTCAGCTGACAGTGAGACATGATGCTCATTGATGGTAGGTGACCCATTTTTCTCTGTGCATTCAGTTTGACTTTCTCTCCTTCATGCTGATTCAGCCATCTGGTAACTATTACAGTGAGTTTCCTGATGTGAGATGTACGTACCCAGGAGCGGGGGAGATTGCTGTGACTCTCTGGAAGTTTCAGACTGATGATGGAGTGCCAATTGCTTGTTTTTCCTTCACACTTAGAAGCACTGTCCATGCTGCCAAATCAAAGTGAAGTTAGGGCAGCTTCCTCTGCAGGTACACTTGTTTTTAATCACTGCTTCTACTGTACTCAGGTCAAGGGACTCAAAGTGAAAAGGAAATGATCACAGGAAAACAGAGGTAAGATATTAAATTACTTAATATCTCAACATTTACCCCAGTGCAGGATCTGTTTATTCCTGTGTCACTTCTGCATTTAAAAACAAATAAATAACACTAGCACAGTGTGTGATAATGAAAATAGAGCATGAAGAAGCATATGCTTAGATGTCCTTTTCTACAAGTAAATGAAGGAAAAGACAATTCTAGCTACAGAGGTCTTTCAGAAGTATCTAATTAGCCAAAGTTACTCTAATTGAATAGCTTGTACCAATGCTCTGTAAGCAAAACGTGCAGCAAACAACTCACTCTTCTCCCTTGATCCATGTAGTCCAGTCTTGTCTCCTCTCATCTAAGACACCTCTTTCTCACATTTCTTCCACACTCCAATAAAAAGCATCTGAAATGTAAAGAAACGTCAAGAAAGATTTTACATCAGGTTTGGTTTGCTCTGAAACTCTCTTTCATGCAAGGGAGAACACAAAAAATACCACTGGCAATGCACTTCACAGTAATGTGGCAAGAAGCCTTACATTTACTTGTAGTGCTACAGAATGCACCAAACCCTTTAAAAACTTCAAAATGCAACAGGAATGTAAGCAGAGACCTTCAGATACCTGTGTCATCAGAGATGGGAGAACAGAAGAAGCTTCCTAAGACACATTCATCCTGATCACTTTGCCTCGGGCTCACTGAATCACAAGTTAATTTATGAAGGCTTTTTTTTTTTTTTCTTTCCATGTCAGAAGGTAGGTAATTAATTCTAGATGTAACTCTGGAAATATTCAGAAGCAGAAATGTGGCCTATTGACAAACAGCTCTCATTTTCCATTGAAAGCTGTGATGATCTAGAGAATCAATCTTACACAGTATCTAGCCTAATTAATTTTATGATGTGGATTCTGTTGATTGAGAGCCATGTCACAGCTGGTTTGGAGCAGAAAGAAGTGGTTCACTTAGAACTATTAGTTCTACAGTTGGGAGAACTGTTCTGTACCAATCTCACCAGATTGCATGGAAAACGTCCTCAGTGCAGAACAGTGAAATGAAGCTGTCAACGCTGACCTTTAGGAACTAAAAAACTGCTGTGCCTCACAGTGCCTCGAGAGTGTTTCTGTATGATGGACACTTGGATGCAGCCAGTGGCATCTGGATGCGTCACAACTGTGTATTTACTTAGTAATTACTGATAGAGTAGCCACTTCAGATTGGCACAGACATTTGTGTATAGCCTGCAGAAAAGTTACTATGGGCAGCGTTCAGAAAAGTGTTCTTACACTGCTATTCAATGAGACTTGCATGCCTGCAAAATGTCATATTATCTTCTTGATTCCTTTTTGCCTTCTGTCATGAATGAGGCACTCTCCCCATTAGCCTCAATGAAGGCTTTGTTTTTGTCTTCAACACTCGGAACAAACTCTCTGGCCAGCAGAATGAAAATCGCTAACACAAAGGATATTTTTCTTCTCTAATTGCCGTAAGACTGGGAATATTGCTTGCTGTCAGACTGAGCTGAGAGCCTATTGAAAAAGACTGCATAAACTGACAAGCTTTTTCTCCGTAGGCCCTGAAGCGTGTGTCCCACCAACAGTGCTTTTGAAAGGATTATTTGGATGCTGTGTGCCAGATCTGAGGCCTTATCTCTTGGAAACTGAGCTCTGTCAGGGAAGAGGACCACCTTAACGTTGTCATATTTAGCATTCTAGCTATCACACTGATATCCTATATGGGATTACATGTTAGGAGATCAAGAAGCCCTAATAGGGAAGTGCTGAACTCCCTGTTCCTGATATTCAGACTCAGCAGAAAAACACGCAAGGCAATGCTATGGGGGCTCCCTGCAAACATCCCTCAAAAGCAGATTTTAGTAAGAAAATCACATGGATGACTGTTCCTGGAGCCTATACTGATGTGCTGAGATGTCCAACTGCCTGCAGATATAATCCACACGGATAATAATGACCACTTAAAGAGGTTTCTTCTACTAACTTTGAGGTATTGGGGATTCAGCCTCAAAAAAGCCTGCGTCTTTTGATGGTAAATAATCAGTCATGACAGTACTGCCTGAAATTAACTCGTGGAGCAAAACGTGGTCACCTCAGGGGAAAAAAATAAAGGTAAAGGTTGTATGGTCATTTGATGGCTCTGTTATAAGATGTGGGCACACGCTGCACAGGATTGCATCCAGGCAGGTTTTGGGTGTCCCCAGACGAGGTGCAACCTGTTTCACTGTTCTGTCATCCCATTGATACAGAATTGCTCCGCGTTGTTCTAAACGCTCTGCGCCGCAAGCCCGCAAATCTCTATGGTATTTGGTCCTCCAGGCGGCAACACGCATGCGCACGGAAGTAGCATCTCTGTCCTCGAACCGCTCCGCACTGCGAGTCCGCCAACGTCTATGGTCTTTGGTCCTCCAAAACGTACAACGCGGGCACCCTAACACGTAAAGTCTGCTCCACTCCACCTCCTGAACTGCCGCGCAACACAAACCTCCCCCCCACAACTGCGGGCGCTCCTCCCCCACCAGCTCTACGCTCCGTTTTATTTCCCTCCCCATACGAAAAGCTAGCAACCTCTCAGTGCCATAACCAACACAAGAGAGCCGAACCACGTAACTTCATCTCCCCACAACCACGTTACACTACACAGCCGCCCCAATCGCGGATCCTGGTCACCAGCCACGTACTCCGCAGGTACGGCGAGAATTCCCTAAGCTGCCAGCAGTTCTTACTCATGTTCCCCATTAGTTCCGCGCTACCTCTCACAACTGCACCCTTCCGCGTGCCCGAGCGAACCCAGAAACTGGCCGGTTTCACTCCCAGTTATCTCCGCGCGGCCACCGATTGGCTCAGCACATCGGTAATTTGCATACAACTGCTCTGCGCTTCAAGTCCGCCAACTTCGATGGTGTTTGAGCCTCCAGGCAGTAAGACGCATGCGCATAGAAAGCCGGAAGTGACTTGTCTAAATTCTAGCTTCTCTGCGCAGAGAAACCACCGCTCTATGGTGACTGAGCCTCCGGAAGTACTGCGCATGCGCCAAAGCAAGCGGCACTTGCACGGATTCACGCTCGCTACTCAGACCGGAGGAGCAGTCAGCCCCTCTGGCTCCTATCGCGGCATCCGATTGGCTCAGCGCCGGGGCTGATTAACAGATACCAACCCAATTCCGCGCATGCGCACTAGCTCTAAGGAGCTCCCTGTTGCCTCGTATTGACTTCAATTTGGTACTGCGGGCGCTGCTCCGGGCTGAGGCGCTCACACTTGGAGCGTGGATGGCAGAACCGTGCGGTGAGCTGCGTGCGACCTGGAAGAACCCCGGGAGTGTCTGGGAGTACTCTTTAAGTGAATTTGTTGTGGCAGAACAGAAGAGGCATCATTGCTGCAGGAAGCTTCGTATGGTGGATTAAAACGCTGAGATTCATTTTATGCAATGCACTTTAGGGTGTGCTCGAGTCCACTGGGCTGTCCTTGGAAGCCTCTAGGGCACAATGCGAGACTTCTACAGCACCAAGTGGACACCGAGGAGCTCTGGGAGTACTCCAGGGTTCCTCAGATTATGCCGGGGGCATTCTGGAGGCATCTAGGGCACCTCAGGACACATAGAGGAGCTCTGGAAGCACACTAATGTTTCTCCAAGCACATAGGGCGGTTCCTGGGAGGCCTGTAGGACGCTCTGAGAAGCATCTAGGGCAACCTAAAGCACAGTGAAGAGCCCTGGAGAACTCACTGGACACCTCCAGGAATGTTCCTGGAACACGCTGAGGACCTTTGCTCGGGGCAGCGCCTGCAGTACCCACCGGCGTCCAGCAGGTGGCAGCAGAGAGCCGCTCCGTGGCATTTCCAGCAGCGCCCCGGAACCCGACTTTGCTGTGCGGCTGCTGGTTGCCTAAATAAGTAAGGACAATGTATACACAAATGTTTATCCACTACAGAGTGTGGCACAAGATAGTGCTCCCAGAGCTGATTACTGCACTGTAGGGCGCCCTGCAGGCTACCCATCCTTTTCCTCTCGCCTTTCCCTCGCTTTCCCCAGGTGCTCTCCTTGCTTTGCTTTATTATTCCCATTACCTTCCTCTACATTGCCCAGAAATTCCACTTTCTTCATGAATGTCAAATCCTAAAGCACTGCCATTCTATTAGAGTTATCCAATTGGGTTGTATTGCATCACATTTTGCCTTGGATCTCACTCTAGGGCACCAGAGCATAGAAGCAGATTGTAATTGTGGGGTCTGATAGGGGAAAGGCAGTTCTCTTGGTGGGGTCAGCATGGCAGGGCCAGAGCCCTAACCACAATAACCCCAACCCTAATAGAGCCCCGACCCCAAAAGTGATACTAACCCTAAGCCTAACAACCCTGAAGATAGCTGTAATAATCTCCCAAAATAATTCTAACTCTTACCCCTAAACCCAGCACTAAAATTTTCTCTAATATTAATAAGATGGCGAAGGCTGGCAAAGCTGAACAGAACCCAAAGGGACTTCAGCAAACCCCAGCATAGAGCAGTGAACCCAAATCCATCTGAAACTATTAGAGAGAAAAGGGAAATCCCCACCTTACACTGAAAGAGGTAATTCTCTAGAGAAGAGGAAGCAGATAGGGAGCAGCTGTCGAGTGTCCCATAAATCAACAGAATGCTGCCATGTATTGCAGCTAGGAAACACCTAACAATACTTCAGACTGTCAGAACCACCAGGAAAGAAGACAAACAGCAGCCTAGCCTGGCTCTCCCTCATTCCAGGATAAGTTTCTACAAAGCCTGACTGACACAAAACCAAGCAGCCTTCCCCCAGCACACCCAGCATCTCCAGGGTTTGCTTCCAGCCTCTCATGGTTTATCTTGCACGTACACCTCACAGGAACCCAGGGTACGTGATAAGCTGCAGCCAACTGCAAAACCACAGCTAACAAGGCTCTTTGCAGAAACCAGCATCGTGCTATTTCAGAGTTTCGTTTCTCTGGCTGGCACTTAGCATTAATGAACAAATTCGAAGCAGTAGCATGCTACACAATTGTGTTTTAATTCTTCTTCTCCTTATGTGGGTGTCGGTGCTTATGATTTTTTAAACAGTTGATAAAGGGCTTCATAAACAAAATGCACCATTGCAAACTCCAATGGTGGCTGTCCTCAGAAATCCACCCACACTCATCTTTTCAGTTCTCTGGTCAGAACGTGTCCAGCTCAGATTTCCAGTGGGTGTTTTCAAGGGTACAGAATCACAGAATTGCCAGGGTTGGAAGGGACCTCAAGGATCATGAAGCTCCAACCCCCTGCCACATGCAGGGCCACCAATCTTCCCACCTAATGCTAGACCAGGCTGCCCAGGGCCCCATCCAGTCTGGCCTTGAACACCTCCAGGGATGGGGCATCCACAGCCTCTCTGGGCAGCTGTTCCAGCACCTCACCACTCTCTCTGTAAAGAATTTCCCCCTGACGTCCAACCTAAATCTCCCTTCCCTCAACTTCAAACCATTTCCCCTTGTCCTGCTGTCACTCACCCTTTCAAAGAGTTGATTCCCCTCCTGTCTGTAGGATCCCTTTAGGTACTGAAAGGCTGCAATGAGGTCACCCCGCAGCCTTCTTTTCTCCAGGCTGTACAAGCCCAGCTCCCTCAGCCTGTCCTCATAGGGGAGGTGTTCCAGTCCCCTGATCATCTTTGTGGCTCTCCTCTGGACCCTCTCCAACAGCTCCCTGTCTTTCTTGTACTGGGGGCTCCAGACTTGGACGCAGTACTCCAGATGGGGCCTCACAAGAGCAGAGTAGAGGGGAACAATCACCTCTCTGTCCCTGCTGGCCACCCCTCTTCTGATGGAGCCCAGGATCCCATTTGCCTTCCGAGCCACAAAGGCACACTGCTGGTCATATTAAGTTTTTCATCTATCAAGACCCCCAAGTCCTTCTCCACAGGGCTGCTCTCAAAGACCGCTCCTCCCAGTCTGTAGGGTAATCTGGGCACACTGAGGCTATAGCAGCGTTTTCTATTAGTCACAGAACTGCTAAACTTGGAAAAGACCTCTAAGGACATCAAGTCCAACCATCAATCCATCCCCACCACGCTGCTTATTGCACCCTGAGCACCTCACCAACGGAAGGGCAATTATCACTCTTTGCAGTACAGGAACGTGTCACAGAGCGGCTGCTCCATGAAGACAAAAAAAAAAAAAAAAAAAAAAAAGATTGATTCCAAGAAATAAAACCAAGTTTACCTCAACCCCATTCCCCTCCTGAACTGAGGGACACCGACGTCCTGCACAGATGACTGAGCTGTGCCAGCTCCTCACTGGTGCTGTCCCTCAAGGAACAGCAACTGGACAAAGTCCCTCAGCACCAAATATGCCAAACGTGGAAACAACACAGAGCCCAGCAGGGAGGAGGGAGATTTGTAAATCCCAGCAGATCTGTAGACCCAGCAGTGCCCAGAAATGGGCTGAGCTGTTGGACAGGAAGGCGGATGTGCACAACCACTGTCCCTCAGAAAATATAAACCCAATATAAAACTGCGATGGCCAATTAAGCCTCAACCACAGCAGTCATGCTGTCCACATCTGCGCTGTTACAAGGTTGGCCGTCAGGTCTCACCTCTGCCCGGACACCAACAGCAGGTCAGGCTATGGGATCCAGGCGGTGCATCTCACCCAATCCCCATTATCTGTGTGATGGAACTAAATAGTGTATCTCAATTCGTAACCCCAAAGCCACTTCTGGCATTACAATCACCTTTTACGTCACAATTCCCCTCACAGGCGCTGCGTTCAGGCCTACAAGTCCTGCCCCTCCCCAGCCGCCATCTTGGGAGCGGCGGAACCGGAAGGCAAGGGGGAGACGCCATCTTGATTGTTCAGTTTGGCAGGGCGAGAGGCGCCATCTTGAGAGTGGCAGAACATGAATGAGGCAGCCATCTTGAGTGTGGTATAGCGAGACGCCATCTTGACTGCTTGATTTGGCACAGCGGGAGAGGCCATCTTGAGAGTGGCAGAGTAGGAACCATTATGAGTGTGGCATAGTGGGTGGGAGACGCCATCTTGAGTGTGGCAGAACGCTTTCCTCCCCACTCCTCTCGAGTTTAAACGAGACAGACAAAGGAAGCTGGAAGCTTTTATCTGAGGAAATCATTATTTGCACAGCTCAGAGCAGTTGTGCAGCCACAGCCCAGCTCCCACACACCTACAGCCCTCCCTGGCTTTTATATAGCCACACATTGTGTCCCCATTGTGCTGTCGAGGGACACACAGCCATCCTCCCCTCCATCTATAGAAGCCTCCAACTGCTCCTCACCGCTCACCTGGAGGAGGAGGAAAAGAGGAGAGAAATGAGCGATTTCCCAGGGAAGGGGCAGCCCACCCAGCAGCAGGTCGCACCTGCCCAGCACCGCCTGCATGGATCTCCTCAGGGCTGCATTGCTGCCATCCAGAGCTGCTGCCAGACGGCTGCGGTGGGACGGGCTGAGCTGCAGGGAGAACAGATGTGGAAACTGCAGAACAGGTCGAAGGGAGCCTTTAAGGGTCGGTGGCTGCAAGGCTGCACTCACCTGGCTGCCGTACGTGGTCAGCACGGCCATCACCAGCTTGGCGTAGCTCAGCGATGTGGCAAAGGCTGGAGCCTGCTGGCACAGGGTGAGCACCAGGAGGTCAAAGAGCTCGGAGGGCAGCGGCTCCTGCAAGAGAGAGGGCAGCACTGCAGGCCTTCAGCCCGGCGCTGCTGGAGCTGCACGCAATGCAGCCTCACCTGCCTGCCCAGCACCGCCAGCACCACCGGCAGCAGCTTCTCGGTCAGAGGGACTGCCAGCACCTGGCTGCAAAACACAGGAGATGTCCATGCTGCTCACACAGCCTCACTGGTTGCATGCTCTGCAGCTCATCATCTCTCACCCCAACACCATTCTCACGTAGTCGGCCTCCAGGCACTCCTCTACGAGGTCACACACCAACTTGGTCTGCTCTGCGCCTGCAGGGGTAAAGTTGAGGCTGCCAAACCCACATGGGTGTGCTGACCCTTCCTGCTGGCCCTCCAACCAAGGGGATGTCCCAGTCAGGACACCCAGAAATTAAGTGGTGCCTCCTTTTGCTGTTTGGAGAGCTCGGCATCCTTCATTCATCTGCAAAAGCTGAACTGCCAACAGCTCCCAGCAGTGGGGGATGCTGCCCTGCTGAGGGTTTAGAATCATTAAAGTTGGAAAAGATCTCTAAGATTAAGTCCAACCATCACTAAACCGTGTCCCCAAGTGCCACATCTCTGCAGAGCAATGCCTCCCTCGGGCAGTTTCAGCACAGCATTAGGAACTGTCAGAAACCCCCAAGTCCATGGAAGGATGGCAGCTCTCCTCCAAGAAGGCTGATACTGGAAGCCAGTGTCACCTCCCTCCCTGCCAATACCAGGCATCCTTACACTCCTCTCCCATTCCAGCTTAACTTGCTCAGATTCTACCAGCACTGTGGTTCCTAATGCACATTTAGGGTGATAAATGCCCTCAAAAAGACAGCACCCCGCAGTCAGGGCTTTCCCACAGCTCTCCCTTCAGCTGCCCCCAGCACCACCCACCCCTCCCGTCAGAGCACACCTTGCCCTGGCTCCTGCAGGATGGGAGCCACCAGGACCTGACAGAAGGGTTCTGAGTACTTGGAGCAGAACGAGGTGAGGGCAGCCATGAGGTGGCGGGAGGGGGGCTGTGCGAGGGACAGGACCTATGGGCAGAAAAGGCAGAAGTGAGGATGCAGAGAAGGAAACAGGGCGCACTCAGGCTGGAAAAGCTCTGCCAGAGCACTTACTCGTGCAAGGAAGAGCTGCTCAGCCAGAACAGCTGCACTGGCATAGCTGAGGTCGGGTGTGAGAGCCAGCAACCAGCTGCAGAACTGCACCAAGAGCTGCTCCGGGCACGTGGAGAGCTGGAGGAAGGAGCACAGCCCCTCAAGCTGGGGACAGCAGAAAGGACAAGGCTGTCAGGGGCAGCAGCAGCACCACCAGTTGTGAGGATACCAGTTCTCACCTGGCTTGGAGAGCAGCTGTTGAGGATGTGCAGCTCAGGTGGGATGCTTGGCTCTGTGCGCTGCAGGGAAACACCGTCCTTGGCTAATGCACCAAACAAACCAAACCACAAAATGCTGCTCTAGGGCTTTTCTCCTCCCTACTGCCTCCCAGCCTGATCCACAGGCTGTAGAGGAGGCGACACAGCAGGCCTTTTGTCTCTTGCCAGTCACCCTACAAAACCCATCTCCTCTCCCACTCCGGAGGCCCTGGGATGAGCCCATTCAGCCCATCTCCACCAAGGATGAAGGCAAAAGCAACCACTTACATTGACTTCTTGTAGCAGCAGCATTTTCAGCCTTGGTCCATGCATCTAGGGAAAGTGAGGAGAAAGAACAGAAGTCAGACTCTGAACGTTCACCAGCTGAAAGAGCTGAGCAAAACATTCAGGTGGGGAGCTGCTGGCTCAGTTTGCTTCCTGATTTCTAGGAGAAGCACTTTGAGAAGCACCATCCTCATGAGTCATAAATCCCAAACTAGAGCCTCTCAGGTGCCCACGCCATACACACAGCAGCAGTCTGAAGGCACCGAGGAGACTTTTTTCCACAGCAGGAAAGCTGCAGAGGTGTGTCCCCAGGAGACACAATGCTGCAAGAACAGCACCCACCTTGCAACAAGGCAGGAAAGGCTTGGCAAAGGGAGTGCAGAGAGATAGCATGGAGGAGGATTGAAACCCAGAGAAAGCTGAAGCCCTCCCCAGTACCTGGATAAAGGACTGGACCTCCACTGCAACCTCCAGCCCCGAAATCCTCCTGGGCTCCTTGTCTGCATCCTGCTGGGGGCTTCCCAAGGCAGCCCTAGCCGGGCTCCGTGCGGATCCATCCCCCGATGTCTCCCCAGACACCTCTTCTCCCACCCCAGCTGTGCCATCCAGACCTTCCTGCAGCTCAAACATCACATCCTCCAGCAGTGGCCTCTTCCCCTCCCTCTCCTCGCTCAGCTCCAGGCTTTCCTCCAGCGCCTTCTTGCGCTTCCCCCCTGGAAGCACAGAATCAGCCGCATCCCCATTCTGTTTGCTGAAGCACCACTTCAGTTTCCTCCTCCCCTCTGCTTTGCTCTGGGCAATTTTCTGGCACAGACACTTGATCTGCCGCTGGCAGGAAGCTGTCAGGGCAGGGGGAGGTGGGGAGGAACGCTCCTCTCCCCGCAGCAGCAGCACCCCCAGTGCGTGCACCCAGGGGTCTGGCTGGGGGTCCTGCTCTGCAGCATGCAGCAGCTGGTGGAGGCAGTCTGCGGGCACCATCGCTGCTACTGCATGCAGCAGGGAGAAGAGGTTCCTCTGGCACAAGATGGGGAGCAGCAGCAGCCGTGGTTTGCTGGAAAAGGGGAGAAAAAGAAGAGGCTGCATCACTGCAAAGCACTTCACAGCTCTTATGTGCCCTCCTGAGCTGTAGAGAGAGGTGTAGTAGGGGAGGACGTTGGAGAGAACAGCAAACACCTCCAGTAGGTTTTGCAGAAAAGCAGTGGGACCACAGCATTCCACACAGACCACTGCACCGACTGCACAGGAATTGGGAACCTGATAAACCCGACCTCCCACTGAGCCCCGAGTTTCGGGATCGCAGCTGACTCACACAGCCAGGGCTCCATCCGGCCCGTCCAGCGTGGGCTCCTCCGCACACAGCGCGCCCACAAAGCTCCGCCAGGGGAACGCGTGTCCCGGTCCTTCCTGGGCCTGCAGCCGCTGCAGCGCACGGAGAGCAGCCAGCGTGCCAGCGGGGCCGGAGGAGAGAGCGTGCAGCAGCAGGCGGCACGGCTTGGCAAGGAGCTGCAGCCAGGGAAGCTCCATCTGCCCGCAGGGAAACAGGGGGCGGAGCAGCGCCTGCAGTGACCCGCTGGATGCTCCCAGAGCCCCGCAGCAGGGCTGGGGGGGCACGGTTACGGGGAGGACCCTCAGGAAGGCCGCGTTACCCGGCCGAAGGTCACAGCAGCGCTATGGGGGGCCTCCACACCCCGTCCTCCGGGGGCAGCCGCAGCTCCAGGCGGAACGCGGAGCGCTGCTCCCCTCCCTGCCCATCCGTGCTGGGGAAGACGAGGCGCTCGGAGCCCCACGGAGCCCCGCGCGCCACTTCCGCACCCGGCCCGGCAAAAAAAACAACCAAAAGCGCGCGCTGTATGCAAATGATCCCACGTGCCAAGTGCAAAGGAGCCCTTAAAGGCGAACGCGCACCGCTCGCGCCGACCCGCTTGGACCGGGGGTCTGAAGGCAGCGTCTGCGCTGTGTTTTATTTCGTTATTCCCAGATTTCGCTAAAAACATTTTAAAACCGCGCCCCAGGGCAGCCCGGCTCCCCATTCCTCTCAGCACTCCGTGCGTTAAAACTTCCCTCCCCATCCCGGCTCCTGCAGTCTCCCAGAGGTGCAGAGGGCAACAGGAGGGGCTGAACCCCATCGACCCTAATCGCACTCCCCACCTCATCACCCGGCTCCACGGGGTCCAGCCAGGCTCACAGCAGCCGGACCATTCCATTCCCCCATCCCACAGCTAACCTTCCCCCCCTCCCCCATACCAAAGCCAGGAGCAGCTCAAAGCATTAAAAGTGGATTATTCCATTCTCAGAAGATGCTTCTTTGAAACAAAGAGCACCCAAGCGAGTACCCAGGGTTCAGTCTGAATCACTGCTGTCCTCAAAAAGCATCTCATGGCTATAACTTGTGTACAGCAACTCCAACTCCAGTAGAGCACTGGTGACAGCCCATTCAAGCAGGTGGAATTCATCTTCTTCCTCATCAGAGCTTTCCACGGGAGGGGGGCTGCGCTCCTGTAGCACAGGACAGAGGGTGAGCCCCGGCCCCAAGGTGCCCCTACCCCTAATGATGCATTGCCCCACTCACAGCGTGCATCCTCAGGTGCTGCCGGCTGTGCCGCAGTGCTGGTCGCCCGCTGGGCAGCTCGTGCAGGTAGATGCAGTCAGACCCAAACGGGCAGCGGCCACGGTTCCGGGTGAAGAATTTGCACCTGATTTTCCTGCAGGGTTCAAACAGCAGCTGTGAGCACTGCTGGAGAGCTGCAGAGCCCACGGTGCTGCGCACTCACCCTGTCCGTGCCTTGAAGCTTTCGATGAGCTGCTGCTTCTCGTCTCCATCTGTGACCCAGAACTTGTGGGGGATGTAGAAGGTGGAGGTGAGCCGGCACTCTGGGCAGGCTCTGAGTGAATGCAATGGAATCATTAAGGTTGGAAGACCTCTGAGATCCTTAAGTCCAACTCCACCCCAACCCACCATGCCCACAGACCACATCCCTCAGTGCCACTTGAACCCCTCCAGGGATGATGACACCACCACTCCCTGGGTATCCCGTGCCAATGCCTGACCATCTTCCTGGTAAGATTTTTTTCCTAATAGCCAACCTGACATTGGTCCTAAAAAGGGAGCAGCCCCGGCAGAGCTCAGTATCCACATGGGAGTACCCAGCATCCTCATCCCATCCCCATCACAGCTCCCACTCTCAAGGAAAGACTTCAGGGCACGGAGCAGTGGGGCAGTGACCCCATCCCTGCACTGCCCCGTGTGTCCCTACAAAACTCACTTGATGACCGTGTTTGGGAAGTCCCGGCTGCGTCTCCACGTGCGGATGCATCCCAGGCAGAAGGCGTGGCTGCAGTTGGGGAGGATCCCAAAGAGCCGCTCCTCCGGCAGCGCCTTCTCATAGACCCGCTCCATGCAAATGCCGCACATCACGGCCTCACTGCGGGCCCTCCGAGCTGCGATGGGTACCGGAGCTGCGGCAGCACCGTGCTCGGTGGGATCCTACAAACAGCAGCACAGCACTGCAGCCTGTGGCCTCACACCTGAGGGTCATGCGGGGTGACAGGGGCTGCACAGCCGTGGGACTGAACCCACCTCCGAGCACTGAGCCCACGCTGTCTCCATTGCTGTGCTGGGGACTGGGGAATCTGATCTCAGCCCCTTCAGCCAGGAGCCTGAGGACAGAGGAGCTGTTACAAAAACACATCCCACCCCACCACCGGGTCCAGCTGCCCGCAGAACACAGGCTCAGCACTCCGGTACCCCCCTCTCTTACAAAGAGAGCCAAAACCCCAGCATGGCTTTGTTTTTGGGGGGGAAAGATTTGGGACAAGGGCAGACACACGCGGGATGCTCCACCACCACCCGCAGCCCCGCTGGTCCTGGGGCAGCCCGGCACCCACCTGCGGCATTCCGAGCTCTCGCAGAGCCGAATCCTCCACGGACAGCCCATCTGCGGGGGTCACCGCATGCGGGGATGTTCTCATTGCCATCCTCTTCCTCCACCTGTGGCAGTCCGAAGGCTGCCCGCGCTGTGCTGGGAGCAGAGTTGTGCCCCGCTCCCCCCCGGCTCCGGGCCACCGCCCCCGGCTCTGAGCCCCCCCGGCGGGGGTGCACCGGGCTGCGGCCGTTCACTGCGGGCAGCGGCTGCTCCGGGTCGTGCTGGGAGCTGGAGGAGCACGGGGACACAGAGACGGGACACAAAAAGGAGTCACCCCCCCCCCCCCCCCCCCCCCCCCCCCCCCCCCCGCTGCCAGTCCCCCTCACCCCGTCCCCATTCATTCACTCACTCGCAGCGCTCTCCCGGAGCGCGGTGCCGAGCCGAGGGGACCTTCGTGCCGTGCGAGAATCGGCAGCGCTGCCCAAACCTGCACGAACCGCGGGCAAAATTCCTGCGGAAAGGGAAAAACTCCATGGCCGGGGGGCGGCCCCAAAACGCAGGGATGGAGCATCATCCCCCGGCAGGGGCTTTCAGTGATGCGACCACGTTTTGTCCCCAGCGGATCTCCCGACTCAGCTTTATCTCCCCGCTAATTGCGAGGCAAACGAAGCCCGAGGCTGGGCTGGAGGGGGGACTTGAACTGCACAACCCTGAGGAACCCCCCCGGCTCCCCATAGGGGGCAGAAGGCAGCAGGGACTCCTCAGCACGGGGCACCCACCCTGGACCCCCAGGTCGGAGGGGCCGCCAGGCACTTTCCTCTTCACCCCAACACTCTCCGGGGGAAACACTGGACAGGGGGGAGGGAGGAGGGAATTATCAGAGACACGACTCTGCCCTCCAACGGGGCTCTGCTCGAAGCCCATTCTCCCCCAGAGCCTTTCCAGCAGCCCCCCTCCCCAAGCCCTACCTGCACAGGGGTCTCACAGAGCCCCCCCGGCCCCGCAGTGCCCCCAGCGAGCCCGGCTCCATCTCCTCCGGCGGTGCAGAGGACGAGAGCTCCTTCTGGGGCTTTTATGACCTTGGTGGGGTGGGCACACCCTCACCTTAATTGCATTAACCCTTGCCCTGCTGTACCTCATGCTGGAGGGAGGTGTGTGGGGGGGGAGATCTCTATCCCCAAATTGCCATAAATCAGGCATGGGAAATGCAAAGGGACACGATGTAACCTCCCCTGGAGCACCTGAGCAGGTTCACTATGCTGGTTCACGTTAGATCTGGGGCAGGGAGCACTTAAATGAAGCTGAGACCACACTGACAACACGCTCCCACTGCCTTTTGGTCCCGCTGGAAATGCAGAATGCAGGCAGGAATGGAAATGCATCCCATTCCCTGTGCTGGAAACAACCCGAGTGCTCAATCCTGCACAGAAGGGCTGGGTGCTAAAAGGTGCTTAAATATTTAGTTCAGATTTATTTAAAGTCAAGTCAGTTTGCAGACACTATTTATATTATTAAAAACACTTGGAGGTTTGTACTTCTAGCAAAAATATACATTTCAGTTTGAGGGTTGTTACACTGAAGGGAAGAGCAAAAAGTCCCCCAGGTGACCAACGCAGGGGTCCATGTGCCCTGGGGGTGCCACCGAGCTGGGGCCAGCGGGGGCTTTGGGGACAGAGCCCCATGCTGGGAGCAGCACACATCTCTGGTGCCTTCCTCAGAGGACTTCAAAGTGCTTTAGAAATGGTAACTCCTTAACAGCCCTGTGAGGTACGGCTGGGAGGTGAGGGTGGGGAAACTGAGGCACAATGAGGAGGCAGAGGGCAGCAGCAGGTGTGGGATTGCCAGCCCAGCAGCATGGAGGGGAAGGCCAGAACCCAAAGCTCAGGGTGTGGGTGGAGCAGAGCAGGGGAAGCCTCCCTGGCAGCTTGGTGTGAGCATCCCTCCCCCTTATGAATACTTGGTGTTTATATTGTGTTTTACAGCTGCAAAGCTCTTTGTAACCAGTACACTGATCGATCTTCATTTCCCCCCTCTGAGCAAAGGGCAGCCTGGCTTCCTTTCCTGGAGGGGGAAACTGAGGCACAGCCATAAGCAGAAGGGTGAAGGCCACGCACGCTTTGGTGGCAGCAACACCAGGTTGGGGTGCAGCGATCTCCTGCACTCCCCAGTGCTGCTGTTCCCATGCCAAGGCTGCTCTGCTGGAGTCGTGGATCACCAGATCTCTTCTGCAGAACCTTCCAGCCTGGGATGTGCTCCCTCCCCACAGCCCCACAAACGCCCTGTCAGCACCCTGGGCTCTGTGGGCTGGCTGTGACTTTCCGCATGCTGGTGTTGCTGAAGGCTTTGCTTGCTCTGGTGCTTGCAGGGAGCCCAGCACAGCCACCTCATCCCAAACCTGCCCTGTGCAGGCCTTTCTAAAACTCCTATCTGCACAGAACTGCCTGAGGAAGCAAAAGGATTATGGCCTCTGCTCCGAAGGTGAATTCTTGAGTCAAGCCCTTCCCTCCCCTCTTTGACACAGAGGTGCTAAGGGACAGGTTCCTCTGAAGTGGAGGCACTGGGAGCACAGAGAGGGGGGCTGCAACCAAGGCTCTTTGCTAGGACAGCCACAGACGTCTTCAAATATGCCAGCTTTTCCTTGGGGAAGAGAAATACTTCCTTTTGTGTCACTGTCCTAAACTTCACAGCTCAGGACTACATCTTTAGAGAGCAATATGATAAAGACACACCCTAAGTGCTGCTGCTGCCCACAGGGAAACCACACCACGCTTGGGGCTCTGAACAACCAGAGCAGCCCCCACTAGCCCCAGGCTGCTGCTGGAATCCCCTGTCGATGCCATGCAAACAACCCAGCTGCTCTGGAGGCCCCACAGTAATGGAAACAGTAGCTTATGATTTGCCTTTGTAAATTCGTTAGTGTGTTAATGGAAGTCCCAAGCTACCAGGAGGTGGCTGCAAAACCTTCCGGAGCCTTGTCCTATGTACCGTACAGTCGTGTAGAAAAGAGTTTCCAGTAGAAGAAATGGAAGACATGGGGAAAGGTTTTCTTTGTTTTTGTACAAAGAGTCTCGCTTGGAATCCATGGCTTCATTCTCATAAATAAGAGGTCCTTAATACATGTCCTTGTAGATCTCCTGTAGGAGCGGGTGCAGGGAGGTCTCTGTCTCTGTCTTCTTGATCTTCTGCACCAGCTGGGCGTGCTCTGTCACCAGCTGCCGCAGGTCAGCCATCTTCTGCAGCAGCTTGGGGAAGAGGTACTGGGCATCCGGGTGGTTGGACTGCAGGTGGAACTCCAGTGCTCGGAGGATGTTGTCTTGGATCTCCTCCACCTGCTTCACGTTCATCAGGCCGGGACGGTCTGTGGGAAGGAAGCATGGTAGTTGGTGTTATGGTGTAGCCCACACTGCTTGTGGAGGTATGGAGATGGGGAGTGGAACCCACCCACAGTGACTCCAATCTGGTCAACCAAGAAAAGGGGGAAACTGCATGGCCTCAGATTGCATGTCCTACAGCAGCTGATGAGAAAGGGTTGGTACTTGGTCCAATATTTGGGGTCAGAACTGTTCAGTTCTTCTCTCACCCCTCTAAGACTTGCAACCCATGGCATGGGGGTTAAACCAGATGAAACTTAAAGATCTCTTCTAACATAAACCATTCTATGATACTACGATAAGACACCCGTGGCTGATCTCTGCCAGCAAAGGCCCTGCTGAAGCACTGGGTTAGCTGCAGCCCGGCCCCTCCAGTCCCCATATCCCTGAGGGATTCTGCATCTGCTCACCTCCACACAGGATAATGGCAGCCACAAACAGAGACAGGTCGCTGTCATCCAGCTCCAGTGCGTTGAACTTCACAGCAAACTCAAACTTGGGCTCCATGATCTCGTTGAAGGGCTTGCGCAAGCTACGCAGGAACTCGCGGGTCACGAAGCCATTCCCGTTGGCCACCAGCAGCCCATCCTTATTCATGATAGAGGCCAGCATAGCAAAGATGGCCTCGTGCACCCCATACTTCAGCAGAGTCACTTGGTCATTCAAGTAGAGGCCTATGAAGCTGGGGATGCTCTTGGCAAACTCGGTGAGCTCCCGCACAGTTTCTACCGTGGTGCACTGGCAGCGGTAGAAGACGTGCACCCCAATCTCTTTGTAGGGGGGGATCCCATTCACCAGCTGTTTCCAGACCAGCCCCTTTTCTGCTTGCCACAGGGTGTCCATGTCATGGATCACAAAAGGCTGCTTGAAAAAGAAGAGAGTGGTCAGGAACCTGCTGCACTCATGCTCTGCCCAGGACACTCACCTTGGCCTATCCATCTGCTGCTCTCTCCTGCCAGTGCTAAGGGAGCACTGGCAAACAGCACCACACACACACACACAAGTCTGAGGAGAGGTGGGAATTTTCCCAGCAAGTGGCAAGACATGTAAATACCACGTAGCTGGGAACTGGTGCACGTGCAATAGTTACAACAGGAGGAAGACGAGCCCAGAGAACAGCCCCCCACACAGGCTGCAGCCAGCCCTGCCTGCCACTGGAGGAACTTACTGGGGTGCTGCTGGCCTTCCCGGTCAAGATACCTCTCGCTTTCTTTTTGGTCATGTTGAAGTTTTTCAGGTAGGCGTTGTAGATGTGCTTGGAGAAAGCTTTCAGGTCGGCCACCTGTGGGTTCTGGCAGCTGATCTCGCTCGCCGTCAGCCCCGCTACCAGTTTCCTCTTCTCTGCCTCCGGCATGCGGCCAAAGCGGATCGCTGCGAGGAGCAAAACCAGAGAATCAGACAACACAGCCTCCCATCTCCACTCATATGGGCTCTACCACAAGCCCTGCTTCCCACATAAACACCTTGGCTGGGCCAGGAACAAGATGGTTCTACCTGAAGTTCAAAAATCCCAGCAAGCTGTGTGTCTAGTTCCCACTGGGCCAACATAAAAGGGAGAGCCATGTGCCAGCAGCCAGCCTGCATGGCAGGATGAAAAAGTCCATTCTGGTAGGGAAGAAATGGATGAAAGAGACAAGGCGTGATGCCCTGCTGGGCTTGAAAGAAGCTGATTCCATGGCAAAAAAAGCCACAGTGTAATGCAAGCTACGTATGGCCTCTCCATGTGAATCACAGAACCATGGAATGGTTGGGTTGGAAAAGACCTTACAGCCCCTCTAGCCCCACCCCTGCTGTGGGCTGGGTACCCTCTCAGGCTGCTCAAGGCTCCTTCCATGGCCTCAGGCATCTCCAGGGTTGGGGCACCCACAGCTTTGAGCAGCAGTGCCAGAGCCTTGCTGCCCTCTGAGCAAAGGATTTCCTCCTAACATCTAACCTAAATCCCCCCTCTTTTAGTTTAAAACTGTTTCCCCTTGTCCTATCACTATGTGCCTATGAATTCTTGGGATGAAGAATGGCTCATGGGACAGATGGCCCCAGGGCACCTCACCAGCAGGTCCAGGAAACAACAGTGACACTCACCATTATGTGACATGCCCAATGAGAGGCATTTCTGGAAGCGGCAGTACTGGCACTTATTCCGGTTCTTCTTCTGAATCTTGCAGCTTCTCTCACACTTCTCATATTCCAGCTTCATGCGGATTGTTCGGCGGAAGAAACCCTGCACAGAGTGGGATGAGGAGCAGGGGGACAAGGGAACAGCAGTGTTAGCACCCACACTTTAGGATCAGGCCAGTTTGTTATCCACAGCAGCTTCACAGAGGTTCATCCTCCATTGGGTGTTTTCAGTACAGAGCCACAAGGAGAGGTGGTGTGGTCAGAAAAGGGGTAGAGTGGGACTGGATGTTGATACTGCATACAGCCAGCAGGGAGGGATGGAGGAACAGATTGTGGGCCCCAGCCTGCAGGAAAGTCTGGCAGGGCCTCACTGCTAATGCAGCCCCGCTGGCATCTGGTGCGGGGGAAGGAATTTTAGAGGTGCGGCCAAGCTGTGGCCAGCAATCCCAGTGGGATAAACACGCAGCTCATGGCTGATCTGCAGCACAGACAGCATCTTTAAAAGCAAAGCCAAGGTCCGCATGGGGGTAGAAGGATTTGCTTTACAAAATAAAGCATAATGAGCTAAGAAGTGGGACACGTTTGTCTGACCCAGGCTGAACCCCAGTCTCCCTGGGGAGGACGCACCTTGCAGCCCTCGCAGGCGTGCACACCATAGTGGAAGCCCGAGGCTTTGTCTCCACAGACTCTGCACTCCACGTTCAGTGCCCCCGAGGCCGTCTCCTCACAGCCCATCTGCAGTTGGTCTGACAGGGAGGGAGAGGAGCTCTGCGAAAGGTCTGCAAACACACAACAGAATTTGTCCTTCTGAGCAGCAGCCACAAGCACAGAGTTGCACCCAACCCCACCAGAATGGGGCTGATGGGGCATTTCCAGCACTGCCTCCAGAGCTGTGTTTGGATGGTTAACCTCTGAGATTAGGCACTGGCTACAAGCTGATGCCATGTATGGAGCCACAGCGCTGCCAGAAGCTAAAAGGCTCCACATCAGTGCTGAGTTCGGAAGGACTCTGGAGCTTAATTTTAGGCAGTGAAACCTCTCCACAAGTTTTGCAACGTAGCTAGCATAACTCATACGATCAGTTTGCACTGAAGATTTCAAGCAGCAGACAAAGAATGGTTCTTAGCACCCTGGGAGCCCTCTCCTCTTCAATATGCACACTCTGGGGCACAGCCTTCCCCCCTTCCTGACTCTATTTCCATCTCCCAACCCACTGCCACCAGCTGTGTGATGACTGCAGAGGAAGAAATAGATTCCTCCATGCTTTGGCCCTCAATGAATTATTGCATGAGACCACCAGAAGCCCAGCTCTGTCCACGTGCAGGCCCTTCTCTGTGACTGTGGGGGACGTGGCTCTACTCACCTGTGTAGCTGCTCGAGGGCAGCGAGCTGTCTGGTCCTAAACTTGGGTCCGAGGCTCCGCTGGGCACTGTCACTGCCTCTTCCTCTTCCTCCTCCTCTTCCCTGACCTCAGGTACTTCCTCCTGTAGTTGTTCCATAACTGATCACCCCTCAGTGCCAGGACTGCAATCCCTGTCATAGCTCTGGCATCATCTGCATCTATCCGAGATGGACCCTGCCAGTTGCACTAGCCTGCAGGCAGAGGGAGAGGCATGTCAGGGGAGCAGCCCCGCCATCCTGCTTTGCTTCGTGTCCTTATCATGGTGACAAGCAGATCCTGGGTCTCCTTAAAGGCCGCTTTGCTGGAATCATGTTTAAAGCCCAGCTGACTGACCCCAGGACACCAACCAGCCCATAGCCCACAACCCATGGATCAGAGGCCGGCACTCCCCACCCTGCAGATCCCACAGCAGAAGCACTGCCCTGGGCAACGTCCTCTGCAGCCAGCAGCACCCCGTGCTGTCACAGTGGCAGCCAAGGACGGGGTTTGGCACAGCCAGGACTACCATAAGGGTTCACATAGCACACACTGCAGCTGCCAGCACAGAGCTGAGCTCCACACTGTCCTCAGCCCAGCGGCTGCAGGGGGCACAAGCAGGGCTCTGGGTCTGCAAGCCCCAGCCCCACACTGGGAGAGCGACAGCTTCCTGCCAGCTCCTGCTCTCCCACTCCTTCCCGTTACAGCAGTGGTGTTTATTTTCACTCGTGTTGTAACCAGCCCCGGCTCCTCTGCCAAGAGCCATTCAGCTGAGCATGCTGCTGCTGCTCGTACAGCTGCGGGGCTGTGCTCAGCCATGGGTCTGGCTGCACAACCCAGCCCATGTCCTAATCCAGGGTTTCCTGTGGGAGGATCAGTGCGGGCCCCTTCTCCCTGTTTGTAGTCATCCATCCCAGCCCTGCTGGGCGACAGCTGCTGGTGCTGTTCCCAGTGCCCAGCTCAGTGCCCACATCCCAGCCTCCAGATCTCAACCCCTGCACTGAGTCTTGCTCCAGCAATTAATGCCTGAAGCCTGTTCTACACAGAATGCAGCCATTTCCATAAAGGAGTTATTTTAAGGTAGAGAATCCAGATGCTCTATTTCCATCAAACAAGCCACTGACATCCAGCTTTCCCCAGGACAGCCCCAGTTCCCAGGCTCCAGTTAAACTGCTAGCATCTTCATGCACTAAAGCATGCACCTTGCTTGCACGGGACTTGCACAAGGGCAACCCATGAGCAAACAGGTCCTGTTGGCACAGGGCTCCCTGGGCTACTTCGCCCTCCTGCAGCATCCCCCCTTCTTCTGTTCCCAGCAACTGGCACTAGTGCTGCAGCCAGCTCCTTGGGAAGCTGTCAGCATTGAGCAAGGTCAGACTGGCGAGCAGCAGCCGGTGCCAAAGGGGAGGACAAAACCTGCAGAGGGGAAGCTGAATATCAGCATGCTGCAAAGCCAGCAGCCAAGCACCCCCAAAAGCTGGTGCCAGAACACAACCTGGGTCCACTGCTTGCTTCTCCCCTGTGTACCAGTCCAGAGCTGTGGGGACAGCACTGTGTCAAGGAACTGGGACTGTGGTGTTATCCACAGCTCTGTCAGGAACAGCAAAAGGATACAGGGCTTACAGAAGTGCTGTGCTCCCTGCCTGTGCCTCCTGGGCAGGGCTGAGCAACCATTCAGGGCTGTGTTGTCCTTGGCCTCCACTTGCACAGTAGGGCACACACACAGGCAGGAAAACCTATTTGCTGGAGATAGAGGATAACAAGCTGGATCTGTTCAAAGTCTATATATAAATAAATGCACACACATCAGGAAAATGCTTTTTGTCTGCAACAGCAGTCGGTAGGGTAGGATGGTAGAAGGAGGTCTATGCAGGACCTTGCACTCCTGGGCAGCAGCAAGCTCCCCAAACCCACCAAAGCAATTCCAAGGCTGTGCTCAGAGTTGGTCTTGCTGAGATGGCTGTGCAAACCCCAGGGGTGTGGGAGAATAGAGGGCAGGACACGTCTGATAGCAACGGCAGGCTCCAGCAGGGATGTCCCATGTCAGTGAGGGCAAGGCAAGGATATGTATCTCACCCATGGAGAGAGAAAAGCTTTTACCAGAAAGCTCTGAACGTATTGTTTTAATATCTTCTTGCAGGCCAAGAGCAGAGGGGAGCTGCGGGAGCTGTTTGCACACCTGCCTTTCCCTGAGCCCTTCCCCTGTCTTCCAAACAAGTGAGATAGAGGGAGGGGGGAGGCATTAACTTCAGCCAAGCTTTCAGCAGATGAAAGGCAGCAGGGATTGTGCCCATGCAGCAAGATGCTGGGCATGGCCCTTTGTTGCTGCAGGGGATGTGCAGACCCCAGGCCCTCTGACTTTGGGAGAGGAGGCAGCAGCCGCACACAGAGACCTCCAAGCCCTTACTTTCTTTCAGCTGAAGGATTGAGTGGAGTGTGAAGAACAAGCCAGCACTGGCTTGATTAAAATCAGTGCAACAGCTTCTTTAACTCCATTTAGTGCTGGATTCTTCCGGCACGCGCAGAGAGAACAGAGAACTGTGCCAGCCTCCAGGATGCTTCATTCAGTCCCAGGCACTGGGGAGATCCCCTCCTGCCAGCCCCAACAAAGGCGAGCCTCTGGGGGCAGAAAGTGTTTGCAGAGGATCACACAGCAGCAGCCATGAGCACAAAGGGGACGTGCGGCTCCCTGCAGGCCCCCTGGTTCTGAGCAGAGTGGCTGAGCTCCATCCCTCTGATAGGACAGAGGGGGACCCCACACATCTCCAAGGGGTGACACCAGGGATGGCTGCCTGGAGGGCAGTGGATGCCCAAAGGATCCTTCTCATCTCCAGGAGCTCCTTCCCCACTCGATGCCAGCAGCCCAGGCATTTTAGGGTGTGAGAAGTGCCTCTGCCCTGCAGAGTGTGCAGGAGGGCTGCAAGGGATGTGACAGAGCAGCCCAGTTCCTCATCACTACTACAGCACTGAACACAGAGCTCAGCATCACCAGGAACAGACGTGCATTCCAGCACAGACACTGAGGGGCTGGCAGCCACCAAATTAAAACAACGAAGTGCTCACAATTAGAAGGACTTCATCTTTAAAGCTGAGGGTGAGCTCCAAAAAGAAGCAACCTCAGTGTGCTCACTGTGGTGGAGAGAACTCTCCTACCTCTATCCCCCTCCAGGGGAGGGCACAATTGTTTCTTATACAGATAGGGTTGGAGGCAGCTCCATGTCCAGTCCCCACTGCATGCTGCAGTGTTGTCACCATGTGCATCTCCTCCTTGGAAGATGGAAGCTTCCAGGCAAAGGAAAGTGCTAGAAATGGCCCATGCCTCCCAAAGGACAGCTCACAATGTCGACCTGCTCCAACAGTTGTTTGAGTTACCGTAAAGGAGGTCATGGGGAGCCGTGAAAGGAAACCAATTCACCATGGAAGCACCTCTTTGTGCTCATTTGGAGAAAAAAATTAAAACAAATTCATCCAAATGCACATCCTGTTGATTGTGCATTCAGCACTGCATGGGAGCGTTTTCTCAGATGGAGCGCATACTGAATACACACACCAAAAAACTGATTTCCATTAAAAAAAAAAACTGGTTGCCTCCTATTGGCCATTATTTGCAGACATCCCTTGGATTGTGTCACCACTTCCGAAATCTACTGGTCAAGTACCAGTTTCTGTTCCTCCTCCTTCACGTCATCTACTGCTAATAAAAACCAAATAAGAGCTAAGCAGATGCTGCAACACAGGAAAGGTAACCAAGTGCAGAAAACCAGGAGACACAACCATTGAAAACATGTTTGTTTTTTGTTCCTGAAAGATCAGCACACCTCCTCATTAGCTAATGAGATCCCAGCAGCACTTACTACTTAAGTGTTTCCTCCCTCACTCAGAAGCCTTGGCTGCAAGGCAGGATCCATGTAGGAATAAATGACTGGAGGCAGAGAAAGCATCTGCCCCACCACCATGGATGTCCACTCCTTGTCCTTTCCTCCACTGCTGCTGTCTGCTTTTCACCAAGTATAACCCAGCCAGCTAAGCATCAGGTGCTGCCTGAGCTGCTATTACCGTGTTGCTGCTAATTACTCAACAACATATGACAAAGGAGTACAGGAGATTCCCCTGCTTGCCTCAAGCTGCCAGACTTGCCAATGAATCACACATCAGCCACATGCTACAACTCATCCATTTCCTGGATACTGAGGAAGAGAAATAAGTCAAAGAGTTGTGAAACTCACTGGATTCTTCTCTTTTTGCATCACAGCTGTCCCCAAAACCAGGTCAATGCACTCCAAAAGGAACTTCCTGCTTTCTCACTAGTGCTGGGTTTTTTTGGAGGGCAGGACCTGCAGGAGGGGCTGCTCTTTCCTTTCAATTCACCTTCCAGAAGCTGCAAAGATCTCTCTGGTTCCAGGGGCTCCAAGATATATCTGATGTGCTGCAAAACCTGTAGATGGCACATACTGGATGAGTTCATGCTTCTACAGAGATTGCCCCTACACAGCTCATCTGCTTGCCCTCTTCAGCCTTGGAGTTCCACAGCTCCCTTTTGCAAAAGGGGTGGCAGTAGGATGGGCAGCAAAGAGCTGAACACTCACCAGCTCTTATCCAAAGTTCTGCTTCGTGACCTGCAGCAAATCCTGTCAACTCCCATACCTCCATTTCCTTCATCATCAAAAAAAATAATAATTGAGTTTTGTAGTGCTTCCTTCCTTGTCCTTTCCTTGCTGCATTAGCTCACAGAGACGTCATGTTTTGGACCTCAATGCCAAGTGTCATTGTTTGTTCCCATATTATGGATTTGGACACCTGTTCCCAGTCACGCTCGCAAGCCTCGCCTGCCCCAGGTCAGTACATCACGCTGCTCGTGACTGTCTCCTCTGGCTGCACATTCCCATATGAAATGTTTCCAGGATTACTTTCAGCAAGTAAACTGCCAAGTCTCACGCTGGAAACCGCCAACTGATATTTGTGTTTTGCTGTCAACTCAGGACAGCCCAGAGTGGGCAGGGGATGTGTGTGGCTGACTGATGGGACGAGGAGCACAGCCAGGAAACAAGCAGCTACCAGAAAGGTGACACCTTCTCAACACTGGAAACTGCATAGATGTGTTGTCATTTGAGAAGATCATTAAGTCTGGTAATGAGAGAGGACCATCCCCACTGACACCATGGCACAGCAGAGGTGGCATGACCTGTCCTGTGATGCTGGGCAGCAAATTGCCTGGCTGCCTGTGGGCATGTTGGCCGTGGGATGGCGTGCTGCTCTCAGTTGGGTGAGCAGCTTGGCTGCAGCATGCCTATACAAGCACTGCAAAACAAGCTTGCTCTACGTTGCATGAATAGGCTGCCAGGGAAGAAGGCTCTGCTGTCCTTTGGGCACACTGCATTGAGCTCAAACCACTTCCAGTATTGGGAGGGACACAAGGCAGCTTGTGAGGCTGTGTCAGGATGTGTGGTATCCTGACCCCACATGCTCATCCTGCTGTCAGTGTAGAGTCAGTGCCCAGCATCAGGCTTGCTTTTACATCCCTGCTTCATCTCTGGAAGTGCCCAAGAAGCTGTCTGGAAACACTCCCCTTTACCACCCCAAAGGGAAATAAAGTCATCACTCCCTAAACCTCCGAGTTCTGCTGCACATTGCTCCAAGGTGCTGGCTTTGCTTACAGACCCCTCGTCCACCGATCCACAGCAGGCCACGTGGGAGGATCTGGTTTCAAGAACACCAGTAATTATAGAACAGAGCTGACGGGAGGAGCTCGCAGGAACAGCAGTGAAGTTCCCAAGGCAAACAACAGGCACAAGCTCAGAACTGCACTTAAAGGGAAAACCAGGAAAGCAGTACGTGCAGCAAGCTGCCACTGCAAACTCCAGAGTCAAGAAGCAGGTATCTGTGGGAGCACTGGGTGGCAGTGAGCGTGGCTGCCCTGTGGCAGCATTACTATCAGAACATGGCATGGTTTCCCTCAAAGCCTCTGTGTCACTGGGACACCAGTGAGTGTCCTCACAGGGCAATCAGACCCCTGGAAAAGCAATGGGAAAACAGAGAAATACAGCAGCAGGCCACTGCTCTGAGTCACTGGAGCCAAATTTGGCTGGAGCCAAATATCCAGCAGGCCAGCAAGACCTAAAACCAGGCAGCCAGTACTCCCAAATCCAGGAAACCAGCCACAAAAATATGATCAAACCTTTCTGCAGTGACTGAGATCCCCTGTGCTAAAGCTACCAGCCTGTAAGCTCGCTATGCTTACACTTGGACTCCCAGCAATGCACTACATATTTTGTAGACCGTAGCAAAATATCCTGAGCACTCGGCATGCAGCCCTGATCCCAGGACACAGCTGACAGTGAGTGATTATGCCCAGGCACGGGTTCAGATGATTCAGCACAGCCTGGGAACGTCCGCACCGAAATGGTTGGAACAAATCGCCACACTCACTTCATCTCCCCTTCAACCACAGAAAGGGAGAGAAAGAGCAAATCTGAGTTTGACTGCATCCAGAGAGCATGAAAATAACTCTGTTGCACAAACTAGTTCAACTCCCTCTCAGAGATCTGGAAGAGAGATGTTTCCTTACTATTTTTGGCTACGCTCTGTGTAGCAAGAGCTGAGGGAGGAGCAGAAGTTTCCCTGTTTTCAGCCACGATAGGATCAGTGACCCCTGCCAAGGAGAGGATCTCAGCATGCTCCTGACTGCTTGGACTTCTGCCTCGGCCCCTAGAGAACAAAACACTGGAGCAAAGCATCAGCACCTTTCACAATACCCTCGCCTCCTGGGCACCACTGAGAGCCCAGTGAGCTCCCAGGACCTCCCAGCTCCAACCCCACACTTCTGCATGCACACCATCAGCTCTTTTCTGATGTCCCTAAGTCACACAGAATAACCCCTCCCCAGAGACGTGAGAACCCATGGACTTTTTGCATCAGCCCTCACAGGGTTGACAGCTTCCATGGTCCCACAGCTCTGGTAAAATCCACAAAAATTAGCATAATGTTAAGAACAATTTTAGGTACTTCAAGGCATATTTCAGATTTGCATTAAGATGAAATTGAGACTTGCATTAAAAACAAAAACATGAGACAGGATAGGAACTTGAGCACCACTGAGGTGATGCATCTCACCCATTTCCTCTTCAGCCTCACAATACCTTTCCTAGTGAGACATTTACTACCAGCAGTATGATTCAGAGCAAAGTTTGCCTTAACACATCACCAGAAAAAACCCAAAACCTCCCTATCAGCTTAGATAAGAAAGGTCATCTGCCCTTATAAACCATCATATCCATTCCCTATCTCTATTCCATATGTCATTAGGTCGAACTTGCATGTTCTGTCTTCTCCTATGCAGAGTTCCAATTCACAGATGGGGACAAACCAGAAAAACAGAGTATGAGGGCACTGTTTCTGGTTAACACAAGCATCATCTGGCTGTTGCTATCGACAAGCCAGAAAGATGCCCTGGTGAGAACCCAGCAACAGGAGCAACGTGTTTCTGACTTGTGTTTTCATCTTAACACCTCTGTCAGGTCAGGATTCCCTGCAAACTGCAGCCTCAGATTTGCCTTTTGAGCAGGATCTGTTGGGGGGATCCCCAAGGTAGCACCCCAGCACATACCTGACCCCTTGTGATGTTCACGTTCACAAGCTCTTGAAGGACACAGACATGTGTCAGACATTGTGATTACAACAGTAATTTTAGAGCGTTACTGGAAACTAAGACCCATCTCAAATCAGTTCTGCTCCGTACAGTTCTTGCAGCCAGGCAGCAGTCCATCGAAAACCATTCATTCCTGGATCTACAAGGTTCATACTGGCATCAATTGCCACACTCTATGAAAAGTAACTTCCTAGGAATTCTGCCAATGCAAATGTGTTCGAGAGTATAAGATTAAAGAAATAAAATAGCTCCTTACTGAAGAATCCCATTTGTACTCACTATGGAAATCACTTGTGCCTGTCTTGACTTTGCCAGAGCCTCAAAAATTTTTGCAACAGTGACAAATAGCATCTCTGAACATTGATAATTCTAAAAAAAAAAAGAAAATAAATAAATAAATTTTTAAAAAGACTTCTCTGCAGCACCTTATGCAAAAGCAGCTACGGAGCCTGACAGACCCATGGCAGCAACACAAACTACAAACAAGCCCACACCCCTGAAATTCCATATTGAGGGCAAGCCTGACTGTGTTTCAGCAGCAAATAATCTCTTAGCCATAAGCACTCAAACAGCATCGCACCTGATTAAAAATCACTTGCCTGTCAGCTCCTGCTGCCTGAAGGAAGCTGTGAGCCCCTTACTGTGCCAATCTCTCAGTCTCTAAGAACACAGTAGACTTGCAGTTCATAATTGAAAAGCCACAGCAGAAACATTCCTCCAAACACAACAAGATGTACTGTACAAAAGTACAGATCTGTCAACAGACAACACCACTCTCAAGAGGAGGAGACCATTAACATCAGCAAGCAATTCTGCACAACAATGCTTCCCTGACCAACACAGCCTCATGCGGCTCATTACAAAATCCTCTCCATATACTGCAAAGTTCCTTGGAAGTCCATGTTCCAAATGCCAGGACTGAGAGAGCAGAACAGTTGCATAAACTTTAAGAGACATTTTATAACTTAGCCCCATCTCCGTCCAGCCGAATACGTCAGATGTGTGCTGTGGCAGAAATAAACCCACCCCCACAGCACAGACAGCAGCTACATGCAGGCGACCATCCTGAGGAACTTCATCACCAAGGGCAGGACTGGAGTCTGAGCCACGTCCTCTACTGCAGGGCTGAAACAGTACTAACCCTCTCAGTTTTGCCTGGTAAGGCAGTCATGTAGTAATAGATGTTGTCAACATCGGTGCCAGATCGCGTGGGCGATAGGTAGGTGATCATTTACCTAAGCACAGTCCTCTCCAATGTAGAAGAGGCAATTTCAGTTGTAAAATCCATGAAGTAACCAAACATTGTTATACTTCGAAAGCAGCTGTTGGCTCGGAGGAACAGAGTTAGACCACAGTACTTAAAGCACACTCCTAAGCAGAATCCAGAAAGATCACATTCAGAAACTGAGCAAAAAGTAAGGCACAGGATTTAGAATTAAGAAGCAACTTAAGAATGTCTGCTCACGGGGAGAAGTGAAACTTGCTGAAAGCTCTTCCTCGGCTCTTCCCTACCCCAAGTTTTAACAAAAATAAGCAGTGTGCTTTCACAGATCTGAAGGCAGAAGGGAAAGGTTACCTCTCCGCAGCTGTCCCTGCCTGCCCGCCGCTGAGAGCCGCCGTTCCGTTACCATGTCAGCATGGAGAGCTGGGGACCAAAGTGATCTGCAAGAGAACACAACACGGATTTCCACAGCTGTGCTGAAGGCCAGATATTTATGCTGCTGGGAGGACTGGGACAGATCCAGCGACGTCTCTGAAATTTAAACACACACTCCCTCTGCTGCACGCTGCAGCCACTTGCTGGGGTGAGTTCCTCCCAGCCAGCATGTCGCCTTTTCCTTGTGCTACATTTGCAGCTCCATTACCCCCTAGTTTTTGTGACCGTGTGCAAAGTTGAGGTTAAAACACAGAGCTCATTGAAAAGGTCTGCTATGACCATGAGGTGGTTTGCTTTCTTGACCTCCTTGGGAGGCTGCATGAAAGTTACTGCAACTTTAATGAACCTCTCCGGTTCTTGAAACTTAAGGATTTACTAGAGTTCACCCCTCTTGGTTTTCCTGATAGTGTTGCAAACAACTGCAGGCACAGGAGGGCTGTAAGAGACCACTGCTGGGGGAAAAAAAAAAAAAGAAAAAAAGAAAAGAAAAAAAAAAGTCTTGGAGACTTTGAACCAGAGGACTTACAGAAAATATGCTCTATTTTTAGACACAGTTATGCAGACTAACTGGACTAACATTAAACAAAGATGCTGTGAACATGATGCTACTTGAACCCTCCCTGACATTGCACAGACTTAGCTGCTCCTCCCACCCTGATGGAAAAGCCCCGTTCTGCAGCACTGCCCCTTCCAGCAGCAGCAAGCCCCCGAGGCAGCCCAGCACTGATCCCACACCCGCACCCTGCTGCAATTGCAGGGCAGGGAGCAGATCTCACCTCAGGCTGCAGTCTCTCCTGCACCTACCTCCCAGCTCCAACAGGCACCAGGAATTACAGATACTCAGGACAACACCAAGGAAGAAGCAAATCTGTCCCAAAAGCCAAAGCAACAATTCGTTGTGCTCTCGGAGAGGCTTACAGTGTGGGCATGGAGCAGGCTGATCAGCATCAGGCACATCCAGGGGAGGGCACGAGCCTGGAGAATAATCCCTGTCCCTTGGAGCAGAGCGTCAGTCCCAACACAATCTCTCTTACTTGCAGTAATATAAAAGTACAGATAATACAAAGATCAGCCCCTTCGAAGCAAGCGATTGCCCCTGCTCTGCAGGGAGAGGCTGTGGGACAGTGGTGCTGCACAGATGCAGATGTCACCACGGGAAGGGCACAGGTCCAGAAGCCAGCCCTCTGCTCCAGCAGGGCTGTCAAGCACCCACCACAGCTCCACGGCCACAGCAGAATGCTATGGCTGCAGCAGGCTTCAAATCCCACCCCAAAAACAGAAGGTGGTTTTTCCCACCAAACATCAAGACAATGTTCTTCATTAACTTCCTGATGAGGAAAGGTAATAAAGTCATTACATCCCCACTGGCACATCAGGAGCTGGCTTACTTCATTTCCACCAGCAGTAAAACCCATCCCTGACTCGGTAACAAAGTTGACAGTGTTAACCAACACATGAATCATGTACAGAGTGCACAAATCACACCCTGGGCTTGCCCCCAGCACAGGGCAGAGCGCTCACTGCTGCTGCCAGAGATCTGAGCATTAAGACTAAATCACCAGCTCACCTTGTGCTGCTCGCAGGTAAGTGCCAGGGCATGCCCAGCACAGCATGCACAATGCACTACTTGCACCAGCTCAGCAGGGTGCAGAGGGAGCTGCCAGCACATCGATCCTGAAAGCTTCCTCCTGCAGTCTTGGCTGATAAGTCACAAGGAAAACTCACACCCAACATGTTCATGTCAGCCAGGGAAAGGGATTCTCCCGAAGGCAGCACAGGAGTTTGCACAATGAGACTTCTGAGGAGACCAAAAACTAGAAGTACAACATGGGCTGATGTACAAGGGTGACCAGCTTGCACCTTCAGTTCTCCTGCACTGTAAATCTTCAGCCCCTCACACAGGGCTGTCCTAGCATGTGAGCGAGCATGAAGCCTCCTGGCCCAGCTGCTGGAGGGAAGAGGGCCAAGGCTGCCTGGAAAGAGGAAACCACACTGGGTTTGAAGTTCCTAGACACAAGGCAGCTGATGGCCAGCAGATGCTGTGAGCATCACTGCACTTCTGTTTTTGGGGTGGGATTTGAAGCCTGCTGCAGCCATAGGATTCTGCTGTGGCCGTGGAGCTGTGGTGGGTGCTTGACAGCCCTGCTGGAGCAGAGGGCTGGCTGCTGGACCTGTGCCCTTCCCGTGGTGACATCTGCATCTGCTCCAAGCTGCACCTTCAGCCATTGAGCCTCTCTGTGTCCTGATTTCCCATCCAGGGGCACTACAGCACAACACACCTACCTCATAAATATTTTGTGAGGCCTAATTCATTGCCTTGTGTAAATAAGCTGGAGTCCCATAAACAAATCAGGCAGTTAAGCATCATCTGAGGTGGAGTCAGCACACAGAAACCTTTGAAAGTATAATAAGGCCAGAAGGCATTTTGACCACACACACACACACACAAAAAAAAAAAAAAAAAAAAAAAGGAGAGGTCAAAACAGTCCAATGCAAAAGCAGGATCCTCGTTGCTTGTGATGACAAACCTTGGAGGCAGCCAACAAAGAGGGAAAAAAAACACAACAGGTTGGAAATAAAAAACAAAAGAGGGAAGTGGGAGGTGAAAGAAAATTATGTCTCGTTCAGAGGCCCTGCCACCTACTTCTGCACACTGCTTTACCTTTCACCTGGGACTTTTTACAAGTGCTTCTCAAGCTCGTTAAAAGCTCCAGTCCACCCAGTCAGCAGAGCTGGTGCCACCACAGGGCAGAGCCCACCTGGGGGAGGGTGCAGCCCAGCAGGGACTGCCTGGTCTACAGCCAGCATGGATGAAGGTGGCAGTCCTTTACCCCATCACTGCAGAAAGCCACAGGGAGCAGCACGAAGGATGGTACCCCTGCTTCCCTACCTCAGTGGCCAACAAAGCTGCCTGGGAGAGCCCCTGGGGAAGGCCATCACAGAATCACCAAGGTTGGAAAAGACCTTCAAGATCACCCAGTCCAACCATCCACCTATCGCCAACAGCCCTCACTAAACCACGTCCCTCAACACAAAACGCAAACGTTCCTCGATCCCCATCCTTTTGCTTCTCCTTCCTGCCCACGCCCCAGCACAGCACCTCGGGGATCCCCTGAAGCCACCCACCTTTGGGGACACGCCTGTCCCCGGCCACATCCCCACTGCAAGGAGCACCTGCACCCTCATTAACGCCTCCAACCCACTGCCCCCACCCCTCAGAGAGCCCCCATCCCTCAGGGAGCCCTCAGGGAGCCCTCAGCAAGCCGTCCCAGCCCCTCACGTAGCTCTCAGGATGCCCCCGCTGCGCACACACCTCCCCACCGACAGCCCCACTCCCCCCGCCACCCCGCAGCCCCCCAACCCCACGTGCTCACAGCACCCCACACCGCATCCCTACGCCCCTCCATGCTGCTCCCGCCCCGTGATCCCCCCGCCCTGTTCTCACCTCTCGTGACGGCCCCGCTCCCGTCCCGCAGCTCTGCCTCTGCCGCCACCGCTGCCCCCCGCAGCCTCACGTCACCGCGCCCGCCCTGACGCCACCGCATTCCCAGCGCTCCGCAGCCAATCGGAGCCGCCCGGAAGTGAGTACCGCGTCACCACGGCAACGGCCCCAAGCCCGCCCCGCCCCGCCCCTCTCTGTCGCACGGCGCCCCCTGGCGGGTTCAGGACGCACATCTCCTCCTCGCGTGGAGGCGCGGGGCATCATGGGAAATGTAGGCGCTGCCCGCGGGGCGCGCGAAGTAAAGAGGGAGGGGTGGAGGCGCAAAATGGCGGCGGGGTGGGCGCGTGGCGTGCGGAGCTGTGGGGCTTCCCCGCCGCTCCCCAGCACCTCCCTCTCTTTCTGCTCTTATACTGTGCTCAAAGGTCTTGGACTGGGCTGAGCTTATGCCCTCATGCCTTGGGTAAACCACAGTGCTGACTGATGGGATCAGTGGTGTTGTGTTTTAAAGCACAGGCTCCGTTCCTGCTGTGGCTGATGATGCCCCTCATTAATGAGATGTAACCACAATTAAGAACAGGCCTGGCACTGCTTTCGGGCAGTTACAGAGAGCTATACGGTCTCTCCTGAGCTTCTTCCAGACTAAATCCCAGTTTCCCCAGCCACTTGTAAGATCTGTGCTCCAGACCCTTCATGGCTGCCTTGCCCTTCTCTGGACACGCTCCAGGGCTTCGATGTCTTTCTCGTAGTGAGGACCTCCTTGCGACCTTTTTACAGGAGTTTATCCTTCGGGTGAGGTGCTGGTGCACATCCCCAACACCGCACGCCTGCTGCTGACTCAGGCAGGTTGCTGCTCCCGAAGGATGGGACAGGCCTGGCTGCTCACAGCTTGGCAGCTGACCAAAGGCAGTGCTGACACTGGAACCTGACTTTCCCTCCACGCCTGTCCTCGTAGCATTAATTCTGCTGCACAGGAACTAGGCTGTTCAGAGCAGAAGCGACATTCTGATGAGTTGCTTTTAAAGAAAGTTGGCGCAGCCCTAGAGCTGGTGAGAGGTGATGGCACGGTCACCCCCGCATGCCTCCTAGGGTCATAGAGCGCTTCTGACAAGCTGAGGTTGTGTGGAGGTGGCTCTTTTCCTCCTGGCATAGGTGTGGCATGGCACCAATCCCAACACCAATCAGGGAAAAGGTTGAGCTAATGGGCTGATGAAGGATGGTGCTGCCTCCCATCAGCACATTTCCACCCAGCCCATTTCCTTCCCAGTTGCACACTCCTGGTTCCTCCCTCTGCCTGAGGGTCTCATGAGGCTGCAACTGCTGTGCTGGGGTCACCTGGGGAGCTGCAGGGATCAGTGCTACACCTTGATGCAAGAAATGGTGTTGTACCCAGAGGTATGATGTGTTGCGAAGGTCTGCTTTACCAGAAAGCATGTGGAGTGGAGAGACCCTGTGCTCACATGGAATGCTGGTGTGGCACACTGTCATATCAGAGCCAGGCAGAGACTCCAGGTCTGCCTGGAGACTGTGTAGGGTTGTCACGGCCATACAGCACTGCTCAACATCCCAGCCCCTTACAATATCCTGCAGTACCCAGCACAGTGAGGAGGAGGAGGAGAGGTGACACATTTGACTTGCCACAGCCCCTCGCTGGCAGGACAGGTCCCTGAGGCTGTCACCACGAAGGCTGCAGCCACCCATGCCCCCTCTGTGCTGCGTGGGACTGGGGCACGGGGCCACTGCGCACCCCCACAGATACACAGAGCTGCTTTGTACGGGGGCAGCCACGTCATGCACATGGGCCTGCAAACACAGCCTCTCTGTGAAACTAACCGTAAGAAAAGAGCACTGTAAAAACCAGGGGGGAGGAAGAGCTCTGTGAGCAACCGCTCAAAGCTGTGCCAGTAGGAAATAGATCGCAATCTCCCTAACGAACTGCAGTTAAACTGCATCATGAGCTACTGTGAACCTGGGTTTGGTGCAGGGCTTGCTAACGGTGTGTTTTCAGAAGGAGCCCTTATGGTACTCTGTGCCCAGACAGTAAGGTGCCCAAAGTCACAAATAGAACTGTATTTAACAGAGGGACTTGAAAAAATGAAACTCCATGTTTGTGGGCTTTTTTGTGTGCAAGGAGGTTGGCCAGAAGACTTTTGGCTTTTGTTCTCATCTTTTAGGGAACAAATTAATTGAAGGAGGCAGACCAGGCTGATGTCACTGAAAGGAGCTGACACATCCACCTGCTGCCAGAGAGATCTGAAGTGGGACTCTGAAAAGGGACTCCTGCAATTCAAGGGTGAGGACATTAGTCCAGAGCACTGTTCCCTTCCTATAAATTAATTATAATGAGGTGCTGGCCTTCCCAGAGGATACCCATTGCAATTCATCATCTACAGACACTTCTCTGTCCCTCTTGACCCTCCTAAACCAAACCACACTCCACTGGGTCAGTTTTCATTGGTTGGGCTCTTTCCTGTGGTGGGAATCCAACCTGTGCATTGCACCTGAAGCAAGTTGGGTTCCTGCAGGGCCACAGATGTGCAGGGAATAAGGTTTATGGGCCAGTGGCTCCAAAAGCTTTATTACTTCTTGGTTTATATTGACATCTATGTGACTCCAGTGACTTAACAACCACCTTCAGGGAATGCACGTGTAGTTAAGGACATCTTGGTCATTGCCAGAAGTGCCCTTTGTGTGGGGGTAGTGAGAAGGCACTGCTCAGTCCCCAAAGCTGCCTGGAGGCCCCTTTTCAGGACATGTCCAAGGGCACAGTGGACGATACTGCGGGCACAGCCAGTAGAAACCAAGGGGGAATGGCAGTCCTGGGCCACAATCCAGACCCACTGGTGGCATCTTGAGGCAGTGTTGAAACCAGTGTCTGGTGTGCAGGGAGGTGAATCCAGACCCCACACCTGGGCAGCCCAGAGGAGGAAATGGCCCTGCTGCCTTCTCCTGACGTTGGGCTGAGTTCTTGGCACGTTGTGGCTGCAGCATGGAGCATCTCTGCTCTACATGTAGTCAGTCACCTATAGGCTTGGTGCTGGTCTCTGCTGGTCTCCAACCTGAGATGACCGTGCTGACCAGGCCTGCTGGGCCCTGCAGCTCCCTGCTGGGCTCTGCTATCCTGCTACTGGTTGGAGGGCTCTGTGGCCATGGTGTCTGCATCTGAAGACGGCAGTGGGCTGCTGCTCCCACCATTGCTCACGTTCTCTTTGCTGCTTTCCCTCATGGGGTCACTGCCTTTATCCTCTACTTTCTGCTTGAGTTTGAGGGAAGAATCTCTCCGGCACATGAGGGGTGGGTAGCCAGCAAAGCCTCCTCCACTCATGTTTGTACGTTTGTCTGGAAACAGATTAAAAAGAAAAAAAAGTTGTCTGTCTTCTCTGAGCGTCCCAAAGAAATGACAGGACAGGAGAACCAGCAGCAGCACTGAGCTGCGTGCCATGGGGAAGGTCTCCTACCTCCTGGCTCGATGGGGTGCATCAGGCGGTTCATCTGCACATTCCAGTGCTTGACGTTGGTGCTGGCCTGCCGCAGCTTCCGCTGGGCTGCCTGCAAAGAGACAGAGCACAGGTGGGCCCAGCACCACTGGCAGGAGTTTCTCTTCCCTGAACCTGGGCTGGAGGCTCCCTCTAGGATGGAGGCAGCACACCCTCCTTTGGGTCTTCTGCTCCTCCTGCTCCCAGCCCTCCCTGCTCCACATGTTCCCAAGTCTGACATTGCTGCCCTCTTAGGGGCACGCCAAGGGCCAACAAATCACCCTATGGCACAGCTCAGAAAAACCCAGAGCTGCGCAGTGAGGAAATGCCAGCATTTTCTCCAGCACCCACCCTATCAGCAGACTTCTCAAAATAGCATCTGCCAGTGCAGCAAAATGGGGGCAGAGCGGCCACAGCCTCTTCCCTGCTTCAGTGGCTTTGTGAGCTGATCACCAGCCTGGCACAGCTCTGCAAACCTTCAGGAGCAAACCTTAGATCTCCTCTCCCTGCTGCAGCTGATGTAACCCTGAAACCCAGCCTGGCTGCAGCAGGTTGCGTGACAGCAGGTCCCCAGGTTCTCTCCAGCATGGAGGTGACGCAGGGGAGGCCTGGAAAGTCCCCTGGGTCTTGCAGTGTGATAGGAAGAGGCACTAGAGTGATGCTCACCATGACGTCTTGGTCCACCCGCTGCCTGTTCACTCTCACTTCTTCCAGCTGCTTCTGGGCCTCTTCCAGACACTTGTTCTTGTTCTCCATCTCCTGCTTGAGGACTTGCTTCTCCAGCTGAGTTTTGATGATGTATTCCTCCTGCTCCTCCTTCAGTTTCATTAGCTGCTTCAGCTTCTCCTCTTCCTCAGCCAGTAGCCTGCCAAGAAAGTGCACAACGTGAGGACATCGCTCTGCCACTTCATCCATCAGCTCCCCACATTCCTTCTGGCATCGGAAGCACGCTGGCTCCCCAGGGAGCAATTGAGGACAGCTGAATCGCCCCGGGGAGCATCTCCCCTGGGAGCAGGGCCGGTGGAAAATATGCAGGGAGGCTCTGCTCCTACCTGGCCTGTGCGTATCTCACGGACTCCTCATCGTGCCGTGCTTTCACCTCCTGTTGCAGGGCCTCCTGGAGCCGCTCCTGCATCTCCTCCAATTCCATGATGCGCTTACGCTGACGCTCAGCCTCCTCTTCCTTCAGGACCATCTCTGCCTGCATGGAGGCACGTGCCTGCAGCGGGGAGAGGAGGTATCAGGGTGCCTGGGACCTGATGTGCCACATACCATGAGGAGCCCATGGGGAGAGCTCCAGGGCAAGGCTGTTTCCCTGCTCAAAGGAACGCCTCTTGAGGAGCCAGCACCAGGTGCAAGGAGGGAAAGAGGCTCCCTAGGCAGCACAGCAGCCTCTCAACTTTGTGCACCCTCAAGCAGTTTGTCCACATCTTGTTCCTTGGGTATCATGTGCTGACCCTCTGTCCCTGGTCCTTGTGTCACACACCACTGTGCATACCACCACTACCATCACCACCACCACAGGTACCAGCAGTGTTACTGCAAGAGGAGAACATGCTCCTAAAAGCTCTGTCAACCCTCCCCAAGCTGACTTGGCCAAGGGACAGAGATGGGACGAGCGATGCAGCTCCACTGCAAGACCTGCCTTAGGTTTACCCCCACCTGCTCGGCTTCCCGCAGCTGGATCTCCAGGGTCCTCTGCATCTCCTCGTGCTGCTGCCTCCGCCGCTGCTCCTCCTCCTGCAGCAGTATCTCTGCCTGCCGCTGGGCCTCCTTCAGCAGCTCCAACTCCTGCAGTTTCCGCTCCTTCTCCTCCTGGAGCTGCTTGAGCCGCTGCGTCTCCTCCTCCTTGGCTGCCTTGCGCTGCTCCCGTTGCTCGCGCTGCTCCCGTCGCTTCTGCTTCAGGTCTTTGTGCAGGGACTTTTTGCCTTCAGCCTGCAGTCGAATGGCAGTCTGGATGGCTGCGGAGGGAAAAGGAGGATGTCAGGAGGGACGTGGGATTCTGGGGACAGGGCACAGAGTGGGCATGGTGTACGAACCTAGTGTCCACTCCTGGCGCTGCCGGGTGTCAGAAGCACTCATCTCATACGTGCGGGATGCGGTCTTCACACAGAACATGCACCTCTTCCCATCCCGGTCAGGCAGCACCTACAGGGAGAGGGACATGGGATGGCATCACTTCCATGTGGATGAGGGACAACCAGTGGGATGAGAACCAAGAAAAATCCCCAGACACATGTGGGATGTGTTGCTCCTGCTGTGAGCTCAGGCTGTACCTCCACACAGCAGTGCTTATCCAAGGTGATGCTCCCCTTCTTTTCCTTCCGTTCCTCACTCACGTAGTAAGACAAGGCACTGGGCTTTAGCATGAACCACCGCTCCGACCAGTTCCTCCTCAGCTGGCCCTTCTTCCAGAGGTAGCCCTGCACCCAGGAGACACAGGGTTCAAAAACGACATGGGAGCAGGAGGGCAGGATGGGTGTTTGTGTAATGACACGGCAACCACATCCTTAACAACTGGGAGAACATCCCCCAGAGAGGGACCAGCTCTCTCAGCCATGCCCCAGGACACGTGGGCTCCTTGCCTGTTTGAGCACGTCCTCAATAACCTCTTGGTACACCTCCTCCACTGCCATGCTGATGGCTTCCTGCTCGATGCCCCGCAGGAGCCGCCCCGAGTTCACCATGTCCAGGAACTGCCAGACCGTCAGGCCGCCCTGCCCCTGTGGTTCCTGGGACAGGCAGTCATCCAGCTCACAGGAATTCAGCTCCACATTCATGGCCGTGCAGATCTTCTTTAGCAAGTACTCCACCTGTGGAGACGGGGAGCTCAGCATCGTGGAGAAGTGAGAACCACCACATAACCACCGACTTGGACCAACAAAACCCATTCTGGAGGACCTAAAACCACATCCCTTTCCAGCCTGGAGATACAGGAGCCTTATCACAAAGAAGTCACCCCTTGGGATGGTTGATGGTAACGGGCAAGCTTTTCCAGGCTCAGGACATTGATCTGGGGTCAGAGCTTGACCATTGCATGGAGGCTTCTCCTTCTCATCACAAGGCCTACACGCTTTTGGCTTGTTTGTCTAAAGAGAGAGAAGCCATGCTTTAGGTAGGACTTCCAAGCACTGCTGTCCCCACACAGAGCAGGGAATCAGACCACAGCCCTGACCACAGCACTGCTTTGGTTTCCAGCTGGCCTCATCAAAACACTGGAAGGAACAGGGAAGGGGTCCCTGCAAGGGAAGTGAACATCATTTCAAAACTATCAATTGCTTTCAAAATAGAATTGCTGACGATAACATAGAATCATAGAACCATGGGATGGCTGGGTTGGAAGAGAACCTTAAAGATCATGGAACCATGGGATGGTTGGGTTTGAAGGGCCTTTAAGGCCCCCTGCCATGGGCTGGGTGCCCCCCATCAGCTCTGCTGCTCAGGACCCCATCCATGGCCTTGGGCACTTCCAGGGTATGGGGCATCACCACTTCCCTGGGCAGCCTGTGCCAGGGCCTTACCACCCTCACAGAAAACAATTTTTTCATCATATCTCATCTAAACATTTAGTTTAAAGCCACTCCCCTTCGTCCCACCTTCCCAACATAATGTTGGAACAACTTATTTTGGTATCCACAGAACTTGAGAGCAAGGAGGGCAAGTGACTGAGGTGTGACACAGGAATGTCCCCTACCCCAGTGGGATTTCCCTCTTTCCTCATCCATCTAGGGAGAGGATAATAATTCAACTTGTTTTATTTTTTATTTTTTTTTCCTTTTTTTTTCAACTCAGCTCAGCGAGCAGAAGGATGATTCATTCTGTCTGGGGAACAGGAAACACCTCTCCTAGGGCACAGGAAGTGCGGTTGCCTTTGTACATCTACACACCACTGCACTTCTTTTCAGTCCTTGGTGCCTTTTCTTGCTTGTTGGGGTGCTTTTGGTTTTTTTTTCCATTTGTTTGTCTGTTGGTGCTTTGGGCTGCTCACCCATCTGAGATCCATCCTCGATTGTTGCAGTGGGACCTGGTGAGGCTGCTGTTGGCTTTGGTGCTCCCCACCTCTACCAGCCAGCTCATGGGGCTTCCACATGACCCCTGGACAAGGGAATGCCTCCTCCTCCAAATACCGCCTGGAATTTGGGGATTACCACCAGTGGCCCTGGGTGCTCACACTTAATTCCCTGAGTGTTGCTCAGGGGCTGAGCTCCTGGTGGCAGCGGGCACGGATAGGGATAGCTGGGTCTGCTCTGCCGCTGCCTTTATGAGGAGGGATATGGGCTCCCCCATGAATATCAGGAGGAGCCCTCCAACACCATGCCCAATGCAACTGCTGGGTGAGCTGCAAGGGCTTCAGTAGCAGACACAGCTGGAGCTGAGCTTTGGATGCTCCTTGGTTGACAGTCTGAAGGCTGGCACAGTTGTTTCCCAGCTACCTAAATTCAACCATGGAAGAATGCTGTGGATCGGCACACACCACATCCTCCAAGACATCCTTCCTCTAGAGGCTTCAGCACCTCACAGGTTCCTCCGGTCACCCCCACTCCATGGGCATGGCTGCTCCCCCCACCCTGAGGCACCACATCTTGCAGGATGTGATGAGGCAGCTCAGGAAGGACGTGCTGGGTTGCGATAGTGAGACATGTCAGCTCAAAGCGAGGAGAGGCAGCTCCTACCTCATCTGGCACCATGATGAGAGGGTATTTGTCTTCAGACAGAAAGTTGAAGAGACACCAGAGCTTGAAGGCATCCTGGTGGGATACAACGCTATTCCCATTCCGGTCAGGCTTGTAATTTTTCTTCGCCGTCAAAGTCCAGCAGAGCTCGTCAAAGTTTTCTTTGACAAAAGCACCTTCCTCCACCTGCAGACAGGACCCAGGCTAGTGAATGTGCTGCAGGATTGCAAGGGGAAGGCAGAAGCTCCACACCAGAGGCCTCCCGTCCCTGCCAGCACTGCCGATTTGCACAAATAGCGGGGTACTGGCATGTGGTTCCAGGACAATTCCTCAACACAGATCCCTTACACAGATGATTTTAGGCATGGCAGCCAGTAGAGAAGGTGCTACAGGCACCTGGGCACCATGACACACCTGGTAGCTCAGCCAAGGGTGCTGCACGTTTGGCACTCATAGAATCAATCATAGAATGCTTGGGTTGGAAGCGACCTTAAAGATCATAAAGCCACAGGACGGATGGGTTGGAAGGGTCCTAAAAGACCATAGAACCATGGAATAGTTGGGTTGGAAGGGACCTTAAAGATCATAGAGCCACAGGATGGTTGGGTTATGACCTTACAGCCCCCCAGCCCCACTCCTGATATGGGCTGGGAGCCTCCATTAGCTCAGGCTGCCCAGAGTCCCACCTATATCTATGGCCTTGGGCACCTCCAGGGATGGGGCTGCGGAGCATCAGCAGAAAACATAACACAAAGCATAGCCAACACCACCAGCCAAACCCATATGACAAATGTCTGGGTGGCTTTGGGTCACTTTCCTCATCCCATTTGAACAAAAAGAGGAACTGAGGTTCGGTGAAGGGAAGTGCTGTGCCACAAGCAGGCAGCCCGAGAGGAAGGGATGGTGCCTCCAGTGGCCCTGTTGCCCATCCACAAGTTTCAGAGGTCACCAAAAGCCTTCGTCAGGGCTGTGCTTGATGCATTACTGCTGTGCTGTGTCACTGGAAGGTGGGGATCAGACCCTTGGCAATGTCTGGCCCAGTACTTTTTCAGACATGCAGCAGCACGTGAGCAAACCACAGTCTGCAGTAGCAGAGCTGGAACAAAACGCCAGGGTGCTGGGTACCAGGAACAGCTGAAAGCCCCACTTACCAGGAAAAACCTCTTCCCCTCTCAGTCTGCTTCTGGGATTTTATTAGTTTGACCAGAAGGCAGTTTAAAGGTCACCTCCCAAAGAACCACATGGGAAACTGCAACGGTTTGGGCCTCTCTGCAATGGGAGGGATGGGGTGTGCTGGGCTCCCTAATGCAGAGCCCTTTTGGGAGCAGCAGGGAGGGAAGGGTCATGAGCCCCTGTGCTGGGCCCCAGTGCATTCAGGGCATGCAGTGGAAGAAAGCTGTCAGCCCTCACGTGCCTGGAGGAAACAAGCACTGAGCTGCACCGCATGAAACAAAGGTGCTTTTGAGCCACGGAAAAAGAGAGAAACTCCCCCAGCTTCCAACCTGTCCTCCTCCATCTCCTCCTTGTTCACCAAACCCCCTGCCCTGTCCTGCCGACTGGGGGGGGACACGGCTCACCTTGTCCAGGATGTATTTGTTGAGGTAGGGCATGTAGCCCTGGCTGGACACCGGCCCGTCGTCATCATCACGGAAATGTTCCTCCAGTGCCACGGGGTCGTGGGGGATGCACAGCACTGTGTACAGGTTGTGAGACAGCACCTGGCAGGGCACGAGGGAGAGAGCAGGGTGAAACCTTGGGATGGCACCCCCAAAAACCAGCCTTAGAAGTCAGCTGGAGACAGCCAAGAGCGAGGATTTTATGTTCAATTCTTTCCTATGTTGGCACGTGGAGAATTATTTTTTTTTCCAGACATTACAGAGCAAACAGGACATGCTTTGATCAAGATAAGCCCCCGAGCCGGGCTGCCTGGCAGCTGCCCTCAGCAATGTCTTAAAAAAAGAACAAATGCACCCAACCCGCCGCTGTGCTGTAACGCTGTGCGGCTTTCTGCAAGCGTATCACCAGAAGACGTAAAAATGAAAATAAGATAAAGTTTGAAACAAACGAAGATGAAACGTTGTTGGCAGGGAAGGCGGTCAACAGTGATCTGCACACACACCAACTCCAGGAACACCACAGGCACTGCGTTTAGAACAGATCTCCCCCCAAACAAAGCTCACTTTGCAGCACATGAATTTTCCACGTGTTGGGAATTTGGATGCTGTCACTATCCTTGGGCTGCCAGCAAGCAGGACGTGCTCCATGGAGATGCCCAAGGTGGTACAACACGGCTTGGATGGACAGCTCGCATCAAGGCGATGGGGCTGGAGATTTCCTCCCATAGGAGAGGAGCTGCCAGGAGCCACGCTGCTGCACAGCTGGAGATGGTTCTTGCTCAACCGGATTTTCTCTCTCATTTTTCCCCTTCGGAGCGATGCTATCAGCAGGGCTCCACCCGGTGTGCAGACACCGCGAGGGCTGTAGCCCCAAGCGTTGCACTGCACCCTTTGGGGTTTGGCACTGCCTCGGGGGCTGGCAGGGGTGGGTGAGATGGAAACGCCCTGAGAATCCAGAACAAGAGCAGGGAACCATGGCTGTGCCCTCCCCTTTCCATGCAGGGCTCTCATCCACAGCCCTCAATGCTCCAAAGCCACTGTCCTGCTGAGCACTGCCCCATGAGCCATAGGGATGTGCTGTGGGGATGAGCTCACCCAAGCATGCTGTGAGCCACAGGGGGGGGCTCATGTGTGCACCCAGCCAGGGCTGGCACCCTGAGCTCCTTGTATGTCCCACACACTGCAAAGCAGTTCTGTTTCTTGCTGGAATGCTCACTTAAATATTGAAAGCAAGACAAGGCGGGAAGGAAACCCCCAGCTAAGGATGCAGGATGCGTGAGGTCAGGGCTACCCCAACACTATGGGGACAGAGGAGGGAGGAAAACACCCCACAGCCCTGACACAGGGGAAAAACCTAGGGGGGCTGACGGGGAAAGGGGTGCTCTGGCCACTGAAGTGCAGCCCGCAGAGTGCTTTGCTGACACTGCCTTTCTGCACTGCAGGGGTGGAGGGGACAGCTGCGGTCAGCCCAGCACCAAGAGCACCCCACGTCCCTCCCCACCGCCATGGGGGTGGAACACGTCACAGCACTAAAAAATGTCAGCCTCTCATCTTTTCCCCGTGGGAGATGCAGTGGGCGATGCCAGGGCTTGAGGTGAACTTTGGGATCAGAGCGCAGCTCTGCGTAATGGGCACAAATCCCACGTGGATGGGTCTCTGGCATAGCGTGGGGAGTTGTGCTGCTGCCTCAGTTTCTCCCCTTTGCTCAAAGCACAGCATCCCCAGAGATGTTGCAGGGAGCCCAGCCCAGGCAGATACCTCCAGAAACCTCTGCCAGCAGCAACAGAAATGTGAGCGGGGTCTGCATGCCCCCATGGTTCAAGCACAGCCCTATGGGCTCCCCCCCAGGGGAGATTTTCACCCAGCTGAGCTGCTCTCAGCCCTCTTGTTGGCCAAACTGCCAGCACCAGCCTGTGCCAAGAGCCCTTTGTGCATTCAGCAAGCACAGAAGCTTTAGTCCAAGCCATGTGGCTCCATCCTGCCTGCCCCAAGACATTGTAGCAGGCTGCACAGAGCCTGTCTGGTCCCCAGGGCACCCACCATACCCCGAAACCTTCAGGATGGGGGCTCTGCCTCCCAGAGGGCACAGGATGTGTGCCCCATCCCTCCCCCCAACACACAGCCTTAGGACCACCATCTCCCAACCACGTTTCCTTGACAAGAGAAGCCTGGAGTATGACCAAGCCCTGCCCCAAATTTGGGTTTTCCAAAGTTTTCCAGCAGCATTTCCAACCCCAAGCGGCGTGCAGTTTGAAGGCAGAGCTCATGGCAGCATCAGGAAGCGCAATGCTGGTAACAGAACACCCCACATCTCTCAGCTCGTAGCACTTAACCACAAAACTGTCCTTCCTTCCTCTGCAGATACCCACCTATATCACACAGATGTACACACGCAGTTTCTTGCACAGAAGCAAGTACGTGTAAAGAACTCAAGTAGCAGGACTGCACGTAAAAGAACTCAACTGCTGAACCCAACATGGGGTGGGCAGCCCCAAATCCTGCAGCAAGCAAAGACTGGCAGTGATGGGCAATGGAAATGAGGGGTGGAAAGCTGCTGAGCGTTGAGACACGCAGTGGAACAAGCACTGCCTGGGTGTTCCCAGCACTGTGTGGGTGTGCAGAGCTTCTCCTGCAGCCACGTCCCCATTTCGGGCCGGGTGGGAGAACAGCATGGGGTGAATCTGTGCTCAGCTCTGGATTAAGTCACCATGGGGATGCAGTGCTCAGCCTCTGCATGAGGGGCTCGCAGCTGCACGGGCTCTCTAGGAAACTGCTGTGAAACTCGTTGTGTTTGTGAGCCCAGCACCACCATCCCCGACACAGAGCTTGTGAGATGAGCGCTGCACGTGGTGACGTCGGTGCTCTCGGAGCAAGGTGTGCTGCATTGGGGTTGGGATTGAGGCTCAGCACCTGTCCTTGGTTTGCTTTGGGATCTTCCTGGATTTCTTCAGCTATTTCTACGCTTCCAGGTGTCTTAAAAAGAAAATGGCACACGCAGCCCTCTGCTCTGAGAGCCTTCAAGAGGAACCCAACCCCATTGGGGTCCCTGCAGCCGGGCAGCAGGAGCTGCCACACAGGTTCCCAGCTCCCTGTTATTTGCCCTGGGGGAAGCCCTTGAAAGTAGGAGGAAAAAAAGAGAAGAGGTTTCTCTGCAGGGTTTCACAACGCATCTCCCAGGCTCCTGATGCAACGCTTTACCATGTTTTGCGTGTTTCTAACTCAGGTCCCTTCTCTGCACTGCAGCCCCAAAACAGCACATCCATCCCAGCGAGAACCAGGCCAAGACTTTAAGCAACAAAAAGGAGTTGCAGCGTTTGCAAAGGAAAAAAAGAATTAAAATAATTGCTGCCTGTTATCAAAACCTGGTGGATTTCACCAGTCCTGGAGGCAGATAAATGAGCTTTATAAGTCCTTCTGAGGACGGATCAAGCTCAGAGCCTTCCAAAAGGTGCTGAGGGGGTGGAGGAAAGGGGAGCTCAGCATTTTGGAGCAGTGATGTGTTATTGCTGGCCCTGAACACAGAGCAGCCGTCATATTTAGAACCTTCTCCCTCCACCTTCCGACCCTGTGTTGCACAGGAAGAGGCACCATGGGCGCATCAGGGTGAGAAAACAGCCCGAGTTTGGGCTGAAGGTGGGCACAGACAGCGTAAGAAACCAAAGCCACGAAAAAAAAATCCAATTTCTCCCCCATTTTCACACCGAAAACACATCTGAACATTGATTCTTCGCTACTTTCCCCCCCCACGCACACTTTTTAATGCTTAAAATGGAGGTGAGGCACAGAAGGAGAACTTCAGGGCACCGCACGTGGCACAACAGCTCAGCCCTCCACCCCTCAGCACTGAAACTCTCCGCGACCTCACGGGCTTGCAGAGCATCCCCAGGACCCCACAGCCCTCCCCGACCCCCCCGGCTCCCCCGTTTACTCACTTTGAGCTGAGATTTGGACACTTTACCGCTCTTCTCCACATCCAGAGCGGTGAAGGCGTACCAAATGGACTTGAGCAGCTCAGCTCTCAGGTCCATGGCTACAAGCGGCGGTGACAGCGGCTCTTCTGTCAACGTTGTGAATCCGGTTTCAGGAAACCGATTGCACCGAGAGCCCCGAGCGGCTCCGGCCGTGCGCGGAGCAGCAGCGCCATCTGCGTGGGGCTGCGCTGCGCTCCGGGCACCGCTTTGCTCCCACCGCCGCCCCGGAGGAACGCAAAGATTGCGGGGAGCGCAGTGAGAGCGCACGGAGAAGGGATTGGCAGGGATTCGCGACCCTTTGCTGGCTCAGCTTCAGAGTTTGTGCGAAGGAAAAGTTTCCTCCTTGCCTAAAATAGCAGCTTCCTCTTCTTGGGGTGAGATGGAGAGCTTCCCCCCTCACCCCCCTCCCGCAGCAGCAGGGGCTGTTTGGAAAGGACGAGGCCCGAGGAAGGGGAGCAGGGCTGCAATGCGCTGCAGGTGGTGGGGGTGGTTTGTCACGGCCCACCCTTCCCCACAGAAACCTCTTCCTCTGCAGAAACAAACTTCCTAAGTACGTGGGGCAAATAAACACGTGATTGCTCACAGCTCTGCTGCTGCTTTGTGCCGGCTTTGCCCACAGGCTCTTATGGGCACGGGTGCTGCCCTTACCCTGCTGGGCAGAGGATGCCAGCCTAGGTCTGTCCCGAGCAAAGAGTTGTGAGAACACACTCACAGATGTATTTTCTTGCAGTAAGTGGCATCATTCCCTAACCTGAAGTTTACAGGAGCCCTCGGAGGTGCCAAGCCCTAATGTGGGACTCAGAGCCCTGCTTTTAAGCACCCGAGAAGCACAGTGAGGCGGCCACTTCTCACAGCCCTCAGCACAGTCCTGGGATGATCACAGCTTTGGGAGAGCACTGGGCCAATTCAACAAAACCTCCTGCACTGCCTTAACCCTGACATCTGCAAAATAATAGAAGCCAACTCACTCTGCCATCCCCTGCTGCTCCGCAGCACTGGGTCTGCCAACACAGTTTGCTTTGAGAGTGGTATTAGATGGGAGAATTCCTGCCACACACTCAGTGTGCATCCATGGGGACACTGACTTCCAGCATCAGAACACTGCTGTTGTTCCATCACCCAGCCCAGGGCCACCCTTTGATTGGGCTTTATTGCTTTGCTGCTCAGTTGCTCCTTAGGCAGAGGGGTTGGCAGAAAAGGCGAATGCTGGACCATTTTTAGAGGGAGGGGACAGAAAGTGCCTCTCCACAAAAATTCTGCATTCCTAGGGTTGCAGCTCTGTATCTGCTTCATTAGATCAGCAGGTCTTGGAAATCTTAGGCATGAAGTAAATAGAAAACACTCTGCCATCTCCTCCAGACTAATGGGATGGGGGGGCCCATGGATCAACACCTCAGGAGAGGGGGAAGCTAGAAAAGGGGAAAAAAAATGTAGGAAGATAGGCCTAAAAAAGCCAATACAGTGGCAACGAGCTAAGGGAGAAAAACGAATTTACTAAATATGATATCATACTGCAAGATAATATAATACAATATAATTGGAGTTGAGGGTAAGAAATCAAATAAAATTAGAAAGAATGTCCAAAACCAAAGGCCTTATTCTAATGCTGAAGGCGAGACAGCCAGGGAGCACGCACTGCAGAGATGAGCAGTAAAAGGGGAGGTGTCTCGACTTGCAAACAGTTTTATCTTTCCCTCTAAACAGAAAATGGAAACAGAACACTGAAGGTCTTCTAGGAGATGATGTTCTTCTGACATGTTCTCTGGGAGATGCTCTTCTCTTCTGAGAACCAGGTACCTGGAAATATCAGCAGTCCATGGAACAGGAGCATTAACTTTAACTCCCAGCACACTACATGATATTCTGATATGGAATACCAATAATTTGAATCATAAAACAATGACAAGTGTCCACAGCAAGGAGCAGGAAAGCTGCTGCTCTGAGCCAAGGAAAACAGCAGAGCCTCCAGCAGAAGGTAGCAGCTGTCATAGACACTGCTCATGGAGAGAAGAGCCCTTCTGGCATGGTCACCCTGGCAGCCCAACACTGCCAGCACTGGCTCTCACCGCCTGTTTGCTGCACATCACAAGCCAGCTGCTCTCAGACTCCTTCCCTCACTCCTATACTGCACATCTTCCATGTGCCTGCTGGCCCAAGTCCTGCAGATCCTGATGCACCCATGGAGGAACGGGTTCGGCTGCCTGCTCTTCCTGCCTGGGAGGCTCTGCAGGGTCTCAGCAGCCATTCTCAGCCACGGCTGTGTCCAGTGTTACAGGTTCATGCTGGATTGCTGCTGCCATCATGCTGATGGTGTTCTCCAGGCTCTGCTGCTTTTCAAGCTAGGGGAGAAAAGTCAGAGATAACACTGCCCTCCCAAAAAGTGTGCTCAGGAGAGTTGGCCTTGCCCCAGAGGACAGAGGTGTGAAGGACTGACTGGCAGCAGAGCAGAGCAGCAAAGCAGAGAGACACTGCTGTGATGGGGAAAGGCTGCTTATGAAGGAACACTCTGCAACCCAAGCAGGGCATCCCTGTTCCCCTCCACATGCAAGGCATATGGGAGTTAAGGAGCAAGCAATCTAGGCAGGAGGAGATGCAAAGCAAGAGGCTGAAGTTGGTGAGTGGATGGGGATGCACACAGTGAAGGTGGCAGGAGCAATGCTCAGGCTTGCTCAGGATGCTGTGTGGTACCTGCAATGCAATGTGAGCACCATTGGTGGTTGCCAACAATGCCACCTGCTGATGATAGAGTGATGTAATGGCTGACTCTTCAGACATGACTGCCCCAGAGGTGACTATGGTAACCTAGGAAAAGTTAAGACACAAGAAAATTGTGTCACAAACGAAAGTGGGATTCCCTCCCAGCAGGCAGTTCCTCTGCAGGGAAGAGGGAAGGCCTTGCTTCTGCCCATACCGGCTGTGTCTCAGTGCCATCGGCGTTGATCACAGCCATGGTGTGCATGGCACCACGCACCAACTCTTCCTCGGGCACTGTGAGGGCACTGCTTTGTATCACCACGCTGACTGCACTGCCCAGGGCCTGCAGGTCTTCCTGTGACAAGCTGATCTGGATAGGACAAAAGCAGATGTTCTCAGCCAGGCTGCCTTCTCAGAAAGCCATATACAACACCTGATTTTAGCAACAGAAAGGCTAAAATATTCTCTCCTCCCTCATGTGCAAGACCTAAGGCACAGAGAACTCCAAGGACTTTGCCCAGGATCACAGACAGAATCAATGGAGTCCTCACAGATCCCTGGTTTCTAGCTCACTCCCTTCAGCAAGACCTCCCTTTCCATTTAGCATCTTCTCTCAGCTTCTAAGTGATAGTTCATGCAGGCAGCTCCTCATGCTAAGAGGAAACAAACCTCACTCATGGCAGCTGCTTCCTCTCCCCTAAGCCACAGAAGGTTTTCTCAATCAGCATGCAGGGAAGTATGTGCGAGAAAAGCACTGCTGTTTACAAACTACGGAAAAACAATCTCCAAATCCAGCCTGTGTCAGCAAAGAGTGGGAGCTGCCTTCTGACAGCTGTGCAGGAGGCGAGGGCTGGCAGACACAGCACATAAGCCCAGACAAATGCCTGCAAAATCCGGTCCAGCAAGGCAAGTGGTGACCAGAGGCCTGTGATTTACCCTTCACATCAAGGCTGCAACAGTGGGATAGGACTGTAAGGGGGGAACCATCATGACAGACAGAGCCCCAGGGTCCCAGGGTCTGTTTTACACAGAAAAAAAAGCCTTATAGAGAAGACCAAGCTGAGATCTGGCCCCTGAGGGGACATCCTGTTTAGTGGCTTCAGGAAGTACCTAAAGGGATGCAGAACAAGCTAGGGAGAGGCAAACCTCACTCAGGTAACTGCTCTCCCTCAAGTGCTGGAGGCTGTTCATGTCCATACCTGCTCTGTCTCATCCTGAGAGATAAGTGAGACCTGTGTAGGCATACCATCATCATATTCCTCCTCATCCTTGTCTTTCTCCATCTCTGATGGGAAAGCAACATGCTGCCTCTTCATGGGGGAGCCTCCTTCAGCAGCAACTAAGTCAGGGAAAGCAAAGAGTAAAATGGGAGAGAGCAGGAAAGTGCATATCTGACGCTGGGACCTGCCTGGTTCATTGAAGGGCCAACAAAGAGGAGCAGAAGATCGTAACAACAGCCCAGTGTTAGCCTGGAGAGAAAGACCTTTCTCTCTCCCTGTACTACACAGCTGGATGCAGTCCACTCTCAACTGATGACACACAGCTAGGACCACAGGGAGAATTTTACTCTTGGCTGTGATGTGAATCTGGCTTTATGAGTGAGATGGACAGCCGCAACACAGATTCAGGTCTGAAGAAGGACAGCAGATGCAGACCCTTGCTCCCTTGCTGCTATCTGTCTCCCCTCTGCCACAGGGCATGACACACTGCAAGTGATGTGGAAGTGATTGCTCACCCTCCAGCTGCTGCTGGACTTCTTCGCTCTCCTCTGTGGCCTCCAGCTCTCTGCGGCCGCTGCACTTGTGTGTACCCAGCGTAGATTTCTGGCTGTAGGCCTTCCCACAGATCTTGCAGGAGTAGGGCCTGCTGCGTGTGTGCACCACCTGGTGCTTGTAGAGGCTGGAGTACTCTGTGAAGCACTTCCCACAGCCCGGCACAGGGCAGGCATATGGCTTCTCTCCTAGGGCAGAGGCCACAGTGCAGAGCTTAACCTACTCGGCTTCATCATACCCTGCAAAGAGATTCCCTAACAAGAGAGAATAGCTGAAGGCAGACCATTGGAACAAATGGAACAATCAGCCCAATAAAGCAGTTCCTATTTCTTTTAATTACCTGGCTAACCTGAAACACGCTCCTGCAATGCCTGTCCCAGAAATGATCGTTTCAGTCCCAAAGATTTCAGTCCCAAAGTGCAGGCAGCTGACTGGGGAGCAGCTGTCTGTCTTTTCACCTCCTCCCCTGCTTACCTGTGTGAATTCTTATGTGGTTCTTGTAATTGGTGACGCTGGTGAAGCTCCTTCCACACATGGGCTCTGGACACGTGTAGGGACGCTCGCCGGTGTGCGTTCGGATGTGAACCCTGAGGATGTGGGAGGTGGTAAAAGAGCGGTCGCAGTACTCAAATGGGCACTTGAAGGGACGCACCCCTGCAGTGAGAGTAATGCTGATGAGAGCCCTGCCAGACTGCAGCTCTGGAAGTGCCCCACACACCTCCACAGTATGACACCAATGAGATCTCAGATCAGTCCCAACCAAATGTACGTTTTCCCCAGTAAAACCGACACCCTTATCCCTTTCACTGAGCTGTTAGCAACTGAGTTGAGAATCCCAAGTGCTACTTCTACTGCCCAACTACTTCCATCTGAAGACAACTTCAGCTCTGCCTCGCTTCACCCAAGATACAAGAGGCTGAAGCACTACTCGATCTTGGAAGCCCTTCTGATAGAGAGCTCAGTTCTCTTATGGTGCTCACCTGTGTGCGTCCGGATGTGTTTCTGTAGATCGCCAGAAGCTCTGAAGGCTTTGCTACATGAGTCTTCAGGGCACTTGAATGGTTTCTCACTAGTATGTATTTTCATGTGGGTCTTCTGCCCGTATGCTGCCCAGTAAAGAAACCACAGAATTAATTTTAGAATGAGAAGGAACTAAGATTGCAAGCTGTGTAACACTTCTCAGTTCACACACACGTCTATCCTGTGTTCACAAAGCTGAAGGGGAAGAAATATCCAAAGAGCCTCTCAACACCCCTGACTACTCAGTTTCTTCTTTTAACTCCTTTAATCTGTCTGTAATCAGTTCAGTCCTGAGCAGCCTCCCATACTGCAATTCCTTATCAGAAGGTGTTAAGAGCTGTGCTTATGGTGCTCTGCTGGAAAGAAGGGCTGATATTCTCAAGGTGATTTTGATAAGACTGAAGACAGAATTTTCACATGAGAGAAACTGTTACCTGTTGCAAATGTCTTCCCACAACTTGGGAAGCGACATGTATATGGCCGGTCACCTGTATGAGAACGTTCATGTACCTGGAAGAGAAAGCACGGGTCCTCTACAGTCCATGACAAAGGGGTAAGGAAAACAGCATGGGGAAATGGAGCAGCTGAAGAGAATCTGAAGTTCTCTGCTGGATTTCGTATTGGCCAGTTAACAAACCTGTCTCTTTCATGGGACAAAGCCTCTTCTCAGTGATATATTCCCATTTGATTTATTCCAAATTACGGATACTTTTTCCTGGTTCTTCAAGGTTAAAAGCACCTTCTTAAAGTCCTCAGAGAAAAACTCACTGCAGAATGATGTGTCAGTGCCAAAGGGTATCATGACCTTTCTCCTGAAACACCTGACCTTTTCCAATGGAGCATTTCCTTCTTCCTTTGCATAGGAACACTCTGATCTGGCACTAGAACATGGGGGCATATTTGGTCTGCACACTATGAGTGCATGTTAGCTGCTTTACCTTCAGATGTTGGGCAGTGGTGTAGATGCGACCACAGCCTGTGTACCCACAGCGGTGTGCTTTATGGGCAGCCCTTATCCTCTTCTCGTTGCTGTGCACTTCCTGCTCCTGCAAATGCTGTCAAGCCAATGAGTGGAAATTAATTCAGCTGCCACCAAAGCCCATTCAAATTATTTCTTTCCTTACCATACATACACAGTCCTTCAGTTGTCCCCACAAAAGTGTGTTTCTACAAACACAGCTTGCACACTTATGGTGCAACACAGGTTACAAAGCAGGGCTCTAGAAATCAGCATTTCCCATTCCTAGTTCACATTTCCTACCTTGGAAAAAATCTGAGTTGTATCATAGCAGCTGTGCTTTCTCAAACCTGTGCCTGCAGAGTAAAAGGCCCAGCACTCTGTGGGTACTGGCTAGGTGCTGCAGAAGGAACCTGCCACATTCCAGGCCCCTGTCAGCCACCTGTCAGTGGTGACACCCACAGAAGTCCTGAGCAGCTTATCTTCCCGAAGTTGGCATTAGTCTGTGTACTACTTTGTGCACTTCTAATTTGTACATAAGTGCAACTTAAAGGAGACAACTTAAACTCCAGGTCCAATGTGAAATACCACAGTCCCTCAGCGCTGCTGGAAGACCATTAAGGAAACAATTGCATCTTCACCTTGTTGGCATACTGCTTTAATGCATTGATGGTCCTGACATCAAAGGCAGCGTCTTTTTCTTCTTGCTCGGTTTCTGCCTGCACTTCCATGGTGGAGCTGTCAGGGAGCACGATGGCAGGAGAATGGCTGTTGGTGGTGGAGCCATCCTCTGGCTGGACAGCCTCTGAAGTTCTGGAATCAAAACCTTCTGCAAGAGAAATAGACAAAATCAAACATAAAAGAGCTGCTGAGTATAAACCACTCTTCACCTCCCCAGGCTACCTCCAGCCTTGGAAATCTGCAATACTTCAGCAGCTTTTGCCCCAGCTGCCAAGGAAAGAATGGGGAATATTCTTTACCTTTAGGTATGTAGGCCATACCCCTGTCTTCTGAAACTACTGGCTGTCCATCTTCAAAAGCTACAAAATCTGAAAGAAGGGGAAAAAAAAATCCAAGCACATTACTGGAAGACTCAGATGGGATGGAGGGGTTAACACATCAGTTCTGAGCACTGCAGTGTTCATGCCCAGAGAAGCACACAGGACAGGGCTGCCTGCTAGTGCTGAAAGTGAATCACAGCTACAGTTTTAAGACACTCCCTGAGCCCCTCATCCCAAAATGTCAAGGTTTTTCATGTTTGGTGGACAATTTTATGGCACCTCTTTGGCTCTTTGAGGTAATGCTCACCACTTACATCACGTCCCAGATGTATGACCATGGTGACATGGCTTCCAACAATCCCTATCCTCCTTCCTTAAAACATCTTCCCCCTCAAACATCTAATCCAGGAATAATATATTATCTTATGGTTCACAGAAACTCCTGTCCAACTGCTTCTAGGTAAGACAAAATTTGTTCAAGCTCTGCAGTTAGCAAAACCACAGCACACAGATCACTGGCCTCGCCTGTAGATTTGTTATCTATCAGACTGACAATAAGTGTGAGTCCACAGGTGAAACACATAACAAGCTTTGCTTGCTGCACCAGCAAATTCAGCTTCTTGTCAAATTGCTAAGAACTCTGCAGGAAACCACATGTTCTTTGTCCTTGTTCATTCAGCTGGACAAGAAAACCCTACCTCAGATGGGCTCAGAGCTACAGCACAACTGTCAAGACAAGGATGGTTTCAGTCACACCAGCATCCTTCTAAAGAAAGGTGAATGTATGATTCTCACCTTTCTCGACTATCACCGGATGGATGTACACTGTGTTTTCATCTTCAGTTTCAGTGACTTGCTCTTCAATTACCTTTTCATCTGAAACAGTTAAAAAGAATGCTATTAGCACTGCCCTCAAAGACCACACCGATCTAATGAGCTGTCCCCTTCCTTCGTTGCACCTTCTGAAGGAATATAGTCATGCAGAAGGCAAAACTGTCACTTGAATGTTGCTATTAATCAAGCTTTCCCTCAAACAGCCATAGAAGCACTTATCTTCCCAGAAAAGCTGGATCCTCCCTTTCCTAAACAGGAGGGCAAAAGGCAAAGAATCTCAGTTATCACTTGTTTATAATCACTTGTTTGAAGCAGAAAGAACAAAATGTGCAAAGTACTTTGGCTTTAAAGTAGAAAGCAATTACACTTCTGCTGGAGAAAACTCAATTAGGAGCTTTTAATGGCACCAGCAGGGCCTGAAAATATATTTTCTTCTACACTGGTTGGGGATCAACACTTGAAAAGAAAGTTTTGGCTTGAAGGGATCTACACCATTACTTTCTTTGATGAGATGTGAAGAGTGGACTCTTAAAAATAGTGAAAGTGTGACTTATTCTGCGATAATATTTTAGTTACTTAATTATTTGATGCAGAGAGGACATCGCTCCGTCCTACTCAAACTTAAATTGCTTTCAACTCATGCAAAGTGTTTGCTGGGAGAAGTCACAAAGCCCAATGGTTTTCAGCTTCACAGATTTAAACCTGCAGTGTGTTTACACAGAAAAGTAAGTGAAACAGCAATGACCAGGAGATGGAACTCTTGCAAATCCCACTCTGTAGGCTGGGAGAAAGCCATTGCTTTCCTTGGGAACAGCAGGTGATGGAGAAAGGAGCACACCCTTCAGCACACCCCAGAAAAAGGACAGGAGTTGAATTTGGCAATATCAAATGCAATTTAATATTGCATTTTAACCAACACTGAGCTCAGCACCCTTTTGAGTGAGAAAAGCTTTATTGGGAACCAAGTGCTATGCACTTCAGTGAGGTCAAACATTCTGCTTAGCTTCAGGGGAAGTTTTGGCTACAGAACATATAGGGAACTCCATTTTTCCAGTCTGAACAGAACCTTCATTTTCTACTGCAACAGCTCTCCTATCTCCAAAGCTTTATTTCTGAAGCAGAGACGTTTTATTCATGGATGCATCTCCTACGTGAGGAAAGGTTGAGAGAGCTGGGACTGTTTAACCTGGAGAAGACTGAGAGGGGACCTCAATGTTTGCAAAGATCTTAAGTGCAGAAGTCAGATGGATAGGGCCGGGCTCTTTTCAGCAGCGTGCAGCAACAGGACGAGGGGCAATGGGCAAAAACTGCAACACAGAAAGTTTTGTACAAACATGCAAAAGAACTTCTTCACTGTGAGGGTGGCGCAGCACTGAACAGGCTGCACAGACAGGCTGTGGAGTCATCTCCTCTGCAGATGTTTTGAGACCTGCCTGGATGCTTTCCTGTGCAACCTGCTGTCAGGAAGCTCCTCTAGCAGAGAGGTTGGACTCAAATCTCCAGAGGCCCCTTCCAACCTCTCTGATTCCTGCACAGTCTTCCATGCCAATCTAAGACAGTCGCAAGCATCCTAGACAAGATCCGTGGCGATCTGCCATGAGGGTGCTTTATCCCAACCCCGTGGGGTTGTGAACTTTGAACTTTGAGACCCAAAGACTGCGTTACCTTTGGCAGCCTGCTGCTCGGAGGCTGTTGTCCCATCGCTGAGCGTCACTGCCTGCAAGCTCTCCATCACTGCCTGGCAGCCTCACACACCACCTCACTTTGCTCAGCGCGCTCCCAGCAAGGCGTGCAGCACGGCAAGCTGTTTTCTTTGCTACGGACCTTAAACAAAAGGAACAATCCCCCCTTCAGTCCTTCCTCGAAGTCTGCACGCTTACTTTCGAATGCCGGCTGAAAGTCAATACGGCAGCGCTGTATTAACGACACCTCCCGCAGGGCAGAACACGGCCCGACCCCCGGCACTGCCCACCACCGGGCCGAGGGGAGGAGGAGCGGTCAGGCCCAGCCCGGGTCGGTGCAGCGGCTCCCCGAGCCCGGCCGCCCCTCCCCGCTCTGCCCTTCAGCCCCCCGCAAAGCACCGACCTGAACGGACCCTGCGAACGCGAGTCCGCCGCCTGCCCGCCGCACACCGCGGCCCCGCAACCCGCATAGCGACACAACGCACCGCCGCGCCTCAGCCGCTCCCCACGCGATATCCAGGTTCCGGGGCCTCTTGCCGGAAGTGGGTTGTGGAGCGGCGGGGTTCAGGCACGCGAACTCTCCCGGCTCCCTTCCGCCACTTCCTGACCTCACCGCCACACCGCGCCACTCCCAGCATGGCGCCGGCAGCACGGGGAAAGCTCGCGAGATCTCAGCCGTACTTATAGCGCGCGGCTCGCCCCGCCCCGCCCTCTCCGCCTAAGCCGCCGCCATGAGGTGGGTGCGGGAGCGCGGCGTTATCCATCGCCATCCGCGGCCCGGCCGCCGGGCAGGGGTTGGGGCGCCGGGTCCGATAGTGGGGAACGGGTGGGCGGTGGGGGAGGACGCGGATGGGGCTCGGGCCGGGCTGGGTTTTGGGGCGGACTGGGGTTCGGGCCTGGTCCCCGCTCCGCGGCCTGCGCTGGGCCCGCGCCTGAGCCTGTCTCGTCTTTCCCCCCGCAGCAGCAAAGTGTCCCGCGATACGCTGTACGAGGCGGTGAAGGAGGTGCTGCAGGGCAGCAAGACCAAGAAGCGCAAGTACGAGCCCTGCCCCGTGCCCGGCTGAGGCCTCGCGCGCCCCGTGCAGGGCCTGACCTGGAGCTCTTCCCTCAGGTTTGTGGAGACGGTGGAGCTGCAGATCAGCCTGAAGAATTACGACCCGCAGAAAGACAAGCGATTCTCCGGCACCGTCAGGTTCGGCATCCTCTTGCTCACACCCAGCCTTCAGCCCGCGGCCCTCAGCCAAGGGCGGCTTCCCTGCTGCAGGCCGTGCTGCTGAACGCCCCGGGTAGTTCAGACCGTCACCCCCGAGCGGGTGTGGCTGGACGGACCCCCACCCTGGGTCTTAAAACAAGAGGGGAGGTGTGGGGTGCTGCCCCCGCCGCCCTGCCCCAGAGGCAGGTTCTGAGCGTGGAGGAAGATGTGAGGAGCTGCGGTAAGGTATCTGCACGTGGGTCCCTCTGAGCTGTGTGGCATCCATGGCACACCGGGTAATTTGGGCTCTGTCTGCAGGCTGAAGTCGACCCCACGGCCCAAATTCTCTGTCTGCTTGCTGGGGGACCAGCAGCACTGCGATGAGGCCAAAGCTGTGGAAATCCCTCACATGGACATAGAGGCTCTGAAGAAGCTCAACAAAAACAAGAAGCTGGTGAAGAAGCTGGGTGAGTGGGGTGTGGGTCGGTCTCTGGGTGCCGTGGCTGAACCTGCGACAGCAGGTTTCCCCATGCTCACATTCCCATGTCAGGATTAGCTGCAGAGAACAGAAAACTGATTACTCTTCAAGGGTAGGATTCTGTCTGGGAGCTATCCAGCAAATCTTAGAGCTTCTTACAGTGTGGAATGTCTGGCAGATCAGTGCTGCAGCAGTGCAGTGATTGCCCTCTTCCAGGAGGAGGGGATACAGGAGAGCTGTTCTGTCTCCTTAAGAAGTTATCTCCCTCCCTCAGTGTGCCATAACTTCAGGGAAAGGAAGTGCAACAAAGCCAAGTAGAAGTAGAGATAAAAGTTGCTCTAATCCTGCCATACTGCAGTGAACAGAATGGAGTTGGGTTATTTTTACTTACAGCAGATAAAACCTTTCTTTTCCTACAAAACGGAAGTCATTTTGATAAGTATTTTGAGCAGATAAGGAAAGCTTTCCGTTCAGTTCTTGGAACCATAGGAGGTTGGAAAATGATGTAGGATATGGTTACTGTAACCTAAGCCTCTCTCAGGCATCATAGAATCATCATCATAGAATGGCCTGGGTTGAAAAGGACCACCTTTGAAATGATCACCTCATTTCAACCCCCTGCTATGTGCAGGTTCACCAGCCACCAAAACAGGCTGCCCAGAGCCACATCCAGCATGGCCTTGAATGCCTCCAAGAATGGGGCATCCAACACTCTGCACGTATGCACAGAATACAGAAGGAGAATCCTGGTAGAGCTCTAAGCGTCCATAATGTGGCTGGATAAATACCATGCATTTCAGGGAAGTCCTCTGTGTAAAGTTAATGGGGTTGCTGTCAGAATGTAGGCTCTGAGTCCTGGTGGGTTCGCTGGTGTGACAAGAATGGCTTATAATGCAGTATGAGGAAAAAGGCAGGGCTTTGGGAACATGGAAATGTATGCATTGGGGGAAATGCAGCAGTACAGTCTCACCTGAGCTGTTGGTTTCAAGTTGGATTAGAGATGAGTACTTCCTTACCTTCTTTTGTTCTCACAGCTAAGAAGTACGATGCCTTCCTGGCTTCAGAGTCCTTGATCAAGCAGATTCCTCGAATCCTGGGTCCAGGTCTGAACAAAGCTGGCAAATTCCCTTCTCTCCTCACTCACAATGAGAACCTGGTGGCCAAGGTTGATGAGGTCAAGTCTACCATCAAGTTTCAGATGAAGAAGGTAAAGAGCTCAGGGCTTCCAGTTGGCAGCTGCTTACCTGGGGGGCGGTAGGTGATTGGTGGTCACTTGGTTGTGGCTGCGATCTCTGGTCTGGTCTGTAGGTGTCCCTCCAGTGTCTGCAGCAGCTCCTGGTGAGGAACATCCAGCATTCTGCTGGGCAGCAGAGGGACACAGTCATCAGAGCATTCAGCTGCTAACTGGAAAAGAACAATCGATCTGTGGTTAGAAGAGCTTTAGAAAAGTGATTAGGAGATGATCCTGATGTTTGAGTGCTGAGCACAATTGGTCATAATTAACACTTCCAGTAAGTGGGTGACATGTGCAGGGTGTGGCTCTGGAACTAGGCATGCCCCAGTGGGTTTGTGCATGCTGCTGTGCTTTGGCAGAAGCAAGTTTGGGACTTGACTCTGCAAGTGAACTTTGCAGCAGCTCTGTGGATGTCTGTGCCTGTCAAGAGATGTCAAGGCAAGCCAGCTCCCTAAAACCAAAATAACCCTGCTCAGGCATTTTAATCTCGTGACAGTGGTCTAAATGTGACTCCTGGGTATTATTCAGAATTAGCAGCTCTGCTAGCTGAGGTGCATCCTCAGACTCCAGCTGATCTGAGCCTGAAGGCACAGCTGGAAGGACACAGTAAATGCAATAGTTTGCAAATGCTTCAGCATTTAAAGTAACAGAGCTAATGATGTCCTGACGCTTCTCTTGTCAGCTTGCTCATAAATCCTTTTGTCTTCGGCCTGTGGGGAACATTGACTTACAAGCTCCTCTGCAAGGCTGGCAGGCAGAGGCTTGGCCTCTGTGTGTGTTATGTGCAGAAAGAAAGGGCTGGTGACTGGTGCCAAAACAAAAAGTGAAGCTGGCGCCATGCATAGCAGTGAAGTTTGGAGCTGATAGTCTGTGCTGCGCTGGGTTAGCAGTTTGCAGGAAATGTGCCAGTGCTGCCTGGTGAGTCAGGCATGGGATTAGTTACACGAGAGGTCTGCTCCTGCTTCCCTACCAGTTCAGAGCAGTGCTTTGCACGTCCCTCCCAGCTTCCTCAGCTTCAGGAGATGGCTGCTTGCTGCCTTCAGTGAGCCACCTTTGCACTGTGAGGAAGCCAGACCTGCGCCAGCTGTTACTCAGATTGCACCCAGATGCTGCCAGACACATTCATGGGAGCCACATGGCAGACACAGTGAGCTCTGTAGAAGCACTCTTCCATGGATAGGCTGAAGAAGTTAGATGCAGTGACAGACCATGGGGTGGTTTGATCCCTCGGTGCTCTGGGTTGTTCTGTCAGCCAGTGTATAGGTGACCATGGTGTCCTTGTCCCCAGGTGCTCTGTCTGGCTGTGGCTGTTGGTCACGTGAAGATGACAGAGGATGAGCTTGTCTACAACATCCACCTGGCCATCAACTTCCTGGTGTCCTTGCTGAAGAAGAACTGGCAGAATGTGCGTGCTTTGTATATCAAGAGCACCATGGGGAAGCCCCAGCGTCTGTACTAACTGGGTGGCAATAAACTTTTAGGACATCTTACAGCTGTGTGGTTGCATTCCTCCAAAGCTTATTGGGCAAGACTTTCTGAAGAGCTGCTCGCTTCCTTACAGCGAGAAAGGTTTTGAATGCTGTTAAATTGAAAGAGGGGTGAATTCAGGGGAAGCACCAGCCTTAAATTTGAGCTTTGTAGGTCACACAAGCTGATTTCTTGTGAAAAAGACAAGCTTGTCACCCTGCATTCAGAGCAGGAGGGGGGGGACCACTCAGTTAGCAGCTAGCACAGGCAAAATTGGGGTGGTTACATCAAAACTAAGGAAACAGCTCCTGCACACAGTAGTCATGTTACAGCCTCAGGGCTCCCCAGCTCACCTCAGAGGGCTCCCTTCTGCCATCCCAGAACAGCATCCTGTCAGCTCTCAGGGTGGGGACTTATGGGGCACTCACATTTTATAGGGTTCTGCTGCCCTTGCAGTGACCATGGCTGGAGTTGAGCTGCACAGCAGCAGCTCATGAAGACTTGATGGGTCTTCAGCTGTTTCCACTTACATTAGGATTTGAAAGGTGCTGGGGGTAAGAGATGGGAGTTCCAGCTCAGTGAGGGGTTCCTCGTTGGCTCTGCTTTGCTCTGCAGAGAAGTGTTCCTGTTCAACTCAATGTTCTGGGCTAAAAATGAGGTATGTTGCATCTAATTAATGTATATAAATAAATGTATTGTGTAATGACTGCAGAGCCTATGGAAATCTGTAGGATTTAAGCTGGAAGAAAAGCTCTGTGCCCTCAAAAAGAGCTTGTCTGAGCATCTGAAGAACAAAACAATGAAAATAGCTTTGGACCCTGCTGTTAGAAACCTTTTAAAACAAGCACCAGAGCCAGCTTCTGAAAGATCAACACAACACCAAGAAATTCCATTTAATAATTAAAAAAAGACAATACAAAATGCAAACATTTCTTTTTACAAAGTTCAGATACATTTTTCTTTTTAATCAAGTGCAAATAACTTTATGAACTACATCTTTCTCATCAATCACTTTGCTGGAGATGGTAAATCACGGCCTGCTGCAAAAGGCAGATATAAATATTCCAACATGAAAAAAAGAACATTCCCCCCCCCCCCCAAAAAAAAAAAAAATACACACAACAACCCTTATTTTTATGTTCACCTCGTTGAAACATTCAATACATCCCAGAGGTGGCTGATGGTTTTCAGCCCTTCGAACCTTTTCTGAGTCATCTGATGGGTGTGGGTAAAAGAAAGGGCTGCTTCTTCCTGGTGGGCTTTTCTGGGGGTTTCTTTGAGGGTATTGGTGGGAGGGGGAGGATGTGTTACCAGATCTCTTTGTCCTTTACAGGAGGACGTGCAGCCCAGCACAGCCCTGGGGGAGCAGAGGTGCCCTGTTGGGGATGTCGGCACCCAGGACATCGCACAGTTCTCAGATCCACCCTCACAGGCTCAGAGCAGCAGCAGCTCTGAAATTCAATCACAGAGAATTAAAGAGCTCTGCATCACACCGGGACCACCGCAGCACGCATTTCTGGGCTGCCTTTTTCTTTTTTTTCTTTTTTTTCTTTTTTCCTAAATACGAAAGACCCTTTTGGTGGTCATTGCTCTGCTGTGGCTGCCCCAGAGCGATTAAAAAACACAACAAAAAACCAACCCTCCGAATCCCTACAACGGCTTTTGTGCATCAAAGCAGCTGCTCTCAGACACCAAACTGAGCGACAAACAGCTCAGCCCCCAGCTGCTTCCAGCCAGGCTGCGAGCCGGGCGGCAGGAGAGAGAAGCCCACAGCTGTGATGAATCAGTGCAGCCTTTTCCAACCCCCCACGTCTTGAGGACGCATCCCTGCACATTAGAACCCGTCCCAGCGCCCCAGCAGAGCCCAGTTGTTGGGGTGAGCGAGCAGCACAGATTGAGGGGGGCATGGACCAACCCAGGGCTCTGTCTGGGCCATCGGGGGGGTACATGGAGCAATTTCTCTCCCAGGATGGGAGGATTGGGAGCAGCGGGACGGAGCAGCACGAGCCAAGGAGCTCAACCAGCCTGAAAGCACACAGCACCGACCCTGCCCAGCATTACAGACAGCCCCAGAAAGGTGATGGATCCACTGTGAGTGGACAGAAGTGCCTTAAAACCCAGTAAAACTCACCCCATCATGGCCAAGCTCTGCTTTCCCGCAGAGGAGATGTGCAGCCTTCCACCAAAGCAGGTTGCTACAGGGAAAACATGCAGCAGAAAAGGTTCCAAGGACAGAAAACACCATTGCATTTGTCACCAGCATCCCAGGGCTGGGCTTGGTTTGTTGTTCTGTTGTTTTGTTCTTTTTTTGTGACAGACACACATTCTCATTTCTCAGGCAGGTATAAATATTGTAGTTTCTAGTAGAAAAAAAAAAAAAAACCAACAACAAAAAACAACTTCCCTCTAAATAATATAAAGAAGACTCAAATGATTGCACTTAATACATATGAAAAAGGTAGAAAGGAGGATATCCTAGTGCACAAACGTTGACTCCTGCTCTTCACAAAGCTTGCTTTCTGTCGACGAGTTACTCTTTGGCAGAGCTTGGAAGGAAGTCTGGTTCCTTGGCACAAATGTCCGTGGGGGGGGAGGGGGGAAGAACGCGCCCGGCTGAAGTCCTCCTTGGTCGCTCCATCTCTCCCATGCAGCCACACATTGTTCTCCATGCCTTCCTCCAGTGCCAGGTGCCAGCACGGCTCTCCAGCAGGACGGCCACCAGTGCCACCGTCCCATTCTGTCCTTTCTTTTTTCCTTATCGTGGTTATTTTTAACAAAGTAGGCATTACGGTTGGTTTCGTTTTCTTCCCCCTCCCCCCCCTCCACCCCCCAGGCTCCTCCGCAAAGCTGTGCTGATAGCTGAGCTCCGTGCGCTGCGCAAAACCTCCGGTGCTGCCCTGGGATGGGGCAAGAGATGAGCCCTGGGGGGGCTGCGGGTGCCTGGATGGCATCAAGGGATGGGACAGAGCCGGCACAGAGGTGGGAAGGAAACGGATGGGGGTGAAGAAGCTGCTGCAGAAGAGAGGAATGGCATCGCTGGGTGAGATCAGGGTGAGACCGGAGCTGTGTGTGGGACGGGAGGCGGCGGTCCTGCCGGAGCCAGGCAGGAGGAAGGAGGAAAACTGAAATAAGAAGAGAGGGAGGAGAGGGTTTCCTTGGTGGCCGGGCGGCCCGGGGTGTCAGGGCGCTATTTGTAGGGCCGCAGGAAGCTGGAGACTTTGGAGCGGAGCAGCTTGATGAAGGAGCGGGGCAGCATCTCCTTGTGCTTCTCCGTGTACTTGAAGTAGTTCTGGGGGTGTGCCAGCACGTCGAAGAACGCTTTGATCAGCTTCTTGTCCTGGAGTTAAGCAAAGCAGATGTCAGCCCCAATGCTGGGCACAGCACACAGCTGCTTCAGCCCCACAGCACCCCCGGCACGGCTCCAAACCCGAGCGATGCACCGTGCTCAGCCCAGCAGCACCAGGCAGTGGAGGTGATCAGGGGCAGTGCTCACCTTGAGGATCTCCTGGTGGTTTTCGGAGGCGTACAGCCTGCCGTCCCGCACGATGTCCTCCACCAGCTGCTCATAGTCCTCTGCAACAGCCAAGTGAGAAAGCAGCTCAGGGCATGCCTCCCCAAACCCAGAGTCCCAGTCTCTGGCACCGAGCTCCCCAATGCATGGGAGACGTGACCCGGGCTCCTGGGGGAGCAGAGGAGGCAGCGCCAGGCTGGGATGCTGCCGCCCAGTGCTTACCATCATAGGTGACATAGGGGATCTGGAAGCCCCGGGCGCTGTTGGCCTCGCTGGTTTTGAAGTTGATCCAGAGTTTGCGAGAGCGGGCGGTGAAGGCGATGGGTCTCTCATAGGTCTGGCACGTCTCATAGGTAGTGATGGAAGATGGGGAGGCTGTGGGGGGACAGCGAGGGACTGAGTGATAACCCCCACCTCACTGTGCTGGAATGCGTAAAGGGGACACCAGGGATGGGGTTTGTCTGTGGGCAGTGAGGCTGACCCCCCCCAGTCCCTGTTTAATAGCAGGAACAGTGACATTCCCTCCTTGGAATGGAAGCAGTTCCTTCCTTCCAAGGTTTTGAACCCTGAGGATTGCTGAAAAACTTGTAAACGGCCCACATTCCATGCACATCCCTGCAAAGCAGCAAGGAGCACAGCAGCAGCACGATGCTGACATCCCTCCAACAACCTTCCCATCGCATAAACCCACCCCACTGCCTCGCAGGGACCGGCCACTCTCCCTTGGCATTCATCAGCTCTGCTCTGCTCTGTCCTCCCCCAGCTCCTCCCCTGAGCACCGCACCACGCTCTGTTACCTACAGTTTTTCCGCATCACCAAGACGTCCCCGCACTCATCCTCAGAGGGCAGGAAGATCTCTGGCACCACGATGAGGATCTTTCTCTTGGGTGGTGGGTTGATGTTCCACGTGCACTCGACGTTGGCAGGGTAATTCCCCGGGTAGTTGGGGGACTCAATGTAACCCGTGTACTCGCCCAGCTCGCCTCCGCACTGGCGATCTGCAAGGAAGGAGAGGGACAGATGGACTGGAAACTGGTGGTACAGAGAGACAAGAAACTGGTAGCACAGGGTACACGGATGGACTGGAAATTGGTGGCAAAGGATTGGAAAATGTGGCACAGAGGGCACAGAGGGACTGGAAATTGGTGGCATGGAAGGACTGGAAAATAATGGCACAGAGGGACTGGAAGCTGGTTGGCACAGAGGGATGGGAAACTGGTGGCACAGAGGGCAGATACAGACTGGTGGCACAGAGGGATTGGAAACGTGTGGCAGAGAGGGCACAGAGGGATTGGAAACTGTTGGCTCAGAAGGACTGGAAACTGATGGCACAGAGAGTCAAGAAACTGGTGGCACAAAGCACACAGATGGACTGGAAACTGGTGGCACAGAGGGATGGGAAATTTGGCACAGGCACTGGGACTGGAAACTAGTGGCACAGAGGGATGGGAAATTGGTGGCACAGAGAAAAGAAACTGGCGGCATAAAGGATACAAAAGGACTGGAAATGGGTATCACAGAGGGACTGGAAAATGTTGGCATGGAGGGACTGGAAACTGGTGGCACAGAGGGCTGGGAAACTGGTGTCAAAGGCACTGGGACTGCAGAGCTTTATGGGCTGGTGTGGGTGAGCTCTTGATCAGCACCACTCCATGCACACACAGCCACACGAAGCACAGCAATGACCGACTGTGCTATTTCGAGGGACCTGGGGGTGGTTCTGGGGAAGGAGCCCCACTCACACCGCATCACACCCACTGCCCACCTACTTTTGCACTGGGACACGGAGGTGGAGCCGTCGAAGTCGGTGGTGGTGTTTCCAGGACAGGCGATGCAGTAGTTCTGCCTGAAGTCAGGCTGGTAGGTGCCCACGGCGCAGCGGATGCAGCGGTGCACGCTGGTGTTGTAGTAGTGCCCGGGCGAGCACTGGACTGGGGGAACAGAGAGCAAACAGAGCTCTGTCACTGCTGGCACAGCCCCAATGGCTCCCTCCCGCCCTGCACCAAATGGGACATACCTTTGGTGTCACAGTCCTGGAAGGAGAGGGCTCCCTCGTGCCGGGTTGTCAGCCCCCCGCCGCAGGGAAAGCAGAGCGCCCGCCCCACCTCGGGCTGGTAGGAGCCACGTGGGCACGGCTGGCAGGGCTTGAAGCCGTCGGCGGAATGCTGCCCAGGGGGGCACTGACCTGTGGGCACAGCCATTGCTGGGACGCAGCCCACAGAGTGCCCCATGCCCGGCTCCCTGCCCCTCCAGCTGAACAAATGGGATGGGGGTCCTTCTAAATGCTGTTCCCGTGGCCAAACGAGCAATTCCCAGGGATGCTCAGAGCTTTTGCCTCTTCTAGATGGGGACTGATGGTGGGGCATCGGGGTTGGTGTGTGGATGTCCCCTTCCCGCTCCCCTCTGCACCCCCCTACCTGTGCAGCCGGTGATGTTGGTGGCTCCCACGGGGCCGAACGCATCGCTGCGGGGACACAGGTCACAGGAGAGCTGCCCTTCCTTCTCCTGGTAGGTGCCAGAGGGGCAGGGGACGCACTGCTCCGTCTGCCCGTGGTAATAGGTTCCCTGCGAGCAGCTAACTGAGAGCCAGGGCTGGAGGTCAGAGGCATGCCGGGGGGCTGTCCCCAGTGGGGGGGACACATCGGTTCCCATCCCAGGGCCTTGCACTGCTCCCTTACCACACTTGGTGCCCAGGCGCTGCTGGCCCGGCCCGCAGCTCTCCTGCCGTTCCGGGGCCACGCTCAGCTTCCTTGCCACCTCGTACTCCATCCCAGCAAAGCGCAGCAGGAACCGCTCCTGATTGATGGATTTCTTCAGGGCTTTGATGGCCGATTTGAGCTTTTTCTCCACTTTCTGTCGCAGGCAGTGCAGGTTGCAGCTGGCTGGGTTTCGGGGGGGAAGGGGGGCAGAGAGAACAGTGATAAGAGAAGAGAGAAACCCAACAGGATTCTCTGCATCACGCAGAGCACCGCTGTGGGCTCTGCTGAACGCCCAGCCAGCACAGGATGAGGACCATCCCAGCTCTCCTTGCTGCATGGGGACACCAAGGGATGCCACCCAGCCCACCTGTGGTCTCCTCTGGTTTGATCTCCGCCTCGAACTCCAGTGTGATGCGCGTCACCTCCTTGCCGGAGGAGTTCCGAGCCCGGCGGCCCTTCCCCTTCTTGGATGAGTCACACTTGAGGTTGACAAAGGCCACCTGGCAGTCGGAGCAGGGTGCAGCACCGCCTGCACACAGGGTGACAATCGGCACCCGTCCCTTTGTGGTGGGACGAGCATCCCCCCACACCTGCTCACCTTGTGCTCCAGCCTTCCCTGCCTCATCCTGCTTGCTCTTTGCCCGCGGGTGCAGGTGGCACTTGGCATCCTTGATCTTGAAGGAAGCCTTCTGCTTGATTGGGGCAGCGACAGTCTCTAAAAGAAAAGGCGGGTGCTGAACCCGTGGGTGAGGGGCAGCACGGGGTCAGGGAGATGGGTGCCCACAGCCCCTTACCGAGGCACTGCTGGCTGCTGTTGGCTGCTCTGTGCTGGCTGCCCTGACGCAGCACCGGCGTCCCGCAGCTCACCGTGTAGCTGCTGTCAGACTCTGTTGGAAGGAGGTGCAGGTGTCAGAGTGCTGCTGAGCACCCGGTGCAGACACCCCGTCCCCCAGAAGCAGCTGTGCAGAGACCCCAGGGTGCAGCACCCAGCACCGCACCGACCCTGTGCTGCATGAACCCACCCCAGCAAAAACATCGCTCCTCTGCACCCTGAGGGCACTGCAGCTCTTCTGCCCCTGCTTTGGGCCATGTAGGAGATAGGGACCCTCCTGTCCCCCCTGTACCTGGCTGGAAACGAGCCTTGGAGGAGCAGGTAAGGGCACAGCTGTCCTTCTTGCCCGTCTTGTTGCAGGTGAGAGTGGCCCGTGGTGGAACCGAACCTGCCAGGCATTTCAGCAGCTCTGAGGGACATGCACCGGCTGGTGGGGACAAGTGGGGACACCCATGGCTGGCACAGAGCAGAGACCATGGTGGAACCCCCCCACCCACCCAGCTGGGAGAAGGGTGCAGTGTGGGGATCCCAGAGCAGCATCTTAAGCCTCCCCCCACCCAAAGCTCCTTGTGTGGTGACTGCTGAGATTTCTGAATTTGGGGGGCAGAGCTACCCTTGGCTCCATCTGTCCCCAGTGAAAGGGGTCAGTTGGGTACCAGAGCATGGCCAGGGGCACAGCCAGTGCAAAAGCCCACAGCCAGCCCTAGGCATGGTCTAAGATGCAATGAGATGTCCCAGGGCAGGGGGAGCAGGGCAACATCTATCCCATCCCATCCTGTTCCATCCCATCCCATCCCATTCCATCCCATCCCATCCTGACCCACGTGAGATGGACAAAGAATCCCCAGACCAAAGCAGTTCATCCTGCAGCACCCTTCACTTGGACTCCCCAAATCCCAGTGCTCCACCCACCCCCATCTTGCTCCTTACAGTCCCAGGTGATGGTTGGGGCCATGGCACCCCTGGGCTATGCTGGAGCAGGTCTGGACTGGACATACCTATGCAGTCCTTTTTGTTCCAGTGCAGCTTGCAGCCAGCAGGACAGGTACACTGGTAGCTGCCAGGTGTGTTGATGCAGCCAAATTTGCAGCCCCCACGGTTGATGCTGCATTCATCAACATCTATGGGAACAGAGGGCAAAGTTGGGGGCAGCGGGACCCCCCAGCTCTGATGCTGAACCATCTCAAGGATGTGATTTTGGACAGATAAATGGCACAAAAAAAAAAAAAAAAAAAAAAAAAAAAAACAGCAGGGTTCTTGCATCCCAGGGGGGCTGGGTTGGAGCACGCTGCTCTGGGAGCAATGGGGCACGTGTGGCACAAGTAAGGTCACCCCCCCCACTGCCACAACACACTCCTGCACCCCCCCCCCTCTGCATGTTTTATCTGCATCCCGGGGCGCTGCACACCCCCGCCTCGTGAAACTTAAATCAACCCCTTTTGATGTTCCCCTTCCCACCCCATCCCATCTTGCTGCCAACAACGCCGGGGATTTCTCTCCCTCTCTCCCTGCAGACAAGTTACAAATTGTTCCTGTTGCTGCGTTTGAAGTTGCAGACACCAATGTCTGGCTGTGTGTGCTCTCCCTGCACGGCCCCAGCACGGGGTGCATGGAGGGGACATGAGACACTGCCACCTTGGGGACAGCCATGGGGCTGCCCCGTTTCTGGGTGCCCTGAGTGCTCCCCAGGACCCGAACACAGTGGGGTCCCACTGCCAGCCCCCAGTCAGCCCTACCTCCACAGTGGGTGAGCCCATAGAGTGTGTAGCCCTTGTTGCAGAGGCACTGGAAACTCCCAGGGGTGTTGATGCAGAGGTGGTCGCAGGTCCGGTCGAAGGAGCACTCGTCGATATCTGGGGGGAGGTGAAAAAGCGAGGTGGGGAGGTGAGGGTTGGCCCGCTCCTCCTTCTTGTGGTGCAAGCTGGGGTGTGCACCAGGATGCTCTGGGACCCCACGCTGGGATGCTCTAGGGCCGTATCCCACCTTCTCTGCTCCAAACTCCTCGCGTGTTCCATTTGTAACCCACCACCATCCCTCCCACCCCAAGTGCAGCCCCCAGATGTGCCAAACGGTGCCCATGGTGCGGTGCCCCGGTGCTGCCCGGTGCACAGGGGGTGCTGCATGGGCAGGTCCTGCCTTGGGGCCGTTGCCAGCACTGTCTGTGCAGCCCTGCAGGGCACCTGGCTGGGGCTGGGCGGCCCTGCGTGCACAGGTGAGCCCGGCCCAGAGGGTTTGATCATCATTTCGTTGGCTTCATTAAGTTAATTGCCACGCTCACATCAAGCTTGTAAGAGTGTAGAACCTGGATGGAGATGAAAGCGGTTGCAGCCCTGGAGCATCAGCCCCCCCCCACCCCATCGCACCCAGACCCCGCGATTCTGGGGAGGCTGCAGCTGAGGCTGAGTGCTGCCCGTGGCTCTGGGGGGGGGATTCCCGATTCCCGCGCCCCCCAAATGGCCCAACAGCACCTGGGTGGGTGCTGAGCTGAAGGCACTCTGCCTGAGAAGCTGCAGGAGAGGTTGGGACAGAGAGCAGGGAGAGGTGACAGCGGATCCCCGGGCTGCCCTCACCTTGGCAGTTCCTCTCGTTGATGAGCAGTTTGTAGCCCTTCTTGCAGCTGCACTCGAAGCTGCCCACCGTGTTCCTGCAGATGTGGTCGCAGCCGCCGTTGTTGAGCCGGCACTCGTCGATGTCTGGGGAGGGGGGGTGGGGGGAGGACAGGGACACGCGTGCTGTGCTGCTCATCCCCAACCCTCCCGGCTCTGCTTTTATATTTTTTTTCCCCTTTCCCAACTAATCGCACAATTTACTGCTTGGAAAGGACCTGTGAAATGGAAGGGCGGCAGGAAGAGGCGGCCGTCTGCCCATCTCCCCACCACCAGCACTGGGGCCGGGACTTTCCCTTTGTTACTGGCTGTAAACCGGCAATAAAACCCCCAGACACGGGGATATGGCTGCAGGTTATTGCTCTTTCCTGGAAACTGTTGAATCAGAGGGGCAGCCCTGAAGAAATAACGAGGGGAGGGGGCTCCTGGGAGCAGCCAGCAGGTGGGCAGGCGGCTGCAGAGCCTTCTGGGGCTCTGCTTTCAAGCAGGGTCAAGTTCCTGAAGCTGATGAATGATGCAGTGCAGGCACTGCCCCATCCAGCCCCGGGGTCACCGTGTCCCCCCATCCCCTGCAGGGACAGATGTGGTGCTGATGCATTCTGATGCCAAATGGGCATCTTAAAAAAAGGCAGATGAGAGCTTGGTGCAAAATTTGGGATTGTCCCATCTTGGGAGGCAGATGGGAAGCTCTGCAAACCCCTTCCAGGTGTGCTGCATCAGCACAGGACCCACACACAAAGGTGGTCCTCCAGCTCCACCCGTGGATGCAAACACAAACTGAGCAAACCTCATTGGTACACAGTGCTGAGCTACATCTGAGCCTTTCCTACGGGCACGAGTGATGGTCAGAGGGCACTCCTACCTTTGCAGGTCTTCCTGTCGGGCTGCAGCATGAAGCCCATGGGGCAGCTGCAGTGCACGCCGGTGGCCGCATCGTGACACTTGCTGTCACAGCCTCCGTTGTTCACAGCACAGGTCTCTGTAGGGAGAAGGAAGGAGCACAGCAGATGAGGGGAGGTGGGGGGGGGGGGGCCCACGATCCGTGCCCCACTGAAACACCTCTGGGTTTTTAATGCCTCCTGGTTAACACACGCCCTCAAGCACAGAGAGGGGACCTGGTGGGTTCCAAGGGTGGAAAGTGAGTGCACGTGGCACATGCCAGCCTGCAGGCAGGGAAAAGCATCCGGGTTTCCGCTGCCCTGTCCTCTGCACAGCCCTCCTGCTGTCCTGCATCCAGCATTTTAGAAGGGGCATCTGTCCCTGTGGTGGGACATGGGAGCAGAGACAGCCCCACCTGTCTGTGTCAGGGCAGCGCAGGTATGGACGGAGCAGGGCTGGGGAGGGGAGGTTTGCCACCATAAAACAAAGGACTTTTGGACTCTTCAGGAGCCTCGATGAGAGCAGGGCTGCAGGCAGGGGGGACACACGGCGCTGTCAGCATTCGGATGAGCAAGATGCACTCAGGTGCACAGCCCTCACACCACATCAGTTGCATCCACCCACCCCACAGTGCTCTGTTTGCCCCATGCACGTCCGTGTTGTCCTCACGTGTCACCAATGGGCACATTGGCCCATCTGGCTGCCCAGGCTAATTTGGGAGATGCTTTGTAAAATTAGAACACACACACACACACACACACACACACACACACACACACACACACACACACACGCCAGCAGCATCAGTGGAAAAAAAAAAATCCCTTAAAAAAAAAGCTAATTATTCCAGCATTATCAAAGTCAGCTGTTGCTGGTAAAAGCAGAAGGGGCACTAATTGAAACGAAGCGTTTTCAGCTTGACAGCTTCCCTGTGAGATCAATCTTCAATTTGGGTCCTAACCGCCAGAACAATGGTTTGAAGTGCATGAAGTTGTTCACAGAGGGTAATAAAGCCTTTCCCTTCGGAGGGCCAGGCAAGGGGTAAACGAGGCTTCAAGGAACCCGACATGAACATGCCTTGAAGAAATTCCTTGGAAAGAGCAAATCCCAGGTTCTGCTGCTCTTTGCATGGGGCCCAGTGACGGAACCGTGCAACCATTTGCTGCAGGGCGATGGAGCTGGGATCGTTCTGTGCTCGTCTTGCTGCTGCTATTTTTATGATGTCCCATAATAGGAGAACAAAGGGACCATTTCATGCAATTAATAGCCAGCACAATTACAAAACGTAATGGCAAGGGATGGATTTCTGCAGATACGAACCCTGCAGCCCCAGACCAGCAAAGAGCACAGGGCAGACAACACTGCACCAAGGGGAAGGGAAACTTCATGGAGGCTGCATTAAGAATTTAATTCAGCTCTGGTGCAGCAGCTTGGTCAGGGGGAGAGAGAGGAGTGGGTTAATGGTGTCATTGCTCAGAGTGAACCCCACGCTTTTGGAGCAACAGGAGCACAGCTCCCTTCTCCACAGCCATCCATCCCCTTTGCACCGTCAGGGCTGAGCTTTGCAAAGAGTGCTTTGCATGGGATGCACAGGAGCCAGCCCTGCAGGGTCATTGCAGCAAAGCACTTCGTAAAACGGGGGGGGGGGCACATCCCAGGACTTGCAGAAAGCTTTTGCAAGCAGAGCAGGGCTCTGGTGTAGCTGAAAGTGAAGGGTCAGGGATGGGTGTTGTGGCCCTGGGACAGCAGCACTGCTCAGCAGTGCTGGCAGCCAGCGTGAATCACTGCACACACAGCGTTTGGTGAGGGCCACCATTGCACGGGGAGGGAGAAGACAAAGCAGCTTACACACAGACACACACACATGCTCCATCCTAACCTCACTGTGCCACAACAACGCCCCTGCAGTGTCCTCCACTGTCACTGTCACCGGGTCCAGACGCGCCCCATGTGTGCCCCCGCGCTTCCACTGCCCTGGGTTTGCCTCCACCTCCCGGGAGGCAGCAGAAGGACATCAGCCCCACAGCATTATGGAGAGAACCATGGGGTGACCAGCTCAGCACAGGACTGAAGGTCCCCCTGGTGCTGCCTGCTGAAGGAGCCTGGGGAAGGCTCTGCAGAGCCCCCAAAGTGTGGGTTGGTGGGGTGGGGCTCAGGGAAGGGGTCCTCTTGGAAGAGCCAGAGAGTGCTGCCGTGTGTCACCAGGAGCTGGGGACCTGCAGTGACATCTGGGAGCAGGATCATTGCAGGTGCTGCCAGCAGTCACCAGATGGGGAAGGGAAGAGAGGAGAGGATGTAGGGAGACACTGCAGGGAAAAAGCCCAGTCTGAGCGATGCCTGGTGCACTGGTCTTGCAGTACAATTCCTGCAAATGCCTCTTGTAACTTCCCCACTGCAAGAGATGGCTCTGATCCCCAGCAGGACAGAGCGGAGCACCGGGGCGGTTCTGAAGCTCCCACCCAAAGCTCCCACCTTAGCCAAGCTGCAGAGATGGGCACAAGGAAACCGTCACCCCCGGCCCAGACAAGGTGAGTGCCCAGCATCATGCAAGCACAGCCAGGGAGGGGTTTGCTGCTCTGTGCATCCCCAAAAGCGGAGCTGGTTGCAGCCCAAGGTTTGCTGGGCGGCGTGCAGGCAGCAGCAGTGCCGGTTAGTGCTGGCAGCGCAGCCGTGCAAAGCAGGCATGCAGTTAGTCCAAAGCTCACCCCCCCAGTGAGCATCTCGAGGCGAGACCCCTTCACAGAGAAAGAGAGAACAAAAATATTTACCATTAGAAAACGTCTCAAGGATAACGTGTTGCTGGAAGTGTCTCTCCCCTGTTTGATATTATAAAAAAGTGATTTAGAAACAGTGTCCAGCAAGGAAGCTCGCTTGGTGTCACACGACAATGATTTCCACTCCGCTGCCTCTCGAGCTTGGTGGAAATGGTCCCCCACCTCCCAGAAGGATCCAAACCCGAGGTCTGGGTCCTGTGCTATCCGTCACCCTGTCTGCATCACCCCCGGCCTCTCCGATCCCCACCGGTTCGACGCTTTGCTCAAGCAGCAGGGCAGGCGCAGGAGAAAGCGAGCAACAAAGAGCATTAGTGCAGAGCCCGTTAGTCCCATGGAATGGTGCCTTGCTCTCAGCAGAGCAAAAATGAGCGCTCGCCAGGGTAGGGGCAGGCAGGAGGGTCTGAGTCCAACCTCAGTGAGCTTGGGCTGCACCCAAAGGGCCGTCTGGGGAATGTTTTGGGAAGCCGTGGCACGGAGCTGAGGGCTGTCCTGCCTTATGCTGGGTGTTCTGGGGAGGGATGAGCCCCACAGCAAAGCACACGTGGATTAGGATGCTTGGGGCGCACAGTGCCGTTTGGGGATGACTGCATCCCTGTTGGATGAGACACGACGCCGGGTCCGTGCAGGGGGAGGGAGGAGAAAAGGGAGGAGGAGGAAGCCCAGCCTGCCCCATGGGCACCCAACCCAAGGGCAGGGGTTTGCCAGCAAGGACTCAGGACCCCCAAGGCTCTGCAGTGCCAAGAAGGGACGTTGCCTCCTTTGATCAGAGCAGCACGGTGAGCCCTTGGCCACCCATCTTGTGTGCCTGAGCCCCGTGTTACCCCCTCCCCAAAAAGCCCTCCTGCCCCAGGAGCTTTGCTTTTCCCAGCCCTGATCTGCTCCCTGGCGTTGCATCACCCATCAGAGGTGCAGCACAAATCACCCAAACACAGCTCAGGAAATCTGCCATAAAACTGGAGCTGGATTTGTTTCCTTCTCCACCTAATTGCATTTCCTGCCCATCTACGGCTCCAGGCTCACCCCTCTGCACCCCAAACACCAAAAGGATGGGAGATGCACCACCAGCATCAGTTTCACCCTACAAACTCTCCCAGAAAGCTGAAAATCACAACAGTCAAAGCTGCACCTCCCCATGGGCACCGCACCCTGGGGCTGATCCGACCCAGGCTTTAATCCGGAGGGCGATTTGTTGCGCATTTGTTTTATTTTAAAGGCCGCTTTTAGAGCATCAATATAAATATCCAAGGTCACTGGCCTCCCCCCGCAGCTTCCATCCCTCCCCCCCCACCCCATCCCGACGCTGCAGACGCGTTGGGAGCCATTAGGGCTGGCCCCGCTCTGCTCCCAGGCATGTTCTTCATTATCCTCGTTTTTAAAAGCGGCAATAAAAAGCGGAAAAATGAAAAACACCGGCCGTGCCCTAATGAAACCGTCACTCAAAGGGGCTGCTCGCGCTTCCTGCCGCGTGGTGTGATCTGAAGGGAACCTGGACCAGGGGACGGCCCCAGCAACCCATCAAAAGCACCGCGTACAATTTCAAAGCCCGCAGCCCGGGGAGAGAGTTTGCGTTCCCCGCGCTGGAAATTTTATTCCCCTTGAAATGATGAAATATTTCAGAGGAAATGGAGAAGGAGAGAAGGGAGGGGGCGGCGGTGGGAGTACTGGGGTTGTTGGGGGGGGGGGGAGCGGGGCTGTTTGCTGAGCCTTGGATGTAAAACAAACGTGGGCAGTTATAAATATCCAAGCAGGTACCTCAGCCCCCACCTCGGCCATAAATCTGACCCCAAAGCACAATCCTGCAGTGTTCCCACTGTTCGGGGGGGGGGGGGGGGGCTGGAACACCTCCCAAGGGGATATGGCACAGAATGGAGCTGTCCCTGCAGAGCCATGTGGATGGATGCACAGGGTCAGGGGGTTCGGAGCTGCCCCCCAAAACCTGTGGTCACAGTGCTTCATCTCCCTCAGGAAGGAGGGAGTGGAGAGAAGAGCCTGCAAGGATGCAGGAGGTGCCACCCTGAGAGATGCTGTGCACAGATTGGGGCAGAAAGGGGACATTTTGGCCAAGGCTCTCAGGAAGATGTGGGATTGGTGAAGCACAGAGATGCCCCTCTCACACCTGCAGCACCCAGGGCTCCACGCTGAGACCTTCCATCAAACAGAGCCCTGTGGAGCATCACCCTTTGGGCAGCATCCTGGTGCCCCATGCACACAGAGAGGGGATGAGTGGGCTGGAAAATAACCCTGCTGGGTGCCGAGCTGGGGTGGGATGCAGCAAGCAGGGAGAAGATGCCTGCAATGGAGCAAGCCCCACTCAGCTCCCTGCTGCCCTAAGGACAAGGTACAGCATCACATAGAGCCAGCTGGGAGCAGGCAGGGGGCTCTGCTGGGGGCACAGTGCTGCAGTGGATGGACCCTGACCCCCAGTTCAGGTCAGAGCTTGGGGAGTGCAAAGCAGTCCCTGTGCCATGAGCAGCCCAAAGCTGGCTGCTGCTTCCAGTCACTCTCAACCCCTTTTCTTTTAATTATTTTGCAATAAGAACTGAAATGTCTGGAGCAATTTGTGGACCTTAATCGCTCCCCAAATGTAACATTTTTTTAAATCAAATCAGCTGTCAAGCAGCGCAAGCATCTGAAACCAGTAAAACTTCTATCTCTGTTTGATGTTTCCCAGTTTGAAAACACATCCAGGAAAAGGATGGTTTTGGGGATGGTTGGGCTCTCGAGGTTGTTGGTCGCTTGCTATTATTTTTTCTTCTGCAAGACAATTGTTCCTGAGCTGAGAGCCCACGATGCCAAGTTGGGATGGAGCGCATGCATCCAAATTGGTCCCCCCCAGTTTCCTCCCTGCTGCTGTTGGATGGAGGTGGTAGCACCCTGGGGACGGTGACAATCGCTGCTGTGAGGGACATCACCACTCCTTTCCCTCCTGCAGCACGAAGGCAGGTGGGAATCTCAGCATATTGAGTCACAGCACATTTGTTCCCATGTCCCCCCCCACCCAGAGCATCCCAAAAGCCACTCTCACTCCCAATAGATCATTTTGTTCCGTGCCTATGGGTGGTGACATGGCACCGAGCCTATGGATGCTCACAGCATCCCACATTGAGCTGCTCCAACCTCAGCCTTGAACTTGTGGCAGAAGGAACTGCCCCATCCCCAAAGCCCAAAGCACTCCTTTACCCAAAGGCACATCGCTCAGGGACAGAGCAAGCGGCCCCAAGCCCCAACGTGATCCCTTGTGGGGACTCTGCACCCACCTATGCAGGTGACGCCGTCAGAGTGCAGCAAGAACTTGACGTGGCAGCCACATTTGGGACCCTGGTCCGTGTCATCACAGGTGTGCTGGCAGCCGCCGTTCCCGTAGTTGCACGTCACTGAGGGGGACAAAGCACAGGGGTCACTATGGGGGAAACAACCCACAACCCCTCTTCTCCCCATGTCCCCCCTCCTTCCAGGCTGGGTGGCACAGAGCTGGCTTGGGGAATCTCAGCCAGGTCCTAAGACACGTTCCTCCCTCTTAGATAAGTTCTAAAACCCTTTGGTTTTCCCAGCAGGATCTTGGCAGATACAAACCCCTGGGTGGTTATGTGGGTGTTTTTTGGGGGGCAGATTTGCTAAATGCCACCAGTAGACCTGGTGGAAGGGGACCCACTGAGCACCAGAGCGGTGACACAGGGGCAGAGTGAGACCTCCATGGGCTCCAGGATGACTCAGGTGCTCCCCTGCCAGCCCTCCCAAGGCATGCTTTGCCTTTAACTTGGAAGGAAAACAGCCCCATAGGATTAAAACTGTGTCTCATCAGCAATTTTAGCTGTTTGCTGCAAGACAGTGAGCAAGCAGCAAAATAAAAACAATTGCATAAAGACAGAAATATATATTTAATAGCCTGGCAGTGCCAGCAAGATGCTGGCAGGAGATCACACGGGCTGAGAGCACCCTGTGCCCCGGGGAAAGGATTCCTGCGCTCCCCCTGTGCCAATCACATTCCCTCTGCTCATCTTCCTCATGGGAAAACAAAGCTGGTGTGACAGAGGTAGAGGGTGCTGCACATACAGTGCCAGTTAAGGCCGCTCGTGGTGGAATTAGGGCTTTGCAGCAGGGCTGGGGTGGGTCTGTGCCACCGGGACAAAGCCGCAGAGTAGGGCTGGGCTCTCCATCCCTTATGCACTCCTTACGTTTGCAGTCACGTTGGTTCTTGGTGAGCTCAAAGCCCGGGCGGCACTCGCAGGCGATGCCCCCCTTGGGGGTCTCTCGGCAGATGTGGGCACAGCCGTGGTTCTTGTTCATGCAGTTCATTCCTTCTAAAGGAGAAAAGGAAGCAAAGAAAAGCTCCAGAAGGTCACCAGCACCCAGGGTTGCTCTCCTGCTCTTCTCCTCCCTCTGCGCCCAGCAGCACGGTGGGGGTGGAGGGATGGGGGTTTGAGGCAGCTGGTTTTTGCTGCAAAGGGAAAGTTTCCTTTTGGATCTTGTTGAAACTGATGGCTCTTTGTGTCAGGGGCTCCGGCAGCATTTCACCGCTGTGCATCTGCTTGCAGTGAGGAAAGGAGAGAGGGGAAAGGAGAGAGCGCAAAAGAAAGAGCAGAGGGAAAGGAGACAGTCTGCCAGGATCAGAGAGAGGGAAGGAAAAGGGAGACATAGTGCTGGCAAGGACCCCAGAAGGAAGAAAGCAGCCCTAAGAGTGAGGTTTAACTCTCTGATGCTGAATGCATCAGTCCTGGCAGTGCCTGAGGCAGGAGTAAAGTCAAGGTGACCAACACTCAGTCCCAAAGCACTCCCAGCTCCCCATGTCCTGGGCTCACAACCCAGGGATCAGCTCCCACCCACTCACCCTTTCTCTTCACTCCAAAACCTGAGTGAAGGGAGCATGCAGGCAACATCCACAGAGCTGACCTCGGGATGCAGAACCCACATGGCCCTCCCAGCACTGACGATGCTCTGCAGATGCTCAGCTCAAAAATGGGCTCCAAAAGGCAGCACCTGTGTCCCTGCCTGCAGCGGGGCCACCCACGGCGGCACTGATCTCATCCCTGCCAGGCACACACATGGGATGGGGACACAGAAATGCCACTGAGCCATCCCAGCCTGGGCGAGATACCCTGGGGAGCACAAGGGATCAGCACAGCTGGGAAGGAGGAAAGCGAAACCCATGCGGCCGCTTTGCCAAGCGGCAGAGATAAAAATCAGCAGAGATGCAAAAAAGAAAAAAAAAACAAACAAAAAAAACCCTCTCTCATTTCCTCATATTTTGGCGAAGAGATCGCTCCAGACGGCAGCAATTTAGAGCTGATATTGAGACAGAAGGATCGGTGCTGCGCAAGACCTGGCAGGAAAGGATGCGTCTCACAGAGCGGCGCGAGGAGCTCCGGGTACCTTTTGTTTAATAAAAGGCTCTGGCCATGGGATTAGTGTCCTCCGTTTGGTATTATTGAGCTTGATTAAGGGGCCTGCAAGGGTTTTGCTCTGGGATGTTTATTAGCCCTGCAGTGTCCTCTCACAGTGTGCTCGTGCCAAGTTTGCTTTTAAATTTGCAGCGCTCCCAGCGCCGAGGGGGGTCAGGAAGCAGCACCAGCGCTGTGCACAGTGCAGGGCTGAGCATGGGAGCCCAGCAACCACTCCTGCAACAACCACCCCACAGTCACCAACAAAACAATAAGTGACACTGCTCCTTGTGACCGGATCTGAGCCATATATCTGAGGTTATCCCACGGCCCAAAGTGGGGTCCCACCCTGGAGGTGGGCAGTAAGGGGTGAGGGGTGCCAAGCGCTGACCTTCAGGGCGCTGGATGCACGTGTGCTGGTTGTCACTGAGGAAGAAGCCCTCCCTGCAGAAGCACTCATAGCTGCCCATCATGTTGACACAGGTCTGCTGGCAGCCGCCGTTGCCCTCTGAGCACTCATCCAGGTCTGCAAAGGGAAGGAGATGGAGGTGAGAGTGGTTCTGCAGCACCAAATGGAGCGGGACGGGAACGTGCTGTGCAGCAAAGAGTTCCTGCTTTGCATCTTTGGTCCCCCAGCTAGAAGAAAGGGCGATGCTGAGTGCTGCAGGGGATGAAGCCAAGGCACATCTAGGGGTGGATTTCAGAGGCCACACAGCTTCTCCAGGAGCAAAAAATGCGGTGGCCCCATTTTGCAGATGGGAACATCAACCCACAGAGAAAGGGGTTCTCCTTGTCCCAGATCCCTGGGCAGACTGTGCCCCTCTGTCTGCTGCTGGTGGGGAAGCGCCTGGACTTCATTATGGGGAACCCTAGCCCAAAGCGGGGACAATTACTTCTAAGGAGGCTCAAATCCCCTGCAGCATCCTGGCTTGGGAAGGAGGCAGAGATGAAAACCTCAGCCTGAGTGCTGCAGGATCGGTGCCACAGCCCCACAATGCTGTGTCCCTGTCCTCTGCGGGTGATAGCACCGGGAGCAGGGAGCCCTGTGCCAGAGAAAACCTCGGCAAACTCGAGCATCGCAGTGCTTGGGTGAAAACAGAGCCCTGCCAGCAGTGGATGCTGAAAAAACCGCAAGAGCAGCGTAGGGACAGAGCATGGAGGGGCTCATAGCCCACATGGGGGCACAGCCTGACCGAACTCCTTGCTTTTGGGATGGATACACCTCGAGCATTGCACTGTGCTGCTGCAGCTCAGGGATGCTCAGAGCAGGGCTGAGCCCTGGCTGTGAGCTGTCACCGAGCGGTGGCACCGCCTGAGGCCAGTGGAGGACAAACCAGGACATCCCATGCGATGACAGAGGGCTCCCAGCTTCCCCCAGGGTTTGTCCCAGCCAAGCAATGTCCTGCAGATGCCAGTAACTCTCCTCAAATCCCCTGTTTATAACAAGGGCTTAACGTCTTGCGACTTCTCCTACAAGGTCTGCACAAAAATGAGGAGGCAGCTGTTCCAAACCGAGGGTTGAAACGAGACTCCACCGCTCTAATACCTATTTTATTAAATGTAACGGAGGCAGACAGGAGCCAGAAGGCCCCGTATCAGGATGAGGGCTTGAATTCCTGTCCTGGTTCAAAAGGTCAGCCAAGGAGGGGATGCTCAGTGGCTGCTGCACACCCCAACCCAGCAATGACCCATCAGCGCCTGGCAGGAGCTGGACCTCTCCTGCAGCTCTCCCTGGGAAGCGCCCAATGGCTGATGGTACGTAAACCATGGGCTCCTGGGTCCTCCTCTCCATTTGGACACTTCTAAGCCTGGGCAGGACCCTCGCTTTGCTTTGCTTCTGCCTTACAGTCAAATGGGAGTGGGAAAAGCATGTTGGGGTGGATGAGGGTAGGGAAAACCCCCTGGGGCTCATCCCTGCAGCCAGAGGAACAAAACAAAAAAAACAACAACAAAAAAAAAGAGAGTATCAACATCCTCCTCTGTGGAATGGGCTCCAAAGGGTAAATTCGTGCTGTCCTGGAAGCAAAGCAGCATGGATGAGATGCTTCATTGGGCTGAGCTGTGGAAGGGCTGCAGGGATCTAGGACTGCCCTGCGCCCACTGCTCCCCTCCCACCCCGCTCTGTAAACACATGACGTCTGCGGCTCCCGAGCCCAGCTTCCCTTTCTTCTCCTTGGGCTCATCCTCCCCAGAGTGGGGAAGGCAGGGCCGCCCGCCTGCGCTCCCTCCAGCTGTGTAAATCTCCCTCTTCACCGAGGAGCCTGCAAAGTTCCCAGTGATGGCAGTTAATGCGAAGCGTATGTGTCCAGGATCCCTTTCCCCTCCTCCCTCTAATGATGAGCTCATTAATGACCTCGCTGCAGACACTAATTAGCAAATAGCACGCCGCAGCCCGGGGTGGGGGAGGTGGGCGGCCGGGTGCCCCTGCGGGCGCTGCGGAAGGAAGCGGGTGTTGGGATGCGGGCAGCGCGGCTGCACCGAGGATTCGGCCGTGCCACAGCCGGATGGAGCTCGGGGCAGTGGAAGGATGCGCAGCTCTCCGTAGGCAGATGCTGGGTTTGTCTTGGCCTCAGGATTATTTACCCAGTCCTTTCGCCGGCTCACATCTCCACTGTATTTGCTCTTAACTCATCTATTTTGGCAGGTGCAGGGCTGACCTCAAGCATGAGCGCCCAGGAGAGCCCTGCAGGCTGGTCTTGCCTCCGGCAGCACAGCAGCACGCGCTGCTTCCATCCATCAGCTCCAAACCCAGCAGTGGGGAAGGCCTCCAGTTCCACCTTATCCAAACATACGGATGATCCCCATCCGGTTTTGTCCCAGCACCCACAGCATCCCCATCGTGCAATGGGAAGCAATGCCATCCCCATCCCTGGAGAGCTGTCGCTGCACAAGTCATCTCCTCTGCTGTCAGCAGCTCTCCCAGACACCACATCTGAAATATGCAACTTGCAGATTATCTGCTTTCAGCACCAGCAACATAACAGCCTGGAATGGAGGCTGAGAGCCCTCAGCTGCCGCTCCTTAGGGCAAGGCAAACCGGTGGGATTGTGGCAGGTGCAAGGATGAGGCTTGCAGCATGGAGCAAAGTGCATGGGGGTCTTGGCCCTTTGCAAGCACAGAGGGACAAAACAGGGCTGTGCCTGCTTTATCTGCATGCTAGCTTCATATTCGCATGCAAGCTGTTGGTGCTTGCACACTGTTAAATCTGCTGGGTTTGAGCTCTTTGCAGGCTGCCATAGCCTTGCTATCTTGGCAAAAGCAAAGATGCTGAGGTCCATTTAATCAGCAACTTCAGCCAGCAGCAAACCTTGGCACAACGAACCCTACCACAAAGCCATCCCTGAGCCAGCCCAGCACTCACCCAGGCAGTTGTGGCCGTCGTGTGCCAGGCGGAAGCCATCGTAGCAGGTGCAGCGGTAGTTCCCAGGGATGTTGACACATTCGTGGACGCAGCCAGCGTTGTCCTCCCGCTCACACTCATCCACATCTGCAGACAAAGGAGGGCAGGGAGCTGCAGGGAGCATGGCACTGCTGTGTCCCCCAGTCCCAGCCTGGTCCCTGCCCCAGCTCATGTGTCACCCTGTGGTCCCTGCTGCTGCTCGCCAGCTCCTACTGCATCCCTGCACTGCTGCGGGAGCAGAGCCCCACCTGCACCTTTGAGTAATGATCAGCTCTGCGTACAGCCATCTCTCCTGCTGAAAATCCCAGCCAAAGGCTGCTCCCCTGCTCTGCACCCAAAGGGCGATGCAATGGGAAGGGTATGGCTTCACCTGCCCACACAGAGGTACTTCAAGTCTCAGAACATAGCAGTGCTCTACTGGCTGTCCTTCCTGGAGGAAAGCCTCCTCACAAGCCCAGGAATCATTTGGGCAGCATGTTTACATGGGATCCTGCTTTTGTTCCATTACTGTTTGTACTCCTCCCAGTTCACAGAGTTTTCTCCTGCCCAGTTCCTGCCTCTTTTCCCTGCTGCATTTGGACACATACATGCTTAAGCTTCTCATGTTTTACCTACTGACCTAATTCTGTAGTTTTTGGGCTGCAAACCCTGCAGGTAGGAAGCCTGGATTTGTTGCAAACAAAGCCCAGGTGACCCTCCTGGGGCTGGAGTAGCACCACTCTTTGCAAATGCGGCTATTTGCAGAGCAGTATCACCACACCAGGTTGTTTTGTGTCTTTAAAAAGGTTCGTAGTGGGCTGGGGTGGCTGAGCATTCCTCAGTGGTGCTTGGGGCTCATTGGGGGGGCTCCAGCAGCACATCCTTACCTTTACAGTGCTTCCCATCCCCGGTGTAGCCAGACTTGCAGATGCACTTGTAGGACTTGGGTGTGTTCTGGCAGATGGCATCAATGTGACAGCTGTCAGTGCCCTCCACGCACTCATCCACATCTGCAAAGAGAGAGGAGGTGATGGGAGCAAGAAGTACACAGACCCGTAGCAGCCATGCAGGCTTTCAAGCATCAAAACACAGAGTGGGGAGGAGGAAGGGAGGAATTCTGCTGCTTTGCTCCCAATCACTGCACCCAGCCCCAGTGCAACTGGTGATGGGTGTGCTCCAGAAAAGCATCACCTGTGCACCCTCTTCATTAAAGCTCCCTTGGGAGCCAGTGATCATTTCACACAGCTGAGGGAAGCAATGCTCAGACACCAAAAGTCCAGGCTGGAACCAGCCCAGCTAGAGGTGAAAGCCTCTGTCTCCAATTAGCAGCTTCCTGAGCCGACCAGTCACCCAAATAATCGTCACTGCTTTCTATTCTTAGGCATGGAGGAATGTGCGCAAATTAACAGGGACTTCAATAAATAAACCTGAGAGCAGGAACCAGGGAGAGAGAACAGGGAAAAACATCACAGCTTCCTCAGGAGCACAGCCAAAAGCACAGCTCCCCAAAGGCCCACCCCTATGGGCATCCTCCATCCAAACAGTTGGGATGTACTTTACAGTGCCAGGGCATGGAGGGCATCATCACAGAGCTGTGGGATGGCTGGATTGGAAGGGACCTTAAAGATCATGGAACCATGGAACAGTTGGGTTGGAAGGGACCTTAAAGATCATGGAACCATGGAATAGTTGGGTTGGAAGGGATTTTAAAGGTCATAGAACCATGGAGTGGCTGGGTTGCAAGGGACCTTAAAGATCATAGAACTATGGGATGATTGGGCTGGAAGCGACCTCACAGCCCCCTGAGCCCCACCTCTGCTGTGGGCTGGGTGCCCCTCACCAGCTCAGACTGCCCAGGGCTCCATCTTGGGCACCTCCAGGGTTGGGACACCCACAGCTCTGAGCAGCAGTGCCAGAGCCTCGCTGCTCTCTGATTAAAAAATTCCCTCCTAATATTTAGGAGTAAGTCTCCCCTTTTAGTTTCAAATCATTTTCCCTTATCCTATCACTATCTGCCCATGTAAAAAGTCACTCTCCCTCCTATCTACAAGCTCCTGGCCAGAGCTTAAAACTGAAGGCAACAACTTCAGCAGCACCCAAGGGCTCCCCGTGGCAGGAGGCACAGGGAGCAGAGGTTTTAATGGCACTGAAGAAATGGAGAAGCCTTAGCTGTGTGGGGTGCAGGCTGTGGTGTGGGGGCTGAGCATCGTGCATGGGCTTGGGGACCTTCAGTGCATCCCACTGCCACATCCCATAGGAGGGACTTGGACCCCCAAAAACCATGAGCCCAAGGCTGAGAAACTCCCAGCTGCCTTTAAAATCTGTCTCTCTGCAGCGCAAAGAATGCAGGCACTCCGGGAGGTCCCTGAAGATGTGATGCATCCTGGCAAGCCAGCAGAGGGTGGGCAGCCCCACAGGAATGCCGGGATGGAGGCCACGGCCACAGGAGCAAAGGGCTGAGCACTCTCTGGCCACCATGGGGTTTTTTTGCAGGGAGATGTGAGTCATCCTTGCACCAGGGAGGCAGCACGTGCCTGTGCATTGTATAAATATTTACAGCACGCATTCATATTTGTTGTTTGACATTAGCCATGGCCCGCGGCCACCACAGCCTCCCTCGGGCCATTAATCACGGGCTGGGGGCTGACCCACCGCGGTGGGAGAGCTGTGGGGTGGTGTGGGGACAGGCACCCGCTCTGCAACCCACAGGGACAGCCCTGGTGCCACCACAGGGCGAAGACCCCACACTGCACCCAATGCTGACCTCCCTGCATCCATCCCCGCTGTCACCTCCCAGCCACGGCAAGGTGGGACGGGGATTGCTGTTGCTGGATGCCCCACCGGGGATCCCATAGACTCCAGGTGCCCACCTCAGCACTCCTGGTGCACGCAGCTCTCAAATCAAAGAGATGTGTTTGAGATGTCCAATGTTGCCCATTTGGCAGACTCAGTAGAAACCAAAGCCAACGCTGAATCACATTCAAACCCAAACTCATCCATCCCTATAGCTGGAGCCACTCACGCTCACCAACATCCAGGTGTGCACACAGCAGGACAGGGGCTGATGTTCTGCAGCTCCCAAATCTGCCCTATGTGGGGCTCATCAAATTACGACAGGTAATGGCCTTAATTGGCACCAGGAGAGGTTCAGGTTGGATATTAGGACAAATCTCACAGGGCGATGATGCAGTGGCACAGTCTGCTCAGGGAGTGGTGGGGACACTATCCATGGAAAGGCTCAGAACTGCAGAGATGTGGCACTGAGGGACGTGGTTATGGGCATGGTGAGATGGGATGGGGTTGGATTGGGGATCTTTGCGGTCTTTTCCAACCGTAATGATTCTACAGCTCTATGAAATGTTGCAGATCTTTGAGTTTCAGGGGCACAGGTGTGGGTGAGCTCCTCTAGCATCTCTCATGCACGCAGAGGTCGTGCTTCCACTTTGCTCAGCAGCAGATGAGCAAAACCTCCCATCGCCGTTCTCTGAAAGCTCCCCAAACACGAAGCATCCATTGCACACCACAGAGTTGAAATTTTCCCAGCATTTTGCCAGAAATCGCACTTTTTTAGATTTATTTTTTTCTATTTTTTTTTTCCCCTTCTCTGCACTCAAAGTCAACACAATGAACAATGCATGTTGTGATGCTGAAAACAATGCCGTGGCTTTCCCTCTCACACATGTATGGGTTTTCTTTTTTCTTTTTTTTTTTTTTTTTCCATTCTGTAACTTCAAAACTCCTCTAACTTTGGAAAGATTACACAGCAGCAAAAGTACAAAAGAAAACATTATAAATTTGCCACTCTGTAATTTTTCCAAAGCTGGAGACATTCTGAAAGGTTACAGGATTAGAAAACGAGGGAAAAAAGGATAAAAAAGTGTGTGTGTGTGGGAAGCATGAATAAATACCCTCCTGGCCACTCCAGGAACCATCCCCATGCTGGCAGGGATCCTACCTTCAGAACACCAAAATCCTGGCTCCTAAGAAAGAGCATCTTTAAGAAACGATGGAGTAAAAATCAAGGGGAAAAAAAAGCCTTCTGAGGAACCCAATTTTTACATTCTTGTCAATGCAAGGAGCATTTCCAACGGAGCAACTTTGCTGTCGGGACATGCTTTCCTGTGGGAGATTTCTCCCTCTGAAAATGCCTGTGGCACTGCCACAGGTGCTTCCAGCAGCTGCAGAGATGCAAGGGATGAGATTTCCAAGCCAACATGATGGGAGATTCGAGAAAAAGCAATGCCAATATTCCAACTCCATCCGCTGCCACAAAGCCCTCACTGGGGTTCATAGAATCGTAGAATTGTTTGAGTTGGAAGGGATCCTCAAAGACCATCCAATCCAACTCCCCTGCCTTGATACAGGACACCCACAACTCCATCAGGGTGCTCCAGGTCCTGTCCAGTCTGGCCACGGACGTCTCCATGGATGGGGACACCACCACCTCTCTGGGCAGCCTGTTCCAGTAGACCCACCGCCACTATTGTAAAATACCTTTTCCATATATCAACCCAAATTTCCCCTCCTTTAGTTCGAAACCATTTCCCTCTCGTGTTATTACAGAATTACAGAATCACAGAATCTCCAAGGTTGGAAAAGACATCCAAGATTCCTTAGTCCAACTGTCCACCTACCACCAATGTTTCTCCACTACACCATGTCACTCAGTACCACATCTAAAGGTTTCTTGAACACATGAATTTCTTGATGGCTCCAGATCTGGGAGGTCAAGTGCCAACCCCAGGCTGGGATATGGGTTCAGCCCCTTCAATAATCCAAGCTGCCATTTTTCAAACTCCAGTGGGCACACTGTGCCCCAAATCCCCCAAACTGAGGGGTTCTGCACAAGGCAGAATTGCAATAAAGACACAACGGCCCATCCAGAGATGTACCCAAGGGCACCCAGCTCCACCTATGGATCCAGCCACCCTTTTGGGGCAAAGCAGCACTAATGAGAGCACATCGTGCACACTTGCCCCAATCTTTGCCCATGCCCTTGGGGTCACAGCACATCGCTGGGGCTCTGCCCACAGCACAGCCCTGGAGGAGGTGGCAGCGCCCGGCACGATGTTTTTTATTCCGTTGTGGGTGGGATTTTCCAGCGCTCACTGTTGGGCCCCGTTCCGCTCCAGCTGCAGCTTTATTCTCCATTTCAAAGGCAGCCGAAGAAGGCAGACGGTTGCAACGCCACTGCCATTTCGAGAGCTCCCAGAGGACGGCTGCCCCGGCACAGCATCGCGCCCATGGGGATGGAGTGCTCGGAGAGGGGACTGGGTGCCCTGGGGCATCCGCACCAATGGATGCGTGCACGGCTCCACGTGCCCTCACAGCTCGTGCTGGGCTCTCCCCTCACTTCCTCGTTAGAAATAATAATAGTAAAGATGCTTTCATCTGTAGGCAGACGGACTGAGTCAACGGAGATGAGCTAAGGTGGCAAAAACCCACTGGGAATTCTGAAACAAACAAAACCTTTTTCACTCTTCTCTCAGCGCTTCAGCGTTTCCTTTCAAATTGGTTTGATTCTTTGTTTTTCTATAGGCAGCCTGTCTGTATAGAGACACGTGTGTAGCTGTTGGCAGAGGCACGGAGTTTCCACTCGGCCTTAATGCCAAATTAAAGCGTTATAACTTCAGTAGCTCTTTTTACTGGGGTATTAATAACCACCTCAGACACCGCGGGGCACTTTATTAATCATTTGTTCGTGGGATGGGGTGGGCGGTGTGGGCACGTTGGCCAAAGATGCATCATCCAAACTGGGAATCCTAACTCAGGTGCTTGGGGATGGGACGGGCACCGGGGTGGGGATGGGAGATGCAACTGTGGGCTGCGGTGTGCTATGGGGCAGTGATGCTGGAGGAGCACGGAAAGGGAAGGAAAAGCACGGGCATGAGCTACAAAGAGGGGTTGAACAGCTCTCCCCATCCACCTGCACTTGGGTGGCTCCTTCAGGGATTGCTCCTGTTGCTCCTTCTGCTTATCGGCTGAGCAAGGCTCGCCTCCAGGAGCGTGCTTGTTTTACGTTTGGGGAGCAACAATCATGATGGGAAACAGCCTCTCCGAATCACAGCCGTGAGACAGAGCAAACTTTATTTGCCATCCCAGGCTTCTCCTGAAGCCTCTTGGGGGACTTATAACGCTGGAAGTGAAGGTTAAGGTTATTCATGCATACTTTTTTCCTAAATGGATTACTCCGGTGCGACCGTCTGCAAAGGAAAAAATTTATATAAAAATAAAAGAAAAAAAATAAAACTCCCGAGCCGCTTGGAGACAGCCATACATCTCTGCACTGGAAGACTCGAGGTGTCTGAATATTTATACTCCTGTTGGCAGTTACAAAAAAACTCTTCTTCCCTCCTTCCCACCCCCCTCCCCTTTTTAATCTAAGTATGGGCATGTCAGACGCCCTCAGTCAAAGATCTCCTTTGAACTGCTGTATGTTGAAATGTTTACAGTTTTACATTTCATATTTCAGAGGGGCGGAGGGGACAGGCACAACAGTCACACACTGTGAATGCAGCAGAGGGAGGAAAGCAGAGGCCGAGGGGGAGGAGGTCCGGCGGAGATGGGAGGGGAATCCAACAGCATCTCCGTGCTGCAGTTGGGAAATTTTGTACTCCTTACAAAATAACACATCCCTAGCAATGTGGGCTCTGCAGGTGCATCCCCACCAAAGCGAATTGAGCCCCTCGTGCAGGAGGTGCCAAGGCTGTGGAAGAGTCTGCAGCCTCTGTGGGATGTCTCTGTTTATGGGATGCTGCCAGAGAGGCAACGGGATAAGGATGTGCCCTTGTGCCTGTAGGTGAAGGGCTGGGTGCTGAAAAGCTGGGGAGCTGTGGGCACGGGTGAAGGAAGACAGCAGCATCCAAGCACTGGGGCTGCCAGGAGTTTATCCTGCCTTGCACGGGTTTGTATCACCACTTGAAAGCAAGTCCTAACCAGACCCACCAAACCCAGCACACACCAGTCCTCCATTGGGCACCGTGCAGGGCTGAGCTGAGCCCCTTCCCTCAGAGCTTTGCAAGATAAAGCAGTGCTGTGAAGGAGCCCTGCTGACATCACACCATTCTGCGGGAAAACCAACCCACCCTGCGTGGGACAGCTGATACAGGCATGTGTGAGTGATACCACACAGCTGCACGCTGCACGTGGCACCGCATGGGGAAAGCACCAGGTGAGCTATCAGCATGGCAATGAGGTGATGAGCACCATCCTTGGGCACCATCACCCCAGAGCTTTCAGACCCATCCTCCCTCAGCACACCCAAGGCACGTGGCTTGCTGCTCGAGCTCAACGTTGGAGCGTGGAGAAAGCCAAGTGGTGTTGGGGGACACCCCCAGACACCCCAAACCCACGCGTCCTTCAGCCTCCTCCCGCTGCCTCCTGAGCCTCAGTGGGGTCCAAGGGTTCCTCCAGTCCTGCTCAGCTCAGCTCAGCCTGGAGCTGGGAACGGTACAGCATGGAGGAGCCCGCAGTGCCCCGGGTGCGAAGCGGGCGGTGAGGATTTAGCTCACCTCTCTCCACCCCCTCTCCACCCCGCTCCTTCCCCGAAGGGATCTGTCAAGTCTCTGCACGATGGAATTTTACTTTGCTATTTTAATGCAATTCTGGCTCAGGCTTAAATGGAACTGGAAACCAAAAGGCCTTAATAAATAAATATTATGATAAGAAATGAAAGCAATGCATACACGAAAGATAATTTGGGGAGGGGGGGTGGGTGGGAAATGAAGCATTCCTTTCTGAGCTTAAATCGTGAAGCTTTACGCAGAGCTGGACGCCTTCTCAGCAAACCTTTGCCCTGGAAAATCTCCCCCATGCTTGTCCAGACCGAGAAGTCTCCCATTGTTTTAGAACACTGAAGGCAGATAAGACAATAGCCTTGAAATTCCTCCTAACTTCGTCAGTGACAGGGCTCAGCTCGGCTAGTCCTATTGCCTGCACGAGGTCTTTAATTACACGCTGCGCTCCCATATTTCATTCACACACTATTTAATCTCACCCTATGCACAAACATGCAGCTACTACAATAGCGGGAGCCAGAGCCGGTTTGATAAACCCTGTGCCCATGGGACAAACAAAACAAAACACAGTGCAAACAACCGATCCTAACAGGATTGTGGTGAATGAGGGAAAAAAAGCCCCCTCGATCCGGTGGCATCGTGCACATAGGGCTGTGTGTGCTCGTGTGCGCGCGCACCCCGGTGCATAGAGAAAAATCCAAGCTAAATATAGAGGTGCTATAGAAAAGCCTAAGATATAGATAGCCCATACATAAAGCCATGTGTGTGTTGGGAGAAAGTCTGGCTAAAGCATGGGAGCGGTGAAGCGGGAACGCCTGAAGTTGATAGCGATGGGATGTGCCTCTCATTTGCAGGGACAGGAACACACGGAGCGTTTTTCAGCTCAGATCCATGAAGCTCCCTGCAGCACACTGCCCTGCTCGGGGGTATCACAGCATTTGGGGTGCAGTGTGTGTGGATGGAAAGCACACCAATGTGGTGCTCCCACCTTCCAGCCCCGCTGCGCCTTCCCCATCCCCGGGGCGCCCTCACCCACATGGCATCACCCCTCTGCTCACAGGCGAAGCCCCACGACAGAAGAGCTTCCAAAACTCCTTCGACCAGTGCAGTGATGGGTGAGCACTGATTTCCTGCCTCTGCACCCCCTGCCTGGAGATAAAGAGTCTGAACACACGCAAAAAAAAAAAAACCAACAACCCTAAATGCAGATCATTAAAGAGTTCACAGAAAGACAACAATTAAAGGCAGCAGTGGGATATCTGCAAGCAGCACTTAAATCACCTCAACTAAGTTGTTACTGCTGCCCGTTTCTCCAGCCTGTGTATAAAGCCCACATGTAACAGGAGGTCCGGCTGCCTGCACACACATCAAACAGATTTGGGAAGATTTCTCTTACCTTGACTGGCTTTATTTGCCAGCGTGATTCCAGAGTGGAGCAGAAGGGTAAGCATGCACAATCCAGCAATCTGCAACGCTCCCATTGCAATCCCCGCCTGCCTGCAGGAGCGGGGGCAAGAAGGGGGATTTCTCGTGCTTTAAAGGAAACAAGAGGCTGAGCATGCAAAGGGAAGGCAAGAGAAGGAAGGGGCTCTCCTCTTGCTGTGTGTGAGACAGAAGGAGGGAAGGGAACTGAAATGATGGAAAAAGCTGCTCTGGGTTCAGTGTGGGGCTCTTGGTGTTGCTAAAGAGGAGAGAGTGAGGGAAGGAGACCTAGGGCAGTTGGAAGAAAGTGGACTCTATCGCCCTCTCCCTGGCGGCTGCTCTGATCCCTTCTCCTTCTTCTCCTTCTTCTTCTTTTTGCTAAATAATCCCAGCCAATTCCAGTTCTGCAAGAGAGCAGCAGCAGCGGCGGCGGCGATGAAGGGGGGAAGCAGGCGCCTTGCACTGGTGCTGGGGACCTGAGAAAGGGGAGTGGAAAGGAGAGCCCCATCCAAGCAACGCCCTTTTTCTCCCAGCCTTTCTTTCTTTCTATTTGGCTTTAGCTACTCCTTCCCGGCTCCCCCCTCGCACCCCCAGGCTGGGCTCTGCCTGCAGGAATTTACAGTCTGCTCTGGAGGAGCAGGGCCAGTAGCCATGGAGACTGCTTCCCTGGGAGCAGGGAGGTCAGGCGCAGACCATGGGTGATCAATGCATCAATGCAAAGCCCCCCGCAACCCCCAGACCCACCCCGCGCCTCGCAGCCCCTTGGCCCATAGGGCTGAGGGTGGTGGTGGTGGGGAGAGGGGGAGGCATCCGCCGTGGGAGGGAAAGAAAAGGGGAAGGAGAAATAAAAGTAGAAGGGGGAAAAGGGGGGAAAAAAAAAGGGAAAAAAAAAAACCAAGCACACAATAAAAGAAGGAGTTTGCAGATGCCGCGACCTGCGGCACGGGGGCTCAATGGCTGCGGGAATCGTTGGGCCAGTGGGAGAGCTCTGTGAGAGGTGGGGAGGGAGGACTGGGAATAAGGGGGAGGGAAACACAGTGAGAAAAATGTGCTTTTCTGAGATATTTTGGGGTTTTTTGGGTTGTATGCAGGAGCCTCTCGCAGCCTGGCCCTGCACATAGGACCCCATGGCCCTGCGCCTGCATTCCCTCCCCTGGCATCAGCTCCTAGGGGTGCAGGGGACCTGAGGCAGAGGCCCCACCGTGCTGCCCCCGTGGCCTCATGTGTCCCCTTTTGTCCCGGCAGACCCCAAAGATAAAAGAAAGAGGTCTGAAAACTATAGAGAATGCACAGCTAAGCCAAAGCACCCGCTGCCATCCTGCTGGGGAAAGAAGAGGGTGCCCAGCAGAGCAGGAAGGTGCTGAGGAGTCCCTGATTCTATTTGTGCTTTCCTTACAGAAACAAAAAATGCATAACCCCTGGGTTGCCATCACGGTGTGCAGGGCGCTGCTCTGGAGGAGGTCTGCACAGCCAAAGGCAGCAGCCAAGAGAAAGCTCACAGGATGCCATCGTGCACCCCCCCGGGTGCTGCCACCAGCAGGGTCTCCATGCAAAGTGTCCAGTCCTAAACCCACAGAGAAGCTGACCCCTACCAGAGCAGTGAGAAGACCATGGTCAGGTGCAGGGCAGATGCACAGTGATAAACAAGAAACCCAGCAGGGCAGTACTGCACCTATGGGATGGGCCCAACAACTCGCTGTGCTGAATCCAATCAGTGGTGGACCCTCAGCCCCACAGTATTGCCTGGGAAGGGGTGAAGAAGCAGCAATGATTATTAAAGCTACAGAAAACAGCATCGTATAGAGAAATATGAACACAGAGCTGTCACTGTTGGGATGCATCGGGAGGGGACTGCAATGCACGAGCAGGAACTGGAAACTCCCTGCTCCTCTGTTCCAGGTCCCTGCATCCCACCCCATCATCTTTTATCATTATAACCAGAGGAAAACTAAACACTCCTTTTTCTTTTTTTCTTTCTTTTTTTTTTTTTTTCTAACCTGTCTTCTAAATCTGGAGACCGATCTCAAGGCACGAGGGACAAGACCTTCAGCTATGTTGATTTATAACCGAGCTTCTAAATTACAGGTTTACGCATTAGTATAAACACCCATAAACCAGCCCTAAATACACAGTATCGTATGTAATCAAAACGCCAAAACACCGGGCGGCCACGTGACACCAGGGGGGAAGGATGGGCTCAGAGTGCCTCGGTGGGGCCGGCACCAGCCAAGTGCTCCCAGTTAAACCAGTGCATTGTACTGGGAGTGGGTCTTGCTCTGAAAGAACCATTGGGAGAGGAGGGGCTGAGCCCCACGTATGGCTCATCCAATGGGGTTGGGATGGGCTGGTGTTGAGAAACTCCCTAAAAAGTCTGGATTTCATTCCAAACTTTGTCACCTGGTTCCCATGGTTGGAAGAAAAGAACTGCTGCTGGAAAAGCCACGGGTCCGCGCAGATGAAGATCCCCAGGATCACGTGGGAAGGATGCAGGAAGGCTTATGAAAATTAGCCTCAGCGCTTGGGGCTCAACCAGCTCCTGCCACTGCGAGCCCTTCCGAGGCAACTGGGACAACTGGGCAAGGCGGACAGCATGGTTGCTGTGGGACATGCACGTGTGTGTGTCTGGGAGGGGCAGGGCTCTCCTCCCCACCGCCTCCGCTCCCCGTTGAGCACTTCTGGGCAAAACCCATTTGCTTTGGCTTCACGTAGGGCCAAAAGATTCGGGTCCATTGTGCTGAGGCACTGAAGAGCCGGCGTGGAATTGTCGACCATGCTGAAATGGTTACATGGGGAGTAATGAAAATTTACTGCACCCTGCTCGGGTCGCCAGCCAAGAAATAAAAGCAAAAGATCACAACAGGCATTTTTTTAATTTGAGGCAAAATTAAAAAAAGAAAGGATCCGCACTTAGAAAATAACAACCACATCCACAGATCAAAGCAGCTGTTCTCCTCTCATTCTGGGTTTTAAGAGATTTCTGCAGCTACGGGGATGTTTACACAGGGAGAGAGATACATACATTGTGCTGTCTTGATGCTGCCTCTCCCCCCTTCATCTGGCAAAACATTCCCTGGGAGGCAATATGAGGTCATTCTTAGACCCTGCGTTGTTTTCCTCAAGCTGCAAGCCTTCGGGGCAAGAGGCAATTCAGTTCCCATTAGCAAACACACATTTGCACTTGGAACCTTCCCATGCACATCTTGATGAGGAGCTTGGGGCTGGGGACAGGACCTGCCCTCACCAGCTCCTCATGGCACCCAGGGGGTCACCAAACCATGGGAAGGGGCTGTGGGGCCGGGGATCTGCCTGGCACATCCTGCAGCCCAGCCTCCCTGTTACCGTGGCTTCCACTGCTTTTATTACAAGTGGGGCTGCGTGGCTCTGAGGGGCACTAATGGGCTGTAAAAGTCATTTTCCCCTCTGTCTTGTTGTCTCATGACTATTGGGAGCTTGCATCCTGCTCCAAAGCTCATGCAGAGATGAGGCTGTGGGAAGGTGCCAATGGATGCTCCCTTTGTCTCCTTCATCCACCCGCTGGTGCTCCATGGGCAGCACCGGTTTCTCCAAAGCCAAGTCTGGCTAATGATCCTCCCCCCATGCTATCAGTCGGAAACCAAACTTAGCATGAATGTAATGTCGCACACTATAAACGAGCCACATCTTCAGCACTGCCTCTGCATATTTGCACGATGATGGAGCCAGAAGGGATTTCTGAGGCAGTGCAGGAAACTGCTGTGAAGTAATAGTGGACACAAAGCTCCCATAAAGGACCTCAGCGCTTACAGAACCAGCTATTGAATCATGTAGGGTCAGTGAAGGAAGAAGAGGCCAATGGATTAAGCCACGATGCTTAGAGTACAGGGAGCCCGGGAGAACCAAAGTCACAGCCCTGCCATTGCCCTGCACTGAAGGGTGCTGGTGGTGCCCCCAGAAAGCAGCTGCCGCCATGTTCCAATGCCCCAGCGAGGGGTGTGATCTCCAATTGGGAACAGAATGGACTATTTTTAAAAACAGCAAGGAAAACATCGCGTTCCCAGCAAGGAGCTGACAGCTCAGCTCATCCCCCTTACAATCTCCTGGGCACAGCGCTCCTTTCCCCAACCCACCATTTAATCACTGTGCCTCTGAGGGGACGAGAAGCACCAGGTCCTGCTATGTGACTGCCTGCCCCCTCCTCCCCTCCTCCCCCCCCCCCCCATGATGCCTTTTTTCCAGTGTCGTAGATCTTCCCAAAACGACGTCCTTGTTTGTCATTCCCCCCTTTGCAGCAGGAGAAGCTGACACACACGGAGGTGAGGTGACTTACACGGCGTCACCGGGAAGGTCGATGGCAGCGCCAGGAATAGCCCCGTTCCCAGCTAACCACTAACCACACTTATCCCAGAATAAGGGTCCCTTTTTCCAGCTGAATTTATAACAGCTTGCTAAGTGACATAAGCTCTTACAGAAATAGGCAGGCTTTTATTCCAGAATAATTACTGGGAAATCACACTACAGCGTGCAGGGGGTGTAATTACACCGGTGGAGCTGCTGCTGGTGGATCGTACCCCACGCACCGGCAGCTCCCTTCAGCTTTTACCTTGTCCTGCTTTTCCATGAATCATAGAATCATTAAGGTTGGAAAAGACCATGAAGGTCACCAACCGTTGGTTCATCCCCTCCATGCCCTCTAACCACGTCCCTCAGTGCCACATCTTCGCAGTTCTGAACCCCTCCGGGGATGGGGACCCCACCACCCCCCTGTGCCAATGCTGAGCGCTCTTTCCAAGGAGAAATCTCTCCTAATATCCAATCTGAACCTCCCCTGGTGCATCACCTACTGATCATCACCAGGCAGAAAGCGACAGATCATTCCTTAAAGTTTTATTAATCATATTTCCCACTGAAGATACCCAACAACAGACCTTCCAGCTCCTGCAGCCAACAGCTGTCTTTTGTTACCCCAGACCGACCCAGCAACACGCTGTGTCTGCTTCCAGTTCATCTCCAGCACACTTTTGGAGCAGGTGTTTTATTTTAAACACATGTTTACGTCCCACCAGGTAAAATCCAGCTCAGAGTTCAGATTCTGCTGAACTGAGGCCCAAAAAGCATCTCTGCCACGAACTGCTAGAATACATCCTATTTAACAACCCTCAAAAGCAAACTGATGGTGCTGATAGGTCCAGGTATCCATTGAGAGCACCATCTGCCAAGAGCAGAGCTCACTGCTCAGAGCACACCGCAGGAGGGCAAGGGTTAACTCGGCACCAGTGACACTGCTTTCACTCCAGGACCCAGATGCGTGCGTTTAAAAGTAGCACTTCTCTCCTTAAAATAGTTTATGATTCTTAGTCGAGGATAAATCCAACGCCCCCAAGCAGAAGGAGACCTATTAATTCCTGAGTTTTTTCACGCTGTAGTAAAGCAGCGATTTTATTTGCCTGAGCTGCGTAAGATGTCAGTCATTTTCCCACTTGCATTTCCATATACAATTTAACAAGGCATTAGTTTATTTCCAGAAGCCCCAGCCAGCCCCGAGCCAACCGCGTCAATATTTTGTTGCTGACACAAATGCCACCACCATTGGAGTCAACAGCGTGTTTTGGGGGGGGCTTTATTCCTTTTTTTTTCCCTTTCTTTTTAAAGCAGTGTTCCTCTGCGATGATGTATGTACAGCTCTTAAAATACAGCTGGTGACACAAGCCATCCAGAGCGGCTTACCTGGGCGCAGAGGCATTGCTTTAAGGGCTGAAGAACACGACTGGAGGGCACTGACCTGACCAAAGGCATTTGCTAATTAATTCATTCTTCCAAGAGACTTAACTGCCTCTTGCTGTCGGAAACCAAGGCGAACCCGAGCCAAATGCAAAGCCTGTCGGAAAACACGGAGAGACCCTTGGTGCCTGCAGAGGACTTCAGAGCCGGGCTGCAGCGCTTCGGTTCCTGCTCTCCGGTGCCAGCAGCCAGGCTCTGAGCCAAGCCAAGGCTTCCCACTGCCCACATCGCTCCTCGGTGCTGATGCTGAGACTGGGGAGCACAGAGCCCAGGGTATGGAACAAGATGGGGCGTCCCCACCTTCCTCAGCCACTTCCTGTGATGCTGTTTTGGGGTGTTTCCTCTACACTGGACACTGGAGCACTCCTGCACTCTGTTATCTTTGGCACATTCTCCTGAGAACTCTCTGAGGTTTCCTGGTCCAGTGGACGGCAGCACAGTGGGCCCATCCCCCTGCCTCAATATGGACACTATGCTTGTGCCCCAGGGCTCTCAATATCACCTTGTGCATTGATCTGCATCCTCACCTTGCAGCACCAAAGCCGGGTGCTCTCAGCAGTGATACACTGCTGCCCTCCAGCCCTGCACACAGTCCAGGGCTGAGCAAACCCCAAGTCATCCCCCCCTTGTACCCCACACGAGCAAAGGGATGAGAGGAAATCAGAGACCAAACTTCCCCCAGCTGGGAAAGCCCTGCAGGATCCCCCCTGTGATCCTGCACCGGAGAACAGAGCGGCCTTAGTGTGTCAACAAGCCCTAAACACCCGAGGGCAGCTGGAAGTGAAATGCCATTATTATTATTATTATTTTTTAATTTAAAACGAACTTCTTAACCTACAGGAAAGTAAACGTTCTTCTAGGATGGCCAAGAAAACCACGCTGGGATTTTCCAAATGTGCATGACTGACTGTTTATGAGGAGAGGCTTCCAAACGCAGAAATAAATGGCTTGCTCTCAGCAGGTTTTCCTTTCTATATTTACCCTCACCTGAAATGAACATTATTGCACACTGCAACATTTATTCCCTCTGATCAGGGGAGCAGGCAAAGAAACGAACCAGCCGCAACACGTCAAATAAATTGTTAATCTGCTGTTTGCATTGGGGCCGGGGCAGGAGGGAGTCCCCAGGCCTGGGTCCCACGTACAACTTCCACAGCAGCTCCATGGAAGCACTGCGTTTTCCCCACTGCAGCACACAGCTTGGAGTTCTCTCCGAGTCCCCGTTTCCCCTGGGGTGTTTCTCAAGGTGGGAAGTTTCTACGGATCCATCCCAGGGACAGATCTCCAGGTGATGTGTGGTCTTGCTGATACACAAAATGGCTACAGAACCCTATAAAGTTCTTCAGACAAGAGGCTGAGCCTTTGCAAACCGCACCTTAACACAAGGCTGACCACTCAGCTGTAAAATCTCTCCTAATCCCAGCCCTTGGGAGAGGAGAGGACGGGGAGATCAGCTGCTTCTGCAGGACGTTGTCCCCATCACATGGCTCCCTCGGTCACGCTCGCACCCACCACCACGTCCAAATCTGGGCTTGACCTCCCATTTACCTTGGAGTTCCCTACGGAATCGTGCCAACCCCTGCAACATGCCAGCCCAGAGAGGGGCTCACACGGCCTTGGGGAAACCTGGAGTTAATTCCCTCCCATGGTAGGGGAAGCTGCTCACTGACTTGGGTGCATAGGTGACAACCCTGCAGTTCAGCAGCGGGGTTGAGAACAGCCTTGCTCTGTCTGCAGGGCTTGCATGCACTCAATGCAAGACAAAACCTTGGTTTTTTTGTTTCATTTTCTATTTTTTTTCAGCTCAAACTTTTCACTTTTTGGAAAAGCCCATCCTTGTTAGGATAGCTTAGCAAGCCTTTCCCCAGCCAACCACTCTGAGAGCATTTGCGTTAATCCAGATTAACTAACATGAAGCAATTTAGATAAACCGCATTAAGCCAAAACACCTTTGAACTTTTTTTTTTTTTGGATTGGAATCCCTGCCCGAACGCTGTGTGTGGTTCGGGCCTCCCCACACCGCGGCATTGCCGGAGCCGAGCTCTCCACCAAGCAAGAATTGAGTCAAGTCAGCAAATACAAAGATTATCCAAAGGCGCCGAGCCAGCGGCACTGCAGCAAACCGGTGCTTTGCCAAAAACACCCAAAACCATGTTCAGGAGCATAGAATCCTTAAGGTTGGAAAAGATCACCAAGTTCAACCATCTACCCGTTCCCACCACGCTCACTAAGACATGTCCCCCAGTGCCACATCTCCATGTTTCTTGAACAAGCATCCAACAGGGCAAAGGAGCACGGCGAGCACCTCTTGGCACCAGGCTGACTATGTGACCACGAAATAAAGCCCTCCAAGCCTCAGTTTACCCAGAGGTGACCTGTCCCCTGAGTACACGATGACGGGTCGGCTCACAACACGCTGACATCAGGCGCTGGCCACAGGAGGCTGGGCTGGGTGAGCAATGGTTTGCTGAAGGTGGCCAGATCCCACGGCCAGGACACGTGCGCCCAGATTGAGGTGGCAACAGTCCGCATGTATGGGGTGTCTCGTGGAGATGGTCACGCTCTGGTTTAGGAGGAGGGAATTAATAGCTGCTCTAGTCATTGGTGAAACATGTAGCGCACCGCGGGCACGTACACACCTTCCACATCCATGCCAAAGCAGCAGAGGAAAGCCGCCAACCCAACCAGCTCCCAAACTGCAACCAGCAGCTACGGCAATCTCAACACCAAGACCAGAACTGTGCAGCCCAGCACTTCCATCTTCTCACCCGGATAAGACAGATGGTAATGCTTCATTGGCTTGCAGGGGAGCTACAAGCTCTTCAGGATCCAGCTGCCTGCCCACATGTTCACACCAGCATCCAGCACAGAAACAACCCTGACCTTGTCAGGCGCACCAGGAGCTCCTGCAAAAAAAGCTTTCCTGCCTTGTGGGGGAGAGGGAAAACTCCTTTCTTTCCCAGCTCTCCCCCCTACACCCTCCAAAAACACCTGCTCGCGTTCTCTGCCTTCCACCCTGCTTGCTCTCCTCCTGGAAAGAGAACTCCTAGCAGAAACAAAGCCACAGCACGTAGGGAACTCCCCCATTTTCTGCGAGCAAGAGCCTTAACGCCAGCGGAGCTTTGCATCTCCTGCTCAGACAGGGCTCGCTTTCTGCAGACGGAGCTGCAGCCCTGCTCAATGAGCTCCGCTCCCAGGTGATTTGGAGCAGGATACACCAGGAAGTTTGCTTTCGGCCGCCCCAGTCGGCGCGTGGGTGTGTAAACAGTGACCGACTTCACTGCAGGTTCGCCTCCTTTAAATGGGGACTTTCACATTCGTCAGACTTGAAAAAACAACGCCAACTTTTCAACAAAAAATCCATTTCCCCTTTCCATTGGCTGCGGCTGCTGCCAAAGGTATTTCTGTTTGAACGAGAGGGCCCTTCCCTCCTGCTGCCACCTTGCTGCACCCAGCAAAGCAAAAGCACAGGATGCTTCTGTGCCGAGTTTTGGGACATGTAGGGATGGCACACGGAGCTCTCTGCCCTCCAGGGCAGTTGCTTGGATCAGAGGAGAGCCAATGTGATCATAGGGGTTACAAACTTGGGAGGTTATTAAAGGGTGAATTAAAAATAACCACACAGAAGCTGCTGCCTGACACTCACCCTGAAAACTCAAAATCCCTGTTTTCCCTGTTGTGATTTTGCCTAGATGGATGAGAAGAATCTAATCAGAGAGATGGATGGCACTCATTAAAATGGCAGATTAAAAGCACCAATCTAACCTATCACCAGCACTTCTGAGGTCCTCTGCCTTGCCAGCAAGGGAAAACCACCCAGGAATTGGATTCCCTTGCAGGGAAATGCATTATAAATGCATTCTGCTATTACAGTTCATGTCACCAGTCACCAGGGAAAGAAAACCAACGCAGGGCTAATACATACACATTTAAATATACATTATTGCCTCTTCTGGGACCAGGACTTACAGACCTGAACCGTGCTCTGAAGTGGGGGATGAGAGCAAATTGAAGTTATCAGCGAGCTGCACTGCTTTATTTTCTGACATAAACAGCATCCCGGCTTCTTTGCTTGAAGCTGAAGGTCAGAAAGAGGAAGAAGTGGGATCACATGAAGCCAAACAGGGAGAACTGCGGGGAATTCCCAGACAGGATTTGGACCAGACTGGCCCCATCAAAAACCTCACTGGTTTTATTTCTCACAATCCTGCCTGTCTGCCAGCCCCTTCCTGGTGCTTAGAGCAAAGCAACAACCCTCAAAACCTCCTTGAGCTCCCAGCATGTCTGTAGCTTCTCTTTGGGATGAGCCCACTATGTCAATGATCCTGCACATGCAAGCAGTCCTGCTGGACAAGCTCTATCTTTGAGCAAGAGGAAAGCGCTGTCTGCGCACTGGGGTTTTCCCAGCTGTTTCTTGGCAGCGTCCAGCCCCAGGCCAAGGGCTGGTCGCTATCTGATGTCACTGCAACATTGCCCAAGCCGAGCACTTTCCCCTTATTGCTTTTTGATGGGATAATTTTACAGCTCCCTGGGAGCCTGAGGAAATCAGCCGGTTTAAGGAGATCATTTTAACGCAACCATGCACTGCAGATGCACAGAGGGACTGCCACGGGTTCAGGTTAGGGCTAGCCCCTCCTGGCATGGAGTTGTTTACACAAACAAAATGGGTTACAACTCATCAGCTGAGCTGCGTTAATTGTACCCTTAGCCTGCTGCAAACCCACAGCAACGGTGGCAGCTCCAACCCCTTTAAAACACGCACAGCCTATTCTCCATTGCAACTGCAGCGGGCGAGGAGAGCTGCAGCTTCATACAGCCCAGCTGTGAAGCTGTAACTAATTACGTGTGGTAATTAGGTTGTCTGTCCCCACATGGTGTGCCAGTGCTGTGCCTTTCATCCTTTGCTTTTCTCCAGCCACAACACCCAGAACTCGTAAGCGTTTCAGAAACTTTGGAGGACAGAGCTGTTTTACAAGGGGTGGATCAAGGCTCTGGCTCCCAAACAGGCTGGTTCTCGTGCCTGTCCCACCATGGGTCCCCCAGACCTCCCATCCCACGGACCTGCAGTGCTCTGAGACCTCCCAGCTCCAGCCATCAACAGTGCAGGTGTCAGCCAGCGAGGGTTATCAGATGCCTGGGAAATAGGAGGGAGCTGGAAGAGAGAAGAAAGGCAAACCTTTCATTAAAGCACAAGGAGCCTCATCACAGACTGGGCATTTTGCCCTACAGAAGATTTAATCCCAGCCCTGGTGGAGGATAGAGCAAAATGGGACATGGTCACCCACTGCTTTCTGGGCTGGTCAGAAAGAAAATTGATTAAAAACAAATGAGAAAAGTTAGATGGAAGCACACTGCAGCTGTTGCAGACCCAGCAGCACTTTCTGGAGCCTCCCCAGGACTACACAGCCGGCTTTTTCATTTTATTCACTCTGACAGGTCTAAGGTTAATACCCTGGCAGTTGACAGCCACTAAGCCACAGCTTCGCACAGGCTTTTGGTATAAAAACAATCAGCCCTGTGCTGATGCTGTAACTCCCCCAGACTGTGGACGGCAGAGAAATTCCTGCCATTCCTCAGAGGGCAATGGGAACCGGCCACGGCCACTGCCTTTTGTTCAGCTGCAGCCTAAAAAGCCTCACGGAGCATTCGCAGCTTCCACCTATGAAAAACTGTGCGGAGGAGGTGACTGGGAAGGTCACGCTGGTAATGCCTTTGTTAAGGAAAGCTGCTGCACCTTGGAAGCAGCAGACGGGCAGAAAGCAAAAGGTGAACCCGTGCTTGGCTCCCTTTTGCAGCAGCACAACACAATGAAAGGAGCGGGTGCAGAAAGAGCAGTAGCTTTTGGTTTCCCAGCCCCAGTGCATAAAATCCTGACACTCCCAGTATCAGCAATGGGAGCGATGCTCTTTATTTTCATCACTGACATCAACAGTGGGGCTGAGCACACCTTTGATGACACCAAGCTGTGTGGTGCAGATCTGTGTGAGGGACGGGATGCCGCCAGAGATGGGTGAGCATTGGGTCCAGGAGGTTCAGCAGAGCCAAGTGCAACATCTGCACCTGGGTTGTGGCAACCCTGGAGCACAGCCCTGCCAAAAAGGACCCGGGGGTACTGGTGGGTGGCAGCTGGGCATGAGCCAGCACTGTGCCCTCACAGCACAGAAAGCCAAACTGCGTGCATCCAAAGCAGTGCTGCCAGCAGGGCCATGGAGGGGATCTGCCCCTCTGCTCTGCACTGAGACCTCACCTGGAGCACTGCGTCCAGATGGGGAGTCCTCAGCACGGGAGGGACGTGGAGCTGTTGGAGCACATCCAGAGGAGGGCCACAGAAATGATCCCAGGGATGGGACGCTGCCCTGCAAGGACGGGCTGAGAGCTGAGAAAGGAGGGGACAGAGGACAGCAGGGTCTGTGTGACAGGGGAAGGGTCTCAAAGAGGGGTTGGATATAAGGAAGGTTTTGCAGCCACCGCACAAGGCTGCAGAGAGGCGGTGATGCCGCATCCCCAGAGACCCCCAGGGGGCTGTGAGCACTGATGGAGCTGCGGGCGTGCAGGGATGGCTTTTAGAGATCCCGCATAGCTCAGACGGTTCTAGCAGAAACACACCTAGAAGGTGCAGGCTCCTACGTTCTGCTGACAGCTTCTCACAATCAGCAGCGCGCTCCCGTCCCTTCACCCCTCACCGCTCCCGCCCTTCTCCCTCCCACGAGGCGCTGAGTTCCAACCCCCCCCCCGTCTTCCCATGGTAGAGCCCCACCGCGCAGCGGGACCAGGGGCTGCGGGGCGGCCCATCGGCGCAGAGCGGGGGGGTGTCCAGACAGCGGGGCTCGTTGAGCGTTGACCTGCGGAGCGATGTCACCCCGCTTGGCGCTCCCCGCCTTCGGGTGCCGGCTGAGGGCGATAATCCGCGGATGGACTCGGGGCGGGCTCGGAATACATTGGTAGCTCTACACAGATTCCCCTCCCCAACCCCTCCTCCCGCCGCGCAGTGGTTTGGCCCTGTTTGAAGTGAGGCGGGAAGAAGGCGGCACGCGCCGCAGTGCCAACGGCCGCTCCGTGAGGGGTGGGAGCGCCGCGCCACACAGATCGCCACCTCCTCTATGGCCGGCGCCGAGCAGCCCCCGCAGCCCAGTGATACTGAGGAGGCTGTGGGGACTCGGGAAAGCGGCGAGGAGCGGCCGTTGGGGCCTGGATTGGGTACGGGGGGCGGTGCTGGGGTGGGCTCGGAGCCCCCGGACGGCTCTGCGGGCTGGGAGGCGCCTCAGGCGGTGCTGGGCCCCCCCACCGGCCTGGCACCGCCCGGGCCGGTGGGGGGGCCCAGCACCGCCCTGAGTGGTCACTAGGTGTCAGCCGCCCTCCGCTAAATCATATCCCTGAGCATCACATCCAAACGGTTTTTAAACACATCTCTCCCTGGGGAGCCCATTCCAGTGTTTAACAACCCTTTGTTATTTTCTTTTTTTTCCTGATATCCAAATTAAACTTATCCTGGTGCAACCTGAGGCCATTTCTCATCCTGTCACCAGTGAGAAGAGACCAATCCTGCTCTGCTGCAATCACCTTTCAGGTATTGGAAGAGAGCAATAAGGTCTCCCGTCAGCTTCCTCTTCCCCAGACCAAACAGCCCCAGTTCCTTCAGTTGCTCCTCGCAGGCCTTATTCTCCAAGCTCTTCACAAGCCTTGTTGCCCCTCAGACCAACTCCAGTGTCCCTTCTGTCCTGAGGTGCCCAAAACTGAACACAGTACTCGAGGTGGAGCCTCAGCAGTGCTGAGTACAGGGGCAGGATGACTTCCACAGTCCTACTCACCACACAATTTCTGATACAAAGGTCCCTTCCAACCTGAGCTGTTCTATGATTCTCATGTGCAGAAGGAGTTTCCTGGGTTCTGTTATGAGCCCGGTGCCGCTGGTCCTGTTGCTGGGCACCTCAGCAAACAGCCCAGCCCTCCTTCCTATTCATACCCACCTTCAAGACATTTAGTAGAATCAGAGAATGGCCCAGGTTGGAAGGGACCTCAAGGGTCATGAAGCTCCCTCCTGCATGCAGGGCCACCAACTTCCCCATTTAATACTAGTCCAGGCTGCCCAGGGCCCTATCCAATCTGGCCTTGAACAACTCCAGGAATGGGGCATCCACAGCCTCTCTGGGCAGCTGTTCCAGCACCTCACTGCTCTCATTGTAAAGAACTTCCCCCTGACATCCAACTTAAATCTTCCCCCCCTCAACTTAAAACCATTTCCTCTTGTCCTGCTATTATCTAACCTTGTAAAGAGTTGACTTCCCTCCTGTTTGTAGGCTCCCTTTAGGTTCTGGAAGGCTCCAATGAGGTCATGTTTGTACATGTTGATCAGATCCCCTCTCAGCCTTCCCTTCCTCAGGCTGAACAGCCCCAGTGCTCTCAGCCTTTCCTCATTAGGGAGATGCTTCAGGCCCTACTCATCTTCATGCCTCTCTGCTGGGCTCTCTCCAGCTCTTCCCTGTTTGCCTTGAATTGGGAAGCCCCACACTGGGTGCAGTGCTCCAGGTGTGTCCTCTCCAGGTCTGAGTTGGGAAGGATAACCCTCACTCTGCTGGCAACACTTCCTAATGCAGCCTGGGATACCATTGGTCTTCATGGCCACAAGGGCACACTGCTAGCTCATAATCTCTTCTTGTTGTGTTCAGCATACGTAGGACCATAGATTGGTTTGAATCGCAAGAGATGTTAAAGTTCATCTCATTCATTCTTATTCTGCTTTTCTGCAGCCAGCTCTCCACAAATTCTCTCCACGAATGAGCTGCAAGAATTGAGTGATGAGGTCTTCAGACTCAGCACTGTACACGAAATTGTACTGAATGCTGACTTGAAAGTGCACATGGTCAACTTCCCCCCACACAGGTGTGTATGTATGTATATATCAATAAATACACATTTTCAGGCTTGGCTTCTTTTTATCATGGAACATGGAAAGGAGATGGGTTTGGCCTGAGTATAGAAACAAGAAGATAGTTCCTGGAACAAAACAAAGACTTGATTTATTCATCACTTCATTATTTACTAAGAAGTTCTTACATACGATGAGTATCAGATGTGACTCACAATGAAAGAAATGGAGGCTTCAGCTCTGACTTTGACACAAAGCAAAATGTTTGGTGGACACCTCTCAAGTGTCTGCACATCAGTTAAGGATCTGTTTAAGTCACCCATGTTCTTTCTTTCCTGGAAAGATGAGCACTGGTTAGAAAAATGCTCTGTTGATCTTTTCTGAGGACTGAAAGTGTTTCTGTGGAAAATGCCACGTTCTTTCTAACCCACTATGAAGAGAGGCTAAGTGCAGTTACAAACAGAGGTGAGAATAAGGAGCTCCATTTTAGAAGAATGAGAAATATAGGTTGAGAGAAATTTCTATGAAAAACTAAAAGTCAAAGACCTGAATGCATCTGAGAGGTTGTGTTTATCTGATGTTAATAGAAACCTCCCTCTCTTCTTTCTTAGCCTGGAAAATAGAGTGAAGGAGACATTGCACAAAGCCTTCTGGGACCGGCTGAAAAAACAGATCTCTGCTAGTCCTCCAGACTACACTCAGGCAATCCAACTGCTGAGGAAATAAAAGAGGTCAGCTGATCCTGACATGGGGAGGACGGGTACCTTAGAATTAGTCTTTCCTTACATCCAAATATTCCCTGTGAACAGTGTAAGAGGGAAGAGAAAATAAGCTCCATTTAGTTTACTGGGAAACAGAACTTAAATAGCTGCACCTTCTAAAACCTGACTGAGAAGGAAACTCGTTCTCTGGTCCCAGGTCTGTAAAACACTCTACCAAAATGACAAAAAGCCCATTTAACTGTTGGTTTTAGTAATAATAAAAACCCCACAAACTGCAATTGTCTGTACAAACACAACCCTTCAGGTGTGCGACAAACAGTCCCTACTGTGTAAGTGTACATTGTAATCTTTAAGAACATTGCTTAGAACTAAAATAAAATAGTCTTAGCATGGCATGAAATTGCATATGGCTTGCTTTCCCAGGCAAATAATTCCCTTCTTTTTTGCGTGAGGTAAAGGAGATTTTGCAATATGTGAAACAGTGGCCAGACATTCTGAAATGAGTCATTAAAGACAAGCATTCTCTTAAAGCAATGGTATGGCCCAGAATTTGTTTGCTGAGCCTCACCCAATTCAAGGCCAGCCTCAATTTGTGTTGTGCGATGCAATTCTGTTGGAGAACTGTCGTGTCCCCAGAACACAGGCCAGAGTGCTGCTTCTTTGGGCAGGCTCTATTATTGCTGCTCCTGCCTCAGAACAGCCAGCTGCGAAGCCAAATTGAAGGGGTCCTGGACTTGGAGCTCATTAGGCAGGAGGCTGAGCACGGGGCTCTGGACATCCGCGGTCTCACCACGAGCATCCTTGGCACAATGGCAATGCTGTGTGCGCCTTTTCGAGATGAGGAAGTGCAAGGACTGCAAAGCCTCACAGACCCAGCTGAGCTTTTCAGGTGGGTGTTGCTTACTCCGTCTTGTAGACCAGCAAAAGCATCAACAATAAAACATGGGGTTTAGAGGAAATTGCCCTGCAATTGTATCTTTTTTTTTTCCTCCAGTATGTAGATATATTTGTGTTAGCCAGCTGTTCCCAGACCGTAGAAGAGTCTCCAGTGGAGTAAATCTAATTTTTCTAGTAATTTTTAGTGACCAGACACCCCAATTAGACTGAGCAGCCTTTTGTCAGAAAATGGAATGAAGTCAGAGGATCTGAATTCCTCTTTCTCAGTATTCCAAAATGACCTCCAACTATAGCTTTTAATACTGTGTTAAGCTTTCAAATCATTGTACCTCATCTCAGGGAGATCTTCCGGGTGCTGGACCTGATGAAAATGGATATGCTGAATTTTACCATCCAGAGCCTCCGTCCGTACTTACAGGAATGCTACGTCCAGTATGAACAGGAGAAATTCCAGAAAATCTTAGATAAGCTTCCTAGTAAGTCAGTGGGGAAGAGGAGAGAAGAACTATTACTTCTACAGGAGCTATTAAAGCACCAAGAAGGAACTTGAGTATCCTAAAGCTGATGCTTTCATCACATGCTCAATAACTTGAGAGAAATACCTCTAAAAGCAGAAGGACTCTGGGGTCCCTTTCTCAGCCTCTTCACTACTACACTTTGCAGAAAAGAAGTTACTTAGTGTGCTTCAGTTTCTGCATGCATTAGACCTAATAGCTACCTCATGAGGAACTGTAAGATCTCTGAATTTTTAAGTGTTTTGAGATCCACAGAGGAATCATCAAAACATTAGCACAGGTATCTGAAGAGGAAAGCCAGTATTTGATGTACACTCCTCTTCTTTGTTAGGCCATAGAATATTTCTCTTTGGCTGCCTCACTCCCTTGTAAGATTTAATTAAAGGTGTTTTTCGAAGACTCTATTCAATATAAAGCTCTCCAGATGCCAGTCTCAGTAGCCTAGCCTTGTGCCTTGCCAATAGGACATAAATACTGCATGGCAGAGGTGGGGTAAGTCCTCCCCACCATCCCAGATGCACATCCCCTTCAGCTTGGAACATCACGTAGACAGTTTTACTGACTTAGCCTGACCTACCTGTTCTTGCAAACATCCTTTTTTGTTTCTTTGTTTTTTTAAAACATATTGCAGATAGCCTGGATAACACAACAGAGTGGCTGCGCAGAGCAGCAGCAGCAGTGTCTGCATCCTCTTTGCAGTCTCAGACCTGCCCTGCAGCCAGCAGCTCTTCTGATGCACGCTTCCAGGGAGCAGACAGCAGTGGCACAACTGTGCCTAGTGTCATGTCTGTGCTAAATCAAGGCTACATGGATCTGCTCTGCTGGGAGTCTGGACAAAATGAATACCCTGAGGTAAGACAAGCATTGGGACATTCCTAGGGAAAAGATGCAAAGATACACAAAACAAACAAGTATACAGGTTCTGCTTCTTCTACAGAAAGATCTGTCCAGACTCTCAGTCCCTTCTATACCATTGGACAGGGTTTGTTCCCCAGGTGAAACAAGTTGGATTTATCACAAGACTAAATCTCCTTGCTGCCAATCAGCCTCCCTCCACTCAGCTTCATGGAGCTATTACAGCTCTGCTCCATGGCTTGAGAATTGCTCTGTTACCACAGATGTTGTCTGTGTGCTCACAGGCTGGTGTGGTTTCTGTTCACAGACCTTGCTTCTGGATCAAGCTCGACTACAGGAAGTACAAGCACAAGTGAATCAGCTTACCATCATAGCTGCAGTCCTGCTAGTGACTAGTGGTGTGTGTGGAAACACCTTATTTGGCTCACCTGGGTTTATTGATAGGCTGAAACTGGTAACAAAGGTCCTCTTGGAAGGGCTGCCTTCTATCAGGTGGGTTATTTTATATTTTATTTTCCAGAAGGAGAAGAGTGAGGATGCAGGCATGGATGCTCATCCATGACCGTAGGATGAGCAACAGGAATCTCCTCTTGCAGCAGTAGAGGACTTGAGATCCGAATAGCAGCCAGGCCTACTGCAAGGAGTGAGAGAAACCAGAATGCCAGCCAGCATACTTAGTTGGGAGCTAACACTCTAGAGCCATTGTCCCTTCATGGTTAATGGGGAAAATCAGTAGTGCAGGGCTTTCACCTGTTTGCCAAAGAGCAGGGAAAGAAAGGAAGCTTAATTCACTTATGTTAGGCACTACAGCTGTGGCTCAGCACTGGCTGTTATATGCTACCTGTCCTTGCTGAGGACAAAAGGGCTCATGGAGAGAATTCTGTGCTAGCAAGACCCCTTTCCCAACAAACATGCTAGAGTGCATGTACTTTTGCACGATTCAGGTATGAAGAAGCTTTGCAAGACATCAGTGATCAAGTGCTCCAGGAAGTCAGCAGAACACTCTCACAGCTGGGTTACCCTGCTTTTGCCAGTGAGAAATGTACATCCCTGAAAGGCCAGATAAAAAGCATTGCAGACAAGGGCAACGCAGTCCGGCACATCATCAGTGAGTTCCTGAGCTTATGTCTAACTCAGCACTAAGTAAAGAGGTCTTGTACTCTTAGGCTTTGACCCTAGAATGTGCAGGACAAGTGTAAGATAGGTGACAGCAAAGCAAACTCCCTACATTGTGCAGAACTACTGCAGAAGCAAGGAAGCTAGAAACTGCCCTGATTTTCCTATTCCACTCTGGCTCCCTAACAGTAATTGCTTTGAAAATCTCTTAAATCCTACCACCCTTGCTAAAAGCTAAACAGGCCCAAGTGCAAAATCTGTTACTAGGTGATGTGGCAATCTTCAGGCTAGGATGTAGAGTGAGAGCTTAATCACTGACTCAAGTAAAGCACCATGCTAAGATCTTTAAGTAATGTTTATCCCTAGGGAGTGCACTGCATGGTATTCAGCTAACTAGCTTCCCCTATACTGCTGCTCCATCAAAATATTTACTCAAATGATTTTGATGAGAGCTGATTATTTTGACCTTTTATTAGTACTCTGAAAGCTATAGCTCCACATCAGATTGCAGTGCCACAGGCAGATAGTAGACAGGGAAGATTATTTTCACATGCAAGACTATCTTTTATCAGCTATGAAAATAAGGTGAAGCTCTTCCTGCCCAGTGTATCACGTATCCTCCTCAGCCCACCCGAGTCTACCACACTACCTGGGTTTATTCCTTGCATGTCAGACAGCAGGATATTTTGTTTTGAAGGAATTCAGGAAGCTGAATTAATAGCCTAAGCCAACCTCGCTGTACCACAGGCTGGGCAGTATGTGATGGCAATGACTCACTGACGGAGCAGCATTAGAAGCTACAGAGCCAGACAGTCTTCCCCTTGCTGTGTCTAAAAATCAACGTCTTGTCTGTACTCTTTGTCCACTATCAGCATTTCCCAAATACACACTTGAAACACAAGAACATCTGAGGTAGTTGGGTAGTTAATCTCAGCTCTGTGCTCCTCAGAGCGGCTTCCTGAATACTTTCAATTTTAAAATGCTGCTGTGGCAGTCCAGATAAATCCTGGGCTCTGAAGTTCTATATTCCATTATGCTTCTAAGATGCCTAACACTTCAGTTCTGTTCAAAAACTCACAAAGTGGGAAAAAAAAAAAATCTATACTGTTGAGCTGCTCCGATTTTGCATGGCCAAATTCATCAAACCTAATGTCTGCCAGCCCAGCATCCCAGCTACAGCCACTGGTAAAAGCAGCTGCCCAGGACAAAGTGAAAACAAGGCATGTATATACCTAATACTCACAAACATGATGCTTGGAGATAGTTTCACCTCTGTTCCTATGCTGAATGCTGTCTCATCTTAGTACTTGGAAGAACACCACATTAATTCACTATGTCCCCAAGTCCATCTACAACAGTACAGGTCCATGGCACCCTGCAACAGTGCAGCTGTCCTCAGCTCTGCTCCTGACTGCACAAGGAAGCCTTTGTCTCAAGGCTAATGTTCTGCATAAAGCTGATTTCTGTTTTCCTACTCTTGCTCCTTACAGAGCAGCGGATTCACCTGTTCCTCAGCCTTTTTATTTCCCCCGATGGACAAAATTCTCAAAAAGATTTCCCAAAGGGTCTCGATGCCATTCAGGAAGAGCTGCAGGAAGTCGGGCGCAGGTTCAGAAGTGTGACCTACCACAACAGGCAGGTGTTTGGCCCTTTCTACTCAGCAATTCTCAAGAAAGTGCTTTTCCCAGAGGCAGAACCAGATTCAGGAAGAGATTCTATGTGATCATCTTTGCTATGTACCACACAGGAGGACAAGGGTGGAACACATTCTCCAACAATTTCTCAAATCATGCTTCAGCTTGTAAAAAAAATCAGACAAACCCATCTAGGCAGCACAGCTACTGGGAAGTGACTCTTAGCATGTCAATATCTGAATAAACCTCTCAACTGCAAAAGGCAACGGCTTTCTTGTCCCACCAAAAAACTGCCACTATTTAGCAGGGAAGGAAATGGGAGGTGGAGGTTATAAAACTGCAATGAAATTTCAGGTTTTTTCTTTATTTTTTCCCTAATTCAAGGTGTTAATTCTGTGGTGGGTCTGTTGCCTGCTCTGCTGAAATGTTAGGCACAGCCCAGGGACGCAGTTTGGATTTGATAAAGCCATATGGTATTTAAGATCATTAAAACTGCTCAATATATTTCAGTGTTAGCTTGAAAACCTGACTTACTGAGTTATTAGATGGAACATATGGTATAAATTTAGCAGCCCCCGATGTATTTAGTATTTCACATCAGCCAGATTTTATTTGACACAAAACCCTGAACTTTAACCTGTATTTAAATGCCTGGATTTCTTGCTCTAATTTTATATAGTGAAAACGTCCTACTTCTTGGTATGCCAAAAATCCTTGCTGGTAAATACTATATACAATGGCTGCCCAAACTGTTACTGTTGTTACATGAATCGATGGCTGCTGTGCGGCAGAGCATTGGTTTGGCTGTTTATCATTGCTAAATCAGGGTCCTGACAGTCCATCCTTGGTAGAACAGTCCTCGCACATGTATGTTAAAAGGCTTAACATCAGCTTTTCTCATGGACAAGGTGATAGCAGACCATCATGCTGTAGGTAAGTCTATCTTTCAAGAACACACAGATGAGTTTTTATACATAAATAAGTCTGAAAAGAATTTTGTATTCGGGATCAGTATGATTAGCTGCAAAAAGAGCAGCCTCAGCCAAAGTGACTGCTGAGCAGCCAGCATTCTGCATCTAGAATGCCACACACGTTAGGATGGCACATATCCTGATTCTGCTGCCAAAGAATGACATCAGGCCTGTTCCCAACAGAACAGCATCCTGTACTTTGCTTCCACAATACCAGCAAATCATCTCCGCGCAATGCTTTGACGCTGTTGATGTTTTCTTGTTCCTTAGCTTTACAAAGCAAAACAACATATGTGCAGTGCCAGGCTACACTCATTAAAGCTCACTGTGCTGCCCACCCTCACCCCTTCCTTCCTCTTACCTGCTTTGGCTGCTCAGGTCAGGCACGAGAAGAGCACTGCTCTGACACAGATGACCAGAAGGCTGCTGTGTCACACTTAGGTCACAGTGACGACAGGGCAAATGTGTGTCTAAGTTTGTTTATTAATTCAGTCTGTTCTAAGTTGTACAATTATGAAAACAACAAAACGACTGCTGGAAGCCCAGGAATATTTACAATCTCGCCTTGTTGTAGTGAGGTCAGTCTATGTTGTTGCACAGATTGGTTATGTTTGGTACCACAAGATGTTTAAAATTCAGACAAATTCAAACAGATTAACAATTGTATATACAGGAAATAAAAGGAAATTCAAGTATCAAAATACAGACAGATTAAATAACATTTGTATTACAAATCAGTCCCACTGTCATACATCACAATTAGCAAAAATGTCTACATTGCAAACTGAACTCGACTGTTCTCTGCCCTGTTAGGGAATCTCAGGTTATTCTTCCACGGGTAAGAAAAGTGTTTGAGCTAGATCTACTTCGTAAGAGCAGCACATTTACTTCCTTTTGAAAAAGAAAAAATTAAATTAAATTAAAATGCAGTAGGTAATGCCAATATGAGACCTAAAAGGGAGACTTTTTGCAACAAGACAGCGTTGCAAACTCTGTGCTCGCTCTAAAAGAAAGATCTGATTGCATGGAAATGATGCAAGCAGAAAAAAGCCAGAGGAAGTTCTGCTGCTAGAAGCTTCTGAAGTGGGGTGGAAGGAGCATTAAAGCAATTAAACCCACATCAGCTGCACACAGAACAGTTGTTTGGAAGTACTATTTGGCATCTGGTCTGTGTCTCACAGCAGCCCTGTGATGGTACCTCACATTTCATTGGAGGCAAGTCCTGTACGGTGCCCTGTCTTCTCCCCAGGAGGGAAACAGGCACATACCCCCAAAAAACTGCATCAGTTTTTTCTCATAAAAAGAAAAATCCCAAGTTCAAACAGCTACAATTAGCTTTTTTTTTTCCTTTTTTTTCCTTTTTTTTTTTTTTTTTTTTTTGTAAATACAAAATTAAAAAGGATAAAGCAGCTTCAATTTGGAAAATAAAAAAACTCATCCCCTCCTCTACTGAAAGAAAAAGACAAACACAGTTATCTATCTTGATTCTCAGCCTGGACTCATGCCATGTCCAACTGGAAGTCTGTAAAACACAAAACCCAGGGCTGCACCGCCTGTCCCAGGCAGGCAGTGAGTGCATTTAGATTCTAACCAGCACCAGAAATGCAGAGCACTTTCCTCCAGATACCGTGAAACCCTGTGGGGAGGAAGAGCCAAAATACTGCGTAATGGATGGGCTAACAAAGCACTTGGAGTTGGTGACCCAGGATCAGTCTCCAGCATGCAAGTACCTCAAAAAAAACCCACTGAAATGAAAGGGGAAGATGCACTGCCAAAACAACTGCTGTCCATGAAGTGAGAAAGAGTATCTGGCTAAAGAACTGCTGGATCACTAAAGACAACCATGGAATTACACACAGGACTGGAAAGAACCACCAGGGTCACAACGTCCAGCCCCCTGAAGATTGGAGTCTTCATCACCACTTCACCTCCAAGCCAACCTTCACAAAGCTCATGTATGTGTCAGAACAGAAGGATGTCCCTCCTCCCAAGCAGAGGTTCAATTTGCAATCTCTCCAAAAAGACTTGTTGCCAACACACCAAATATTTACACTTACACCAGTATGAATTGCAACATACGCATAACAAGGAATGTTAGGTTTTCTAAATTCATCAATGTAAAAAAGAAAAATAATCTCCGCTTCCCCCTCCTCATCGTGTACAGGTCTGTGCCCTTGGGATTACGGTTCACTTCTCTCCTAGTCCTACCAGCTAGGGAGACTAAATCCTGACATACAGCAGCAACCGGAGTTAAACAGACATTATTAGGGCATATCATCCTGGGAAAGCAGCAGGGCACCACATCCCCGACCACTGCAACCCTGTGGGGATTGTACCAAACTGCTGCGCTACATTTTTTGCATCGGAAGAATTAAAAATCACAACTTTCCTAACAGCCTTCCCTCCAGGGGAACGGTGCTGCGAAAACACATCGGCCACAGCCACAACTGCTGTTAAATCCTGCTGTGATTCAAAGAGAAAGCAAGCAGACAGCACACCTCTGAGATGGCAGCTTTGGGGCTGCTGGGGCCAGGCCATCCGCGGGTCAATAGGATTTATCCTCGGCTATGGACTGTGTCAGTGGAATGCCCAAAATGTAACTCCTCTTTTGTTCGTCTTCCAAAATCGTTGCACTGATTAAATAATGAGCTAGTATAAAAAAAAAAAGTGCTAAATCACAATTGAATAAGCTTAAAAATTAAAAACAACACCCAACCCTTCAGGGCATAACTGCATTTAAAAAACAAGACAGGTGCACAAGAGGCTGGAGAAAGGACTCCTCTCCAGGTATTCAGTGCGTAAATGGGAAGAAGTTGTGTCCTTGCCATAGAAATGTCAAGTATTGCAATGCAACAGTTCTCTGTAGGGAAGCAAGCTTTGTACCATCAGTAAATACTTGGCCACAGCCACTCTGAGGTGAGAGATCCTTCGCAGACTTTTCCTTAAGTGATTTCCATTGGCTATAAAAGCATGGAGTGGCTTTGAAAAGAAAGGATGCAGACTTACCCTGCAAGGCTTCTCACACTGGAGGAAGTTATTTCCAAGAATTTGGCGTTTCTCTACTGTTCACCCAGAATTGAAGCAGATTTAAGTACCATAAGAGATGCACACACCACTCCCACCAGTAAGACTTTCTATTGTACTCCTTGCTGGACTGTGCAGATTCTCAGTAAATCATTTCTTTTTTTTCCCCTCACCAAAAAAAACAAAAACAAAAAACCAAAACCACTGCAGTGCTACATTTAGACTGTGAACTGGATTTGCTCTGTATCATTTCACGGGTGAAAAAGAAACGGGTTGAAAGCAGTTTGTCTCAGACTAGAAAACGTGACATCGCTCGGCCTCAGAAGTCTCAACTTTCCTTTGCTAGAAATGGAGAGCTGCTTTTCTCAGCTGGTGGCTGGGATCCCTTTCCCCCTCTGCTTTAGGAGCCCTCACTGAGCAGCCATGCACACCCTCAGAGGCAGACACCAGTGCCAGATGGAGATGGTCTTCGTGTCAGCAGGCCACTGCTTCTTAGGTCTCTGCCCCGTTACTACATTTCCGTGGTAGGAGACAGCTGCCCGGAGCTCAGCTTTTCAGAGGCAAACAGAAAGGAAGATAATGGAATGAATGATTTCCGAGTCATACAAACACAAAGTGCCGGGAAAGACGAGGCGTGCAGCCAGGAGATGAAACAACCGTGAGGGTTACGGACGCAGAGGAAGCTTTGCAGTTAGGCAGGGCTGCCTGCCACCCCGGCCGGGGTAGGGTCACCCTCAGGAAGGCACGTGCACCAGTGAGCCGGTGTCAGGAGGAACCGACAGATCCCAGCTGAAAGCAGGGGGAGTGCAGAGCTCAGACCCTCAAAGAGCAGGCATACGTGTGGGCAGCTGCACGGTAAATGCCAAACTACCGTTGCTATCACGAATTCAGCTTCTCTCCAAAGGATATAAATGCCTCAGGGCACTCTTATAGCTTGGAAAGACACTGAGCATCCAACCCAAACCCCAGAGCTCCGCAGACACTGCAGCATTCTGAGCATGGCAGTGCGAACATTGCCTCTGTGTTAAGGGCTTCCTGACATGTGAATTGCACATACACGGCTGGGCTTTGCTTCCCTTGCTTTAAGGCAATCCCTCGAGTCTTCTCATTTGGATTCCTACCAGCCTGGCCCTTGTTTTGAAGTCAGTTTGCCACTCAATGCCATTAAGCCAAGAAGGATTTGAAAGATCAAACCCATTCCTGAGGAAGAGCTCAATAAAGATGTTGAAACATCTGATTTCACCACAGGGCTGGGGAACAGAAGCCCAAAGGCCCCAGTGGAACTTAGGAATGAGAACAAGCATGCCCAAGTAACAGGTGTCAGCAACTCAGGGTTGCTGGTCTGACTGTTTATTTCTGATGGCAACTGGTGATCGCGAAGGGAGATATGGGGTGAAATCTAAACAACTCTTTTGCAAGCAGAGCATTACTGGAGCCCTGGGTGCACCATGTCCCCACACACACACACCATGCCCACGCAGATGTGCCACACAGCTGAGTGAGAAGTGCTGTCCCCTTATCTTCCCATCTCTAACATACACTCACTGTCACCCCCAGCTCACCAAATCTGGGCTGTGGGGGATGTGGCAGAGACACAAAGCCCACAGTGAGGCACATCAGTGAGCTACAGTTCACCTTCAGCTGCCCCATCTGCTCAGCCCCTCCCTGGGGAAGGTTTGGCAGCTGGGGTGTGAGACAGCATCGCTCCGGGACTGAGAGCTCCATACTCTGTTGGAGAGCAAAGCGGAGCACAATGGGTTTGCTGCCACTGTGTGGAAGTTGCAATGCTTTTCACTAAAGGGCCCTCAAGCAGCTGTGGGGACAGAGAGAGCCTCACCCCCTGAGAGGTAGGTATGTGTGTCCCCATCCTGAAAATAAGGAAACTGAGGCAAAGAGAGGCTCAGTTGTTGGGACACACAGCAAGTTGGGGAGAAGCAGTACTGGGCTGAAGCCCTGCTTTCCAGTGCTGGCAGCTACTAAACCACCCCCATTCTCCTCCTTTGCTTAATTTCTCAGCTTTGCAAATGGAAGAGAAGGAAGTGGGGACAGACCCAGGGACAGTTTGTGTGGGCAGTTGTGGGTTGAGGGGCATCGCACAGCATTCCCAGAGCTGCCCAGCTTCACTCTGACTGTGTTGAATGCTCTGCATTCCATGCAAACAATTTCCAGCCATATCCTGGAATCAAAAGTGGCTTCTACCAAGATACACAGAAATGGGGACGTTCTCCCAGAGGAAAAACATGTGCACTTGGGAAAGAGCCAGGAAGGCCAAGGTGCCCGCTGACACATGGCCATTTCTAACCAAAATCCTTGCTCTCACAGATGAAAGGCAACAGATGTTTCAAGATCCCTATAGCTCTCATCGTGCAATGTTTTGTAGACTGAAAATAGGCTCTGGGTCAGCAGCAGACTGATTTCAATCACATCCCTCCCTTTGGCAAAAACGTGAAAGCGCAGGAAACGCACTGAGCACAGCACAGCTCTGCCTGCTGCACCCCCTAACAGCACGGCTCAACCACTGCTCCTTCCCAGCACGGGGCCAGCAGCATCTGCCTTTCAGTGCTTAACCCCTTTACAGTCTGCAAAGTGAGAACTACACCCATAGCTCACAGTGGTCTGGTGAGCAAGAACAGAAGGACTATGGGGGGTAAGCCCTACAAGGGACAGAAATGCATGCAGTCACAGCTCCTGCAGGACACTCACATCCCCAAGAAGGGCCCGAGCTCACAGTGGGAACAATGGCACCCAGCCCAAGGCTGTGTCCCCAGCAGAGCAGCTGTTCTGCTCCACACTTCGAGGAGAGAGGCTGTGAGCAGGGTCCCCGTGAGGAAATCTAATGAAGGTGTTATTTGCAGACAGCATCACAGTGGTTAGTGTCGATTCAAGTGACAGTAAGGAGAGGGGTGACTTCACTGGAACAGTGTGCAGCCGTGGCTCAGTCGGGAAGTAGAGGAGCTAGAAGGAGGGAGTGCGTGCACCGCAGAGACAAGAGGTCTCCATCAGTCCAAGGATAAGAAGGTGAAATAGAAAAAAAGGCCTGGGGGAGTGCCACGTCACCCCAGGGAGTCACAGTGCCAGAGCGAGGGGAAAGACGTGAAAATAGTGGGCAGCTTCCTGGCTCCGCGTCTCGGATGCCCCCAGCCTGCACCCCTCTGCACCTCCCACCTGATGGGGATCTAACAGCGTGTTACCCTTGTTTCCGAGTAAGGAGAATTCACAGTGTTCAGTAGTGATCAGGTACAAAAGCCGTTTAAGTCTACAGTCTCTTAAGTGCTGCTGCCTTTGACGTAGTGCCTACGCGGGGCTCAGTGCGAGCAGCTGGAGGAAGAGGGAGTTTAGAACAGCAGACAGATCAGATCGCAAAGGCACGGTTAGACTATAGGTGACACGGGGTTTGTTTGCTTTAGAAGATAGTGGTCTCATACTTAGTGCTGAGGGTCCGCTTGGAGTCCTGTTTGGGGTCCACGACCCACGAGACACTGGCATGAGACTGGGAATCTTGGTCCACTTCAGGGGGCTCCAGCTGGAAACAAAGGAGAGAAGAGTGCATTAGCTTACATGTGCCTGTGAGAGCCCGAGTCTGGGGCAGAGCAAATGCGAACTCAGAACACAGAGAGGCTGCTGATGCCCATCCCCAAACCACGTATATGTGCAGGGCTGCAGCTCTCACTGCGGAGGCATTTGAGTCCACAGCTCAAATATTTCTAAGCATATTGCTCTCAGCCCAGCACCCTGGGATGACTTCCTGAGCTAGGCCTGCAAGTCCCCATTACCATTAGCGACAGCTTCACCTCATTTCACAGACAAGCATGAAAAATTCAGCACCACAGATTTGGCACTACGAAAATAAGAGGAGAGGAGACGGCTCCTGGCAGGTGAGCTCTCTCTGACCAAGCAATGCTTTTTCATCCTGTCCTCCACAATCAGGATCCCAGGGGAAGGTTAATGACACCACGAAGAGCAGCACAGTTAGCTGGGAGCTGCCGCTCTGTGTTAGCAGCAGCTGGGAGCAGTGCATCCCTGGGGTTAATTTGAGCCCTGGGATGAGGTGGGGGAAGGCAGCAGCGAGGACACGGGGCCATGGTGGGAGGTGTGGGGAGCGGTGGCAGCCGGGGCAGCAGCCCAGGTCGGTTGGTGATGGAAGATGGCAGGAAGAAGGGTAAAGACCTTAGCTCCAGGACTAACAGACTGCAGCGGCAGGTAGGAGGGGCGGTGAGTTGTACAGGTGTGACAGTAACAACAGCGGGTGTCGGGAGGGAGCGGCACCTGAGCGGGGGGAGCAAGCAGAACACAGACAAAAGGAGACATTAAAGGAAAGCAATGGCTTATGCAGCAGTCCCTGCTCCTCAGCAGCTCCAAGTTAGGCTCGGTTTAGCTAAGCGGGCACTACCATGCTGCAAACTGCAGGTTACCAACTGATCTTTGCATGTGGAAACGGAGCTGGATCCAGCAGGGCACCCAATCCCCCAACCCAGGCTGCATCCCCCCTGCCTGTCCTACCCCACAGGGGAAGCCCAGGCATGCAGCAAGCCTGCCAGCAAGCAGAGCCACGGGCACTGCAGCACCAGCAGTGCCTGATGCTACAGGCCACGGGAATTCTGCACCATGAAGGGGGAGCTTTAAGCAAGTTGTGCCCAAGAAGAAGCCCAGCTGCAGCCCCCAGCTCCATGTACGTACTGCGGATTTCCTCATGCCAGCTCGTGGTTTAGGCACCGGTTTGGAAGATTTCGTTTCGATTGTTTCTCCCGCTGCAGCACCCAGAGGTTTCGCTCTCTGGGCTTGGAGGGCCAGCTGGTAGGCGACCTCGAACGCCTGCCCCAGGGTGAGGATGATCTCATACGTCAGGTTCTTCAGAGAGAATGCAGGGAACACAGAGCTGTTAGTGCACGGGAGCTGCCTCACATCGCACAGAGCCCACACACTCAGCAGCCAGGACCACCTATGGGCTGCTCCAACCCGTCTGGCATTGTAAAGAGAAAGAGCCCAAATGTTTTGCAAAGCTGATTCTGCCCAGGAATAAAAGCGAGCAATGCTGTCACACTCTCAGTGAATTAAAAGGCTGTTAGATCAGCCTATTACACTGCTCATAATTGAAAGCGTATCAGGGTTTTGTTCACAGAATATTCCCCAAGAGGGAAAATCTCCTGCCCTGGTTTATTCAGCACTAGAAATGGCAGTAACGAAACCAGACAAATATTCTCTTTGACAACAGAGTTGCAAAGTAAATGCATTTTGAGCCAGGACTCCTAAAGGAATCTTTTAGGACAGAAATAGCAAAGAGAGACCTCTCACTGCAGCCCCAACCCTCAACTGCAGCCCCATCCCACTCACCACATCCACGGTGCTGAAGACGTGGCAGTAGTGGTGGCTGGTCTGCAGGTCCTTGGTGATGTAGGCAAACGTGCAGAGATCCTCAGGGTCCTGGGCAGCACAGGAGATGTTACGGATCTCATGCTCAGCAATGACATTCTGTAGGAAACAACCGCAAGTACTCATCACCCTTCTGGGGACACCAATATGCTCAGCAAACAACAGTGGTTCAAAACGTGTACTGGGGACAGTGAGCACAACAGAGACTGGCAGGAAGGGTTTCTCCCAGCCAGGCCAGTCTCAGCTCTGTCGCATGGTAGGAACAAATAGCAACACAAGCAGCCCACGTGCCAAGCCTACACCATTCAGATAGCCATCATCACCCTGGTGCTCTCCCCATGGCTCCCAGCAGCTGCACAGCACCTAGCCATGGCTTCTGGAGCTGCCAGATATGACCTGCAGCCCCTCAAGCAGGTGGCACTGCAGGCCACATCCCTCCAGACACCGGTTTTGAGGCACTTCGAGCTCACCTTGTTAGAGGCATCGATGAACTTCACTCCTTTGTATGTGATGGACAGTATTATGGTCGGGATTTTCTTCATATGCTCTGTGGATTTCTTTAGAAAAAAGAACATTCAGCTGTGAATCAGTGTTCCTTTCCTCACCACCCCCAGTCCTGCTAGTGGCCAGGAAAGACCCACAGGCCCTATAACATCAGGCTTTTGGGGGCTTGGACCAGGAGGAAGAAAACCCGCTTCTAATGGAAGCAGACAGAAAGGGACAAGGACCTGAAGTTAAACCTTTTATCCCAGTGAAATCATCTGTTTTCTCACTGCACAGACATTCAAACTACAGGGAAAAGTGCTGATGGGGGGATCAGCTCAGTAGTGATAGTGGCTCCCCGCACTGCCCTGTCTGCAGGGTGTGGGGAACTGCAGCTACACCAGCATCCCCTGTCCTGCCCCATGTCACCCACCACAGCTGTGACTGTCCCGTGGGCTCCATACCCTCATCTTGGCACAGGCATCCTGCGTTGATTCTGTACCTCGGAGGTCCTTGATCAGCATGGAACCCAGGTACTGTTTGGAAAAGGGGACGTGTTAGCACTGACAACCTGAAGGCTTCAGGTTGGAAATTTTCCAACCCCAAAGCAGCACCACAACCCAACAGCTGTGGCTGCAGAGGCACAAGCCACCCATGGAGCAGGGAGGACTGTGACACCTCTATGTGCAACACCCAGAGCCTCCTCCCCCTCCCCAGCTGCAGAAGCCAAAAGCCACTTACGTTGGCCTCGTACCCGCAGGACTCAAAGATGAGCTTCTCTGGCTGGTGCTGCCAGTTTTGGACCGGTGCGTAGGGGGCAGCCAGGCTGGGAGGGCGCAGGGTCAGCTTTGATTCCCGACGGTCCTCCTGGAGGGGGAAGGAACACAGGTGTGAAGTCATAGCGGGTCCACGCCAGGCTGCAGCACAGATCTTAGCAGGGCTCTGTGGGATGATGCAACGAGGTTTGCAGTGGGCAGACCTCAAAGGGGCTGGGAGGGGTGAAAGTGACACTGCCCATGGATGTGTCACCATTTTCAAGGTGAGCCAGGCACAAACAACCTGCTGGCATCAGCTCCTAGTTTTTGAAGCCTCAACTCCTCAATTAGGGGGTGATGCACTGAACCATGCAGACGGGCCCACAGGATGCACAACAGCACCCACTCACCTGTGCTTTGAAGCGCTCAACTTTGGAGTACGTCGCCAGCTCGCTGCCACGCTCGTGTTGCCTCTTCCCAGAGTCCCCGGAGGGCAGCAGGACATCAGCAGATCTGCCCGTGCAGGAGTCGTTCTGGCTCAGAGGTGACGACGTCTGGGACATCAAGTCCTGGCACTGGAACAGGCAGAGACCAACAGCCACCCTGGTTAGCTGGTGCCACCAAGAACCATCCTGGTTAGCCAGTGCCACAGCCCTGTGTGCACTGCTCTCCTCTCCTCTGGCTCTGCCAGCCCTGCTCAGGGGCTGCTGCCACCTTCCAGCACCAGACACAGGATGCAGAGCTGATGCTGGAGCAGCTGCTGCTGCCTGAGCAGTTGCTTAAGGTGTGAGGAAAGGAAGAAGTGGCCACACACAAACCCGTACCTCTGTTTCTGGCTAGGATTATTTCTCCCTAGGAACACCAAGAGCTGGCATTACAGGCTGCTCCTCCCAACACAAAGGGTGCAACAAGCTGAGCTATCAGGGTCAGCTCCTGCCCTGCAGCCTTCAGGCTCAGTGCCTTCACTCACCTTATTTATTTCCCACTCAATGTCCCTGCTTTGCTCCAGGACCGTTCTGGGCAGGTGTCTGCCTTGCCCTGTCCTGTCTGAGGAGGGCAGCAGGCACACAGGGCGTTCTGAGCACAACGGGCTCCAATGCATCGAGCTGCCCCTTCTGGAGCTGAGCACCCTGCTGCCCAGTGTCAGCTCAGCCCAGATGCCTGACAGCCGGGCTCCTCCCGCAGGCAACGCTCACTGCCTGGACGTGCCAAGCAGGCAACACACGGAGCTCACAGCTGCAGCACGCATTAGCCCTATTCAGCAGACTTGCTTAATTTGCCATTGACGTCCTTCCGCTCCCCAGCCAGAGCCGGGCGCTGGAACGCACCAGCTGCAGCACCAGGAAGCTTTGCAAATGGCCCATTCTCTTTTCCAACCCCCCCCAGCCAGCATATCAATCAGCTGAGGCTACACAAAGAGCTCCTCTCCTCACCACCGCTCTGCCTTCAGTCTCATCATCTCAAGAGGACGTTTGGGAGGAGCTGCCTCCCTCCCACCTGCGCTCTTGTAGTCGGAGCAGAGGGGTGAAGCTGCAGGGTTCTACCCTCCTGGCCCCCAGGCTCTGCGTGCAGCAGCACAAATCCTCACTTTTTGCTCCCAGGTGGCAGCTTTGTAGGAAGAATGGCAATTCTGAGCACTCCCCTCTCAGCCAAGCCCAGCACCAAGTGTCTGGCATCCTATGGCTCCCCGTGCCCCAAAATTCATCCACTGCTTTGGCCGGAGTACATCAGTCCTGGCAAAGGGGAATATTTGCTGCTGTGTGGCTCAGCCAGAGCTCAGCAGTGCTGTAATTTGTTGCATCTCTGCCCAAATGCTCTGGAGTTGCAGCTGCGTGAAGATGAGGGGACTTTTCCTACAACTGTGAGGTTTTTCTGATGTGGGCACTCACGATGTAAAGCAGCAGAGATGAGGAGGAAGCACACATGAGGTCAGTGCAGGCCAAGCCAGAGCCAGGCAGGCTGCAGATTGCCCGAGTTCTGCTTCACAGTATTCAGAGTGAGAGCCCTGAGCTCTGCATCCAGCCAAGGTGGGAACTGCAGAACCATTCCTCCTCCACACATCAGCTGTGCAATTACCTCAACACTTCCAGCAATCTCTTCTCTTCCAAGGCCACCAAGTATCTGAGAGCCAGCACTGACCCAAACTACCAGGTCAAAGCCATTTGTTCTAATAAGAAACAAGCTTTTTTCCTCTTTTTTTTTTTTTTTTAAAAGAAGCAATACTATTTTCAAAGATCACTCTCTGCACTCATTACTCCCAACACCTACTTTCAAAGGACTTTTAACTTAAATATTGACATGGTAGGGTTTTTATCTTTCTTATTGATTTTGCTAGGCAGAATTTCCTGGGCACAAAAGAAGCACAGTAATGCTGACTATGCCCCACTCCCTGCTGGACCCCCACCCTAAAGCCATCAGTACATGCACTCTGCAGGGTTCTGCATCCCCCAGGGGTGTCAGCTACTAACCAGAAGGAGATGAGTGTACCCAATAGACCTGGAATTCATTCTTTGAATGAAAGGGGGGGATGTGGAGGCAACAGAGGCAGAACACAGCTACCACTGAATGCTCTGAACAGACACTGTGGGCAGCAGGGACACTGCATGAACTCACTCTCAGCTGTGAGAAGCGTGGTGGCTTTGCTGGGGGCTCCTCATAGGGCCGGTCAGCCAGCGAGGCGATGATCCTCTTCCGATGGCCCAACAGGTTCACCTTCAGCACCTGTGGGAGAGACAACGCTGAGAAAGAGAACTTGTGCCAGCAGGGGAGCTGCACAGTAGTTTGTGGAAGGCAGGACCTGCAGTTCCTGGGGCATCATGGGGTCATTAAGGCTGGAAAAGACCTCTAAGTTCACCAAGTCCAATCCCAACCCATCCCTACTAAGCAGTGCCACATCTCCACGTTTCCTGAATCCCTCCAGGGATGGTGACCCATCATTCCCTGCAGTCTGTGTTGGTGCAGCACGGCTCTTCCAGGGAAGAAATGTTTCCTCATACCCAGTCTGCACCTCCCCTGGTGCCGTGTGAGACCATCACCTCCTGTCCCACTGCTGTTAGCTGGGGGCAGAGGCCAACCCCCACCTCATCACAACCTCCCTTCAGGACATGAAGTCACTCCTAACTCCTCTTCTTCAAACTCAGCCATCCCAGCTCCCTCAGCTGCTCCCCAGAAGACCCCACTGTGCTCCAGACCCCTCAGCTCTGTTGCCCATCTCTGGACATGAGGGGCCAAGAGAGACAGCTTCTCTGCCCTCTGCACAAAGCAAAGCATCCCCCTTCCAGCAGTCTGTTTGCATTTAGCACTGCTCCCTGCAGGGAGTGCAGGCAGGACCCAGCACTGTGGGGAACAGACAAACAACACTCACATTGACTATTTCAAGCTCCCAGAGGTTTTTCACAGTGTCAATAGAGCTGTAGCCGCTCGAGAGGAAGGACTGGATGTAATCCTGCAGCCCCAAGGAGTCAAGCCAGGCAGGGACGGATGGCTGGCTGTTCCCATCACAGCCCAGGGGCTTCAGCTACAAAAGCAGAGAGGGGTTAAAGCCACAGGAGGCAGGGATCCCGAAGCATACAGTGTCTGCAATTAACACCATGCTCAGCCTTTTGCTTCCTCTGTCTCACAGCCATGCTGGGCAGTGCCCCAGCCCTGCTCACCTTTGGCAGAGAGCGAGCTGCCTGCAGGAGCTTCCGGCGGTGCTGCGGGTCTCCGATCCCAATGTCCCGAAGGTCCTGGTCCTCCATGACATTACAGCCCTGCGGGGACAGGAAGGTGCATATGGGAGCAGAGCCCACACACAGGGCAGCAGCTGCCCCTCAAATCCCTTGCAGCCTCAGGGCTGCCTGGGAGGAGGAGGACATGGACAGAGCTCAGCCCCACAGACCAACATGGGACACAATGCAGAGCGTGGCTGTATCCCAGCACAGCACACTGCAGCCATCCTCATCCAGCCACGGAGGTCTCAGACCATCATTAAAGCAACCTCCCCACCACCAATGCTTTGAATGCTGCCAACAATGCCATTCCTCAGCTGCCAGAGTAACACCCAGCCCTGCCCCATACACTGAGCCCATAAGGGGCATTGGGCTCTGCGCATCCTCCCTCCTGGGCCACTGAGAAAACACAATTTCTTTCCAGGAGAGCATGTGAAAGTCACATTTCTCCTCCTTTCCCCGCTTCAGGCAGCAGCCCACCCCAGAAGCACCACACTCTGCTGCAGCCCACCTCACCCCCCTCCCACCACCATACCTGGGCTGGGCTCAGCTCCCCACAGCTCTCAGCACTGCAGCCAACAAGCTCAGCACCACACTGGGACCCACGCGGACCCTCCCAGCACTGCCTCCCTTTGCTCCCAGGAGAGGAGCAGGAGAAGGGCTGAGCTGGCAGCGCTCCGCTGCTCCACATTTTGGTTTTATAAGAGGAACCTCATTAAAATCAGCTGTCGGGCACTATGCTGCTGCAAGGGCACGTGGAGCAGCCAGGGCTCCAGAAAAGGACTGAGCAGGACATGTACTTATCCTCTTCAAATGGCAGCAAGTGTTTGGAATTCCTCCCCACGCTGCACTGTCTGTAGCTGCTCAGCACGTCCATCTCCCTCAGTCCCACCTGCTTTAAGTGCAGCATCAGAGCTGTGCCCCCAAAGAGCCGCTGCTCCGCTGCGATAAGTGCCAGGAGAACCATAGAATCAACGCTGCGCTAAGATCTGCCCGAAGCAATGGTGCTGCCCTCAGAGGCCAGACTGCAGAGAAACAATTATTTAGCAAATGACAGTAGCAAATTAAACCAGCGGGTGGCCGGGGAGCAGCAGAGTGCTGCATACACACAGTAGCCACCGGCCCCATGGAAATCAGTGGGCACGACGCTGCCTCCATTCGCCCTTGCTGTGCCAGCGTGCCCCATGCCCTCTCCAGGCTGCCCCTTTCCAGTGCCCGGGGTGAGGTACAGGCCCTTCTCCCACCTTTGACATCTCAAATCTGAGGAAAACTGCCTGCCACGCAGCCAGGCTCCAAGCTAGTTAAACACTCAGAATCACGGCTTCCTCTACTGCTCCTTATTTTTATGTGTCACATTAAATTCCCTCAGTGCCAGTCTGCATTCTCAGGGTACTTAACAAGGATAGACAAAGCATAGCAGCTCTGAATACATCATTACAGCCCATTGTGCACGAGCTCTGCTCGGAGGAGCGTCCTTTAAACCCATCCGGATTTCATCTCCAATGAAAAAAAATAATAATCTGCCACTAAAATAGATAATTAAATGCAAACGCGCTGGGGATCTTTTAACCTTTGCCAGCAGAGCAGCTGAGCTTTGTTCTCAGGCTGTGTGCGTTTAACACGCCCTGCAGACAAAGCTGAGGTCCTCTGTGCAGTGCTCCCTGCCTCCCAGCCAGGGCTTGGGTCAGTGCCATGCTCCCAAGGCTCACCTGCAGCACCAGGAGCCCCCTGAGCTCTTGGGTTTCAGCCACGAATCTCAGAGGAACTGCTGGGTTAGGAGGATTTTAGAAATGAGATCGTAAAACAAAATAGTTTTTCTTGTGGGTTGGTTTTTACCAGCAGCCAAAGGTGCCCATGTCCAGGTTGGACATCACCTCCCCAGCACCACGGTCCTGGCCCCCCGAACCCAGGTCTGGGTCCTCCAAGGACAAACGCCTGCAGCAGAGGAGGAGGAGAGCTGTGAGGACCTCTCTGCTGCTAGCCCCATCCTCCCCGGCTCAGAAATGCCAATTGGAATCAAGAAAACTTTCTGAAGACAGAGTTGAGACTGTATTCGTTGTGACAAGTGCTGTACCTTGTGCAGGCTGCAGGCTGAGCACAGCGCAGGGCGCACAGGGCCAGGGCTCTCCCTGCACTCCTCCCCATCCCACACCTCTCTGGTACCCCCAGCTCCAACCTGGAAGAGATGGGACGGGACACGGTGCCACCCTCAGTCTGGGTGCCAGGTTATCACAGCATGGTTGGGCTGGAAGGAACCTTAAAGATCACAGAGCCATGGGATGGTTGGGTTGGAAAGGACCTTAAAGATTGTAGAACCATGGGATGGCTGGGTTGAAAAGGCTCTTACAGCCCCCAGAGCCCCACCTCAGCTATGGGCTGGGTGCCCCCCCAGATCAGGCTGCCCATCCAGCCTGGCCCCATCCATCAGTGCCCACCTGCTCGCCTGGTCTGCCTATGGAAAGCAGCTTTTGGAGCAGGGTTCTGCTCCAGGACACGGCGCTTCGCATCCTGCGCTGTAATTAAGCAGCCTGCAAGACTCCAGGTTTCTCATTAAAGGAAAAAAGCACAGTCGGAGGGGTTACGCTGCATGACGCAGTGTGGGCTAGGTGACCCTAAAGAGGAGCATGCCAAAATCAGAGCCTCTGAAATCTGCCAGCATCTCTGCTCCAGCAGGGCACTCTGCGGGCGCTTAAATACCCAATTTTCAGATGCTGCTTCTTACTCAGAGCCTGGCTCCAGTCCATTCTCTCTTTCCAGCTAAGGAAGGGCCCAAGGCAAAGAAAGTTCCGTATAGGACACGCAGTCCTCCCCAGCCAGCAGCACAGCACAATGAATCCCAACCGACTCATAGGAGTGCTGCCTTGTTACCAACCCACGTATTCCAGACAGAACTGTGGGGAAGATTGGGACCAGAACGTGTTTGCTATTAAAAGCAACAGATGCAAAACCCAAACACAGCTTTTCCAGACTAGCAAACATCCATAGCAGAGTGCCTTCAGCTGGACGAGCCAAAGCATCCATTTTTCTCAGATTAATGCACACAAAGCTCTTTCTTTTTTTCCCCCTTCTCAGTAAATTCAAGGCAGCTTGTATCTTGTCAAGATTTTGCTGCCACTGCTTTTGTTTTACATGAGCCTGGATGTGGGAGACAGAGCTGGAGACACAGCCTGAACAGGGATAACAAACAGCCCGTCCCAAACCCAACCCCACGCACTGAGCTCTCCTGGCTGGGTTAAATAAAAGGGCAGTGAGGGTGAGGGAAGGCAGCAAAACTGAGCTACAGTGAGGGCGTTCCTGGGAGCTGACAGAGGCACTGCAGCTGGAAATGAGCTGCCCAGGAGCCCAGGGGTGGCTGAAACCAAGCGCCCTCCTTCCCTGCAGTGTTTGGGAGGTGCAGGTTTGGGCTCAGCCCCTTCTGAGCTCCAGGAACTGTGCAGAGCTGCACTCGGAGCAAACACGTCCTGTTGGACAGGGCAAGAGCAGCTCATGCTGTGCTAATAGCCAAACCCATCAGCTTGTCCTGCATTCCATCTGTACAAGCACATGGTTTGCACCGTGGGGCTTTTCACCCACAGGGTCAGCACAGCATCACAGCCAAGGGACTCAGAACTGCCCAGCACCTCCAGCCCTGGGGTCAGCCAGCCCCGCTCCGCAGCCCTACATCTCCCCGACCCCACATCCAGCCCCCTCCCACCCCCACCTCAGAGCCAAGGGGGAAACAGCAGTGCTTGGCCACCAGAATATGTCTGCCAGCAGCCTTTGGGGTCTGCCCTGCCCTTACTGGTAGCTGCTGTTTGATGGAGCTCGGTGGAAACGAAGGAATGAGAAGCACCCAGTTTGCAGACCAGTGAGGTCCCAGTGCTTCCCAAAGCAACAACTGCAAAAGGGCTCCTATAAAAATCCTACATTAGTGCACAGCCACTGCATTTTTGTCTCGTTTCCCCCCCATGCACACGCTGGCAGTGCAACAACGGAGGGAATCGGTCACGGCTGTCAAATCTGGGCAATTTTATTGAGAGGGGAAAAAAAAATTAACCGCTCCTTTAATGGCTTTTTAAATGTTTATTGGGCCAGGAGCTGCTCATGAATCAATGTAAGCATTCCCTAAACTGCCAGCCCCGCTTCACCCGCTTTGCTCCCCAAAACCCCTCCAGAACCAGCAGGGAGTTCAGCCACAGAGTGAATACATTCACACCTTCCAGAGATAAACTGAAAACCATCACAAAGACAAAGCACGGCCCTCAGAGCTGCCCAGGCAGCATCTGAGACACACTGCAGAGCTGTCAGAGGATCCACTGCACTGAACGAACCCATTCCCACTCGGACATGTGGCAGAAATCCCAGCACGAGGGTCCTGTTCTGCTCTTAAGGGTGTTCATTCAGTGTGGGAAGCAGCAATGCAATGTATTTCCAGCATGCTGCTGGCAGTGATAAGCAGGAGACAATGCCACGTAATGGGGCTTTGAACTCCCCAAGCTGTAAAAATACCCCGTTCTCCCAGTGCTGCCATAATTTGATCACTTCTCCCCGATTATGAACAGAAATAAGCACAACACAAAAAAGCAGAGGTGCCCAGGGCAGTGCATGAGAACAGATTTCTGCTTCTGATGCTGTCTGACTGAATCAACATGAGCTGCTTTCCGCACCCTCTGTGGGAACCCAGCCTTGAACAATAACAAAAAGCCACGAGAAGTGGCTGACACTCCTCTACCTGCTCCTCTGTGAACGAGAATGCCTTCGGACTGGGGAAAAAGTTCAGCTGCAGAGCCATCACAGGGCTGAGCACAGCCTCCCAGGGGAGAGAAGGGCTTCTACAGGCACCTGGGTTTGACCTGCAGGATGCAATGGATGGCTGGCACTGCAGGTAACAGCTCTTCCCTCCCTGTTTCTGCAGCCCCCACGCAGGCAGTGCCCTCAGCACAGCAGTCCCAGCAGGGCACTGGGAAGCTCCACGCACCCCACAGCACAGCACTGCAGCTCCTGCTGCTCACAACACATGGGAGCCCTTTTAGTTCACACTCCACTGACATTCCTCCTACTCTTCCACCCCCCCCCCCAGTTCATTACCAGTCAAGGACAATTAAATCGATTTATAGTGTGTTTTTCTGGATGACACCGCTTGCTCGCTGCTGCAGCTTTGTGATCTGACCTTCTGTTTGCTCCTCCAGCAGGGGTGAGGCTGCGGTCCCCTGGAAGCCCTGGGCTGTGCTCCTCCACACAGGGGGACAGGGCTCTCCCTGCGTGGTTTTAGGGCACCCTTGGTTCATTTCCAACGCATGCAATTCTGCTGAGGATGCAACTCTGCTGAGGACTCAGTGCTACTCACAAGGCTGCATTTTGGTAAGGACAGCACAGCACTGCCAGCAGCTTTCACTCAGTTATGTTTGCACCAATAAATCCTTGCCCTCTAAGGAGGGTTTCAGCAAGCTGCAAAGCAGAGATGAAGCACCACCTCCATTTTCTGGCCTTAAATCCCCAGCTGGCCAAGCAGGTCGCCCCCCAAACTAAAGCAGAAGTTTGGTGTCACAACCACACCGCCCTGAGCAGCAGTGCAGGCAGTGAAGGTCACTCAGCAGTGATGGAGAGGAGGAGAGGAAGGAGCTGCTGCACAGAAACACCACAACAAAGCCACTGCAGGGGAATAAAGAGCTCCAATCTGTAGACCACACTGTTCAGAAAGAAATGGGTCTCTTAGAAAACGGAGCTCCTTCAATGCAGCCTATTTCTTCCCTCTGTCGAGAAGCAAAACCACATCCTGTCTGCAACAAATGTCGCTTCTGTTCCTTCCCAGAAGCTCCAACACCACATCAAACCGACGTCCCTGCAATCCTGCTGCCTTGTGGCAGCGATATCCACTCCAACTGCAGTCAGTGCCCATCAGGATTGTTTACTCTGAGCCATTCCATGTTTGGCTGAACCCAATCGGTGTCGCTGAGATGCTCCCGTGTGTCCATAGCAAACACTGCAGCACTCAGTTTTGTTTTACAGCCTTAACAGGAGTTTTACATCACAGGAAGACTGACTGGGAAGCTGCCTTAAGAGTGGAACACAGCGCTGCATGGGGAGGGCAGTGCTGCAAACCCAACCCGCCTGCAGCACCCAGTGCATTCCTTGCACTGATGCATTAACACCAGTGTGTCCTTCCTCCTTACCCTGGTGGTGTTGGTTTGCTCCTCCCTGCTAACCAACTCACTTGCACTCAGAGCCTCTGCAAGTTCTGAAAGTGGGAATACTCCTAACGAGAACAGGCTGACGCTGCTCAGAATCAGTGGGTGTTGCAAGTAATGCTTGTGTTCATCCCAAATTCCCACACACCAGAAACAGAGAGCTGCACTGTGAGGAGTCAGTCCTGCTGCAGCCACTGCTGTCACCAAAGCAGCCCCAAAATGCAGCAGAACTTGAAGTTTGCTGCCAGGGGAAGCACTGACCTCATCATACAGCAGCTCATGGATAAGGCCCCAAAAACAGAAGGCAACTCCTGCATCCTCCAGTGTTTGTCTCTTACCAGCTTTGTGCTCCAAGGCCCTAACAGGGACTGAACCCTTCACAGAAACCAAGCCCAGGAAAATAACACCACTTAGTTTGAAATAATCGTTAGTGACCAAAAGTGGCAGTTCATAAAGAAATTGTTCTATTAAAAAGGAAAGGGATGGACAAGCTGACACAGTGGGTGCTGGCAGCTGCATCTTTCAGTGCTCACAGCACCGGGCAGCTTTAATAATTCATCAGAGAGCATCAAAACCAGCATTAAAAACAAGCAGACGATTTGTTCCCTGCTTGTATGCAGAGGTTTTACTCCTGCAACATCAGACGCCGAAGGGAAGGAACATTGCTGAGGGGATTTGGAAGAATTAAACTTCCATGCGTTGGCTTCGAGTCCCGAGGACTGAGATAAAGGGATGCGAGAGGCAGATCTGACATGGGTGCCAAAGTAAAAAGGATAAACAGCAAAGAGGAACTCAGCCAGGGCTTGCAGGAAATCCTCAGTTGATGATCTGACCCTTTAAAATGGAAAGGAATGAGCAAAGGAGAGCATCCCACCCCTGGAAGGAGCAGGAGCCCACCTCCTTGTGCTGAAGTTCTGCCTTATGCAGTCCGTGACTGAGCACTGCTATTCACTGCAAATGGGCACAGTCTGTAAGAACTGCTTCTGAACCCCGAGCTCCACTTCTCCGGGGGTAAAGCAAAGTTCCTTCCCTTTGTTACTCAACTTCTGCACCGAGGACTATCAGCACGCTGGTGGGCAGAACCGGTCGAGGGGAAAGGTGCTAATTGCTGCAATGAGAGCAGCTAATTGCTGGCACAGTGAAAGCCAAAGTTCTGTCAGCAACGCGGGGACACATGGAGTGTTTCATTTCAAGTCACTGCACCATCTCAGGGCATCTCAAGCCTTCCCTTTTTCCTCTAGCCATCCCGAATGCCTTCCCCAGTCAATGGCTGCTGGCTTCCAACAGGGGGGAGCTCCCCACATCCCCTCATCCTCACCCCTCGGTGCTCTCACTGCCCCATTACCCCCAGCACAGCTCCAGACCACGTGCCCCCCCCAGACACCTCCTCTCTGTGCACCCACGACACCAGAGATGCCCCCGCTCCCTTCCCAACACAGCCCCCAACGGCCCATCCGAAGGCTGACATCCAGCTTCAGCAATTCCTTTTGCAAAACCCAAAGGCGTTTCTTTAAGCAGCACAGAAGGTGCTGTTCCCCACTCCCAGCTCACTGTCCCACACCAGGTTCTGAGCTCAGCGCCCCGTTTCTGCACGATGTGAAACACGAGGCTGCTCTCATCCTTAGGTTTCAGAGCCAGCAGTGCCAAGGCAATTAGGTGCAGCTCATCAAGCCATGCTGGCCCGCTCAGAGCGAGGATACCTCCAACAAGAGGCCTCCCACCCACAACACAGGCAGTTTGCTGCTTTCTTCACACACAAACAAACCTCAGTTCCAACTTCTCCAGCAAATCACATCGCAGGGATTCGAGGCGGTAGAATCAAATTTGTATCAGAAGCAACCGAACCAACGGTGCAGAGGGAGGAACCGACACAACCCTCACATCCTCCTTCGGTCCAACCTTCTGTGCAGCCCCAGACCCACCCTGCTGGGCTGCAGAACCTGGATCAGGGCTGACCCAGCATCCCGACATCGACCTGCGGGTCCCAGCCCACCACTTACCAGGAAACGGACATCATCAAAGCCGTTCAAAAGCAGCTTACTCTCGTACTGCTGCAGGCCGATGGACTCCAGCCACTCCCCCACGCTCTGCTCCAGCATCCGAGAACCTGACGAGAGAGGAATCGGCAGACGCTTGAAAAGGGAAAAACTGTTAAGGCGGTAGCAGCGGCACTCTGAGGAAGACAGATGGCATTGCCACATCATAGTCATTACCATAAAGAAACTCAAAAAATTATGCTCAGAGTACAATCAATGGGCTGGCAGACAATTCCTCTTGTGTGCACAGAGCATGGACAACAAGCCTCCAGCACATCCAAAGGCTCCTAATTGTATCCCAGCGAGCACTCAGAGAAAGGAACCCCGTGCCCGAGCAAAGCGTCCTGGGAGCAGAACATCATCACATGCACTGCTTGCAGGGCTCGGGCAGTTCCTTGCCAGGCAAACACACAAAGCCCAGCCCCACGGGGACGCTGGTGCTCTCCTTGGTTCATCAGAAGGGGCGGGAGGAGGGTGGCCAACTTCCAGCCCCGGCACTCCCCGCTGGGCACAACTGCGAGTGCTGCTCAGGATCGCACAGCACTGCGTGGCTCCTCTGCTCCACGTGGCTTTGGGTGTGCTGAGCTGCCCAGCGGGGCTGCAGGGAGGGCCAGGAGCATTGAGGGCACAAAGCAGCTAGAGAGAAAATGCATCTTCATGCAGCCGAGACACAGAATGCACACGGCAGAGGTTCAGGAAAGCAGCAGAAGCCAGACCAGAGCAGCTGTCCGCAGGAAGACATGCAAGACAAAGAAAGCACACAAACTGCAGCAGAAGATAAGAAGGGCTTTTACTTTTTTTCCCCAAGCAGTCCTGAAAGAGGCAAACCATGGTAAGGGCTTTTTCTCTCCATTAGTGCATTAGAAGAAGCAGAGGAGCGAGTGACCCCGAGCATGAATCTGAGGGTCCCACACAGTCATGTCACCGCCTATCCGGACGCATGGCACTGGGCACGCTGCTCGTGCCAGGCTGGCAGAGCCCAGCTACACCTCCACGTGGGCTGACAGCCAGAAGGGCAGAGGAAGCAGTGCACCCAGTGCTACCAGCTGCCTGGTGCATGCTGGTGTTTGCCCTTCCTTCATGTTCTGCAGCTGAGGGAGGCTGCTGCATGTGAGCTCCTGACTCAGAGGGGCAGCAGCTCTGGAGAACGAGGCATTTCAGTTCCTTGCTTCCAAGCCACGGCCAAACAAAAAGAGACCAAAAGCGAGCACACCCTCTGCTCCTCCTGCAGCAGCTCAAGTCCGAGAGCTCCTCAGCAGCTCCTGGAAGCCTTTGGTAAATGAGGATCTTCCCAACAGCCCGCAGCAGCTATACAGAAAAGCTCTCCTTCCTTCACCCCTGGGAAGAGAATCTGAGGACTTGTTACTCTCCTCTGGAGAAGCTTAAGAGATGACAAGAAAAGTTCAGAGATCTCCTTTTCATCAGGGCATTTGCTATGCAAGACAGCAGGATTTTCTTCAGTCCGCTTAGCACGTCTGTGTTTCAAGGGTATATGCAAATAAAAAGACGATCAAGAAAAGAAAAAAAAAAAAACAACCAACACCGAGTTTGCTTTCTTTGAAGCTTCAGGTCACCTGCAGCTGTGTGGAACCCTCCGAGCCGTCCTTCCACCCCCGCCCACTGCAATGGCTGCACGGTGTGGAGCTCACGGCGCTGCCTGGAGATGGGTAAGGGATCCTGCTGCTCCGGGAGAGCCGGGGTCGGGAGAGCCGGCCAGCCCTCCTAGCACACACTGCAGCACGAGAGATGCAGAGATCATAAAGGGCTGCTGTCTTCCTCCCCTAACGCAGCCTGTACAGAAGGGCAGCATTTAAACCTGGAATTGCCGTGCCAAGCTCTGGGCTCTCCATCCTTCCCTCCTGTGGGTCCTCCTGGTGCGCAGGCAGCCCGGCAGCGATTTCATGTCCCTGCAGAGCTGCAGCAGTGCTTTGTCTGAAGGCAACCAGCTCCACGCTCGCAGTCCTGTCTGCTGCTCTCGCATCGCCTGTCCCTCCCTTCTCTCCATCCTCTTTTACCCCTCCCAGCTTTTCCATCCAGCAAGCAGCCTTCGCAGCAGAAGCCGCAGGAGAGGGGAGGGAGACGGCAGCTTTATCACCCTCCAGTGGAAATGACTGACTTCTCAGTGTTTGCTCGGTGACGGACTGCACGGCTCGGGTTTTCAAAGAAATGATGTTGCAGGTCTGCTCTGACAGTTCCCAGTGATTTGTGGCTGTGTGAGAATTAATTTATTGGGAGGGAGGTGAGGAAACGGCTTGCTGCACACCGCGGCGTTTCTGGAGGCAGTCGGGGTATTGGCACGGGGGAACAAAACCACAGCAGCTTCTTCCCCTGAGCTCCTGAATTTGCTTTAAAAAAATATTATTTACTCCACCTTTTGTACAATCAAATGTATTTCTGCTTTTAAAGGAGAGAATCTGCAGTAACGCCAAGCGCAGGCTTTCTGGTTTAGAAACCAGTCCAAATGAAGGCAAAATGAATGGGGCTGTTTGGAAAGGGGAATGGAGGGGTTAACTGCACAAAGAAAAAGAGAACAGATGCCTTGGACATCCCTGACTAAAGCCAGAAAAGTCCATGAGATGTGCATGTTCCGAGGATGACACAGGAGCAGATCACTGCCAGCCTCCGTGCCCCCCAGCAAGAGCCTGATCACAACTTCTGATTAAAATAAACTGCTCATTCTCAGCCAACCCAGCTCCTTCCTTCTCCTCCCGCTCCAAATTTCAGGAATCCTGCCTTTAAAAGGTCATGGGGAATGCTGAGGAAGGGGGAACAGCGGGCAGAACGTAGTTAGAAATAATTAAAAGTTGTAGAAAAAAGCAAGGCAAGAAATTCGGTTCCTCTCGCAACGTTTCTCAGGTGACAAAGCAACCTCGAAGAAAACAGTGAAGGGACAGGGGCACGGTGGGCTCAGAGAGGTCCCTTTACACCTCACTGTTTCCTTGAGGAAGCAATAAGCAGGGCATGCCTGATGGACAGCATCACCCCATGTGCCCAAAAGCACAACCTGGCGTGGTCTGAGGGCACCCAGCCAAACTTCACCAGGAATAAAAAGCTGCAAAACCAAGCCTTGATAGAAGTGCTGTCCACACACACAGACAACACGTAGAAGAAGCAAGGCAGGCATTTATAGCTACAGCTGGGGCTGATGAGAGCTGGAAGTCCTTAAACCTACAGAGGGGGCTACGAGCTCAGGCAGTGCACGAGGCAAGAAGGATGAAGCCATTAGTGCTGTCAGATGCAAGAAATACAACTTTACTGGAACTAAAATCCATTAGCCAAATGCAAACTGCTAATATTTCTTCCTCTTTTGCCCAGCCAAACCCCAGGCATGTTTCTCACATCTCAAGCCAAGTGCAGAGGTAACTCACCAAGCCCCAAAGTTAACTGCTGTCCATGCAGCACACCTCCTGCCTGCATCAGGCTGATCCACAGAGCACAACCCACTCAGCTCCTCAATTCTGAGGACAGGAATGCTGCCTGATGAAGCCCAGCCAGCAGCACACAGGTTTCCTTGCTGAAGCCAGCAGCTCCTGTCCCACTGCCCCATGGCTGCAAGGAAGGAAGGGGTGAGCAGGAAAGGTTGCTGGAGCTCAGTAGAACACGTGACTGCAGAATAGAGGTGCACAGAGACAGACTGAATGCAAACATCTCTTCCCAGGTCAAAAAAGCCTTTAAGGTGAGGGTTAAGGATCCCTTAAGAGATGCTGTTCCTCGATCCTTAATCATCCCAGAAGCACTTAGCAACACACATCAGATGGACCTCCATCCCCCCCACCTACACCTCCCCACCATCAGGATTCTGCTGGAGAAATACACCTGAAAGGCTTCCTCACGTGCTCCAGCAGGAAATCAGGGGCTGAACCTGTTGGCCCAGATGATTGGGTTTACACAGCAAGGGTTTGGGGATGGAGTGGTGGTTCTGTTATGCCGTTTTACAGAAGAGGAACCAGGGGTGCAGAAGTTTGCCTGGATTTGCAAGGGGCACAGCAGGGGCCAGGCCTTGTCCCAGCACAACTCCAAGGTCCCCTGCTTCTCCTAAATCCAAGGCAGCTTATGATAACCACTTGTATGCACAGACCCAAGCACACTGAGCTCTGCAGCTGCTGCCAAACAAGGCTCTGAGCCTCTACAGGCAAATCAGTGATCCCAGGCACAAAACGAGTCAGAAGCCCCAGTGTTCTCAAAACCCATCCAATTTTGGAGATGAGAGTGCAGTTGGGAAGCTCCCTGCATGTTAGCAAAGCGATCCATCAGAACAGCCCTTGCAAACTTCTGAACAGCAAAAGCAAAACAATGCCAGAAAAAAGAAGGGCTGGGCTGAGGGCAGTGCAGGATGCGCTCCGACCTCACAGCAAGGGGCTGGCAGAGCATCTCTGCACTCACTGCAATGGAAAGGAAAGCACGGCTGCAGATCTGCATGCAAGGCAGCCCGCCCTGAGCACGAGGCAGCTCAGCCAGTGGGGATATGCAGCACAAGGAGCAGGCAGCTCATGGCTCTGCCTGCTGCTAAGCCGGGTGTCCATTTTGCTGCGAACTCTGCACAGCAGCAGCTTTTGCTGAGGTGCAAAGCTCCTCCTCTCCCCTCCATGTTAGACCTCTTCACTAATGATATCGATCAATCACACGCGCTGCGACAGCTACAGCCCACAGCGGGGAGAGGAGGGGGCTTGGCAGCATGCTGGGTGCTGTTGGTCTGGACCAAACCCCACACACTGCATCACAACCCTGCAAAGCCCTTTGGCCCTGGAAAACATAAAGCCCTAACCAGTATTTAGGGCAGGCATGGGTTAACCCCCCGCTGCGGGCACATGGGGGTCCCTCCTCACCAAAGCAAAAGCCCAAGTGACAAATGGATTGAGATTAGTTGTACTCAGCAGGCGTGAGCTGCATGTGCAGATGTGTATTAGCATCTCATCAGTGGGAGACGTTGCCCACTCGGAGCAGTTTGGAGGTGAGAGAAGCAGGAGGACAAAGTCCCTGGTGGTGCAGCTCTCCTGTGTCCTCCATCACACCACAGGAAGACAAACAAGCCGAGTTCTGCTTTTGTCTTTGCTTCTGACTAAAGGCAGAGAGAGGAATTCATTCATCGAGTGCAGGGGAAGCACCTCTGCTGCGGGCAGCCTTGCTCAGTGCACAGCAGTACCTCCAGCTGTGCTTGAAAAAGCCTGGCACTGCCCACATTTGTGAGCAAGCAGACTGACCCCATGCAAAGCACTCAGCCAGCACAACAGCCACACTGACCTGCAGCTGGAACCTGCCCAGCCCTGCTCCAGCAGTGATGGGGAGGAAGATCCCACAGAGATACCCAGGAGCATCTGGAGGAGGCCGTGGCCCTGGGCAGGCAGGGCAGCTCCTGGCTCCTTGCACGGTGCTATGTGGTTGGTGTCCCACAGGACAGCTCTGCCACCACTGAACTGCTCTCACTGACAAAAAGCATTTCCTATGCCAACATCTTCAAGGCTCGGGTTGTCTGAAACCCTTGAGCAGTACATGATATTCAGTCCCCCTCGGTCCCCAGACAGCAAAGTTCACCAGCATCCATTTAATCAAGCTCTGCTCGCCGTGTCTCACTACAAACAGCCCCGTTTCAAAGGCTCCACTAAAGCCAAGCAATTATCTCCTCCTTTGAAGCCCAGCACTCACTCCATAGTTGAGGACTCGCAGCTCCGCCTGCAGCAGCGGAAGGAACAAATTCATCACCCAGCTGCTGCTTTCCGGAGTGAAGCTGCATTTTGGGGAGAGAATTAATCCTCAGGAGCATCTCAGCCATGCAGAAGAGCTGGGGAGAGGTGGGCTGCTCTGCGTGGGACAGACGCACATCCAGGGACATCTGCGCTGACACCAGAGCTCCATCAGCCCCACTTCCCCTTCCTATGCGCTTTCCTCAAAAGAAAGAACAAAAACTATGGGATAAAAGCATTGCCAACGTTGGGTGAAAGGAGGTAGAAGCTCAGAAGGCTCCTGGTTGGCACACAGAGCCAGGACACACAATTAGGCCACTGCAGGAGGAAGATTTTTTTCAATCAACTTGGATCTGACAGCTGCTCTGCATCCTCAGAGAACCTAAACTCAGGGCAAGCAGCTCTATTCCCCATACCTCAACCTCCTCCACTCACTACATTTATGAAAATGAAAGTGTTTTAACCCAGGACCCCATCATCTCCTGATGCTGCATTGCAGAGATAAGAGTTACAACAGTTGCTGGAGGAGGATGCTGCTCTGTTTGAGGAAAATCAATGCACTCAATGACACCAGGATCCCTCCCTCACCTTGGCTCAAGGAAATTTCTAACAGCAAAGACAAAAGGCACAGCCCCATCATCTCATGCACCATTAATAAAACCAATACAGCCGTGTGCTTCAAGGTCATGGAAGCACAGAGGTAAGAGATGTACCAAGAAATAATGCGATGTCTTGTGTCTGTGTTGAAGCAATGACAGGGCACCTGGAGTTCCACAGGTGGAAAGTTGGCAAAGAGGCTTTCAAATATTCCAGCCAACACACTGTAATGGGGGAGAAAATGACCCCAAAGCCCACGTTAACCATAATCACAGGGCTGGTTTTGCTTCCCTCTGTGCTGACTTTTAAGACATTCAGGAGACTGCAATCAGGATATTCCTCATCTCCTAATCCAACACAAAACTGTGCCGTGCACTGTACAGATGACAGACCTCCTGATGGCTAATTTCAGCTCAGGCTGGAGCACCCAGAGCTGCACTGCATGTGGCTGAGTGCCACGTCAGGCTGTGACTGAGCTGGGATGTGGATGTAAAAGCCACCTATTGCACCTTGCTGTGAGTCACATCTGGGTGGCACCTGGGTACAGGCAAGATTGGAAGATTAAACACTCCTTCCCCTCTTGTTTGGCCTGAACACTGAAAAAGAAAGGGAAACAGACCCCTCCCCATTAGGTTTGAGACTTGAAGACTAATCCACACAACAGATTTGGGACTCTTAAATACACAAAAAGCTGCTGCAGATACCAAAAACTGCTGACACACACTGACACAGCTCAAAGCACAGAACCCCATCCCATCCTCTAAACAAAAGCATTTTGCGAGCCTTAAGGAACACAACACACGTGTGTGGAGGGCTGTCAAGTGTTCTGCTCACATCTGAAAGGACGGATCCACGCTTATGTAACAAAAATGAGCATCTTGCTACTGCATTATGCATGTGAAACAAAAGCGAGCTTGTCGTGGGGTGGTGAGAGCAGCCAACATGCAAACATGCAGCAGCTCCATTACACAGCAACTGCTTAAAGAAAGTTCTGTTGTTATCCACCAGAGAAGAGCAGAAACTCAAGACAAACATATTTGGAGAGGCAGGAGAGAGCTGGAAGCAATTGGTCCAACTTAGCAGCTCTGCTGAGAACAACAGTAACTGGAGGAGTTTGGCGATCAGTGGAGCTTTTTCTCCCCTGGGTGCAGGCTGGAGCCCTTACAACACCTCTCAGCTGCAAAATGAATCCTTTGGTACATGCAGAAGATCTGATTTCCCTCCTACATCTCAAGCAAACACCAGTGGGGATGTGATCAGGTTGAGGGAGCGGCGAGGCAATGAGCCACACACCCTGGAGCTGACTTCATTGCTGCAAACTCACAGAATAGCACAGAACATGTCCCAGGCAGCTGACAGCACCCAGCCCTTCCCACCTGCAGGGAAGGACTGCAAGGAGCTGCTCCAGCTCTTGGAAGCTGCCAACAAAAGGGAATCATAGAATCCTAGAATGGCCTGGGTTGAAAAGGACCACAGTGATCATCTGGTTTCAACCCCCTGCTATGTGCAGGTCACCAACCAGCAGACCAGGCTGCCCAGAGCCACATCCAGCCTGGTCTTGAATGCCTGCAGGGATGGGGCATCCACAGCCTCCTTGGGCAACCTGTTCCAGTGCCTCACCACCCTCTGATGGGAAGGGAAGGGGAGATGTGCTCAGCTGTGCTGGAGCCATCCCTCTTGGAGCCAAGGTTGAGTCACAGCAGCCAGAAGATGGCTTTGCTCTGGGCAAAAACACAAAGACACACACACACACACGAGCTGGGTACCTGAGATCCTCTGCTGCTCCTGGGAGAAGTCGATGCCTTCGCCAATGGAGCTCATGATTTTCTCAATCTGGAAATAAAACAAGAAGCACGTGCTGTGTTAATGACAGAGTGGAAAGGCAGCCCCAGAGTTTTGCCTACCACATGGCAGCCAAAGGGATCCAGGGAAGGCCATTAAGGTACCTCTGAGCATAATGCCCTGCCTGGACAGCCCTTCTCATGGGGGGGTGACTCAGAAGGGATGCAGAGAAGCTGTGATGCTACAGAGCCTTCTCTTCTGCACCTTGCCCATTCCTGAAAACCATCAGCTGCAAGAAACCCATCCCTCTGGAGCATAAACCTCAGGAGGAGAACGGGATCCCCAAAGCCCTCAGCTCTCCCTGCAGGAGCACACAGCCTCCCTTGCCTAGAATGAGTTTGAAAAGAGATCAAGCTTGCAAAAGCAATGTGGGGGGCAAATGCCTCAGCTGCCCAGGAGAGGGAGCAAGAGACAATCCCATCCATCTCTGTGCAAACCAAGGGATGGAAGCAAAGCACTTCAATTAAGACATGGCACAAACCAATGCCTGCAATGGTATTTTAGAATTGGACAGAAATGAACGCTTTTGCAAAAGACAAAGGAAACAAAGTTAAGGTTGTGCAAAAGTTGACAGTGGGAAACTGGCAGTGACAACCACCAGGTTAATGCTGCTAAGATGGAAGATCTGATAAATGGCAGCTCAGTACGTCAATTCTGAATTTTTAATAGTTGAGAGATGGACCAATTAAAGCCTACTATTTTTCAGAGAGCAATGGGACCCCAGAGAGGCTCAGGTCTGCTCGCTTACCTCTGTCTCCAATCCATAACCAGGCAGAAAATAAAAACACAAAGAGCCCCCAGAGAGACATTCCCAAACAGAAACCTCCCAGCACAGCACTCCTGCAAGGCGTGCTGCTGAACACAAAGCTGATGCACAGTCCGACACAGAGGGCAACAAAATGAACCTCAGCTCTTATACAACTTTTTCTTTCTGGTCTTTCTGAGGACAGGTTTGGGGATGGAGGCTGAGTTATCCTGGACCCTCTGCTCCCCAGGTGCCAGTAGCAGCAGTGCAAGCCCAGGGCTGGACTCTGTTAGGGTGGGCAAACAGCACACAGCCCATCTGCAGAGGCTCCTGCCAACCCGCACCTCCAGTCTAGCCCTTCTGGTCCAGCACACACTGCCAAACAGTCACTGATGGAGCAGCAGGGTGAGCGGTCAGAGCCCTGATTCCTGATGGAGAATGGATGTGATTGCCTGGAATGTGATGGCTTTTGCTTCCACGAGACAAATCATTCAGAACTTTCATCAGAAATCACAAGCTGCTTGTACAAGAAACGGGATTTGGAGCTCAAAGGATGCAGTAAGAAAGAATGAGGTCATGTAAGCAGCAAAAATATCCCAGTTCCAAGCAGACAAAGGTGGCACTTAAGTGACAAGCATAACATGAAACCATGAAACGTGTGCAGGGCGGTTCGGTTTGCAGTGCTCACATCACCAACCCTTCCTTCAGATACAAATGCCATCATCCCATCACACCTGGCTACTTACGGTCACTGTGGCTGAATAAAATAAGGAAGTCCCAGAAATGCAGCTTTGAGAACTGCAGGAAAAAATAATTATCTTGTTTCTCAGCTCAACTTAAGGCCCTTCCATAAATCAGCAACTTCGCAGCAACTCCAAGTGTGGGGTCAGCAAAACTGGAACTGCTTAAGAGGAAATAACTGGATTTTGCTGAGTTTTTCTTTCACTACAACCATGGCTGCTAACTCCTCCACTGAAGGCATTTATGGCATTCACCTCTGCTCCATCAGCTCTGCTCCTGTCCACGAGCTCAGCTCTGAAGAGCTTTTCCAGTTCTCATTACTTGGGATGAAGCTCAAAGGATGTGTGAGGGATGCAGCAGCTATTGCTCGAGCCTGCAGATGACATCAAGTAACTGAAAAGCATTGATTCCTGCATCTGTTTGTGAGGGAATGTTACTGAGACAGCCAACCTGAGGGTCTCAATGCATGTTATGCAGCCAGAACCACCTGCTCTAATTGTTTTTGCCCCTTCAAGCAGCTCCCCAGCAAAGCCTTGAAATTTCACGGTGCCCTTATGTACCACCAGCACGTAAAGGCCATGAAATACTGGAGGAAAATACGGTGCAGAATAAACCTCACCTCCAAATAAGACTGAGGGCTTTGGTACTGCCTGCTTTAGTCCTGAGCTGAGCCCAGGCTGCAGCAGATGCTGGAAGCACTGCCCTCACCACGGGCTGACACCATGACAGATCTGCTTCCTTCCTTTCTTGTGGTTGTTTCCATAGCTGGATCCAAAGCACAGCTTAACTGTGGGTGCCAGGCCAAGCTCCCCTGGTGCAGTGACTGCTCTCCTTGCGGGGGGGTCAGTGCTTCCCAGGCACAGCCCCAGCTCTGACAGCTCCATGCTGAAGACTTGCAGGTGCTCCTGCAGCACTAAAACGCCCATGAACGTTTCCTCAAAAGCAGGGGATTGCCTGGTGCTCTGTAAAGCTGAATGGCAGGGGAAGAATCACGTGGCAGAGGATTACCTTTCGGGATCACTGGGTCCATCCAGAGGCAGCCTGGGCGATGCGACAGCCAGAAGTGCTGCAACTCACAAAGCAATCCTGCTTCCCCCTCCCTTTGTGCCATGAAGCCCAATGCCAGCCCAGAAACCAGCTCCTGGCTGACCACCTGCATCTCGGTGCTAAGAATAAGCTGCAAAGATACAAAAGCAGGAGAGGGGCACATCCCTGTCCTCCACACCTGGTCCTCAGCTGCACACCGTGGCACTGAGATGGGGATGGAAGAGAGGATACCTTGAAAACAGCACTCACTAATGCTTTTTTAGGCTGCTCTTTCCCAGTGGTTAATTATTTAAATAGAAAAATACCGTGTTTAAATATAGTGCTGCAGTTCAGTCTTGGTTTTACCCTGAACACTCAGTTCCAATTTGTTTTGGCTTAACCTGTTTTTTTCCACTGAAACACCATGCACCCGTCTCCAAACAGGTTGTGTGTTTTTCTTTTCCTCCTTTTGCATCCACAGAACTAAAACCACGAGATCTCTTTGTGGGATTTATACAACCATACACGTTACTCCTAATCTGGAGAGTGCAGCAGGATCTGTGCTATGAAGTTCCTTTGGCCCATGAGCCATAAGCAAAAACCCTACAAGGAATGGAGACAAAGCATTGCAAAGCTAAAACGCTCTGGTAGAAAGGAAGGGAGACAGTCCTTCAGCAAACCCCAAAAACAAGAGGTGCAATGCTGCAGAGGGGTTGTGAGCACTGACAGATTTGCACATTTGCTTAAGCCTTGCTGAAAAATAAAAATAGCCTCAGAAAGGAGCTGGGTGCGGCTCAGCATCACCCTTGGGCTGGGAAGTGGTGAGCGCTTCCATGCAGGCAGGCAAGCAGCCACAAAAACATAGCAACTGCAACTGACTCCAAAACAGAGCCCTGTCTTAAAACAAACCACCCAGAGCAGCTGAGTTCTCATTAATGGGGGAAAGAGGCATTTGTTTGTAGAAGACCCATAGAAGCCAAGCTGGATGCTGGAGCTGGTCCTCCTGCAACCCCACACCCTGCAAATACCTCCTCGCCCCACAGCACTCCAGGCAGAAGGATGCAATGGTCAGGATGTGAGCAGGAGACAAAGTGCTGCCCCATAACATCCCCATTGGACAGCATTCTGCAGAGGGTGCCATTCAGCACAGATGGCAAAAACAGTGCCATGCACCCAGCACTGATGCTATGGGGCTCTGCCTGCTGTCCTGATGGGTGGAAGCATGGGGTCCATGGTGGGGGTCTATATTTGTCTGTCTTTTTTTCCCTCCACTGAAGTTTGGAGCCAACAAATCCATTGAGAGAGACAGAGGGTGGTTAATAAGTGCCAGGGGGCTTTTGTCACCAAAATAAAGCAGGGCTTCATGCAGTAGAGCAGCCTGCAGCCGTTCATTTGCATGCAGGGAAAGGAAGCTCCATTCAGAAAGCACAACACTGAGCAGTGCTCCCTTAGTGTGGCTCTCACCCTGCTTTGGGGGCATCTGTATGCTACAGGAGCTTTCTGGAAGGGGGGTATGTAAAAACAAACCCACAGCAGAAAAGCCCTTACATTTACCAGCGATATAAAAGCACAAGTTTCGTGCTTGGTCTCCGCGTGCAGCATCAGTGATTCCCAAGGACACAGCAAGGTTGTCCTGGGATGAGAAGTAACACAGATGGGCACGTCAGCATCTGGGAAAGCAGCTTCTGCAGAGAGCTCCACAGCTCTGCTCCCCCAGATGGGCTCTGAGCAGAGCTTCCCCCCCACTCCCCCTTGGAAAATGGGCAAAGCCTGAACTGCTCTGTCCTCAGCAGAGCCCCATGGCCACACCACGAGCCCACAACAGCTCCAAGAGGGAACGTATGCCCCCAGCAGTGCCCATTTTTGCACAATCCACGCATGCCTCACTGCACAAAGGAGAGCACTTCTGATGCTTTTACCCTGGAAAAAAAACACAGCATTCTGAGCTAACACCAGGCACCAAGCAACTCCAACCAAGTGCTTCTCCTCTAAATCCCCATAACAACTTCAGACTTGTTCTCAATTACATATAAGCAGAACAAGATGCAATGGAGCTTTGCTGCCCTGCTACCATGGGGCACTGCAGTACACACAGCACAGCAGGGGTCTCTTCCAAGCTCTGCTGCTGCCCCCCAGGCTCAGCTCCCCCCATGATGCACTTTCTGGTGCTGCACACTGTTGCCCATCTCTTTCTGAGCTCTGCATATAAAAAGGAAAAACCCCACATGGGCTCACAGAATCACAGAATGGTCCAGGTCAGAAGGGACCTCAAGGATCATGAAGCTCCAACCCCCTGCCACATGCAGGGCTACCAAATTCCCTATTTAATACCAGCCCAGGGCCCCATCCAACCTAGCCTTGAACACCTCCAGGGACGCACGGGGCATTCATAACCTCTCTGGGCAGCTGTTCCAGCACCTCACCACTCTCATAGCAAAGAACTTCCCCCTGACATCCAACTGAAATCTTCCCTCCCTCAACTTAAAACCATTTCCCCTTGTCCTGCAGTTATCTCCCCTTTCCAAGAGTTGATCCCCTCCTGTTTGTAGGCTCCCTTTAGGTACTGAAGGCTGCAGTGAGGTCACCCTGCAGCCTTTTTTTCTCCAGGCTGAACAAGCCCAGCTCCCTCAGCCTGTCTTTGTAGTGGAGGTGCTGCAGCCCCCTGATCATCTTTGTGGCTCCTCTGGACCCTCTCCAACAGCTCTCTGTCTTTCTTGTACTGGGGGCTCCGGACCTGGACGCAGTGCTGCAGATGGGGCCTCACAAGAGCGGAGCAGAGAGGGACAATCACCTCCCTGTCCCTGCTGGCCACCCCTCTTCTGATGGAGCCCAGGATCCCACTTGCTTTCCGAGCTGCAAGGGCACACTGCTGGCTCATGTTAAGCTTTTCAGGACCTTCTGCTTCCCCCTGAGGCTCCTTCCCCATTTGGCAGCTTCAAACCACCGTTCTGCAGCATCCCTGGGCAGGAGGAGATAAACACAGCATACAGCAAAGGAACACAAATACGGAGCAATAGAGTGATTCAGATCAAAGCCAGTAATGAAATAAAGATGCACAGAAACAAACGGCTGCTATCTTCGGTAACACTGCACCATAATGACACCCCGCAGCAGAGGAATAATTAAGAATATATCAGGATTCCCATTATCAATCCTTATTATTAAGGAGTTCGTAACCTACGGTACAAACTTGCCCAGGGTTAAACCTCAGCAGATGAGACAGCAGCTCCACAAGCATATTTTATTCCAAAAGCTCCTCCAGGTTGGGTGTAAGGGTTATCAGTATTAAAAATTCTGGCAGTTCCAACCAAGTGTCAGGGGTTAAGGCTTCATTATTTCTAAGCTCCTACAACGGAGAGACAGGACACACTAAGTTTAAAATGGGAAGGAAATGGAACAAGCTGCTTCTCCAGCTTAAAAAAACCCCTTTGAGTACAACAAGAACACCTCTAATTGCAAAGCAACGAGCCTCGTTACAGCCTGACAGAGCTGCTGTAAGAAATAAAAGGTAAACTAATAAGGATGCATTGGGGTCAGTGGAAAACACTGGGCACGGGGCAGGCAGTGGCAGAATGCTTCCTGCTCAGCACCAGCAACCGTTGCATGGATTTGCTGGTAAACAAGAGCTGGCTATTTGGGGGTTGCTGGGAGGAAAAGCAGTTTCATCAGGATTTAGGAATTTTTTTTTTTTTTTTTTAATTGCTGACTTATGAAATCATCTCTTGAGATGCTGCAAGCAGTGCGGGTGGATGGGGAGCTCAGCATGGAGCAGCGGCTGCACCCTGAGCAGGGCAGGGCCACCAAGGGCCGAATGCAGCCTTTATGAGCACCTCAAAATGAACGCCTGTTAATTGCCACCACCAACCTCAAGCCCAGTGCACGGCTACAGCATCTCTCAGCTGGTACTTTCCCATTTCCCAGGCTTCTGGTAAGGCAGTCATCGCTCCAGCCCAGCTCCTCCTGCTTCTTATTTCAAGCTGAGCAGACACATGGTGAAAAGCCCCCACGGAGCCTTCCCCAGCAGCAGCATGAGATGAAGTCCATTGCATCTGATGTGCTGCTTCCCATTCGTCAGCCACATCTCACAGCCTGCAGCCCAGCAAAGCGAGGCAACACAGCCCAAAACCTTCAGCATCATGGCAGTAACTGCAACAGCAGCACAGATAACAACACAGGAGCCAAACCCCAGGGAAAGGCAGGAGGTGTTTTGCAAAGCCAACACACTGCAGGCTCAAAATGAGGGCACTTGCAGGCAGCAGAGAGATCTGTGTGCAGGCATTCATCTGGGAGACAATCCAACAGGTGCTGCCTTAACGAGCAATTAGGTCCTGCCTGCTCAACTTTTCTCCTGCTGATGCAAAGAACAGATGATCAAGGCACTTCTCCCCAGAAAAGTCTTCGGTTAATACACGATTGATATTATTAACTGCTGTTTCATCCCTGCACGTGGAGGCAAGGCTGCTCAGACCCAGCTGGGATGTGCAGTCAGAAGCACAGAATGGTTGGGTCGGAAGGGACCTCACAGTCCTGCAGGGCTTCTCTAGGAGAAGGCTCTGGGACAATTCCTCACTGCAAATGCCAGAAAGGGCTCACTGAGTTTGCTGTGCACTGCAGGATGTGCTGCAAGTGCTGCTCAGCAATAAATGCACACGTTTTCCAGCCCACTGTGGTCTCTGGGAAACTCCTTTGAGCCTGGATCAGAGACTGCTGCTTCACACCTATATTTTTGTCCAAACACCAGAGTTAGAAATGCACGGTCTGAATTCTTTGATTTCTATTTCACAACCAATGTGTCACAGACCAGCAGTTTCAGAGCCTCCCAAGTATCTCTTATTTAAGTGCACAGCAAAGTTGGATGTCACCACGCCGAGAAAGATGATGGATGCCAATGAGACAACACGTGCTCAGGGAGGTGGGATGGCTGCATGCTGCTTATTGTGAACTCACCGTAGGAAAGGCAAAGACTCCTGAAGAATACTGAAGCAATTCAGATCCCCACAGCTGTGTTTCGTGGCCAAAGGCAGTGTGTTAAGTTCCTGCAGCACAGGTGGGCTGCTTTGGAGGCTTCAGAGGGACTACATACACACACACTGTTCTAAGAAGAACTTCTGAAGCGCTCTAAGATGCTCCATGAAGTGTAAGAGAATATAAAGAAAGACTGAATAAGGAATGCTTGGGCTTTACATTTGCCTTTCAGAGCAGAACTGCAACCAACAAGGCTGCTGTGTGAGGCTCTGTTTGGCTCAGAACGCTTCGTTCTCTCCTGGTTTACAGCAAACCCGAATTGTGAAAACACAAGTGTTCATAAAGGTAACGTGAGGGTGGAAGAAATCTTGCCAGTGGGGGCAAAGGGAAATGTCCAGCACTGGGGACAATAAGAATTCCTGACTTTACCACAGGAAAAAAGAGAGGAAACGTTGGGATCTGGAGACAATAGAATAATCAGCCCGTTAATTAAGACAGCTGAGATCCTGAAGGACACATTTGTTTAGAATGGCAGAAGTCAGGATGAAAACACTGAGCATATCACTTCTTTTCCCATAACCACAAAACATTACAAAGGAGCAAAGGGAAACCTGCAAGGAGCCCTCAGGAGCACAGAGCCAGCTGGAGGCAGGGGATGGGGGCTGAGGAGCACAACAAGAGCCTGGGGCTGGGAACAGCCCACTGCCACAGCTCAAAGCCAGGGCAAGAGCTCAGGTTCAAACACCAGAATCCACAGAATACATCGAGTTTTTAGGCAGCACAGGCTGACAAGCAAGGATGGAAAGAGCCAGTACCATCCTCGGATGCTGCAGGTGGTGGTGGGGACAAGGACAGGCTTAACATATGGATTTCCCAACTGCAGAAGTCACCTGAAACCTCAGAATCTGATCCACAGCATTGGCCATGCAGGAGCTGCTGCCCAGCAGGTGAGCTGAGAGCTTGTCAGAACAAGGAACCCCGAGCTCTTACAGGATGCCGTTTCACCAGGCACAAAATAGCAGCTCTCCCCCTGAATAGCAAAGGGGAAGATTTGCATTTCCTTTCAGCATCAGTGTGCAGCTCTGAATTTCAACTTCTGAGCGTATTTTAAGGCAGTGGTGGGTTTGGCATCGAGAGCTTTCCTCAAAGTTTCACATCTCGATGCAAAACCTCCTAATCCTCAACTCTAAGAGTGTAATTAAGGCAGTAATTCCACAGAGTGCTTAAGCAGCCAAGCAGCCCTGACAAGGTGAATGGAGTTCAAGCACTTCAAGCCACTTCAGCACAACCTCTACCATCGTGCTCCCCAGCTCTTCAAAACCCACGGCAGAAAGCAATGGGGATGTGCAGCTCACTCCTATGGAACATACAGCACAGGCTGCAATCGCTTGCAGGAGATGAAGATAGCTGTCCAGTGCCGTAATTAGACACAAATTATTCATTAATTCATCAGCTAATTCACTTGGGGGGGGGGAAGGAAGGCATCAAAGTGGTGGACTGTGCGTTTCCTTTTTCTAAAAAAAGCTTAAAAAAAAAAGCATGTTTTATTCAGCTCCCCCAGTTTCTTCTGAAGCAGGCTTAATCTCCTTCTGGAAGAGCTGCAGACACAGCAGCCACCTCACTTTGTGAAGCTGATGCTGGAACCCTCTGAGCCATTCATTGCAAATTCAGCAGTGGAGCTGCTCATTTGATGGCAGAGAGCTGGAAGAGGCCATGTGTGGCTGTTGGGGATCCAGGTCTGCAGCTCCTCAGCAGCACACCCTGCCCTCTGCCCCCCAAAAAGGCTTCCCAAACCATTTGTCTCACTGATACCTCCAGTTCCATCCACTTCCAACCTCACGGCAGTCTGTGCATCACACAGGTCAGCTCAGCTGATCTCCTGGACAAACAAAGCCCAATTTATCTGCTGTGTGCGTTCAGTGGCTGTCACTCGTCCTGCAAAAAGCAACGCTGCGTGGGACACATCTCCCAAATACCTGAAATATTGCTTTTAGGAAGCTGACAGCACAGCAGGGGGTGGGGAGCACAGCCCAGCTCCTCTCCAGCCATCGCTGCCCCCTGGGGCTGCTGTAGCAGCAGTAATTGCTCTCACTGTCAGGAGCTGCTTCCCCAAGGAGCAGAGCAGTTCGCTGATGAGCTGTAGGGTTGGGCTCCCTCCTCCAGCACAGCCAAGCTCAGCTGCTCGAGGAATAGGAGGATCCAGAACTGCAGTAGGAGAAAAGGAATCGTTCAACACCTCAACCTGGTCAAAAGCCATCAGATCGTATGGGCTCGGAACAAAGCACAGCTGTTGTGCATCCCCCAGACTTCATTAAACTGCTAACAGAGGTTCATACGCTGCCTTTCATCCAGGGAGGCTCGTGATGCTCAGGGGAAAAGCAGCTCAGCCCATCTGGGCCCGAGCCCTGCCAGGTGTGCTCACCTGCAGCAGCACCTGCAAACGGACCTGGATGGATGCACAGAGCAGGCTGGCAGCAGGGCTGAGCCCCACTCCTTCAGGAACACAAACAGTTTATTCTCCTATGCAAAATTCATAGTGAGTGATGCCGGCTGTGTGCTCATCTCACGGCTGCTCAATATTCATGAGCCACTTACACCAAAAAAATTCATCACTTCAGCCCTCTGCCGAGTTCTGCAGGGCAGTGCTCTGCTGCACACATGGCTCCTCTCCCTGCCCTCACTTCGCAGGCAGCAGAAGGAGCAAATTGCGGTCCTCACCTCCTTCAATCCTCCTCTGCTCCCTGGGCAATACATCACTGTTTGCTTTGCTGATCTCTCTGCTTGCTTACAGCATCTGGGGGCCATGGTGCGTGCTCCTCTGCAGCTGGGCCAGGCCGTTGGAGCTGCTCAACAGGGAGCGGGGCTGAATGCTGCCAAGTGAATCACTCCTTCCCCAGCCCACCCTTCTGGCAAAGCTACACCACCTCCCACTTCCAACAAAGGGCATTGGCAGCGGACGGCTGCAGGGCCATGACCCTTCTGTCCGAGCAGCAGATCTCCTCGTGCACACTCACCCATGGCCCAGAGCAATGCCAGCTCTGCTTACAGATCCATCCGTGCACAGACACAACCGGGTCCCTCCCCTCGCCCCCATGCCCCAAGCAGACACACCTACTGCTGGCTGTGGGCAAAGCCCTTCCATGCTCGTTGCAGCTGCACATGGATCACTTTCCTCCTCGGCTGCCTGCATAAAGGCTATTAAAAGGAACAGAATAACGCCTATAAATCTGCCATTGTTCCCCCCAACACAGAGGCAGAGTGGCTCAGTGAGGTTTTGTCAGCTGGGGAAATTCCGAGGCTGAGAGTCACGTTGGACTCAGGGCAGCTGCATTACCTCCATTCAGGGAACTAATTAAACCTCCAGCAACATCACTTCTGCTTACGTTTAAATCTTATTGTCGTCATTATGAGTGGCCAGATCAGCCTCCTTCTACACATACAAATCACTGCAAAAAACAAAAACAAAACCACCCAAAATGTTCCCTGCAGGTGCAAGCCCAGCATTTCTCACCACCAGCCATAGGAGCCTTATGATATCCTATAGCAAGAAGTGGACTGGCCGTATGAATCACCAACCAGCAGCAGCTCCATTTCATGCTATACAAAAACTGCTCTGCTTCACAGTGCGCCTCTCCTGCTGACAGCATCACAGAGTGCAAGAGCTGCACGTGCACCGGGAGGCAGGGAGGGACCTGCACAATTCTGTATGGAGTCTTAAGGAGGAAAGCAAGCTAAAGGCAATGAATCACCAGCTGCTGGCTTGTCTCATTATGTTTAGCTTTGCAAAGTGTTTTCCAGTGGGAACCACGACATTCTTCACATCTCACAGATGGGGAAACTGAGGCAGAGAGGAGGGAGACTTGTCTGGAATCACTTGGGGAGGTGACAGGTAGGAGAGCCCAAGGCAAATCTAGCCACAGGGTGTTGCTACAAAGCAACTCCACGAGGTGTTCAAATTACTTCAGAAAGTGGGAAAACATGTAAAACCATCAGGTTTTGATCGTACAAATATTTCCACATTTGACCCGCTCCACTGCAGACAGATGGGAATTTTTCACATTCTTTCTAAATTTCCTCACCTAAACACGGCGCGGAGGAAAAGCAGATTTCCCTCCTGTGGCTCATTGGGCAGCACGGGCTGGGAGCCACGCTTTCTGTTTACAAGCAGGGAAGCAGATTTGCAGGCTCCCTTCTCCAAGCAGCGGAAGCACAGGCACGCTGAGCTCTGACCTCTGCTACCAGTAAAGCTGTACAGCACTGCAAAGCCAGAGGCTCCTTTCCCTTTCAACATTTGCTGTAAACAATTTGGTGAGGCATGAAAAGCACAGGGAAAGCTCTCAGCTCCTTTCGGATGTGCCTTCTGTTAGAAAACCTTTCGCTAGCAGCTGCACTGCAACTAACCCAGCTAATTAACAGCAAAGCCTCCGCAACCAAAATACCTGCAGAGGAAGATATTTGGAGACGTATCAGCATGCGGACTAAAGGATGAGCTCGTGCTGAGGAACCCTTCCCACTTTACTTTTATCATTCCACCTTCCACCAAGTGTGATTTTATCCCTGGGCTGGGGTCAGAGAGGCAGCTGAAGCACGCGAGGGGCGGGCAGGAGGCACAGCCATCCCATGGGGCAGCCGTTCTCCTCTGCCACGAGCCCAGCACACACAGCCCTGACCCCCAGCACACGCTGGGGCCATCTATTTCCCTTCAGTGTACAAAGAGTGGTTCATGTGAGCTTATCTCTTCTGCAGCGCCGCCGCTCCACCAGCACAGAATCATCTCCAAAGAATGTTTCAGTAATGCTGCGGTGCTGGATTTCAGAGGGACACTTAATCTCGCCCGAGTGGTTCACCAGGGCCAACTTTCTGAGCATGAAATATTTAACTATCCATAGGCCTCCCGGACTACAATAAAGTGCCTTCTAACAAGCCTCCAAGATAACCACGTGAAGTAGCAGCTATTACATACATAAAACAGCTCAATTACTCTCTGCTCTCCAGCTCCGTGAACCCAGGACACAGCTCACCCCCAGCAGCAGGGACCCAGGCACAAAACCTCTGCTCTGAATTCTGGGGGTCTAAAGGGAAAGAACTGAGAACAGGGAGTCAGCATGAATCCATGAGGATCGCTGTTATCAATACTCCCTCATTTTGGGTGTGCTAAACTTATCTGGCTTGCCCTGCATTTAAGCAACTTCAAACAACAAAACCTTTGAAAAGCCCCCAACTCCTTGCAGTTCTGCTTCTCCCCACTCCAACTAAGGTGTTAAATGCCAAAAGAGAGGTTTAACCACTTATAACTCAGCATTTCCTTCTGGCTGAGATGCGAATTAGTGGAAATAACTCAAACCACCCACGAGCCCTCTGAAGGCCAACGCAGCAGAGAGGAGCTCACGCTGCACAGTTTCACCCCTGGCACAGCAGCACTCCAGCAAACTGAAACTTACCTCATCCCACTCCGAAGCAAAGGACGGCGACTTCTCCAACCTCTTCTTCCCAGTGCTGCAGTTGGAGAGCGATTCGCTCCGGCTCCCCATGGCATCGTCCTCTGTTGGGGAGCAGGTCAGGAGGTCGGAGTCTGATTTGGACAAGCTGCGGCTGAGCTTGAGCTCGGCTTTGGGTTTGCTCCCCGGGTGGGCTCTGCCCACAGCACCACCTCTGTCCCCCTCGTCCTCGGCACCGCCGGGGTGCTGGAGCACGTGGGGCGTGCCTACAGTTTCAGGATCCGCCCGGTTGACGTGAGTGTGTTGGACGGTTGCGTAGATTGCTTTCTGGTTTTGTTCTGGAGAGCCGGTCGGTGCTGATGCAGAGGCAGGTAAATCAGCATCCTCCAGCTGCATAGCAGGTGGGTGGCTCGCTGCTTCCACGCCTCCTTTCTCCGTGGAGGGAACGAGCCTGAAAGGGTCCTCGCTTATTTCACAGATGGGGGAAGAACCGTGAAGCAACCCTGAGAACTGCTCCGGAACCTGGATGTCCTGGATGTCTGCAGAGTCCTGGCTGCGGCCACCGCTGCTCCTCCTGTGGTCTTCAGAGGGATGAAAGCAAAGGAAGAAAAAAAAAGTTTAAAAGATGGAAGAAGCTGCGAAATTCCAGCTCTCCCTCTGCCCTCCCTCAGCGAGGGAGGGAGAGATAAAGAGAGAACAGTTCCGTATTGTTCCGCGTACTCAACTTGTACCCAAAGTCGTGGCATTTATGAAATTCCAAACACTGGCCTGATTTATGCAATCTGGCAGCTCTCCGTGTTGTTTTATTCCTGTTAACACTAACTATCAGGCCTTGCTATATAAGGCTAAGACAAGTGCTAACTATATCCTGCGGAGAGAGCAAGCGAGGTAGGAGAAGCAGAGACGGAGCTCCTGGAACATCTGATACATTTCCATAAAGGCCAAAGTGTTATTTAGAGCAGTGTTCCCTGCTCTTGGCACGAGCTGCAGGGTGGGAAAAACTTCTGGACTGCAATCAACCTGCAAGTTCCAAAAGCTGCTCCCCAAAAAAAACAATGCCTTCCTCCCTCGTGGTTTCCGAGTTTAACCTCTCCTCCTTACTCAGGGGAGAGAAATAAACAGTTTATGCAATAAAAAGCTCCATCAAAAAGGCTTTCTGCTGCAAGCTAAGCACTGAGCACTGAATGCTAATGCAGAAAGCTGTGTGCACGAGTGGCTGTCCCAGAAATGCGGCGCTGTTACTTGGTTACTGCTGTGCTAACATCCCCAATATCAGGTAAATCATCAATAATTGACCGGCCCCAATTGCCAGGTGTGTGCACCAACACACATACTCACCTCAGCTAGGTTATATACATGCATCTGAGCTGCAAAAGCAAAGGTAAGAAAAGCAAGGAAACGCAGCTCGCACGGTCCTGGGATCCCCACCACCTGTTTGTGGTGGCCTGCAGATTTTAACCACTTCTATTTAGTGCCACAAACACTTGGGTTGGAGAACAACTAAAAGCACACCGCAGCAGAGCAATAAAACAAAGCACCTCCATAACGTGGCTCTGAAATATAAGGAGGATATCTGGACATGAAGAGGAAACTCCTCAGTTTGCTGCTCTCAGGAGCTGGCAAAGGAACACATCTCACTGAGCGAGGCAAAATGAACCAATCAATTTTGCTTATCTTTAACAAGAAACAGCTATTAGCAACAATAGTGAAGTTAAGCTCCTTCCCCCCAGCATCCTTTTTGCACTAAGCTTGCCCAGGTCATTTCCAAGCACATCTGGTTTTGTGGTGCATCCCCACACCAGAAATGAGGCAGGAAGGGCCTGAATCAGCCATTCATCCTCGCACGCCATGCAGATCCCGGGGTCTCACACGCCCTGTGAGCGCCAGCCAGTCCCTCACAGGCATCTGTTTACTCCACAGAAATGCAGAAAGCAGCTTGCTGGGTTGGCAGCTGAGTCAGGAACAGCAAAAGCCTGAGCAGAGGTTAACAGCCAGGGCAGGACGCTGGCAGACCTCGCTGCTCGGCGGTGTCAAGTGATGCTGGGGCTTATTTTGTTCCGGATCCTATGAGTTTGGGATTCCAGGACAATGAAGTAGTTGTTGATCATCTTGCACGGGTACATATCCCACATGTTCTGTGGCTGCAGCCACTGAGGGCAGGCGTCACTGCAAAGCCTCACCTGCACTGTGCCCAGCGTGGGCTGGGAGCGCCGGGAAGAAGTGAAGGTCAGGCTGTGTTCAGTTGGTGTGTACAAAGATTGAGGTTGTAATGCTGGTGAGAAAGCTCAGAATAGATGGGACATGCTGTATATATAGCAGAGGCTGGTGTAAGAAAGTTACAGATCCTGAAAGAGGGACTGGACATGGGTGCATTACCCTGAAATGGATTGGAAGGAATTGGATCCTTTACCAATTCAACAGCCCTCCCTCTTCACCTCACCTCTTCCGTGTCCCAGCTTAACCTCCACTGCCATTCCTGCTGAATGCAGTGAGGCAGCTTGGAGAAGTTTGTGCCACGTGCTGGGTGCAGCCAGAACAAAGTGCTCCAGAGCTCACAAAGGGGCTCCTGTTGCACAGAAATCACAGCCGCCCATTCATCCTCGAGACGATGGAGACAGACTCTGAAGTACGAGAGAGCTGCCAGGGAAGGAAGGGATGGAGCAAAGGGAACAGCACTTGCACAGATGAGGAATGCCTTGAAGAGCCTGTAAGGCATGCTGCCCCAAAAGCTGCAGGCAGAAGAACACATGTAGGATGGAAGGAGTGACCTCACTCCTTTTTACCATTGAGGTGCACAGGGGGTTTTCCCCACCCTTTATTTTTTGGGTTTCAACTCAAGGTGCCGCAAGGTGAGTAGAGAGGCCAGAGCCAATGCTGGCCAGTGACCACTGGCCTTTTCAGGACGTGTACATTTTTGGGATAAGTTACTTATGCAATTCAGCCAATGTGATCATGGCAAAAAGATGAGCAGTATTCCCTTTTAAAGTACACACTGGAACAGGGCAAGGAGAAAATAATATCTAAGGGCTAGGAAAGCAGAGAAAGTGCAGGTCCATCCATCTGTGGTACTCCATGGGATTTAGGTATTTATTATCTACCTTTGAAAGCATCCCCATCCAGTTGTACCTTTTCACTCATAAAAAGGGAGTTGTCTTTAAATACGGATTTGTGCTCAAGTCCCTTGGCTGGTTTCACACCCAAGCACAGCTGGCCGAGTTCTTCAGCCAGCTCCTGCTGCAGGATTCACCCACAGAAGGGTTTGCTCCAACTGCAAGTGGGCACTGGAGTGCATTTCCAGGCACAGACTGTCTGCTTCCCAGGAAGGATTCAATTACATGCTCCCCTGCCAGCAGCTTGATGATCCCAGATATGAAGCACTTCCCCAAACTCCTAACACCCAGCTGCAGCCACATTGCCTCCAGCAAGTTTGTTTCCCTATATATCATCAGGAGGGTTTGTTTCATGCCCCTGGATTAGGAGAATCAAGCTGTTATTGCAGCCGCTCTCTGCTCAAGCTTCCCAACCTTAGAATTTAGCAAGGACATATTCCAGTCTCTAATCTTCACCTACAAAAGGCTCCCTGTGCTACATCATGTAATTTGTCAGGTGGTGAGCATGCAAATCCAGCTCCTGTGGCATAAAAGGCTGCAGCAGAGGGGGAAGCTGGCCTTTAGAGTACTACTTCAGAGGTGCAAAAATAACCTTCAACTGCAGTAAAATAGAAACACAAAGGTTCATTTACACAGTGAGGTACTGCATGTGAAATTCAGAAATATATCTTCATCGCCTTAGTCGTTTGAGACAAAATTTATCCTCCAAAAGCTACCAAAACTTGTGCTCATGTGTACTCCCTCCCCCACTGCCCTTCAAGAAAGTGAAGGGAAGGAACGTTGTCCTTGTGTTACCCTGCATGGAAGCTTCTCAATACACTGTGACAACAGAAATGCAGGCTTGGATCAAAGACATGGAGAAAAGATCTGTCCTGCAGTGATGACAAAACCAAAGGAGAGCGCTCAGGCTTTGGTCCTACGTTACCATTCATCTCACAGCAAACCAGGAAACTTCCATTCCTTCCAACCCTGGTTTGTAACAGCCCCGTGTGCCCATACATTCCCTACAGGGATGCCCACTCCACAGTAAAAATCCCTCTGAAGCACATTTTGTCCTTTTGTGATTGGGTCAGTTCAGGTATCTGGTTTAAAGAACAGCAATACTTCTGGCTGAACCAGCACAACCACTGAGCAAAGCTCCAGCAGGGGTAAGGGTGAGCTGAGGACCTCAAGCTGGGCTTGCTATGGCAGCACGCCAGCAAAACCTCAACAAGCACCAATTGTTGATAACCACCATTAAGACCCGAGTCAGTCCTACCTGAGGCTGCTGACAGCGCTGGCCGATGGCCCTCCTCAGAAGCAGGACAGACATCCACACTCAGAGGTGTTTTCTGCATTCACCCTCCATCAGCCTCTCCCTAAACGCAGTAGGAGTTGCACAGTCTCCTCCCAATCAGTCCATGCACAGTTCACCACTCTTGGCTTATTTTCAAGTCCTGTTACAAGGTCTGACAGCCCTGACTTCATGCGTGAGACTGCACGTAGTTTCCTTACCAAAGGAGATGGGAAAGTATTTGGCTCAAACCACTTCTGATACTCTGCCCGAAACAATAAGCCAACTTTTCCTAATGCTCCAGCATGTGACAGCAAACTGCTGCAACATACACAAAAGGCAACCAGAGCAGGGCAGATAATGCCACATTCATCTGGTCACTGGACACAAGACAACTTGCAGCAAGGGGAACAAAGGCAGCTATCACATATGAAAGACACCATTAAAAACAGCGTGCTTGCCACTCTGCCTGGCAGCTGCCCTGAAGAGCCCTTCTAACAGCACATCAGAGTCCTTCTCTTCTGACCAAAGGCTCCTCCAGAAGTCACCAAGCAACCTCTAGAAGCACAGCCTCTCAGATCGAGGGCCAAGCAGCAATTCCAAGCCATGCCTCAGTCTGCTCTTTGTCCTGGAGCTGAGCTGCTGCCTTTGATGCTCCAGGACCCCTCTGATCCAGAGGTGGAAAAATTCTCCAACACCTCAATTTGGTCCTTAGTCCCTTACTCAGCCCTTGCTTAATTTCTGCCAAAAAGACTCCACTACTTCCCAAACGTCCTCTCTCCCCACATCAGCACATACTCACGTTTCAGACTCAGCTACATCTGCTTCCCCATGTCCTCCTAGCGCCTGACCTCAGCTACTTCAAGAGCTGAACATTTGCTTTTGTGTAAGGCAGGAGATTTCAAAGCTGATCCACCCTTCCAGAGCAGTTAGGAAACATCCTGTGCAGAAAGAAACTACCTGTGGCTGCTGTGAGGGAGAAACAACACAGAAGAGGGGGAGGGGGGGGAAGGAAGAAAAAAAAAGGAGTAACTACTAAACAGCTGCTTCATTTCCTACTGGGGTCATGAAACCTGAAGTAGGTGAAAGATGTCATGGGGTCCTGCAGTTCCTGCAGAGCATGAACACTGCCACACGTGCAGCCATGATGCAGGGAGCTCTGAGTTGCTTTGGAAAACAGCTGCTAACCTCTGGAAACAGACATGTGGGGTCACAATCATCTCTACATTCAGCTCCACATGGAGAGCAATGGGAAATGCCCCTGCTGAGCTTCAGAAGTACACAAGGTGAGAAATAGATTGGAGGGGTCCCTTGGAGCAGCTCCTCACCTGCATCAGATCAAAGGCTCCTTCCTCTCACACAGTTATAGCTCTCCTTGTATTTAAGGAAGTGAACAAGTCCTAGAAAAAGAGAAAGCTCTCCTGCTTGGATTCCCCCCACCACAACAGTGGAAAGGGCTTTAGGTTAGTCATAAACACAGCTACAATGAAGCTTTGCTCACATTAAGCTGCATCTGGTAGCCACAGAACGGAGAAGAGGCAGCTCACGCTTGAATAATCAGCAGTAGCTGCACACTGGAAAGATCTCCTGGAAGATTCTGGTTCAATGGCTGTTGCCCAGGGACTATTCCCTAGCTGAGACTGCAGAGTGCCAACCTGAAAAGCATCCGAACTTTGCCTTAGGCAGCAAGTGGCTTTGGCAGACACTGGTGGGAAAACAATGACCTCTTGTGCCACCCCAACAAGCCAAGAGTGCAGCAGGACTCAAGGAAGGCACACTGTCATGCTGCAAGGGAAAGCAGAACTGAGAATGCTGCAGCTCTTACAGGGAGGTCGGAGAGGCACCACACCGACTCTGCGTGATCCTCAAAATGAGATGGGTTCCGGGTTTAGAGTCCAAACTAAATCCTTCCAAATTCCTGCTCAGAAGTTTTGAATAAAGCAAGGGATATTTCTGCTTCAAACAAATCTTTTGTTGTTGTTGTTGAAGGGGAGCCAAAAAGCCCAGCGACAGCCAAGGTGTTCTCAAATCCCTGCAAAGCACAGAAGTCCCTCAAGACAAGAGAGCCAAGTTCAGTACCTAACCTGGTCACAGAGGGGATCTGCAGCCAGATCCAGCGAAGAGCTTGCTCTGTACGTGTTTAGTTTCATCCTTTGTTAGTTTACATCTCCGTTTAGCTTTAATACACAGCAGAGTGTTGTTTTTATTACCAGGACAGGCAGGCTGATCATCTGCTGATACAAACATGCAACACCAGCAGGTCTCCGAGCTCAGCTGGATGGAGAGCACGGCTCATTCAGTGCTTGCATTGCTTCATCTCACTCACAACAACACTGCACAGCCTTCCAACTCTGCCCTGACAGTGCACAGTATTCATTTATGTTCTAAGTTACCACCGTAGGTCCCTGCAAACTCTCAGCTGTCAAGAACAGTGGATTTGCTCTTCCTCTGTGTACATTTTGTACAGGAACATTTAGATCTCTCCATTATAAAAGGGAAGATCACCAGGAAACAAAACAATTGCAATACAGAATCCAGACGCCCCCCTCCACAGCTTTTAATTGTTCCAAGTACTCTGCCCTCCGTGTTTTTGCTCAGTGCATTTTGGGATGGTCACTTACCTTTTGTTCTTCTATCCACTGCCACTGGCTTCTTAGTTTCTGCTGTAAGCAACAGCTCGTAAGGGTGCTCCTCTTCCTCAGCTCCACTTCCTCTGCTCTTTCCTCGTGCAACAGTGGCCTAATGAAAAACAGCATAAGCAAAGCAGTGCTATTGATGCCTGCAAGGCCTCTTCATGCCATGGTTTAAGCAAGGCATTGGCAGAGCCAACACCTTTGCACTGCAGTGGACTGTTATCCCAAACATAACCCCGCTAAAAATAAATCCACAAAGCCCAAAAGACAGATCTCCAAAGCCCTTTATTTTCTAGTATTTAAAGCTGCTGACAGCTTTCTAGCACTGACCAACTCATTTACTGTGCAAGGTCTGCAGACAGCCCGGGGAGTGGGAAAAGAGCTGAGCACATTATTCCTGTTCAGCCCAACTCAGACTTGCTGTTGCTATTGGAATTTGCATCGTCATTGACTATTTAACTACTGGCCCTATTAGGACACGGCTAGAGGAAAAAAAAAAAAAAAATCCACACACAACATAAAATTAATCCCTGCCACCTTTTTGGAAATCAGATCTAGCATGCCTAACCTCAGGATGTACATCGTACTGAGGTCTAAAAGGGCCTCAGGCAACACTGTGTAAACTGAGTTGAACCTCAGGATGTACAGCAGTGATTGTGCTCATTTAAATCCCCCAAAGCCTCTGCTGAGAGCTTGTTTGTGACACTGGCAGAACCTGCACAGAACTGCCCTGGGAAGTCATTGCCATGTGCAGGGAGCACTGCTACTGCAGGTCTGCCTCAACCCCACCGATCACCCAATGCCCTTTGGGAGCCACGTGTGCCATCCCAGTACCAGAGGGGGTTCCAGGCACCCTGCCTGCCTGGCAGCTGTCTTTCAGCACCATCTCCTGGTCAGAGCTGGCTGCAGTCCCGTCCCACAGCCCCCGTGTGCCTCTAACAACTCGGGCAGCCACAGCAGGAGCAAATCAGAGCCAGAAAGTGAGCAATCCCTGCCTGCTGCCAGGACAGGGGAGGATTGGTTTGCACACAGCAGCCCCCAAGGAAAGCTCCTGCACTGCTCAGACTCCTGGAACTGCCCCTGTCTAGACAGCGGACTAAGAGCTGCCTCCAATTTCTTCCCCTAGGAGGAAGCATCTCTTTCTTCAAGGCCAAATAGGTACCTACCTGGCTGCGACCTCGGCAGGACACTTGGAAGCCTTTTAGGGTGGCTCAGAAAGACACAAAGTCCTGCATCCCTGTGTAAGCCCAGTTGGCTTTTAAATCAGTTTTGCAATGGAAGGAAGCAGGTCAGGCCCAAGGAAAATATTTGTTCTATCTGCTTTGAGACGAGCTGTCAGGCACACCAACTCCCTCTCAGGTGAAAGAGCTCATAATGAGCAAATGAAGGCAAAAGACTTCTGACCAGATGGTGGCACAAAAACATCAGACTGTACCAGTAGGTATCAGGCTCTCGCCAGAGATCTTGGAAAAATACTGCACAGCAGCAGCCTGGCAGAACAGTTGTAGCCTGGACCTCAAGCCAGGCATTAGAGTACTGCTAAGGCTCCTGCAGATGATGACTGCTGCACTGCCCTCATTCAAATGCACTGAATGTATTTGCAGAAAGAAGCTTTCTAGCCACATACAGTTCCCAGCTTTTGCTTTGTAAAGGTCAGTGTGTGCATTCATAGGCCTGATCACACTTCATTGTCTCCATTTCTCATCCTTCCAAAGCCACAAATACAGTCTTAAGTTAAAACTGAATTAAAATGAAATCTGCTGTTTGCTGGAGAACTGTGCTTACTCTCCAGGTAATGCAACCAAGTAAGGAGATCATCAAGACCTTCATCTGATTCATCTTCTATTTATTTATACATATTGGTTAGTGTTCAAGAACCATTCACTGTCACCAAAACCTAAAAATAAGCTGTTAGCAGTGAGCGTGCCCTATAAAGTGTACTTAATCCACAGCAGGGGACTTGGTGAAAGACTTTTTAAAGGGTATTTCATTTCTCTTTCCTCCCCCCCAGCACTGCAGAGAGAACTGCTGAATGGTCACGGTGCCTTTTTGCCTGCACTTCCTTTCTGGAGATGAGTAGCAAAGAAATGAAACTGAAGTTTAATTTGACAACACAGAATCTTTTTTCAGCCTCAAACCCAGAAGGTTTCTGCTGATAGGGAAAGAGGGCACTCAGGCACCTTCCAAACAATCAGCTCTTTTGCCTGTTTATACTTAACATTTTTCCACAATGGAAGTTAAGTTTCTTGTTTATGCACATCTGCTTTGACTGATAGCCCTATCCTGGCAACGGAATAAAAGGACTACTTTTAAGACCAGAGTTTGGCCCAACCCCAGAGCACTGGATGACTAAGTGCCCTGGCCCTAATGTGAGAACGTGTTTTGAGGATGGGCAATCAGGATGCTGCTCTGAGAAGCTTACAGCAATCCCTAAGCTTATTCCTGTTGGTGCCTGCCCAACCCAGAGAGAACATGTAAAAAATGCAAAAAAGAAAAAAAGGAAACAACCAATCAATTGCACCCAAACTGCCTTCTGGGTACACCTGGAAGGTCACTGCCATGCAGCTACACTCACTGTGTGCACTTCTTATCAATAAAATAAATCCAGATTTCCCTAGTGAGTCACTTTGTGCACAAGTAATTGGCAGCACGACTTCCTTTAATGGATCCAAAGCCTTCAATGGCAGGACAACACAGCAGGTGCTTTGTAATTAAATATGGCAAAGTAACTCAGCAGGAACAGCCAATGCGTGCTTCTCTCACTCATGTTTACTGCCATAAACAAGTTGCTTTTGAGTTGTACCATGACCTGCCAGCCAGCTCTCCTCTCTGGTTACCATATGCTGGAAAACAACAGCAGTGGAGTCCACAATTTGGCATCCCAGTTCTACTGTTTGTGTACTGGCTGGTGTTCCACTCTATGTAAAGTCAGTCCTATTACAGCAAATTGCGTTTACTTCTATCCTGTGTAGACTTGACATACTTCAGAAAACAGATTGCATTTATGCCTCATAGGAACTTCAGCACATCAACACATGCAAAGCAAAGGATCTGCTGAACCGGAGTCTGCTCCAACAGCCAAAGGCAGCAGACACTTCATTAGTTTCAATTGCATCTCGCTGAATTTGGAAAAGGAAATCCTCAAGATTTGTGTTTGCATTGACTTCCTGGGTGCCAACAGAGATTTTCAAGACATTTGTGGTTTCATATCCTTACACTGAGTGCTCCCAGAGAGCCCTCACATCTGAGGTTCATAGACTAGTGAATAAAAAATGAGCCATAGGAAGCCCAGGAGCAAGAACACAGAATAAGAGAACTCTAATCAGAAAGCAGCTCCCACACACTGACCTCTGCAGAAGACAGCTTCAACATATGCTGGGCCAGAATCCTGGCTGAATTCAAGACCCTGAGCCCTGCTCACGTCAGTGGGACCAACGAGCCCACACATCCCCTGCACAGCTGGAAGCACAGAGGAAGCAGGAACTAACACTTGAGATTGAAGCCCAGAGGGTGAAGAAGTATTCAGTGGGATCATTACAAGTGGGCAACAGTCCACATCCCAACATGATTCAGAAAAATCTCCTCCTATGGGAGTTCCCAGCCAAGAATAGGAAAGCAAGGCTGAAGGTCAAAATAGAGGTGCCCTGGAAGAACCACACAAAGGAAGTTCCCATGGCAAGTGATAGCAGCAGTGCTGGAATAAAATAAAAAAAACACACTTCCCAACTCAATTTGCAAGGAAAGCAATATTACAACTGCTTCCATCCAAATCCAAATTATTATTGAGCTGGTCTTTAAGTTTCATTGCTGCAAAGCACTCCAGCTGCAGCCCTACATACCTCACAGGAAGCACCATGGCCCATCTTCTCCGTGTGCTGCTCCTCCTCTTCATCAGGTGGTGGTTTAGCAGGGGGGGGTGGACGCTCTCTCTGCAGTTCAGAAGACCATTGTCAATCACTGTGTTAAAGTACATCCCCTTCTGCTTCCTGACACTACAGCCACACTGCTGGGTGCACAGCGTGCTGAGGACCTCCTCACATTGATTTGAGCAGAGCAGATGATGAATCCCAGAAGCACAGAGCTCCCAGTGCTGCCTTCCCTCCCCCCACCAGCAGGACACCAGTTTGGGCAGAGCCCTTTCTGTAGATGGACCAACTGCAGCACACTGGAGGGGCCACCACTGATCAGGCACACCTCTCATTTCTCTTCCAGAGCAGTAACTGCACAACAGCTCAGACCCACAGGAGATCAACCATGCTGAGGCGGGAGGTGGTGTTGACACAGGTTTGTTTCATTAATTAAGCCAGTTCATTCAGATCCAGACTGGCATCTCTACAGCAAAGCACTGCCCGGATAAGATCAATAATGAACTCATTATGATGTATAGAAAGGGACTACTCATTGTGCTGCTACTCACTTGTGTCTTAATGAAACAGTAACAGGAGTAAGTGATTCCAGAAGCATCTCTTTTAATGAAAAACTCTGGAGATCAAGGAGACAGCACTGCACTGCATTCCTCAAATATCCCAAGATTGCCTGCAGGCAGTTAGAGATGCACTGTCTTGTCTTGACGCAGAGCTCAAGACGCCTCTAGATCAGCTCCTGCCCTGCAACAGCTCCATCTAATGGCTAATTGAAATGGAGCAGAGAAAGTGCTCATTGCAAAAGGCTCGAGCAAGTTTTGGGACAAACTCCAGAAAGCTCCTAAAGCAACTCCCTCCTTCTTCTCCCTTCTCACTGCAGTTCAGCCTCTCAGCTTGTCTGATAAAACTGAGCTTACTTCACATCAGCCACTACCAACACAGGACAGTGCATAGATGGATAAAAACCACTAAGATCTAGTTTAATAACCAGCACACTGCATCTTGTACTGCATTCACTAAACAAGATATCTGGACAAAACGTCCATCTTCTGAAGGTTTTGTTTCATTTCTACTACATTTGCAAATAGTGCAAGGAAAGGGATGCATCTCTTCACAGAGGGAGAGGAAGCATGGGTACAGTACCACCCACAGTTCAATTGGCCATTGCTGCTTTGCTCTTTGTCCAAAAATTGAGGTTGTTTTTGCAAAGCCTTTTCTATGGAAACAAAGCCTGAAGCTGACACAGCACGCTGCAAGGCCAGCTTCCCATCTGCCCCAGAGCAGTGTCATTATGATTGCTAAGGAGGCAGCAGATGCAACTAACAGAAGGTGAGGAAGACTTCTCTAGAGATAGTTCCAGGAGCTTTGTGTTGCCTTGTAAAGCCTTGAGTACCCTCTACAGATCTCTGCAAGTAATACACAGAACACATTTCTGCTGCTAATTAGTTTACTCGAGAACCTTCTCTTGGGCAAAGCAAAAGGGAAATGCTACACAGAAGTTTCCAAACCAATAAGGTTGCCCTTTAGGTAAGGGTAATATTCTGACAAACCAAAAGTCACTGCCAGAAAACATACAGGTGCAATGCTGGGTAAAACCAGGCACACCAAAATGACCGCGTGCCATGCAGGAATGGAGACGTAGGTAACAGTGGGCTATTTGTGTTGCCCTGTGTTGAAAGTGGCTGATGAGAAGAAATAAACTCAGTTCTAACACAGATGTGGGTAACGTGAACAGGCACAGAAAGCAGAGGAACCTTCCTGTTCTGAGCTTTCAGGGATAGCTTTCAAGATTTCTTCAAGCTGAGGAATCGGCACAATCGGCACAAGCCTGCTGCACAATCATGGCAACAGAGAGAAGTTATCTTTCTAAGGCAAGCACACAGTTACATACAGGCCTGACTCCTGCTGCTTTAAGGCCAGCTGCTTCAACTTCCTTATTCACAGACTCTCTGTCTGAAGACCTCCCACTGGCAAGGCTGTCCAGGGAGTGACACGACGTTGCATTGTACAAAGCTTCATATGGGCTCTCCTCTTCTGGGTTCACATCAAAGTCTATGATCAGCTCTGTCACTGCTTTCTCCACATCACCTGTGAGAGGAAGAGAGGAAAGAAGGGCATCGTTAGTGTTCTCCATCCTCTGAAGGTCAGTGTTGGCAGGAAGAGGAGTGGCAGTGGCCCCTGGGGTGTGTGGAACCTACCCTGAGGGATCCAGCACGCAGGGTCGGTGCTTGGAGCAAGCGGTGCTTGTGCTGTCTTCTCTGCAGCTTTGGCACTTTTCTTCCCAGTCGTGTAATCTGCAACGAGGTGGGGCAACAACAGGGATCAGTTTATGGTCATCTAGCTTTATCTTCACTTCAGCAGATGGGATTTTCTCCCTTGCGGATGGGAGACCAACTGTCAGCATTAAGTCTCCAAAAAAAAAAAATAACCAAAGGACATTACTGATACTTGCAGCTCAGATCCCGAAATAAAACCAGTCGACCTCTTTAATCACATGCACAAGGTTAAGAAGGACCCTTTGAACTTTTACAGACGCTTTAATCAGAAAGCTGCAAAGCTCCTGGAGCGACATAACTCGAAGGAGCAGATGACTTGGTGCTCCACGCTCAGGCTGCAGCACTAAGCAGATGCAGTCTGGTCTTCTGGGGACATAAAGCAGCAGAGAAGCTAGTTCTAGCTGTGCTCCCCAAACCACAGACCAAGTCAGAAATATTAAAGCTTACATGAATGAAATCAGACAGCACCACTCACACAGCTCACTTACAGGAGCAAACTATCAGCATTTACCTGCAACAGCTTCAGTTTTAAAGCCCATCTATGTCTTCAGGTTCAGAACCAACCCGCCTCACAGACAAAGCTTAATTAAAAGTCCACAAAGAGCTTTGAACCTGTAGAGCTCTCAAATGCTGAGCAGGAATAATACACATCAGTTGCATACACTTCTGATCTTTTCCCCCACAGCCGACAGGAAATTGAGATAATGTAATTACAAGGCAGGAGTTGAGCTAAGATGCCACATTTCATTCCCTAATGTGGGCAGATACAAAAGGCCAAGATTCTTCCTAAACCACAAGTAATCAAGGTTCTTTTCTGGAAATCTCATCTGCAGAAATCTATGCCCAAGCTTCACAACGAAGTGAGGAGTAGGAGGTGGGATCAGTGGGTGACTATTTGCCTACAGACACATAAAGCAGTCTTAATCCAAAACCATATCTAAAGCTATTACTTTGCATTCTGCAAGCAGATTTAGACTACCCTTAATTTTAATTTACTTATAAAGCGAGTTAAACAAAGCTCAATTAAGCCCATTTAAATTGTAAAAGTGATGCCTCGCTCTTCCAGCAAAGAAGTTAATCCCCCTTAAATCCACTTCTGCAAGTCCTCCTGCCAACCCCTGCTCCAGAGACCATCCACCTGAGCAGTGCAGCATCATTTCTTCCCACACCTGAAGATTCTCACTGACTTGCAGCTCCTATGCTTTCAAGACTTTCCAGCACACGACACCCTTACCTTGTACTTGCACAGGCACAATTTGCACTCTAAACTCTTCCCTCCTGCCCCCCACATGCTGCTTACCTTCAATGAGAGCTGCTATGTGTTGACTTTTCTGAGAAGGAAGCTCCCTCACAATATCCAGAGCTGTCAGGCCTCTGTTATCCTTTATGTTCACATCAATACCTATAGCAGTAGGTGTAGAGAAGGCAAAAGCAAGAACATTTTCAAACAAGCACAGATTTACATCTTTAATCAAGTCACAGCTTGCACATGTTCATCACTGGGTGGAGCTAAAAAATGCTCTGTAGAAGCAAACCTAAAGCCAAATGCCACAGGATAACCTCTCCTGTAACTCCCCCTGAGGAACAGCACTTTGGTAACTGATTGGAGAAAAAAGCTGTCACTAAAGAGGGGTTTCCTCAGGTTGTGGGTGAAGGGCTCACCACGTTATTGTTTCAGAATGGGATCATTCTCTCACCTGCAGCCAGCAATATTTGTACCACATCTGTCTTGCCAAACAAAGCAGCTTCGTGCAAAGCACTGCCTTTTTCAGTCTGCAAATTAAATGAAAAATAGCATGAAGCTAGATGAGGGGAGTGCTGATGGAGGAACTTTCAGAAGGTTACAGAAGCAATAAATACACTGCATCGTATACAAAGAGGACAAAGTATTAACATTATTACAACGCTGAGAATTCGGAGCGGAAAATGGAGACTGCCTCTTTGCAAAGAGATGCAGGCTCAGAGTTAGCGACCAAGAGAAGGCTTTCTAAAGCTTAGGAGAAAGTCACGTGCTGAAAAGGAAATGGTTTGCTTCCACTCTACTGAGAGCTCACAGTTTTGCAGTGCAGAACAGTGTAGGCAGAGGAGCTTTTTTCCTCCCTCACTATGCATCTGTGGCTCTTTACCCAACTAACGAGCAAGCACTAAGCATGCACTGCACCAGGACTCCTCTGAGCAGCCTCCCAGAGGAACAAGCTGAACAAGCAGCCTAGAGGAACCCAAAGCCAACACTCATCTCCCATACAGGTTCCCTATGGAGGACGAGGAGCCCTCCTCACCACAACCACAAGGCTCCCAGCAGCCAGAGCAGCCCCTCACACACCCCCACCCAGGATACCTGATAGTTGCTATCCATGCCAGCATCCAGCAGGACGTGGACTACAGTTTTGTGACCGTTCCTCGCCGCCAAGTGCAGGGGAGTGTGTTTCTTTGTGTTGCAGCTTAAAAGATTGGGGTGAGCGTTCAGCAGCATCTTCACAACCTCCAGCCTCCCATAGAGAGCAGCCAGGTCCAGGGGGGTCTCAAACTTGTTGTTACGCATGGTGGGGTCGGTGAGCTCCTCCAGGAGGACCTTCACCACCTCGGTGTGGCCGTACTGTGCGGCGCAGTGCAATGCTGTCTCGTTGTCATTGTTCTGGGGGGGTCAGAAAGGCCAACGTGTCAGAATGGGGAAAGCAGAGCTGCGCCGTGCCTCGCTCAAACCATTGAAGTTTAAATGCAAAAACAAGACAAAAAGCAGTCAGGAAGCAAAGAGCCCGGTTTAACTGGAGCCTGGAACAGTGCTTTCACCATGCCAGTACCAGGCACAGACATCCCCTGAGGAGCTCACCCAGTGACCCACCCAGCAAAGCTTCAAAACCATTCAGAACAACTGAGCTTTGCTCAGATGTGAGGAATCTGCTCTGTGGGAATTGGTGCTCTAGATGGAGTAGCCTGTTTTCAGAGCATGGAAATCCAAAGGAAGAGCCCACACTGAAGCTTAAGGGATTGTCATGCTGTATCTGGATGGCCATTAATTCCTCTGGCCCTTGGGAAAGCAGTCTGTTATTAGCTGGCAGCATCCCTTACTTTGGGATTTTACCAAAATAAAAGACTGCAATGCATGCCACACCAACTGTACCATGAACTCTATCTGCTGTCACTTGTCATCATTTCAGATTTAAACTTCAATTGTTTCAATCCTACTTATCCTAACAGCCTCTGCAGTTCTGAAGCTTGCAAGCTGGCTGTTTTAGAGAAAGAGTGCACGCAGCTGCGTGCAGTTTGCAAATCAGGAGTTTAGCAAACAGTGCCACTGGGTTGTTCCACTAACAAGCCCTCATCATCAAGGTCTCAGGTCAACTGGAGGGAAGAAACATTGGAGCAGCACGTGAAAGCCAGTCCCAACTAATGCATGCAGTGTTGGGCAGGTTACAGTCAGCAAAGTGCTGAGATGAGCAACCCCACGTTTCATTTCCAGGTGCAAAATAGGAACGTTGCCAGATTTAAGGGTCTTTTTTTTTTTTTCCTCTTTCAAATTAAGTTCATCTCAAGCTTCTAGTTTCACTCCTGTGTAATTATACACAGAGAAGTTTCAGTTCAGGGACTAAAGGACTAAGTTAAGGGTGTAAACACTTATGCAATTATTTGACCCCAAATAACTTCAGCACAAATGTACATTTAACCTCAGCTGAGAGAACTCTGTCACTTTAAGAACAGTTCCCAACAGAACAAATTAATAACAGTGTCTTAGCTAGAAAGTCTACTTTAGAAAATGAATTTGACCAGAACCTCCATTGATGCTTTGAGAGCAAAACCACCCTTTTTGTGGCTTTTTTTTTAATACTACCCTGTAGGAGCGGTCAATATTTTGCACCATTTCACAAGCATGCTGCAGAGCTTGCTTTGCTGCACTTTAATCCTACGGATGCGTTACATCGTTCCGGGGATTACAGGAGTCACAGCATGCAAATTCCCACTCCGTTTTATTCTGCTTTGCATCATTTGACAGCCATGGGTAGGCAGAAGGGAAGCGAGACGTGGAGAGGCTGCGACCAGCATCAAAGCACAAAGCAAGGAGGCAGGACACAGCCACATGCAGAGAGATTTTGGAAGGTAAGCAAAGCAGGGCAGCAATGTTAGCACAGGAGGTCACAGACAAAGAACAGGCTCGATACTTGGAGAGGCAGAGGCAGCCATGGTGAAGGAACGCACATACATGTGGACAGAAGTTACTGGAGAATAAAGAAGTCTGCACATAAAATACACATACAGAGTGAGAAGGGGAGAGAATGGAGAGCTACAGAGATCACACCTAACGCTCCTACAGTGCTGGTCTCGAGTTCATTTAAAAAGATGGTGGGCAGGGAAGGGAACTGGATGTTGTGAGCCCATGGCCCAGCCAGACCGAGGCCACCAGCATGCCCCAGAGCTGAAGGAAACAGGAGATAGCCCCAGCCCTCCTGGAGCTGCAGCTGTGTGCCTACAGAGCCGAATGGGGGTGCACAGCTCTGCTTGTTCCACCACCAGCACTGCCCATCCTCCCCTGCCACCCAGACCATATCTGCCAAGAGTGCTTTAAAGCACGCTGCAACCCTGAACATCTGCTTGGCAGCTCCAAAACGGGCATGCAACTTCCTCTGATATACAGTTGTTGAAGTTTGCTGCAATTGAGTTTTATTTTCTCTAAACAACTCAGGGCACTGGTGCTCTGGACAAAATCCCACCCATAAAACCTGGATGAAATCCCCAGCCCGTCCTCCTGTAGCACATCCACCAGTGCTAAGATGCTTTGCACCATTACAGCAAGTCCTTACCCATCACAGGAACTCCTGCTATTGCACGAGTCTGCACTGCTCCCATTTTAGGTGAGCTTTGAGGAGCCCAAAATACCTGAACTGCACCAGACAAAGGAGTGTGCCCCAACCCCAAGCGGAACCTAACAATGAGCACAAGTGCTCAGATGTATGTATTTATCTGAGATGGAAAAAGAAAATTCCTTCCCAGCAGCCAGAAGGCACGTGGATTCAAATTTCAAAACTTCTGAGGAAAAAAACAGAGGGCTCAATAGGACCCAGGGGCAGCACTCCTGCAGGAATTCAAGCACCCCCTTAATTGCAGCCAGCAGTGGGAAGCTGGGTCATGGCTGATGCCTGCCTACAGACAACAAAATGGGAACAGGAGCAGGAATGCCTCCGCTTTCATATGGGTTCCATCACATTTCTCAAGCCCTGGTAATTAGATATCACATGCCATTGCCCTTACGCTCCTCATCACACGCTGCTGCAGAGCACCTCCATCTCAGTCAGGGGCATCTGCACTCCTGTTCCTAACACACTGTAGGAGGGCTTCAATCTAAATCACATCTTTCTTTCTTAAAATAAGTGGAATTTTTTTTAAAAACTTTCTAACCTGCAAAGGTTTGAACACTTACATCAAGGCAAACCATGGCATTGCTGCTCTGAGGTTTTGGAGGAGCTGCTGATGAATGCCAGGCAAAAAGGGTTTAGTAGACACAACTCTGCCTTGGGGTGGGGAAAAGAATCACAGAATGGCTTGGGTTGGAAGGGACCTCAAGAACCACCAGGTTCCATCCCCCTGCCACAGGCAGGGCTGCCAGCTGCTAGATCCAGAACGAGATCAGATTGCAAGACCTCCACTCATCCCTCACGGCTCTGCCCTCAGCAGAGCAGGGATGAACAGGCTCCTTTGCTCCTACAGGTGCCCGCCAAAATGCCAAAACCATTGTAGAAGAAATGATCCCCATCTGTCCAACAAGCTCTCAGCAGCTCTGCAGGTGGCTGTGCTGCCCGGTTTCATTTGCAGGCTCCAGATGGTAGGCTTCCACTTCTCTCAGCACACCATTTAGATTTATAGCACTTTAAACCCAATCTGCATGAATCATTTGCTGCCAATTAAGAAAGACAAAGGTTGTGCAGTTTATTCCTCCTTGGGCTATGTGACAGCTTTTTCTACTCGGGCTTTGCTCAACTGGATAGTTCCTTCATCCCAATTAGAGAGCCCAATTCAAGGAGGCAGGAGTCACAGGAACAAAACTGCAGCTCCATCTCTTCACTTGGCTTCCATCATTTGTGTTTCAGAAGAATCTATGGCCCATACAGGTGCACTGGAAGGGCTATTTATTTAAAAGATATCGAAAAGGAAGAGACACAAAAAGAAGCTTTTGGGAAAACAAGAAGCTTCTGGCTCTCTTACCTCTTCCTGATCAGGGTAACAATTTAATCTGTAATCCAACCTTATAGAAACACTCTTCCCCTCTTCAAAAAATCCCAAATGTTTGGAAAAAGGAGACATCTTGCTTTGATTGCTTCTAGATCAAATCCCATCCTGCGTGGGAGCTGAGAAGCTGAAAGCACCAGCCAAGCAAGAACTCCTTACTTTGCACTTGGACTTTCTTTGGCTCTCCCACCTGCAGCCAAGCTACTGAAAAAACATAAGGTGAGTATGTTAGGTATAGCTCTGCTTGGTCCTCATCAGATTTGGTCAGGAACCAGTGTAAGCTGGCCACAACTTTGGATGGACCTTACGTGTTGTGTATGAGTCATTTCTCTCTCTCTCCTTAAAACCAAAGCAAAGATTTCAAAACCCCAGCCTTGCTTGCAAGAGTGCTACAGCCATCCTGAACACAGCCAAAAGAAAATTAATTTAGGACAGAATACTTAATAAACATTTCGCAAGAAAGCTCGCCCAATTTGAGCTTTATATTCCTTCCTCACTCAAAAATTTAATGCTAGCATATAAGGTTTCACTATATTACTGACAGTAATTTGGAGAGCTCCCCTTCAGCCAACTGAACTCGACTAGGATTTCCACCAAATATATTTATTGCTGTAAAATTCCCAGCTGGATTTTTGTCCAAATCATAGATAAGGACAAGTTTCACATAGGTATATTTTTGCTCCAAGAAGTACGTGCTAGAGTATCTCCTGAAATAGAAGCTACAAAAACAAACATCATTCCCAGTGGTCAGCAAGCTCAGGAATTTTGGATGTGTTTTTAAAGGTACTGTGGATCAAGCAGAATGAAAGTCCCAACTGAACTTTGAGAAAGAGATCTGCCATGGATGGCTGAGTCCCAGACAGTTGGCTGGAAGCAAGCGTGGCGCGGAGGCTGACAGCAGAAGCATCCTGTGATAAAGCAGCAGCTATTATGCCATCACTGGTGTCTGCTGCTTCATTATAAATAGAAATGTGAAATGGTGGAGTGCCTGAGAAAACACCACCATCTGACAGACAGAACAAGTGACCCCAGGGACTTTCTGATCTGCTTCCTCGATTGCTCAGCTTCAGTGCATCGTAAGTGCTGACGTCGTGCCTCTTTGTAGTTCAAGAGCTAAAAGCAAAAGAGGAGCAAAACAGGCAAGAGAACAGGAACAGAAGACCAGGGCTGAAGGGTCAGACAACACAGACTTAACACCAAAAAAGAGATGAAGCAATAAGCAGGACATGGAAGGCTAAGGAAGGGAGGTATCAACGTTACTACCTTCCCTTCTCCCCACCACCACTGAAAGAATTAACCATCCATTCAAACATACACAGCATTATGCGTTTTGTAGGAGAAAAGGCATGAAATTCACTCCAAACAGCCCACAGAAAATGCATCCATGTTTAAGCAGGAAAAAAAAATCCTCTTTGCATTTATCAGCAACATTAGCATGTGAAACAATACCTAAAGCATTTGAGTTGAAATTACTTTACCTTTTGGAAGTCATCCAGCCAAATCAAGCAAACTGACCATCACCGTGAGTCCTACAAGGCTAAGCAATGAAGGAGCCCCCAGGAAAGTAAGGAAAAGCTTCCCTTAAATTATGTTTCTATAACTGCTTTGAAGAGAGAAACCCAGAGTAAATAAATGGTTGCATTTTACTTTTCCCCAAGCAGCTGCAAACTGAACAGGTATTACTGCAACTGGATGACATTGCACCTGGAAGCACGCGAGTGCAGCTTGGAGTAATGATGCAGTGAAATGCTGACAGCAAAGTACACACCTTGGCATTGATATATGGGTCAAAAGGGCCGTACTTTTTGAGTTCTTTGATCTCAAGAGCATTCTACAAAAAGGAAGAGGAAAAAGAACAAAAATGTGATAATGAAATGGGTGAGATTGAGCAACAAAGCAATGGGTGACTCCCAAGGGGTGGAAATGACAGAACACAGCATCTTGTTCCAGTCAGAGCTATTAACAGCAGAAGCCATTCCAGCAGCTGATTCCTGTAACCTGAACCACTGTTTCTTTACAAGGCTCCAGACTCAGGCAGCACAGGTTATTCGACTGATTTCCATTGTTTACAAGGATTCCTACTAAACAAACATTAATGAAACATTACCTGGAAGGATAACACTGGGCTTTTGCAAAAGTTTCCCTTACACCTGTCCTACTGTGCTCCCACTCAGGGCCCTCAGTCAGTTTTTATCAAATTGATTGTGAACAGTTTACTGCACTTCTCACTGTTTCAGAAGACTGACCACCTGCAGCTGCGCCCAAAGGCATTACTGTGCACAGCCCCAAGCTAGAAAACTGTCCAAGACAGTAAAACACAGTTATTCCTGCTCAGTTGAGGAGTAGTGGTGATTAGCATTAGCACTGTGTTTTTTGTTTCATGATGCTTTAGAAGCAACCATTTAGCCTTGCAACAGCTGGTGCATCACATTAACTGCTTTACATTGAGGAACTGAATGCTCAGGCAGGAGAACTTTGTCCCCACAAAGCGTGGCTGGCAGCAGGACTGGGGCTCCTAACCCCAACCCTGTGAAGAGAATTCTGTTCCTCAGCTTCTGAAAAAGTACAGAGAGCAGATAAAAATTAAACAGCAGAAATTCACAGCTCTCAGATGGTCATTTCAGCTCTCACAGATTCTGCTAAACCTGAGCTGGGAATGTATGACCTCGTTATGAATTCATTTCACTTATGAATGTGTGTTTAACCTTATGGCAGACAACCTTGTTTGGGTTCACTTGCCTCCAGCTGGATGAAAATCCCAGCAGGAAGAAGTTGGTTCACAAGGACACCGGGCATCCCTGCTCAGGGAGGGGACAACCAAAAGCCACTGCAGCTTTAAGCATCTCATGGGAATGTGTTACTGCACATCTGCCCAAGGCATGGTGCAGAACCACAGATGGGTCAGTGTCAATGCTCAGCCAGCATCACTCAGTGAACCAGCTCCCTTATCCAAAGTCTTAAGCAACAGAAATAGGTGGGACTTCCCACAATCCATATTTATTTTGTTTTTCCCTTTTCTGATTGAGAAAAAAATAAGGATTAAGCAAGGGATTTATCTGGGGTCACCATAGGCTGAAATTATCTCACCACTTACAAATTAGTTAACTGGAGCAAGTGCTAGAGACAAGCCAGGAGAGTAGCTAAGACAGCATGGCCAAACGAAGACTAAAAGCTGCTTAGATTAGTTCCCAAAAGAAGGGAGCCAACGTATCCTTGGACAGAACTAGAAAACTTCTCAGTTATCCAGCAACTGAAAGGAAAACCTGTGTTAGTTTCAGAAGCTCAGTATGAAAGCAGGAGACTATTTCTATTTCCTAAGTGTGGAGGGGTTCTGGAGTTCTCAGTATACATTTATATCTCTCTCTATAGGTTAATGTATATACACCTCATTCAATCAATACTGCTAGCTCAGAACAGGAGGAATTGCTTTAGGCACTGCCCTCCCCACCCCACTAGCAATTAACTCTGCAACAACTGTTGCCAGCTGGGGAGAGCCAGGAGTCAGCTCAAGGGCTCTTTCTCCATCCAGGAAAGTCAGTTCAAAGGAATATTAGAGAAAAATAGGCAGACCTGCTCATTCACTTTAGTATGCGAAGGTCCCTGGTGGATGAGGAGCTTCACTATGTCTGCATCTCCTTTCCAAGCTGCCAGGTGAAGGGGGTAGCAGCCCTTACAGTCTGCCACGTTGGTGAGCGCGTCGTTCCTCAAGAGGACTTCAACCACATCCCTGCAAGAGAAGGAGATTGGGGTCTGTGAGGCATTCGGTCTCTGTCTCACATTCTGCACTGTTTTACAAAAAAAAAAGAAAAATCATCTGAAAAAAGTATTTCAGAGATCCTCTTGGAATGTGATTTTATAACATTTCTACTAAATGATGCCCAAAGAAAGAAATAAAAGAATGCTGAGATAAGTTCAGGGAAGATCTGTGTTATCTTCATTCTAACAGAGCTGAATAGGGACCGAAGTCACTGCACCAGCACAAGGAAGATGAATAAGGACTTCTATTCAATTTCTCAGCATCTGAAGTAGCAGTGAACAATACAGGATCTACCACAATGAAGACCAGAGTTATTTAAAAATGTAATAACACACAAAAGCAAATTTCAGGTGGTGCAGGCACAGCAACACACAGACAGACTGCAGAGGACTGTTACTGGAAAAGCCATCTTTAATGTCTTGTTATATCTTAACCAAATTGCTTGTAAATAAAAGGGTGGTTGAAAACTTCCATGTTCTGCCAAATTGTTGAAAAGATAGACAGACACAATGCAGCACAGAATACCTCTAAGCTTTGCTGCACTGATGTTCTTTGCTTGTCCTGAAGATGGTGTAGTGTTGCACCATCGCTACATTTTCAGAGGCAACAGCATCAGAGTGGTGAATGCATGAACAAACTGCAGCTTGTAAAGCACATAGCACCCCTTACGATCAAAGGCAGTATAAGATGACTCACTTATGACCATTCAAAGCAGCATGGTGCAGTGGAGTGTATCCAGTACTGTCAACGCAGTTCACATTTGGCCCTCTCCAGATGCTGCAAGACAGAAAACGGACAGGGAACACTTAGGCATACAGCAAATGGACAGACAGACTGCAAGAAAAGGCATCAGCAGAGCTCTCACACTGAGATGGTTATGGGGCAGCTGTGGTTAGGGGCAGCAACACAGAGAACAGACAGCACAGTGTGGGTGAGTGTCACACAGCACACAGGTGCTCGATCAGACATCCTGGGCTCTGAATCAGAGCTCCCATGTTCTCCAAGCAGATGCCTTGTAGCCAGACGTGCTCACTAAAAACCATCTTCAATGGAACACTCAGGTTAACCAGTAGATACGGTAAGCCATCAGACATCACTAACTCTGAAGGAATGTGGGGTTAGGGAAGCCTTCCCCCCATACCAAGAGCTACCAGGGTGCAAGTCTGCAATGATCAGATGCACCAGCAGGCACCCACACCAACTTCCCACTGCCCCAAAATCACTGCCAAAAGTCCCTATGGGAAGCAGGTGGTCGCCAAGCACCTCCCTCCCTTTTCAGAAGTCAAACTCAAGGACTGAAGTATTAATCTCCTCTCCAATCCCTCCAAGGTGTCCCATTTAGAACACTGCAGCAACACACACAAGATGCCAGCGCTGCTCTTGGTCGAACTCTCTGCATCAGTGCTGCCCCAAGGAAGAGCACAGGAACCCAAAGCAACAATCTCCAATGAAAACAACCTCTCACCTTCCCCAGACACACTTCACAACAACTCATCAGTCCATCTGCGTTGGACTGTTTTAAACTTTCTCTCTTCAAGACTTATATTTATAAGCCTGGACAATCACACTTCTAACTGAATACGTTTGACTTCTTCATTTTATTTTTTAACTGAGGATAGAAATTAACAGCACCCACTAACCCCCGGTGTAGTTGCTTTTAAATAAAGTCACCCATTGCTTTTTATAAAGTAGGTTTTGCTGATCATTTCATTTCCCCCCCAGCACGTAATCACCACAACTCATTGTTTGGGACGGGGCAGCCTGAGCAGTCACTGGGTTTTCTGCAATAACAGCCATTACTACAGGGCTCCCAGCCAGAAAAACTCTACAGTGCAGTCTATAAAAGCAGCAGGAAAGGCACCAAACCAACAGGGATGCTGTACAGACCAAGTGGAAACACAGAAGTCACGCAGCAGGCTTGCACTCCAGCACATTTCAGGTGGGATTTGGGAAGCCTGTCCCAGCTGTGCTGCCTGACCCAGCAACCCTACTGAAAGGCTCTGGAGTTCTGAGATGGCCACAGGCCATCCTGGGAGGAGAAACAGCCCTGAGGGAAGCTTTATCTAAGAGGATAGGGAAGTAAGCCACAGAATCCAGTATGCCAAGGAGCCAGAGGCATCCCTGTGCCCCACTCCCCATTCTGCACTTCAGAAGCAAACAGCAAATCTCTGTACAAATGCAATGCATCACTTGAAGAAGGGTGATGGATCACATTATAGCCTGAAGATATGAGACCCCAAAACCCAAAGGATGGAGTTCAAAAAGGCTTGTGCCCCATCCAGCTGTGGCAGTCCTGAGGTATGCAGGGACCTGAGCCATTTTCAGACTCTGGTTTATTTTTGGCAGTGGGCTCATGAAGTCTAGTTGCCCAAGCAATTTACTGCTGGATTTAAAGCAGCAATTAATGGTTAAAACCAATGTCAGAAGGCTTGGGTATTGTCAGGAGCAGGAACGGCTACCAAGGGCTCCAGTCCAAACTCCCAGCACAGCACAGCCTGCCTGCAAGAAAAAGCACTCCCAGAAAACCTCCTTAGACATGGTCTGGTTCATGTCTTAGAGTGAAACACAGAACTCAGATAACTGGGAGAGAGAAGCTGGAGCCCAAGCTGGAGCTGGCTCAGCAGCGAGGTCTGGGTACTGCAGGGATACATCTGCTGGGATCCCATGCATCCTTCCCCTCCACCTCACCCCCTGCCCTTTCATTCTCACTAATACAGAAAGCTTTCATCAGAGAAAGGTCAAATCAGGAAGTTCAGATGGAAAGGATTTAAGAAGAGAACTATTTATACTTCAATGTCAAGTCTGCAGTAGAAGCCACCAAGTTCATAGAATCCTTAGAGCTGGAAGGGACCTTGAGGGCCATCTAGTCCAAATCCCCTGCAATCAAAATCCTCCTGCCTGCACACCCACAACCTTCCAACCCACTGCTATGGATGCGATGCACAGCCTAAAACGAGATCCTGAGCCTCTCATTTTAGAATTCAACACACAGAAAAATAACTCCTACTACAGTGCAGAAAGCGAGTTAGAGGGCATTAGAATGGGAACTTGACTTCTGGAAGACACCACAGTTCCTGCAGAGCATGAAAACAGCCTGAGCTCAATGGAGAAAACATTTTGAGAACATATAGAGAGTAAACCTCCAACTAGAAGCAGTGTACAAACAACTCTTGTGGCATCCCTGCCTGAAGCAGAACAGATCTGCACTCCTTGCAGCCAAGCTGCCCTCAGGCTTGTTGGAAATGACATCACTCCTGTAGGCATCCCAGAGCTTTTGATACAGGGATGAGAGCACCGAAGGACACTGCTCAGCCAGCCCCAGCTGGGGGCTTCTTCCTGGAGCAACACAGAAAGAGCAGCATCCAACTCACAGAATGACTGAATCGTTTGAATTGGAAGGGATCCTGAAAGGTCATCTCCCCTCCGAGTCACTGAGCTGAGCCCAGGGCCAGCATCCCCACCTACAGCGTGCTCCCTCCAATGGCTGCAGATGAGAAATGAAGAAAAACAGATAAGTGTTGGCACACGGTGCTGAGATCCATGCTGCACCAAAAGCCTGAATTATTTCACCTGAACACAGCCACTCCAGACCTGCTGCCCTGATTTTACGAGTCATTCAAAACTGAGCAAGGTAAACGTTGCCTTCAGCAAAAACAGACGAGAAGGAACAAAGCAGAGGAGATCCGAACACCAAAACCACTGCAATGCTCCTCGAGTGCTGCAGGACCCTGTTGGAGAGCCACGAGGGTTTTGTTCCTGCTGTGTCACACTGCCTTGGGACAGGCTCTGCCTCCAGACCTCTGTTTTCTCATCTATCAAATGCAAACACAGCAGTGAGAGAAGCAGAGTATAAAATCCAAGCACTACGTACAGTGGGACAGGCAATTAAGACTGAACATGAAGGATACAAGAGGAGCTCTGAAAACTGCAAAATCTGTTCTGTTGGAGCTAACTCCTGCACTCCGTTTCTCTTGCTCCATGATTCAGCAAATGCTGTAGCTTCTTAAAGAAAACTTCCTGTTTGCCAAAAATGCTGAATGAAGCACATCCCTTCAGGTCACATTATATAAAGAGTTCTCCTGAACAAGAGGATATTTGTCCTCTTGCTTATTTTCCGTTTATTCCTTCCTGTAACTTTACTCACAAAGCTGCATAGGGCAGCAAGCTGCTGCAAAGCCCAACTTAAAGAACAACTCCACTTTTTCAAGTGCAGCGATGAGTCCTCAGGAGCAGGTCTGCAGCCTCTGATCCGTGCTGCAGAGCACCTGGAGGTGTGTGCAAACAGACAGGAGGCCACTGCCACCCCAATGCCTTTACAAGCTTAGCACTTAGCACAAGACATGAGAACTGAGCCTGGAGACGTGGTTCAATGGCCCAGAGATGAATGGTGACCAGGGCAGTGAGGCTGGAGGTTGTGACTCCTCGTGCACGGCCTGCAGGACATCACCCACACACACAGTTCTGTTCTTAATATCCACATGGCTGCTAAATTCTCGCAACCCTCCGTTGGTATTTCCTGCTCATAGACTGATGATACAAACAACTCGAATGCTTCGTGCAAGAATTCGAGTTGAGGGAGCGGACGAAAGAAGCTGCTGATGCAGGCTGGAGGAGATTAAAGCAGCTTGGACCATGGCAAATGTAACTGGAGCCCAGGCAATACTCCTCAGCCCCTCTTGGCAGGGTTAGCAGAGTCCCCAGCGAGCAGCAAAGTTAGAGCACAGTAAGCAGAGCCCAAGTGGAGACCTTGAGCTTAAGGAGGTCATTGCACTTCATGAAGATTTTTCTTTACTATGGAGAGCAGAGCTGGGATGACACCCTGGCTGCCCTCCTGTGCTCTACGTGCCCTGCACACCTTCTGCATTCCCTTCTTTCTGTTCTGCAGATTCTTTCCCAGCTCAACTCTCCAGGCACACCAGCACCAATGCGACTGCACTCAGCCCTGCTGCCAGGGGCCCATCATTCAGTACCCACCAAAACCACACTTCGTGCAGCAGAGTTCACAATGAAAGCACAGTGGTTGAGAGCTTGGTGTTACCATTTTACAGCTGCGGTATCACCTACACAAATAAATCAGACACATTACAAGAGATGCGGGTGGCCATTCGCAGAGAATAATTACATCAAGCTTGCAGAGCATCCCAGCATTTTAAACTCATACAGAGGTCTCGCTCCACATTCCAGCCCTGCCCAGGAAGCCTTTGCTATATGCAAAATCCTCCCACTAACACCACTGCCTTCTTGGCTAAAATACAATTTCATATGCTTAAATGCAAGGGAGGAAGCTGACCCCACGTGCTTCTCAGGACCCAGGAAACCTCAAGGAGCTGTTGGGGGGAAGGCAATGCATAGAGCAGGCTGCACAGCCCTGGGAGAGCCAAAGGCCACCAGCTTTCACATGCAAAGCAACAGGGGAGTCAGAGCAGAGCACTGCCAAAAGCGCTGAGAAAAGCACGGAGAAATCCCCCACGCTGAGAACAGAAAGTTGCATTGAAAAAAAAAAAATCACAATGGAGAGATGAATGGGGAAAAGATTCCAGAGCTCAAATAACGATGGGTAGATTAATTGTGGGCAGGTCAAAGAGCAGGTCGGGATTCACAGGGCTGGTGGGCCACAAATCTCCAGTTCTGGGCAGCAGGGGAGCACTGGCCCCGCTCATGGGAATGAACACACTGGAGAGGACAGGGCTGCACGGCGTCAGCCTGTTGTCTTAATGCTTCCTCGAGGATATAAGGAAACCCCACCGAGACACAGTTCTGCAAAGCAGGAATCTGCTCACCAATTAACACACAGGAGTAGGAGAGCAATACCTGTAAAGAGAGAACACTGGGCTGTAAGCACCCCATTTTGAGATGTGAGAAGAAGGAAAGCACCAGAGCGGACACACGGATCCTGCTGGGATGGGAGCACCGTGCCATGGAGACATGGAGCAGAAGTTAAAGCTGCAGCTGAGACACGTGCATGGAATGCACAGCCACAGCCAAGCTCAGCCCTGCACCAACCCTGTGAGCTCCTTCCAACAGGGAAACGATGCCAACACCTCCGCAGCAGAGGCTGTTGAGGTGGGGATGACTCACTTCTCGCCATCAGCAAAGTCTTGATGGAGCAGCTCTGGGATTCATGTTGTGTCAGCAGTGCAAAGTGGGGCTGTGCCGCATGGCAGAGGTAACACAGCAGCATGGCCATTCCCACAGCAGCAATCCACACCTCACTGCGTGTTTTTGTGCTCTGCACAGCAGCGTGGGCTTACAGCAGGCAATCTATCAGGGAACAACAACTGTGTTTCCAATTAGAGCAAGCAGGTGAGGGCACGCAGAGCGCACAGCTCGCTGCTGCTGGAGGTGCTTCCCCTGCACTAATTGCAGGCGGCTGCTTCCAGAAAATTCCTTCCTGCTGTACAAAAAGGAGTACAGTTTCCCAGTGCAGGCATTTCCCTGCACATAAAACAAATCTCGAGCACTGAACTCAGTGGGAGCCTGCCGAGAGCTTTACCTTGCAGCACAAAAGGTAACGGCCCCACCTAAGAGCAGTTCCCTGATTTATGGATGTATTTCTGGGCAGGATTTATTTTGCAGCTGCATTTGGGTTGTTAGCAGTTCTGGCAGAAGCTACGGAGCTCTTCCAACAGCTGCATCCACAAATTTGAAGGAGGAACACTTGAACGAAAGCATGAGATGAACGTTTCCATCACATCAAACAGGAAAACTCATGGATATTTAAATAAATCAATGACAGAGGCAGAGCAAGTCTCCCATCTCAACCAGTGCTCAGGTAGCAAAGAGCAGCTGAAAGGAGACAGCAGAGCCCTGTAACGTTATCGCAGCAAAGAAAAACAGGGGGTTGGTTTTTAATGAGAGTGACTTTTTGATCCCCGACAAGCATTTGGAACTCTTCCCTTCCAAAATGTTGGCCCAAAGCAGGTTTGGCACCTGAGAAAAACAACTTCCTTTGCAGCAAAGTTGTCACAGCGCCCGGCTTCCAACATGGGGTGTAAAGTTGAAGTTTCCCCAAGAGATGAGAATCTGTGCATTGGGTGGGGATGGGAATGAGTCCGACGCCTCACTTAAGGCTCACATTCATCCCTGCCTTTTCCTTCAGCAAAGTATTTTGAACACTACTAAGAGCACTAAACTGATACCAAACAGAAAGCTTAATCCTATTGCACTAAATGAGATAGGCAGGGAAGGATGTGCTAATACCTGCAAGCAAGGCAGCTGGCTGTAAGAAACAATACACGATGCCATGCACAGGTGGAGCCATGGGACATCACCTCTGTCCTGCTCTTCTCCAGCACCACCACAAACAGCTTCCAGTCCTTCTGTATTCTCTGAAAGCATCAGGGCTTGCTCCTTAGCATCTGTCTGTTATTTGGCAATGGCAGCACTGCATGAGTGCAGCAAAGAAGCTAAAATGTTAAACATTAAGCGTTCAAAACCCAGTGCATTCCTCACATCCCGCCGGATCCATTGGAGCCAAAGTTTAACAAGGTACACTTTATTCAAGTCAGCTGATCACAAACTCCACTATGTGATGACAGTGGACAGGGAAAAGCAGAGACCTCAGGATGACAGAAGGGCAGGAGAGCTGTCAGGGACTATGAGGACACAGCCACACACGATACCACTGCTCTGCTCCACAGCTCTGGGCTCTGCACATGTGCTCTCACTGTGCCTAGCAATGAAGGCAGAGCTGTTGATGAGGGATCTGAGAGCACAAGCTCTCAGAGTAATAGCAGCCATGCAAAGGATCAGCTCAAGAGCTGGAAGGGGCATCAGGAGGTTGTTCTGGGCTGCAAGACTTGGCCTAATGGTGCAAGAACAGTCACAGCCACCACCAACCTCTAGGACTGCAGGTCCTGCTGTGGTGATGCAGGGGAGGGTCGGCATCGCTATAGAAAGCAGTCACCCAAGCTGAAACTCCCCGCTAGGAGGAGGGCAGCCCTACCCTTACAGATGGCTGCTGGCAGTGGAAATGCATCTCTTTAAGCTTAATGTATGGGGGTGGTGGTGGGCTCGGTCACCTCCCGCATTATGCAGCAGCAGACACACAGGATGGGTCACTCGTGCATGCTGCCCTCATCAAAGAATCCCTCGGAGCAGGAGGCAAAACAAATAGCTGCAGGGGAGGAAAAGCCAGGTCTGCTTGGAGTGCATGTGCTGCCCTTTATTCTTAAAGCCATTACAGACACTCGCCCTGCAAGCTGCTCCCATTACCGAGCGTTTCCAGCTGATTACATGCAACCAAGCAGAGCTCGCGCACAACGAGGCTCTGCATGCTAGCATTGATGGTGGGGGATTGGAGAGCCAGACCTCAACAAAGCTCTTCTGAAACATCATTTAAAAAAAAAAAGTATTAACCATCAAGACAAGGGATGAGTGTCCAGGGCACGTAGCATGGGGAGCATCCTTCTGTACACACAGTGCATGGGCAGCACTCTGCTGGGGAGACACAAAGGGAAGGTAACAGCAAAACCACAGGTTCCTGCAGCCTTCACCTTTGAAGCTGACCCATATAACGCTTCCTGAGACGACAACACCTAGAAAAGATGAAGGGATTCCAGAAGAAAAGAGGAAATGCTCACTTAAAGCCATTAAAAAAGGGAAGAGTTTGCACCTAGTATCCAATGCACACAGATGAATTTGAGATGCAGTCTTCACTATTACCTTAATTGCATTTTCCAACTGGAACGCCTAAATTTGTCAGGAAGCAAACACTGCCTACCCAGTGCTCTGATGTAGGATTTTACCTGAAGCACTGGCTTCAAAAGCTGCTTTTCTTTTCCTAAGGGGAGAAACTGACCTCTAAGGACAGCCAACATTTTGCAAAGTGCTCACAACTATTTTAATGAGATTTACTAAATACTGATTTTTACAATGAATCCTCTTTTGCACCCGATTAGATTGTTTTCAAGGAAAATGAACGAAAGAAAGCAAAACACTCCTGCACAAATTCAATAAACTGAGCAGCATTACGGATGTCACAAAACAGCCTGGAGGTGCCAATATCTCAGAACTGCAGCTGGAACCAGCAGCACTGTGAAGGTAAGCACTCCTTGCTCTTCATTTGAAGCTGAGCTTTATATTTGCTACAGAGAAGATGCAACTAAAGGGAGGAAAAGACAGTATTTAACTGTCCAGGGGCAGAAGATGGGGCTCTGAGCACCTGATGGAGCCGTGGGTGTCCCTGCAGGGAGTGGGACCAGATGGCTCTTAGAGGTCCCTTCCAACTCAAATGGTTCTATGATTCTAACATGAGCAGAATGCATGCAGAAGGTGCAGGCTCCCAGGCTCTGCTGACAATTTCTCACTAAGTGCCACATGTTCCCTCCATCCAGCACTTCCACAGCACCAAAGCAAGCTGCCTGGGCAGCCACAAATCCCTGATCAAAAGCACTGAGCAGCTCAGGCTGCAGTGCTGGGCTGCAGCTGGCAAACTCACACTGTGTTCTCCCCCTTTCCCCTCCGTGAGAGCTACAGAACCCCACAAGACATGACAGTCAACCAACAGAAATAGAGCAGCACGTCTCCAACTGTACACATCCACCTGCTCTGCCAACTTCTGACACGCAGACTCACAAAGGCTCTGACTGTACAGCACAAAACATCGCCAAAAGGAACTCGAGCAAGAAACGCAGAGTGCATTTCATTCCCACCGCCTGTCACTGCCCTCATGCAGGGGAACTGATGCACCAATTAAGTGCTTTGGCTTGGCAGGACACATCACCCTGCGCTGTCTGCTCTGTGGAGCTGCTAGATGCTCGTTGTCAGATGAAATCAAAGGGATTAGATCCAGCCAAAGTGACTGTTTATTTTTTTCCCCAGCACCCACAGTGATCTCATCCCACACACAGCTCAGCGTGAATTGGGATTTCTAGCAGGGAAGCTTGCATCTAGGAGGAAAGGTGATGTGCTGCCTGCTATCCTTCCATGCACACTCTTCCATCTGCAGAGGGGCTCAGGTGGTCCCTGTAGCCACAGTGCCCTCCATGCCATGCACAGCCACCTCTGTGTCACCTGTCAGCCTGCTCCTGCTGCCACAGCATGGGGAACTCCCTCTCAGACCACTGCTAATGCCTGACGTGGAGCAGATGAGAAACAGGTAAATAGGCCAAGTAAAGCAGAGAGACAGAATGAATTACTCCTGCCCTACATCAATTATAAAGCAAATGCAATTGGTTTGTACCAATAACTACATCCATAGTGCACTTCTGCCTTAGGGAGACTAAAAAAAAAAATTAGATGGGGGCTTACATACCAGTCATCGCCCTGGTAACACTGCTGAGATCAGTGATGTGGGGGTTCTGAATCCAGGCTGGCACTGTGTGCTGGGTTGTCTGGGCATGGAGGGAGGACAGACCTGCCTCAGGACAGACCCACAGGGCACCGATGTGAGCAGGGAGAAGCAGTAAGCCTCAGGGCAAAGCAAACTGTGCTCTGCTAGCAAAACCTGAACGCAGCAGGATGGGAGAATGAGGCCCCCAAGGAAGGGAACACAGGTCCAGGAGAGGACTGTCTGCAATGCTGGCACAAACGAGGCAGCTCCACACGGCTGCACTGACTGCAGATGAAATTCCTTCTCGATGAGCTTGTTAGCTGGTTAGGGAAATGACAGAACAAGAGAGAGCAATGGCAGAAAGGCAAACAGAAAAGTGACCTACAGCAGCTTCCAGGGAAAAATTGAGGACACAAGGGACTGGGTCATGGTCACAGCACTGAGATAAGCTCCTGCTCAGTCCTGGCTTGCATCAAGCAAAGACAGAGAGCATCAGCTTAAGACTCACAGCACAGCAGTTCCTAAGGAAGCTTATGGAAACTGGGATGGCTGCTAAAGGGAACAGTTGTGCACTCGAGAAGCAGTTTCTTTGTTAAATACAGTTCCCTCAGCCAGAAGCTGCATTTAGCAGCAGAGCCCTTCCCAGTTGCACATTCTTAATACACAGTACAGATGTACATGCAAGTTGGACTATTAAACTGTAAACTGATGCAGAGGCATTGCCCCTAACAAGTTCAGGGACACTGCAACTCAATCCCAGTGAATAACTGTATCTGAGCCATAGCAAGGCTCACCCATACAGCTCCAAGGGTTCCAGAGCACCTCACGTTGCTTCAGCATCTCCCCATCACCAACAGGGACTGCCTTTGGGGTGGGGAAGCACAGCCTCCTTTTTCTCCTGACCCTCTCATAGTAGCAGCAGTGCACACGGCCACCTTGGAGCAGCACTGCAGACCATTACAATGCAACCCATGTTCCTGAAGAACTTAGAACAGAAAGCAAAAGCCAACCATGAGCACGCTGGGGAGAACACTGAGCTCTTAGCCACCTCACACTCAGATAACATCAGCGAGCAAAACCTCAAGTCTTGCAAAGCAGTTAAGGTCAATGAAGAAGGATAAACAGCTTACGTGTATTTACGCACACACAACTTAAACACAACATTTAACACACCAATGTTTATTTTGAGATTCAAATTCCTCCTTTTCGCTAACCTGACCTCAAGAGCCAACATTCACCCTCCACCTGCACCTGAAAAGCAGGCCCCAGACGACAGGAACAAGCTTGGGTTGAGAGCTGCACATTCACAACGATGAGCCTGTAGGCACAGTAAGTCAAAGCAGAGGCTAAGAACAGTGCCTTGCCTCTCCCCAAGTCATTCCAGAGCTGCATTTAATGATCTCTAGACTTGAATCTGCTACAGCAAACCCTCTGTGAAGGCAGCACAGGCTCTGAGGGACAGCAGGAGCAGGACTGGCTGCCCCTCCAACTTGTTTCCAGCTTCAGAAGAAAGCAGGATGGGTTCCGTGCTGCAGCTCAGCCACTGCAGCCAGCTCTGGGCTCCCAGTTAAAAAAAGGCAGGGATCTTCTGGAAGGAGCCCAGTGGAGGGCTACAAAGATGATGAAGGGCCTGGAGCATCTCCTGTATGAGGAAAGGCTGAGTCACCTGGGTCTGTTCAGCCTGGGGAAAAGAAGACTGAGAGAGGATCTGATAAATGTTTATATCTAAAGGGATGTGGAAGGCAAATGGATGAGGCCAGGCTCTTCTCAGTGGTGTTCAGTGATAGGACAAAGAATGATGGCCTAAAACTTGAACACAGGCGAATAGCTTCTTTACGGTAAGGGTGATGGAGTGCTGGAATAGGCTGCCCAGGGATGCTGTGGGATCTCTTTCTATGGAGATATTCAAGACCCACCTGGATGCCTACCTGTGCAACCTGCTGTAGAGAACCTGCTTTAGCAAGGGAGTTGGACTCTATGATCTTGTGGTCCCCTCCAATCCCAGCACTTCTGTGATTCTGTGATTCCCAGCAGTGGTCTCAGCCTGGATGCTGGGTAGCATATTGGGATCACATCCTCCAAGTTCGTATACTCAGCTCTCATCTTCTAAGTTTTTCTTGTTTCACCCTTTTTATGAAATAATTGCTGTTACTGTTAAAGGAAACATCCCCAAATCACTAAACCAAGCACTAAGTATGCACACCTTCCAGATGCTGCAAGTTTTCAGCTGGTTTCAACTGAGTGGAGATGAGCCATAGAATTCAGACTCCAGCAGGCTGAGAGGACATAAGAAGAATGCAGTAATTTCACACTGCACAGAGGGAGTTACTAACAACACTCCAGGACAACCAGAAGTCACCCCTGGGGAATGGCAGGATAAATCAAGGCTGCTCAAATGTCTCTTACAGGACAGTCAACTTCTTCACACTTAACTGCAGCAAGAAGCCGTGGCTTGAAAAGCTCACTGGATACTGACAGACCAAAACCCAAGTCCGTGGCACCTGCACACCATATTTAAGTCATCTGATGGCCCTCATGATCCTTAAAGAGAACCAAGATTAGAACGCAAAGCTTTCAATCCTCCAGAGATCAAGGTTTTAATCAGAAACCTGTTGCTCCTTCCTAAAACAAAAGGCAAAAGGCTCTGGTTTCCAGCAGCAAGGAGAGGGCTGTGAGCCCATCTGTGCCGCAGCACTAGCCGCCTTTAATCGGATTACATTCTAAAACCAGGCAATTTACTTGGTGATGCCAAACTTGAAAGGATTGCTCATCGTGTCTTAATTAGGATGAGGCAAAAGTCATTTCACCTAATTTCCAGCCCACTTCAATATTAGATTTGAAGGCAACCTATGACATTTTCGGGCTTGTTTGGCGTAAGAGTCTGAAAACCAGCAGGCAATAGGATTAGATATAAATCTAATGAGATAATGTATTTACATATTATTTATGGCACTCACTTTCAGGCAGGGTTGTGTTCTTGCATCCTTAGTACACAGCACTGCAGATACTTCTTTTTAGCTGGAAAAAGCTCGAGGTCTATTCTTAAATTTAATTTCCCTTTAAAAGAAACCATGTGTTTAAATAACAAGGGGAGAGTGCTAATGTAATCTGGGTTTACCAAACCTAAACAACGTGAACTCAAACTCTCGCTTCCCTTAAGCAAAATAACACAGGCTCTCAGAAGGCTTTGCATTAGCCCTCCTTGCACACTCCTGCTTTAAAAGCAACTTCTGCAGTTCCCTTTTACATCCATATAGATTCAGATATATACATTGATTTTAATCTGAAACACTCAGCCATGCAAGGCGGGATGTATCAAGTCAGGAATGTGCATGCACACGTGGTCTCTGCACTTGGCATCTCACTTGGGGCTTCCCAAACTTCTCACATGTTCATCTTTACTAACCACTGGGGAAAAGAGCTGTGTGAATGGTGCTGTAATGAGCCACAGCCTGCTCAGATCCGGGCAAAAGTCAAGTCAAAATCCACCCAAATGCACACACAGTACAGATGAAAAACAAGGCTTGAGCACCTTAGCCAGCAGTGTGAGTGCTCCATGGGATCTTCTTCCAGGACAAACACCTACTCTCTGCCCTGGCACGGTGCATCCAGCTGAGTCCCACACTTGGTTTGAGTTAAAGGGTATTCAAGAAAATTTAGTTCCAAAATTCATCTGGGCTTTTCAAAGTCCATCATCTCCCAGCCTGTGCAGCAAAGGGGTGCCCTGACAAACCCTGATCATTAAAGCAAGCCACGGCGATTCACTGCAGGACAGAGACACGAAGAACATCCATGGACTGCTCTGCATTGAGGCACTGCCTTACTTTGAGCAGGACACGTCCCCAGTGGGGTGGCAGCAAGCAGTCCTTTGGGACACAGCCCAGAGAGAAGCTCGCCTGCACACACCTAGGCACTGCTTTCTTCCTGAGCACAGTTCACACCTTTCTGCCCTCCTGGCCTTTAATTAAGCATTTTACTCCTCCATTGGACTATCGAAGATCTTTCTTTGAAATGTTACTGCATCTGGGACTGGAGCTGTCAGCCAATTCCTGTTTTTCTCCTTTCTGCAGAGAGCAGCTGTATTAGCTTCTCCAGTCTGTTGCTATAGAAACAAATCAATCCTCAACAGTTTTATTTTTACCATTTTTCTGTGAAATAGGATTTCTCTCCTTTCCAAGCCTGAGCTGTACTCCAGAGCCAGCTCTTTGGGACGGGCACGGTGCCACCTCCACATCAGAAGAGCCTCACACCTGGGGGCAGTGCAAAGAGGAGACCACCCCCACCCCATCTAAAGGCACTTCCACGAGGATGCTTCACCTTGAGCTGATGGCTGCAGCGCTCCTGCAGTGCTGCTGTCTCCAGGTGGCACAGGAGGATGACAGCCATGCTGGGGACGCTCGCCCACTGCTGCAGCCAGGAACCACAGCTCACCCATCCTCACTGCAGAGCAGCCTCCAGGAGCTTGTCTCATCCTCATCCAAGTGTAGCTGCCAGGGAATTTTCCCTTTTGGTCTGGGATGAATGCAGGTGTAATCCGTTATCTACGACCTCTGTTCTGCGCCCCATCTTTCACTTCTGTCTTTCACAGCCTGCTTGCTTTTCTTTCAGTCACCCTAAAACAATGCACTACATTAAAAACCACCACTGGATGAGCACTGTTTCTTGGCTCAGTTGTTGCCCATATATCAAATGCTGTTTCGTACATTCATACATTTATAAAGCCGAGCTCTTTGCCAAGCAGCCTTGCTCCAGTGGCTCCACTCCCACAAACACACATTTGGGGATCACTTCACACAAAGCTGTGGAACAATTGCTCTTGAAGCAGCAGAGGGCGAGGGGGGAGCCTGCCCCTCCACACCTGCGGGTTTCCACCCCCCTTGTATAGGATCTAGGAACAGAGCCATCACAAACGAAGCTGTTCTGCTGGGTCAGCCAGCTGGAGTGAGTTACTCTGGCACAGCCCCACAAATGCTCAAACATCCATTGGGGAATGAAAGCAGCAGAGGACAAGATCACTGCTGCACAAACGAAGTCATAGCCTTCAAGTCTCCTTGTTCGTTGTCAAACTCCATTTCTTCAGCATCCAGCCCACAGCTCTCGCCTTCAGAACACACTGTGCTCTGGATGCGCTCAGATGTGCAGTGATGTTCCTCCAGTTTCAGGCTTGCAGACTGGAGAAAGCCTACAGAAGTGTTGGCATCTCATCACCCAGGCGTCTCCTGGTTGTTTACACACATAGCTGTGGGTTTCGTGCTTAAATTCCTGCACACAGCTCAACTGCAGGACAAGAAATTGGGGCATACACAAGTCAAAGAGCTGGCAGGGGATCCCCCAGCCAACCATTCAGCCTGCTGAAGCCTCACAAACATCCCTTTGGCCAGCAAGGTAAATATGGACCGATCCTTCTGCACAAACACTGCTGAACGCAGCTGCTAACCCAGCATCACTACAGCCAGCCCTCAAACCCTCGAGATGCAAATGTCAAGGCTGCATGTGGTGAAGTGAGCCATCAGCACCTGCTTGGTCCTCAAGCTTCTCTGAGGGGGCTCCAGCTAGCTTTCAAGCCAGTCCTGCTCAGGGCACAAAAAAACACAAAGCCATGGAACAACCCGTATGTGAGCACTGCAAGATGAAGCTCCTGGAAGAGGTGTTACCCAGCAATGGGAAGCACTGGGAACTGTGCTCCATGCCCACCTGGATGCACTGCTCTCACATGGGGATGCTGCAGTGACATAGAGCCTGAGCTGCCCTGCACTCCTCATGCCACAGCACTGCCAGTGTGGCTGTCTGAGGTCGTGCACTGAGCTGATGGCACGGAACACACACCTCATCACAGAGCTGTGCTGACCAAAGCAGCAAAGTGTTTCAATGCTGCATTAGAAGATCACACAGATGCAGAACGCTTCAGAATCATTGCCAATAATTGCAGCCCTCCTGAATTCCTTAGAAAGTGCTTTGGAAACAACTTGCAACGTAAGAGTTGGTGCACACCTAATGCCTGTGGTGCCCATACTCTCAGCAATATCAGAGTGATCTGCCCTGCTTTGCTGCGTGCAAGGCAGGGTGGGGAGCAGTAGAGTTCAAAACTGGGTGAGATGCTATTAATGACAGCCCTGAGAGAAGTGAAAACACAGCCACAGTGTCTGTATGCTTCATAAGAATGCTCCAAGAGGAACTTCCTCTTGGTGAGGGAAGGGAAAGATGAGGAAGCATTCTATTGGCACCTTTACACAGCCCCTGAAGTTGGACCTTGGAGCCAGGCGGCTGCTCCCCGCCCCACAACACCCAGCACTGGGGCTGTGCCTCCTGGCTGCCAGCCCTGGGCATGCAGAGCCCAACAGCTGAATTCTGTGTTCTGCTCCCTGTGTTTCTCACCTCATTTTTCCTCAACACAGGAGGGCCCAGGCACCAGGAACAGATAACCCTCAGAAAGCGTTCTGCAGTGAAGCACTAACAAACATCTTTAAGCCATCAAGCTGTGCAGGAGCAAATATAAAACCCCAAACACAAAACCCCACTTTTTCATTTAAGAAAAAATCATTTTTCTGACTTCAACCACACTTGGACTACTTGAAGCTACTTTAAGTGTTTAACCATTGTACCATGTCATTTCCTAACCCAAAGAAAATACTCGCCAGTAATAACTGCAGCAAATTGAGCGGAACACTTGCTGTGGCTTCAGCGAAGGCACAACCAGATCCTTCACCACAACAGATGCATGCAGAACGCCCTAACTCCCTGCAAAGCCTGTCCCTGATAGACCTACAGGAGCTGACACAGCCCAGCAGCAGCCTCAATTTCCCCTCTCACCAAAAGAGATCCCATCTTTTGACACTGGTTGGTGAAAAGAAGTTGCTTTTTCTGCAGGGTTCTGCTTTCCAGTGGGGTGTGTTTTTCTACCAGATATTTTTAGCAATACGGAGCAGCACGTTTGCCCCCCTGGGGAGAGACTTCATCTTTAATTCCACCTCAGCGTTTCCTTCTCGTTTGACTTCTCACAGTCTATCACATCTCGCTTCCTGCTTACCTGCACGACTCGTGATTGCAGTGGGAGGTCTCATGCTGTGATCGGAGCTGGGAGCCTCAGGCCCTGCTAAAGCTCACCTTGAAATCCCAACAAATGCAACGATGCAAAATCTTTTCCACTGAACACTGCAGGGGCACCTTCTGTGCCTTTCGGACCGGCATTGGTTCTCTGTACAGAAGTGGCACCACATCCACAATGTGTCTGAGCAACAGCTGCTTTGTACCCACCTCCAAACTGTGCTTCTGGGACAGCCAAGACTGAATGCAAGAGAAGGCAGTGAGACTGCTGCAAAACAGGAACTGGAACATTGTGCTAGCATTGGAGAGAGCAGGAACCAGCTGGGGAAGGAGCAGGTGAGCAGGCTCACCTCTTCTAAGCACCTCCAAATCAAAGCTTTCTCATAATACATGAACAAAAGTCCCTGCTCTGGGTAGTTACTTTGTGCTTTTTTCACTCACCAGCACTGAGAGTGTCTATTACTTAACCTCCAACCTCCACATTACTCCAAAGCCGTTGTTGCTGCCTGTTGGGACACTGCTCTCTAGGGACAGCTGAGCTCAGGGGTGACCCATTGGCACCCACCACCTCCTCCCACATCACATCCCTTTCATTTCCCAACCTCTGGCTTTCCATCAAGTGTCAGGCAGACGGAATTTCATATTCCCCATTTCCAAAGCCTTGAAGTTATTTAAAAGGAGGACAACAGGGCAGAGCTGGCTGTAATTAAGCATCACCACACACCCTCCTCCCTGCCCCTGGGAGCAGAACAGCTGAGGAGCTCCTAACCCATGTTGGAGCTGCTCCCTGGCACCGATGGGGCTGCCATTATGGGGGTCTGCCATCACCTTCGGGTCTGGCATTGCTGCAGCCACACTGATTGCCAGACACCGACCACCTGCCCAGCCTGCAGAGCAGCCTGGAATGCAGTGATGCATCCCCGTAACACAAAGTCACCACCATGCGCTGTCGGTGATCGTGGCAGAGCTGTTACAACTAGAGGTTGATAACACTCATGGTGTGTATTTAACTCAGCTGACCCTCTCCACTTTATCTAAACAGCCCTTAAGTACATCCATCTTCTGGTGCAGACAAGCCTGAAGGGTTCCGAGCCAATTTCCCACTCAAAACAAGGGCTTGGTGTTTTTAGTGTATTAAATGAGAAGAGAAATTTTGACCCAAGTGCAGATTTGCATTGCAGAGAAGCAGATGTATACACCAGGGAAACGTAAGCACCGGCAGCCACCGGGCTCTGTGCTCAGCTCAGAGTGCAATAGCAAATCTCTGATGCAATGATTGAAAAGTGGATCAAATCTGGCTACAAATAGGCAAGCTGTATCCTTTCAGACACTCACACCACAGTGATGGCATAGCTCAGAAATGGGCTCGAATCCTCCCTTCCTACCCCAAAACAAACTACTTGCTCAGAGAACAGAACAGCACTGGACCAGCAAAAAAGCTGCAACTCAAGAAATGCACCAGCAAGTGGCTTCCTTGGGAGATGTCAGGGGGTGAAAGAGGGGGAGTAGAAAACACTAACATCTAAAAGCTTCAAAACAGAGCGAATTACACAGCATGGTCCTTTAAATGCAAAAGCAAAGGAGCATGCCCTCCTTCTGGGTGCCTGTGTAGCACGCAGCACAGCTGACCCTGAGCTGCCAGCCACTGTCAGGCTGAGCTGTGGCAAAGCAGCGTTGCTGCAAGCAATGGAAATTATGGAGGGTGAGCACACACAGAGCACAAACAGTGAGAGGACACCTTGTTGAACACCCAGCTGCACGTCTAACCTGTACATTCACCCATGAATGGAGGAAAACCATGCACAGTCACCTGCCCCTGCTGGCACACTGACCCAGAGTCATCCTCCTCCAAACACACGTCTTCCCAGTTACACCAGTCTGCTGCAACCAACCACAATCAGCAGCACCTGCAGCAGCCCGGGCAGGCAGGCAGAGCCAAAGCCACCACAGGGCAGCACCCAGCCCTGCTGCACTGCTCCGCCAGCTTACAGCTCACCTCGGGGCACAGAGCCCCAGGGACTCTGCTCCCAGCCTCCTGCAGCACCTTGGTACCATAGCTCAGAGCTGCCCCAATCTATGCTCACACACTCTACACACCCTACAGTCCATGTGTCCCACCACAGTGCCTCATCCCATCCCCTTCATGCACTCCTTTCAACCCACACAGGCCCAAACCTCAGGGCAGCAGTTCTTGGTTCCCCCTTCATTTACAGTACAGACACATCCACGTCCCACTGGGCTCCATCCCACACCACGGGAGCTCAGACAGCCCCTGTCCCATAGCCCTCCCACCCACACATTCCACCCCATGCACAGATTCCAACCCACAGCTTCCCCGTTCCACAATCCCTTTGTCACCCCCAGCACATCAACCAGTCCCAAAAGCCCAGCTCACGCTTACAAACCCACTAACCCCCATACAACTTGTGTCCTCAACCCTCTACTCCTATCAATCCCACAATCCCTACCTGCCCCACAGTCCTACAACACCCCTAACCCCACACCTCACCTCAAGCAGCACAGTCCTCGGTCTCCCAGCCCCATATGCACCTCAACTCTAAGATCTCTCCAGCCCACACACCTCCATTCCTTCTCCACAGCCCTACAGCACCCCAACCCTACGCACCCCACAACTCTAAGCTCCTATAAACCTCAATGCTCACCTGGAGAGCCTAGACACACTTAACACCCCACTACCTTCCCCACACCCCACCCTACCGCCCCACTCCCAACCCCTCAGCTTCCACCCACAGCCCCAAACCCCCACCTCCTACCCCACAGCCCTGCAGCCCCTCAGCCCCCCACAGCCCTCACCCCACAGCATAACAGCCCTCCCACAGCCTCAAGCCCCGCGCTCACCTCTGAACACAGCTCAGCTGCCCCACGGGCCCCACAGAGCTCCCCAGGCCTGCAGCCCCACAGCCCTACAATAGCTTCATCCCTCAGAGCCCCCCCGGCTCACCTCAGCAGACTGGACAGCGGGTGCCCCACACCACCACCTCCACCTCCTCCTCCTCCACCGCCGCTTCCACCGCCTCCACCACCCCCGGAACCTCCACCACCACCTCCTCCGCTTCCCCCGGAACCGAAACCGGAGCTGAGGCGTTTTCCCGACAGCAGTTTCTCTACGGCGGGCAGGTTCCCGGTACGGGCGGCCTCCAGCAGCTCCTGCTCCTTCCCCATGGCCCGGCCCGGCCGCCGCCACCGCCTCCCGCCAGGCCACGCCCCGGAAGGATGCTCTGGGGGGCGGGGCCTGTGGGCTGTGGGCGTGGCCTGAGGGATCCGTTTGTCCTGTTGTGGGTGGGCGGGGCCTAATGTACATGGGCGGGGCCTAATGTAGCGGGGCGTGGGCTGTACTGAGTGGGCGTGGCCTTCGCTAAATTGGGCGTGGTCTGCCCTACATGGGCGTGGCCTAGTGTCCCGCAGGCCCCGCCCCCAGCCCGGGCGCTCAGGACGACTCGTATTTCCATCCCCTCCCTTTTCACGAAGAAATGAAACACACACAGAACGCATCCCTGTCAAACGATGCATTAAACCCGTGACCTTGGCTACAGACGAGGTAGATTTCCACCTTAAAGAGGTTAAAAACATTTCCGTGTGTAGTCGCGTCGAGCAGCCGTCTCCGCTGGAAGAGCTGCCACAGCCTTCGGCCCGGAAGCAGAAGCCTGAAATTGCTTGCAGCTCCCGAGGGAGCTGTGGGGGGGGGGAAAGGTCCCGTTCCGTCGCTGAGCTCAACTTCCGAAGGCCCCACGGCGCTCAAAGCCACGGAAGCCCCGTTGCCATAACGACAGCGCCCCCCCCCGCCGGCCGCCGTAGCGTGACGTCATCACTGCGCGACGGCGCGACGCGGGGCGATGGCGGAACCCGCAGAGCCGGGCCGGGAGGAGAGGGGAAGCGGCGCCGAGCGGGAGCCGTCACCCACCGCCTCATCCCCTACCGGGGGCGGCGCTGAGGCCGCGGAGGAACCGGCGGCCGCGGAGGGGGCGGCAGAGGGAGAGGCGGCGGAGGCTGGAGGCGGCGGGGAGCTGAAGGTGGAGGCTGCGGACGGGGAGGTGAGGGCGCGGCGCCGGGCTCGGCCGTGGGGGGCGGGGAGCGGGAAGCGAACGGGGCCGCCGCCACAGCGCCGCGCTCTCGTGCAGGTGAGGAGCGCGGAGGGGGAGGCGCTGGACGGGGAGGACCTGAGCCTGCAGCCGTCGGCGGCCAAGAAGGTGAAGCTGGAGCTGAAGGAGAGGAAGGAGAAGAAGCACAAAGTGGACGAAGATGAGATCCAGAAGATGCAGTGAGTGCGCCCGGGGCGGGGGGTTCTGTCAAGGGCTGGAGGTGTTCAGTCCAAGTGCAAGGCCCCCCCCGAGGGGAATGGCTGAGTTGGGGCACCACAGCCATCGGGTTCGGGTGGTGCTGTGCAGAGACAGGAGTTTGGTGTGGGACCCCTGTGATCCCCTTCCAACCTGGGATGCTCTGTGTCTGCAGCTCCTTCCCAGATTCCTCTGAGCTGCCTCACCATCTGCATTGCAAGTCTTAGCACAACTGGAGCACTGCTGTTTTCTCTCCAGCTCTTTTTTGTGCTGCAGGAGGCTGAGGATGGTTGTAATGCTCTGCAGGACTGTTTTGGTGGCCTGAGGAGCTTCAGAATTATGTCTGGTTTTTTAATCTCTGTAAGTGACTCATTCTCTGCCCTCCAGAATACTGGTCTCCTCCTTTTCTGAAGAACAGCTGAATCGCTACGAGATGTATCGCCGCTCTGCCTTCCCCAAAGCTGCTATCAAACGGGTACGACTTCAGTCATGCTTCAGCACAAAGCAAACGGGCTGAGCCTGGCCATACTCCCAGCCCAGCCTCACGCACATACATAAACTTATTACTATGGGGGGGCTCAGCAGTTCAGGACTGTGGGCACTCACGCCCTCCCCTCCAGCCACATCTCAGCCTTTGTGGCCGTCCCTAGATCTGCTTATCTGATTATGTCGTACTCAGTGCGCCCGTGGGGCTTATGCAGTTTAAATAGAAGCTTATCTTAAATGAAAGTAGTTTGGGGGACAGTAATGCAACAGGTGCTAGTACAGATCTGTAGCTGAATAAAAGTAATCTAAAATTGTTACAGCCAGCATGTGCCCAAAGCTATAGGACCTTATTCCAAAGATCAGTTACTGCTGTTTCTGCTCATTTTGTTTACTGATGCTTTATATTTGGCAGGCTCCAATTACTAAATTTGAAATATTTCACTGTTGCTGCATGTACCTCATTTGACTGACTGCCTCTTCTTGGCTTGTGCAGCTGATCCAGTCGATCACAGGCACGTCTGTCTCTCAGAACGTGGTTATTGCCATGTCTGGCATTTCCAAGGTCTTCGTTGGGGAAGTGGTGGAGGAAGGTGAGCAAATCACATTATTGTTGAGTAAAAGGTTAAGAACACAGAGAGAGTGTGTTGTTTAAAGCAGAACAGAAGGACATGAAATAAAGCTGGACTTTTGTGGCTTCTTGTCCAGGTCTGCAGCTTGACACACTGCCCTGCAGAGCCCTCCTGCTTTCAGCAGCAGCAGCAGAATGCTGCTGTTAAGGTTCAGGGGGAAGTGTGCGTTGTCCATGTTCCACTCTAATGCTGTTAATATAACTGCCCATAAACCAGTAGAGATCAGTGAGTGCCTTTCTCCTTTTTTATCTTTTCTGCAGAAGATAACTTAGTTCTTGCTCCTATGTGAGTAAGCTGCAGTGCCAAAGCAAAAATCTCATTAATTGTACTGTGGACAAATTCAGCTTGGAAGGGAAATGAGTTATTTAAGCCTCTTAACCTGCAAGATTCTTTGTTAATGCAGTGAGCTGAGATCTCCTCGGGATAGCCTGTGCAAGGCTGACCCAGCTGTGTCCGGGCTCATGGAGAGGAAGAAAAGATTCTTGTTTTTTGTGCCAACAACTTAGTACAGGCTTGTCACACAAAGCACACGGCCTGGATGTGCAGGGATTGCCGTCAGTGAGAATGATGCAGCTTTTGGCACTTCTTCTGCCTTGACTGTATCTGCAGCTCTGTGTTGCCAGAGGCAGTCTGGATAAGCAGCTTCGCTGCTGTACTTAATTGCTTCATGTCCTTGGCAGGAGACCTGAATGATACTTAACAGAAATGAAAAACAGGAACTGCCCATCAAGTCAGCTGTAGGCTGTTCTCTCCTATCACTGCTGCACACAAGCCCTAAAACATACTTCACAAGCTAGGGGTCGTTTTAAAGTAGCAAGCTTAAGATGATGAGGCCTTGTCAAGCTCTTGCATGACTTAGTCTATTCCATAGCAGCTGGAATGTTGTTAAAAAGCAGCTGATTCTGAGCTGGTATTGATGCCCCAAGGACTGTTTTTTCTACAGAGAAACACACACAGCTGTTTCATTCTTGTGTATAGATAAAACATGAGCTTTAACCTTGAACAGTGTTACCTGCTGCCCTTATTATCGAAGTTGGACCAGTAGGAGGCTTTTCAAATGTCGGCTGTTGGGAGAACAACAGAGCTGAGCTGTCTTTGCTCATGTCAACTCTTGTTTTTTTGCTTAGCGCTGGATGTGTGTGAGAAGTGGGGGGAGCTGCCACCTCTGCAGCCCAAACACATGCGGGAGGCTGTCAGGAGGCTCAAGTCACGAGGACAGATCCCAAATTCCAAATATAAAAAGATCATCTTCCACTGAAGTGTCCTGGGATCAGCAAAGAGAAGACAAGTTCAAACAAGCTTCGGTTGTGCACCGTACAGCAGTTGCAGCAGATATGAGACAGAAGCACTCCCCCTCTCCTGCTTGCAGTCCTCTCCAAGGAGCCTGTACTCAAGCTCAATTCAACGTGGATTTCAGTAACTTCAAGCATGGAGGTTTATGTGGATTGCTTTCAGTTTACAAAACTACCATGAATGTTCTCAGCATGGCTCATGGGATAGAAGGGCAGGGAGAAATGCTGAAGTTGCAGTTCTCCCATTAAACTCATCCCCATAGGAGATGCTCCCTGTCAGCAGCCCATGAACAGTACGTCGTGTGCAGACATTCATGTAGGCAACCATGGGGATGTTTCCTGCAGTAATTCCTGAAGGCCAGCTTGTCAGCTTAGTGCTGAGCAGGGTCGAGGAGGAGGCAGGTTCCTGGCCTGGTGCCTCAGGGTCCTCTGATCCAGCAGCTTGGGAAAGGAACATGCAACATCTTCAGTGTATTTACCACCAGCATCGTACCTTCTGCTGGCACAGGTGTAGTGGTGTCTCTGTACAGAAGTGTCTTTTTTTTTTTCTACATTAAACTTGTTACTATATTCTTAGTCTCGCTGGGACAGCAAATACTAATTGTGTAATGGTGTTTGTGTGATTCAAAGCAGGGAGAGCGCACTGCGATCTGTCTCAACCAACCCCAACATGTTCAAGAAGCTTCACGCCTCCGGCATGTATTGCTCCATTACCACGAGCAAGGGAACACATGCTGAAAGCTGATGCTTCTTAAGTCATCATTTGGCTGTTCCTCCCAAAGGCAGCTGTATGGAGCTGCCTAGAATCCATACAATGGGGAAAGTGAGAAAGAAAAGAAGGGGGGGAAAAAAGTGCATGAGCCTGTGTGGAGGTTAACAAGTTTAATTTCTTTTCATGGTTCACAGAACCAATAAATGCATGAGTGGAAATATACTGCAACAAAGTTCCAATACTGCCTAAAATTCAAGTTCAGACTTGTACATCGCCCACCTGTACATACAGTAATCCCCTTTGAGCACACTTCTAACTAAATGTAAAAGATGCTGAGGCCACGTGCTTTTCCTAGGGTAACTGCCATGTAGTTACACAAAGGATTAAGTTGGCTCTCATAACGTAGAGCCCTTAAAGAAAAGGCTCTAAAAAGTAAACTTTGCTAATCATTATCAGTGGAGTTTTTGTCCTCCCATGCCTACGCCTCGTAGAAAGGAAGGGGATGGTGTTCTACAGTACTTCTCTCACTTAAAGCAGAAGACAGTGGAAGTGATTTAATTGTCACGCAGAACTGGGGCACTCGAGTTGCTGAAGCAAGAGAATTGCTGCCCACAGCTTGGGCCCAGCTCTGGTCTGTCTGCCCACGTGGAAAGAGAGGTAAGGAGTTCTGTGACACTGCAAATAGGCACCACGTTGGGGAAAGTACCTTCTGCCCCATCCATTCCCTATGCTGGCTGGAGATGAAGCTCTACTCAAACAAACAGTCATGAAGCGTGAAAGAAAGGAACCTCATTTTCAAGCAGTTAGTGAATTAAAAGGAAGAATAGCATTGCATTCCACCTAAGGCAAGTGTTCTTGCATTTCTTGCTTCACACAGAAAGAGGAAAGCACAGAAGCATACAGGTTGACCAAAAGTTCAACTTCTGCTTATGTGGGCTTTGTGCAGTTCATAATGGTACTTACAGTGAGCTTTTGCATATAGGTTTGTTTCACAGCAAGTCTGGAGATACACAGAGACTTTGTTACCTCCTTCCTTTACAACTCTGAGAACTGCTCACGAAAAGAGTTTTATTTCAGTATGGAAGATATCTTGCACTTCTGACCCCTGCTTTTACTTCTGGATTCTATGCACGAGGCAGTATTGGTGAAGGAAATGCCCGCTGATGCTTAGAAAGTTAAAGTGCATTTTCCTCTAGAGAACAGGCCTGACAGGCTGCTCCAGAACGTTGCTCCATCACATGCAGCAACACAAACCCGAGCTGTGCACTGAGCTGGGGATGGGTCACAGAACGCGCTCCAGAGAAAACAGCAAAGTTGTCTAACAGGAACCAGGAGGAGAGGACCTCTCCTGAGGAGGAGGGAAAGCAAACTTGTGAAAGGCACAGCACCAAACATCAGCTCCAGCCCTGCAGAGTGGGCGGCGGGCGCAGAGCCCTCTGCCAAAGGCAAACTCTCCTCCTTTCCATTCATTTGTGCCCATCTGCTTCTAGTTTCCAGAAGGCAGGTCAGGCTCTCACTGCCGCTGTCACAGCTGATTGGAAGCATGGTCAGTCACAGCTCGGCAGGCAAAGACACCACAAACACTGCATTTCAGCAGCACGGTCTGCCCGAGGCTGTTCAGACCCTGCATCTGAGCACTGCTCCCAATGAACATCAGTCAGGGCTACCTTCAGCACAATGGAGTCAGACACCAAATCACACTGATGATCTTAACAGTGACAGCAGACAATCAGCCTCTGTCTCTTACATACCCTCTTTTACAGAGGGTGAGCTAACAAACACAGCAAGGGATGCTCCCAGCTCTCCACAAACCACAGCCAGCAGCGCCTCTGTGCCCAACCCCGTGCTGCAAATATGTCCCTATTGCCCCCAGAGCTACAGGAGAGCTCAACTGATACCAGGAGTGTCTGTTAAAGTGTCTGTAAACTGCTCAGCAGCTCCAGAGCTGGGCAAAGGGACAAGTACATCAGAGCAAACTCAGCTCCTACATCACTGCTTTCTTTTGTGTAGCTCCCAGGCCTCAGCTACTCATGGCTTGTAAATCAGAGGGTGTTCCTTGCATAGCAAGCAGGATTAAAATCTTCTATTACTTTAGTTAATCTAATTACAACAAAGTAATGGTTACACACACACACACACAAAAAGAAAAATCCAATAGAAGAAAGTTTTGGGTACTGCGTGCCTTTACACAATCAGAAAATGCACCTGAAATCTGCTGAACTCCCATGAATTCTGCACACAGTACAGATGCTACATTTGATGGGGAGGGATGGGCACTCACCCTGAACACAGATGGGGGTGAATGTTCCACCATGCTGTGCCAGAACAACACAAATTCTCCTCTGTAACAGCTCTTCCCTTCACAACCAACTTCTGCCCCTCACAGCTGCTCCTCATTCAGCACGTAGTCTGTGCACTACCTGGACCAGCACAGCAAAGAAACCACACACCCAGTTCCCTATAGCAGTGGATTTGATCTTTGCACTTCATTAATTACATTTCCTTTCTTAGCTCTTAAAACAAGTGCTTATTTCCTCTTTTACCAGGTTCCCATTTCTTTTTCCATCCACACTTTCAGAGGCAGTTTCTTTACTAATTAGACCAGTCCCCCATTCAACCACGCAAAAGTAAGAACACAAAGAATACAAACCCTGCTTATTTTCACCTCCATCCCCCAGTGAGCACTTAGCACTGTCAGCCTGCACCTAGGGGGCCCTGCTCAGCACCCTTCTCCTGACCCACACACCAGAATCCCTGCTAAAAGACATGTAACACTGAGCATGAGCTCAGTGCTATTAAAAATACATGACCCTGAAGGAGTGCAGACAGCTATTTCTTGGTGTTCCCTCTCTCCACCAGTGAAAGTTGGGAAACACAATGGTTTAAGGACACCACGTGTCCCAAAGGAAACACAAAGGCTTCATTCCATGGCTCAGCCAACTTCCATCACCTCTATTCTTTGACTGCAAAATTAAAGACAGATTAAACAGCACTCGGTAATGAAATGACAAATTCCTCTTTGCTTCTGCATCAATAAAGCCAAATGTTGCAGGATTGAGAGTGAATCAGACTAAGCCTAATACACCACCACCTCTTTTTCCTAGTGGTGGAAAAAGAAACCTGAAAGAATTCTTCTTATCCTGGCTCTGTCCTTGAGGGGTTGATGAGCTGTAGCTCCCTTCCCCCACATGGGGAAATCCCTTCTGCATCTCCCACACCCCCTGACCTCAGTTTCTCTCTGTGTGACAATACACATGCTTTCACATCACAGCTCCGAGCCACATTTTTTGCCCTGCCTATTCCCTGCCACTCCTTGATGCGGTGAATTTAACTGCACTCCTTTTGCTGTGCTCTTTGGCACGTGTCACTGGGCAAGAACACAAAGAGGAAGGCTGAAAAAAGCAGAAATCCTAACGCCAACCATCTCCAGGCAGAAGGGCTGAAAGCAGACTGTCTCTACCACCGTGTGGATGAAGAGCCACGGTGTCCCCACACCAACTTCAGAGCTTTTGTTTGCAGACTGAGCACTGCCCTGGGTCAGTGGCAGGTGGTAGCACCATATTGCCAGGACAGAGGAAAGTGGCAGCACACGGGTAACTCCTCATTGCTTCCGTGCTGCTCAGCCAAGCTCTGCCCTTTCTCCCTGTTTGAAGAGTATTTTGCAATCACAGTTGTGTTTCCACTCTTTGTGACAATCAGTTCTCCAGGAGGTTGACCTGTTTATAGCAGCAATGTAATCAAACTCACTGCCTTAGTGCTGGTGGTGGTCTCCACTCCTCCTGAGCAGCTGCAGCCTACTGTCAGAGCTCAAAGAGGGGATTGTATTTCCTAATTTCCTGCAGAAGGCGAGCCTTGTCCATGTTGGCTTCTGCAAGGGCTATTTTCATGTTCTGAAGCTCTCTTTGCAACTCTGGCACTTCCTTTAACTACAAGAGACAGAGAAGAAAAAGAAAAACAAAGCAGGAGTTTAGAAAGGTAAGCAGCAGAGCAGATCTAACTGCACTGATGTACACACAAAGCTCACTGACAGCCACCCAGTTGATTTGCAAAGTACTTCTAACTGGTGCCTGAGGACTTCCATACCTGTCACCAGAGCCAGCTCAGGCTGCCAGAGATGCATTTCTAAAGTCTACTTTCTCTTAAGACTTCCTTTCACACTTCTAGCCACAGGAGTAAGTCCTGCAGCAAGCTAGCTGATCCCTTAATTCTCTGAATGCCTGTGAAAGGAGGTACAGACTGCTTTTGTGTGCACTCCCTATCTGCAACACACCACACCTACCAGTAACTGCAAACAGATGCAGACAAAAGACTTCGTTTTCCAGCCTACTGCCAGCTATCTGGTTGTCTAGACAGCAGCAGGCAGCAGTGACTCACCTGCAGTCCATGTATCCCTCCTGCTGGTGCTGCCAAATCTGGGGCCTTCTGGTCCTCAAGAACTGACACAGGTTTTTCCAGTTTCGGTGAGCCCTCCCCTTGTGGAGCTGGAAAGAAAAAAAAAAAAGCATGGAGATATTTATTTATTATTTCTTTGACAGGATTCTTAGGACTAAAAGAAAAACTTGGATTTTTGTCTTAAAAACAGGGAAAAAAGATATATATCTTATCCCCATTTTAAAATGGAGAAGATAAGGGAAGATGCAGAAGTGTGTCGTGGCTGTATGAGCTCAAGGAAACACCAGGCATGAATTCAGGCTGCCCGTTCACTGTTTTAGGCATTAATCTGTTCTGCCCGAAGTGTCAGTTCTTCTGTCCAAACAATACAACAAAAGCAGTGAGAAGCAGAGAGGTAGGAATGCCTGCAGCCAGCTACTAGCCCTGCAGAGCAGCCAAAGGCTGAAGATGCTGGCACTGAAGATAGAAGATTATTTGCCCATTCTGGCAGAAGTGACTGCAAGAATCACAGTTAGGGACAGCACACACAACACAGTGCATCCTTCCCAGCAGCAACCATCACTTTTCAGCTCCAGCCTCTACAATCAGGCCCAGCAGAGCACAGCCTCCAACAAGGCCTAGAGAATAAAACACATTTCCTGACATTTCTGACCTGTTAGGTAGAAAACTCCATCATCTCTGCGCTTCACGAGGACGTGATCTATTGCCAAGGTGATAGGAACAGGGCCAGGGGAGGTGGGGTATATCTGGGGGCTGTCATCCTGAAAAATCAAAACAAAACAAAAAAGGCAGAAAAAAAGACATTAACTGCTGTGACAGCACTGGCAAAGGGTTCCCCTTGCCCCCAGCCTTCACAGGGGTAACATTACCAACTGGCAGCACTGCCAGAGCTCACCAAGGTCACCCACCATATGGAAAAGCCTGGTTTTATTTACACAGAGACGTAATTTGTGCAAAAAGGACTCGCAGGGATCACAGCACAGTTCTGCCATATCCGTAACAAAGGCTGGGGAGAGGCCATCTCCCCTGAGATTACTCTCACAGTTGTCCTGCAAATTCAAAAACCTATTAAAATGAAGCCAATACCTCTAAGTCTGGAGATTCTCATGTTGCTGTGGAGCTCGCCAGTGGAGCAAGCTTACTGCTTTCAGAAAAACAGCTTTGTCCCCACTTTACATCAACCAGCTCTTACATAATGTGTTTTTTTTCACCCATAATTCTTTACATGCTTACCAAAAAGCTCATATAATTCTCATTTCACACAAGCACTTGGGGAAGAGGTATTTAATTCTCATCATCAACAAAGCTGGGGAGAGAATCTGAATGTCAGGCTCCTGTTTCTCCACAATCCGAGCTTATGTTACCATTTGCCCATTAGAAACAAAATAAAACACCATCAGGGAAACAGGACCTTTGCAGAAAGCCACAGCAATCCCACATCATCCTTTCCGAAGCAGAACATTGCAGATGAGCCCTACTCAGGATCCCACCTCGTTCTCCACGCACCCACCTTCAACGTGATTTTGGCATCCACGACTTCAATCTCCATGGGGATCACCTCTGGGATAACTTCATCCTCGAGGAAGGGGCCGAGGTTGGTAAGGAAGGACATGAAGAACTCTGCTGTGTAACTGCGGACCAGCATTTGAAGGAAGCCATTCTGAACAGCGAGTGGGGAATGCACAGCAGCGTGAGGTCCTGCTTCAAGACGCAAGCACACTTCTGGCTGGGCCTGAGCAGCTTCAGGGGCTGAAGGCTTCTCCACGTCTGCATCTCCTGAAGCAGAAAGAATCACGGAAGCATAGAATCATTAAGGTTGGAAAAGAGAGCCGAGGCTACAGTCCAACCCTCAGCCCGTCACCAAAATGCAGCCCACTAAAGCACGACCCTGAAAGACCCCACTGCAGGAGATGGCATCAGTAGGAAGGGATATGGACAAAATAGGTCTCACAAGAAACCACAGAATCCTAGAATGGCCTGGGTTGAAAAGAACCACAATGCTCATCCAGTTTCAACCCCCTGCTGTGTGCAGGGTCACCAACCAGCAGACCAGGCTGCCCAGAGCCACATCCAGCCTGGCCTTGAATGCCTGCAGGGATGGGGCATCCACAGCCTCCTTGGGCAACCCATAATAAATAAGACCAGGTTTCAAAACACTGGGAGTTCACATCACAGAAGCTACCAGCAGAGCCAGGCTCCTTAACCCCTCAGGCCCACCCACCTCTCTCACCATCTCAGCACATTACAAAACCAGCCTTCATTTAGCATTTGCCAGAGTCAAACAGAAACTCTCAGCTTCCCAGAGCTGCTCATCACCACCCGACCTTCTATGCGTTGTGCCCCCTCGTGGTTATAGGCAGCATGAATAAACACGTCCAACTTAGCAAGTTTGCACTTAAAAGTTTTGGGTTGCAGCTGCTTCCGTGCTTTTCATTTGTTTGTTTCTTTAAAATCTGAATACATCTGTAGGGAAGTGCCCCAGCCCAGAAGGGTTATTCTCAGGGCAGGGATAATTTGGGGTTTCCCCAGGGAGCTTTATCCCTCTTTTCGCTGATTTTATGCACTCCAGAAGAAATTTAAACATTCTAAGGATGAAAGTTTCACTGTGCTGGACACCATACTTGACTGTACGGGTCCTTCAGCTTTGTGAACACCGAAGTTAGAATGGAAGATTCCTTGAGAGCAGCTGGCACACAAGCCAATTGTAAAAGCCAGAACCTTACCCACGTAGCCACGCAGGTATTGCCACATCCCAACATTGTTCAGCTGCTCCGGAACCACGTTCATGACTTGTAAAGCAACAGACAAATCATCACCTCGTGCCTCTATTGCACAGTTCACCTCGTTCATCTTCAGCAGAAGGACAGACACCTGAAACAGAGAAGGACAAGCTCAGCCAGTGGAACACAGCCACGTGGTTCACGTCAAGGTTCAGTTAGAGACAGAATCACAAAGGAACAAAGCTCTGACCAGCTGCAGGCTGGGCTCCTCGCTCTGTGAAGCCGAGCTGTTTATCTCAGGAGATGCTCCGCTCTCATCCTCTGCCACCAGGTTTGCTCTGCTGCCTGCATTGCTGTGCACCTGGAGAAGATGCCCTGAAGGGAGAGGGTCCAGGCTGGGCTCTGAAATAGAAGTGGCAACAACAACAGCTCGGTTCTTGCTTGTTTTTTTTTTCTGGTTTTAAGCAGTTCTGCCTTAATCTCAGCATCTGCCTTAATCTCATGACCTGAACCATCCTCCAGAGAATGCTTTCCAGCTCCTTGGATGAATCTAGGCAATGTGCAGCTGAAGTGAAGAATGCTCACTGCAATGCACAGCATACCCTACTTCCAACCATCCTTTATGAAACCCCCCCCAGAGCTGTGGGACATCTGTCCACCTGCACACCACCTCTCACTCTGCTATGGCCAAATGACTCAGAACAGCACAGTAATGGTGCTGGGAAAACCCTCCCCACTCATTTGTACTCTTCATCTCAAAAAAAAAGCATTAAGAGCCACTGTGGGTGAAAATGCTCATCATCTTCAAAAAGAATGAGTGGCACAAGGAATCCTGTAAGAACACAGCAGGAGCCAGAACACCGTTAACTGGTGTGAAATAAGAGTGGGGATGAGGACACAGCTGGACCCTGGTTACCAGAGTCTGTGAGCATTACAAAGCCATCGCTGCCATCGCTGTCCACAGACAGCCCATCCTCAGGACCACTGCCATCCACAGACGTGGTATCAAAGGAATGTTGGGATGCTGTCCTCTTCATGGAGAAGAAACGCATCCGGCTGCTGCCACCCCCTGGAGTCACTGCCCCCTCTTCTGCTTTGGGCACAGAATCCCTACAGAAAACAAAAAAACAAAGAAAAGGACAAAGGCAAACAGCTTAGCATCAGGATTACACAGTACTGCACTAAACTCTGCATGCTTGCAGTGCAGGCTTTAGTGTATTTATATTATCCCCAGGAGATGAAGGCACACAGAGAGAGGGAGCAGTGCGCCTACATCTTCCCTCCTTCCCAGCAGCCTTGCAGCAGGATAGCTCACTCACTTGGCTGGGGGCAGAGAGAGCATTTTCTGCACAGTAGAGGTCATCTTCTCGCGGCTCAAGCTCAGAGCATCTTTTGTTATAGACATAGCTTCTTTGGTGAGGTCCATCGTAACATGCAGAGCTTCCTTGGTGGCATCCTTTGTGATATGCAGCGCACTAGACAGCTCCACCTCTAGGTTCTTCAAAGGGATGAGCTCTGCCTGGCCATTGAGAGTGGGATTTCCTCCTGCTGGAGGGCCGGCACTGGTTGAGGTTGGGCTAATGGGGAGGGCAGGAGGGCTCTGAGGATGGCTGCTAGGCTCTTCTGTTCCTTCTGCAACCAGGGCTTCCACAGCTTCACGTGCTTCCTCTATCAGACCTCTCTCCTCCATGCTCTTACTTGGAGCTGCGCTCAGAGCTCCATCACTTGCAGATTTTGGAAGCTTCTCCAGTGGCACACTGGTTACACTGGTGCCTGTATTTTCAGCCTCGTTGTCCTCTGGGACCTCTGTGGTACTGCACATTCCCTTTTCTGAACCGGTCTCAGATTTCTGCTCCTTCTCCTCAGCTGCCAGCTCCTTCTCTTCAGCTGCCAATCCCTCCTTGCTGTCTGAAGGTGAGAGCTCCGACTCTATCAGGCTTGTTGTATCTGAGTCGAGGGATTTGGGTTCCAAGCAGGAGCCTGGTGTGGGGTTCATGAGCAGGGCCACTTCAGCACTGTGGAACATAACTCCTACCGAAGCAGACATGGGATCTAAAGGACACCCAGTCACCTCCTGGGTATCTTGGGTCAGCTGCTCCTGTAGTGTTTGCAGAACTTCTTTCATCCTGAGCAGCACCAAGTATTGGTAGTGGTTGAGACGAACTTTGACGTGAACAGAGGAGGACAAAAGCACGTGGATATCAGCAGAGGCTTCCAGCTCTTTGTCATCTACTCCATCGTTAAGTTCACACTCAGATTCTCCCAAGGCATCCATTGTCTCTGGAACCTTGTAGATGCTCTTCAGATCCTGGTCAGTCCTCGATCTTTGACAAACTCCATGCTCTCTGGGAAGGTTCTCATTCTTGGAGTGATTGCTAAAACTGGCAGAAGGCTTGATTTTCAAATCAGAGACAGATGATGGCTGTCGTTTAGATATCTGAGCTTGCCCCCACCTCCTGGGAAGACAGGCCCAAACGGAAAGGGGAAACGGGTCAATAAAGCTGAGGGCTCTGCCCTTTGAGCTCTCAGCACCCTCGAAGTCCAGGGAGAGCTCAGTGAAATTCATAGACCACAGATCTTCAGAGGCAGAGGTTTTGCGCAGTGGCTGAGGAAAACCCGAATGCTTCTGAGGTCTATCATCCACCTCGTAGGCGTGGCGCAAGAAAAGGGTATGGAGGAGGTTAAAATTGTCCTGGGATCGTGGGAACTGGGTGTAGCTGGAGTGGAAGAATTCTGAACCAGCAAATTTACGGAAGAGGCTCTGGAGGTCCTGGCAGCTGCAGAAGGGAGCATGGCGGGTGTTGGTGGCAGTCATCTCTGACGTGTGAATGCAGAGCGCCTGCGGGCGATCCTGATGGGCAGTGACTTTCTTCTCCACGGGGATGCTGAGCTGCAAGAAAGAGAAAGATGTTTTTCACACAGAGGGTGGTGAGGCACTGGAACAGGTTGCCCAAGGAGGCTGTGGATGCCCCATCCCTGCAGGCATTCAAGGCCAGGCTGGATGTGGCTCTGGGCAGCCTGGTCTGCTGGTTGGTGACCTGCACACAGCAGGGGGTTGGAACGAGATGATCATTGTGGTCCTTTTCAACCCAGGCCATTCAATGATATGATATGATATGATATGATATGATATGATATGATATGATATGATATGATATGATAAGTAAAGCAGCAAGAGGGGAAATCAACAGAACCCCATTCTGGCCATTTACATAGAAATTCAGCTGTGGAATATATAAACAATTGAGAAGTCTTGGTCTCTACTAAAACCCCAAGAGCTGAACTAGATTCTCATTTGAGAAATCTTAATAAAATTTACAAATCAGGGAGGAGAAATGAGACACAAGGAAAATATCACCTTTGGATGGCAAACGTCATAGGATGCCAATGCAACAGACACATGCCCATTGGGAATGGAATGAGAGTCAAAACAACTTCCAAAGTCTAGAAAGCAATTCTGGTTACCTGAACCAGCAATTCCTCCTTGAAACTGCTTCCATAACTACTGACTTGTCCATCTATTTTGAAGTAGAACTCAAATGCTTGTTTTATGGCCCACAGATGAAAACAAAACCAACACAAGCAATGGACAGAAGAAAGGAGAAGGTTTTGTTTGCTCATCCTGGACTCCAGCTATTCCCTGGTACTTCCACCACAGAGAGGGAGAGGACACTGCTGTGAGAAGGAGGAAAGGAATGGTACCTTCAGCTGGAAGCCATCCAATCGGACATCAACATGCTCATCACGTTTGCCTGAGTCCTCCAGCTTGTAGATTGCTTTGAACTGCTCCAGGCTGCGATAGAGATCCAGACAGAAGAGGTTTATCCAGAGCATGCTTGCTGTATCCAGGGTCAGCGTCAGACCATTCAGCTGTACATACAGGTTTGGGCAAGGAACTAGAACAAAACAATCAAATTCAGGACCTGCACTGACAACATCAAACACAAGGCTTTAACATCCAGCTCAAGGCAGACCTCGTGGTGAAAGTGAAAAGCTGAGAGAAGCAGCAGAGCAGTGAGCAGTTCCAGTTCTCACACCAGGGCAGCTGCAGAGCTCCCTGCAGACCCAGACCCCAAGCATTAACCAAAGCAGGTCCTTCAATATGCTCTTGGGTTCATTATTTTTCAAGTACAGCATTTCCTCCACATTTTGCACCAGGTAAACCCCACACCATTTTCTCAGTAATAACTTAGAAAGGCAAACATGCAAACATCAGGGAACTGCATGGACACAGACATCCAGAGAAGCTTCAAAATGGTCAACACGCCTAAAGAATTAAAACATGGACTTCTGAAGAAACTTATGAAAGAAGGTGCTAACCTGGGTGTATTACCTGGAAAGTCTTGATTGTCTGGGAAGTAATACTCTGTGAATTCAATGTGGATTGCAGAGACCTGATCAGGCAGGTTGAGGAATTTTCTACTACACGAAAGCAGGGTGGAAGGTTTCTTACTGTGCTGGCCAGCCGTGGAAACCTGAAAACATAAATGGTATGCAGTTGTACAGAGCCTGCATGTGGCAAAAGAAAGCATCCCCGTAAGCCTGCAGCCTCCTACGCTCAGTGTGTCTCATTTACACATCAAACACACTCTGCTTTCCAGTAAGGATTCAACCTTCCCCTACCTGCTAATAATACTGTCAACTCCTCTCCTTCCAGGGAATTCATCTCTTTATATACACATTTATTCTTCCAGTATTTAAAAGGGGATTACAAACAAGAGGGGAATCAACTTTTTACAAGGGTAAACAGAGATAGGACAGGGGGAGTGGTTTTAAGCTCAAGGAGGGAAGATTTAGGTTGGATACCAGGGGGAAGTTCTTCATAGAAAGAGCAGTGAGGTGCTGGAACAGCTGCCCAGAGAGGCTGTGGATGCCCCGTCCATCCCTGGAGGTGTTCAAGGCCAGGTTGGATGGGCTCTGGGCAGCCTGGGCTGGTATGAAATGTGGAGGTTGGTGGCCCTGCATGTGGCAGGGGTTGGAACCTGATGATCCTCGAGGCCCTTTCCAACCCAACCCATCCTATGATTCTATGATTTACATCCCACGTCGCTGCTATTAAGAACCAGGACAATCAGATCTAGGTGATGTGAATAAACAGAACTGAATCCCATCGTAACTTCTTCAGTTACAGCATGCCAGGGAGTGCATGGCAGATCGTGCTCTCACAATGGGCACAGGGTGTATGGATGTAGGGCCTGATCCACCCTAGTGATCCTTCCTGTGCTGGGTCAGAAAGCGTGAGGGAGATACATCCCTCCTCTGTCAAAAATCCACATCTCCACCAACTTCTCAAATACACGAAATCTCTTATCCTGGGTTTGCCTCACGAGGTTTGAACGTGAACTCAAAGAGTGCAGAAACTCTGTGGTTCTTCATGCAATTTCCTCTGCGTGTGACAATGATCAGCACTGCACGCTTGTTCTAACGGCTGCACAAGCAGCACAATAATGACATTCAGCTCCCTGAGCTGTGGAGCGTTGACTGGACTGGATGAAGCGAGATTTGTGCCATGTATTTACACCAGAGCCAATTCAATTTCCCTCTTCACAAAAAGCTGACGCGGATGTCCCCAGGCACTGCTCAGACCCCCACCTGGTGAACATCCAAGTCGTCCACACGCAGCAGCACACAGCTGGACCGCAGGCGGTGCCAGGGGGGGTGCCGGAGTTGGGGCAGACTGCAGGGAGCTCCACGGCCCTTCTCCAAGGGGCTCTTCTGAGGACTCGACGACGTATCTGTGGGGATGGGAAAGCAGAAGGGTTTGACTCAACTCCTTTGTAGTGAACGTCGCCGTCAGCTCCAACACAGCCGTGCTTACAGAGCAGAAATAACAGCCCCAGAATCAGAAACAGATGGGCACGGCCAGGCAGGAAAAAAAAGCCAACACTCAGTGCTTGTAAAGGAAGGACACTGTGAAAGATCAGCGTGATCTGCGCCAACAGAAGTTCTTCAGCTACACTTCAGCCACCTTCTGCTGCTCAGGCTATTATATGTTCACTTAAAGAGGAAAAAAAATAAGCCAGGTCTGTCCATTCTTGCTGCAGTATTATTCCAATATAAAACCCACTGTAATATGCCACTAAATTTATGATTTTTGGTGTGCTATGCAATTCTGAACAACAGATCAAGCTGCTAAGAAAGGAACTAGAGATATCGCTGGATGGAGAACAACTGTTACCACCCCCAGCTTTATCAGGAGGTCAATCCAACATCATTACCTGCTTTCTTTTTGAAGGGAGAAAGTGGAGTCTTGGCAAAGGCAGCATCCATTTCTTCGTAATGCTTCTCAACTTTGCTCTGAAATTCACCAACCAACCTTTTTGCCCATTGTCCCCGTGTCTCCATGGCCTCACTGTACCTCACCCAATGCTTGCAGGCATCTCCTGCATTGAAGTAAACACACCAGCTTTAAAATTAGGCTCCTGCATACTCACAACCCTCTTGTTCCCCTTAAACCAATATCAATCTGTACAGCATCCCCCTTGATTGATACCACATTCTGGTGCTACCCCCAGTGTTTCAAATACGAGCATTGGGAAGAATGCCATGGTGACACTTTTTCTTGCATCCTCAGTTAACCAACAGATTTTCTCCTGAGTTACAGCCCTTTCTAATTGATGAGCTCAGAATCAGCTCCTGAGCTTAAGCAACCAAAAAGAAATTCAAAGTTCCAACTTTATGGTTTTATTCATCCTTTTCTTTGCACTCTGCCAACAACTTGTCAATCTTTCATCAAGAGGTAAATCAGATTAACCCTGACCACGAGGATTTAAGATCCAGGTCCTTTGTGTAGCTCTTTCTTCTTGCCCTTCCTGAAGCCTCACAGCACCACCATTCTTCAAGTTCTTTTCTCAAGCTGGAAGCACACAACCCCCTTACCTGCCCTATGGAAAGGATAATAGTCAAAAGCCATTCTCCTAAAGGTCAGCTGCATGGCACCTCCCAGCATCCCATGCTTCAAAGTGCCTGTGAGAAATGGAACAAAGAAAACTATCACCAGCTCTGCAATCCAAGCCCTGACTCAGGATAATTCAGAACAATGCTGCTCTGATTGCCATCATTGTCACCATGGCTGTATCTGCTTCTAAAGAGCTCTATCAGAATCTCGTCCTAGGTGAGGAAAAGGGCAATGGAATGTAACAAGGCAACAGTTTAAACCATAAGAACCAGATCCAGAATCTCAAATTCCAAATCACGAGACCCCAATGCTTTCCAGGCTCCCATTAATCACACTTCTCACGACACCAATCAGGAGAGTTTCCAGAGGAAAATCCTCCTTTGAGACAGAAAAGGACTGGCTTATTTTTATCCTCCTGATGCTCTCTGTTACCTGACTCTCGAGTGTGGCTGTCGTCACAGATGTGCAGATCCAGGCGTGAGATGAGGAGGTGGTAGGACGACTCCTTCATGTCGTGTTTATCGAAGTACTGACCAATGCTGGTTGCGTTTGGGCTGACTCCAAATGGCTGAGACCAGGACTGCTGGGTACTGGGAGCTGGTGGTGTGATCTATTAGGAAACAACAAGCTTGGCAAGAGCTCATCTTGCAAGATATTCTGAGATCAAAAGGGAAAAGTGTTCTTTATGACCCCTCCGTGTAATCTCATAGCCCTCCTTCCCCTGAGCTTCCACTACCAGTGATATTCCTCTTCTCTCTCTAGAAACACTTTTTGTCCTCTGCCCTACGTATTTATTGACATTCATCATTTATTGACATTCATCAATCAGTTTCTTAAAACAGGATGTGGGGAAAAACCAAAAACAAGTAAGGGATGTTCAAAGTTACTGCTTAGAACTGCTGCTGTAAGGCTCTCACAGACTATGCTATATGTAAACCAAAGAACAAAGGAGAACAACAGCAAAAAATCAAGAGCTCTCTGTCTTGTCCTCTTCCCTATGGCTCACTCACCTGCACAGAGTCTGGTGCCAAGCTCTTCCTCTGCTGAGCAGACTTCTCCATGGCTTCACTCAGAGACTCTGCATATTTCATCATTGCTTTCAGCTGAGAGTCTGTCAGCACCCAGAGAAGGTCGTCGAGGAGAAACATCAGCTTTGATGCCATCACATTGCAATCTTTGGTCTGAAAACAGCAAGAAGGTGTCAAGGACTAAGAACTGCTCATTTTACACCCTCCTCAGAATACACAGAAGCTGTAGCACGAAGTAGAGATGCTGCTCTGAAACTCATCTGAGAGAGAAGTTAACTCATCTGGTGGATGCCCACATTGCTCTCATCTGAGAAGGAAAGGAGTCAAAGCTACCTTCTGTTTGGAAGGGAAATTGATTGCTGGCCATTTAAGACAGAAAAACAAGAGATGACAATTTTTTGCAACTTTGCATCACATCCACTCATCATCACATTTCTGCTGACAGCTAAAAGCAAAGCTAGCAGCCTTCCAGCTCCCAATAAAGAGATGACAGATCTCCTTGGGATGAGAGAACGGATTTTAAGACTTGCTCCATACACATTATCCTCCCCTGGGAAATAAACTGCTTTGACATTTGGTTAGAACACAGCTGTTTCCAACAGAAAGCAGAGCAATACATCAGCTCGAGCTCAGTACTTGTGAAGGAAACGAAGCACGGCTGAGGGATGTGGGAGGAAATGTGCATCATCACTGCAGAGAATGCATCCTCCAAGGGACAGGTGAAGCACTCACCCTTCTCTTGAGAGAGATCCGTATCCTCCCCTGGTTCGTAATGAGTCTCAGAGGAGTAGTAACAGGATCCTGATCACCATTGTCAGTCGCGTCTGCTTCAATGCGGAGTGTCTGCCAGGTGAGTTCCTTGAATGTCAAAACCTACCCAGAAGGAGGAAAATAGGGAAATGCTGAGATTTGCATCGGCTGCCAGGATTAAACTAAACCCTTTAAGGACACAGAATGAAACAAGGGCACAGGGAACCGCCCAACACATCTTTCCTCTGCAGTCCCTATACACAAACAGGGATGTAGCCCAGGTCAGGCAACATCTGAAGGCTCTTTACCTCCCCTCTCTGTGGATCAGTGATGCGGGTGAGCCGCAGGTCGCTCTGCTGCCAGTTGGGGTTGACGCTGTAGCCCTGAAGCTGCCATAGCTCAAAAGAAGCATGGAAGGCCTTGGAGTGAATCTTGATAGTGATGGAATTGACAACAATGAACATCCCCTCCACGACCTTTTCAGCAAAGCCGTATTCACTGCAAAGAGAAGATCCTTTAAGTCATCGGGGAGAGACTGCGGTACGTATGGAACCACTAAAACCAGAACCCCCAGAGGTCAGTGTTAATTATCGAGAACAGCCCGTTCCCATACCCCAGCATGTCAGAAAGAAGCCATGGGACTCAGGGGTCTGACCTCTGGCCGGCTGCAAGCGCAATGGGAGACTGTCCATTGGGTGGCCTAGGCTCTTCACATGTCCGCATCTCCACCTCCACTTTGTCCAGGTACTGGGAAGACAAAACACAGGAGCAGTAAATACAAGACCAAGGCTCAAGGTCAGCCTTACAACCTTAGGTCTGAGACTCCAGGGCTGGTATAACCCAGCTGTGCCATCTCACATCCCTCAGTTTTGTGCTAAAGTTCTCACACTGTCAGTGCCACAATGGTTGGGTGATCTGAGTCTCCAGAAGTGGGGGAAACAAACAGCAAAAAGCAGGCAACGTTGCCCTGGACTTCACCAAGAGCTGAGCCCAGCTCCATCCTGCAGGGAAATGGGAATCCCATGGGAGGTCACCCAACCTCTATTAGAACTGCTCCCAGAATTCCCCCTCCTCCCATGCCCTAAAGGCTTGGAGGCTTCAGGTTGACATTGGAGCGTGCACCTCAGTTTCCTTTCAGAGAATTAGGAAGAGAAGGAACAAACAAGAGAATAAACATTACCAAACAGATTGGGTGCGTCTTCAGTTTTGTCCACTGGATCTGAAACAATAAAGGCAAGATTACAAGAGTCACCTTTGCACTGGAAAAGTTAGGATATTGCAGGGAACCATTTGAGCTCAAAGTTCTGCTCTGAGAAACAACCATTGTGACATTGCATCATCTCTAAATCCAGGTCAGAAAGGGAAGTGAGAAGACATTCCAGCTGCCAGCCCTACAAGCCCAGCCCAGCTTTTGCATCTCGTATGTCATCATGAGTAATAGGTGCTCAGTAGGTCAAATTCAGATTCCTCCCCTTCCTTTGTAGAAAATGCTGCCTTCGCTGAAAGTCATGTCACCCTTTTGAAGACTCCATACAAACCCAAATGTGATCCTACTTCATTTTCTTGCAGCCACACTTACTCTGCAGTTCTTGTACAAGGGAGGACAAATGTTTGGTGCTATATTAAGCAGATCTGACTCTAAAAACAGATAGAACAGATCCGATGAGTAAGACAGGCTCGTTTTCATCCGCATTTGGCAGAGGAGAACCATCATAGCAAGTCTCCTCCACATACTAAAAAACGGTGCATTCAAGTAACTAGGGTAAGTGAGATTAAACAGTCTGGCATTTCACATCAACTGAAAAAAAAATCAATTTTGTGCTCTAAAAAGCACAAGGAGGAAAATTTCTAAGAGGGGTCAGAGTGCAAAAGTGCAACTGTCCGTGCATGCACAACTCCAGCCACTATGCACATAAACAGCCAACGGTGGCTGAATGAGTGCAGGCTGCTGCTTTTCACGTGTGCCATTCACTAAATTCTTAAGAGCTGCCTTTCCAACAATGAAGACTTCAGCTCAATTTGTTTTATGGTGCCTCACAGCATCATCAGGCTTTCAGATAACAGCGCTCCATTTGTCTCTGCTTCCTATTCCCGGTGGAGCTCTGTGTTGATTCCTTAGCATGAAAAAAACAAGCCACTGGGGATGGGGGAAGACACAGAGAACTGCTCAGCTATCAAAATAACGGGAAAATGGAGGAAATGGGGAAACAGGACGGGCTGTAAAACCTTAAGGTGCGTGGGGGTAATGAGCAGGGAGTCATTCACCATTCCTTCTAAAGAACTGTACCAGGTCATCAATTAAAATTAATACATACAGGCTCGATACCAGCAAGCACGCAGTTAAGCTGTGAGGCTCTTTGCATCCTCTGGATGTTAAATAAAGGGTGAATTAAATGAAAGGTGTGGAACCCAGGGACACGATCACAGCCCCCCCCGCTCACCCTGATGGATGCCTTGTTGCAGTAGACCCGGGTGATAGCAAGCCAGGTGGGCAGCTCCAGCACATTCTGCAGCACCTCCTCATCCAGCTCCAGGTTGGTCAGCTGCCCCTGCCCCTTCAGGGTGCTCAGGTTGATTTTGTCTGGAGAGAGATTCTTGGTGAACCTACAAGAGAGGAAAGAAGAGACTCTAAAAACAAAGCCAAGCAGAGCTGAGACCCACGGAGCCTTTCAGAAAGGTGTGTGAAGTGAAAAGAATCTGCTTTCTTCTTCATTAAAACATTCTGACACCTGTAGGCCCAAGGCAAGTTGGTTTTTCCAAACAAACAAACAAAAAAAAACCACCCAGAAAATCCCCTTACATTTTGATGTTTGAAGGGACTTTATTCATTTTTTCTTTTTAAATCAAATTCAAGGAACTGAAAATTCCATCTAAAGCTCTGGAAAGGCAGAATTCAGCAGAACTGCCTTAGGACAGAAACAAACCCAAACCAAAGCCAAACCACAGGTAGGGAGAACAGCTTTGCTCCCCCTAAGAATGCCAAAGCAGCGATGGAGTGCTTCACCAGCCAGATTCTTCTAGGTAATGAGGACAGAGGAAAGGAAAAGACCGTTCATAAATTATTTTTACTGCTGTCTCTTTAAACAGCAGCCTTGCAAGCTCTCTGGTCAGCAGGTCCATTGCAACCCAACCCTCAGCCCAAACTCCCATCCTCCCCATTGGCATCCATCACCCTGCTCCCTCTGCTCCAGTTCCTCCTCCCAGGGGTTTATTCTTGCAAATATTCTGCTATCTCCCTTATGGGCCTGAGATTTAAGCACGACAGATGGAATGATTCCAGCAGGGCTGGTCAAGAGCAGCATGCTCTGTTGCCAACCTGAGAACCTCTGACATCATTAAAAGCACCACGGACCCATCGCACTGCAGCCCCAAGACTTCCTGCCAGCTGATTGATTCACTGCTGCAGCCAGAGCTTATTTCACAGAATCACAGGATGACCTGGGTTGAAAAGGACCACAACGATCATCTGATCATCTCGTTTCAACCCCCTGCTGTGTGCAGGGTTGCCAACCACCACACCAGGCTGCCCACATTCCTCTGTGCTAATACTCATTCTAATTCAGCACAGTGCTCCAGAAAGCAGAAGAAAGGCCCTATTGTCAACACAAGCAGGATAAAGCTCACAGCCCCATGCCTCCATCCTCTCCCCTCTCCCTGCACCACTGGCGTGGTCCCATTCCCTGGGAAAGGCTCATGGGAGCACAAAATGCAGGCACTGCTGAAGGGAGCAGAGCGGAGGAGGATGCAGAGCACTGCTGCTGGGATGGCAGTGGGTGCAGCCATGGGGCTGTGCTACCAACCTGCCCGAGCCGTCTGCCAGCCCAGGGCTTCCTGCAAGAAAAGTGCCCTTCCAAACCCAGCATTTCGTTAACACAGATGGTGGTGAGGTGAATCTGCCCACTGCTGCGTGCTGCCTCCATCCCCCCTTCACAGTGCCACAGGCAGACTCTGTGTGATGTGCCACCTCCCTGAGCCACAGGTGCTGCTGATGCCAGCATCCCAGGGAAGCTGACACGTTTGCTGTGAGCACGTCGCTCCCTTTGACCTCCTGCTTCAACACACGCAGGCAGGAGGCCAAGATCAACACAGCATCCCAGCCCTGCACAAAGAAGCATCACGCTGGGTGGGAAGGAGACGCTGGGAGCTGTGAGGTTGGTGCTGAGTCCTGATGTACAAACACAGGCACTGCACGACACTGCTAAGGCAATCTGCAAAGCAGCTCTGCTGAAAGCTGTTGTAATCATGCTCACTCAGGACTGGGTTTGAGAATAAAGCAATCCAATTGAGGAAAGCATGGCACTGTTCCGCTCGCAGGGCTGCGTGGGGAGCCATCTGCTGCAGCTGTCTGACATCCTCATCCCAGCCTGGGCACTTGGGTGGGTACTGCAGAAAGGAAGACACGTCTCAGCAGAGAACTGCTTTACTCAGTGCATACGTGTGCCAAAAATAACCCTGGGTGTGTTGGGGAAGGAGGGTGAAGCTGTGACATCAGACACTGCAAAAGGGAGCGGTGTGAAACACGACCCAGCCTGAAACAAATGTCTGTATTCATCTGCAGAGAAAGGCTGCAGGAATCCTATGAGCAGATGAGGAGAGCACCAGAGGCACTGTGGACGGAAGCAGCCTCAGCTGTTTGATGCATCCAATGCACGTTAGTGGGGCGCACAGAAGGAGCAGAGGTGATGCATGCCTGCAAATTTGGAAGCTTACAGATGCCAAATTGAAAAGAACTGCTTTGGTCACTGCCAGGGGAAGGACAGAGCTGTGAGAGCAGACGATTTGAGCTGCTTGCTGGCAGGCTTGCTGCATTCATACTCATCAGCAGTAACATTTTTGGCAGCACGGATTGCTGGCTTAGAGAAAAATGAATGAAAACGGTGACTATTAGGAAAACGGACCGTGTGGAACAGTTGCTTTTTTTTCCCCCTAACTCTGGAAGAAGTCATGCAGCACTAAGCCAGCGAACTCACAGGACAGCACTCCTTTTGAGCCTGCTCACATTACCATGACAAAAGTCAACGCAGAAAATCCTTTCCCACCCTTGACAGAGCTGTCCTGCAGACTCACAAGGCCATTCTGCAGCTGTGTACACAAGCACAAATGCATCCACTCCCATGCCACGAGCGACAGCCTCAGCATCTGCTGGCCAGCAGCTGACAGCCAACGGAGCATCCCAGTCACCTGCACCCATGGAAAGCCTTCAGGTGACTGATGTGCAGTTAAGATGACAGCAAATACCAGCTAGAAGCTTCTAACAGCTGTAACCTGGTGAGCCCTGCTGGGCCAAGGCTCCTTCTCATGCCAATGGTTTACAGAGATTTCCCTGCTGTCCGCTCTCCCCTTTTTGTGATAATGTGGGCATTACAGTTTGCAATCAGCAGTTGTGAACTGTGCCATCCCAGTTTCTTGGCAGAACGAAGGCTCTGCTCTTTCCTAAGCAGTAATGCCACCCAGACGAGTGAACCATCAGCAGCTCCCGGCTGAAAAGCACCGTGCTCTTTACAGGAACCCTTGGCCTTTGGGATTCCCCCACTGCACGCTGCAGGAGGGCACAGCGTTCCTCTGTTTGCTCCATCATCAGCCTGAGCACGTGGACAAGAAACGATGCCATTCCTGCATGACGGACTGCCCCATTCACCAGCTGGGAGATCCAGAGGCTGCAAACCCACTGAACTGCAAGGAGTTTGGCCAATCTTACAGCTGGCCTTAAGCCAGGCTGTACCCATAAATAAAACATCCATGTCCACACCTGTAGCTGCCTGCCACGCTGCATCCAACCATTCACACAGATAAAAAACCTCTCCTTGGAGCCACCCCCCACACAGACCCTTCCATCAGCACATCTTCTGCCTCAGGCCTCGTTTGCAATTGCCCACTAATCACCTCCTATTGCACACAACCAGCACCCACACAGCAAAACACTCATTCCTATTAATATCTTCGTTACTATGGTTATTATATGCAAGAACTAACTCGCAGGACAGCAGTGACCTCGGTTTTATTTAGTGCCACCCATCCTCCATCAGCAGGAGAGAATAACCCACAGTGGTTGCCAGCAGTGCAGATGGAAAAATACCAGTGAAAAACTCTGTGTCAGGGCAGTTCCCTTCATGCTGGCTCTCGTGAGCCACGAAGGTCATTCTTACATGGAGATAAAGTCACGAGTGGCAAAAGGAAAGGTCAGGGAGTGCTGAGAATGGGGGGGCTTTCAAGGAAGACAACAGCAGAAGCTCTGACTGCAAAACACGCCTGGGAATGAACTGAAAGATAACTCTGGAGGAAATAAAACTGGGCAAGTGATCAGAACTTCTACATAAAGGGAGGAAAACTGCTGCCTTGGAGGCACATGGGAAGAAGAAGAAAAGCCTTTTCAGGAAGCAAAACCACGTAAGTAGGTTTTGTGCAACCCCTGAGCCATCTGCCTGGTCACAGTGCTACCCAGCACCGAGAGATGCAAATCTGCAGCCAAGGAAGAGAAATGAGAAGAAAATGAGACTGACTGATGCACAGCATTGTATGTATGCGGCATGGCCTCTAGTACCAATCCCATCAACCCAGTTGGTATAAAGGCATTTAGAATGGAAGGAGGTTTGATTGATACCAAACGAACTATTGAGATGATGGAAAGCATCGCATCCTATGGAATCCAGCCTATGGAAACCAGCCCATGGAAACCAGCCTACAGAAATCATCTTATGGAAACCAACCTACGGAATCCATTGGATGGAAACCATCCTATGGAAACCAACCTATGGAAACCATCCTACGGAATCCAACCTATGGAAATAATCCTATGGAAACGAACCTACGGAAATAATCCTATGGAAACCAATCTACAGAAATAATCCCACGGAATCCAACCTACGGAATCCAGCCTATGGAAATAATCCCATGGAAACCAACCTATGGAAACCATCCCATGGAAACCATCCTACAGAAATAATCCCATGGAAACCATCCTACGGAATCCAACCTACGGAATCCAGCCTATGGAATCCAGCCTATGGAATCCAGCCTATGGAAATAATCCCATGGAAACCAACCTATGGAAACCAATCTACAGAAATAATCTCATGGAAACCAACCTACAGAAAGAATCCCATGGAAACCATCCTACGGAATCCAACCTACGGAATCCATCCTATGGAAACCAACCTACAGAAATAATCCCATGGAAATCAACCTATGGAAACCAACCTACGGAAATAATCTTATGGAAACCAACCTACGGAATCCATCCTATGGAAACCATCCTATGGAAACCAACCTACAGAAATAATCCTATGGAAACCAACCTATGGAAATAATCCCATGGAAACCATCCTGTGGAAACCATTCCCATAACTCCAGCCCTGCTGCACCCAGTGCTGACGTACGCTGGGTGGGCAGCAGCAATGTTTGGTTCCACCACAAGAAACCTGATTCCAGCTGCAGAACCAGCACCACACCTGTCTGCTCCTTATCAGGTGAATTCAGTGCATTTCTGCCCGGCAATTTCAAGGCAGCAGCACTACATAAAACCAACATTCTGTCTTTCCAAGCACCAACTGCTCCGATAAAGGGCCAGACCACTCAACAGCCCGAATCCCAGGGCAGAGGCACTCCCACCACAAAATACCCAAAGCAATTCCTTATCAGCTCTCCCAGCTCCCAGAGCAGCGTTATCTGCTGCAGTGCAGTGCAACGCAACGCAACTACAGCCAAAGGACTGAGAAATTCAAGTCAAAGTGAAACCCTTGAGGACAACCCACGTTTCCAAGCAGATGAAAGAGACTGCAGCATTTCCCAAGGCTTCCTCCCCGCTCACACACCCAAAAGCACTCTGAAAACCAGAAAATGACTGCACTCCACATTTAGGGGGATTTCTTACACTGCTGCCTTCGGTACTCGGAGGTTGGTGAAGCAAAGCACAGGTTAACCTGCATGGGACAGAGGCAGGGATGCTGGCAGGGTGGAACAGCAGCGTGCAGAGGATTGGTTTTGCTATTTCCAGCTAGCTGGCTGGGAGCTCGGGGAGGTTTAAATGGCACTGCCCCATGAAGTCTGGAACATGAAACCTCTGCAGCTGCCAGGGAATTTCCCAGGACTGACCCTCAAGCGAGCAATAGCACACCAAGGAAAACGAGGAAGAAGTGTGCAAGCAAACACAGCATTCCCACTCCCTCGTGCCAGGCAGGAGCCCCGCTGCTCAGATTATTCACCTTGTGATCTGAGCCGTGTTTTTCTTTCCCAATGGCAGGAAATCCAGAGTGATGACATAATTCAGAGTCAGCTGAGTGGCAGTGGGCTGAAGGAGCCCCAAAGAAATGAAACACACCGAGGAGAGCCCCTGCTGTGAGCAAACTGCTTGGTCTGCAGAGCACCGGCAGCACGAGGAGGTTGCACTGCATCACTGCAATGTCCACCAAGCCCAGCTGCTGCAGGAAGATGCATGCAGCCTGAGCAACGGTAGTGCAATTTCTTTTTGCGTTAGCAAGAGCCTATTTAAAAAGGGCACGTGTTGCTCCCTTGAGCTGAGGGGAAGCAGCTGCAAACACCTTGCAGCAGCAGCTGATGCATCTTTCGTCAAATGACGGTTTGGTGAAGTGCAGCCCAGCAGCCCTGACTGGCATTAGAGATTACTTTCTGTGAAAGATAAATGTCACATCCTGTCATGCGTACGCTCTCCCTCCCCACCCCTGTTTGAACAAGGAATCAGCAGCTGTATTAAGTAACTCCAATACCTCAGGCTTTTTGACTTTGCATACAGAGCTCCTCAGCATTTAAACTGAAACAAGCCCTGGAAAGGTACAAGTGAGATAAGAAAGCTTCCCTTAAAGGGCTGAGGGCTCTGCAGAGGATGGATAGGCTGAGTTCAGATGGCATCCAGCAAGGCTCTGGGTCACACAGAGCCCATGCAGCAGTGCAGGCTTGGGGAGAACGGCTGCAGAGGCACCTGGTGAGACCTCACCTCAAATACTGGGCTCAGGAAGGATGCTCAGATGAAGAGTAGTGAAGTTGGGGAAGAGATGAGAAAGACGCACGAGTGTGGGGAGAAGGAGGAGGAGGGGAGAGCCCAGCAACCCACAGCCAGCAGGCAGGAGGCTCAGCAACAAGGTGACCCATCTCTTTTCTCGGGTGACAAGTGATAGGACACGAGGAAAAGGTCTCAAGTGGCAGCAGGTTTAGATCAGAATCAGGAAAAATTGCTCTACACAGAGGGCAGCCAAGTGTTGGAAGGGGCAGCCCAGGGAGGCGGTGGCCATTCATCCCTGGGGGGGTTTGGAAATGTGTGGATGGGGCACTGAGGGACACGGTTTGGTGATGAGACCTAAGGATGTTGAAGGACTTTTCCATCTTAGGTGATGCTGTGATTCTATTACCTGGCTGAACGGAACGCACTGAAAAGCAGGAACAGAATGCTCTGCAGATGGGAGAGTAATGGCTGTTTTAACATCAGTTTTTACCCGCTGGCAGCTTTGTGCTTTTACTTAATTCCCAGCTACTTTAGGGCAATTATGGTCTTCTGCAGGAGAGATTTCCCTGATTTCTGAAGGAGAACATGAAATCAGCTCCAGCTGGAACTGTACCGTTAGTGCCAGTTGCAGAAGGGACCTCCAGAGCACCCCTCCCTGGGACACCCAAATCATTTTATGGTCTGCAGATCTCATCAGCCCACTCCCACACGTGACCTCCTTGCTTTCCCCCCTACCCACCACGCTCTTTCCATTTCTGGCAGTTCATTTAGAATCAAAGTCAGGAAATCGGAAGAAACTCAGAGGGTTCTTTGCACCCCGGACAGTGGCAGCAGCCCTTCTAAAGCAGAGGGTTTCCAACACGTTGTTCTCAATGAAAATCCGCTGCTTTGGTTGTCACTGCAAAGCCACAGCTGCAGCTCAGCATTTGAGCACACAAAGGACAAGAAATGCTGCAAAGCACTTCAGGACAAGAAATGAGAAGCAAGCAGACCTGAGACCTCCCAGAGAAGCAGGCAGTGAAGGTGGAGCAGAAGCAGCCCTTGCTTGAAAAGGGCAATAAGAAGTGGATTTTTAAGGCCAGGAAGGGATTCTGAGATTCTCAGACCCACGTTATTTCATAACAGCACACAGCAGCCTTATTCATCCCTGGCTAAGGCACTGCCTGCAACACCCACATACTGCTAAACTGATCTAGAAGAAGAAACCAAGGATGCACTGCAGGCTTATGTGCCAGCAGGGGCTTTAAGTGCTGCAAAGGTTACATGCAGCTGCAAACAGAAGGGGGTGAGGCAGAGCAGTCCTGCCATGGCCCAAAGATCTGTGAGCTGGAGGTGCTGTGCTGAGATGCACTCTGCTTTATGAGCATCACGTGAAAGAAGTGCCATTCCTCCTGGCTGCCTATCTGACCTACATTTACACTCATCAAAGTACTACATGGTGTAGATGGTACTCAGTTGTTTTGTCTTCTAGGATATTTTTTTAGTTCTGCTCCTAAAACTTCTTTCATTTACCCCCAAAGGTGCAGCACAGCTCTGCAGCTTCTTCCACGCCTCATCTTCCTCTGTGCAGCAGCTGCGTGGGGCAGCAGGTGACAGGGGATGGCAGGATGGATGGCTGTGCTGCCCTGCACCAGCCAGACACAGCTCAGCTCCAGCCTTCATCGGGATGCTCACGGAGCCCAAACCCTTCATTCAGCAGCTTCCAAAGGTGGGGAAGGAGGAAAACAAAGCAGCCAAGAGAAGCGAAGCAGCGATGACAGAGAAATCCCTGCCTTCCCCACATCCCAGCTCACACAGCCGCTCTGCCACCAGTGGGGAAACTCAGCCCCACAGATCCCTGCGAGCAGCCACGGGGATCCCATCAAACACTGCTGTGATTCACTCAGTCTGAACAGTGGTGTGAAAGGGCTCCTTCATAATTCCCTCATCTCCCTGCCTCTCTGACCCCTTCCTTGCAAATCTGCAGAGATAGAAGGAACAAAAGCGCGCTCCACGCTTCAGATGAAGATATAACACAAGGATCAAGGAATTGCTTCATATGCAAATGGAAAGCTGGAAATAAAGGCAGGTTAACGACTGAGTGGTGAAATTCTTCCAGGCAAACGAGCACAGCAGAAAGAAAAACCCAAAGGGAGTGTGAAGCAGAGGTACCTGCAGCAAACAGAACTGGAATGGAAAAACATCCTCTTTTTAATACAATATCAGTGTTCAAAATACATTGCTGCAAAGCTTCTGCAACATTTAAGTGAGAATGAGGCAGGATCAGACCAAGCACCACAAATACGTGCTTTAACTCCAGGCAAAGCAGCACGGAGGAATTATGCTCAGCTCTGCTCCAGCCTGTAGGAGCTGCTGCTCTCATCCACCTCTTCTTGCTAGCAATCCGAAGGTTGGGAGGCTGATCCACCACAGATCCACCACGGATCCACCACAGATCCATCAGTGCCATGCTTTGAGATGGAACAGCACAAGAATCCTGACGATCTGTGATGTCAGCTGAGCAGAAATTCATCTCAATGCGTGCGGGCAGCAAAGCCAGCAGCAGGCCCTCCTGCACACAGCACTGAGCAGCACCGAGCCCAAATCAATGCAGACCGACACTTCGTGGAGCTCAATTCAAGTTCGCAGGGGTTCCTCCAAGGATCTGGGTGCAGCTCCAGGGAGAGGACTCCCAGCTTTAATCCCCACTCCAGCACTGAGCCCAGAGGCACACGGTGACTCCGTCACCAGCAGCTCACAGCGCACACAGAAGTGATCCCGGGGATGGGACGCTGCCCTGCAAGGACGGGCTGAGAGCTGAGAAAGGAGGGGACAGAGGACAGCAGGGTCTGTGTGACAGGGGAAGGGTCTCAAAGAGGGGTTGGATATCAGGAAGGTTTTGCAGCCACCGCACAGGGCTGCAGAAGGGCGGTGATGCCGCATCCCCAGAGACCCCCAGGGGGCTGTGAGCACTGATGGAGCTGCGGGCGTGCAGGGAGTGGGAACGGACGGCTTTTAGAGATCCCTTCCGACCCCAGCGGTCCTGCAGCTGCACAAAGCGCTGTGCAAACCCTGCCGCTCCGCACCTCCGCGGGGAAACTGAGGCAGAAGAACCGGCCAAGGTCAGCGCAGAGCCAAAATAAAAAGCCGCCATTCTCACGGAGAGCTCAGCTCTCTCCTCCAACCTCACCGACACAAGCAGCCCCTGAACGCAGCTCATCCTACAGCTCCGGGACGGCCGAAAACCCCCTCGGGACAAACAGCACGGCCATCGGGGCGGACGGACCTCGTGCCCCCCCCACACACATCCCACCCCCACGGGACGCTCCGCGGATGCCTCACCGGGACAGGTGCTTCAGGATCTGTTTCTTGATGATGGCGGCCATGCCGCGGCGGGGGGGGAGGGTTGGGGGGGTTGGGAGGGGTTGGGGGGGTTCAGCGCTGCGGCCGTCGGTCCCCCATCGCCGCTCCTCCGCCGCTCCGCTCCGCCCCGCCGCTCCCGTCCGCCCTCTGGCGGCCCCGCACGGCCCCGTCCCCGCTCTGTGTCCGAAGGGGCGGCACCGCGGGTGGAAAAAACGCTTCTGGAGCCGCTCCCGTACAGCACGGAGTCGTTACGGTGTGGAAACAGCGCTGAGATCTTCAGCCGCCCCCCCCCCCAAATCACCGTGCCCCACTGACCGCGTCCCTCAGCGCCACGTCCCCGCGTTTCCCGATCTCTTCCAGGTGTGGGAATGGGATGTGGTTTCTGCGTTAGGTATTAAAAAGGGGGAATTGATCTGAAGAGGTAGAGCACAGCGTGTTTGTATTTTGTAACTCGTCCTTAGAAATAGCTGATGTGAAAAGGTAGAAACACCATCTGTGTCAGTAACATGCGTTAGAAATAAGTTGCGAATTATGTGATTAATTCTTGCTTGCAAAATGCAATAGTTTTTAAATGTTCCAAATAGTACAGGTATAGTATTATGGGCTAGAAAGCATGTTGTAGGGCTGTTCTGTTGGATAAGAGACCCTCAGCAAAAGAAAAACAGACTTAACAGACATCAAAGCAGGCAGGGCCTGCACACGAGGCTGGATTGCCTCGCTCTGTGGGTGGGTTGGGATGCAACAGGCAGGCATCGGGATGCTGCCCTCTGTCCTCCTTCCAAGCTTATCTCTATGCAAGGGCGAGCAGATGTCCAGAAACAATGACCGAGTGTTGAGTGAGCAAGTGTGAGAAGTTAACTGATCAGCAATGTATGCTTAGCTGGCAAAAGTTGGTGTTTAGCCAGTATCCGTATGTTTAGCTGAGCACTGGGAAGGTTGTGAGCCTGAAGCACTCAGCCAATGGGGAGCCAGGGGAGAAAGAGATAAGCGTCGGGCAATAGGGAATAAAAGATGTAACACTGTTTTCTGTGTGGCTCGCCATTCCAATTGTGAATAAAACCTGCTTTATCAGAGATACCGTCCTGATAAATTATTTGGATATTTCCAACACAGGGACGGTGACCCACCGCCCCCCAGCAGCACGTGGCACTGCAGCACCATCCCTAACACCAGCCTGCCCCTACCCTGGTGCTGTGTGAGGCCATCACCTCCCATCCCATTGCTGTTAGCTGGGAGCAGAGGCCAACCCCCACCTCACCACCACCTCCCTTCAGGACATGAGGTCACCCCCTGAGCTCCTTTTCTCCAGACTCAGCCATCCCAGCTCCCTCAGCCGTTCCCCATCAGAGCCCTCATAGCTCCATGCCCGTCTGCAGCACCCCGAGGTCTTTGTTGCAAGGAGAGGCTCTGAGCACACAGCACTGAGGACAGGTTGTCACCTCCTGCTGGCTGCTGACACAACCAGGCTGCCATCACGTTCTTGGCCGCCCAGGCACACAGCAGGCTCATGTTCAGCCGGCTGTCAGCTGACACCTCCAAACCCTTCTCCTCTGCACAGCTTTTTAGTCACTGCCCCAATGGAGCTCTGCATGGAGCTGCTCTCATCAAAGTGCAGGATGCGGCACTCGCACCCTTTGGCCTCAGCCCAGCAGTGCAGTCTGCCCAGATCTCCCTGCAGGGTCTTCCTTCCCCCCCCCAAGCACATCAGTGCTTCCTCCCAGCTCCATGCCATCTGCAGGCTTACAGAGGGTGCCCATGTCCAGGTGGAGGCTGGTAATGAGAGGCATCCCCCAGGGGTCTGTCTTGGGACCGGTGCTCTTTAACATCTTTATCAATGACATTGAAAAGGAATTGAGTGCACCCTCAGCAAGTTTGCTGATGACACCAAGCTGAGTGGTGCGGTCGACATGGTTGAAGGAAGGGATGGCATTCAGAGGGACCTCGACAGACTCAAAAGGTGGGCGTGGGTGAACATAATGATGTTCAACACGGCAAAGTGCGAGGTTTGGCACTTGGGCCGGAGGAATCCCAGGCATTTATGCAGACTGGGAGGAGCAGTCCTTGAGAGTGGCCCTGCAGAGAAGGACCTGGGGGTCCTGGTGGAGGAAAAGCTGAACATGAGCCAGCAGTGTGTGATCACAGCTCGGAAAGCAAATGGGATCCTGGGCTCCATCAGCAGAGGGGTGGCCAGCAGGGACAGGGAGGTGATTGTCCCTCTCTGCTCTGCTCTTGTGAGGCCCCATCTGCAGCACTGCGTCCAGGGCTGGAGCCCCCAGTACAAGAAAGACAGAGAGCTGTTGGAGAGGGTCCAGAGGAGAGCCACAAAGATGATCAGGGGGCTGCAGCACCTCCCTACAAAGACAGGCTGAGGGAGCTGGGCTTGTTCAGCATGGAGAAAAGAAGGCTGTGGGGTGAATCATTGCAGCCTTCAGTACCTAAAGGGAGCCTACAAACAGGAGGGGAATCAACTCTTGGAAAGGGGAGATAATAGCAGGACAAGGGGAAATGGTTTGAAGTTGAGGGAGGGCAGATTTCAGTTGGATGTCAGGGGAAAATTCTTTCCTATGAGAGTGGTGAGGTGCTGGAACAGCTGCCCAGAGAGGCTGTGGATGCCCCGTCCATCCCTGGAGGTGTTCAAGGCCAGGTTGGATGGGGCCCTGGGCAGCCTGGGCTGGTATGAAATGGGGAGGTTGGTGGCCCTGCATGTGGCAGGGGGTTGGAGCTTTGTGATCCTCGAGTCCCTTCCAACCTGGGCCATTCCGTGATTCTGTGGTGCACTCAATCCCCTCATCCAGATTATCAATAAAGATATCAAACAGAACAGGCCCCAGTACCCACCCCGAGGAACACCACTGCTGACCAGGCACCAGCTGGATTGAACTCCATCCAACACTCTCCAGACCCAGCATCCAGCCAGTTCTGGACCCAGCCAAGACACCTGTCCAAGCCTGTGGCACCCAGCAGCACAAGGGTAGCTCCCTATGGGGTCCAGCAGCTCCAGTTCAGCCACATCACCCCATTATCAACCAGCACTGGAAGCAGAGCACAGCCAGGAGCACCCAGCGTTGTCACAGAGCTTCAGGCAGCTCTCAGCTCTGCCTTTATTAGCACGCTAATTGCTCACACTGCTGGAGGTGCAGGAAAAATCCCTGAGCAGCCTCACACCTCATTCTGTATGAGCTATCTCAGGACAGCCAAAACCAGCCTTTGAGAAGCAGTGCTGAGTCCTAAAAGTGTTCAGCATAAAACAATTGCTGGAATTTAAAAAAACCATCTTAGTTGGAGCAGTTTCTGTGCTCCTTCATTTATGCTGCATTGCTCCTTGACAGCAAGTTACATTTCACATGCTGGGGGATTTCATATTGTGCTACAAGGGAGTGCTTTGCTTCCAAGGCTGTGCTGAACAAAGAAATCCCTCATAAATGATTGTGTTGTTCTTCAAATAAGGCACTGGAGCATTAAACTGATCAGTCAGTCCTTTACCAAGGAAGCCACGTGCTTTGTACTTGGCTGCATACATTATTTTAATCTGATAGTATGCAGCCACCCAATGTGCTTTACAGACTTGAAGGCATGAAAAATGCCTTCCTAAAATACCACCTCATATCAATGATTCAACTCAGAAAAGGAGCCCTTGCAGATCTGCTGACCAAACACTTCCCTGCAAGATAACTCCCACTCTTTCATGTTAGATACAAATATGCCAAGAATGAGTTGGAAAATTCCACCTATATAAACGGACGACAACCAATATGCAGAGAGCAGGTGGTTGTGCAAACAGAATAAATTCTTCTGATTCAGTTAGAACTGTATGCTTGCATTAAGCACATGAAAAACACAAAGCCCTTTCCACAAACAGAAGGGCTTTGGTAATTCTGTGATTCTGTGTAATTGTCTTTAACCCCACATTCCTCCTCTGAAGAAGAAAAGTGGGCATTACCACTGCTGACTTCATAGTTCTGATAATTTAATGCCACGTGTCCACACAAACGCCTCAGCAGCAAATTAAAAATACACTTGTGAGTGGCAAAGCAATGACTTACAATACCTTACTGTAAGAAGTGAACTTTTAGCAGCATCTCTTTGCTTCTCACAATAAGGAATCAAGATTTTATTAAACTCGTCCTGTTTTGTTAGGAATTAACACTGATTAACGTTAGTTTCCCCAGTTAGGGAGATCACTGCAGACCTTTTTGGCATCGCTTTTTAAAATTAAAACCATGCATGCTTGTTTTGGAACAAGAATTTCTAGTTAAAGAAAGCAGATAGTTATACCTCTCTGTATGGGTATGATGTGGAAGGAGACTCAAGGAAAAAAGAAACCTTAAAAAGCAAAGTGCAGCACAAGTGGAGAGGGTGCAACGAAGAGTGACATCCTGCCAGGCAAAGAATCACAGTAGGGTTCAGGTGTTCCATACATAAACCAGCTTCAATGTTTTATTTCAACAGGGAAAACAAACCAAAAACCAGACCAGTTTACAAAAGCATCACTCCAGTGCGCATCTAAGTCAAACAGTCTGCAATCTGAAGTAAGAGCAGATCTCATCTACACACTGTTTTCATATAAAATCCTTGGGATGTAGGACTACAGCATTTTAGCACATGGAAGAGCATAATATGAAAAGAACCAGAGGACTCCACGTCTTTATCTGTCTGGACGGGTCATCCCTGGCCGGGTTGGCACCATCATGGGTCTCGAGGGTGGCCTCATCATTGGGGGCCCTGGCATCATTGGCATGTGTCCTCCCATTGGGGGCCTCATCCCTGGAGCTATGAGAGGAAAGAGAAGATATCAGAGGAAAGCTCTCAGGATCAGCAGCCGCAGGGAACGTGCAGGTTTTCTCCCCAGACCACAGACAGCTTTCATTTTTTAAGTGTGTAAATCTGGATCCAGAACACGGATGGGATGAATTACGTTTCCTTGAAGGATATTAGAATTAGTAGAGGAAGAATCACATTTCTGAGTTACATGTCTGGCTTCGACAATATTTACTGAAAAAGTTATTTCAACTACTCCTAAGAGATGCCAGCTCCATCACTGAACTGGAAAGTTCAGTTGGAATAAAGTGCTGCAAAATCCTCCAATTAAGGGTGTTTGAATAAGGCCTGGTGTACTTCTTACAGCTGAGGAACAGCATTGCCAAAGGACATTGGGTGCTTTACCAGAAAGCAGTGAGACAGTGCTTTCAGTGCAGTTCCTCCATTTCTTGCCCAACAGCCACAATGCTGCCCAGTGCCACAGACCACGCACACATTCTGTGCTTCAAAGAAACACTTAAAGAACATCATCTACCAGAAATGCAATAACTGCAAATACACTTCACTGCTTTTGCTGTGCATGTGTGCATTTCCTTAGATTTGCTCCAGTAACCGATTCAGTAAATGTCTTCTGAGAATTCTTCAAATGCCAATAAGCAGAATAAGACATTTCAGTTTACCTTTTTGAGGTAAATTGCTTCTCTGGAACACACTCCTTTAGGACATTTTAAACAATAAACTTCATCTACTGCTGAAGAGCATCTCTTGTGCAAAGATAAGAGCACTGCAATCATAAAACTGCTAAATAATTAAAGCCTGTGCTATGAGACTAGAGGCAGAAGAACTGCCATTTACCAAAGCAATAATTTCAGCAGTACGCCAGGGCTCGTAAGTGCTTTCAATAAGCAGTAAAGGATAGAATAGAACAGGCTGGCAACTGCTAATCACAGAGAATTATTTTCCCACTTACCAGGTCCAACTGGCATCATTCCTGGCGGGGGTGGGCCCATCATTGGCATCATTGGTGGTCCACCCATGTGAGGGGCCGGCATCATGCCAGGCCGTGGGGGACCAGCTGGACACACACAGATCAGTTACATGCTTTCATCACCGATGTGCAATTTCAAATAGTTATTAACCTTCATAGGAAATTTTAGTAATTAAGATAACTTTAATTGTTTTACAACTGCCTGCCTCCGTTTTCAGTTTCAGCTATGACTTCAGGTGCCAAATAGAGAAGCAAAGAATAGCCTAGCTATTATTTCCAACTTTGCATATTTAATGCAAGTAACTGCCACAGCTAGACTCTGTACATGAAAGGATCTCAACAGTTTGCTAGTCACAGTGCAAAACAAGGTTATCAATCTTACATGATCATACAAAAAACCCCACTGTGCTGGAAGTTTTCATGAGGTTATCTACACAACAGCTATCAAGTAATGAGGGAGCACACGATTCTCTTGGTGTGCTGAGAATTACAGGCAAAACAACCTGAAGATCTTGCAGTGCATTCTCTTACATTTCGATGTTCAGAAGCTCAGTGCTTCCTTGCTTGATTCCAAGCTAAAAGGACTTTTCTTTACAAGTCCAGGAAACATAGAATGCTGCTAAAGAGATCTGGCATTACAGCCCAAAAGCACAGACTTACGGATGCTGGGAGGTGGTGGGATCATGGCTCCTCCAGGAGGTGGTGCTGAGAATGGTGTCGGTGGAATTTTCCCTTGCTGAAATGCAGCCGCTACATTGGGGGGGAAAAAAAAAAGAAAAAAAAAGAGAAAGAATCCCAGAAGAAAACACAGTTACTAAGCAGAGGAAGCTCCTGCCTCAACGTTCCTTCTCACGGCGAGCACTCAGAATATACTTAACGTCGTGTTGCACACTCATTTGTTCTTACTCTGGAACAAATCCCTGGTTTACACTGCTTGTCAAGATGGAAGCACCTGATATTCTCGAAGACAGTTATTACAGTAATTACTCCAGCTGAGACTAGAGAGCTCCGTGATGAATTTCACACACCTAGCTGTAGTAGATAGCAGAGAAAATATGTCACATAATTTGCAGCTGTAATTTTTCACCTAGGATCATTAGATTAATCCATGTTATCTTGAAAAAAGGCAGGTGACAAAAAGCATGGAAAATATCTCGTGTGAAAGGGAAAAGAAGAAATTCAGGAGACTGGAACTGATCAAAAAGAAGGCAAAAGATGTGACAGCTGGAAGCATCTAAAGAAGAAAGTTGCCATAAGGTTAATTTGGCACTTCTACTTATCCCATTCAGACTGAAGAGAACTTGTATTAGGGAGACAGCTTAGAGGAAAAGAATCCCCAACACTGAAAAAGAAAACTTTATTCAAGCCTACAGTAGTAACGGAGAAAAATAAAAAAAAACAAGAACACTTTTACTAACAAAAAACTGCCCCATAACCCTAAGGGTGTTAGTTTACAACTCAGCAGCCTGAGAGGACTTTCTATCTAAATCCCTGCCCACAGGCATAGCTTTGTGCTATGCCACCTCGTATGACATCATGAACTAAAGGTGGGTGTAACTACAACCACATCAGTAATGCTAAAACTTTAACTGCTGCAGGGTCCATCACACAGGCCTCTATCTGTCATGTGAAAATCACGCTGGGATGAGTTCAGATTCTAAGTCACATTCTCATTTGTGTTTCACAGAATAACCAGGGAAGTTATGTTGAATCAGCACAGAAAAAAAGGAAGGAAAGCACTAAAAGACAGAAGCAAAAGCAAAGCACACCAAGATCACAAAAGGATTCGTCTTACTTGTTTTATCAATCAGGCTCTGAGCTTGCTCCTCCATCCATTTCTGATAGTAGTCTTTCACATTCTCTTTGTGCTTTCGGCCACTGCAGTGAGTTTTTCTCACGGAGGGCTGGGAAAGATCACATAATCCTAAAGCTCACAAACCATCACATAACACCACAATTTATAGAAACTTTGACACAGTTATCCTCCTTTGCAAGCACAGAACAGATTGGTTTCTGTGTGCAGGGAGAGGAAAGGTGCTGCACAACACCCTTGTGTACCACTACTAGGACTGAGAGTCAAGTTTAAGCACAAAGCCATGCTAATGCTGAGCCAGCTGCTTCCCACTAATATAAGAGTTGTTGAGTGCTTCTGATGCACCCATTCCTCCTCTTTCTTTCTTTTTGCTATGGCAAACAAGCAGAACATCTCAGCATTTCAAATTATTTGCTTTTACTCCGTGCAAGTTTCACTTTGGTACAGTCAGAGCCAAAGCTGAAGGCTCGGTACTCACCGAATCATGGGTGAGGTACGTGTCACAATAGTCACAGTAAAACCTGGCAGGGGGAAAAGGACCCGTTAGCGACTCAGGCCAGCACCTCACGCTGTGGCTGTTACAGCACGGCCCTCCACAGCCGCAGCACAGCGGCTCTCAGCGCTCCGCACCACCGGGACCCACCCTCCATCTTCCCACGCTGCCAGAGAGCGGAAACAACGCGAGCCCGGAGCCCTCCCGCTACCGAACCAGGTGGCTTCAGCCCTAACAGACTCCAGAAGCCCACAGCCCCTCCCGAGGCCTTCCTGCCCGGGGCCGCGCTCACTTGGGCATGGTGCTCCCCGCGCGCCGCCGCCAGGAAGTGACGCAATCAGACGGCGACACGGCAGCTCCTTCCGCCACGTGACCCCGGCGGGCCCACAGGATGCTCGGCGCGCTCTCGACGGTGGCGCGAGAGGGACAAACGAAACAGCGCCGCTGCCTTCGCGTTCCCTCAGCTCTTGGAGCAGCGGGCTCCCCGGCTCTGCCCGTATCCACATCTGTGCTTGTATCACTAAACCACAAGGTCGTGAAATGACCCGAGCTGGGAGGAACCCGCAGGGTCCAACCCCATCTCCACGCAGCACCACCCAAACTCTATGGCTGAGAGCAGAGTCCCAATGCCCCTCGAGCTCTGGCAACTTGGGGCTGTGCCCACGGCCCTGGGGAGCTGTGCCAGTGGCACGGGTGAGGTTCCCAGGCAGTGGTACGATCCTGGCACTGTGCCTAGAGAAGCTGTGAGTGCCCCATCCCTGGGGTTGCTCAAGACCAGGCTGGATGGAGTTCTGGACATCCTGACCTGGTGGAGAGCATTCAGACCATGGCAGGGGAGTGGGGCTGAATGGTATTTAAACTCCGTTCCATCACAGAGCCCTCTATGATTTAAGGCCCCTTTTTCTACAAAGCCATCACAGAGCCTTCAATCACAGAGCCATTCTACGATCCTGTGGTTGAACCCGAGGCTTTCCAGACACCATGGAGGCAGGCAGGCGCTTGGCATGGCCACATGGACACAGCCCTGCCGCCGCAGTCTGTACCAGCATCACAGATCACAAGATCCAGCATACAGCATGGGTGTGACAGCACCACCCTGCTGGCTGGGGCTGCAGGGACAGGGGCAGCACTACTTATTAAGTCCTACAGCAAAGAACGAGCACTGCAAGACAATATGCTCTATTTATTTTACTTGGAATCCCACTGTTTGTCTTTCTGTGCAGTCCCCACACTGACCCCCGCCTCCCTGTACAGCCGCTACTCATTTCCACCCATGCACCCAAACACGAGGGTGGCACTGACAGAGCAAAACCGCCCTGCACAGCACTGCAAAGCCCTGAGCTGGGCCTGCGTTTAGGAGAACGCCTTTTGTAGCATAGCATGCTTATGTTAAAGCCCAGCATGCCACAAACAACGTCAGAAATGGGGGCATAGCGGGCTGTGCTCCATCAGCGCTGAGGGGCGGTCAGGGCCTGTGTCAGGGACATCACTCAGGTTTCCCACATGAGACGCAACTTGTGGCGCTGATGTCAGGGCTCAGCGCGCGGTACTGCCACTATAGAAAGGGAAACTTTAGGAAAAAGCGACATTTTGAAGGGAATTCAGGCAAAAAACAGCACTTGGAGGAAAATTCCAGGCCCGAAGGCGCAGAGCCGCCCCGCCGTCCCAGCAGCCCTTGCGCCGCCCCACGGAGCCCGGTGACGTCACACAGCCCGTCCGCACGTGACTGATTTGCATACATAAACACGCGGCTCGCCTCCCGCGCCGCCTCCATATATGGGAACGCGCGGCTGGGGGGTTATGCAAATCGCCTTCCCTTCCACCGCTCTCATTGGCCCGCGCTGCGCCCTCGCGTCACGCCAGGCGTACGCCACGCTCTCATTTGCATCCGCTCCCCGCTCGCCCTTGCGGTTCTCCTTCCGCAACAGCCCAGTTCCGTACAGAACGCGGGGAAGCGCCGGCGTGGTGACGTCACAAGCGCGTGCGCCGGGGCGGAGCGGCGCATGCGCGGTGCCGTTAGCGCCTGGCGTCGCCCGCGCCCCCTCCCCTCCCCCCCGCCCCCCGCCGTGCCCGCGCTCCCCCCTCGCCCCCATGCGGCGCTGAGGCGGCGGCGGCGGCGGCAGCGGGGCGACCCCGGGGCGGCGGGGCCCGCTTCGCCATGGAGGGCATGGACGTGGATTTGGACGCGGAGCTGATGCAGAAGTTCAGCTGTTTGGGTACTACCGACAAGGACGTGCTGATCGGCGAGTTCCAGAGGCTCCTCGGCTTCCAGCTCAGCCCGGCCGGCTGCGCTTTCTTCCTCGATATGACCAACTGGTGAGGGGCCGGGGTCCGGGGGTCAACGGCCCGGGGAGGCCTCGGCCCGGGGTCGAGGGGGGCAGGGTGAGGCCTGCGGGCTGCAGGCCCCGCTGTGGGAAGGCGGCGGGCCGGGCTGCTGCCGGCGAGGGGGGAGAAGGGCTGTTAATGGAGATTAATGGGGGGGATTTGGGGCCGGGGGGGCCTTAAAGGGGCGTTTCTGGGCGAGGCGGCGTGGGGCCGGGTCGTTAAGGAGGAAAGAAGGCTGAGCGGAGGGGTTGTGAGCTCCCCTGGTCTCTCTGCTCGCACATGGGGCCAGCCCAGCCTTTTCCTCGCTGCTTTTTTTTTGTTTTTATTTTGGCTTTACGAAGGCTCTTTGTGGAAAGCAGAAGTGCAGGTAATGGGGGAGGCTGCAGCTGGGGAGAAAATGTGAGAAACGGAAAGCAAGGAGTGAGAGTGGTGTGGGGAAACCCGGCGGTTGTCACAGCGCGGTGGGGTTGCTGCTGTCTGCGATGTGGGGTTTCCTCGTTATTGCTGCTTGCACCTTTAAACCCATCGCTGCTAGCAGTCCGGGTGAGCTGGCTCGCGTTTGGGTTAGTGCCCTTCTTCTTGTTTACATCCCGTCACTGCAAAGGATGCAGGGAGGTGAGGCGCCTTGTTTCAGAAATGATTAACAGCAGACACCGAGGCGAACTCTGCTTTGCCCGTTTTACCCATTAACGGCATGAAATGAACTCCAGAAACTTCCAGTTTGAAACTGGGAGTCGGAGTTGAAAGTCTGGATAGCAACAGTTGGGAGCAAAACGAAACTCGTGTGGAGTTGCTGAACTAATAAACAATAATATGGCAAAGCAGTCAACTTTTTCTTTTCACTTCTTTCTCTTTTCCTACAGCCCTATAGTAAATATTGCAAATCTGCATCTGCAGAGGGAATAAGGGAATAATGAATAATACCACTGCAAGCTGATGTGATGTAAAATAAGGCCTCTTCTTTAGAGGTGGTCAGGAGTTTGCTTTGCAGAAGTGGCGCAGGGCAGGAAATGCTTTCCTGCCTCATTCACGTGGTCTTGATAATATGAATAATGCTACCTGTGCTACGTGTGACACTGAGACACTGCTGTTGTGCTGTGGGTTTTTTGTTGCTTTTTGCTGTTCTGTGATGTTCCTGGGGAGAGGAACAGCAGAAGCTGGAAGGTGGGGTTACTATGTATAACCACGGCGTTCTTGGTTTGTGCTGGAGTGCTGCTTTCTTTTGTAGGAGTGAAGTAACAGTAGCTTACATACAACCCCTTGAGCCCTTTTGTTAAACATTACATATTTGAGTTACAGTTGAAGAATCATGGGATCACCAGGGTTAGAAAAGGCCTCCAAGATCACTTTGTCCAACCAACCACTGAACCACGTCCCTCAGTCCCACACCTCAACATTTCTTGAGCACCTCCAGGGATGGTCTTCAGTGATCTAAATGACTTGGATTTCACGACTCCAGCAGCGAAAATTTGAAAGCATAATTATTTTTTTTTAATTAAGATTAGTTAATTAGCCCTGTTGGATGGTGGTGTACATATGTAGAAAAAGGAAATCTTTTAACTTGGTGTAAGGTATACAGCGGTATGGGAGGATTAGCTGGTGCTGCACGGTGATGGCTCTTGCAGTGGGCTTGCAGCCTGTGAGGTGTAGCCTTTCAGCAGCCCAGGCTCCGGCCAGCCATGCTGACAGGTGCTGCTGGTTCTCCTCGGGTGTCTGTGCCAGGGTGCTGCTTCCCTGAGCTGTGGCTACTGTACAGCTTCTGTCCCATTCCCAGCTCCCACCTCGCTGCAGTGTCGGCCTGAATATGCCAATCCTGTTCTCTGTTGTTGTAAAAAGCTTCAACCAAGCCATGTTTCCCTTCTCTGGATGCACCTTTCCTGTGTTAAGTTGAAGGACTATGTGGAAGTCGGTGCTGTAATCCACTCTAACCAAGGTGATGTTAGGCAGTGGCACAACAGGAGATTTCTTGGTGTAGAACTAGGATCTGAATCTTCTATCACCATTCTGTCCTGCAAACAATTCCTCTCAATGAGACCATCAAATCACTTTTTTTTTTGCTAAAGCTGCAGGATTCAGTGATATTTCCTCGTTCTCTGTGTCAGAATTAATGCTGGTGTGCAGGAAATGGTGAGGAGGTCACAGCAGGGCTAAGGGCACTTGTTTGGTGACTGAGCTCTCCTCATTAGATATGTTCATAGAGGCTAATTGGGGGAAAAAAAAAACCAAAAAACCTTTTTCATAAATGGCAGCCTCCTCTTTGATAATGATACAGTCAGCAGGCCTGAAGCTACTTCCTTGTTGCAGGCCTTTGAGATGGTGCTGTGTGTAATCTGAGCTGTGATGTGTTTTGAAATAATATTTCCAGTGTATTCATTAGGAATTGCATTTAACACTTAAAACAAATCAGCAGTTCTGCTGGGAGAGGTGAGTTATCTTAACATTGCTTTTCTCAGATCACTCGGGCAAAAGAGGGGTTTGGTGATGGTGAAGAAACACAGAGGAGCCTTTAAAAATGTGCCCACCTCTGCAGCTCACCTGGAGTCACTCAATGTGTTCCCCAAGTATTTTTCAGACTCAGGACAGCGCAAAGAAACTGCCAGCTGATTTTATTGTTGGTGCTGCAGAAATGTTCCGGGTGAGCACATGCATCTGTAGTTTCTGAGTCTGCTCTTTGATCTTCAAGAAAGACAGGTTAAATGCTTTGAGTTGTCTTTTTCCCTGTTGTTTATTAAACACTTTCCTAGAGCTGCGCCTCTTTGGAATTACACCCTGAATTCTGACTGTGGGCTGCTCTGACTACTTGTCTTTCTGCTGATGCCCTCTCACAGCTCCTGGTTCTAATAGAGCAGCAAGCACAGGCTCCCTGTTGTCATTATTTACTGTTCAAAGTCCTGGAGTTTGGGTGAAAAGTCGAACTTTGGCTTTTGGTGTAAAACTAAAAGTGAACTTTTCCAACAGATGCTTTGGCACCCAAGTATTCCTTCTTCAGGTGGAGAGCAGACGCTGAGGGTGTTTTGCTGCCATTGCATCTGGGATGAAAACCCACCCTGCCTGGAACAGCCCACACCATTCCCCTGCAGGCACACTGCTGGGGCTCAGTGGGATCCCAGCAGTGATGTGCCACAGGTTGCCCAAGGAGGCTGTGGATGCCCCATCCCTGCAGGCATTCAAGGCCAGGCTGGATGTGGCTCTGGGCAGCCTGGTCTGCTGGTTGGTGACCCTGCACTTAGCAAGGGGTTGGAACCAGATGCTCGTTGTGATCCTTTTCAACCCAGGCCATTCTGTGTGTGCTGAGGTGAAGCTGTGGGTGCTGACTGCAGCTCCCTGCAGTGTGGCTGGGAGCATGTCTGAGCCTGCACAGCTCGGCGTGTCTCACTCTTTCTACATCAGAAACTCCTTTTGGGAAGTTATTTTCTTAAAATTTGGGCTTGTTTTCTGTCAGTCAGCACTGAATGAACCTGCACTGGAAAACCTGCTCAAGGCTTTTAGTGCAGGAGCAGCGCTAGATCTCTGGGTAGGTGGGACCAGGGTGTTTGGAAGTGTTCTTAAATGCAGCCTAGCCCCAGCTGGTCATCAGCACTAAGGATTGGTGTGAGTATAAGAGCAGAGGAGGCTTTGCACAGCACATGTGTATGGTTGGTTTTTTAATTGTCAATGCTCAGTACAGACCCATTTCTTAAAAGACATTGGATTCTTCCCAAGCTGGTATGGGAACTGTATTGTGTAAAGGAAGAGGGAATTTCATTTGTTGGCTGCTATACCAAATTAGAGGGTGAGAGGTTGCCGAGTAAAACTTGGAGCTTCTTCAATTCCCTGGGAAAGTGAATTAATTTGATTTGAAGTATCTGGTGGTGCTGGATTGAGCATCCTTTGTGCAGCACAGTTGGCTGCGAAGGGATTCCTAATTTGGAAGGTTTATTTTTGTGTGCATATTCCAATGATTTACAAGTAATGTTTGTTTACGCTTCCATTTTTGTTGAGAAAGCTGAGTTCTGTTAGTCTGCTAGGTGTGATGCTGCATTTAATGGTGGAGTGCCAGATATTGATGATTTCCATTATGTATTTAAAAAAAAAAACAACCAAAAAAAGTTCAACATTTTATTGTTGCTGCAAATCCTCATCTCTTTTTGATCAGGCTTCTGGTGGCAAAAGTCTCTATAGGGCTGTTCTTAAGGTAGATCTCTTCTAGAGGTCCCCTCTTTCTTGTCTTTGTTCTGAGAAGAACTTGCAGCTGTAGGCTGGTTTCATCTGCTGTCATATTTCTGTGGTTTGGTTGATGATACAGAGCTCTGATCTGCGTTCTGTTGATTGCAGAGAAAAGGTTGAATATTGACTTCTAACAAAATTAAAATTGCCTTAAATTGTTGTTTTTATCCCCCTGGGTTGGCTGTTTGGATGCTCAGTGTTGAATGAACCACCTGTATTGCTCAGAAGTGGGTGTGCTTGACTGCAAGTCTCAAGGCATGTTTGAGCTAGCGATGGATTTGTAATTGCTTTTGGTCTGACTTCAGGTGCTTCTGCTTTCTAGTAAAGATGTTAGAATCTTTCCCTCAGGAAACCTCAGATCTGTGGATGGAAGCACGTGTGAACATCTGAGATGGAGTGCTGCAGTGTTGTTCAGATCCTCCAAGTACGTTTAGGTGTCACACAAACAACAAGCTATTTGCACATGATGCATTTCCCAGAATGAGTAACCCCATAGTACCCCTGCTCTTGATATCCAGGCTGTGCTTTTTTATCTGATGAACACCTGCATTCAGGTTGTCAACAGATTCGACTGCTTTGCTGAGATCTCCAGGCACCTGGCAAGAAGAGCTTGGGTTTGAAAAGCTCCAGCTCAGGTACAGGCAGGTCACCAGGTGCTGTCCAAAGCTCTTCAGCTCCTCCCAGCTTAACATAGCCAATTTTTGTGTGTGCTTACTGGTACAGTATGCAGTCATCTCTTCTTTGAGCCTCCAAATAGTTATGTTTCCAAGATTGTGTAGGAAGCAATTGTAAAGATGTGCGAAGCCAGACTGCCCTGAAGCTGGTCAGCACTATCAGGACACGAGGTGGAATGTGTATCCTTCACTGCATCTGCCCCTGCACCAACAAACCTTTGATCATCTGGCTGTTTCAAAGGCCACTTGTATTGATTACAGCATGGCTCTCTGTGTGTTTGGTCTGGAAGAGAGGGTCTCCTGGGCACTAATTTGGGTTAGTGCTGCTCTGGGCACCTGTTGGGGAGGTGATGGGGGGAAGTCATAGAGCTCTGCTTCTCTCCTTCCTATATCAGGTGATTGAGGAGGAAAACAAGAATTCTTCTGTTCCTGATGTACCTCAGTACTTAGCAGGTTTGAAGCTTTAATCCACTGGTCTGATCAGTGCTTGTAGGTGGTGTCCAGCTGAAGGGAATGCAGTGAGAAGTGTGATGCACCTGGTTTAAAAGATCATTTGGCTTCTGATGAAGTTCAGTGTTAAAGAGGAGGAAGGATGGAGGTTTAAACCCTGTGATGTTCTTACTCTGAAGCAGCAGATGGACTCTGCTGTCCTTACAGGCACAGAAAACAGCACAGAAACAGACCTAACAACTCTTCTCCAGAACAGCTCAAACATTTGACCTGAGTATTTTGAGCAAAAATGCTTCAAATATAGTGTTTAACTGCAGAATGCACTGCAGTGGAGTTGTGCTGTGCACCCAGTGACAGGACTTTGACAATGGGGTGCATGTGGGATGGAACTGCAATCAGACAAGGGTAGCAGAAGGAGTTGGGAGCAATATAACATTCCCAGCTGGACTGCTTTTCGTGCCTGAACTTGTTCTCAGGCAGTTTCTGTAGCTTAATCCCCCTTTACTTTCGTGCAGACAATTATAGATTGGTGACATAGTTTATGCTGAGGAATTAGCAGTTACAGAATCTCCTGTGCGCTGGTGCTGACTTTCCTTTGGGAAGAGCAAGCAGAGCAGCTTCTGCAGGGACATTCCCAAAATGTTTCACCCCAGACTGAAAGCTCCCGGCTGCCTGCTTCTGGGGGTTCAGCTGCTGGGGATGGGGGCTTAAAACAGCACCTAGCATTGATTCTGTCACCCAGACTCCTTGCTGCTGTCAGGCAAGGTGCAGCGCTCAGCTGGGAGTGGGGACTGTGATAAGGGCCGGGTTGTTGTGTTTGTATCTAAAAGCCTGATAAGGGGAAGTGACTGCTGGTGGGTTGGAGAGCCCTGAGAAGGGTGTGCCTTTGCTGTGGCCTCTCGGTTTCTCCTGGTGCTATCTCTGCACAGTGCAGCGTAGCTGCTGATCACAACAGGTTTCTGTGGACTTCCTGGAACATCCCACTTGTATTTTGGAACTGGCTGTTTTCAGCTGAAACAGTGAAATGTTTTTCTGTGGCTTCGTATAAGGAAAATACATGAGCTCTGAATTAGCTGGCTTTTTCTCCCCTCTAAAGCCGTGTAATTTCAGTTCAAAGCTTTCAGCCGCCCTCCTTTTGGGTAATCTAACATCTTAGTTTCTCAGCCTCATGGTTTAGTGTAGGAGAGATCAAGACTGAAGATAATGGATATACAAATTTGGCTTTCAGAAGTGGTGTTCATTGAAAGCTAATCATTTCCAGACCTTCAAAATGTCATGGGACTTTTTCCCCCTTAATTGCCATGTGTCATCTCTATTGAAAACCTTTGAAGCCAAGTGCAGGTAAAAGTGCCTTTCCTGTGGTGTGATGATTCTATCTCCCCTTCAGCTTTCTCTAATGCTTCAAGGTGCTTCCTACTGCAGAAGATCTTTTGGTCAATCCAGTTCCAAAGAAGATATGAAGAGGCAAAAGGAGCGGCCCGAGGATTACCTCACTGGGATGTGTCCCACGTGTGTTTTCAGTCTCTTCCACCTGTACTGTGTAAAGAAGATCCATTATTGAGGAGGAAGAAATGATCCATCTGTTGCATCACTTCTCTTGCATGTTTGGTTTTTAACCACAGATGCCCCGTTGGGTATTATGGTGCTGCACTGCATATTGCATTTAGGCAACGAGAGCAAGAGCTGTAAAGTTTGACAGTTCAGCTATGGAAAGAGTACAAAGCCTCCTACACAGAGCCATATGTTACTGAGATGTCATTGTGCTCCTATGTCATTCAGCCTTTGTGTCACGTCTTTCTGGGAGATAACCCCTGAGCTGCTTTGGGCATGGCAGATATTCTGCCACATGTGAGTGCTGAAGCCATGCAGCTGCCTGGCTTTGAATTGGGAGCTGCTCAGAGGGGGAGAAATGTAACCTGGTGTTCACTTCACTGCAGCCATCTGCAACCGAATCCATTTGTCAAAGTTCTTTCTACTCGACTTAATAAATGTCCTCAAGTTGTCTGTGTATGATGTAAGTGCTGCATGCAGCGTGAGATCTGAAGTTGAAGGCTAAATTGTTACTGCACTGGAAAGGTAACCTTTGTTTTTTTTCCTGACAGCTCAGGAGAATCAGTGCTGGAAGAATGTTCACTTTCTATGGCTGGCAAAGGGCGCCAGGAGCCCATAGGAGCAAAATCTGCATGCAGTGTTTGAGGGCATGAGGCTGTCTTAACCTGACTTGGGTTCATCAAAGACTTTAAAAGAAAACTTCTAGATTCCTATAATACTTACAGTTAAAATTTTAACTATCAAGCCATTGCTTGCTACTGTAACTGTTACTTTGGAGTAACTCTTGTGTCAACAGTACTTCAGAGCATCAGCCTGCGTGTTACAGGGATGTTTTCCCATAGCTCAGATCCCTAAGCTGCTGGGTTGAAACCCAAACCCAAATACAGTTCCCTGCGTCTGCTCTGCTTTGCTCGAGGCCGATGTGAGCGAGTCTCAGTGCCGCGGTTTCTTCCTTCTCGTAATGAGGAATCGGATTCAATTAAAAGCAAAAAAAAAAATCATTTCCAATTACCCGTATATTGCTCTTCCCTTGCACAACCATTCGGTTGTACGAAGAGTGCTCTGGTTTTTGAATTGATTTAGAAGAGTTCCTTTTATTTTTGAATTCTGCGCGGTGACCTAGTTAATTGGGAGTAATTACTGTCTAAATATATTGGTTTAACATAACAAAAGGCTGTCTGGAAGAAACATGGGAAGGGAGAGAATGGCTCGAGATAAACCGCCTCTTCGCAAACACTTAAGAGTTGTTAAGGGACATCTCCAGAGCTATTAGCAGGGAAGGTTTTAACTTCTATTGTAATTTAGCTCGTGAGGCCTGAAACCAAACGGCGGAGCAGAAAATGGACTTGAAAAGGAACACTTTCTCCCGTTGTGTCGGTAGCACTTCGCTGGGAGCACATCTGCTACCTGAGACATGTGATGCCTTTGCAGAGGAAGGAGCAGTGGGTTTGGTTGATGATATGAAGCTACAATTTGCTGCCTTCTCCCCCCTCTCAGGACTGAAACAGAGCTCTGCTTTGGTGGTAAGGAGGCTCACGTTGTTGCTGTGTGATTTCTGATTGCGGGAGGCTGAGGTTAAACCCTGCCGGACCTGCTCTGTGAGCATGGCAGAGCCCTGCTGCCTCCTGGAAGGGCTCAGTTGCTTCATTTGGGAGAGCATGACACCTGGAGGGCTGTGCTGAGGAAGAGACAGAAATATGGCCTATATCCCTGTAATTAGGATAGATCAGTCATGTAAATCGCACGGGCTGGGTTGGGCATGCTCATCTTACAGCTCCAAAGTTGTTTGGTTTATGATAGTAATTGATATCACATGGCAGGGAGCAAAGGGGGTAAGTGTGGTGCAAGTCACACCTGGGAGTGAAAGCAGGCTGGCATTAATGTGTAAGCAGGAGCTTTCAAATGATAACTCCTTCCTCTTTAGTTTTAACTCCTCACTCCCCTCCTGGGAGGATCAGCAGTTGGTGCTCTGCAGTTATATCTGGGGCACGAGGGTAAAGACCTAATAATAACTGCAAATATATATAGGCAAACTACAGGGACTCGTGTCTGTGACCTCAAAGTCTCCTTAGCAGCACTTCTTTGTAAAGCCCACAAATACTGTGCTTACAGTAGAAAGACAGCAGTATTCAGTCCTACAAATGATACTCAGTCTGGAGAACAGGTGAGTAATCAGGCTGAGCATTTTGCAGCTGTGACCTCTGGACGTGGCCCTCAAGCAAAGGACTGCATTCACACTGATACCTGACTTTTCTTGCTCAGAAAGAGCAGAAACAAAGCCGGCAGTGATAGGTTGCTTTCTTTGCTGGTTGTGTAAGCAGAGAGCATGACTAAAATGTGAGCACTGTGAGTGTCTGCTGCAGCAGCGCGGTGCCGTGCAGCCGCTCAGTGGCATCTCTTCGGGCTGCCTGTGCTGAAGAACTTGAACTTCAGTCAGATTTGCTTTGTCATCCTGACTTCGGCTCTTGCTACTTTCGATTTCTCTTCGGTTTCTGGAAGCTTCCTTTTAGTTCTCCAGTAGAAAGGCCATTGTGTATTGGAACGCACCCAAGTGTTCACCCCCAAACCAAACCCGCTGCGTGCTGATCAAAACAGTGGGAGAGGGGAGGTGGCTTTGTGATGTGTGGTCACAGAAGGGTGGCAAATCTGTTTTTTAGCATGTGCTCTTCTTGAGTTAAAAGGCTAACTGTATGCTGCAGAGGACTGGAGTTGTTTCCCAATGGCAAAGCAAGCAATGAAATATGACACAGGGAGGGGAAGAAAGTTGGCAGAGAGCCTATGTGCACAAATAGCCCACTACCTTTGAAGCGTATTTACAGCCAAGCAAACAAAACACGGTGCAGGCTGCCTTACAATGGATTACAGCAGCAAGCTTCCCCTTGGAACTTTTATTTTCTCTTTCTTAATGTCAAGAAAACGTCATTCCTACTGATTCCAGCACTGTAGCATGCAATATGGTATGTCTGAGTGGATTAGGAAGAGAGAGAGCTGTACTGCTGTCTGTTTTCCTTCTTACAATACCTTTTGCATTGGATTGCTGTAATGCAGGAAGAAATCAAAGTGAAAACTGAACTCTAGGCTGTAGTGTTAGCTGGTTGAGTGAACAGGAGGCTCCTGGCACGGCCCTTCTGCAAGTTATGTAAATCTGGTGTGGTGTATCAGCAACAGGCGGTCAGTGATGTAAAACGGAGCATTTGTCTCCATTTATTGGCTAATGTGGCACGCACCCTTCCTGCAGCACTGGACTGAGCTGTCTGTTTAAATATAGCCCTGACACTCCTAAGTAGAAAATGCCTCAGGCTGAATAATGACTGCTGGTCCGAAATCCAGAGTTGTAAATGTGGCAGTCTTACAAGAGGGTGGCTCTGGGTTCCTGTGTGAGCAGCAATCAGTGATGCTTCTCTCCCATGCGCTTCTGATTTTACTCCATGTCTCCCTATTACTCTTTTTTTCCTTGAGCTCTGTAGGAATTGAACAGGAGGCAGTCTCTTTGCTCACCGTTTCAAGGCTCTTTCCAGCTGGCAGGCAGTCCAAAAAGCCGTGTTTGCTTTTTCTCAGGGTCATGCTGCAAATGTTTTTCTTGTTTTCGCCTTGGCTTTCTGGCTTTGGTTTAGACACATGACTCTCCACCAAACAATACTAAGCCACAGTAAATCACCATTCCCATATACTGCAGCTTCTCCTATGTGTCTTTTGTTTTAGGTGGTGATTCCTGGTTCTGGAAGGTTTTCTTGTCTTGCTTAAAAAAAAAAAAAGAGTAGCTCTGTAATTACAAATAAAAAAGCAATTGCTTTGCCCATTGCTTCTGGAGAGATTTTACTCATCTCCATTCTCCCAGCACTTACTCACAACATGTAAATTAGGGCCACAACCTCCCAGACATGCGTAAACAGAGGAATTACATGCCTTGCCAAAACACTTACATAATGGCACAGTAGTATATCGTGGAATGGCAGCTGAGACTCATGGATCCTCTTCCTGTTTGACTGTTCCTCTTTTCAGATTAATTACCGTTTGAGTTTCTGCTACACCGTGACCATGAATCAATAGCATTTGTGGCTTTCTGAATGTCTGTAATACATCACAGGCTTCCACTGTCATTTGTTTTTATTCAGGAAGAATGCTTGTCTCAATGGTTTGTAAGTTCCTTTGAGCCATGACTATCCAGAGACACCTAATGATTAATAAATAGTCTTAGAGTGCTCATAGCTCTTATGACCGTATGTTTCAAAAGCAGCAAAGCTTGAGTTGTTATTATCTGTAGCTGCTGATTCTCTTTAGCCTTCAGAATTATCGGAGCGTTCATCCCGTGGTCTTTTGGACCTTTCACACCAAAATAAAGTGGAGAATTTGAGTCGTCTTGAAATTAGCCCAGGAAACAAGGCCAGTAAGGAAGCAGCTCTGTTTACACGTGGTGCACAACACTTAACCTCACTGTCTTTTCAGCTTATTGTCAGGTCTCAAGAGAGAGCTAATGGCTCAAAGGCCTTACAGACTCTTAAGTTCCAGGTTTTCAAAAAAAATGAGAATCAGGCTAGAAATGTTGCCCTGAAGTAGTGTCCATGGAAAATAAAATGCTGTATGTTGAATATGGATAGCTTGGAAAATCCATGCGATAGTGATGGAAGCTTTAGGAAAGCGCAAGCAGTGGAACTAATATAATCTGGATAATATATATATTTAATTGTCAGAACCTGACCCTCCTGTGCTTAAGATTATAAGCTGCTTTTTGCTTTCTAGGAATCTACAAGCAGCCATTGGAGCCTATTATGATTTTGAGAGTCCAAACATCAACGTACCCTCCATGTCCTTTGTTGAAGATGTCACCATAGGTGAAGGGGAGTCCATCCCTCCTGACACCCAGTTTACAAAAACATGGAGGATACAAAACACAGGTAAGTCTATCTGACTCGAGCAAAACCCATGTAATGTGTATTATGTGATAGGGTGGCAAATCTAATGGAAGAGATGTTGCTTAAGGCAGTAGGTTCACGTGCACCTACCTTGGAATAAAGCCACGCTGCTGCTGGAGGAGGTCGCCTGCTGACCTGTCTGCATTCCCCTTCCTACGTCAGCACTTTAGGTTTTGTGGCTGGATGTGGAGCTCTTCTTCCTCCTGTCATCACAGAAACAAAAGCTCTAGGAAGCTTTTGGAGGAAGAGGCATATAAATAGCAAATGAAGTACTTCTCTTGTTTTGCTTTTTGTAATGGAGGTTAAATCTGAAAATAGAAAATCTGAAAAGATAGGTTGAGAATCTTTAGCTAGCTTTATGTTCACTTGACAAATGGAGTACACCTTCAAGTCAGTTAAGAGAGAGATTCCTTTAACCCTGGAAGCCTTTCAGCTCATGGCTGGCCTATGTATGTAACCACTACGTTTCATTACTCTGTTTTTCTGATTGCCTGCCATTTGGTGGTTGGGTTCTCAGTATTAACGTTCTCTGTGGATGCAGTGATGCCACAATCTGAGAAGAGGTAGCTATGTGGCAGGCACCCTTTTTAATGCACCTATGGCAGAATGGCTTTTTCATGCTTCAGGAGAATGCAGAGATGGAGAGAGCACATTCCAGTATGAAATAAATCAAAGCAGTGGCTGCAATCTGGGAAGTGAGACTAGGCAGAACTGCTTAATCTTTAGGGATGTAGTCAGAGAGATCTGAGGATGCAGAGGGAAATACCTTGTCTTTGACTGTTGCAATGACAGGATGTTGCATGAATGTTTAACCTGTGTGTCTGAATTTAATTGACCTGGTTGCACTTTTGTGAGGAAGAATGATAGCACGACAAGGTGTAATACCATGAATCATCATGAGTAACATACAGCTGTGCAAGTGTCTTTACTTGAAAATGACTGCAGTACTCAGTGCTGTACAGATCTGTGCTAAATACTGCAGCGTAACAAAGGCTAAAACCCTATTAAAAATCTGAGTATTTAATCAGGATATTGGAGGTGAGAAGTGTGCGTGTAAGAACACTGATTTATAAGCATCATATTCTAGAAAAAGGATTTAATTATTTCAATTTTCTTCTGCCTTTTTTGACTTAGTAAAATAGAAAGGTAATGGAGCTTGCTTGAACTCCTGTAATGTGCAAAATTGACTGGAAAACTTTTATAACTGTCTCAAACAAGTCTTAAAATGTAGTAAGCTTGACAGATCTTGTTTCTCCACTATTAGTATCTTAAGTTGTCTGAGTTATGACTACACCCCCTACATAGCTCCTTTCAGACTCCTCCTTCTCTTGTTCTTCTGATGTATTCTTTCCTGAATGCAAATTCAGCCTTAATTTAACATCCTTGTTCAAGCCATTTTTCATTGTTTGTGGTGTGTTTGACCTTCTGAAATCCGTGGGCCTGCTGAAATGAGGGAAAGAAGTTCATCTTGACTCACAAGCTCCTGGCGAGGCCAAAATTTGTTTTGGCTTCTGTGTGGGTTAAAGCCCAACTTGTTAAAAGTACATCTGTGCTTGAATACTGGTGCTAGAGGCCAAATCTTGTTGAAACCATGCTGTTGAGGCATGTTTTAGTTAAATGCACCTCCACATACTGTGTTGTGACTACAGTTTAAGCAGAAGCAGGGCATATTACAACCATTTTAAGGTTTAATTAAGATATAATATCAAAAGACTATGGTGTTTCTAGATAATATCTGCTTGTTAGGCAGATAACTGAAGTAAAGCCAAGGTTTTTAACAGCTCCACAGGAGCCCTCGATTAAATGATTTCAGTCCTAGAACAAGAAATACCTGAGGCATGTGTCACCCAAGCACTTGGTGTCTGATGAGTATGACAAGCACAGCTCTAGGAGACTGTCAGCTTTAGGCATGCAAGCAATAAGCCAGGTTCAGTCAGGTTTTTATGTTATTAAAAACTAATACCCTGCTCTGATATCTTCAAGGATAGTGCTTGGCTTGTCTGTTCAAAGTCTGGGCCGTATAATAGAAGTACTGCTAAAAGACCAGCAGAATTTAAGTTGTATTTCTTCTTCCTACACTACCCCCAGCTGCTGCTGGCTCTGCATGCAGGACAGTTACTGCAATTCATCATCTCCTGACAGATGAGTGTACTGAAATAGAATGACATAATCATCTTCATCAGTGACCTGGATGGAGGGTTAGAGTCCACCCTCAGCAAGTTTGCTAATGATAGCTGAGAGGAGTGGCTGGCACTTTGGAAGGCTGTGCTGCCATTCAGTGAGACCTGGATGGACAGGAGAGCCAGGCAGAGAGGAACCTGATGAGGTTCCACAAGAACAAGTGCAGAGTCTTGCACCCGGGGAGGAATAACTGCATGCATCAGTAAGGTCAGGGACTGCCCTGCTGGGGAGGAGCACTGAGCCCACAGTGTGCTCTTGTGGCCGAGAAGGCCAATGGTATCCTGGGCTGCATTGTACAGAGTATGGCTAGCAGGTCAAAAGGAATGATCCTCCCTTTTTGCTGTGCCCTGGTGGGGTCACATCTGGAGTCTAGTTCTGCGCTCCCCAGTTCTAAAAAAGATAGAGATCTCCTAGAAAGAGCCCAGTGGAGGGTGACAAAGATGTTCAAAGGGTTTGGAGCATCTCCTGTGTGAGGAAGGGCTGTGATCCCTGAGACTGTTCCTTCTGAGGAGAGAAAGCTGAGGGGGATTCTCATCACTATTTATAAACATCTAAAGTGCAGGAGTCAGGTTGGTGGGTGTGGACTCCTTTTAGTGGTGAGCAGCAGTAGAACAAGGGGCATCGAGCTGAAGTTCCATACTGATGCAAGGAAGAACTTCTGTGCTGTCAGAGTGATGGAGTGCTGGAACAGATTGTCCAGAGAGGTTGTAGAGTCTCCTGTATGACCTGCTGTAGAGAACCTGCTTTAGTAGGGAGCTTGGACTCGATCTCTAGAGGCCTTTTCCAGCTCCTACAATTCTATGATTGATTCTTTTTATGGGGCTTATTAATTGCAGCATTCTACCCATCTTCGATTCTTAACTGATAAAAGTCACACTGTTTAAACTAAACCCTATTGCTGGGCTGCCAACCTTGTCAGAGGAGACTTCATACTTGACTCCCCCATGCCTTAGTCTGAGATCAGCTAATCACTCAGCTTTTCTCTTTCAATTACCTCCCTATCTCTGCAGTGTTTCCAATTGTAGCACTGTGTGTTCTCCATTCTGAATATCCAATGTTATTAGCTCACATCTTTATTTCCTTGCTAGATGGAGAGTTCCATAAATAAGAATACTACTAAAAAGCTATTGTCAGTTTCACTGAAGCATCCAGAGGGATTAAATTAGCAGACAAGCTGTTTTGCATCCTTTGCAGGATGCTCTTGGAGGTAACCTGAGGTCAGATCAGCATCCACCACTCTGGCCTCAGAATAGACTTTGAGTGGTTCCAAGCTTCTTGGTGGTTCCTTCAATTAACTGTTTCCTACAACCTTAGCCAAGCAGAAGGTGTTCTCAAAGACTTTGGCCTGAGAAGAAGCAAAAGAAAATTCTGCTAAGCTTTTTCTTGTTTGTTTGTTTGCCTCAGTGCTTGTTATCTTTGGAGGAAACGGCTGTGTTTGCATGCAGTAACTGCTTTCTGAATCTCTCCAGATTGCCAGGTCACACTGTCACTCCCAGTATCTCCAGTCTAAACACCTTTCTCCACAAATAAATCACATGCTTGCAATCATTTTCACCATTTTGCAAGGCTGAGAGAAGAGTTGGTGCAGGAAGGGGTTCAAATCCTTTTAAAAAACAGTGCTAGCTCTTCAATTGTAATTCAGAGTATGAGTTTCTCTTGGGACTAACAGGCTGAAAAAGGAGTGAATGCCTGAAAGAAAATGCTTCCAGCACTTTGAGATAATAACATACATTTTGATGTTGAAAACCTCAGGAGCTACACGTAGGAAGGCAGAAATGAGGAAAAGAAAAGTGTCTCACCTCTTTGTCTGTAGTATGAAGTGAATGTCAGTTATGTTGATTTTTTTCTTTTGCAGCTGTTGTGCTGTGACTTTGAGGATTTTCCTGCCTAAAGAAGAGTTAGAGATTATTTCAATAGAAATGTGATATTGCCTGCTGGTTACAAAGTGGACCGGCTAAACCTTATCTGAAAACTGTATTCTTCTGTATCCATTGCTGGCTGTGATATATATACCTTGGTATTCCTTTAACTGTTCAACAACTGCACAACTGTTTCAATAAGTGTTTCACCCAGTCTCATAAAAATGAACACAACATCTTTTCCTGGTGCACTGTTGCTAATTTTTTTTTTTCCTCTGCTTAATCCCAGGGACAGAGGTATGGCCTCCAGGAGTTTGCCTGAAGTACGTTGGGGGAGACCAGTTTGGCCATGTAAACATGGTAATGGTCAGGTCCCTGGAGCCCCAGGAGATTGCAGATGTCAGCGTTCAGATGTGCAGCCCCAGCACAGCAGGAATGTATCAGGGACAGTGGCGAATGTGCACTGCCACAGGACTGTATTATGGAGGTGAGTGGTGCCTTTCCTGGCACTTCTTCATGATATTCCCATCATAAACAGAAAGGGTGCTCCTGTTCCCCTGCGGACCCTCCCCTGATAACCAAGTGATAATCTACCCATAATCTTTGTGTCATTTATTGTAATTGCTGTTGGCATGACACTGTGCTGTGCAAAGATACAATAACCAAACTAACAGTTGTGGACTGACCTTGGTTTCCATATTGGAAATGTTGTGCTCTGGTGGTCTACTAACTACTGCAGTTAGATCTGAGATAGAATGCTTGCCTTCAGTGAGCTTTGACTAAAAGCAGAAAGGTAGAGAGGTCTGCCAGCTCTGAGACTAAATATAGAAAGCAGAGAAAGCATCAAGTGAGCTGCCTTGTTGTCTTGGTCAGCACAGAGCTGTTTTCTAAACACTGGAACAAATTGCAGATTACACAAAGCTCTTAAAAGCAAAGGAACTGGTACAGTTCTCCTTGAGGCTCTTACCCTGTCAGAATTCTTTCAAGTTTTTCAGTTCTAATCATCACAAACTACATACAGACATAAAATTTAAATGGTATAAACCCAATCTGACAAGTTTAGGAAAAGTTTACCAAGTTTATCTATTAAAACATCTACTGTGAACTGGTTTTCTGTGTTCAGAAATCACTTTTTGATAATTTTGTGCAATGCCTCAGGCTAGCCACCAGCATCTTCATTCATTTGGAGTCTTTTAGTCATTTTTAGCCAGCTGTAGTTTATACTGAGAACAGCTTTGTGTCTGTTTTGGCAGTTGGGAATGTCCCAAGTACATGGGTTTTGAGTGAGAGATGTTAGCACTGGGAGTCAAAAATAACTATTTGCTCCATTTCTTTGGCAGAATTGTCAGCAGGAGTAAGGCTCTGCTGTGTTGCAAGTGGATGCAACTTGTCCTTGAAATGTGTGCATAAATTAGGTTGGAAGGTAGAAAGGCCTGTTCAACTTGCATTGCCTGCCACCAGCCTGTGTGTTTATTAATCCAAGGCTTTCCTACATGCCAACAAACAAACAGCTTAAGATCTTACTAAATTTCCTCAAATTCTCCACTTTGAAAGAAAACCACCTGCTAATTAAAATCTTGTTGGCAAGTAAGTTTAGAATCAGAGCTGCCTTTGCTTAATGCTTAATTTCCTGAGCTCAGGTCCAGCAGGAAGGTGAGACACGGGGCTGTTATGCCTGCTGGCTGGGTTTTGGTCAGGCCTGCAGCAGGGGGAGCCAGAAGTGCTGTGTGGGATTTGGGTGCTGGCAGTGTGCTGTGCTCCTTGAGCAGCAGGGCTTGTGTAGGGTGGTATCTTGCTGTCATTAGTTGGGTTACAAAATGCAGGCTAACGAGCTGCCTTCAGGTGGTGAGTGACTGGAAGGAGTGTTTCAGTGCATGAAAGCTGTCTGAAAGTGGTGGTGGTAAAACTGCACAGAAGTACCTGCTGTCTCTCTCCCTCCCCCACACCATTGGTGACAGTACAGAAGACCCCCTTGCAGGCCAGCACTGTGGGAAAGCTGGAACCCGAGTGATGTGTTACTTGAGGTCCTGTTATTAGATCAGCTGAGATTAGCTATTGCTGTTGTTAATTTTCTAGCTCCGTGCAGCAAAACAGAACTGGAGCACATTTAGTGAAGAGGTGGGGAAAAAAGCAGTAGAATTGAATTTGGATATGTACCAAGAAATGGGTTTATGTGAATATGCCATAGTGTTTGCATGGAGTACAAACGAATTAGTGAGCAGAAAAACAATCTTATCTGTGTACAAAAGACACACATTATGTAAGAACTTATGTACATTCTTATTCTAACCAGTAGTTTGCAAACTTGTGTAATAGTTTACCAGTCTAGATAGGTGTCCACCTGCTGGAGACATCTTGCAACTAGAATAGAGAGAAATTAATGTGAACTGCAATAAATCTATTTATTTTCCAAACAACCCTTCTTGGTTTTTGAGAGCCAATCCTTTTAATGCGATACAAAAAAAAAATTACCTTCTCTTTACCAGCAGAGCAGATTGGCAGTGATTCTGTCTGGTTCTTGTTTCAGTCCTGCTGTGTAATCTTGATTAAAGTCACTTACAGTTTTCTTTTTTCAGTGCATCCTGTTGGTAAAGTGAAATATGGAGTTTCAGGATGTCATGTCAGCTTGTCTTTTGCATGTCCTGACCTGGTTCCTTTAAGTTCAGTAAAACTACCTTGGGTTTCTTGAAAGTTTAGACTTGATTAGTGCCTAACCACTACTTCTGATGCTCTATGAAACGTTTTAAAAACAATCCATTTTTTTCCTATTGTAAGGAATGAATTCCTGTCCTGTTTATTTTTTTCTCCTTCTCTCCCCGTCTCCATAATCTCCGTCCAGTAATGACCCAAGTGTCTTTCCTTTTCCTCAGATGTCATCTGGGTGATCCTCAGTGTGGAAGTTGGAGGACTTCTAGGAGTAACACAGCAGCTGTCATCCTTTGAAACGGAGTTCAACACACAGCCGCACCGCAAGGTAGAAGGAAACTTTAACCCATTCGCCTCTCCACAGAAGAACAGGCAACCAGATGAAAACAACCTAAAAGACCCTGGGGGTTCTGAGCTAGGCACAATCAGCAAAAACACGTGGGGGCCTGCTCCTGACCAAATTGAACAAGATCAGAATGGACTGTCACAAAACTCTGTAAATCTCTCCCCCAGCAGTCACTCGAACAACTTGTCGGTAGTGACATACAGTAAGGTAGGTGCCCTGGGAGAACAGGAGAATGGGTAGGTGATGAGACTGTCATGTATGTAATAGTTCTTCATTACAAACTGCAAAGCCCTTCCCTTCTGCTTCTGCCAGACCTGCTAAGGAAGGTTTTGAATTTGACTGTCCGACTCTGCCAACTCCTCATGTTATATTAAAATACTTTTGCCTCTAATAGACTCTACCAGATCCACCTTTTCTTTTTGTTTTTGCTTTGAGTCCTTCTTAAAGTTTATATAATCTTGTCTGGGTGCTGTAACTATCAGTGGCTGGAGCCTATTCCAGCTGCATGTGCAAATAAGTCAAAATATCTCTCAAGATGTGTTCCTGAGTTTTACATAATTAAAAAGAGAGAAAATAACCACACCTTCAAAACTTGAGATTAACCAGATGACTTCTGTTTTTTTTTTTTAAACTGGTGTGGAGAGACTGCAGAGCTCAGTGTTTTGGTCCCAGAAGCTATCTGTCAGGAACAGTCAGAGGACTATTGTTGTGTCCTTGTCTTGTTTATAATTGTAGGTGACTTTTAAATTATCTTTAAACCTCTCTCAAAAGCTTGCTTGGTGGATGCTATAAGAGTCTGAGTGATATTTTGACTTTTTATTTGCTTGTGTGTGAAAAATGAATTGCAGGATTATTTACAATTCAGAATCCACCTGTTAATGCAGCCAGTATGTGTAGGTGTGTACTGTCTTATGTCAAACTAGTTTGATTTTTAAAATCCTTCAAAAATGCTTTACTGTACTTTAAGCAGGCTGTGTAGGACAATAACACTTGGTTGCTGAATGACTTAATAAAGCCCTAATGTTAGTTCACCTACAGCACTTTAGTTCCTAACTGGATGAACTCCCTGTCCTCTACCAGCGGATCATATTTTAGTGTCCTACTTTGCACCAGGGCTATGCATTTTTTTAACTAATGGCATGCATGAGAATAACTATCTGACAGGCTACAAATCCTCCTTTTTGTGTTTTGCACCCCGAAGATCAATTTTTAATAAGCTCTGTTGGCTTCTGCTTCAGGATTTTCACTCACTAGAGCTGAAATGGATGGCTTTGGAAATAAGTAAAAATGAAGTCTTTCATCTATCAGCTCAAATAGAACCCGGATTAACAGTGACTGAAGGTTGCTGCTGTTGAAGAGTTGCTGGATGGCAGTGAAAACTTTCATAGCAGGGTTTACTGGACGGATGGACTGTTGTCTGCCTTAGCAGAGGCATCCATAAGTTTCTTTGCTTAAACTTCACCTCAGGAGCCTTGGGTGGAGGGTGCTGCCCTGCTGTTGTTTGTTGTAGATTTGCCCAGCAAAGTTTGGAGGGGAGGGAGATGGAGTTACTAAGTTACAGCTTTGAAATGCTGGAATTGCTTAAACCTTTCACAACTTAAATACAAGGTTAGATTTAGATGGGTGAACTCCCTTCTGTTTTGGTGGTCAGCTTTAGACTGGAGATAACTTTTTTTTTTAAATCTTTTTTCCCCCCTTGCCTGTATTGTGAGTGCAGGACTTGGCAGTTGCTTTGCAGTTGATTTGCACTTGCAGGTGGGTAGATGTGGAACTGCTAAGAGATGCACTTCAGAGAAAGCTTCTGCACAGAAATCCTGGAAATGGGGTTTTGGCAGTAATGTGGCCTTTGATTTTTTTTTTTCACTAGGTCTCTCCCTATGGAAAATTCCTTGCCCTTCCTACTGAAATTAAGGTGACATGAGTGCCGGGAGGTTGGGTGTATCAACAGGCTCTCTTGGCTGAGGAATAGTAGAATATTTTGGCTTTTCTAAGGAAGAATATAGGAGTAAGAAATGTGCCTATTTGAGATAGCATATGCCAGTTATACTGCAGAGAAGAAAAGCCAGGGAAGAGACTGAGACTGCAAAGATGCTCTTGCTAAATTTAAGAGAGCTGGTCTAGCTAGTAACCCAAAGTTCATGAACATTACTCTTATGGGATGAATCATTATAACCTGACCCCAGACATAGGGTAGGTGGCCTTCCTTCTCTTCTCGTTCCTCCTTATTCACAGCATGTGGGTGGTTTTGGGGTAGATCTTGTTTACTTTTAGAAGGGATGACTTCTGGAAGGAGGATGGGCTGTGTAAAAGGTTCATTGATGTATTTTTTTTTTTATTGAGGTCTTTGTCTCTCACAGTGTTTTCTGTTTGTGAGATAATACAAGTTAGCTTTTGTTTTGGAAGCAATTATTAAAGGTAGGTGTGAAGATGAGTCTTGTTCCAGACATGCCCTTTCTGTCCAGGGCAAGAAGCATTATGCCACAGGCTTCATACTCACCTTGGTACAGCACCTGTGGTACCACACTGTCTCTGTAGTGAACAGATCTCAGTAGCTTTGACATCCTAGCTATTTGGTCTCATCTTAGACTGTCAGGTGCACACGTTTGCCTTTCCTGGTTTAGGTCTTGCACTGTTGTGTGCCTCCTTTATTCCCAGAAAGATGCGGAGCTTTCAGGAAGATTTTTTTTTCCTAAAAAGGAGTAATGTGTGAGCAGCTGAGGCTCACCTTAAGTGGAGAAGGGCTTGCTGAGGTGATGTTAGAGGTATTAAACCACCTGATCAGCAGGTGGTGTGCAGCTCTCTCTGGGTAAAAGCTCTGTCTCATAGCCTGCTTCAGCTGGCCCACTTCCCCCTTCTCCCTAGAGCCTGGACCTGGACTGCTGATTGAATGGGAGAAAGAGAACTGTGACATTTGGAGCCATTGTCTTGTGACAGAATAATGATGTGAGAGGCTTGATTTCAAGATCTGGAAACAAAGATTACTATGGGTTGGCTGTCTAGATACTTGGATATAGGATACTTGAATCTTATTTAACTTGGGCAGAACCTCTAATATTTTTATTTCCTTTCATGCCCCCAGATAGTGGATTGAATTCCTAGTCACGTTTAGCACACCATCTGGTGAGATACAGTAAAGAGGGAGGTTAAGGTTCAGTTAAGGCCTCTGTCTTGTATTTAAAAGGGCTATAAGCCCTTAACATTTCTCAGATTGGTGTGGAGGCTTCCCCTCTGCAGAGAGATTGTGAAGGACCCCAGCCACACAGCTGCATGAGACCATGAAATCTGGAGATGAAACGAGCTGTTTCTGGTGGCTGCAGTTGTAAAACATGCTAGAAGTTGCCAGACCTTGTCTGTATTAGTTCTTGCTCTGGTGCAGCTGAGCAGGTGTGACTTGTCCTCTAGAATTCCCCAGTGGAGCCAGGATCTCTGTGATGCTGATGTGCCATCTGCTGCTGAATGAGACTGGTATATGAATGTTCCACACATGGGAACATTCAGAGAGCTTTTCTCCAGCAGCACAAAGCACAAGGTATGGATGCTGTGCTCAGTGAAACAAACTTTCCTAGGGAAATAAAAGACTGTTCTGTAAGCAGATAAGATGAAGCCTGTGACACAGTCAAAAAAAACTGAGTGTGGTCTTTATTCCTGCTGTACTATATGCCTTCCCTGGGTCCATCTTGCTCGCCTTCTGAAATAAACTGCTGGAAAGTAGATCAGGTCTGTGTTCAGGGCATTGCTTGAAGCATGTTGTTGTTATATCTATTCCCAGTGGAGTTTTTTGCATGTTCTTAAAATCAAACGTGCTTCAAGTGCAGGATAGGATGCTTATCTCAGGATAGGGATGAGCTGTATTAGAATCCAGATATACCCATGCATGGGTATTTTATTCTCCTCTTTGGCATCGCTTTCTCTCTGTATTCTCAAGAGAGATGAGGCTAATATAGTTTCCTTCTATTTACTTGCTCCTGTCTCATAGCAACACTGTGGAGGTCACTGCTGCTCTCTTGTGACAGTCTTTTACATTAAAAGCACAAGATGCAGTCTTCTAGAGCCTGGGGAATTAGAGTTAAAATTCCTTAACAAAGAAAAGAAATGTACAGATTAAATGTCTAAACGAAGATTTGAAGTGGATAGCCATATACTGACATTCATGTTGTATTTGTCACTTATATGAAAAAAGTATATAAATCTGTTGCTGAGTTTAGTTGCCTGCCCATGTGAATTGAGGTATTGCTGCTTTCTTTGTAATGCAGAAAACTGCATATGGAAGTTCAGACCTGCAAAGATTTGCCCATACAAAACAAGTTGCATTGTCACTGCCGTTGCAAAAGGCATTCTACAGGTTGTCTGATGCTAATCTGTTCTGTTCATTGCTCATGCTGTCCTAAAAGGTGATGTAATACAAGCATATTTGGAGTTCAGAGTGCCACCTTATTTCCCCTGCTGTATTTATGCTCCCCATCATCATTCTGTGTGCAGCTGAACTTTGATCTGTGCTAAATTGCAGTTTTATATACCTAGGGGAAACCAAATCTCCCTCTGTCCTGAGAGCCTTCTCACTGACTTCCCCTCTCCAAGTCTAAAAGCTGCTGCTGCTGCTCCTGGAAGTATGCTTCTTCCAAACCAGGACACTCTAATTGGCATGTTTCTGGAGTCCCTCTGTCAACTTCAGATAGTTTCCAGTGGAAAAAAAAAATCCTGTTTGGGTACCAAACTATATTTGTAGGTAAGGAAGATGCCTCAGAAATGTGTTTACTTCCATGTAGACAAGAAGCTCCTTCTATTCTGGTGTCTGGGCTTTAAACTGGACTTGTTAACACATGGCTAAATTGGTTCAGAGCAAAAAGGGGAGAATATTGGACTTGAAACTACTGGAGCTAGTCCTTGACAGCCACACTGCTGCATAGCACATGCGGGTTAAATTGGCGTTGCATGAGCTGGTTTGTTTATCTGGTGAAAGACTAACATGTTTGGGTGCTGCATGTTAGCTCATCCATGAAAACAAACGGTCCGTGTGCTTTTGGCCTGTGGGAAATGTGGTACATTGCAATTTTAGCTTAACTGTGCTCCGTTGCAAGCCACCAGTTTCCCTGCTTTTTATCTCTGCAGACTAAAAGCACGCCGTTGATTAAGTTACAGGAGCAAAGTTGTTGCATGGTAACTTAATCATGTAGCTGAGCCCTCGTGTCCTCCATCAGCTCTGTACATCTCCACTGGCCCTGTAGTGCTTGGCAGCTGTGCATCAAACTCCTGTCTCTCTTCGAGTGTACCTCGTATTGATCTTGATTCAGTTGCAAAGGTGAAATAAAGATAGCTATTTGAAAGCCTGTGTTGTGATGGTTTATGAAAGATTAACTTAATCTTGGTTTCATTTCAGTGCTAACTAAAAAGGCTCTGCTTTTTCACAAGTCTGTTTGAAAAGGGAGTTGAATGATTCTCCTGTTTCTTTCCTCACATCCAGGTGCTGTGGGTGTGAATGTGGAGGCTTTGCTGTGCTTGTCTGGCCTTTCTTCTTGCATAAGACCATAGCATTTGCTGAGCATAGCATTTAACTGTCCCGATCTCAATTCCCGTTTAGACAATAAAGTCAAATGATTACTTATAACAGTTTTAATGTACAATCTTTGCTTGAAAAAACAGGGTCCTCTGTGCTCGTGCATTTGTCTTAATAGCCAGAATGCTTTCACCAGCAAGTTAGCAGTTACTTCTGTGGAAGACACTGGAAGAACTGAAAGTAAATTTGCAAAGCTGCAGCTGAGCTTTTCATAAGAACAGCCATCTCATTGTGAGAATAGAAGGGAATTCACCAAAAATAGCGTGAAACACTCCAGCTAAAATAACTTTGGGAAAACTGCGTTGGCATGCAGAATTATTTTTGCATGTTTATGGTGTGAAATCTTGCATACAAGGGATAATTATTCTTGGAAACGTCCTGTAGTGGAGGTTGGTATTTGCATTGCAGCAGTAACTGCAGGCTTTATGTACGAGGATGCTGTTATCACTGTTCATTGAATAAATGTAATGAGGAACAAATGTTCTGCAAAGAGCTTGCACCTTACTGAGGAAGAGGAAAGTATTCTTCCTTCACAGAAGGGGGTGAGGGTTTCTTGCTGAAAGATGTCACAGGAAGGATATGCCCATAAAACACCTGAATAAAATTACTTAGATTGCTGTTCCTTTCCTAACATGTGTTGCTGTCCCCAGGTTTTAACCAAACAGAAAAGCACAGAGCTTAATGAACTGCTTTAGGATGCAGAAATGTGATTTTTAGAATCATTTGTTTTTTCTTCCCCCACCCCTGCAAATATCCAGAAGAACTTGAACAAATGCTTCCTGCCATCAGGAATCTAATCTTCCTGCTAGGTTAAAACAGATTGTTTCCTTCCATGCAGGAGGGCTGTTAGGTCTGATGCCAAACCAAGTTGACACTGCCTTTAAGAAACAAATCTAACTCTCTGTAACTTCTCATATGTCCTAATAAATCTCGTAGGTAAGTGAAACTCCACCAAGAGCTCCTCAGATGCAGTGTTGCATTATGGTGATCCCATGACCAAAGACTTTGGGCTCTTTCTTTGTGATGAAATTCACTGCATGAAGAGAAGTTATCCTCAGTCAGGCTCTGAGGCTGCCCTTAGCACTGCTGCAGTAGGGAGGAGAGGAGCTCAGCTGGAGATGTCAGCCTGTCGAGTGCAGTGTAGCAGGCAGCACCAAGCTTTGTGTGCTCAGTAATCAAACACTCCGAAGATGAGCAAAACCCTGTTAGCATAACAGTTTAGCTTTAAATTATGTGCTATGTAATATAGTATTTGGAATTCCAGAGGCTTTCCCTGAAAACAAGGTTGATATGCACTGTGCTGGGGCTGCCTCTGCGTACAAAAAGGCTGATGAACTCTTCCCATGTCTGACTGAAGCAAAGCAGCTGTGCTGTGTGCTAATTAATTGTGTTAATTCTTCTATGCCATGAGATGATACAGGAGCCTTGGTTATGGGATGCACAAATGAAACAAAAAAAAGGTTTTGCCCATGATAAATGTAAGTGATGGGCTTTGCTGTGCAGCAGGCAGCACCCAGCAGAGGGAGCAGGCAGCTGTGACTGGAGAGAGACCACTGTGGGGTTGGTGAGAGCTTGCAGTCACTGCCTGCAAACAGAGCATTCTGTGCAGGCAGTTGTAAGGTGAAGTCCAGTCCAAGTCCTGGCAAATGTCTGTACAGGTAATCAGCAGCAAATCCTGCCTTCTGTCTGTAGGTACAACAGCTGGATCCCTTTGAGATGAGGCTGTTGATGATTGGTGTTTTTAATGCCGTTTTCATCCCCTGTCCTTTGATTTGTGTGCACGTCTGTGTGCCTGTTCACGTTATTTTAATGCAGTTTCCCTTCTGCTCTTCCTCCTGTTGATAGCAGTGATGGTATTTTCGTACATGCTATCTCATGCTGTTAGTGGGAGCTCCTGCCTTCAGAGGCGAGCTGTTGTGGAGTCTGTTGGGTGTTATCTCTTGGAGATAACACAGACTGGGGATGCAGCGCATTCCTAGAGCTGAGGTGTGCTTGTTTTCCCATCACTTGTGCACATTTCCCTCTGCAAACAGCAATTTCCAGCTCTGCTTTCTTTCCCGTATTTCCCAATTAGTTCGTAAGATGTCCTGTTTAATTGCTAATCCTCTTTGGGCTGAATTTTAGGAGCTGCTGGTAGATGCTTCATTTGACCATTGCCTTGTATTTTGCCATTTGATATATCCTAAAGAACTAACTTTTTTCTCACTAGCTGTATCAAAACAATTGGCTTTGATAGCACCTGCTTTGTAACAGATACCCAGCGGAGCTCTTGAACTTTTGCAATGGATCTTAAGGTAGTGCAGTTGGTGCTTGCTTTACGTGAGTCATGTTAAAGGCTCATTGTTTCGTGGCCAGTGCAGCAAGGTTGTTAGGGAGCTGCAGCAGAACATGCAGGAAATGATGTTTCCTTTGAGATTTTTCCTGTTAAAGGTGAAAACTTGAAGTCAGAGCTTCCCTGAAAGACAGAGGATGGCTTTGTGCTAATTGAGCTGTCTTAGCAGCAAGCCAGCCAGGGGATGGCCTGAAGAAACAAAGCTTCCAGCTCTGATAGTGAAATACAAGCTTTTCCTCCCTCCTCTCACTTCTGACCTGAATGTATACCTGGATCTTAGGGGAGGGTTTGGCGTGGCTCTGACCTTCAAACTTTATCTGTGGGATGTGAGATCCATTGCCTGCCTGCTCACTGCTTTGTTCAGCTCTCCAGTGTCTCATCAGGAACAATGGGAATTACAGAAAGGAGTTCCTGTTAGCTGGAGATTGTCACTAGATCTGGCAGGCTGCTCGCTTCAGAATGTAAATGAGGAGGCAGTGGCTTCCGTAGTAAGCTTTTAATTTTGTGCTTAAATGTTGCGGCTGACTTTCAGTTGTAAAAAAAATGTGTATTGTTAAGAAGTGCACGAGATGCGTGTGGATTTCAAAATGCTGCTTTTTCTTAAGTAGGCTTTTCCATCAGTTATGGCCTTACTGTTTGCTGTAACCTTTAGAACAGACTTGTGAGACCGCAGCTGTTGGCCTTGCAAGGACAGCAGCACCTACAAACGGCTTTTGCTCTGGTGTAGAAGCTGTCAGTAGTTATTTATGTGGCCCTGTAGCACCTGAGAAGCGTTTTGCTGTTAGCTGGCCTAGATAACACCTGAAAGAGGTAAGTGTGGCAGCTGTTGTGTCAGGGCAGAGCAGCTCCTTTCCGAGTGTTTTTAAGGCTGGACAGCTGGGGCTGTTGCTGTGATGGGTGATGGGCTGCATCCAACGTAGCAGCACTGGGATGGGATGGTCGTTATTTGTAGGCGTGCACTGAGCGCTTTTGTTTCTTGCCTGTTGAAATTGATCATGTCTCCAACTTTCTTTCAGGGTTTCCACGGTCCTTATCCCTTCGGACAGTCTTAAAACACAAACACACAAAACGGGTATCGGCAAGAGGAGAATTTAACAAAGAACTGACTTTTGGGGGAAGGGAGAGGGGGATTCACGTGGCAAACAGACACAGCGTGGACCCCCCTTCTCTGCCTCCATGTTCTGGATAAAGAAGAAAAAAAAAAATATCAAAAGCCCAATAACTTAAGACTGTTTCCGGAGGAAAGATCTCAGTATGCATGTGTGAATGCTGAATTTCAGGAGTGTTGTTTGATGCTATGAGAAGGAAACTATACCAACACCATGATTTTTTTTTTTTAGAAGTCATTCTCACACAGAATAATTAGGTAGCTTGAGAAGTTAAAGAGAGAAAATGAAATGAAAAAGCCATCTTTTAAAAAAAAAAATTGCCTACGGAGCGGTTGTAGTTTGAGCAAATGTTTAATTTGTTTCTTTCCTGTTCGTATTTTTTTAAATAAGGGACAGCGTGCATTTTTGTGGAACTGTCATGTTTTGCTTGTTGGACATTTGCTTGGCATCTTCTGGGGGTTTGTGCAGTGACTTCTTTGTGTTGGATGTGTTTTAACGGCAGGTTGGGTCTGTACCCAGCTCAGCGATTTTAATTTCACCTTCTGGTTTTATTTACTCACTTCTTAATTCTTTTTGTGTCTTTATTTTTTTCCTTTTGGTTTGAGCGTTGCTGTCAGTTGCCCTGCTGAGGATCAGGTCTCAGCATCACAGTTGAAGAGAGGGACTCTGGGACTGGGATAGGATAACAGGAGGGCTCATTTCCCTTCCTCTTGTACATGAAGTGCTTGTATACACAACTATATTAATAAGAAACAGATTTATTAAAGTTCCAGAGCTGTTCTATGTGGTTAGCATTTTAAAATACTTTTTTTTTGTTAACTCTTGATGTACAATAGCTGTGCCTAGAGCAACCAAGCAAGTGTATTGGTCCTGTGCCAAGAGGAAACTTTTTCTGTAGCTGTAATTCACTTGATGATAGTCGCGAAGCTTTGCGAGTCACGTCCTTATTAGTTTTGAATCTCCCATCTCTCTCATACAGTATAAGTTTGAATTCCTTTCTCCTGTTACGAAGCTTAGAGGCTAATTCTTTGCATTTTTGAATGTAGAGCAAGAGTTAGAATCAGCAGCTGGATTCCACTCTGTCGCCTTGTATTCATTCGCCTTTATCATCCTGGCTTGGATAGCTTTGAGGCTCTCACCTTTTCAGCGGGCTCTCCAGGGCTTGTTGCTGGAGGAGGACTTGCTCCTCTAAAGATACGGGTTGCTCTCTTGTTCCTCCAGTGTATCTTCATGCAGTTATTGATTGGAAAGCCCAGCGTGAAGGGAGGGGGGAGGATGGCCTTGTGGGTTCCTGAGGGACTGCGTCCCCACAGGTCCTTCTGCAGGGGCACTGACTTACCAGGGTCCTGCAGGCCAGCAGAGCCAACTGCCAAAGATCCAATGATATGCAAATACCCCACAACCTTCTTCCCGACCTTTCTGGTGCAGACTCCTTTCAGAGCAGACGCAGGCTTGCTGCTGCACGGTGTGTGGCGTTTTCTTCATTTGTTTTGAATGGGGGATCAGTTTGCATTGTAGCTGCCATCAGAGCATACAGGTGCTTCTTTGGAGGACAGTGGGTCTTCTCTGGAGCCAGCAGAGGAAGAATTGCACCTTTGGGAGCACGTGTGGTTTGGTGAACGGACCTGGATCTATGGCAGCAGCTTGCTAGAGCTGGGTGAGTGGTACAGATTCAGACTGAATGTGCCCATGGAAGGAAGTGCTGCACTGCTTGGTGCCACTGCAGTGTTTTGTTCTTGTCCTGTAACATCCTTCTGCCCTGATGAAGTTGTATTCTCTTAGCATTCAGTCTAGGGAGTAGCTTGCATTGCTGCATTGTAGCTTGGGCAAGTGGATTCTTCCTCTGCTCCTTCCTTTCTGAGCAGGTGGTTAATGTGCCAAGCTCTGAAGGCATGAACTTGACCATCACATCTACAGCACTGCCACTGCCCTTCTGAAAGCATCTAAAACACTGCAGACTGCTGTTTGTCCAGATGATGAGATGATTCCTTATCTTTATTAGCTCCCTTTGTCAGCTGTGTAATGGAAGGGGGCAGGGGAAGGAAATTAGACCTCAGTGTCATACAGCAGCTGGTGCTGCAACCTTTGCCTTGTGTCAGCTGGGAGCCCCTTGAGCCTCAGATCCCCCCACTTCAGCTTTCTGCTCCCAGGCACGTCTGCTCTTCGTGTAGAGAATGGCTGCCACGCTTGTGTTCCTGTGCTGCTCCTGCTAGGAATGAATCTTCCTTTTCTTGAGAAAAGCTTGCATGATGCACCCCAAGTAGTCCTGTGCTTTCCCACTCAGAAGGCATACTTGTTCGGCACAGATCTGGATTCTCTCCTGGGTGTTTTCAATCCACGGTGTCCTTGTGGCAAGAGTTGCTTACTCCAGGGTGTGCAGAAAGGCAGAGCCAGAGCTGAGGTGCTGCTGAAACCTGCAGCCTCGTGCTGCTCACACTGCAGCTGTGAGCTGAGCATAAGCACTCATCTGTGGGAATGACCTCTGAAAACGATGGTGCAGAGCTGCAGATGCTTTGGGAGTCAGGGCTGTAACCCTTGCTGTGACAGTGAGAGAACACTGCAATTAGAGGTTGCTCTATCTCTGGGTTTTTCCTCTTGTAAGAACTGTTTCTCTGAGGCCAAAGGTGGTTTTATCTCCTCTGGTTCCTTGAAATGCAGTGATACAGCCAGCCCTCAAATTGCTCTTGCTGTCAGCTTTCCTGATCTTCAGTAGAGAGGTCTGAGACGTTCAGGTGTTGTGGGGGATCCGTATCCATTTCTCTAGGGCTGATGCATTCAAACTCGTGGAGACTTGAACGCCAGACAGGTGAAACCAATGGCATGGCTTGTCAGGATTGCTGCTGGGTTGTGCTGTGCTGCAGCTCACAGGAGCCAGTCGAGGTGGGTTATGCACATGGAGCTCAGGCTTGTGAGAAATAAGAGGAAACCATTGGGAGGCTGCATCACCCCGATGGGGCTGGCACCCACCAGTACAGAAGGCTGCAGTGACAGAGGCTGCAGCTCCAGTCTCTGATTAACACCCATCTGTCCTGAGCAGGAGAAAGAGATCTTCCTCACCCACTGCCCCTCCAAAGAGGAAAAATGCTGCAATACATCTCTGCTCTCTGAAGTTGGATCCCTGTGTTGGGCACCAGCAGTGCTCCGTGCAGCCTCTGTGAGCCCAGGAAAAGTCAGAGCACAGTGGAGGTGGGACTTCAGCCCCAAAGTCTTCACGCTCTGCTGGGGGTGGGCTGTGCTGAGCTGCAGCATGGGGACAAAGCTGCGTGGGCTGGAGAGCAGCCGGAGCCTGCAGGGTTGGGAATGCACGCTGTCCCACGTCTGGGTTTCTGTTGTGTGTTTAATTTCTTTTCTTGTGTGAGTGAGTGGGTGGTTCTGCAGCCTGTCTATTCTCTCTGGGGGGAGTGCATGTGTAGAACAGGATGGTGTGTTGCCTCATTGAGTCTGGGAGAAGTCCTACGATAGCACATTGGGGGTAAAAAAAATAAAAAATAAAAAGGAAGCTTTTTCCTTAATGTATAAATGAATATTTGTATGATTAAATTAACACAGAAAAAAAATGTTCTGTGGCCGTTGAGAGTTTTATTGAAGCTGAAAAAAAACTTCTGACTCTGTCATCTTACAGTTAAACGTGCCCTTCTTTCTCCTGTCCCCAGCATTTTACCAAGGCAAATACGCTCAATTCTCTCTCTGCCTTTCCTCCAACTCGCTTTAAAAAGAAGAAATTCAGTGTGTGCTGAGTTAATCAAACTTCCCAGCCTGGGTAAAGGTGTGACGAGTGGCTGAGGTCCATTCTGGTGAAAGGTGATGGGGGAGGAGAGCCTGTGAAGGAGGGGGGCTGTCCTGGGAGCTCCCATTCCAGGAGGGCTCCATTGGGCTGCACTGGGTACGCAGTGCAGGTACCTGGGGTGGGGGATGCTGGGGGAGAAGCACTAAGGGAGGGTGTCTGGTGTCCCCATGGATGAGGATGAGGGCATGTGGAGGTCCTTGGAGCCACGTGCACTGTCACTTGGGCTGGTGGCATTTCCCAAGCCAGGCCTTTACTGCTCAGGGCACCCAGCCGAAACATTTGCCTATATAAACTATATTCTGGAGCAGCTTAGGTAAAGCTGATCTCTTGCTTACATGTGACTTTGTTACTAATCCTTGCAAGAAACCTCAATATGTGTGTACTGGGTTTGCTTTTTAACATCTGAATAAGTGCCTGGAGCTTTCATGTGCTGTTTTAAGCTTGACTGAAAGCCTCACAGGGAACAGACATCCTGCTATCTGTGCCTATGGGTATTTATTTTGCACCACGAAAAGAATGCACCCCTTGAGCTCTGGGTGCTCACGGGTGGCTTTAAAACAAGTCTATGTTTGGATAGGTTGGGATGCCTCCCCTTTTCTCCCCCCACCAAACTTTTCATTGACTGCTTATTTGCTTGAAAGAATCTGTTTGTCTTTAGGGTTGCAACCTGTCAGAAGTTCACCAGAGCAGGACAGTGTGATCACACCTCCCTCCTAATGCTGTCTCCCAAGCAGGCGAGAACCTTTTCACTCAGAGAGTGGTGACACGCTGGAACAGGTTGCCCAAGGAGGCTGTGGATGCCCCATCCCTGCAGGCATCCAAGGCCAGGCTGGATGTGGCTCTGGGCAGCCTGGGCTGCTGGTTGCTGACCTGCACATAGCAGGGGGTTGGAACCAGATGATCATTGTGGTCCTTTTCAACCCAGGCCATTCTGTGATACCTGCTGCCATTGCTGTAGTGGAGGTCATCTCACTGCTGTGGCTGCGGCACGAGGAAATCCTGCATCATCCCTGGACCCATCCCTACACCTTTGTGCACACGTGGCTCTGGTGGTATTTCCCCCCCCTTCCCCCCCCCAGGTGGGGCTCCTTCTCACACTTTCCATGTGTGGAAACAGCTTTCGGTGGAGGTTTTCTTTGGAAGCTTGCTGTAAGCTGTAATTTGTGTGCTCAGCCCGTGCGTTAATGGGAAATGGGCCAGTTAAGCAAAAATGATTTAAGGGAACTTAATCTCAACCATATCCCATTCATAAAACAGCTGAGTAAAAGCATGCACTGAAAACCAAGTGCAGCAGCAGATGGCACACACAGGTAAGCAGCAGCATTGTTTGCTCCACCAAATATTATGGGATCAGGGCTGGCTTAAGAGCTTGGTGTGTTCCCTTATTTTGTTTACGTCTTCATCTGCAGTAGTGAAATCTCCACCATACCTGGGTCTGGACTGGAGTAGATGCCAGCAGAGGGAGCTGAGTGTGTTCCTCATCTGCAGCCTTCCGTGGTGGGATGCTGCTCTCCCAGCCCTTGGGATTTGCTGGTGATGGTGCCATGTCCCCAAATGGAGCAGATGCCAGCCCTGCTCCTAGGCTGGGGAGGTGGTCGCACATTTCTGGGTGTGCTCTGTGCTGCTCCTGCCATGCCATGGAGTGGCACGGTGTCACCCAGCCTGCTACTGCCCTCGTGGAGGTGACCTGCTGGGGAGGAAGCTGAGCAGAGCTGGGATCTTATGGGCAGAGATGTCCATCAGTGGGGATGCAGTCCCCAAACACCCACGTCTGTGTGCTGCTGAAGCCCCAAAGCAGGAGGTGGAGCTGTGCTGGGGCAGGAGGACAGAAGACCCGGCCCTGGGGACATGGAGTTGTCCCCACCCTGGCAGAAGGGGGCACGACCCAAGCTGTGCACTGCTGGCTGGGACTTGAAGAGCTCCATGCAGAGGGAGCAAAGAAGAGCCTCACACTTCTTTTTATCTAATCTGCCCCATTTTCCCTCCTCGTTGTTTACCGTGCTGGAGTTTCCTCAATTAATTCTGACAGCTGCAGGCTGGGCTGTGACGTCAGCCCACGGTGGCAAAGCCCAGAAGCCTGGAGAGGCATCAGATGTGACCCTGGGGGTGACTCTGCCTGACTCTGAGGACACGATGGGTTCTCCCTGAGCTCCCCGTGGTGTACAGTGAGGATGTGACGTCCCTGAGCCTGGCTGCCCAGAGGGACGTGGTGGCACCTCCAGTGTCCCCAAATCTCCTGCACACATCCATCCGCTTCCACGGTGCGTGGTGGGTCAGGGTGGAGAGAGAAGGATGGCATCTCCTATTGGAAATCCCACTTGGTCCATCTCAAGGCAGGGAGGTGATGGGGAGTACGGTGTCCCACCACACATGGGGTGGCTGCAGTAGGAAGAGACCTCTGGTCCATCTGCTCCGCTGGGGACATCACAGCACTCTGCCAGGAGTTGGGGAGCTTTCAAAGACCTCCAGGAGGAATCCCACCTCTTTGGAACCCCATCCCAGGCTGAGTCAGCACAGGGGCTGCTCTGTTCTGCAATGCCTGCAGGCAGGACGGGGTGTGGGACAGCAGGTGCCTTGAGAAGCAGGTTTGTCTGAATTTTAAAGGGATCTACATGCGTGGCGATAAGGAAACCATTATTTAAAGAGCAAACAAATGGAAACTGCTAGAGGTACTTTTTCCTTTTTTTTTTTTTTTTGCAGGCCAAGGGTGCACTGCTGATGCCATCAGTGGGCAGGAGTGGGTCCCACAGTGCTGTGGGCTGGTGCCAGCTGTGCCCTTGGGGTTGGGGTATGTATGCTCCTTAGGGTCAGCTCTGGGATCAGCCACAGGGTGAGCAGTGTCAGGTGCTCCATGTCTGAGCTGAAGATGAACTTTGAGATGACAAAGTTTTGAGTCATCCCACCAGGAAAAGGGTTTCTGGCCCATCTGGAAATGCCAGTCTTGGTGAGCGCCTTCATGGCAGGCTGATGGTGTCACAGCTGTGTCATGGGACACAGGTTGTGTCTGTGCCCAATGGCTTTGTGTTGGCCAAAGGGAGGTGGGAACCTGGTGTTGCTGCCATGGGACTTTCACCAGACAAACTCTAAACCTCACAATATTGTCACCCAAACGGTTGGGGTCCCACTGGTGGCTCCTGTTCCCCTTGCAGGGTGTTGTGGGTGTCCATGGGGACTGGCACGTCCCTGGGTGGGATCCTGCCCTGCTTGCCTCAGGCAGTGCTGGTGCCCTCCTTCCTTTTGGGACTGTGGGTGTCACGGTGAGGGCTTTGTTTCAAAAGGGCAGCTTATTCCCATCCTTCCCCCCCATGGCTTTTTTCATCAGCTTTTGGTTGAGGATTAGGCCTGTGTTGACAGAACAAACACTTTGCTGCCCTCAAATCCACAGCTGAGAATAGAAGCCATGTTCTTGCTGCACTGGAGCCCAAGCCACCACTGGGATGGGGAGAATTGGGTTTGGGGTGAGGGTGCCCCATTTGGGGTCATGTTTGGGGCTGAGGTTGGAGTCTGGCTTCTGCAAGAGACCAGAGGGCACTAATTGCTGTCTGCTTTAATATTCTACCCTGTGAGACCACGATGGAATGATGCTTGTTTCCCATAGGGTGTCATTGATGGCTTTTTTTCCCCCTTAGCCAGGTTCTGGGGGGGGGCTCCTCATGGTGCTGAAGCTCAATGGGGGGAGGTCTGGATTGGAGGGCAGTTTGTGTGTGCTGGGGAGCAGCAATTACCTGCAGAGGTGAGAGAGGGTGCTGGGCATCCCCGTTCCTTGTTTGGAGTCTTGCCACCCTGGGTGTCCAATGAGCCCCCCCAGGTGTAGGTGCTGCTGGGCACGATGGGGGCTGCAGTGTCAGACCTGGGTGATGCTTATCAGAACAACACATCTGAGGAGCTGGGTGACTCAGGGCTGAGTCACAGCTCCCTGCGCATTGCTCATCCCCAGCTGCTCTGCGCTGAGCCCTGTGTGGTTGTCCCCATCACCCCTCCGTAGTGTGAGATGCTCAGTGCTGGAGAGCAATGCCTTTGCCCTGGAGCTGCAGTGCACGGAGTGGTCTCATCCCCGATGGGCAGAGAGACCTGAGCTCTGTATGGAGGAATGGGGGTTTGCCCCCCTCCCTGGGAGCCCCAGCCCTTGCAGGGCAGGTTTGGGATTTTCTGGTCCCAAAGTGCTGTGGCTCCTCTGAGCCTGGGGAGAGGTGGCTGAGTGCCATTCACCTCCTGCCACCCCTTCCCACCCAGCCCTGCCAGCTCTCACTTCCAGCCAACGTTGCGGCTTTTGAGGCTGATTTTTATGGATTCCCACCTGGGACAGAACCTTCTGCTGGCTCTCCTGGGGAGGACAGCACAGGACTGTGGGGAGCTGTGCCCAAGAGCCTCTCCTACTGCAGGGCACCGTGTGCTGCCCTGGGCTCACAGGGCATCAGAGCGGCTCACGGGTTCTCCCTGACCCCGTGGCTCCCACGCTCTGGGGCCGTTATGCCCGAGAATCATTTGCACGTGGGGGGAGGAAAAAAAAAAAAGCAACGGAGGAGAAGAATGAATTTGCATTTCTTCATGGCAGCTGCTGTGGGAAACAAAGCTGCCGAAGGCTGTGCAAGAAGGCATCGTGTCTGCTGGCACAAGGCCCTGCCTGTCTCACCTGGCTGCGTGCGTAGGGCTGGGAACTGCTGCTGGGTGCCTGTGGCATGGCGAGGGGTGCTGACCCCATTGCTCCACCCCATTGGTGGGCTGAATGGTGAGAAAATGGGGATGCAATATAGAGCCATGAGATGGTTGGGTTGGAAGGGACCTTAAGGGTCATAGAGCCATGGGGTGTTTGGGTTGGGTGTTCCTTAAAGGTCATAGAGCCATGAGATGGTTGGGTCGGAAGGGACCTTGGAGACCATAGAACCATGTGATAGTTGGGTTGATGAGACCTTAAAGGCCATAGAATCATGGGATAGTTGGGTGGAAGGGACCTTAAAATCATCGAGCTCTATCCTCCCTGCTGTGAGCAACAACCAAGTGTGGGTTGTTTGAGGTTTGCATGCAGCTGGTTCAGCAGGCAGCCCGGCCCCAGAGCTGTCCGTGTTCTACGGTTCCCCCAGTTGCACCCACCACCATTCACGGGTTGGCCATGACCTGTCCTCGCCCCACCTGTGCCTGCATTTCCCTGTGCTGAGCCGGGCGCACCCTGAGCTCCTCTTTTCCTGGCACCGCTGGGCGACCTGCGGCCACTTCCAGGCTTTTAATCCCGGGAGACAAAAGCCGGAATTTAACGCAACCCGGGGATGAAAGGAGCGGGGCATTAAGCAGGGAACAGCAAACACAGCAGGTGGATCCCGGTGCTCCCGACTGCCAGCCCTGCGACCTCCCCGCCTGCGTCAGCGGCACCGCGGCCGAGGAGCCGAGGTCGGGAGCCCCGGTTGTTTTATCAGGGTGGGCCCCGTGCCTGTGCCGGCAGCAATAACCGCGGCTGTTTGCGCTCAGCAGACGCACGTCGCCCCGTAAATGGGGTTTATGGCAGCAGCTGGAAGATGGGAGGCACGGGGCGCGTGGCCGGGGGCAATAAAGGGGAGTGGCCCCGCCTGGCTCCGTGCTGCCGGCTTTTGGGAAGAGGCACGGCTGATGTGGGGCGAGGAGGTGTGAAGGAGATGCTCTGCGGTAGATCTGCACGTGGGGTCGTTGCACGTTGCTGCCTGCCCCGGGCTGCCCCTCCTGGGGGGGTTCCAGAGCCCCAACCCCAAAATCTTCCCCTCCAAGAGCTGCAGTCCCAGCTCCATCCCTGCGCTACTGGGAGGGCCGTGTCCCCACTGCCATCTCTGCACTGCGTTCCCTCCTGTAGCACGGGGACACCCCCAGCAGCTGTGGGACAATGGGGTGGGAATGGTGCACATCCCCATCTCCACTGGGGCGGCTCTTCCAGGGACCTGACCTCTGTGCGTCCATCCTCCAAATGCAATAAACCCTGGGCGCAGGCTGGGGTGGAAGTGAACCATAGGAAGCAAACATCCAGGGAAGAGCAATTAAGATTAGGAGCAACCACCTCCTGCACGGCGCTGGGAATCCCATCTCCCCACAGCGTGCTGCGCTGGGCTCACTGCTGTTCTCCAATGCAGCAGCAGAACCCCGCTCTGCAGAACACCAGGAACTGCTCGGCTCCAGTGCCGGCCCAGCTCAGTGCCCTCTGTGGTTTCGCAGTGACATCGAGTCAATGGTTTTATTATATCTCTCCATTCTAGAGCTGCTGATGTGTTGTTCTTGCCGTGCAGCCAGCGATTGCTGCAGGCGCAGAGATTCCTCCACGCTGATTCATGGAGTGCTGCTCCATCGCACCGGAACCGCAGCCCACCGCCTGGCAGCGAGGATGAGGAAAAACCCTCCAGAACTGCGCAGGCAGAGCAGAAAAGCCAGACTTCATTTCCCCTCTTTTGTTGTTCCCAAGGTGTTGCAACCTATTCTTTTCCTCTTTTGCATATTGTAACCAGAGCTGCTTGCAACCAGCTGGGATTGCACAACTCTGGGGTGACGCAGGTGGCCACAGCCGTGGGTTCCCATGTGGGGCAGCTCCACTGCTGGCCCCATCTGTAGGGACCCATCACCCCGAACCTTTTGGAGCGCTGCTATGGATGTGGGGAAGTGGTGAGCACTGGGAACCGTTGGTCCTGCAGCAGACATCAAATGGGCTTTGCCAGCCCAGGTGTTTTCCCACCTCCGCTCTCCATTTTTGGGGCTGTTTCTCCATTTTCAAGCCCTGCGTTGTGCTGCTCACCTCTCCCTGAGCAAAGCAAACGCTCAGCAAGGCAGGGAAATGCTTTTCCCTTTAATCTCTCACTTATCGAAATGTCCGGTGCTGCTGATAGGAGGAGCTGGGAGAGCTTTCCCAGCTCCAGTGGAGAGCAGGACAGGGGCAGGGAGCACCAAAGGGACCTGGCTTTGGGATGCTCCTACAGAGCCGAGCCTCCTCTGCCCTATGCCATCCCATTGCATGCTCCTCTAGTTTGCTCCTGGCCTTGCTAATGAATGATAACTCAATCTAACGAGCAAGGGAGGCCCTGGCCAACATCCCAGCAAGGATGGCAGGAGTGCTGTGCACAACTTGTGCCTGCAAACATCCCCTGCACTGGTGTCTGTATGGAGATGCGATGGAAGGCAGAGGTTTGCAGTGTGGGGCTGTGCACTGCAAGGGAGTGTGAAAGGCAATGGTGGCCATGGTGGTTTCCCAGCCTGTGCATGGGTGTGTGGCTCACCTGGAGGTTCTGCTCTGTATCTTAACTCCCCAGGCTGACACACCTACGTTTCTGTGCACGAGCATTGATAAAGCTCCCTGTGCTTGCATGGCTGTGGGGTTGAGCGCTGGGTCCTGGTTGAGAATTCTGGAGCCCATTTGGGCACCCACAGTGCTGCATACAGTCCCAAACCTTGTGGGCACAGCCCCTGGCAGCTCGGTACGCTGCAGCTGTGTGGCACTTGGAGGGATGCTCCCCACTGAGCGCAGTGCTGTGCACTGATGGGAGCAGGTAAAAGATGCTCAGAGCAGTGCAGGGGGGTCCTGGAGCTGCAGTGAGCTGGGGGCACTGAGAGGACCCCTTTCCCCTCACCACCTATGCCACATCCCCACCTTCCCACCACCATCTCTCCCTGCCATGTGTTCCCAACCCAGCTGTTTTTCCCAAAACAGAGGAGGAAGGCTCACCTCGGGTGGCAGCAGCCCTAATCTGGGGGCAGTGTTTTCCATAGGATAAGATAACATTAAGGCTCTGACCGCCTTTCCATGGGATTTTATTTCCCTCTCTCCTCCCGGCGCACACCTGTGCTTATCGGTGAGCAGGAGGGGTGCAGAGTCCCTGGGTGCCATAGGACACATGAGGGGACGGGGGGATGACAGTAAAATCATGAGGGTTTGGGGCACGGCAGAGGGTTTGGTGCATGGGAGTTTGGTTTTGCACATGCAGGAGAACTGCCTGAGCTGTGCTGCGTTCTTTACGTGTTCAAAGTGACCATAAATACCAGCTCGGGGTCTGTCTCGGTCAGAACAGCTTTTTCCTGCTTTTGCTGGTGCAGACAACCCAGACCCAGAGCACTGCGTGTTCCCACTGTGCCCCACACAGCACCAATGTGAGGAGGAGAAGAGGCCACATCCCTGTGCTGATCCCTGACAATTTTGGGGTGCAGGTTGGAGCTGTGGGTCCTGGTTTGTCCTTGGGGGCTCAGAGCATCCCTGCTCCCCCTGAAATGCCACGGGATGCTGTGTGCCACCTTAGTGCACCCAATGGGTCTCTGTGCTCCAGAAGAGCCTTCTGCTCTCACCTTGCACATCTGTGCAACCAGGGTGGGTGTTTGGGTGGAAAGGGGTTAACGGGGGTTTGTCCCACTCCGCTATGGGGTCCCACATGGGGCTGAGCCTGGCACCAAGCTGCACCCCTCAAGGGTTAACCCCACTCGGGCTGTTCAAACACCTCCAGCTGAGGTAAGCACGCAGCCTGTTTGTTCAGGTAAATAAGGAAGGAATTGGATATAATGGGCCAAGGAGGCATTTGCTGAGTGCGTCCCCATCGCACACCTCCTCCATCCCTCAGCCACCTCTCCCTGTGCCCCATCCGTGTCCTCGCCCCATACGGTGCCCACTGGCAGCCCATGCTTCGGAGCCCGTGAGCCGGGTGGGTGCTGTGGGGCACCGTCCCCACTGGGGCACTGCACTTGGGGCCATGCCCACCCCAGGCACTGAGCCGAGCAGTGCGGGGTCAGCTCTTCCCACCCACTGCTGGGACCGATGCTGCTGCTGAGCCCCTTTAAGGTAAGAGCCATACAACCATCCCTACGGACCCTCCTGCCATCCCCTGTAGGTTGCTGGGTGGGATGGGTGTGGGGTTGTCTGCTGTGGTCATTCCATCCCGTTGCTCTCAGGTCAGCTGGGAGCACAGCCATCCCCTGCTGTGAGTTCCAGGTGCTCTTCGGGGGGTTATCACCCAAAATCAAGTTTGGTTTGCAAGACCCCAACCTGCTGTATGGAGGTGGTGTGATTTGGGTTCGCCGTGAGAGTGCTGAGCTGTTGGGTCCCATAATGAAGATGCTGTGTCCTTGGGGGCATCTGGGTACCCTGTTACCGGAGCAGCACTTTCTTAGGGCCGCTATGTTCCTCTGGATTTCTGTTGTGTTTTTCCCCTGAGTGCTCGAGGCACGTTGGCTCCAGGTTGGATTTTTATGGTTCTGCTCGGTTAGTGAAACACAAACACCGCTCAGCTGCCAAATCCCCACAATACGGCCGTTCTCGCAGGCAGGGATCTGCCTGCTATAAATAGGGGCTCCCTGGCCCTGCATGGGGAACACCAAGCTCTGCTGCTCACCTGGGGGACGCCGAGCACTGAGGCTTTGCTCAGGACACCATTGGGTTGTGCCCGTCCCCACCCCACTGCTGTTAGCTCATGGCTGGGGCAGCCTGACCCGGGGTTTGGGACACACAGCCCAGCTGTCAGCCCCCATGCAGGTAATGAGGGGGGGGGACAGGGGGGTGACAAAAGGCTGGGGGCAGCTTTGGGACCCCTGGGTGGGCTGCATCCCTCCTGTGCACTGGGTTTGTCCTGCTGTGGGGCTGAAAACTCATAGTGAGACCCTGATCTGTCGCATTTCTGTATCTGCCCCACGTCCCCAGCCCGGCTATGGGGTGGGTCTCAGGGCACTGTTGTGTGGGGTTTGGGGGCTCTCACGTTGCGTGCTGTCTGCTGCTGGAAGAAACTGGGGACAAACCCCAAATCCCTGATAGAAACAGGTTTGGGGGCAGAAAGGACTTTGCAGGGTCCCCATCTTCTCCGAGCCGTCGCTTTGGGATTGGAGGGTAAAAGGGTGTCCTGCTGGCATTAGGGATGTGTGGGGTGGATCTGGGTCACAGCACGGCCCCATCGCAGTGCTGGGGTCGGGGGTGGGAAGGGGCACACAGCCTGGACCCGCTCCCCCAGCCTGGGGGGGCTGGTTGGGAAGCACCTGTGGATTCGGGACTGTCCCATGCCTGGCACAACCTGTTCCACAGCGGCTTAGGAGTAATTAACGGCCCCATTGTTTGAGGGTCGGGGGAGGGGGGAGGATTTTTTATTTATGTTTAATTTCCCTTGTTTCAAAGGCCGATCCCTGTGGAGGTGTCACTGTGCACAGCCGGGCAGTGCTTGCCAGCATTGCTCCGGGGCACTTTGACGTCCCCATCGCTCACAGCTCCATTCCCCACATAGGGCTGACACCGGCACGGGTGGGCCGTACCTTATGGTGATGCACCTCCAGTTTTCTAGGGAAAAGCAACAAGGGAGAGGGAAGGGGGAAAAAAGGCACCCGAAGCTGCGAGCAAACAGTTCCCACCCAGGGAAGGCAAACAGCGGCCCCCGCCCTGCGAGTACAACGTGGTGTTGGGTGGTTGCACTGGGGCCACGTTCCCAAACGTCCCCATCCTCCCTGTGCCCATCTGGAGGGCTGGCAGAGGAGGGGGAGGGCAGAGCGTTGGGGATCCCTCCTGTTGTGTTGCTGGAGCCGTGCAGCTGTCGCCGCGTCCCTTTGTGCCGCAGCAGCGTGGGGCTGCATGGAAGGCGGATCTGCTAAAGCTCTTCTTTTCATCCGCAGCAGATAAAGGGGAGGTTTGGGAACGGGTGCCATCGCTCAGGGAAACTGCTGGGAGAGGGGGGAGGCAGCCCCTTTATCCTTCTTGTCATCGCTGCCTTCACTCAGTGCTGTGGTGCCAGGTCCCATACGACCGTGGGGCTGTGCCACCCCTGACTGCAGGACGTGGCTGGTGCTCGTGGTTGGTGCCCAGTAGGGCCGTTCCCGATGCTGTGAGCACCGTGCTGGGAGCAGATCTACTGCCAGGCTGAGCGGTGCTGTGCAGCTCGGTGCTGCCCCTTCCCTTCGTCCCCATTCCCCTCGCAGAGCACCAGTCCCCTGGATCCCTCTCCCGGAGCTCTGTCAGCGGATGGAGTCATTCCATGCCACAGGAATTCTGCAGACTCATCCTCCTGAGCCCTCAGTGGATGGGAACAGACAGATGGGAGCAGCTTTTATTGTAATAGAATGAAGGGAAAGTTGTGTTCCAGGGGTGGCCAAAGCCATTTGGCCCACGGGAGCCATCCCTGGTGCCACCGCTGCAGGGACGCGCTCAGCTGATCTCTCCATGCACATCGCTGTGCCTGCAGGGTTTAGGCATCCCATATCCCACATGTAGGGGCTTTGGGGGCTCAGCCTCACCTATGACTCCCCAGTGCCCCATACCCAGACTCCATCTCCCACCCCAAAACCGGGACCATCCCCATCACAACCCTAAGCCAACATTCCTCAGAGGGCTCCCCGGGTGCTGTGCTTCTCTTTGTAGGATTTTCCCCCTCTAACAGGCTTAGCACTGCTTTGTGCCTGAGTCTCTCCTCCTCCCCCCCATCCCAGGTCTGAGCACTAGAAGCATGGGCAGCCCCAGCCCCCCCAGCACCCCTTTCTGCCTGCACTACTTCGACATGCTCTACTCGGAGGACGTCGCGTGGGCTGCCAAAGGGATGGGGGAGACCTCCCAGAGTGGCGTCCCGGGGGGGCGAGGGGAGGTGAAGAAGGAGCCGGAGCAGTGCCCCATCATCGACAGCCAAGGTTTGGGGCTGGGGGGCGATGGGGAGCTGCAGGGGGGGCTGCCCTTGGAGGAGCACTCGCTGGAGCAGATGCAGAGCATGGTGGTGGGCGAAGTGCTGAAGGACATCGAGACGGCGTGCAAGCTGCTCAACATTGCTGCAGGTGGGTGCATGCAGACTCCCCCCTTCCCCCCCCAAAAAAGAAACCTATAAAATGCCCCCAAACCCATCTGATCACCCCCAGACCCCCAGAAATGGCCTTTAAAATGTTCCAAAAACTGCACAACTGCCCCAAGGTGCCCCCTATACTCTGATACCCCCAAAAGACCCTGAGACACCCAGGATGTCCCCAAACCCCTTTAACGCCTCCAGAAAGACCCAAACACACTCTGAGATACCCAAACTGCCCTAAGCAGCACACCCCCCTAGATACCCTCAAATCCAAATATCTGCCAGGACACCCCAAATGCCCCCAAACACCTAGATGTGCTCTGAAGCAGAATGCCCTAAATGCTCTGAAACCATTCTGATACCCTAAGACCACCCCAAAGTGCCCACCCTACCCCCAAACCTCCTGCAACGCTCCTTAAACGCCCCCCAAACACCCCTCAAAATGAGGAGAAGGGACTCGCTCATCCTCCCCAGTCTTGGCCCCACGGGGGTGGATGAGCTCAGGGTACCCCCGGCCCTATGGGGTGACGCTGCTCTCACTGCCCCCAACCCCAGACCCCGCAGACTGGAGCCCTGGAAACGTGCAGAAGTGGATCTTATGGACGGAGCATCAGTACCGACTGCCACAGCTCGGGAAGTCCTTCCAGGAGCTGTCAGGGAAGGAGCTGTGTGCCATGTCGGAGGAGCAGTTCTGCCAACGCTCGCCCGTCTGCGGCGATGTCCTCCATGCACACCTCGACATCTGGAAGTCGGGTACGTGCGGGGCCGGGGGGAGCGCAGAGCTGCAGGGTGGGCTCCCTCTGACCGCCCACTCCCCAATTTCCAGCTGCGTGGATGAAGGAAAAAGCTGCCCCAGGGGATGTGAGATACTGCGGTGAGTTCTGCGTGGCTTTGCCGGGGTTCTGACCCTCGTTTCAGCCCCAGATGCAAGCATGGGGTATGGGTGGGCTTCACGCATCCCTATGGGGCAGCTGAGGGTTGGACCACACTGTTCTCCCTGCTGCCTCCGGCCCCAGCCCCACGGCTCATCCCCCATCCCACCCCACGTCTCCCTGTGCAGGGGGTGACAGCGGATGGGCGGACAGCGAGGTGGACTCATCCTGCGCCGGGCAGCCCATCCACCTCTGGCAGTTCCTGAAGGAGCTGCTGCTGAAACCCCACAATTACGGACGCTTCATCCGTTGGCTCAACAAGGAGAAAGGTGGGTGGGCACTCCTGGGGTCAGGGGGAGGGTCTGCAGGGGGATCACCCCAAACTTCCCATCCCCGCTCCCCCCACATAGGGATCTTCAAGATCGAGGACTCGGCGCAGGTGGCGCGTCTGTGGGGCATCCGCAAGAACCGCCCAGCCATGAACTACGACAAACTGAGCCGCTCCATCCGGCAGTACTACAAAAAGGGCATCATCCGCAAACCCGACATCTCGCAGCGCCTCGTCTACCAGTTTGTGCACCCGCTCTGAGGGACTGAGCCTCGGGGGCGTGGGGGACTCTCACTGCCCTCCCCGACCTCATCATCGTCTTCCAGCGCTTTAGGACCGTGGTTGGGGTCATCCCTGTGGACCATAGGGACCCTTCTGTCCCCAGAGCCCGCACTTGGAGTGGGGATGAGCCCAGAGAGCATCGCTTTGTGCCCAGCTCCAGGGCCAGGACAATGCATGGAGTGGATTTAGGGGCTGGAAGCAGCAAAGAGGGATACGGAGATGACAGGCAATGTGTTGAGGGCTGAGGGGGGGCTGCCTGCAGTCTTGGGATTGATGGTGAGAGCTCGGGGTCACTGGGGCTGCAGCTGGGGACCTGCTGTCCCCATACACTGCCTTCCCTTCTCTGCAGCCCTGGGCATCATCAGGACATGCCCCCCCATAGGAGACCCCAATAACTCTATGGCATCACCTGCCCCAGCACAGGGAGCACTGGGACTGCGCTCCATCCAGCCACACCCTGCCCTTGTGCCACCGATTTGGAGTCGTTCCCCCTTCTTGCCAGCAAACCCTTGAGCTGCAACGGAGCTGCTCCAGATGAACCCCCAGAACAGCTCTTGGATGTTGGGGATGGGGCCATCCAAATATGGGGTGCAGTGGTGGGAATCCACTCCATCCCTTCCTCCTGGGCACGGGATGGGGATGGGAGGGGGGACTAAACCTGGGCTCACCGCACAAACGAGGACAATGGCCCTGGCTACGGGTTGGGCACTGTGGGGCCAGGTGTGTTGGCTTCACCCTATGGGGTGAGCATAAGGGATGGGAGGTGGGAGGGAGCTGGGGCTGCCCCCAGCCACCCACCCCCATCTGCTATGGGTTCACACCACACAGAGCCACGAGGCCCCGGATAGATGCATCCCCCCTCCCTCTGCAAATATGGGGGTTCCACCTCAAATCCCACCTCGTGGCTGAGGCTGTGCGCTTTGCACAAGGAGTGACTGCACAACGTGGGACCTCAGCTCCCTCAGCAGCCCCCATTGAGCCACACCCCCACCCTGGGCATGGGGACCCCCGGAATCCCCCAGCCTTCATCCTCAGCACAGTGCTCTCTGCTGGGTTTGGGATTCCCCTTTGCCTGCCCTGTTCCTTAGGGAATGAGACGCAGCTCTGCCATTCCCCTCTGGACACAGCACTGGGGATGGTGGGAACTGCACGTTTCACAAAGCTCTGAGCTACCTGGCAATGTCCACCTTGTATATTACAATCGTTATTTGTTTGGTTTTCTTCATGGTTTTGCCTGGCGGTGAGTTGTGCTTTAGGTTCAGGTGGAGAGGGCAGAAGGGAGCCCTGGATCCCTGTGAAAAAAAAAATTCATGCTCATGCTTCTGCCTGTACCTCCATTGAACTGCCCTTGTCCTGCTGCTGCTCTCCATGGGCACAGGGGCAGCACTGCAGGGTCAGCCCCAAACCCTGCTGCATACATAATGGAAAATCACTTTTCTCCCCCCTTTCCCCCTTCCTCCACCCCTTCTGCTCACAGCTGCTGCTGTTTCCCAGGGCTGCTTGGAACAGGGGCTGGTGACCCGCATGTTGCACCTCCTGTGGGTTTGGGGCTTGCAGGAAGGCTCTGCACGCTGTGCCAGAACCTCAGGGCTTTCCCACCTCCCACTTTCCCCAGCACAGCTCAGGATCCCATTGCCTTCACTGGGAATGCTCTCCACTGGTTTATCTCAGATCCTCCTGAGGGCTTTGCAAGGCTTTGCCCCATGGCTTGGCCCATCCCACAGGGTGTGCTCCCCTTCCCACAGCCCCCAGCACGACCCACAGCTCCCTGTGCCATTTCCCAGCTGACCCCAAAGGCAGCGAGCCCCGTTCCTGCAGCACCCACTGCCTCATCCTGACACTGCAGAGGGCACTGGGGTGGGGGGATGTGGGGATTTTGGCACTCACCCCACAGCGGGGTCCATCACCCCAAGGGCAGAGTCGGACCTGCACACACAGCCCCAAACCCAAACCCGGAGGATGCGCACAGAGGTCGGTTATTTTCGCTTGCTGCTTTAGTTGTTGTATCCACGGTCATTACAATCACAATATATATATATTATATATATACTTCTTAAATTACACAATCAATGTACAAAAACCGGGGTGCATTGCTGAGAAGGGCGGTCGGGGTTTTTTATCTGACTTTTTGTGTGGGTTTTTTTGTTTTTTTTCCCATTCATGTGCCGGGCAGGAGGGGCACAGTGCCCACGTGCTGCCCTCGGAGGAGCGCTGTGTCCCTGGAGCCAAACAATTCGCAAAGCCAAAGGAGGGTGGGAGGGCGTGGGAAAGAAAGAAATGGTGATGAGCTATAGGGAAGTGCATGGGGCAGTGAGGAGGGGTGGGTGTGGGGGCTATGCGGGAGCACCCATGGGTGCTGGGGGGCTGTGCTCTGTGCAGAGTGCAGGTGAAGGAACGGAGCGAGCGCGGCTGCAGTTTCTCTCCCCCTGCAGGACCTCTGGAAGGGGTCAGAGGAGACCATCCCAGCAGCACCCAGGGGGTCCCCACTCTCTCCCAGTTTGGCTGCGTGGGGCTGCGGTGGGGTCCTTGGCCAAGAAGCAACATTTTGGGACGTGCTTCGCTCTCACAAAGTGCTGCTCCCTGCAGAGCACCCAGGGCACAGCTCTGGGCGGAGAGGAGGAGGAGGAAGATGGAGAGGTGCCACCACGCTCCGTGGTGGGGCTGCTTTTCTTCCCTCCCATGGGGACAGGTGGCTGTGGGGCAGGAGGGGACGTCTGTGCCCTTCTTTTGGGATGGAGGAGGGATCGGAGCAGAGAACATGAAAACATTACAAAATAAAAGGTGCAAAACCCCATTGCCTCTCTTTTTCTTTTCAGAGAGGGGCGAATTCGGTTGGTCCCAGGAGATCAGCGCCGTGCGTTTCGGAACAGTTCCAGCCAATCAGAAGGCGGCTCATGAGTTCAGTATCTTTAAAAACCAACCAAGGAGGAGCTGTCGCTGGTTGGGCTTTAAGATCTTGAGGTATCGGATTTTCGCTGGGAAAAATCAGCTAGCGCGGAACGGACGGCGTCGTCTTTCGCTTCACATTATCTTAGAAGAAGAAAAAAGCGACTATGCAAAATACTCTTCGGAGACAACTCTTAAAAAAATAAAAGCTCGGTCGGAAAATATGTCTGAATCTCTAAGGGGGAGGAGTGACGGAGCAGACGGAGCGATGGCGGTGGGCTGGTGGAGAATGGAGACAACGGAGGGCGGGTTGATCTGCAGACGGCGACGAGGAGCACAGCACAAGACTTAGATTGCCTCCACGTAGTTGGCAGGGTACAGCCCCAGCTGCCCGTTGTCCAAGCGCCCTTTGCACCATCCCTGCTCGTCTTCTTCACCCAGCTTGGTTAGCTCGTCCCCTGGAGGAGAAGGGAGGAAGGGAGAGCTTGCTGTTGGAGCATCCTCTGGGGTGTGGGGTTCATGCTGAGTGAGGTTTGTGGGGCAGGAATGCAAAGAGTGTCCCGTGATTCCTCCTGTGCCCCATCCCTCCCATCCCACCCAGCGTCGTGCCTTCCCCTCTCAGTGTGACGGGCTGAAGGTTGGACTTGGCGAACTTGGAAGGCTCTTCCAACCTTAATGATTCTCTCTGCCAATGAGCTGGGATAACTCTGACACGATTTAGTGGATTTTCCACCCAAAAGGGGAGTCACGCATGGGACATCCCATCACCTGCTTTGAAGCTGAGCTCGTCCTGCTCTTGCCCATCGTAGTCGTACAGTGCCCGCACCCGCACGCCTTTCCCTGCTGAGTCCTCATCAAAGGGGTTGGTTCCACCATTGGCCTCGCTGGCATTGAAGGAGTTGCTGCCCTCATCGTCAGACCACTCGGCGCTGTAGGTCTGCCCGCGGTCGTGGCTGCTGACGCTGGGGTGAGAGGGAGAGGAGATTTGGGATGGGCAGGCACCCTGATCCGGGGGGCTTCCCAAGCTGCAGCAAGCAGGACTCCAGCTAACAGCACTGCCCATCCGCCCCCAAAGTGACAGCAGGAGTGTTTGCGCAGGCAAATCCCATGCGTTCCCCAGTGCTAGCAGTGGGCTGCAGCTCCCCGATGGCACTCACCTCCCGCGCTCTCCTGCTGATGCCCCGCTCTCGCCTGTGCTGCTGGCATTGGTCAGAGTCACCCCTTCACCCTTCTTCATCTTCTCCTTGCGTGTTATCGTGTGCGTCAGGTCTGGGTTCCACTCCTGGAGGCACAAAGCATGAGGCTCTCAGCACTCAGCCATTGGGACGTGGGTCCCAATCCCAGCTGGGGAGGGGGATGAGCCTCACCTCAAACTGGGGCCAGTTCATGGGCATGCCAGGGCCACTGGTGCTGCGGAACCACCGGAGATCCTCCTGAGCATCTGAGAGGCGGATGGTCTGCTCCAGCTCCCGGTAGACATTGGCGTAGCTGTGGGAAGAGGTGAGGGTCAGGGTGCCATGGGGGTGGATCCACAGGATGGGGGTGGGATGGTGGGATGGGGAGGTTCAGGTTGGATGTTAGGAGACTTTTTTTTTTGCAGAAAGAGTGGTGATGCAGTGGCACAGCTGCCCTGGAAACGGCAGAGTCACCGTCCCCAGAGATGGACCGTGGAGATGTGGGCATGAAGGACATGGTTAGAAAGCATAATGGGGGTAGGTTGGGGTTGGACTTGGTGACCTTGGTTGTTTTTTCCAGCCTGAACAATTCTATGATTCTATTCTATGATGCCTATTTTGTGCCACCCCCACTGGGGAACACCACTCTGGTACCACTCAGTGACCATTGTGTTGATCAGAGAGCCCACTCCATCGTACTGCAGGGGATGGGAAGCACCTGGTCCCTTCAGGACAGCACGAGAAGACCTCACGTGGGTGCTTTCTGCCCAGACAGCAGGGAGAGCACCTACCTGCTGCTCTCAGCCAGGTTCAGGTGCCTCTTGATATCCAGGAGCACCTCCTTGAGGAAGTTGAGCCTCTTCTCCTCAAACTGCTGGCACTGCTCAAAGACCTGCTCCATGCTCTCCATGTACTGTGGGGTGCACTTGTTCAGCTCATCCAGAACCTTCTCGTACTTCTCCTGAGTCTGCAGGGTACATGAGGTGCCTGGTTACACCTTGAGCCCTCCAGCCCTCCCCACAGTGCCAGGCTGACCCATGGGTCTCCATGGTGGGGAGCCCTTCTTGAGCTAAGAGCCCCCATAGGGAAAAATGAGGATGAGAAGAGATCTTGCCCCCGTGGGAGGGTAAAATCTCTGCTCTGCTCGCACTCATTACTGCCTGTAAACTTCTTGTACACACAACCAGAAACAGGGAAATGGGAATAACTGGGGATGGCGAAGTGGTGGTGTCCATTTCCACTGCCCTGTGCTGCATGAGCCTGCAGCAGGGGCAGCAGTGGAGCTGCACCATAGTGCTGATGGCTCGCACCTTTTGCACATCCTGCTTGCACTTTTCCACTTTGTCCTGGAGCTTCTTCTGCTGCTCGGGAGTGTTGGACTGGTCTGCTTTGCTGTTGGCTTCCCGGGTCATTGCCAGCTTCTCCTCCTTGCAGGCCAGGTGGTAGGCTTTCTTGGCTGTCTCCAGCTATGGGGAGAAGAGAGGATGGATGTGGGATTAACAAGAACACCATAGCTCCTACCCTGCCCCTCTGCCTGCAGAAATGTGATATCCAACTTGCACCTAGAGCTGGGGTTGGGACAAGGCATGGCCATGCCGTGGTTCTCCTCTCACCTCCTTGAGCTTCTTGGCCCAGGGCTTCTGCGCTTTCCGGAAGCCATCCTCAGCCTCCTTGGCCTCCTTGAAGCCCCCCATGATCTGCTTGTGGTAGGCGTCCTTCTGCCAGTTCTTCACCTTCTCAAAGTCATCATTCAGCAGGCTGTTCTTCACGTCCTGGTGCAGCTCGCTCACCTTGTCCGCCTCCGTCATGATGGCACCCCACGCCCTCTCCAGGCTGCCATACTGGGGGCCTGGGGATGTAGGGGATGGGTGAGCACCCCCATGCAGCTCGGACCCCCCCCCCATGGCATCCAGGTGTCCCAGTACCTTTCTCAATGAGCTGCCTCCACCTCTTGGACCAGTCAGTGAGCTGCTGGGCGTAGGACTTCTCAATCTTGGCCCTCTCGTGCACACAGTTCATGAGGTCATTGCAGAGCCGGTGTCCATCATCAATCCGCTTCACCGTGCGCTTGTAGTTCCCCACCTGGGTTGGGGACAGCGATGGGGATGGGAGCACAGATGGGGATGGGGACAGGGATGGAGATGTGGATAGGGAGAGGGATAGATTGGGATGGAGCCATGACCATGGATGCCATGGTGGGATGCACGGATGGAGCTTTTGCTCTGGGTCTTAAGGCCACCTCCTTTTTGGCCCACTCTGACTGTAAGTGCTGGTAGGGCAGGACCTCCTGCAGCCCCACCGGGACCCCCCCCAGCCACCGCAGCAGGGACCCCAGCGCTGGGCTGGCTTCAGAAGGCAAGGGTGCAGCGCCGGGTGGTGACAGCAAACCGGGACACCGCAGGGACAGGGTTTGGCAAAGGCTCACCTCCCAGAAGCTGTCGGTCGTCTCCTCGGCGGCTGCTGCCGACTCGTCGTAGGAACCCGACATGGCTCCTGGCACGGCCTCGGCCGTCAGTGCGGGCGCTCAGGGGCTCTCGGGCAAGCAGCAGCCTCATGCACTGGGGAGAGCAGAGGGGTCAGGGTGGGCTGCAGGTACCCCATTCTTGTCAGAATTCCCATCTCCATCATTTCCATCCCCATCTCCTGCAGTGCTGCAGGGTGAGCATCCAGCTGCAGGGGGTGGGGATGGGGACAGTGCCCTTTCTGTCTCCCTTCCTATGTCCCCTATATCTCCCCCTATGGTGCCATCCAAAATTCAAACCCTCTGCAGGCAGCCAAGCCCTGCTCGAGCCCCAGGATTTCTTATGCAATGTCTGGTCAGGCAGAGCTGCCGCAGAGCCACCAAAACCCTAAAGCTGCTCTGCTGGGGTGGAGAAACGTGGGGAGAAATGCGGGGAGCAACACGGGGAGCCCTTACCCAGGGGGGGCCCTGGCCCAGCAGCTGCGCATCCTCAGGGGCCGCAGAGTGGGGGGAGCACAGCCCGGAGAAATTCTCGTCCTGATATTCCAGCCTAATCCGTCCTGATCTACAGAAAAACGGCATCCCCGGAGCGTCACGTGGGGGCTGCTGCATGGCTTAACCCTTCGCTGCTCCGCGCGGAGCTGCATGTGGGGCTGGGGGATGTGGGGATGGGAGCGGTGGATGGGCATCGCATGGGGACCTGGGGATGGGGTTGGTGGATGGGCATTTCACAGGGATGGTGAGGGGACCGAGAACATCACGGTGACAGTGGGACACTGCTCCCCACGGGATGTGCTGGGCTTGCCCTGCATGGCATCTGCCACCAGCATGGGGACAACACAGCCACAAACCACACAGCAGTGCTGGGGTGGGGGAATACAGCTGTGATCCCCACACACCATCGCAGCCAGGGAGGCTGGAGATGCAACAGGAGACCCAGACACCTGGGCCACATCCCACACCCGGAATAGGGTGATGGCATGGGGTGCACCCATGGGATGCAGGGTATGGGTTTCCCTCTTGCTCCATCTGTGCGCACATCGGGCCCCATTGGGATGGGGCATGGAGGAATGAGTGCTGAAACGGTTACTGGTGCGCCACGGCCAGGCTCGCTGTGCTGGAACTAACAGGGCCTCGCAGGGATTTAGTGATATAACCAAGAAACCCACCAATCCCTGCCCGTCCTCCCCAGCCAGTTAAAAATAAACGCGTGACTGTCCCTTGCTCCGCCGCAGAGACGCAGATGGATGGGGAGCGCGGCGGTGTGGAGCGCAGCCAGCACTGTCCCCGTGCAGCCCATGGCGTGCAGCACCCACCCACGTGCATGGGGCACCTACATCACAGCCCCCACCTCCCTGCACACCCACAGCGTGCCCCGAGGTGTTGGGATTTGTTCACACCCTGACTTTGGCTCTGAGTTTCATCACGGATGCAGCACAAATGCACCCTCAGGGGAACAGCCCAAGGCAGTGCTGGGGATGCTGGGGAGGGTCCCATGGGACCCACGGGCACGGAGTCCCCCAGGCCATGGGGTGCTGCAAAGCTGCAGCTCAGCGTTCGGTGCTGTTATTTGGGTTTGAGCTGCAGCTCTGGGGGTTATTTTTGGCTCTGCATCGCTTTCCAGCAAATGCTGCTGCCTTGTTGTTGCTCTCCTGCCAGGCACCCAGACATACAAACATGCATGCAGGCAGACATGCGTGCACGTGTGCTTGTGCCCTCTGTGCAACCAGACCTGTGTTCGATGCCCACCAGCCGGGGCAGCAGCACAGCCCCCACCATCCCCTCCGCTGCAGCCCATCACTTTGCATTGAGGCGGCTGGCGGTGATGCCCGGCGGCTGAGCATGGTGTGGGCGAGCTGCCAGCCCCAGCTGGGTGCTGTCACTCAGGAACCCTGAGCAGAGGGGCTCTGCTTCACTGCCCTGAACCACCCCAAAGCCACCAGAGGGTTTTGCAAGCTGCAGCAGTAACGTTTGTCTGAGCTCATGCCCCTGCAGACGCTGGCGTGTCCTTGGGTTGCTCCTGCAGCCTCAGGTCCCCCTGCACCTCTCCATCCTCCCCAGCAGACTGCTCAGTGCAGAGCTCATCTCTTGAGACACAGCTTCTGCTGCTACAGTGGATCCCTGTCCCTGTGCAGGTACCGGGGGCCGGGATGCAGGCGCTGACCCCATGCAGGCAGGAGGTGCTGCAATGCAGAGGGCTGGCACTGCTGATGCTGCGGGCACAGGAGCTGGGAGCCCCCACAGCTGCACAAGCGGGTGCTGCTTGAACCAGGCTGCACCCCCCATGCTGGGAGTGGGGACACAGAGGGTGGCATCACACAATCACATTCACCATTAGTGGGTTTGCTACAGCCACTGAGCAGAGCAGCAGATGGGGATGCACTGCTTTGCCTTTGCTGCAGCATCACCTCTGAGCCTGCAGGCCATGGAGCGGTGCCCCGAGTTACGCAGCAGGTTGGGGTGCAGTGGCAGCTGTCTGCATGTGTCCCCATCCTGCTACCTGCACGTGGGACCAGGAGGGGCTGCAAAGCTTGCCAGTCTAGGTATTTTTTTGCTGCAGAGAGCCCTTTGCCACAGCAGGACTGCAGCAGATGCACTGCAAGGAGGGGAGCAGAGCGTGGATGGAACTCATGTCCCTGTCCCCATCCTTCCCCAAGGTTTGGGTTTGTGACGAAGCAGGAGACAGATCTGAGCCCTGCTGTGAGGCTGAGAGTGATGCCATGCCAGGATTAGCCTTGGTGCCAAACCCTCCTGCAAAGCATCCCAGCCCCAATGCAGCTCCAGCCCCTCTGTGCTGCGTGAGGACCTCATCTGCAGGAGCACGTGAGCAGGGCAGGATGCAATCTGCTGCGTGCTGTTCTCTTGTAGCTCCTTGGTGGTTCCCAGCAGGGCCATCAGTACAGCAGAGAGTCCTGGCAATTCAAAAGGAGCCAATTGTCTGAGCTGGTTTTATTGCAATTAAACGCAGAGTCCTGGCTTGATAAAAAACACCTTCCAAGGACTGTAATGTGAAATAGGTGCTGCAGTTTGGTTTCCTTCTGCAAGCACATGAGGCCGAGGGTGCATATAGGGCAGTACTGGGAGGGATTCAGGCTGCGTTTCAGCAGCCCCAGTTTGCGTGCTTGGCTGCAGGAAGCTGATTTCCTCACCTCTATTGCTGCTAATTGCAGATGATGGGTGCAGCACCGGTTGCCCCGATGCCACCGTGATGCAATGCCACGTGAAAACCAAGCTGAAGACAAATGGACTCAGAACAGCAGTGCCAAGAGCAGGGTCCAACCTCATGCACACCCACTGCACCAAGGAGCAGTATCCCAGCACGGGTATGAGCACCTCGTGCTGCTCCTGCCATGGCAAAGCACAGTGGATGAGATACTCCAGCACAATGGCAGGTCCATGAGCAAAGCCAGCATGTTCTCCAAGATGCTTTACTGGAAGGGAAATGCTGCTGGCTGCCCTCCCTGTGCCCCAGAACCAGAACTGGGGGTCTCTGCATGCTCATGGCACAGGGAATGAGATGCAGTTTCCTCGCCCACAGAGGAGCAGCAATCCCCATGGGATACAGGAAATGGGATGGAGTGGGAAGTAGTGAGGTGGGGGCTGCACTTTGGGGAGTGGTGATGGTGTGACAATGGTGACAGTGGCCTGGGGAGACGTGGGCACCTGGCTGGGTGCCTGGGGTCTCTCCCCCCAACCCCAAGCATCCCTATAGGGCTTGGAGAGTTCTGGGCAGTGGGTGCTGCTGATTCCCACTGGCAGCTGGAGCTGAGCAGAGCCCCAGGCTCAGGGCTGAGCAGCATGGGGAGGCGTGAGTGATCCAGGGAAGGCCTGGCTGTATGTCCACCCCACCAATTATCAAATTGAGTTAAAGCCTGATGGGAGGTAAGCCTGGGTTTTCCCAAGCCATGGGCTCAGATTGGGAACAGCTCATTGCAGGGTTGTGTCCTGCTTCCCCCAGCAAAACCACTGTAGCTGGGATGGGAGCCCTGAGGCAAACGGCCCAACTCTGCCCAGGTGTGGGGCTCAGAGGGCCCTCGTATACAGGGTGCTTCTCTGTGGGGTTTCAGACACGGCAGTGCTGTGGGGCAGGCGTGGGGATAATGCACACAGCAGCAGCACATCCTTGGGGCGATGCATGGGTAATGATGGGAAATTTCTGAGAGGTGCTCTTCCACCAAGCCCTGTGCAGGATGTGCCCGTGGCAGTGCCTTGTCCCAGTCCAGGGGGAGTAGGAATAGGTTGGGGGGTCCAGTGAGCAGATCTGCAGCTTCTTCCAAACTGGAGCATTTGCAAAGGAGGTTTATCGGTCCAGGGATGCTACAAGAGCTCCATGTCCCATATGATGGCAGCAGGGTGCCCATCTGGCTGGGATGGGGCTGCGTGCTGCCAATGCTGCCACGTTGCAGTACCAGGACGACGCTTTTTGCTCCAAGACCTGGCAGCAATCAGCTTGACATTTTGTGTGCTCTGCAGAAATATTCCTCCTCCTCTCCTCAGCATTATCTCCCTCAGCACGCAGGACACCCATCAAAGTCTTCTAAGGGATTTTACAAGCCTTGCTCAGATTTCTGGAAGTATGCATGGCATTTGCAGATAACACAAGCGTTTCTCTCCGGGGGAGCTTGCAGCCAGCACAGGTACAGCGGATGTGCCAGGAATGTAGATAGACACCAGCAGGGTGCAGAGATCTGGAGCAGGATTGTCAGCCCCACAATGTGCTCAGGCCTGGGGAAGGGAAACTGCTCTGAGCCTCAGCTGCTGGGGTTCCAACTCGCCTTGCAGCTCTGCAGCTCTTCTCAGTCTGCCTTCTTAGCTCGCTGCTGTAAACAAGGATGCTCTGACTCTTGAGTAGGGATTTTTGCAGTCCCAGAAGTGGGGTTTAGATGGAAATCCAAATATGTGTTTTGCAATTAAGCCGAGAAGTGCTGGAGGATGTGGGGGTGCTTCCATATTGGGAAGGGGGGAGGCAGAGCACTGTGTGCTTGGGGGGGGGGGGCATCCACTGCCCCTCGGTGAGCCCAGGGCTGGCAGTGACGGGAGGGGAATGGGGCTGCCATGGGGCTGCCAGGTGCCTGGGGTTTGGCTGTCAGTGGTGGGGGAAGAGACCTGGGGTGGGGGTGGAGAGCTCAGTGAGGGGGTAGGAAACAGGGGGAAGCTGGGGAGAAGACAACAGAAGGAGGGGTTCAGCAACAGGGTGAGGTGCTCATCTGGGCAAGGAGACAGTGATGGTGGGGATAACACAAGTCCTCTCCCCTCCAGACCATTGGAGCAGCCAGGGAAGCTGAGGCATACCCGTGGTAGCGCAGCAGGGTCACAGCCCCAGCACCCTCATGGACACACAGGGGGACTGAAGGTCACATGTGCATCCCCCCAGCTCACGGAAAAGATCAGGTACACCAAACCCTGCCCTGGGGGTGAACATAAACCGATTTCTCGCAACACCCCCCTGCACCCCGCTCATGCACACAAGGCACCCCAAGCATCCCGCAACCCCATCCCCGGGGGGGGGAACCTGGCTGTCCCCTGTCCCTCCCCAGGCTCCCTGCAGTAAAGCACTGCAGGGGCTGCCGCTTACCTGGGCTGGGCTGTAGGGGCCGCAGGGGGGTTCGGGGGGGGGCTCGGTGGGACGGGCGCGCTGCGTTGCGCTGCGCTCAGCACCAGCCGGGCAGCAGCACCGTGCACGGCCGCGGGAGCGCGCCCAGCCTGCAGCCTCCTGTCGTCAAGGCAACCGGGGATGGAGCCGATGCTTAAAAGGTTGCAAAAACCATCCAGGGAGGATGTGGACCCCCCAACATGTACACGCCTTGGCATCGGGTTTCTTAGGTACCAGAAAGGGCAGGTGTTTGTTGTGCCTTATGTGCACACCTGGGGCTATAGGGTGCTCAGTGCCCACTTGTCACAGAACAGTGCAGGGTGATGTGCTCCAGCACTGCTCTTGGGGCTCAGCGGCTGCTGGGCTGTGGGAGGTGGCACAGGGCAGCAAGGTGTGCACAGGTGTCCGACCCCATTGGTGCTGCAGGGCTCCGGCAGGGCTGGGAACAGGTTCTTATCACCCTTCAGCTGTGCTGCAGCGTGGCTCTGGGGAAGCTGAGCAGGGCAGCCTTGTCCTTGGGATCCTTGGGATCCTCGTGCATTAGGTGCAGGGCGGCAGGACAGGATGGAGCAGAGCTCTCTCTCCACTCCTCCCCCTGGCGCAGTGGGGAGGGTTTCATGGCTGAGCTCTTGTAGAAACAAACACCCCAAAACACCTTTGGAGAGGCATCTGGTGCTGCCTCCCTGCCAAATGTGCCAGCTGGGAAGGAGCTGGTGCAATAGCTATGTAGAAGCATGGGATGGGGCTGGGGAAGGGGCAAAGCAGCTGCACCCCATAAGCTGCTGCACACCAAAACCTGCTGCTCGAAGGCCATGGAACCAAGCAGTGTTCACCTGCTGCCTCCTCCCAAACCCCAGGGCTTGTGCCTGGGCATTTATCCCGGGGTGCCACATCCGTGAGCCTTATGGGGAACAGCAGCCTGGAGCCAGGGTACCGACAGGCTCTCCCACTCCCCATTGCCTGCATTTTCCCCCAGCTCGGGGTGATGTCAGGGAAATTCAAAGCTGGCAGGAGACGAGAGGCTTGGGCTGAGTAACCGAAGCCGCCCACAGGAGCTGCAGTAATGAGGCTGTCTGGTTGTCGGGCTGCAGCTGCCCGGATCGGGTTGCCCGCAGAATGCAACCTGCTCCCGTGAGGCTCAGCCCGGCTCAGCTTTCCCCTAATGAGCGCCTTGCATTCCTTAATGAAGCTTGGTGGGGCTCTGTGTGCCATCTGAGCATGTCTTCCCACATCTTAGCAGGCCAGAAAGGCCCTGAATTTCAGGGCTGGCTGCACTGGCAGCAGGGGAGAAGACAATTCAAGACCCAGGTGAAATTATGCTGTCCCAACGCAGAGCGGGGGCGGGCTTGGGCTCCTGCAGCATCGTCTGGTCTTTGCTCTTTGCCTTTTCAGGATGCTGAGCTACTGGGTGCTGTGGGTTAAACATGCAGTGGTGCTCTGACACCTGCTTTTGGGCAACACTGTCATCTTCGTGTGCAGTGAGCTGGCAGTTCTCAGCACAGGTTCTAACCTGGGGCTGTCTCAGCTGCCCTCAGGCCTGGCAGCATCTGGGCACAGGGGAGCAAACACTCTTGGCATTACACACTGGGAGGTGACAAATGCTCCTAGGAGATGATGGGGAGCATCTCAGTGGTGGGGGATTCCAGTACCCAGCCCACTGTCACCTGTGACACATGGAGCCCTGCCTCCACGGTGCAGAGCCCTGGCAGTGAGTGCCAGCTGGCTCCTGTGGCAAAAACACGGCCATGACAAACCTTCCCCCAGTGTGCACCATCCAGCGGTCACTATTTCCTGCAATAACTCATTTCCCCCTCAATAAAATGAGTTTCCCTGTGGGAAGCGGCGGCCAATATTGGCAGGAAATTAGCCTTGATTTATATGGCTTTTTGGCACTCTGAAATTAAGATTCTTCGAGCACCACGGTGAACTGAGAAGCAAATCATCCCCGACTGCACTGCTGGTGGCTGCCAGCATCCTGCCCATGCAGCCCAGGGCAAGGGGGTCCCTCTGGATCAGTGATGCTCTGCAGCAAGTGCTGCATTTTGGGCTGGGCTGGGCAGAAATGCCACGTGCTGCCAGCACTGTCAGCCTGCAGGACACGAGTGCTGATCTTTGCATGGTGATGGGGGGGATTTTTCAGCATGGCATCCTCCCATCTGCCTTGCAGGCAAGGAAAGGAAGATGTATCTCCCAAATTGCCACAGAACCCTCTGGGAACAGAACTCTGTGCTGAACTGGTTGGTGCTGGGAGCAGTGGGAGAGCCCTCAACACATCGGGTCCCTCTGCTCTGCTGTCCCTGTGCCTTCCCTGCCCTCCTGTTTCTGCTTCCCACTGGATGCCGGGGGGAGAAGGGGCAGAAGCTGGTGTGGGTGCCCCCGTGCTCGTGCCCTGCCTCAGCCACAGATGTGCTGCAGGTCCCAGGAACCCTCTCACTTGCTGGGAGAATGCAAACACAAGGCTATTTTGCATCTCTAATTAGCATCGGAGGATAATTGGCCCCTCTGCAGCAATTATGCAGAAAGCGAGCCATTGTGGAGGGCCCCCGACATGGAGCAGGTGCTGCCAGCAACCCAGCGCCCACCACAACAATTCCCTTTTTGTCTGCCCATACCCAGCCCGAAGGCATCCTGTGAGCCCCTTCCGGGGCAGGGGCCGGGACATAAAGGCTCCATTTTTCCTGGGAAAATGCCTCTGCACAGAGTCTGCCGTGGGCAGCAGGCAGGAGGAGCACGTCCCTATTGCCCACAGCCATGGCAAGGTCGGGGTCTCTGCCTCCTTCCCTCTGTGCTGCCGTGCCCCATGGGGAAGTGCCTTCTCCAAAGCTCCTTTGCTAAAACACCTCAGGATCTTCTGTTTGCCTTCGTGGTGTTGCACAAACACAGCCCTGCTAGCTGCCCCACCGGGGACAAAGTCTGTCCATGGGGCAGAGCTGCACGTGAGGTTTCTACAGCTGCCCAGGCTGCCTTTCCTCAATCCCTTTAGTTAAATCCATCCCACACAGCCAGGCGGTGCCTTTGGGCCCATAGCATGGCACCGTGGGAAGAGACAGCAATGGCCAAGAGGGGCAGGAGGGGATGGGAACACCGCTGCAAGCACCTGGGGACGGGCTCAGTGCTGTCACCAGTGGCAGACCTGGCATTCAGCCACTGATAAATTCCCCTTTGCAGTGTTAATCTCCTTCCCAAGCCTCTCCTCTCCCTTTTCCAGCTCTTGTCCCTGAGCTGAGGAGGCGTGGGGACACAGCACAGCCTCATCACCAGCGGTGCCACCAGTGTCCTGCCTAACCAGAACTGCCCCTGCAACGTGGGGTTGTTTTCTGCCTTGTTAGCCCCCAGATGTGCGCTGCCAACCAGCTGCAGGAGCCAGATTTTGGTGTAAGGTCACCGTGCCCCAGAGCTCGGGGACAACCTGTGGTGGCTGTGCTGAACCGCCGTGTCCCAAATATGTGATCTGTGGCAGTGCAGCACCAGCGGGGCTGAGAGCTGCGGGAGCAGCTCAGGGAGGCTGCAGGAGGAGTGCAGCTCTAATCCGTTTAGCAAAGCACTTGCTTTGCTGTTTGTGAGGCAGGAGCAAGAATGGCAGAGAGGAGCTGTGTGCAGTGCAGTGGGATGAGAAGGACAAGGGCAGCAATCCTGGTCAGGGCATGGGACCAGGAGATGCGTTTCTCCCATGCAGCCATTGCTGCATCCCTGGGTCTGCCCCATGAGATTCGGCTTTCCCCCTCCTTGTCCTATCGGTGACCTATCCCTATTCTTCTAAAGGAGCCAAAATGAGGGGATAAAATGGTGACAAAGCCCCAAGGTGCCACCGGCTGCTCCCTGCATCCCTGCAGCCACATCTCTCAGCCCCTCATACCCAGGGGTAGCTGTGAGTTGTGGGGGTTGAGCATTGCCCCTACTGCCCTCGGGAGCCCCTGGCTCATCCTAAGCCTCCTCGCAGAGCTCCCTGCCAGCCTCTTGGTGCCATGGTGCTGGGTGAGGAGGGGGTGCGAGCAGAGCCTGCATTTCTTTGAACCCAGGGCTGAGGGCAGGATCCTGAATTTCTCACCAGGCAAGTAAGAGGATGCCAAGCGCATAGCAAGGAGGCAGAGGGAAGACGAGCACAATCATTCCGTTTGCTCAGCGCTGACAGCCCTGACAATTGCAGGCTGTTCAGGCTGGCTTTTTGGCTCCCAGCCCTCTTTTATGCATTGTGGGCAGCTGGAGGGACCCCGTTCCTGGTGCGGGATGGTCTGTGGGCTCTCCGTGGAGAGGGGGTGCCAGCCCCCAGCTGCCAGAGCGAGTGTGGCCTTGGGGCACACCTGGGGCCAGCAGCCCCTTAGGACCCCCCAGAAGTCCCTCAGGAGCCCTTGGGTACCAGCAGGGCTGTGCGGGCTGTTATTGAGCTGATGCAGCTTTTGCATAACGCATAGAGCGGGGGCGAGCCACAAGATGCCACAGAACCTCTGCTGCCCCCCACGAGACCCTCACTGCTATTTCCCACCTGACAGCAGCCCCCTGAGCCCAGGCACAAGATAGAAAGCAATCTTCAATCCTACAGAAGTTTGGAAATGGCAGCAGTGAGCTGCTACACCAAAATCTCACTTCCCAGGTCTGGGAGCATTGCAGAGCTCCCTCAGGGAGCACAGGAACGTGCCGAACCCAAGCATCCCATCCATTCAGCAGGGCCACCGCTGTCCCCATCACCCACCGCCCACTGGAAGCCCCTCACTGCCAACCTCCAGGAGCCAGAACACGACGCATGTCGGTACCTTGGGCGAATGGCTGCAGGGCCCATGGGAGGGCGCGGGGAGGCCGCTGGGGTGCGGAGGCTGGGCGGTAGTGGGGGTGGCCGGGGTGCTGGCAGGGAACCCAGAGGCTCCGTCTCGCTCGGGCTGGCTCTGCACATTGGGAGGAAGGTCACGGCAGATGGGGAGGAGGGGGTAAAGATCAGCACGGAGATTACAGAGGCATTTTTAGCCAGCCAATCGCCACCCCGGCTCGGCATAATGACTCCTTCGCAGCACAAGGTGAAAACGTTACCGCAGGAGCGGCAAAGAATAAGCTTGGGTGGCTGCGGGGGGGTCCTCAGCCTCCCTGCACACTTTGCTGTAAGCTGCCACCTCCCCGCGCTCTCTCCTTCCCCTTCATCCTATGGCTCACAGCCCCCATTCCCCCCTCCCCGTGCCTGCCAGACCTGAGGTTGGGCTGGGAGTTGAGTTGCCCCCCAGTCTGATCAAGAGATTCACCTATGAGAGCCTCCACCCATCTCCCCTGGGGTGCTGAGAGCTCCAGGCAGCCTTAAGTGCTGATGCTGCATGGGGTAGCTCTACGGGACACAGCTTGTGTCCTGCCATCCTGTGCTGGTTCTGCCCTGAGCCACCACGTCCAGGACCAAGGAAGGACAGCAGGACTGCAGAGAGGATCTGGGCTGTGCTGAGCCCACAGATGGTGGTCAGTGGGCTGGATGAGCTGTGGTGCACGTGGAGCATCCGTCTGATGCTTGGCCAGGGCACGGGCAGCATTTCTTGGCACAGAGAGGCAGCATTTGTGGCACACTGTGGTGGGAGCAGAGCTATGTGTGCTGGTGCCCAAAATCCCAGCACAAGGTGCTGCTGGGGAACTCGGTGTGCTGGAGGAGGGCTGCCGCTCTGTGAGTGTCCCCAGGTGCCATGGGTGGCTCAGCTGTCCTCCATCCCGTCAGGATGCTTTGGGGCATTGAGGAGGCTTTGGATGCCTTCAGAAACCCCAAGCCCTTTGCCCTGGAGGGAGCAGCATGGGTGGAACTCCCCATACCTGCACATCCGTTTTGCTCCCTGGGATCCCAGCCAGAGATTTACAACCTGGCTCCAAAGGGCAGCACCAGCTGACCAGCTCCTCCTCACCCCTGGCTCTGCCTGCAGCAAGGGTTGGGCTGATGGCAGCAAGGCTGCAATGTGAGCACGTCGTGGGGATGCTGCACCAGAGCACCTGGGTGTCCTGCTGTGGGCAGAGAAGGGCAGGAAAAGCCCTCCTGCAAACGTCCCCTCCCCTCATGTCCCAAGGTATAGCTTTCTCCTCCCTGTAAAAGCAAGCAAAAAAGGTCTGCTGCTCTCTGTTATGAGACTGCTTGAAAGCACCCAGAGGGGGCTGTGGGAGCCTCTCAGGGTGAATGTTTTATCCTGCTTCACTCATACCAAAAGGCAGCCATGCCCAAGCCCTGCTCAGCCTGCTCTGTGCTGCCTCAGCCCTGCAGGGTTCCTGGTCCCTCTGTGCCACCAGCCCAGAGTACAGCCTGAGCAGCGCTGGGCCATGTGCTAATCCATGGGGGATGATCCCAGTCATCAGCACTGCAAATCCCATTGCTCTGTGACACATGTGGGAGCTGCTGGGTGCAGGGGATGGAGTGCCCAGCTGAGCACTGGGGCTGCCCCAACGTCCATGTGGTTTGAGGACTGGCTGCTGCTGGTGGACACTGGGAGCTGCCAGGCTCTGTGGGTACAAGTGGAGCTGCTCCATGATGCAGCCTGTGGTGGAGGCCAGTGACGGAGGATGGCCATGGAGGCTGTTGCATGGCATCTGGCACCCTGCACAGCCTCAAGGCGTGCTCCGTGTATCATTACTGTCCCTATTAATATTTAAAGGCGGCATTAAGTGAGAGGATGACACCACGAGGGATGCTGAGGCTGCAGGGCTGATTCCCATCAGGCATCGCGGCGGACACCTGTCTCAGTGACCGGACTGGGGGCCTCGCGCACTCCACTGCAGGCAGCGCCGCGGACACCCTCAACGCTTGGGGGCCTTCGGGAGGCCGGAAGTGAGCGCGCGGCGCATGCGTCTTCCTTTCCGCTCTCGGCCCCGCTGAGACTGTCACGGTGAGGCCGCGCTCCGGGCCCGCATCGGGCTCGCATCGGCTCCATCCTTGGGCAGCGCCGTGAGGCGGCAGCATGGCAGCGGCGGGGAGTTCAGGCCCGGCCCGTCCGCTGCGGGATTTCCGGAATCGGGAGGGATCTGGGCCCGAGTTGTCGAGGCGGAAGACCCGGGGGTGCAGTAGGCCGCGTGAGGCCCAGTTACCGGCAGGCCGGGCCGCGGGGCGTTCAGAGCCCTGGGCCGGGGGCGAGCGGCGTAGGGAGCCTCGCTGTGCTGCTGGAGGGAGCGCCTGGCCGTACTGACCGCGGGGGATTGAGGCCTGCCGGTTGGGCGCGGGACTGCTGCTGGTGGAGCGTGCAGGGGGGGTCTGTGGGTTCCCTTCAGTCGAGTATCCGAGGTGCTGAGCGTCCGTCCCTTTGCTGGGGTTTGCCCGTGGCACTCAAATGGGCTCCAGCAGTGGGTGTTGAACATTGTGGGAGCACGATGTCTTTCCTGCACCGTGGCTCTGGGTGGACAGCTTGGGAGGATTGCTCAGTTCCGTGGTTCTTGAACTGAGTGTGAATTACTGATTGCAGCGCTAGTGTTGCCAGGCCTGCAGCACCTGCAGTGCAGCTAAAACATGCACTGACATGAGCTGTGACTGTGCCGTGCCAATGGTAGCTCTTGTCTCTTGCTCTAACTGGCACCAGGTAGTTTACAGTCTTTAATATGGTGCTGGGATTTAGTGTTAAAAACAAGTTCTGGGTGCCCAGGTGTTCAGATACTGAAATCTAATTCAAAATCATTTTTAAGAAATGTAATTTGTGGAGTTTTATTTCATATTAGGCTTTTTGTTTAGAACAACTGTGTGACCATTTTATTCTGGTAGACGGTAGTCACCTGAATATGTTTATTTTAAAACAGTCAGTATCTGCTGCCTGCTGTCTCTTCTTTAGATGTTGATGCCCAAGAAGAACCGAATTGCCATCTACGAACTCCTTTTTAAGGAGGGAGTGATGGTGGCCAAGAAAGACGTCCACATGCCGAAGCATCCAGAGCTCGTTGATAAGAATGTGCCCAACCTCCACGTCATGAAAGCCATGCAGGTACGGAGGTGAGGGCGAACTGCTGGGACCAGGCTGCGTGTCAGCTGGGATTTGGGCATGAGATATTGTAGATTGCATACTTGTGGATAAATGTTGCCACTTGTTACCAAATAAACGTTGTCACAGATGTCTCCTTGTAGTCATCATTTCTTTTGTATTGTCCCCTTTTCCTCGTTATTGCTGTTTCTTATTCACTTGATCTATTCTCTGCAGGCTGTTGAAGGCTTTTGGTGTGATCCACATCTCTAGCTCTCTTTTTTTTGAAGCTCTGATGCCTTTGTGTGTGGTATCATTATATTTTCTGCATGTGGATTTTATTTCTAGATTATTGCCCTTTATCCCAGATAAGCGTGAAGTAACTGAGAATTCTCTCTCTAGTCTCTGAAATCCCGTGGTTATGTGAAAGAGCAGTTTGCTTGGAGGCATTTCTACTGGTACCTGACCAATGAGGGCATCCAGTACCTGCGTGATTACCTTCACCTTCCCCCTGAGATTGTCCCTGCAACCCTGCGCCGCAGTCGCCCAGAGACTGGCAGACCACGGCCCAAAGGTAACCTGTGGTTGGGAGGTGACAGCTGTGTCAGCAGAAAGAAGCAGAGAATGAGGTTATGCGTGTTAGACAACGTGGGTGAGGTTAGACAGCTGGATGTCAACTTCCAGCACCAAGTGGTGTGAGTTGCTGTGATTCTGAATGTATAAACATTAATAGATGATGCATAGTTATGGATTTAATTGCGTTTATATTTGGCACTAATCTGATGGCTACTGCAGTGCTGAAGAATTGGAGGTGGTTAAAGAAAGATGTGAGAGTGAGGAAAGCACCCAGAGCCTTCCTTATCTGATAACACAAGGGAATGGAACCTCTGAGAGCAGGCCCATTGAAACTGCAGGCTGTGGATCTAGGGGACAGGTGATGTCTGGAGCTTCCAGAGGGCTTTTCAGAGATTGTTGGCCTCTTTTGGGAAGAGCATGCAGACCACTGCAGTTCTCCATCAGGAAGATGGCACGTGTTCTCTGTCAGTCCAGCAGGGACAGAGAAACTTGGCTCCAGTAGAGGTATCTTTAGAAAAGCTCCTTGGGAGGCCAGGACTGCCAGTGTAGGAAACAGACTGTGTTTGGATGCAGCACCCAGGCAGGGGTGCAGAGGCTGAGCCTCGGTGCTGTACAATTCATGTGGGGATTCCTCTGGTACCTGAGATGAAGCTGGGTATGCACTGTTCTGCCTTTATCACGTACAGTTAGCCTGACTTGCTTCACAGCATGCTGTTAATGCTGCCATTGCTTTATAAAATCTACAAGTACACGTGGTGTGCTGGTTTTATAGTTCTGATTTTTCATTTCCCAAAGCAGGATGGAGGTGATGGTCATGCAAACATAAATGCTTGCTAATGTTGTCTTCTGAGATTGCCACAAGTGCTCTGTGAAATACCTTTTGTTTGCTTTTCCTGGTTTTTTGTCCAGGGGCAACAAAGAAACACTGCAGTGTAGGATGAGAACTGTAAAACTGCCAGGAACTGCAGGGAGAGCAAAACTCTCTGGAAACTCTTGAGAGCTACTGCACCTGTGGCTGACAGAACAGCATTGCCAGATCTATTAGGGGCAAAAAATAGTCATTCTCTCTCAGGGTAGGGAGATGTTGAGTTTTCTGCTTTATTTTTGTTCAGTTTCTGGAATGTTACTCTGCCTTCAAACAAAGTCTGAAAGGGGAGCCTGCGTGACAAAGCTTTCTCCTCTCGCTCTATGCTTCAGAGCTGCATGGTAGCCCTAGCCCAGTCAGCAGGCTCTGGGCACTGTGCTCAGGACAGAGGCTGTGGGCATGTTCTGGTGAGAAGTTCTGTGTGTAACTCCCACAACTTGATTTTTAGGCAAACAAAACTGTAGCATCATCTGCTTCAAAAGAAAGAATCGCATTGAAGCTAGGAACATGATGGTTTCTTTGATCTCTCAGCTTTAGATGTTATCCAGTTTATTCTTTAGAAGCTGTATTTATCCAGAGAGCTGGAGTGACTGCATATCTGATGAAAGCTTTTGTAGTTCCTGGCTAAAACTTGTCTTTTCTGGTGCTTTCATGCAGTGCTACCAACTCTCTCAAGTGACGCTTGGTAAACAAGCTGGAACATTCAGTCTAAAGCAGATTTTGGTGTTTGTATTTACAATTTGTTATGTGTGTAATTAAACCCCTAGAAATTAAAAATGGGGAGGCTAAATTAAAAAAAAAATATATATATACAAATCAACTTCCCACCCCTTGTCATTGGGATGTGTTATAATGGGTTAACCATGATGGAAATGAGGGATGTAGAAGCACTTACAGGAGAAGTTAATCAGTTTATGTATCAGTGAGTAGTATTTCTTTTTGAAATAAGTGTCTGTTGGAATAATTGGTTTTTACTAATGGGAAAAAAGTGCATCGAGAGGAAAAGAGGTACATGATTCAGACATTTCTTGTAGCGTGCTTGAGACCGCTGTGATGTGCCAAGCTGCAGCTGGCTATAGTTGTGTCTTATTGCCTGAGCCTGGAGACCTTGCTCTGATACCATGGGAGAGCATTTAATCTTTGATATCCTGTGGAAAATCCATGAGTTGCACAGAAACAGGCAGTTCCACCTCAACTGCTTCTTTCCTGCAAGTATTCTGTCAGATTTTAATCTGATGTTACATAGATAATCTGCTCTTAGCTTCATTAATCTATTCTGCTGTGGAGGATTTGTAATACTGATAGTAGTATTTTAGATTGGGATCAGAGTGCCATGCAGTTTGTGGCATAGCTAGGGACAGCCTTGCCAGTTGTGACAGATTCTCTGCACTTCTGATTATTAGAAATAATTGTTGCCTCTGTGTTGGATGCTGTAAATTCAGTTTTAACATTGTTTATGACTCCAACCCAAGCACGAGCTCTAGCAAATTGTACCCTTGAGGTGAAGTTTTCCTTGCTCTATTGCTTTTCCAGTTAAGCTTATATCCACTGAACTAAGGTGCAGCTCTGCTGGTGGCTGTAATGCCTGGCTGGAGGGATCACCACGAGGTGTAGGGTCACACTTGAAATGTGCCGTTTGTGTCCTCCTCTGATGTTGCTGTTTTGGCTTACAGGTTTGGAGGGTGAACGCCCAGCACGTCTGACTCGGGGAGAAGCTGACAGGGATACCTACAGACGCAGCGCTGTTCCACGTGAGTGTCACTGCTGCATGTCAGGCTGAGCTTACTCTTTGTGCTGCTTCTCTCTTTGGAAAAATTGTCTTCAGCGTTTACCTCCTTTTGCAAAGAAAATGGGGAAATGAGGCTATTGGCATAGCATAGGCATTTACACAGCAGAGGTCATTTTTACCTGCTGTGAGTATCATTCTTTTTTTAAATTTTGTCAAGATGTGCTGGGGGGATTCCAGGCTGGGGCCAGGCTCTCTTCAGTGGTGTCCAGAGAGAGGACCAGGGGCACAGACTGGAACGTGGGAAGTTCCATCCGAACGTGAAGAAAAGCTTTTCTTTGAGGGTCTCAGTGCCCTAGAACAATCCTCCCAGAGAGACTGTGGAGTCTCCTTCTCTAGAGATACTCAGAACCCACTTGGATGCTTTGCTGTTCAACCTACTCTCAGGAACCTGCTTTAGGGGGAGTTTGGATGGGATTATTGTGAGTGCTTCCTTCTGTCATTCTCACTTGGCCAGTGGATTCTTTGGTTTGTAACTCAGTCATTTCTCTCATCAGCTGGTGCTGACAAGAAGGCTGAGGCTGGTGCTGGAGCAGCCACTGAATTCCAGTTTGTAAGTATTTGTATTCAAATGGCTTCTTGTGTTTGTGCTCTGAGTTAGAGACGCTGCATATATTGTATCTGTGCGTGCTTGGGTATGGTGCTTATCAGTAACTGCTGTCCCTTACGCTCAGCTGGCTTGCTGCACTCTTGTTGGGGAAACTGAAAGCCTTAACTGCTGTGACAAAAAGTCACTGACACATCTGAGAAGCAAAGTGAGCTTTCTAGAGGAAGTGTATTATTTTGTACTACAGAAACAGAAGAGTTTGAGATGTGATAGAGCTGGTCAAGATGGGTTCATTTTTGCATAGTGTCACTTATCTGCTTAGGGTAGCTAGTCTCAGATCAGAGTTAAGCTGTGCTTGGAGCAGGGGATGTTCATCAAAGTAATGCAGTGTTGAGGACAGATAGTTGGCCCTTGTGTCAGTGGTTTTTGCACTGAGTTTATTTGCTGTTGCTTGTTTAATATGGTGACTTCTAATGCTCTTCCTTTTCTGTTGCAGAGAGGTGGATTTGGTCGTGGACGTGGTCAGCCTCCTCAGTAAACCTCCTGCTCATGTTTTGTGTATAATAAAATAGGTGAAAATGCCACTTGGGCTGCATCAGTGTGTTTTATTTAAGTGTATAATTCTAGAGCTCACATAAGAGGAGGGTGACTCGGATCTTTGGCATGCACACAGCGATGGAGTAACTTGTGGTTAGAAAACAGTTTATGGGAAGGAGCTTTATAGGTGTGGTGATTACTGACACATGGTTTTGCTCATGTGCAGAGGTGATTTATGGGGGGAATGAGGATCTCTTGGCAGCGCAGAAGTGCTGTGGGCAGCTTTTCTGCTCTGCCTGGGAACACGCTCATTTCTGATAATGCAGTAAATCTGTATAGAGTGAGTTTTTATTCGTAAACAGAAAATTCAACAAGTTAGCTGCGTTTGCTTGACCTGTGTTGTGATTGCACATAACCTATGCAGGCAGGTCAGCATTTCCTGTGTTAGAAATTCTGAATTCACTGGGTTGATCAACTGTGGATTAAGAAAGAAAGGAGGGTTGTGACAGCATCTGCTGTCTGGAGCTGAGCAGAGGTGGGAGAGGGAGGAGTGCAGGCCGGGGCTGCACTGCAATATGCAGCCTGCCAGCAGGCGTCACCCGCAGACTAATAATGGGATGGTGCTAATTGGGAATGGTTTTCTGTTGCTTGATAGGTGCTTCTTTCTAGAGCAGCCTTAGGATCACAGAATACAGAAGCACAGAACCCAGTGTGAAAGGAGCTGCTTACAGTCCTCGTGTAGGGATGGAGCAAATTATAGGCGTGTAAATTTTGTTAAAATCTGCTATCTGAGGGAGTGAGAGATGGGGTGCCTCCAATCTTCGTTTTAATCAAGCACCCCATCTGCTTCCTGTCGAGTTTGTGCACCTCGGTGGAGCTGAACCAAATTGCGACTAAACTGCTGAGTCCCACACGACTGGATTTAGCCAGGATGCACTGCACGGCCTGCAGCTCTTAATGCAGATGTGCATTCAAGCAGCTCTTTTCCAGCTGTGCACTGCACTGCCCGGATCCAGCGGGGCTTTCTGAAACCTCTGCCTGCTCTCTTGTAATGTTCATACGTATTTCTACGCAGGAGCTCCAAGAGAGCAGGGCAGGAGGAAAGCAGATCCCAACCCAGCCTGGCTGCGGCCCCGAGGGCCGCTTTACCACCCCAAACCCCGCGGGTTGAGGCTGAGCCCAGGGCGGCCTCATTGCGCCCCATCCCCCCGGCCCGCCCCGCCGCCCGCCCCTTTGTTCTGCGCCCCCCGACCGCGCTCCGCCACTGGCGTAAGCCGTCCTTGCGCAAGTCGGGCGTTCTTCCCTGCCCGGCGTCTGCGCGCTCTGCGTAGAGCCGCTGTCAAAGCGGAGCCATGTGCGCCGGGCGCCGGCTCTGCCTCGCCGCCTTTTGCGTAGCTGTCAGGGCGCCCCGGCACGCAGCCCCCGCCGTATTCTTGAAGGCTCTACGCCGCGCCGGCGTCGGGCGGAGGCGTGGTGGCGGCGTCCGCGCCTGCCGCGGGGAGGGGGGGAGCGATTCTGGAAGCCGGACTGCGCCGTCTGCGTGGCGGGCGCGCCGTGCAGCCGCAAGGAGCGGCCGCCCCCTCCCCCGCCCGGCGGCTTTACGCCGTTTGCGTAGCGTGCCCCAAGATGGCGTCGCGGTCGTCGTCGGCGGCGGTGGCCGGAGCGCCGGCAGCGGCGGCGGAGCGGCTGGAAGTGAAGGGAGGGATGAGGCGGGCGAAAGGCGGCAGCGCGTAGCGGGCGGCTCCCGGCCTGCGGGAGACAGAGACTGACAGAGAAAGAGACTCGCGGGGAGGCGGGTCCCCCTCCGTCCCCCCCGTCCTTCCCCGCCCGCCCCTCGCGGGAGCCCCGGCGGCTCCTTCCCCGCCCGCCCCCGCCGCCTCTCTAGGCCTCGCCGTCCCTCGGGCCGCCCCTCGGGAGCGGAGGATGATGAAGCTCAAGTCCAACCAGACGCGCACCTACGACGGGGACGGCTACAAGAAGCGGGCGGCCTGTCTGTGCTTCCGCAGCGAGAGCGAGGAGGAGGTGAGGGCCGGGCGGCTGCTGCCCTGCGCTGCCCGTTCCGTGCGCGGCGCCGTGCGGCTGCGTTCGTTCGGCGCTGGGAAAGTTGGGGCTCTCCTTCCCCTCCCTTTTTTTTTCCTTTTCTTTTTTTTTTTTTTTTTTTTCCTCCTTTATCTCTTTGCTGAGGGATGGTGGAGCAGCTCGCTGAGCGGCGCCGGGCTTTGGAGGTGGTTTGGAGCAAACCGGGCTGGCAGAACTTCAATCCAGAGCATCACATGAGATGGGGAGAGGAAACCTGACCTTGGGTTTATAAAAAGAAACGGGGATAAAAGGGGACTGATGGAGTGCCAGGAGCTGCTGTCCAGAGAGGCTGGGGAGGAAGTGGGAATTAAAGGTAAATTGGGTGCTCTGAGAATGGCAGTGCTGCCAAGGGCTCGGATTGTAGCTGATGCAGGAAAGAGGAACTTTGCTCAGATGTGGATTTTCTTGCTGTTTTCTCTTTCAATATGCCTTTGGCGTGGGCTTGCAGCACTCGGCACAAACGAGGCTGCAGGTCTTCCTTGCTTATTAGGGAGTCAGGCGCACCTCACTTCATTGACTGGCTCCTGAGTGGCTGTTCTGAAGGCTTTGTTCTCCTGATTATCATATTTGTAGCTACAGGAAATCGGAAGGGAATGCAGACAGTTTGCTGGAGGAAAGTCAATTAGCATACTGTGCAGTTATTATTTAACGTGGTGGTGGAGGCTTAGCAAAGCCTTTGTAGCTGCGCTGTCACGGTGAAGAGTGTCAACATCTCAAGTGTAAATGATCTGAAATAAATATAACAGAAACTTGTTGCAGCTGAGCTTTCCCACCGACTTTCAGGAAATTTATGATCCTCTGAGATAACTATGAAGAAGACTGTAATCACATTGTGTAATGATGTTTGGGCTTATCAGCTTGTGTGGTTGAAGGCATCTGAGTTTCCTGATGCAACTTTACTTTTACAACAGCTGGGGAGGCGGTTCTCTTTAAGAACCAGTTGTTAGGCCATGTTAGGAGAGCTGTGTATATTGGGGCAGTGTGGGTTCTCACCTGAGTGCTGTTTACTCCTTTTAGTTTCAGCCCCTCTTAGCATTTGGCCCCGTGAATGCTCACACCGGAGAAATCAGGTGTGCTGCACTGGTCTGTGACATGAAGGCGCACTAATTGCTTTGTTAATGATGCAGTGTGGGATGTAGATTGATTTCCTCAAGCGTGCACACGTGGGTGCTTCGTTGTGAGCCACAGAAAGGGCAAATTAATGAACTATGGTTTTGTTTTATTTTGAATTGGCCTCCTGAGGACCTCGCACAGTCTTTCAGGCAGAGGATTTATTGATGATATCTGTGCGTTTAATTGGAGAGCTGGAACTGCATCGTGCCTTCCCATCTATGGGAAGGAGTTGTTCAACAGATTCGTTTAGGAAAGTTGTTATCAAATATTGATTGATTACTTTTATTGAAGTGGGAATTAAGATCTCTTTAAAGGATCTCTCTGGGTAGGGAGAAAAAGAACGGAGCCAAAATATGTTGGTAAAGATCTGTTTAAAGTTTACTGTTGAAAAAGGAAGGCCAAAAGCAAGCTTTGATAAAGGAGCACGCTGTACCAAAGCATTGTTTGTTTCTGCTTCTGGTTACGGTTTCTTTTAAGGGCTTAAGAAGCAGTAGCTGCTCTCTATCCCAGTTCTTCACTTCCACTATGAGTTTAAAGAAACTGCTTTTGTGTTCCTGATTAGTTCACCATTCAAACAATCAGTGAGCAAGAAGTAGGAGAAATTCTGCTTTCCCTTACTGAGCAGACCGTTCTGATTTTTTGGGTTTCCCAGTTTGTTAGCACTCAGTGGAGATTGCTAGAACAGAGCATCTTTGGGCGTTACACTCATGCATGGAGGCTTAGCATAGCCGTTCTAACGTTGCTTCTTCTTCAGTTGAAGTGATTTATTTTTTCCTTACACTGCTTGAGGTTGCACATTTTCTCTGTATTGTGTTTGGAATCTACCACTTCTGGACATGAAAGAAGCCAAGGAATGCCTTTGGAAGCACGAAGAGATGTCTTTGTCACACAGTTCTTTAAAAAGCTGCAGAGGAAGAACTCGTTTAAGCACGGATCTCAAAAGGAGTGAAAATACATTTCTTAATTGGACTGCGTGGAAGGTCTGTTCTGTGCTGTTTCACAAACAGTAACGCACTGCAGAGGAGTCTCTTTGGGCAGGAGGGAGAACAAGACAACCAATGGGATTAATTCTAAGAGTGTGAACAGACTTCAAAGGACCTTTCAGCCACCCAGCGCTGGCACTCTGCTGTTTTCATCTTTTCACACGGAGTAAAATCCCTGGATATTTGCTGGTTCAGTGTAAGCAGAGAAGGAGAGAACAGGGATCAAGAGAGCCCAAGTCTTGTGTTACCTCCAAAATCACTCCTCACTGCCATTGTCGGTGTGTCTCAGCACTGCTGTGGTGTTATTCTTAAATAGTACAAGCTTTTTTGTTTTTTGTTTTTTTTTGGTGTAGCCAGCTGTTTGAATGAGAAAAGGTTCCAGAACATGTCAGTAACCTCTCAGCATCACACAGCAGATGGAAGCCTGCTTAATGGCAGCATCCCTGCTAGATTTTAGCAGAAATCAAAAGCAACTGTTTGGCTTTAAGTCCCGCAGTGGTGTAGCTACAGGTTTAAGCATGCCTGCATTGTATCTGGTGAAAGGACAGGCTGCTCATTAACAACTGGTGTTCTTTAAAGACGTTTGGAGGAAATGCTTCAGAAAGAATAGCATCCAGGATTGGCCGTCTTTTTTAATTGCGAATGAAGGCTAAATTAAGATGAGAAAACAGAACTTTCACAGCGTCTGGTAGGAGCTCTGGCTCTGTAGGTCTGTGTGTGTGCCAAGCCAACACTGTCACCAAAAGCCACGTTAAGGAGCCCCACAAGGCCTCAGCTGGGGAAAGCAATTTGAATGCAAACTAACCTTTCTCTTCTTGCCTCTCCCCGGTCACTTTGGAATAAAACTGGGATGTAGTGCAGCAGTTCTCAAATGTTAACTGTAGACTCTTGATGATCACACGGTGTTCCTATGCCATCCTTTGTGCATTTGCTTCAATGTAGAAATATTAGCTGGAACCACTTGGAGCACTTTGCTGCCTGGAAGTAAAGGGAGCTCGGCATCATATGATCGTAGTGCTGTGTGTGGAATAGAGTCTCAGAGTCCTTGTTCCAGTGGCTCGGATTAACTCTTGACATTCCCTTCAGCTACAGAAAAGGTTTGAGGTTGAAACCAACTGAAGTTCTCCCTGCCTGCTGCTGACACATTACCACATCCCAGTGGGAGATAGGCCAGCTCAGAAATGACTTGTTTGTGCTTCTGCCCTCTCTGCTGTGCTTGTAACCAGTTTTCTCCAAAAGCAAGAGGGTGTTCTTCCACAAAACCGAGCTGTTATCTAAGAAGTGCTTTCTGCCTTTTTGTAATGAAGCCTGTGTAAGCAATTCCATGGTCTGTTGTGCTTTCCCAAACTACAGCAAGATGAAAATGGTTACATTTTCACTTACTTAGCTGGAAGCTCCATAAATTGTTGGGAAACTGAATCAGTTTTTATTCCCTTGCAACTCGAGGAAAGGGCTGTACCAACTCAGAGGGACACAGGAGAGAAGTCCTTCCCACCCATGTGCTTGCACCCAAAAGCAGTGGTGGCGTTACTTCTCTTTGTAACAGCTCTGCATACACTTTTATCTCAGTTTTGTTGTCAGGTCAGAGTTTTTACCTGCATTTCTTGCCTTTCTCCCCTTGCTTTCCATGTGCTGTCACTGCCTCTTGTGCTCACGGTTGCTCCGTGGTCAGCATGGCTGTTCCCATTGCCGTGCAGTTGGGGCTGCCTGAAGGCATTGCCAGGCTGTGGTCTCCTGCAGGTTGGGGAGAAGCAGCTCTTTTCTTTCCCTTCTCAGGGGAAGGAGAATGAATCACCCCCTTGGGTTTTATCATTGTGGGTTGGTTTTTTGTTTTGTTAACTAAAGTAAATCACCTTTGTGATGGGTTCTCCTGGAGAAACCGAGGCAGATCAAGATTAGGGAACTCACAGTTCTATGTAACAAATAATAAACTTTAATATTCAAAGGCTGTCTATAATATCCAGTAATTGTGACTCAGTTTCCTTAAACAGCATCCGTTCTTCAGCTGGGAGCCTGACTGCACGGACCAGCCAAGGCTCCTTCAAAAGTTGTGAGTACTCATAGCAGGATTTGTGTCTCTGTGCAGTGGATAATGCACACCACCCCTTTGTTCTCAGAAATTTCAGGTTAACATGTAAAATTCAGAGGGATACAGTTACCTACTGGGGAGGTTTTTACTTTCTTTTAAGATGCTTCAGGTGATTCAAATATTGTTTTCATTCTCATTGACTGGGAAGACTACTTTATCTTGTGTAACAAGGTTTATGTAACAGGTAGAAGGAAATACTTGTATATGAAAAGCTTCTCAAGAGTTTTCATGGCCGTAAGATACTCACGTGCTTTATTTTATGAATAGAACTTGTTAAATAAAACAGTTAAGTGTGTGCATATGGAGCTGCTGACATGCAAAGCCACTCAGGACATGATTTAGGGACATGATTTAGCAGAGGGTTGTTAGTTAGGGTCGTATGGTTAGCTCATGGTTCGACTCGATGATCTTTAAGGTCTTTTCCAACCTGAGTGATTCTGTGATTCAGCCTGTGTGAAAAAGACCAAACTCTTCATTTCCCTTAGCTAAAAAGGCAGTTCCAAAGCTAGCATTCCTTCTGGAATGAGTCTGCCTGAGAGAGCTGTACAAGCACCGTGTGGTCAGCACATGGGTTTTACCATGCAAACCAAGGCTGTCAGGTTTAGGGTCTTTGGGAGTGCCTTATTATCAGTGCCTTTGCTTCTGAGGCCCTCCAGCTGGCTTCTGCCTTGCAGATAATTCTTGTGGTTATCCAAAACGCAGTCCTGCTGGAGGGCTCGTGGCTGAGTCCTTCTGTGGGAGCGAGCAGTCACTCTAAAGTTACAAGAAATGTGTAGTAACAGTAATGTGAGCTGTGGTGTATGGAAGGAATGTGGTACAGGATGATTGATTATTATTATTCTAAGATGCAGCCGAAAAACCAAAAGGATTTTCTTTACTTTTTTTTTTTTCCTACAGCTCTTACACTGCAGATGTGATCCAAGTGCTTGAAATCACACGAACTTTTCCAGCTCAGCTCTTTTCCCCTTTCTCAAGACTTGTGCTTGACTTTTGTCATGTTCTGTAGGGTGAACGATTTCCCCTTCCGTAGAACCATAGAATGGTCTGGGTTGAAAAGGACCACAATGATCATCCAGTTTCAACCCCCTGCTCTGTGCAGGGTCGCCAACCACCAGACCAGGCTGCCCAGAGCCACATCCAGCCTGGATTCCAGCTTCCAAACATCCATTTGCTGCATCTGTTTTCCAGGTCTGGCATCGTAAGTTAAATCAAAGTATGCCACAGAGCAAAGCGTGGGTGTTTGTGCCCCAAAACATTGCTCATCTGAGAAAACTGTATGCTGTTGAGGAAAAGCAGAACTCCTGTGATGGTCAGGACCAGGCTGTTTGGTGGCTTGCTGTTGAGGTTGTGCATTGCATTGTGCAGGGCTGGCTGTGACCTGCTAACCACAGGCTGTGCTCTTGCTGCCGTGCGTTGTGTTAGCTCTGTAACGTGCCCTGAATAGCAAGAGGTCACAAGGAGCTGTCCTGCAAGCCCCGTGCTCTTTGGCATGCTTCTTTGGGCCGTTCAGTGTTGGTAATTTGGCATAGAGCGTGGTTTGTGGTGTAGTGTAACTGAGGCTGTGTTTCTGCCAGTTGAATGGAAGAGTTTCTGCAAGGCTTTGCTATGGGGAGCGGAGCCTCGTGGCTCCTCAGGAGCACAGTTTGTCATCCCCTGTGTCCTTAGTGCTTCGAGGTGGTTTGGTACTGTCAGATGGATCCCAGTTTTGTCAGTTATAAAAGCATTGAGTAAAAATATATTGGGGTTGTGAGAGCATTTGTTAACTTTGGGTAAAGCATAAAAAGTCTTTGTAATCCTACGGTGTCCTGGCTGGTGATAGAGCAGCCCAGAGTCTCCAAATCCTGAATACAGACACTCCCATTAAATTAAAACTTTCAAACAAAGACAGATTGTACAGGAGAAAGACACTGAAGCCGGCCCTCTTCTCCACCCATCTCCCTGAAATGTGCTGTGAGACGTGCTGGTTCCTTGCAGTCTGTGTTCTAATAAATGATGCTAAAGTGTGAAATGAGTTTTAAATATTGGGGGGGTGGGGAGGGAGGTTTTTACTTCAGACACTCTGCAAACACTTGGTTTTGTGACTTTATATTGGTAGAAAACATGAAATAAATATGAAGGCTGTCTCAGTAAGCTGGTTCCTGCAGCAGGATGGGGTTGGGATTGGGAGCACCTATTTGCCATCTTTGCTGCCCCTTTCCTGCCTGGTTGTCTATGGCTGGCATGTGTGCTTGGAGGCTTTTCCTGGAAGGCTGGCAGGTAGGCAGCTCTAACAGCATCGTAGGTTAGCTTCTAATCATGCTGCAGCCCTTTTGGTCTTTGCTGTAATGCTTCTATGGAGCCTCTTTCTAGGAATCACGTTGGTTACAATGCAGCTACTGTTGTTTTATTTATGGGTGGCTGCTGTTTAAATCGAGCATTGCAAGAGAGAACCTGAGCCTCAATCTGCTCCGTTAACTCAGATACAGCTCTGCTGTGTGTGCCCGCAGCTTTTGCTTTGTAGAGCACCGTCGTTTTGGGGGGAAGTGATGTGATCTGTGTGTAATGAAGTCATTGTAAGGTCAGCAGTGAGTTTTGGGGCCCCCAGGCTTATCTTGGTGGCAGCCTCCTTCCCCTTTTCCCATGGAGCTCCCAGCCCTGTGCTGGGCAGCCTTGAGTCTCAGTGCCCTTCCTCTGCCCCGCTGCTGCTGAGCTTTCTGTTTGTTTGTCTGCATGCTGCTTTGAAGCTTGCTTACCATCAGTGCTGTGCTGTGTAGGAGCCCCCGCTGTAGACTTCAAACTTTTGCTTATTTTTCCAACCTTTCTCTCATTTCATTGATTGTGGATGAGAGCTGCTTCTGGGCTGCTTTGTGCGTTGCCAAGGTGGCTTGTGTTGTTCACTTCCCTGCTTTGAAATGACATAATTGTCATCCAAATCCTGGGAAACAGAACTTGGTTATGTGACACGATACCTGAAAATGCTTTTCCAAAAAAGGCTGTGAGGCACGGCCCCAAAAACTGCCCTGAGATCCCTGGTGGGATGTGAGCCTCAGGAGCCTCTTAAAAACAATTACACAGCAGGAATAAAACACAACTGTAAACCTGCCTTTGTGTTTTGGTCTGAATTAAATCGAAACCAAACAGACGAAAGCAAATGACAAAACCTAAATGTTGTATCCTTACAGAGGTGCCTATGGGTAATTATCAAAGTCTTTCATTATCAATGGATCCAGGATATCTTGTGCTGGGTGAGGGGCGCGAGTGACCAAGCAGCATCTGAGCAGTACATCGTTCTTCTTTTGCTGCTTTAGTTCTAGAGATCTGGTGCTTTCCTCTCTGTTTTTAAGCAGATTTCAGAAATAAGCGTTTTCTGCTTATGACTGTTTTCATTAAGATCTCTTAGTGGTATCGAAATGCACAAATGATTTTATGCAATAGATCCACAGGCAGTAACGTAGCTGGTAGGGACACAGCCATCAGATAGACCTTGAGGAACAGCACACATTGTATTTTTGTGGAATTGTATTGGAATAGGCTCAGTCTAAACGAGCAAACATCTTTGTTGTGTTATGTCCTAAAATAAAGGTGTAGTTCCCATCCTGTGTCCGTAGCTTTTCAGTGCGAGTTGGAAAATGATTGTGACCTTGTTATGGAGAAATACTGTTCCATCTCTATGTTGAGGGAGCTCAGCCTCTGCTCAGCTGCTATCTCCCCATCTGCAGGTATGCTGCTCCCCCAGCCAGCTGTAGGGGAAAGGTTTTTGCTGAGGAATGCAGTTGTTATCTTGGAGCCAGCATTCAGGCTGCTCCTCCTGAACACTCTGCTGTGTTCAGCAGATGGCGTTTTTATTGGCTCCGGGGCAGTTGGTGAGATAGATGGATTGTGGCCCCTTGTGAAAATGGGGGGTTGAGTCGGAGGGACCTTTTCACTGGGTAACTCTGAATGCACTGTGTGCCTCGAGATGCAGTTTTTAGATGTGTGAGTTTTAGAACAGGACAATGTCTCACCCTCATTGTGAACATGGGCCCTTTGTCTGGGGGGAGCTCATTGGTAGCAATATCCTGTTTAAAGCTGTTCAAAAAGAGTGACCTTGTAGGGCACGCTTCCTGCTCTCTCTGGATGGGATTTCCTTTTTATTAAACAGGAAATAGTCTGATTACATAAAAGTGTGAGAATGACAGGTTTTTCCTTCCCAGCACAGGTTGTTCGTGCTAATTCTATTTAGAAAATAGAATTATTTTGTTCAACTGCCAGACCAGCTGAAGTTAATTTACTTTGACTAAAACTGTTGTTTACACCTAAAAAGTTCCTACTGGTGCTGGTAAAGCATTGCCTTGATCCAAACGATCCAGCAGAATTAAGGCAGCCCATTCAGCTTAATTCATTCCTGGTGTATTCTAATCTTTCCAATTCAATAGACAGGCTGTGTAGAGCTCAATAAATGATGCTGCTTCCTGTATTGCAGGATTAGGACGTGGACTCAGACTGAAGCAGGAAAAGGAGGCTTTGGACATCATCTTTGGTAGGACCCGCAGCAGGTTGCTGATCAGGGGCATTCTGACACTTGAGAACACAGAGCTGAGTTCCAAACTTAGGAAAGGTTAGGCCAGCAGTTGCCAAAACGTTCGTTGTGACCCCTCTTCAGTTTCTGCTTTAAGCTTTGCTGCTTCTGGTTGGAGAGCTGCTGTTTGGAGCCTGCAAATGATCCACGTTCACACCCTGGTGTGTTCCATGGGCTGCCCTCATCCCTGGGCATTGCCTGGGTGGCCCCAGAATGGAAAAAATCTCTTTGCAGGGTGGTTGGCTGGCAGGTGAGAGCTTCCAAAATAGAAAAGTACTGCAGAAACCCCAAACTCTTGAGCTTGTTTTTGTCTCAGAAGTGTAATTTTGAGGTCTGTAGGTAGGTTGGTTCCTGAAAATCAGTGCAAATCTTCTCATGCTCCACTTGCAAGTCAACATTTACATAGTAAAGACTTGGATTTTAGTGTCTTGCTCAGTTTAACTTCAGAATATCTGGTTGAAACAGTTATGACTGGCCTGTAACCTAATTGGACTGGTATGCTGGAAACTTTCTGGAGCAAGTTGCTTTGGCTCTGAGCTTTGTGCCAGTGAAATGATGAAGTATAGCATGATGACTCTAATGAACGAGCTTTGTTTAGAGAGCTGAAAAACAGTATTAGTTTTGTTTTTAGATTCCATCCCTGCTCATGGATGTATCACAAGTAGGTTTCATAAGCCCAGTGTCTCAGTTTTCTTTGGGGGATTTTCATCCAGCTGAGGTTGTTAGTTAGCTTCTTGTTTCCAAAAGACAACAAGCAAGTTTAATAATGAGGCTAAACCCAACTGTGCAGAGCAGAATTACTTTGGAATAAAACATTTCAAGGAAAAACTCCCACAAAAAGTCTGTCTGTCTATGCAGCCTTCGTGTGGGGCTTTTAGGTGATTAATTACAAGCTTATATTTTGCTTCCACATCTCTTGGACAACCTCATCCAAACCCGAGGTGCTGGCCCCAGAGCTGAGCTCCTTGGTGTTTGCTGCAGAAGGAGAGGCAAACAGGGAATTACAAATCCCAATTTCACATCAGTTTTTTGGTGGACAGTTACCTGACCTGTACATACCATAACTGCAGAAGCAATCAAGGCTGAAGGTCCTGATGGAGTTGAGCTGCAAAGAGTGGAGGTGCTGAGCAGCTTCTCTGCTGTCTTGTGTTGTTGCATGACAGATATCCCAAGCTGTCGAGGCTGTAGTGACAGCAAGGACAGCACTGGACTCTCACAGTGTAAACACTGTGATGCTGTATCACATAGCAAATTGTTATTTTGGTATGCAGAGGCTTAATTTATTCTTTAATGCTCAAGAGGAGCAAGAAGGTAATGGTTGAAATAATTTGGAGGGCCTCGGTGTTGTTGATCATACAGTTGGCACTGCTGCTTGCAGTGGGCTAATGAGACCATATTGGAAAAAGCAAAGTGTTTTCAAGAGCTCACATTGGATTGGTCTGTTTGGAGGTGCACGAGATGCAAAGACAAATTCCCTCCTTCAGCTGGGCTCTAAGCAGCAGCATCGCTTTGTGTTTATGCATGTGCTGTGCTCTGTTCTCCTCAGGTGCTGCTGGTTAGCAGTAGTCGCCATCCTGATCGATGGATTGTCCCTGGGGGTGGCATGGAGCCCGAGGAGGAGCCCAACGTGGCTGCAGTGCGAGAAGTCTGCGAAGAGGTAAGTGCTTACAGAGCAGGAGCTCTGGGTGTTTTCATTGCTCCAGCTTCTTTTCCTGCAGGTGAAGAGAAATCTGTGGTCACTATGGTACCTGCATTGTGTGTATGGGGGGGAACCAGAGCCCTAAGTGAAGGAATATGATGGACTAGATGGCCTCAGAGATCCGTTCCAGCTCTAAGGATTCTGTGATAATTAAGGCTCTCATTTGGAATGAACATTTTCTCACCTTTACCTGAAAAGAGTTAAAAATTAAGCTACAATGACTTCAATGCAATGATATCCCCCATTTTTTTTGTCTTTCTGTGCAGTACACTTTCTTACGAGAACATTAAAAAACAGAATGCTTTTGTGGAGCTGCTTAATATTGGAGTGGAAGTGCACCAGACCCCACCTCAAGTATAGGAGTTTCAATAAGTTTTGGGTTGCTGCATATTTTGAGCTTTGTATGAATACCAGAATTTGGTGGCAAGAGTTATCAGAACAAAGAGTTCATGTTTTTCAGTTGGAGCTGTTTCAGAAAGGGAGGCAAATAGCAGCGCACAGAATGACCTGTATGGAGAAGGCATGCTTTTCTGTTGAAGCTGGAAGAGCTATTTTTCATATTTAATTAAAGGAATTTAAAGTCAGCAAATGGTAATTGACTATATCAGAGAGAATTTGTCTTTAGAACTCACTTCTGAATATTACTGAATAGGAGAGATGCTTGGCTTCAGAAACGATTAAATGATTACATATGGATGACCAAGTAGTCCATAGTTACATAAGGCAGGATTAAAATGCTTTCAAGAGGTTTATGAATCTTTGTGCTACAGATCAGAAACGAAGAGCTAATTGGTGGGAGTTGGGAGGAAGCTTCTCCACTGGTTGCTGTATTTAATTGTCTTGTATACTAAGGTTTTTTTTTCCCCTAAGTATTTGGAAATACCTGTCACTGCTGTGTATTTCTCTTTGGACATTTAATAATCTATCAGTTTATCAGAAGGATCTGAAGGATTATGCAGTGAACTTTTTTTTAGGTCCCTCTAGTGCTGGGGATTGCTGCTTGTGAGTTTTGTTTCCAGCCTGTAGTACAGCTCTTGCTTTTTTAGGAACTCGTTAATCTTTCAAATACGAGCCAAAGTGAGTTTAACCAGAACAACGGGAATATTTTTAGCTACAGAGTCCTGCTTTACAACCTAATCATTATTAATTATGAAGTTATTTGATACAGAAGTCAAAGGTTCATTCAGGAGATGCGTGGCTTCGCCTTTCAAATCCCTAAAATAAATCTGTATCGACCCTCCCTTTCTCAGGCAGCGAAGCTTGGAAGAGTTGCTCTCTTTCCATGACAGCTCAGTGGTTGAAAGGAAGCCTTGGCATGGACTCAATCTGCAGAGAAGGAACTGGTTTGGGCTGGCTGAGATAATCCCCTCTCACTCAGCTGGTGTTCCCTCGCTCACGTGGACTGGTGCCGAATGAGGGTGTAATTCAAACTGTGGCAGCCTGGCAGGGTTGAGTCATTCCCAGCAAACCACCTATGTGCTCGAATGCTGCTCAACAAACAGTAAACACAGCGAGCTCAGAAAGCTGCAGGATGCCTAGCAGAGGTGCTGACCTCTGCCACAGCCTGTCCCGTTGGTGCCATGCAGTGGTAAGGGCTCTCCTGCAGGCCTGTTGTGTGGATAAAATTACCTGAGCACTCCTACAGTGATGGTCAGACCAGCTGAAAAACACAGGGCAGCTTCTGGGCTTATAAGGCCTTCCTCAAATCTGTTTGTGTTCCAGCACCCTGCTCGCAATATGTACACCAAATTAGAATGTATATCAACTGCCTTGGGCTCAGTGAGCTGTTTACTGTAAAATGTTGCTGGGGAATGTGCATGTGAGAGGGAAATGTTTGCTACACTTGTGCTGTTAAGGACTCGTGCAGCCTGCACTGCTGATGTGGCAGGGGCAGTGTTTTAGGAGGCTGCTTGCTGGGCAACTGGTGTGCGTGCTAGCTGTGCTAGCTGGAACTTGCTGGTGAGAATTAGGCTGCTAATCCTTGTTCATCCTTTCATGTGAATTTCAGCTTTTTCTGTGTGTGTGTGGGTTGCAGCTGAGACTGCTTTCTGTGCAGGTTTGCTGCCTTTGCTCCTCTCCTGGGACAGGTCATGGAGAGGCAGCAGGTCGGCTGAGCAGCTCCCACTGCCTGCATTAGCAGAGAGAAGACAGTGTTCCCTGTGCTGTGTCACACAGCAGTGGTTATCCTGCAGGAAGGTGGCTTGTGTGCTGAGCAGTCATGGAGGAAATTTGCAGACTTGCATTTGCTGATGTTGGTATGCCTTTTCCTTTTTAATAAGAGCCATTTGGAAGAGCTGGAAGGACTCAGTCCCCTTTCAGTTGTGGTCTCTGTAGATGACAATGGATTGTTTTTTCTCAACTCACTCATTTTTTTGCATGGTATGCATCTTCTTTTTAAAATATGCTTCCCTAAATGAAGAATTGTAACTTGTACATTCTGTGTTTTAATTCCATCATGGATGTGTTTGAGCAATCAGACTTCTCCCTCTTTCCAGTTTTCAGCATTTCAGAATGGCTCTTAGAAAAATGAGGCTTTGATTGAGTGAAATCTGCCATCCCTTTGTCCCAGTTTGAGTTCAAGTCCTTGTCCTAGTTTACATAAGGACTCTCCGTATTAATCTGTCCCAGCAGACAGGTACCAAACTTGTCACGCTTACTGTTGTCTGTATGCAATGCGAAGTGACGGAGCTCTTTAGGCAGAGTGGCAGCAGATGAGCACTTCAGCTCTGAATGAGAGCCATCTTTCAGAGTGAGCTCCTTACTTATCATAGAATGATCACAGAATAATGGCCTGGGTTGCAAAGGAGCACAATGCTCATCCAGTTCCAACCCCCTGCTGTGTGCAGGTCACCAACCAGCAGACCAGGCTGCCCAGAGCCACATCCAGCCTGGCCTTGAATGCCTGCAGGGATGGGGCATCCACAGCCTCCTTGGGCAACCTGTTCCAGTGCCTCACCACCCTCTGGGTGCAAAACTTCCCCCTAATATCCAACCTACACCTCCCCTGTCTCCGTTTAAAACCATTCCCCCTTGTCCTATCACTCCCCACCCTTCTGGCACTGCAGCCAGTCGCCCACATAGCTGTGAGCTCCAGGTGTGTTCTCAGGTTCCCCTTCTGAAAAATTACATGGCCTTTTAAAGTACTAATTATTACCAACATAGTGTGTTCTTGGCTTCTTCCTTCTTGGATTTAGTTTCTCTCTGCTGTTGCATTCTCTCCTCAAAATGAATGTCATGTTGGGAATAAGGGCTTTTCATGGGTGTGAGCAACTGGTGAAGAACATGTTTTAGAAATAGCTGCCTTAAATTAAACTTATTATGGAGCGACTTTGAAGAAAGCCTCCACATTCATCTGTTAAATCCAAAGGCATTTAATTCTGCACTTATAGCATCTTTCACATCCTGACCTTTAAATACTGAGTAAATGTCAAGTTCTATAAAATTACAGAAGTGTTGGTCGTGCTTTCTTCATGGGGAGCAAAAGAAAGATAAGCTGTGCTTTATCTGTGATCAAACAGATAATGGATGATGGTATCAGAAATAGTCCATCTTCCAGCACTCTGATCTGGTTGCTGGACAGTAGTTTCCCTCTCAAGGATGGCTTATAAGCAATCTTTTCAGTTTCATGTGTTCTTTGGGTGATTTAGGATACGAATAATTATGTCTTTCAGCATAGGAAGCCCTGTGTTTTATCTGAAATATCATGGCAGGGGTTGTGAACAAATGAGGTGTGATAGCTGTGAGCTCTTCATAGATTTAGTAATACTCTGCAAATAGCAGACCAGCTTCACTACTGTCTATCACCTTATGTGCTCAAAACTCATGAGTGTAATGCATGGAAATTCTTTACTCCTGTGGTATTTTATAACTGCAGAGGTATGCATCAGTTGTAATGCAGGAAAGAATTAGTTAAATATAACCCTCTCTGAGACACAATGAAGACAGCAAGAAAATTTGCCTAGCTGCTGTATAATTGGTGTCTTCAGAACTTGTCTAAGCTAGCAGCCCTTATGGGTGTGATTTACTGCCTTCAGTACTGCAAGCATTAGAGATTTGGGTGTTTTACCACAGTCCTCTTGCCCAGCAGTAATCTATAGTAGATGCAGGCTTTGAGCCTAATAGAGCAAAGTAAAATAGCTGAAATTCCAACCCACATTTTCCTTAGCTCAGATGGAAGGAAATAAAAGCTGTCCCTAGGAACAGATGGTGTTGCTGCAGGCTGCTTTTTGCATTTGACCCGAACTTATTTTCAGCTTTGAAACCTGAACCTGCTGTTCTTGGATGTCTTCGATAATTTTTCTTTATTCAAACAAGTTGTTCCATGAGCAGCAGAGTAAAACTTCATTTCTTCCCCATTTTTTGCTTGTCCTGCGTGCCCAGCCCATCCCTGCCATGTGCTGGTTTGGGGCAGCTGTGTGCTGCTGGTGGGGCCACGCTGCCTTCCAGTTAGGACTACCTTAGGCATTGCAAACTGGTTTGGGTCTGCTGGATGCATGGAGCAGAGAATGAGGAGCCTCAACTGCCAGCCTGCTGACCGCCCTTGCCTGGGGAGCTCTGCTGCTCAGTGGAGCTGTGCTCTCAGCCCTGCAGATGGAACACAGTGCTGGGGCTTTTCTGCCTCTTGATGATGGGTTTAGTGGCGTCCTTCTTGCGCAAGTGTGTGCTCTGGGGCTTGCAGCACTGCTAATGCTTGGGGAGGGGGGAACACAAGCCCAAATAACTCGTGCTGCTGCTGCCAGACACAGTGCTGCAGCCCGTGGTTCTCAATCCAGTTACTACCAAGGAGAAAATTCCGGAGTCATCTGGTGCAAATTAAGGCTTAGATCCAGTGTCAGTCCTGGGTAAGCCTGTGGCTGGGCTCTACCTTTCCCCAAGAAAATGCTCATCACCATGCAGCAGGGATCAGGGGGGAAGGTGCAGAGGAGTTGGTCCCCATAGAAGCCCGAAGAGGAGCCTGGAAGTTCTGTCATGACCTAGCTTTCTTTGCTGGGGGTAGCAGCTAAGGTATTTTACTGTGATGTCAGTATTTACAGTACCTGTAAAGTTGGGTGAGAGTCATTGGACTGAAAGATTTCACGGTCGACGTGCTTTGCAATCTTCAAGGCTTTACCATTTCTCACTTTGGTTATGGCCAGCGTAGTGTTTGATTGAATCATAGCACTCATATCACCATCTGCATGCGATAAGCTTACAGACAAAGGAAGCCTTGGCACTTCTTTCTGTTGCCTAATAATAATTCAGTGTGGTTTTCCTACAGCACCTTTGCTTGGAGTCACGGTTTTGTGCCATTTGGATGAGTAAGTCCAGGCTGAGTAGAGAAGAAGGATGTTGGTTTGTGGACTGAGTGTTACTTTGGATACCTCTTTGCTTCACCAGAACAAAAGGAAGGGCCCCATGCCTGCCTGTGTTAGTGCAAGCATGCTGTCAGAGCCGGGCATAGGCTGCTTGGCAGCGCAGTGCTCTTGCTTAGTTTCCAGTCTGTGTGGCTGATTGGAGATGTATTTGTTCTCAGTCAGGTTGGAGAGCAGACAAGAACAACCCTGGCTCTCCATTCAGTGCCTCTGCAGGTAGGGAAGGAGAGCAGTCATTCAGTAATCTCCTCCAGGAGCAAGCGGAGAAAATTGGCTTAAGACCTTGATTTACCTATCCCATTTGATTGCACTTCATCTTTGGATGTATTTATGTTGTGAACGTGGAAGCCTTCTGTCCTTCGCTTCCTTCCTGCTGGCTGAATGATAGGGCTGCTTATCTAAATAAAATAAAGCCACCGTTTGAGATTGCCAAAGGAGTTTCCTTCTTGGACTGAGATCCTTTCGAAGTGTTTGCTGTCTGGTTCACTCCTGAGAGCCATTAGTCCAGGTTAGCAGCAGCAGCTCTTCAGATGAGGTAGAACTGCTCATCTGCAAAGGTCAGCATGAGTTCTCTGTGCTAGCCATGCTGAGTGCATGCATGTGAACGGTGACCTTCATGGAATTGCTCTTTGACTCCAGAAATAGCTTTGTGGTTAATAGCCAGTGACCCACCTCTGGGCCAGACAGAATGTCAGAAATACTGATGAGACAATAAATTTTGTATCCAAAACCAATGTAGGAGATTGGATTGAAATGCTGCTTCCTATTAGTTGAGCTCAGAGAGTGTGTGATGGAAAGAATTCGGGTTTCAGGTGTTGCCTGGGGTGGGGGAAGCTACAAAGCCCTTGGTTCCTTTGGGGCAGCTCCACCAGCAGCTGTGGGAGCAGCAGTGCTGTTTGCTCTGACTGTTTTGGTTCAGTATGGGCTGGGAACTGAAGCACTTGGCTCCTAATTAATGAGAGGTCCTCCTTTCCAGAAGCATGTGACTGCAGCAACAGAGTAGTAGCTGAACAAGCACAGAACGGTATCCCAGCTGCTCAGGACAGAGCGTTTGCGTAATTATTAAGCATTTAAATATGTAACTCCCCTCTCCTGAATACCTTTCCCTAAAGAAACCCTAAGCCTGGCTAACTCAGGCTGCTGTATGGGTGCTGCAGGAGCAGAGGCACAGCTTTCCTACACTGCTTACCATGTGCTCCAGCTGCCAGGCCTGGCAGCTCAGTTTACCTTCCAAACGTGGCTGGGTTGTGTGCCATGTTGTGCGTGTTGTGTCACACCAGTTAAGTCACAGAGTAAAATCCCACCTCATCTGTAGCACTTGAATTCCAGTCATTTACAGTCGTAAAAAAGGGAAGAGGAGGGCTCTGGGGGCAGGGGAGTGGGGTGGCATTTTGCATTCATGCACTCAGAGAATGTGTCTGAGCCCCAGCAGCGCGTGGATGTATGAACAGCAGACCAGATGAAGGTGGATGCTCAGTGTGTAAGGCACAACTGTTGCTTAGATCTCTCCTCATTGTCCCAGCTTTTAATTCAGAAATCCTCCTTCAGTGTGCACCTGTGCTTTGTGGTATATCAAAAATACTCTTGTTCCTGTTGTGGAGGCCATGTTACAACTTGGAAGGTGTTTTATGTTTGCTGTAGCTTGCTTCAAACGGATGGAGGACATCCCTGAAATACCTCAGAGATGTCACATAGCTTTGGTGCTGTAAGTGGATGTCTGACTCGTGCTTTGAAGTTATTTTCTTAAGCTATAATTCTAAAAAGGTAAAACTGCTAAGCCCCTAAGCGATTTTTGTCTGTGCTCAGGCTGTAACAACCTTTAGAGAAGGTTCTGGTAGGAATTCAGGATGTATTGATGTGCAATTAATAAAGAGTCTTTGTTTTTTTTGTTTTCCTCCAGATTGAATTAAGAAACAAAAAATATTTGAGTACAGAAAAAGAAGGGAAGAAATGCTGGGAATGCATGCATGGTTGGAGCTCACAAAACATTTGTATAATTTATTTTGTGACCGTTAACTGAATTACAGCATTTGCTTCTTGTTCTAAAGGAGCTGCTCCTGCACAACAAATGGGGAAATACGTACTGACCTGTTGTTAAAGCCTTTCTTTTTTCCTTTCAACTTTTCTAGGCTGGAGTGAAAGGGACATTAGGAAGATTGGTGGGAATTTTTGAGGTAAGTTTCAGACACAGTTTAGGGCTGGAAAATTTGGTTGAATAAAATCCTCTTGGAGTAATAGTCACTTCCCAGTTTGTCGTGAAGTAAGGTGGGTGACTTGTTTGAAGAAAGGCTCAAAGTTTCTCATTTAATTAATACACACACACACACACATATATATATATATATGCTGATCTTTTTGGTGGCGTTGCTCACCAGTGATTTCTGCTTCATTTGGAGTTAGCAGTGACAAGCCAGCACAATGCTGAATCTTCTCAGTGCCTTCATCCCTTCCTCGGTGCCCCCAAAACACCAACCAGTCATGAGCACCCACTGTAAGCATTTCCCAAAGTGGGCTCTGATGTGGAGAGGTGTGAGTGCCCCCAGCAGGAGAGCAGAAACACAGGGGCACTGAGATGTGTGGGCAGGGGGTACCACAAAGAAACTGTTTTAGACATTAGGAACTAGGCTGCTTTTTTTGTCTGCTGCCCCTGTAGGTACTTCCAGACCTTTCATTTAAGATGCAGTATTGTTTAGTAGCTAAAAACTAATTGTTAAGTGAGGGAAGCAGCCCATCATGCACCGTAGCATCCCAGCTGCAGCATACAGTGTGTAGCTGCCTTGCCCTGTGTGCCCACTGCCTTTTCTCTTCTGATCACTTTGTCATTGTTCTGTTCACTTTGCCTTCCAGAATCGGGACAGGAAACACAGGACATATGTTTACGTACTTATTGTCACAGAAGTGTTGGAAGACTGGGAGGACTCTGTCAATATTGGTAAGTTTGGTTGGTTGGGGAAAAAATAAAAAAAAAGGTGATCAAATAGTTGGCTCTGTGGCCTGGGAGAACTCATTTCAGCCATGCAGCTGCCTGTACAGCAGTGCTGTGTTTAATTCCTGCACCAGGCACAGAGCATGAAGAGCTTTCCTTCCTAAAATTAGAAGAAAATGTATGTGGGCAGTGTGGATTAATCATTCTCTATTTTCTTTTGAAATCTTTGCATTTAAATCAGATTCATAAATGAAAATGAGCCTGTTGTTCCTCGCAGTGTTTGCCAATAGCACTGTAGCACCTGTAAGCTGATTTCTTTAGGCTGTGTCCTTACTGCTTTTACTGTAAGAGCAGGGGATGAGCACTGAGGTTCACTTGCCAATTCACCAAAATTGGCTGGTGGTTGAAGTGTTGTGGATCGTCCTAAAATGATTTCTGACTTGAACAGCAAATGCATCCTGGTGTCTGTTGCACTGCTGCTGTGTTACAGGCTGCAACTGTTCCTGCAGCATGTGCACATGATGGCTGAAAGCTAATCAGCAGCTTTCTTAAACATAGAAAGATAACATCATTTTGCTGCACCTACTGATTTTTCTTTTTTGCCTGCAGGAAGGAAAAGGGAATGGTTTAAGATAGAAGATGCTATCAAAGTTCTGCAGTATCACAAACCGGTGCAAGCCTCGTATTTTGAAACCTTGAGGCAAGGCTGCTTGGCAAACAACGGCACTCCAGTCATGACCACGACATACTCTGAGGGCTCTGTGTCTGACATCAGATGACTGAGGACGTCCCTGTGAGAGAGATTTTGAAAAACAGACTGAAATATGGATTTCCCCCCCCCCTCCCCTTTTTCACATGCCTCCTCTATCAAATAAGGCATGGGCAGCAGCCTGTGGCAGAGCAAGTGTTAAGAGTGCTGCAATTTAGTGCAAGGTGGGATTTTTTTTGTTGTTGTTGGCTTTTTTTTTGTTGTTGTTTTTTGCTTTTTTGGATATGTATTTTGTAAAATACATTTTGTGCATGAAGTGCCCCTTTCCCGTTACACCGCTTCCATTGCCTGGCGAGTGAGGCTGCCAGTTTTGCCTCTGCCTTGTGTTCTGAAGTGTCCCATTTGTGTCATCCCAGCCATAGCCACTTTTTTTTTTTTTTTTTAATTAAAAGACTTCAAATGTGAGATCAGCTCTTTAAGTCTTAGTCTGTACTGTAAGGTGCTGTTTGGACCTGCGTGGCGGTCACTTTCAGCACATGTACATAAACAACATTTTTTTTTTAGATGGAGAATCTAACATTTTAATTTTTTTTTAATCCTGGTCTGCTTCTGAAAAGAAGAGTTCATAATTAATCTGTTTGCCTTTTGTTTTGTTTTTTTTTTTTCTCTAAAAATACATGTTCTGTGACAGTGCTAGTGGCTGGGCCAGTTTACTCCCCATTCAGCAACTCCCCATTTGGTGCAGTGACTCTTGAAGTTGAGGGCAGAGTTTTGATCACCTGCAGACATCCCTGCTGCTCAGTCGCTTCTCCTGCAGCTTCTGCCGCCGTTTCTGCTTTCACATCAAAATGAAACAAAAAGAGTTGGTCTTTTAAGGCTTGGCCAAAAATAAATAGCCTCAGAAACGCTACGGTAGGAAACAAATGTCACTGTCTGTGGTAGGAAGCAGGGATTCAGAGGGGGTTCAAAGTCTGACAAACTGGAGTGTCAATCACCAATGCTGTTCTGCTGATCCTGCTGCATTCTGCTGATGTCTCTTCTTGTCCACATGCCTTATACCGTGCTGAACTGGATATCCTAATTTGTGCTAAAGCATCGGATTGTACTTACTGAGTGTTGCTGCGCCAACCCTTGGCTGGATAACCATGTGTATCTTTGAGAAGAAGCCCAGGGGGAAAAATTGAGGTGTCCAATCTCTTGTCCTGTGGTTCTGCAGCACTCGCAGTTGCACCATGGAGCACATTCAGAATGTTTAAGCTCTCCCTCCGTGAAAGGTACAGCTGACTCCCGAGCAGAATTGCTAGTTGGAGAAGTACAGCGTTGATAGGATAGCTTCCTTGATGCATTGGCACACTTCACTTTTTTTTTCCGTTGTTCTGTTTTTATTGATGTAAGTTTCATGCTGTCTTGATTTGCCAACAGTGTTGTCTAGTTGGGAAATAAAATGGGAAGGGTTGGGGCTGGGGGTGGGTTGGGACAGGTACAACTTTTGGGAGGGGCATTAATTAATCCCTGGCTTGGGACAAGAAGCAGTTGCTGAAATCAGTAACTTCTCTTTTGTCAGAACATAGCCAAGATGTGAAATTAAATCTGCAGTACTCTTTTTTTTTTTTTTTTCCTCTTTATTTAACAAAAAAATATTCTAATAAATACTCACTGTTCAGAGTTTTCTCTCTTCCCAAGAAGCGCTTAACGTATGAAAATCTGATAGAAATATCCATGGAGCTTGGGACAAGGGGGAATGGTATCCTTGCTGCTTTGGCAAGAAGCTGTTCATTTTCAGATCCTATTCTGTTCCTGTACTTGTTCTCCCTGCTTTCATCGATGTGGGGTAGCCAGGCCAAAAGCAGTGCCAGTGATTGCTGACATGAAAAACCATGCATAAGAAAAAGCTGAGAGGCATTATTCAAGGAGTAGCCTGGAATGGAGCCTGAATTACACCAGTTCAGTTCACTTCAACTTAGAGACGAATGTACAATACTGTCCTACTCTCTGCTGATGGGTCTGAACCAAACTCTCACAAGGGCTTCAATCTTGTCTTTGGGAGTGTACAAGGATTCCAGCAGTCTGCTGTTACCGAGCCCTGAGTGGCACCTAACACAGCCATCTACTGCCTTCAATTGAGTTCTTGTCTTACTGTACAGATCAGTATGTGGAGAATGCTTTGCAACAAAACAGCTGGTATTCCTGAAAGAGTAATTGCAGTTTTAATATCAACAGCATGCACACTTTTTGTTTATAAACTAAAAAATGTTTTTAACAGGGCTGTTAAACTGACAATTTAGGGTAGAAAATTGTTAATGACTTGCTAATGGCTTATTTGTTTGGGTCAGAAAAATAAATTGTGCCAAGAAAGTGTTCTAATGTGGCATGAATTGATGCTGTTAACACAGTAACATGGAGTGGCTGATATTATGCCTTCTGAACTGGAATTAGCTCCTGGGGCAGAAAAAGCTTTTATTCAACAGACGTGGAGTTGGGAACAGAGCCTTGTTCCACCTACAAATTCCCATCTTCCTCAGCATCTGAGATCTTTTGTAGTAGCTGGTGGAGCTGCATTGCATGCTAGGGAGGCTCTGCCTGAATTGTGCTAAATTGGTTTGGGATCCACAGTCGAACTGCCTCGCTCAGTGAGTTGTTAAGGAGCTGTTTTGAAAGTGGCTCCCTGGGTTTGGAGGGGAGATGGTGGAAGTGCACAGGGCTGGTATTGTGAGCGCTGCTAAAACCCCTCCACGTGCAACCTGGAGGGTTGGGCTCAGGCTCCCAGCCTTGCTAGAACTGGTGCTATTTTGAGCTAGTGGAATTGTTACCTCGAACTATGTCGTGTCTGGACTGACCCCTTAAGCCTAGCATTATAAACCTGTCATTACAACGTGTCTCAGCTTCCTGTTCAAGAGTAATATTCTTTGCTTGGCTTTCTGCATAGCTGCGGATGTTTGGCACTGGTGTAACTGTAGGTGTTCTCTAACAAAAGCAATGCCTCGTTCAGACAACCTGCAAGTTTGCTGCAAATTCATCAAGTCACCCCAAAGCTGCAGGATTCACCTGCCTGATTTGCTGAAAGCAGTGCTCAGGTAAATGCCAGCCCTGTTTGTGATGCACCAGCTTCAGCTCAGTGTGGCTCTATCCCTCATCACGCCTTTGGGTGATGGGCTGCTGGAAGCAAAACTTCCAGTGTCCTCTGCAGCTTCTTCACTACAATATTCCTTTCTCCCTCGTTGCTTTCTGTGCTGTACTTATGCATTGTGCACGTGAGGATGCTTTGCACGCCGAAAGGCAAGGAAGTGGGGAGAGTGTGTGCAAAATGCCTGGCTCTTGGGGTGCTTCAGTACTGGGGTGTTCTGTGCCCTGAGTGACGCCTCAGGGCTGTGGGGTCAGTGATGCAGTGGCAGTAAAGGGGAGGTGTGCTGTGTGGAATAGAGGGCTTCTCTATGGGAGGAGTTCCCAGTTTTGGCATTGAGTCACTTCCTCTGGTCTTGTCAGCATTAAATCCTGGTGTCAGTGACTTGCATCCTCCCATCTGGATTTATAGATGTATTTGGGACCTTAATGGAGAAGGGAATTGCATTTGGCACTTAGACACCTCTGCTTAGCGTGATTATCCCTTAAACCCCAAATACTAACACAGTGCTGGCTCATCTGACAGGGCAGCCTGGATTACTGCTGCTGCAGCAGCATGCAAGGCTAAGCTGATGCCAACCAATGGGTTTGCTGCTATTTGTTCTATTCTATGGACTCTGACATCAGAGCAGGAGAAAAAGAAAGACACCTTCCAGTGCTGCTTGGTTGTCCCAGAAGGTACTGGTCAGCCCCAGTGCTGCTCTAATGGCTCTACCTGAGGCTTAACACACCAGAGGAGGTGGATGTCCCTGCGTGGAGGAGTTCCAAATGTAATTAAACTCATTGGGGTTGAAACTGCCCCACTGTCAAGCTGTAGGAAACCTCTCTGATGGGGTTTTGGAATGGTGGGAGGGTAATTTCTGTGCACAGATCAGTGGGAGTTTGGAAACGATGCGGTAGCAAATGTACAGTGTGAGAATCCTGGCTGTAAAATGATTTCTTGGTTTCAGATTTAGCTCTGTGGGGCCTTCCAAGGGCAAGTTTAAAAGGAAGGAACTATTTCAATTGAAAATAACACGAGAAGCCTCACCACATGGGATGTGATAGATGTGCCCCATGGCTGTGGCTGCTGGTGTGTGAGAGAGGCTGAGGGCAATTGCAAAGACACCAGAGGGGAGATGCTGCCCTTGGAGGTGGCCAGGAAGGGGTTAAGCGAGGCTGGTTCTCCATTGTTCCTGAAATCTGGCATTCAGTGCTGCTGGAGTACTTCTGGTCGCTGCACAAAGATGGACTGTTGGGTTTCACACAATAGTTCATTGGTGATGGGGAAGCTCAGTGCTAGCAGATGGCAGGGAGGTTTGCACCTCCTTTATCTGTTGGTCGTGTCCTTAGCAGAGCTGTTCTGTGCTGTCCTGCGGGCAGCTGGAGCTCAGCAATGCCGTGCTGCTTTCCTTGGCATTGCAACAGCTTCCAAACAGGGATGCTTGGCATTTGCCACGCTGGGCACGTGGCCTGGCTGAGCGGTGCTCGGGGTTGCTCTCAACTTTGCAAACGAAAATAATGTTGGTTGGGTCACCTTTAGTTTAGGAGTTCTGATGGTCAGCTAGCTAACTTCGCCTACTGCATTTAAACAGAGCTGAAGCTGTAGGCTGGCATTACTGATAAACTCAGTTCACCAGTAGCTAATTAAAACCTGATGGAAGGATAGAACGTGACCTTTGGAGGTGGGGAGGTACTTCATTATGGGTCTCTTAAAGCTGCTGTTGGGATCAGCTGGGGGGGGAGAGCACCTGGCTTGTTAGAGCTTTGCTCTTTCTGTCCCCCATCCCTTAATCGTGCACCGTGAGTTTAAGATGCAGGAAGAAGTTGGGAGTGTCTGTGGGTTCTCCTGGTGGAAGACCTGCAGGGATTTAACCAAGCTGTTCTGCTCTGAGAAAGGATCAGATGCACAGAGAAATGGAGCCTCTTCAGGGCTGTCCCCAGATCAAATTTCTGCACTTGCTTTGCAATAGGACGGTGGCACAGACAGGCATATCTGAGTCTCTGGGTGCTGTTTCTCTTCCATTTGCAGTATGTGGTTCCTTCTTACATCGCTTTGGTTCCAGCTTAGCAGCAGAGGGGCATTCTGTAAGAGCAGAAGAGAAGTGCTGCCTGATGTGGGCATGGAGCTGTGCAGCCAGCATCCATTGCAGTGCCTGCATTCCCCTTGCTGCAGGGGAAAGCAGGAGGAAAGGAACGGCAGCCACGAACATCAGCTTTGCTGCCAGGCAGGAGTTGTGGGCTCTTTGCAGCAAGGTTGAGCAAGAAGGCAGTGCAACTCAGTGTGATCTCGGATGTGCCTTAAAGCAAACTCCTTAAACTGAAAAATGCAAAGGAGGTGGAATCTGCTGGAGCGTGGCTTCTCCTCTAGTGCAGACCCGAAGCATTCAGTGGCTAAAAATGTGGGTAGGGAATGTCAGGAATCCTCACTTCCATTCCCCGCTCTGCTCCACTCTCCCCGCTCAATGGCACAGCATCATCTAGTGGCTGCGTGGGCTTTGGGGTGCAGGTGGCCTCGCTGCTGCTGCGTTCCCATCTTGTCTGACTGTAACACCTGCATCTGTCCTCGGTTCTGTCGCTGCTGGGTGAGCTTGGGTGCAGTCTGGTGGTGGGAGGTGAATGGAAAGGTGCCGTGCTGCGGTGGCTGTGCTGTCCTGAGCTCTGTACGTAACTAAAAGGTGTAGGTGGGTGTAAAAGAGCACTTAACTGGATTGAAGATGTCTTTGGGGGGTTTTATCAAATCTCTCCTTGGTGCTAGTGGGTCGGGGGTGGTTTTGGTTTTGTTTTTCTTGGGGGGGGGGGGGGGGGAGGGAAATGGGGAATGTTGACGTTACTTTTGAGAAATCAGCTCAGAAAGGAATCTCAGGAGGCTCAGGAGTGTTTGCTGAACATCTTGTATGTCTTATTTTGTATTCACCGAGTTGGGAGATTTGGAACCACTGCCTTGCAGTTCCACTTAGTCTTCTGAGCTCTGCACCCAGTGCTGGCAGCATCCCTGAGCAGAGAGCAGAGCCCATAGCGTGGCAGTGGGATCGATACCCAGGGAATGCCGTTGTACCAGCCAGATGCCAGGACGTGTGAGCAGCTGTCAGCCTGTTCCATTGCCTCTATAACCACGACACCCCCAGGGCTGCCTGCTCTCACCCAGCTCCTGGCCTCTCTGTTCCCAGGGGATGAGGTTTAAACACTGCAGACACTTCCAACTCATTCAGGGCTCTGGGTCTGGGCTGGGGCTGCACAATTGCAGTGGCAGAGTGCAGTCAGCATCACTCCAGGTGCTCCTGCTCCGTGCAAATCAATGCTTTCAGCCGGGAGGTGCCAGTGAACGGCTGTTGGCTTCAGGTGGAAATGTCAAACTGATGTAGGGAGCAAAGCTAGGAGAGCTGACAGCAGCCTGAGGTCTCCAGTGAATCATCAGCACTGCGTTCTCCATGAATCCCAGATGAATTTGGATATTTAATTCCCACCATCCATTGGGTTTTTCTTGCTGCAGTTTTGTTCCTCACCCCTGTGCTTTGTGTTTCTAAGATTATGATATATTAAGTGAAAATGGTTTGCAAAAACACTTCATGACTGCAAGGGCGCTTTGGCAATCTTGCGTTTCTCTTTCTTACTGACTTGGACTCGTTCTTATTACAACTAAAATTCTGGTTAGGTTTTCCTAGAGGGTCAGCTCTTAGTTGGAGCCTACCAATAACACAGACGTTCTCCTTCCTTCCTGCTCAGAGCTGGCTAACAAGTTTAGCATCAACCTATGCGATTTTGGTCTTTCCATCTGCAGGGTTTCCAGGGAGAGCAGAGATCTCCATGCACCCCGTGCTGCTTTTGGGGTGAGCTGTGTGCTGGGTGTTGGCTCTATCCAGCTGTGCCATGCACAGCAGCTCAGTGCAGGGCTGCCTGCGCCCCTGTGTGTGCTGGGGAAGAAAAATATAATAATGAAAGACAAAAAAATACCCCACTCGACAAAAAGCTGGATGCGAGTTGGACGAGCGTGTAGGCTGTAACTCAGTGCCAACCAATAAACACACCCATATTTCACACAGCTCTGCTTGCTGCCTGGTCTCTCGTCTTCATGTGCACCTGTGGGGATGGGGCAGAGGGACCACAGGGAAGAGCCCCTCCTGCTGCCCCTTGCTGTGTCTGGGATTTGGAGGAGCAAATGCTGAAATAGGTGAGAGCCCTTCAGGTTCCATGCAGAGGGGACTGTGCTGTAGGATTGGGGTGAGCTGCAAGGAATGGTCTCACTCGGACATTTCCAGCCCTGAATTGTGCAGCAGGAGTGTTGGCAGTGCTCATAAGCTGCTCACAGCTGTGCTGCAAAGCCCACAGGTGGAAATGACCTTCTGCTGAGCACCAGCAGCACCCTGTATGCATCCTCACTGATGTTAATCACTGGCTGTTCAGCACTGTGTCTGCACAGGACTCTGTTCCAGGTGTGGCATCACGCTGCTGGTCCATCCACAGCCCTGGCAGATGTACAGCACAGCGATGGAGCTCCTTTGGAAAGCCACAGGTGACTTTGGGTGGCGTTAATTTTCTGATATTGCCCATCAGAGACGCGAGTTGCAGAGATGCTGTGAGCACATATGGGAGGGGTAAGGGTGGCTGCAGCAGGGAGGAGGGGCTGCTGTGCATTCTGCTGCACCTTCGGGAGCAGAGCAGCCTGTTGGCTCTGCTGCTGCTCTCTGCTGCAGGTCTGCTCACTCTGCTCGGTGCCCCCTGGTCACAAAGGGGCTGTGCCCCAAAGCTGGCGGTGGTGATGCTCTCGTTCTGCTGCCTGATGTTTCTGGGGGGGGGCTAAGGGTGATTTCCTCGGGGCTGAGCAGCCCCTGTGCTCCTCCAGCCCTCGTGCTTGCTCACTCTCTCCAAGGAACTTTCCTAGAAACTGCAGATCTTATTCTTAGGTGCAGCAATGTCAGACTTGGGGGGGAAGAGGGGGAGAAGCAACGAGCAGGAGACTCCCATGGCTGCTGATGTGGGAGCAGGGCTGAGGCTGGTTTGGGAAAGACATGGGATGTGTGGTTTGAGATGTATGGGATGTGTGATTTGGGATGTAGGGGATACAGAGGATGTATGGACCCCATGGGGTGAGCTGTGCAGCAGGGTTTTGGGGGTGATGGTTCCCCTTCTCCTGAGCATCCTGGACTGGTCCATTTCCTCTGTTCCAATTGGAGACCTTTGGGAGCTAAGGGGAGGCAGCAGAAACAGTGGGACCAGTGAAGGCAACGCTGCCAGCAGCACTGCAGGGGACACTGGGATGAGTGGGACTGGGGACAATGGGACACTGGAGGAGCCTTGCAGCATGGGGACAAACCAGCCCTGCCCTTCCCACTAAAGCAACGGGTTTTGGCATCCCACAGCAGGGCATGTCGCCAGGGAGGGCTGGAAGCCCAAGTTCCATGCCGTCCCTGTCCCCTCTTGGCCTATTCTTTTCCTTCCTTTCCCCCTTCTTCCTTTTTTGAATTCTTTTCTATTTCACCCCTATCCTTCACGCCCCCCCGGTCTCTGCTGCCCCCTAGCGGCCGAGCGGCGGCACTGCATCGCGTTCAGAGCCACGCCCCCCACGAAAAAAAACCGCGCCCACGTTTAAACCACGCCCCCAACACCGAAAGCCCCGCCCCGCTGTCACGCGCTGCGCGGGTTCCGGGTGCGGGCGGTGCGCGCAGGTGGGGCGGGGCGGGAGCGCGGGGGGGGGGGGGGGCGGACGGCGCGGGGTGGTGCGGGGAGGGGGGGGAGCGCACGGGGTGAGCAATGCGTGGAAAGCGCTCGGGGGGGTACGGAGCACGGAGGGGTGCAGAGCTTGGAGGGGTGCGTGGGGCGGGGGCGGTACCGCGTGTGGGCTCTGCAGTGCCGTGTCGTAGCGGGGCGGGCTGCGATGGGGGGGTGGCCGGATTTCTTTGGGGGGAGCAGCACAGCAGCCCCCGGGTGCTCACCCTCCCCCCACCTCCCATCTCCGGCCCGTTCTTCCCGTAGGGCCCCACGCAGGGAGGGCGGACGAGGTGACGGCAACCCACGGCTGTCCCTTCCTGGTGCGTCCTCGTGGCTGAGCGCTGCGTAACCCCCCCTCGGTCCCCACCCCCCCCCCCCGGCGCACCCCACGCCGTCATTACCGGGGCCGCCTCGTCCCCTCGTGCCACCCGTCCCCATGTTGGGAGCAGCCGTCACCGCACTGCCGCAGCCATGAGCAACGCGACGGCTCCCAGCGCTCCCGGCGCTGCGGGCGATTCGTTGGTGGGCTCCGTGCTCGGCCCCTTCGTGCTGCTCACACTGCTGGGCGCCGTCCTGGCTGCGGTGAGTGCGGGCAGACCCCAGCCCCAACCCCAGCTTCGTCCCCATCCTCGTCTCCCTTCCCAACCTCGTCACTTTTCCCATCCCCAATCTCATCCTCAACCCCATTCCTGGCTCCGTGCCCAAGTTTAAGTCCGTCCCCATCCCCAACCTCATCTCCATCCCCAATCCCAACCCTGTCCCCACCCCCATCTGTAACCCCAGCCCTGTCCCAGTTCTCAACCCTCTCCTTATCCTCAGCTCCAATCCTGTTCCCATCCCCAACCCCAGCCCTGTCCCAGTTCTCAACCTTAACCCCGTCCTCAATCTCATCTCCAATCTCAGAACCATCCCTGTGTCCATCCTCGGTCCCAACTCTGTTCCCATCCTCAGTGCCATCCCCAACCCCATCATCCCCATCCTCAACACTCTCCCATCCTCAGTGCCAATCCTGTTCCCATCCCTAACCCTGTCCCAACCTCCAACCTCAGCACTGTCCCTGCCCCCATCCCCAACCTCGTGCTCATCCTCAACTCTCTCCCAGTCCTCAACCACAATCCTGTCCCCATCCACAACCCCAACCCTAACCTTATCCCCAATTTTATCTCCATTCTCAATCCCAATCCCATCCCCAACTCCAACTCTGTCCCCATCCCCAGTTCCAACCCATTCCCCAATCCCCTCCCGTCCCCAACACCACCCTATCCCCATATCCCACTCACACCCCATCCTGCTCCCCATACAGGTGATGTACATCCAGAAGAAGCGGAGGTGAGTGACTGGGGACCCCCACCCCACAAACCCCCGGTTCTGCACTTCATCCCTGCTCAGCCCCATCCCCACACCAGGTCGGAGCGCCTGCGGCACCGCCTGCTGCCCATGTACAGCTATGACCCTGCTGAGGAGCTGCAGGAGTCGGAGCATGAGCTGCTGGTGGAGGCAGAGGAGAACCAGGTGAGAGTGCACATTTTAGGGCTGGGAAGCTGTTTTGGGGTTGGAGGCTGTGTTTTGGGGCCATGACCTGCATTTTGGGGTTGGAGGGTTGTATTATTGGGCCACCAGCTGCATTGTGGTGGCTCAGGGCTCTCCATCCTTCCCTGCAGATGGGTCCCACCTGGGGCTCCCGCGGGGGTTGGAGGGCTTGAGGCTGCCCTGGAGCAGGACTGGACCCCACAGCTCCCCCCAGCAGTGGCAGCACAGCACCGGGAGCAGCACCAGCGTCCCCATGAGCACGGATGGTAATGGGGCATCTGCCACCTTCCTGCACATTTTTCTGCTGCTTTTTGTTGAAACCACCCTAAAAACCCTATAAATGCACTGGGGACAGGGTGAGGAAGGCACTGGAGCTATGGGACAGGTGCAGCCCCACGGAGCACCCATGGGCTCCTATTAGCCCTATATGGTGTTTGTGGGGTCAGGACACTCCAAGCTTCTTTAGTGGAGGCAAATAAACGTTTGTCTGTAATAACAATAGTGCTGGTGATGGGCAGAACCCACACGGGGCTCAATCCTAGACCCCATAGGAGGCTCAATCACAGAGCAGAGCATCAACCCCTGCGCCATCCCAGAGCAGAGCATCAAACGTTTTTATTCCATAAAACGTTTTATTCAAGTAACTGCAAATAGGAAACCAGACGGTTGTTAACAGTGGAACAAAAAAATAAACAGTAATAAATCCCCCCCTATTTCCCCACACTGGCAGCACCCTGAACCCGACACCGAACCCCCCCTGGCCCCACTGCAGCCGTGGGGGTGGCACAGGGGGGACCCCCAGTGTCCCCATGCCCCCACCCAGGAGCAGCAGTGACTGAACCTTTTAAGTAACAGTAGAAAAAAAAAAATAATGAACAAACGGCTGAATTGGGGAGAATCCCCCCCCCCCCCCACTGCGACCCCCAGCAATGCAACCCCCCCCAAAAAAAAGAGACAAAATGATGACCCCAAGCAAAGGATGCCCGGCCGCCCCACACCGGCACAGCAGTGCTCCGTGAGCCAAGAGCAGAACTTAAATATCCAGAGGTAGTTGTGAATGAGAAGACAACCAAAAAGGATTAAAAAAAAAAAAAAAAAAACCAAACAAAACACAATTATATATATATATATAAAATAATAAAATAAAAATTAACCAGAACCGATGGGGAAAGGGGTCACCCCGAACCGGGCACTGCAGGGATGCAGCGAGGGGGAGTGGGGCTGCCCCACTGTGCTGGGGGGAGTGGGTTGGGGGTCCCCCCCCATAGGGCTGCGGGGCTGAGCCCTGTGTTCCAGTGCTGCTGTTGTTGGGGGGTGAGGAAGGAGCGGGGTGGGAGGAGGAGGAGGAGGAAGCCGGGTGCTGCCGGGGGGGGGTTGTGCCCCGTCCATCTCCCTCAGTCCTGGGGGGTGATGATGAGGTAGCGGCGGTTCGGGAGGGGTCACTGCTCCTCCTCGGATGACTCCTGGGAAATGTTCACCTCCTCCTCGTCCTGCTGCTGCAAAGCAAAGGAGAAACGTGGCGGGGGGGGGGGAAACCGAGTGGGGAAACTGAGGCACAAATCACTGTGCAGGGTCTGCCCTTAATGCGGCCCATGGAGCTGCTCCTGCTTCAATCCTGGGCTGTGCAGCGTGGCACAGTCCTGTGTGCACAGCCCAATGCCCACAGCTGTGCCCCGTGGGGGGGGGTTGGAGGGGGCACACGGCGCTGACTCAGCACTGATGTGAGCATGACTCAGCACTGGCCCACGCTTCCTCCCGCTCCATTCATAAAAACGTTCAGCCAGCCTGCATCCCCATTGGGATGGGGTCACTGCCACCACGGGGGGGGGACATAATGACAAAAAGCCCCACGGCGGGGGAAAGGGAAAGGGGCACTCACCGGTTTTTTGGGTCTGCCTCGAGGTTTCATCCCTGGTGCGACTGAGGATTTCTGAGTGTTCCAGGGTGGGGGGGGGGGGGGGAAACAAAAAAAAAAACTGAGGTCAGGATGATGTACCCCCCCCACCATCTGCGGACCTCCCTCCCATCCCTCTGCTGCCAAATCCCATCGCCCCAATGGCCTCCCCCAGGTGACAGCCCCGGCCCCTGACTCACACAGCAGTGCAGGATGTGAGCTGCGTGTTTTGAAGGCAGGTTGCAGGGTTTGTGCATGCAGACACCCCACAGCCCAGCCCTTCCTCCCCCCACCTCCTCGGGATGCAGCTGCCATGGCCTGGAGGGGGGGGTTGTAGGAATGGGGGTCAGCCCAGAAATGCCACTAATTGAGCTCTAATTGCACCCAGCCACCTACCCTGCCTTTGGAGCTGGCCTTGTTCTTGCTGCCCTTCGGCCGGCCGCGGGGTCTCTTGGGGGTGGGTGCTTCACTGGGATCCTGTGGGGGAGGAGGAAGAGTTGAGGGGGGGGGGGCACTGCGGATGGAGTCGGTGCCCCCGGGATGCAGCAGCGCTGGGAGCACTGCAATGGGTTCAGTGCTGCTTTGGGGCAGAGCACTGCCGTCCTTCGGTGACCCCCCCCCCCCTCCTCTCCCCTCAGTGTTAATCTTCTCCCAGCTTAGCTCCCGCTCCTTTCTCAATCCTCTGCTCAACCTCCCCCCCCCAGCCCCCATTTGCCAATTTCATCCCATTGGGAAACCCCAAACCTGGCGAGCAAAGAGCTGGGAATTGGCAAACATTGCCCTCGTGGGGGGAGGGGGGAGGGGCGGGGCTGTGCACAAAGCGTTGTGGGAGGGCAGTGACAACCACAAAGCCCCCCCCCTCCACCCCCCACCCGCCAGCATCTGATCCCTCTGAGCAGCTTGTGCTAATAGGGCTTTAATTAGCCGGGCTGCAGAGGCAGCTCCAGGGGAGGAGCTGCAGGAGAACCCAGAGCCTTACATGGGGCTGGGGTGGGGGGGCTTGTGGGGTGCAGGAATTTGGGGGTACGGGGCAGTTCGGGGGTGGCTGCATCACCATGCTCAGGTTGGGGCTGCACCCTGAGCATCCCCCCCCCCCCCGCTCCATCCCCGTGTGCCAACGTGCCCCCCTCCCCAGCAGCCATCCTCATCCTCGTGGTGACCCCCCCTCCCCCATACCTCCGGTTTCTTCCTGGGCCGCCCCCGTCCCCTCTTCTCTGCCGCATCCTTCTCCCCTTTGGAGGCCAGCGGCGGGCTGGGCTTGGCGCCGGCGTCGCTCATCCTTCCCTGCGGCTGCGGTGAGAAACGGGGAGAAAAAAAAAGGGGAGGAAGGTCGGTCAGCTCTCGGCCCCACGGTGGGAGGGAGAGGAGGAGAGAGGGAAGGAGGGGGGAGGGCGGTGGGGGCCGCGGAAGTGACTCAACGGGGCCGCGGGGGACGAGCGGAGCATCCCTGGGGTCAGCGCGGCCGTGGTGGGGAGGGGAAGGGGAACCCCTGCTGTGGGGTGGGAGGGAGGTGATGGAGGGGGGTGGGAGGGGATGGGGGGGATGGGGGGGAAGGTGATGGTGAGGGATGGGAGGTGATGGTGAGGGATGAGGTGCCGCGTTTTGGAGCTGCGCTGTGCCCTGTAGCGTTACGCAGCGGCTGAACGTGCAGCTCCAAGCCCTGCTGAGGGCTCTGCCGGATCCCTGCGTGTGCCGGTGGGATGGGAATTGGGAGAACCCCTCCCTTCTCCCCCCCAGTGTTGCTTTGTAACCCCCCTAGCCCACGCGGTGCAGCCGCACGGTGCCACCGTCCCCAACACAGCACCTCCCCACTGCACACAGACCCCATAGGGCACTGTTGGGGAGGGGGGGGGCATAGCAGCCCCTCAGCCCCCATCAGCCCTCATGCAGGGGATGAAGCCACGAAGCTATGGGGATGGAGCACGGAGGGCTCCTGGTGTTGCTGTCCTGGGGGTCCCGCAGCCTTTTGGGGAGCCCGACCCACAGCTGAGCATCAGTTCCCCTTCTACCCACGTGGGCTGAGCAGCTCCAGATTTCATCTGGAATCCTTCAGATCCCACACGTAGAACCAGAGATGGCAAATTGGAAGAGCAGGAGGAGCTGCACGGCCCTGGCTGGGGAAGGGGGGGGGCTGTGGGGGTCTGGAGCTGCATCCTGCTTCAGTGCAGGTAGGGAAGGGCCTTGCATCCCTGCTGCTCCCAGCTGGGATGGGTGCTGCATCCCATAACCCAGCCCTGCTCCTGGGTTTGGGGACACCAGGAATCATCCCAGGCCACCCCATCGCTGCGTGGCTTTCCCAGAGAAGCGAGTTTCTCCACCTCCTCCATCCCAATAACATTCCTGGGGGTGGAGGAAAAACCTGTAGGGAAAACCTGCTCATCCGGAGCCACAGCACAGCCAGCTCCCAGCCCCACAACCACGGCCATACAGAGACAGGCACAACCCTGGACTCATTCCCAATGGAGGAGCTGAAGTTTCCTAGCACCAAACTCCTCCTACAGCAGCATCCCAACCTCCTGTGTGCATCTCCTGCACGGCACAGGGGGCTCTCCCTGGAACACGGGGGGGTCCTTCTCCCATACACTCCCTCCCATAAGGGTTAGGCACACTTGAGCTAAAAGCACGTGGTCCCAGGGAGGGGGGGATGCTGGGCCCTATGGGGGGGCACCATAACACACGGTGCTCTCACACTGAGCATTCTCAAACCCACGCATCAGCTCTGGAAGTGACTCACGAGTGCAAAACATCTCCCCCCCCCCCCCTCCCCCCCCCGCCTTGGTTTGCTGGAGGCAGAAACCACGCGGTCACATCAACACCCCGAAAACACAACTCAGCAGCATCCCAGGGCCCTCCGTTCTGAGACAACAAACCATCAACTCTATGCTTTAGGTTAAGGAAAGGGAAATACCGGCGCGTGAGCAGCGTTTCTCTCCTGGTTTAAGAGAGAATCAGAGGAAACGTATCCTGCTGGCTGTGCTGTACCCCCACCCCATGCAGCTGGGGGGGGTGAGGGGGTTGCAGCCACACACAACCCCTAGCAACCCACTGCTTGCTCCCCTACTGCTCTGAGGGTCCCGAAGCTCTGCTCTTTGCAGGTGGGGATATGGGGGTGCAATGTGGGGGTGGGGTTGTGTGATGGGGCTGCAGGGCCGGTGCTGCACGTGGGCGATGCTCCCCAGCACCCATTGGGTGTTTGCAGCTCAGCCCCCCCTCAACTCCGTGCATGGCAGCCAGAGGGGAGGGAGCAGCCGGGTTGCCATGGAAGGAAGGAAGCAGCCGAGAAAGAAACCTTTCTGCGGGGGGGGGGGGGGGGCCGGGTGGGAGGTGCAGCGGCGCTGGGGGGCGGCGGAGATGCATCGTGCGGATCGATGGGGCTGAGGGATGCACGGAGGACCCCCTGCATCCCTATGGCAGTGCTCTGCCCTCCTCTCCAGCCCCATGGCTGTGCTGCAAGCGGGCAGCAATGCCTGCAAGGCCTTCCTCAACCCCCCCCCCCGCCAAGCTTGCATCCCCCCACGCGAGCAGCCCCATTCATCCATCCATCCCCGCTCAACCAAACCCGGGGGGGGCGGTGCCGTACATCCATCCCATCACTGCACGCCCAGGAAACGGAGCCCGACGGCAGCGGGGGGGGGAGGGGGGGCGAACCGAACCGCACCCCCCGTATGGCGGGGGGGGGGAGAATAGTAAAGAAGTTGCAGAGCCCGTTCGGCGGGGAAGGAGCGCTCATCACGACCCCCCCTCCTTACACACACACCCCGGGGTTCCTTTGAAGCCCCCCCACCCCGCCATTAAGGGCAGCCCACCCCCATTCCTTCCTGGGCATGCATCATAAAAGGAAGTGATAAAAGAAAGGAAGGAGGGAGGGAAGGAGGAGGTGGGGGGGGGGGGGGAGAGAAAGAAAGCAGGCAGGAAGGGCAGCATCGGGGCTTTGTGCAGCGGGGGATAATAAAGCCCCATTTCTCAGCAGCACCCCGCGGGGAAGGGCTGGGGGTTGGGGGGGTGGCCGTGCATCTTTGCACCGAGCTGCACCCCATACACGCACATACGGACACACAGACACGGACAGACACACGTACGGACACACACACACCCGAGTCCCGCGGGGGGAGCAGCCGCACCGATCCGGGGCTGCACGCAGCGCCACGCGAACCCCCCCCTTCCTTCCCCCCCCCCCCCCCCGCCCCGTCCGATGCGAAGCCTTACAAACGCATCCCCCCCCTCCCCCCCCCAACCCCCCACCATCAGCTCCCCTTCCAGTCGCATCGCCCTGCGGCTCCCGGTAAGAACAGCAGCAGCAATACGCACCACCCACCGCCTCACGGTGCTCACATCCACCGTTTGGTCTCCGTACACGTTCAGCAGCCGTCGATGAATGTCGACGGGTTCAATTTTTTCCGCATGCAGGAATTCAATCACACACCACTGCTTCATACGCACTTCGATGTCGGACGCCATTTTGTCGGAGTGCCCCTCTGCTGCCATCTGTCGCGCGGTGACAACGCGGAACGGGGCATTGGCGGGAAGGTTCAACCTCCACCGCCATCCCATCAACATCCGCCTCTGACGTCGGGTTTGGGGGGAGGGAGAGTTGGTTGGGTTTTTGGTTTTGTTGGTTTTTTTTTTTTTTTTTTTTTTGGGGGGGGGGGGTGGTCGACGCGAGGAAAATAGGAGGCATTACTTTCGGAGCAACCCCCCTCCTTTCCATACGTGTAGCGCAGGGGGGCGGACAGCCCACGACCCCCACATCCATCCTCACTGCCCCCCCTCATTGCCCCCCCCCCCCCCCGCTTTACATCCATCCCACCCCCCCCATCGCCCCCCCACTCACCGTCAGCGCGATCCCGGCGATGGGCGCTTGGAGGGAGCGACTGTTGTTACGATTATTAATTATGATTATTAACTATTATTATTAGAGTTAATTTTCCTCGTTGGGAGCCCCGCCTCCCCCCCCTCCCCAACCCCCACATAAACGCACCCGTGGGCAAACTGGGAAGGGGAAGGCAGAGAGGTTCGTAAGTTTTGGAGGTCCCTTCTTATTGAGATTATAAAGGGGGGGGGGAACCAAAGTGCTCCAAGGGGAAGGAAAAAAAGGAAAAGGGGTCAGAAGCATTAAGGAAATAAAGTAAGAAAGGGGAGAAATGGGGGGGGAGGGAAGGTGCGCTCTCAGCCTTACTGGAGGGGGTCCAGCTGTTAAAAATAGCCCAAACGCGCTGGAAATTAAATAAGGGCACCGGGGTGAACGGAGAGCCGGGGGGAGGAGCTGTGGGGCGGGGAGCGATAGGGCCGGGGCTGTGGGGCCGGAGCTGTGTGTGGGGCGGGGCTGCTGGAGGACCCCCCCAGTAGGGTCGGTTGGAGGTGGATGGAGGAACCCCGCGGCTCCTTGGGGGGGGTGTCCCCATGTCCCCATTTGGCGCTGCTCTGATCCCTTTGGGGATTTGGGAACGTGAAGAAGTGAGAAATGAGGTTTTTCTCTCCAGCCCATCTCAGAGCATGGGGAAGATCCCCCCCCCCAATAAAAACCCCATCACCCCCAATGAGCCCAACCAAAAAGGGAAGGGGCCTTTGTTTGCCCTCCAGGCTTTGTTCCCTACTGCCCAGCCCCACGTGGAGCCTCCTAGAGTGAGTTTTCATTCATTTAAACCTCTTTTTCCCCTCCCACCCTCCCAGGGCAGCTTTATCCCCCAGCGCTGTGCAGCGATGTCCTGCAGCCCCACTCCAGGGATGAATTCCTAAAGTTACAGTTTGGTGCCAACACTGATGCTGAACTTCCCAAATCGGCACGTGGTGCAGATGGCTGTCCTTTTGGGGAGGGGGGGACTCAATGCCCCTTTATCCCACACCGCCCCATCCCGGTGCTGAGCTGTTTGGGATTTGGGTGCCCGATTGCCACTCATTTCCCTGGGAAAGGGGAAACCGGATCCTCCAGGGTTGCTCGGGAAAACAAATCCCAGCCCACGCCGTTGGGTAACTGGAAGGTGACAGAACCAGTTCACCCAGGGTGTGTTCATCACCCTGCGAGACCTCTTAATTAATTAATCCTCCTGGTCCCGGGTCTTGCCAGACTTGTGACCCCATTGCATGGACATGTGTGGGTCCAAGGGTAGCTGGTGCTGTGAAAAATCCCCTGCCATCGCCCCTGAGCTGATGTGCCAGCATTTATGGCCACCTGCAGGCAGTAATCAGCTCCTGGGAGGGGATGGGCCGAGCGTTGGGGTGAAGCCATGGGTGTGCTGGGGGATGTGCAGCAGTGTGTGTGCCATGCCTGGGCTGCCACCACGTCCCTGTGTGCCGTGAATGGATGGCACCCATGGGGACACACCCCCACCTGGCACCCATAGGGATGCATCCCCACCTGGCACTGCCGTTTGGCTGCAGCAGCCTCAGGTCTGGCTGGGTGCTGCTCTGGATCCCAGTGGCTGTCTGTCCTGCTGTCCCCATCCCCTAGGATGCTGAGGACACGTTCTGATTGAGGAGGGCAACAGGCAGGCTACTATGGCTCTGTGGCTCAGCCACCACAGGACCCCATGGTGGACCCATCCTGGGGGGTTTGGCAACCTGCTAGCTGCTCCGCATCCCTCGGTGCTCTGGGAAGGGGAGGGGGGGGCACTCATTTGGGCCCCTGCCAGGGGCTGTGGGCCATGCTGGGGCCGCTCCATGACTTGGTGCAGCCTCACAGTGCACAATGGCCTTTTGTCCGGGAACATCCCGCCATCCCAGCTTCCCAGTAACATGAAACCTCCTCGGAGCTGCAGAGCACAAAGCCCCGTGCTGCTGTCCCCGTCCCTTCCCATCTCCCCCCCCTGCGCTTTGGCACACATGCACTGAGCGTGCCAGGGCTCAGCTGCACAACAAGCAGGGGCCACGTGAGCCACAATCCCACCTTGCATGGCTCCTGCCACGAAGGGGTGGCACAAACCAGCAGCCCTGTGCCAGTTGTGCCCGTGGGAGCATCCTCACAAGGATACTTCCAACCCCTGACCCTGTGGTTCCATGCCTCCTGCAGACCAGGAGCTCCTCAGCACTGCTCCCTAGCAGCACCTGAGAGCAGAAAATACTTCTGTTATCCTCATCCCCCCCCCATTCCACACACACACACACACACAGCCCCCCGTGGCCCCAGGGCTGAAAACCAACAGTAAAAAGGGTTGAGAGGAAACGCTGTAAATCGTTAACAGGGAATGCAGAGGAGGAGAATGTGAAAGGTCGTTATTGGAGGACTCACTGCCTGGTCCAGTCTGCCTGCCTTATCTTTCTTTTAATTGAGGTGTTTGATTGCAAGTGGCACATCCAAAGCTAATAGGGACACAGAGGAACCTGGGGTCAGGGGCAACATGGGAGGGGGCACGTGGGGTACCTTGAACTGCCCCCCAGGACACCCATCTTTGTGGGCACTGCCAGGGGGTTGGGGATGGGAGACCCAGCATAGGGCAGGGGTGTGTGTGGAACAGCCCATGGTCACAGAATGGCCTGGGTTGGAAGGGACCCCGAGGATCACGAAGCTCCAACCCCCTGCCACATGCAGGGCCACCAACCTCCACATTTCATACCAGACCAGGCTGCCCAGGGCCCCATCCAACCTGGCCTTGAACACCTCCAGGGATGGACGGGGCATCCACAGCCTCTCTGGGCAGCTGTTCCAGCACCTCACCACTCTCATAGGAAAGAACTTCCCCCTCACATCCAACCTCAATCTTCCCTCCCTCAACTTCAAACCATTTCCCTTGTCCTGCCTTCCAAAGAGTTGATCCTCTCCTGTTTGCAGGCTCCCTTTAGGTACTGAAGGCTGCAGTGAGCTCACCTGCAGCCTTCTTTTCTCCATGCTGAACAAGCCCAGCTCCCTCAGCCTGTCTTTGCAGGGAGGTGCTGCAGCCCCCTGATCATCTTTGTGGCTCCTCTGGACCCTCTCCAACAGCTCTCTGTCTTTCTTGTACTGGGGGCTCCAGCCCTGGACGCAGTGCTGCAGATGGGGCCTCACAAGAGCAGAGCAGAGAGGGACAATCACCTCCCTGTCCCTGCTGGCCACCCCTCTTCTGATGGAGCCCAGGATCCCATTTGCTTTCCGAGCTGTAATCACACACTGCTGGCTCATGTTAAGCTTTTCCTCCACCAGGACCCCCAGCTCCTTCTCTGCAGGGCTGCTCTCAAGGACTGCTCCTTCCCAGTCTGTACAAATGCCTGGGATTCCTCTGGTCACCTCTGTGTCTCCAGGAGAGGGCATCTCCAGCGCTGTCCCCATCACATGAATGGGTTGCTGTGACAAAGGGACACTCCGTGCATCCCACTCCTTGTCGGGGCACCAAGCAAACCCCCTTCCCGACCAAACTCTTCCATGCTTTTCCTTTTACTCTCAGCGCTGGTTGAAAAAGGGACCGGGGGGATTTTCTTCCCTTTCTGCTGTGACTCAGGTGCTGCTCACACCTGACTCATGGAGGGAGCGCAGAGGTGGGGGTGCAGGAGGAGAAAGAGGTGGTGGGGCTGGGGGCGATGGGGCTGGGGGCAGAGCCAAGCTGACAGGGCGGGGGGTTGGTGGTCAGAGCTGTTCCACTCTCCGATGCTGCACCTCGTGTCCCGGCCGGGCTTAATTAACGCATTTGGAGGGAGGTGGGTGACAGTGGGCTCGGGACCGGAGTCGACGGTTCCCTGCTGCCATCTAACGGGGGCAGCCGTGCCGGCAGCCGCTCTGGGGGCTGCGGGAGGGGCTTCCCCGGGACCCCGTTAAGCCGGGGGGCGGGTGAAGCCGTAGGGAAGGATGCTTGCTGCTCTGAGAGTTGGGACACCCGAGGGCCGCATCCTTTTCCCAGCTGCACCGTGGGGCTGCGGGAGCAGTGGGTCAGCCCAACTGGGAGCTGCGCAGGTGCTGCCTTTAAAAGCAGGGTGGGCAGGAGGTGGTTCTGCCCTATAGGGCTCTGCAGCCGTCCCTCCCTCGCAGCCCATCCATGGTGGGGGTCCCAGTGTTCCCGGGGTGAGGGGGAAGTGGGGTGATGCTGGATCGGGTGGGACCCCCTGCTGTGAGGCTTCCCTTGGCTTTGTGCTCTGTCCTGTTGGCCCCAGTTCATCCCCCAGGCAGAGGGAGACAGCTGTGGTGCAATGCATGGGGCTGAGCCATGTAGGCTGTTTGATCACCATGTACACCCCCAAAGAGCTATGGGGGCAGCGTCTGTCCCCAGCGGGTGACACCCAGGGACGTGTTGGGACCCAGCCCTATGGTGTGGCTCAGCCATCCCATGGGGATGTGACGCTGTGCCCAGTCGGGGGATTAGGGACGGCTGTCAGCTGTATCGCTGCCCGTTCCCAGCTCCGGTTACGTGGGGTTGGGATGTGGCGCCTGGCGGTGCTGGAGCCGGGGGGGGGTCAGCTTTCAAAGAGCACAGAAATGTGAGCAGGTGGGGGATGTGAAGGGAAGGAGTGCGCAGTGAGGGGTTGGGGGGATCTGAGAGGCTGGAAGCTGCGGTTGGGCTGAGCATCACAGCCCTCTGTGCCCCCAACCCCAGCAGGGGAAGAGGCCCTGAGGGACTGGGGGGGTCCCATGCTGTGCAGCCACCTCTATCGCTTTGTTGTGGGGTGGGAAATGCGCTCTCCTCCCCCCATCCATCACCCGAACGCTCGGTGGGGGTGTGCAGGGCCGGCAGCTGCCTTCCCCTACCAGCTCAAGGTGAGGAGGGGTTGATTAATTGCTCTCTTAGCAACTGCTAATCAGCGTGGGGGTGCGGGGGGCGGAGCTGAACGAGGTGCGAGAGTTCCCCAACATTCGGGGCGCAGCGGCATCACTACGGTGCGAGCTGGGGGCGAGTGGGGAGGAGCCCAAAACATCGCAGCCCTGTGCGGCGTTTAAAGGAAAGCACAAACGCAGCCGGGCACCTGGAAGGCCCAGATTTGGGTAGAATGCGTGGGTTGGGAGAGGGGGATTTCCCAGAGGATGCGGGGAGAGCTCAGGGTGGGGGTGCGGGAGGAGACGGTTTGTGTCACCGCTGCGTGTGGGCGACCGCCGTGCGCGATCTACGCGTCCATCGTCAGACGGAACGGGTGGCAGACTCGCAAAATGCCTTCAGAGAGTTTCTCCGTGCAGCCCGGCTGCAGTGAGGGCGGCTGCCGCATGAAGGCACTGGAGGCTTTTGCTGGAAGATGTGCTGGGGATGTGGGATGAGGGAATGTGGGGATGGGGGATGTGGATGTAAGATGTAGAGATGTGGGGATAGAGGGTGCAGGATGTGAGAGCTGGGATGCAGGATGAGGGGATATGGGATGCAGAATGTGAGATACCCCTATCTTACGTGGGATGTATTTAGGTGATGTATTGATGCAGGGAGTGCAGCTGTGGCTCTGGCATGCAGGAGGTAGGGTGTGTGTGTGTGTGGGGGGGCCTGGAAAAGGACCCCTGGGTGGGTGGGAGCACTCTGGGGGGTGGTGTGGGCTGGGTGCTGACAGCAGATCCCTCACCATGGGAGTTGGCAGCAGTCCCACAGCAGCCACCTGAAACCACCTCACTCCTGGCCAGTTCTGATCTGCTGACCCTGGCTGTGCAGATTGCTGTGAAGATTCCTTTTTCAGCACTCAGCACCGTGCTGAGCCCCCTCCTCTCCCGGACCCCTCGAGCACAGCATCACCCCACCCTGTCCCTGGCTGGGAGCTTTTGGGGACCCTGCAATGGCCAATGCGTGGGAGAACCCTTGCTGGGATGCTGTGAGCTGTGCTGTCCTGGCCCAGCTGGCTAACGAAGTCGAGAGCTGGCTGATGAAGGCATATTTTTATTATTATTAATTGGTTTACAGTGTGAGAAAGCGTGAAATCTGGGCCATGCTTTATTACAGCTCCTATCACGCTGGGCAAGATGGGAATAATGAACTGCATGGTGCTGCTGCTGGAGTGTGTGCTGAATGCACCCCATGCCACCAAGGTGGGGGCTCTGCTCTGCTCCAGTCCCCTGGTGGGATGGTCCCCCCCCCCGCCAAGTGCTGCTGGAGCTGCTCCTCACATGGCCCCAGCCTCACTGGGACAGCCCTGGGACACTTTGGGGTGGGAGGTGCTGCCCCAAAGACAGCACCATTTCTTTCTTTTTCTTTTTAATTAATAACAATACGGTCGTTTCTTTAAAGATGAATCAAAAGCACGTTTAAGTATTAATGCTGCACAGCAGATGGGTTATTTGGTCGCAGCCATGTGACGCCCAGCAGGGATCGGTGTTGGGAGTTGTGCCATCAGGGCAGTGCTCACCCATCCCAATGTGCCACCGGAGCCCCATAGCTGCACTGTCCCCTCTGGGTCCCACCAGGGCAGCATGGTGATGTTGGAATTTGGGGCTCTGAGGTGCTTTGGCAGTGTTCTACCACCCGGAGAATGAGGATTTCTGCTTTGCAGTAGGGTTTGGGTATGATGCTGCTTCTTGCTGCGGTTTTCCTGCGTGGGGGGGATGCACCGACACCCCCAGCACAGCCCCTCATTGCTGCAGTTGGTTGATGAGCAACATAATTACTACTGCAAAAGCAAATCCCTGCCGGCCTTGGCTTCTTGGTTGGGCTCCAAGGAAGGCAGCTTTTCCTTGCAAAGTACGAGGCCATGAATATTTGATGCCTGAGGAGGGTATTTCTTTCAGGAGGATGTCACATGAATTATGGAGGGCCTGGGAGGGGCACAGAGCTGTTGTTTTTGTGGGGCCATTTTGGGGCTACCCTGACACCTCTGGGGTTTCACAGAGCCAGACCCCATTTCTCCCCCTCCCCATGTTGTGCTGCTGGATGGGAAGGTTGAGGGAATCAGCTTTGCTCCATCAGCAGCATTTGTGTTAATTAACACATAAAGATTTTCCTCCCATTGCCCTGCTGATGCAGAGGCACTGTGCTCTCTCTGGCCGTCACCGTTAACTTTACCACCAGATGTGCTCTCTCCTTTCTTTTTCTCCTTTAGTTTTCTTTTCTTTAAAGAGAGTTTGCAGCCCATGAGGTGGCAAAAACCCTCCCGTATCCAAATGGAAGCCTTTCTTTGGGGCTGCACATGCTGGTGGCACAACAAACCTCATTTCTCTAGAAGAGCTGCTCCTTCCCTTTCTTTCCAATGGCTTTCTAAGGAGGATGGGAGCAACCAGGGTGAGAACTGGGTCTGCTTTCCCCCCTTGTTCTTGGCGCTTGGTTTTGTTCAGCCAGCATTAGGGAGAGAGATGCATCAGTTTGCTTTGTCTGAGCATCTGCCCATGTGCCTGTGGATGAGTAGGGTGCTGTGGCTGGAGCACCTCAACCTGTCTCATGCTGGTAAAACAACTCTGTGCACTTTGTGATGCTGAGTGCTCACATTGCATGACTTTGCTCTTCGTTTCGAGGGACCCCCAGTGGCTCAGGCAGCATCTCTCCCACAAACCATCATTCTGTCCGGGCTGGAGTTGATTCCCCATATGCACAGAGTGGCTGGAGCTCATTGCCAGCAGCTGCCCCTCGTGCTCTCCATGAAGTCATGTTCCCAAATCCCACCTCCCCTCCTTGCAGCCATACCCGAGCAGCGTCCTTAGGGGGATGGAGGGCATCACCCAGAGCATCATCCAGTTTCTGGCCAGCGCATCAGGTTGGGAAAAAACACATTTGTGCGGGTTGTGGCTTTGCTGCGGCTCCACGGGGGTTGTGGGCACGCTGCGGGTGCAGGAGCTGAGCAGGAGGTCAATGCTGATGCTGCAAGAGGTGAAGAGCTGCAAAGCGTTGCAATGCCAGCGCTGCCCGTGCGGTGGGTGCCGGGTTAATGCGCTCATTGCTATCGGAATGTTGGCTTTGTCGCTGCTGCTGAGCCCGCTCGGCTCTCCTGCCGTTAGGTGGGAGTGTTGGCGAGGAGAAGAGCGGCGGTGCTCCCATCTCTGGGTTGCGAAACCCAGGCGTGATTCCTTTGTCCTCCTTCGCATCGGGGTAATAAGTTACAGAGTGGGAATTTCAGGCTGCGCGCACGAGGAGGAATAAATCCTTGAGAGGGGGGGATCCGGCATTGCGGCTGGAGGAGGTCGGGCAGCGGTGGGGAGCAGAAGTGGGGCTGCATGAGCTCTGTGCCCACGGATGCCACAGGGAGGAGCATGGGGGGTCCATGCAAAGAGGTGGTTGGGGGTTCAAGCAGCTTTTTGCTGGGGGGCAGCATCAGCTGGGCAGCGTGCAGGCTCCAGGAGCTGCTGGAAGGGGCTCAGAGCCCCCAAAACGAGGCAGCCTGGGGGTGTGGGGGGGGGCTGCCAGGAGTTGGCACAGGTGCAGCCACCTTCCTCACGAGGAGGAGGAGGAGGAGGGGGGGGTTGGCTGTCGCTCACAGCCTGCAGACGAATCATCCCTCTTTCATCGCTAATTCCTCCCCTTGAGCCCGGATGGGCTTTTTATCCCTCCCCCCCCCCCCCAATTTCTTTAAAATGCAACACTTTCCATCAAAATCTGGTTAGCCATGAAGCGTATAATGAGTTTTATATATATTTAAAGCGGCCTGACATTCGGCATCCCATTATCCTCACTCCTCGAGAGAAACATGGACTCAATGTGTGCATGTTGATCCAATAAGAGCTCAGTCAGTACCATTTTTGCTCTCCGAAATATCCATATCCATTACCCATATTTGTGTTCAGTTTATGTGTAGGAGTCTTTTTCTTGTGGAAAGAAATCCAAAGCGATTTCTTTTTATTTTCCACTTCCCCCCCCTCCCCCCAAGGTCTGTAATTGGTGCGTTTTTTTGGGCACACCAAATTGCTTTGTCGCTGTGTTTTGTTTGGCCATACCACAGAACCACAGAACGGCCAGGGTTGGAAGGGACCTCAAGGATCACGAAGCTCCAACCCGCTGCCACATGCAGGACCACCAACCTCCACATTTCATACCAGCCCAGGCTGCCCAGGGCCCCATCCAACCTGGCCTTGAACACCTCCAGGGATGGACGGGGCATCCACAGCCTCTCTGGGCAGCTGTTCCACACCTCACCACTCTCATAGGAAAGAACTTCCCCCTGACATCCAACCTAAATCTTCCCTGCCTCAACTTCAAACCATTTCCCCTCGTCCTGCTGCTATCTCCCCTTTCAAAGAGTTGATAAGGCCATCCTTTCCTTGCTTTGGTAAATCACAGCTCCAGCTCTGGTTACCCAACGCAGGAGATTCTGGGGTGTTCTGTGGGCACTCTCTGTGCCTGGAGATGGCAGATGGCTGCAGGGCGATGCTGGGCTGCCCCGTGTGCTCCTCGTGTCCCATCCCCAACAACCTGCAGACTTCCAGTTGAGCTCATCCTATTCCTGGTTCTCTCACTGATGCTTGATGTCAGCGCAAACCTCCTGCTCAGTACCCCCCCAGCAGGCAGGACAGCGGTGGCAGTGCATTCTTCCACCTTCCTTTCCCTCTGAAATCCTTTTCCTCCCCTTTTCTTGCAGATTTCCCTTTGACTCCTGCATCCCCAGCACTGAGAGCCCTCAACCTGTCCACATGCAGCCTTCTGCTGCACCTCCTCCTTCCCCTACAGACAAACAGGACACCCCAATAGCATCCCCACGCACCCGCCTTTCCCTCACCAACATATTTTTCTTTAAACAGCCCTTGCTGGACTTTTCTAATTGCGTAGATATTACAGCTAATTACCATCCTATTCATATTTTGCTTTGAATTAAAGATTTCTTTTCCACACCCTTCTAACCAGCAGGGAATGGCATCCAAAGCAGTGCTGGGAGCACATCCCACAGATAGCATGGGCTCCTCGTGCCTCTCCTCCCTGCCACGAGTGACCCATGAAGAGGAAGGAGGAGGAGGTGGTGGCTCAGCCATCAATAATTCAAACCCTTCTGCAGAGCTGAGCTGAGAGGAGAGTCCGGTCCATCAATGCGGTTTCATGTTTTCCTCTATTCAAAAAATAAAATAAAAACTGCAAGCAGAGCGTCTGCTGGGTTATGTGTGCAAGGGACGTGGTGACCTTCCCTGCTGGAGGGGAGCCAGGCTGGTGGGTGGGGGCTGCTCTCCTGCTGTGCTGTGGGGGATGATGGTGTGCCCAAGCCTCGTGCAAGGCCTGGAGGGTCAGGGGAGGATGCTGAGCTGCTGGAGCTGCTGATCTTGGTGATCTCCGTGTCCTGGAGGTGAACGTGGAGCTCAGGGTGGGGTGTATTCCTCCAACCCTGCCTCCAACAGGGGAGAGGAAGCGATTTGTTCCCTTCCTCTTTCTTGGAGCCCGGTGAGGCCGTATCGATCCCTGCGTCCATTTGCTGACAGTGTTGAACTCTCCTGGAGCATCCGATGGTTGGAAATGCTCCGACCTGAAGGCCAGCAATGTTTGCAGCAGCGACTTTTGCGGGGTGTGCAGCACAGAACTCAGTAACCCCGCACATGTCAGCTAACCCCCCCAGCGTGCTGCTCTCCTTATCACTTTATCTCTGGGATGTCTCCCACCCTCCCCCGCTGCTCGCATCCCTCCCGCCTCCTCGTGGCCTTTCCCATCGGGCTGAGCCAGGTTTCTAAATGTTAATTGTGTTTTGACGTTCTCGACGCTGCCTTGAGCACCCGTGATATTTTGGCTCCTGGCTGACAGCAGGGAGAGGATGGTGAGAAATGGAGCTGCACATCCGTGGGGCTCAGGGAGGAGAGATGCTGTGGGTGGGGAGGGAGAGCATCCCTCAGGGCTGGGGGGAGATGGATATGGATATGGATGTGGATGTGGATGTGGTTATGGTTATTTCCCACTGGAGCTTTCCCCCAGCTGCTGGAGGAGCTGTCAGCCATGGGGCAGTGCTATTTTTCAGCAGCCAGGTGCTGCTTTGCCCAGCTTCATGCTGTGAGCACAAGGGCAAGGCAATAGTTTATCCCCCTGGTTGACTTAAGAGACCTCAAATGGAGCAAAGTAGAAATGGAGCAAAGGTTCTGATGCGTGTCTTTTTCATGAGTTTCCACGAGAAATGAGAGCTGGAGTGGATGGAAGGATGTGCCCAAAGCCCTACTCTCACTTTGTTGCCCTGAGGTCTCTGCTCCTGCAGGTGGTGGTGGCTGCATGAGGAACGCAGAGTGTCTCTAGTGGAGAACGCTGCTGGTGATGCTTCAGCCCAAAATTCTGTGCAGTTTTAGCTTCCCTCATGATTTCTTGGGTCTTGGGCAAAGCAGAGCCACGTGTCCACGTTGTCCTGCTGCAGTAAGACCCCAATCCTTCACCCGGATGCCCCTGAAATCCTGCCGAGGTGGTGGAGGGCTTCATCCAACCCGAAGCAGCAAGGATAAGGCTGACCTTAGGGCACCTCCGAGAGCTGCTTTCAGTGAGGGGATTTGTGCCTGGCTTATCCCAAGGCAGCTGCAGCCCCCCTCAGTGCCATGTGCATCCCACATGAGCTTGGGACACTGTCAGGACCTGGATGGGCTGCCCTAACACTTTGTCACATTGGAGCAGGCAGGGGTGTCCTTGGTGAACTTGGACACCAGTGGGTGTACCCTATATTCCTGTCATAAATCTCTGTCCTGCACCAGGCTGGGACAAATAACCCCTGGTGCATCCTTACACTGTCAGCCAGGGTGGAGAAATGGGGTCGCTCCATCTCTGCACCCCTAAATGGCTCCAGGGGAACAGCCAGGCAGACACATCAGTCTATTTTTTCAGCCTTATTTTGGAAATAACCCACAGACCATAAAGATAGACAGACGCTGGGTGAGAGCTGCTGGCCTGAATCTCTTCTTGGGGATGGGACCTTGTTATCAGCAGAGCAAAGCACAGCCCAGAGCTGTGCTGTCACAGTCCTCTGTCCTCTTGTGTCCCCTTCCCATCAGTTGTGGAGAAGGCAAAGTGCAGCAGTCCTTTTGCTTGGATTGCAGCTGGGTGCAATGCATGACATGGAGGGCTGGAAGGGCCCATCCCCCTCCAGGGCTGCCCTCCTCTGCACCACAGATGAATGCCAACGAGAACCACTCTGGCTCTGGCTGGATCTGAGATCACTGCAACAGCCTGGTCTGTCTGCAGGAGGCAGAGCTCCGGACAAGATCCCGTGAGCATCCGACTCCATGGGAATTTTGCCACTTATTTAATGGCAGGAAGGCGGCCAGCCAGCTTTCCAGGAGAGTGCATCTTGCTGGGCAGCATGTAGCTCCTCCAGAGCCTGGCCAGGCTCTTGTGCTGGGAGCCAGGAGGTTCAGAGTGTTTCTGGGACACCAGTTCCTCTCCAGCATCCCAAACAGGGTCCGTCCACCTGCACTGCCAGCACCGAGCCCTGAGCTGCTGCATCCTTCCACCCAGGGCTGGTGTTTTGCAATTCCATGCAGGCAACACGAATCAACCCTCAGCGAAGATGAGACTGGAAATGGGTGCTGGAAGGGCTGTGTTTTGTCTTTTGGGGCAGGTGGAGCTGCAGCATCCCTAGTGTGCAGGGCCTGGGGTGTCTGAGCACATGCAAGGTGTGCTCTGTGAGTGCTCCAGTGACCGATTATCTCACACTCATTACTGTGATGGATTGGAGCAGTTAATGTGTCAATGGTCATTACTTGGGGGCTGTGTTTTCTCTAGATTAATGAATCGACGCGACACGATGAGCTCCTCAGAGCTGCCAGAGCCTGGTGGGCTGTTTAACAGCAACAAAAACAAGGCGATGCATGTGCACATCCATGGGAACATGCACACAGTGGGTGATGGAGAGAAGGGCAGCAGCCCAGGGTGGTGTTCTGGTGATTTCATTGTCAGAAGGTGAAATTTGGGGACGGCAGACAGTGCACACACTGGGAGCTGAGCGTGGTGCAGGGACTGTCCTGTGCCCACCCCTGGCATTGGAGGGTCCCGCAAGGCTTGGCAGAGGCTGCAGCATTTGTACCCCTCAGTATTATGCTCCTCTGCTCCTGCAAGTGCTGAAATTAGAGAACGTGACCCACGAGGTGTGGGAGGCCTGGGCTCCTGTCGGTGCTGCTGCTGTGTTCATGGCTCTGCCGAAGGCTGCAGGTGATGGGAAGGGACGGGAGGAGAGAACAAAGATGAGCAAAATCCATCTTGATGCTCCGTGCCAGGAGGGGACAGGTCCGGGGGGCACGACGGTGTCAGCTCCATCCTCCTCCCGCTGCCGCGGTGACCGCACTGCCGGGGGTGGGGCGGGCGGGGGTGCAGCTGATCCCCCCTCCCTGGCCCAGGGGGGGGGAGCAACGGGGGGCGTGGGGTGCCCCATCAACCCCCCCCCCCAACCCTCCGCGCTGCGCTGCTGCTTTAAAAGGCTGGCAAACCCCGCGGCGGGCTTCCCAGCGCTTCTTCATGCAAAACTTCCCCGGCCCCAGCCCTCCTCCTCCTGCTGCTCTTCCTCCTCCTCCTCCTCCTCCTCCTCCTCAGCGCGGCTGCGGAGCGCGGCGGGTCCCGCCCGGCTGCGGCTCTCTCGGCTCCGGGCCGGGGCCGGGGCTGCGGGGGGGGTTGTCCCCGGCAGGGCTCGTTCCCTCCGCATGCCGCAGGGCCCCCCCTGGCTGCCCGAGCCCCCCCCGGGGCCGGAGGCGGCGGCCGCGGCCGGAGAAGGGGTCGGAGCCGCCGCCAACTTCGTGCGCTGCCCGCGGGTAAGTGCGGGGCGTCCCCCCCTAAACCCCCCCAAACCTTCCTGCAGAGCGGCTGCCCCCTCCTCCCTTCCCCGCAGCCCCGCTCTCCCTCTCCGCTCCACTCCAGCATTCCCCCCCCCGTTTTTTTTTTAATTAAATATTTTTTTATTAAAGGTGGGGGCTGCGGCAGTGGGGGTTGCAACACGGAGCCCCTCACTCTCCCTCCCCCCTCCCCACCTCTCGGTCACAGCTTGTTCCCAGCGGTCGGGACCCTCCCCACCTCGTTGCATTATGAATAGCCATTGGGCAGCAATACTCTGCCCCTCGACTCCCCGCTGCACCCCGCGCTGCGGGACGCGGAGATGGGGCACCCCACGGCTCTACCCTGAGCCTGGGTGGGGGGGACTGGACATGGAAGGGGCTCGGGGCGGGGGGTGCTGCCCTCACATCGCCGCAGCGAGCACAGCAGCATGGCAGGGGCCGCAGAGCTGACCGCAGGGCAGGGGGATCCTGGGGGTGGGAGTCCCCATTGCAGCTTGAGGGAGGTTGCTGGGGGCACAGCCTCACCCAGAGCTGCAGCAGCCCCATCTCCGGGCTGGGAGCCGCTGTGCACACACGCAGCTCGCGGGGTTTGTTTTCCTCTGTCTTCTCTCGGTTGTTTTTTTCCTTTTTTTTTTCTCCTTTTTTTCCTGGGAGAGCGGTGCGGCTGCGAGAGCCGAAGTTGGCAGCCGTGGGAAAAAAGCGGAGAACTCTCCCAGCGCCTTTAAACGCGGCCCCACCGCTCTCCTCCTCCTCCTCCTCCTCCTCCTCCTCCTCCTCCCCCAGTGCGATGAGTTGGCCGTGCTCTGCCGCTCTCCTGCTGCTGCCCCAGGGGTAGAGCCGCTGCCTTCGGCGGTGTCTGCGGTGGAGAAGGGAATGTGTGTGTGTGTGGTGGGGGGGGGAGAGGGAATGCACCGCGTAGGTGACGTGAGGCTGGGGGTTCGCAAAGCCGGGCTGGGTGCATTGGGAGGGCTGCCTGCGTGCTGGCGGGGAAGGATGGAACGGAACCGATCTGTTGAATGCAGCGAGGAGCTCAGGCAAATGCCGAGACAAGTGCCAAAAGAAAAAGCTTTCTTCCTTCCCTGCCGTCGCTGGGTGGGAGCGGGGATTTTTCTGCACTGCTGCGGTGGGTGAGGGGGGGAAGCGTCGGGTCTCCAGCGCAGAGCAGCTTTGTGAGGGCAACAGCGGGCTATGGTTGCCCTGGGTTTGTGGATATGGGCAGATCTGGTTGGGGGGCTGCGGCAGGCTCTGAGCTGGGGCTGTTTCCCTGCACCCCAGGGATGCAGAGAGGAGCTTTCCTGGTGGGTTTTCCACCAGGAGCCGAAGCTGTGCTGCAGCCGCAGGCTGAGCCTGCATCCGGGGGCACAGCATCGCTGTTTGGAGGAGCCCACCGTCTCCCCAAAAAAGGGGCATCACGTGCCTCAACTTTGGCATCAGGCAGGAGGAGGATGGATTTGTCAGCTCAGCCACCCCCTTCCAGCTCTTCCCAGAAAGGCAACGGCTTGAAGAAGTGGCAGGTCCTAATTATAACATGCACGAACCCGCTCCCTCCGCCCTCCCCATCTCTGAGCCCACCGTGGGCACCATCCCTTGCTCTTGGGCTTCATGTCTCATGGTGGGGTTTCCTCTTCAGAGTGGCCCTGGATTTTCTGATGGCCTTGCGCCAAGCCTGGCCGAGGATGGGGGTCTCTGTTTGCAGGGCTGGGTGCAGGCAGAGGTTGGTGCTGTCAGAGGGGGAACTCAGGGTGCTGGCACGATGGTGAATAGAAACAGCGCACAGCACTGCTGGCATCACTGGGCACCAACATTTCAGCTGTGCCCCCCTTCTGAGCCATTCCAGTGTACAGAACTGTGGGGTTTTGCTGTGTGTGGCAGAAGCAAGGCTCCTTCCTCCCCCCTCAGAGCTGCTTGCTGGGTGCAGTGGGAGCCTGGCGAGGTGCGGCGCTGCCGTCGATGCTCTGCAGCCGAATCCTCCTTCCTCGCCTTCCCCTCACTGAGAGCCAATCCTTCAAAGTGAGGGATTAGCCGTGGCCTGCTTTGCGAAGGGAGGGGGAAGGAGAGCTGCTCGCCTGCAGTTAAGGATATATATATATAGTGTGATAAATATTCCTGGAGTGATCCGCGCCCAGTGGGAGCTGCTTTTGTCGGACTGCAGCAGCCTGCAGGGCAGTGTGGAGTGGTGGCACCCAGCGTGGGGCTGCTGCTGTCCCCACATCCGTGGGGCTGAGCGGGGGAGCATCAGCCTTTCCTGCAAAGCACTGAGTGCAGCAGCAGCAGCAGATCCCGGCGTTTGCAGGACCTCACAGAGCCGAGCGGGTCGGCAGGGCTGGGGTTGTGCAAGCATTGTGATATCTATCAGTCTGTGCATCCATCTGAAGGGCTGCATCCCAGGGTGGATCAGGTGAGTTTTCGGGTTAAAATCTGGGGTTTCTGCTTGCTGCTGCCTGCTGAGCCGTGGCTCTGCGAACACTGGGGCACTCGACCTGAATACTTAAGATTTTCTCTGGCGAGAGAGAACTTAACCCGGCATCTCCTCCTTCACTACGTCTGAATTCTGCTGTGCTTCACAGAGGCTTTGCAATTAAAAAAAGCAGGAGCCAAAGCGAAGTTCCTTGCAATAGCTTGCAAGTGGGGAAGAGCAGTCGTGAGCTAACTGGGATATTGTGCTGCGTGCCGGCTGTTCCTGCCTGCCGAAGGATGAGCAGGTGGGCAAAGAAATGGCCTTGATTTCCAAAAAGATGCCAGTGAGCGGCATCAGCATTGCGGGGACATGGCAGGGGGTCTGCCTGGAGGGATGGATATGGGATGCAGTGGGTTCCCATTGCTGTCCTGCACTGAGCCTCCGGCTCTGCGTGGGACGCGGATGTTGCGCTTCTCAGCTTTGCCTGCAGTGATGGAGCTGCTGGGATTAGTGCTCAGCACTTGGGCACATGAGAGCTGAACATGCTTGCCTGCTGCATGGAGCTGGTGGCAGTGCAGTAACTTCATTTTGACCCAGAGAGAAATGGCCCATTCTTCCTTTCTTTCTTGGTTTTCCCTTTGAAGGAGCTTTTGTGTTGCTACAAAATCCCCGTGCCACTGGGGTGGTTCCCTCCCTGGGCAGGGCTGGGTGCCCCCCTTAGGGATTCCATCTGAGCCCCACACACTGAGCACAGCGTTGTGGGTTTCGAGGCCCCTCTCCTGGCAGCAGCATTTGCAGAAATGGGGGGTTTCTGCCTGCTTCTTCCTGGCTCTGAGGCAGCACCGGGATGGGGAAGGGAAATTTTGCAAACATCGCTGGTGGTGCATTCAGAGAGGGGATCCATCTGTCTCACCCAGGGCTGCACCAGCCTTGCTGCCTGCAAGCTGCTTGCTGGATGGTCTTTGAGGTCCCTTCCAACCCAAGCCTTTTCTTAAGTCTACGATTTTCACCCTTGGAGCCCCTGTGAGGTTGAGGGTCCATCTCTGGAGCCCTGCAGCCGGGGGTGCAACACTGCCTATGGCATCACTGGGCTCCACAGCACCCGGTGCACCTCAGCTGCGCCTCACTGCAGCTCCAGTGCAGTGCTCACAGCTGCAAGAGCTGAAGCCTGCTGGTGGCTGGGGATGGCTGTGCCAGGGTGGGTTCCTCTGGCATTGGCAGCAAGGATGGCAATGCCACAGGGATGGCTGGTGGCTCAGGAGCACGGCCACCACTAGAGGGGGGCAGGATGCCACCATGCAGCACCTCCTCCGCGTCCTCAGGGTGCTGGGGCACCTCCTCCTGTCCCCTTGGTTCTCCCTGTCCCGAAATGGTTTGGGGGCAGCGAGATGCAGCACTGCCTACTTCTGCAGCTCCGGGTGCTGGTTGGATTTATCTGACCCAAGCAAGGCAATAATCCGTGGGATTTCCTGCCGGGTCTGGAAATATGCTTGGCTGGGATTAGTCCTTGCACCCTATGCCAGGTCTCAGATTTGAGCATTGCAGGGCTGGGATGAGGGTGATGGTAGGGTTCATTCCTCACCAACAAAGCGCTTGGTGGAAACAAGAGACAGCAGTCTTGCTCCTTAGTCTGCCCGGGATGCATATGCACACCGAGGTGTTTGTGAACATGCATTCTCTGCTCATGGTGAGCCCTGCTGCACAAACAGCACCAGGAGCACAGCTCCACCACCTCGCTGCTCACAGGTGTGTTCTCCACCCCACCGAGTGCTCAGAACAGGTGTGCCTCTCCATCCAGATGTGCAGGAAGAGCTGCTCTGGGAGGTGCAGAGAATGCAGCTCACATTCCTTGGGAGATGGGGGATGGACCCACCTCCTCCTCACTCTGATTTTTAGGGCTAGGGCTCCTCATCCAGGGGATGTCTTGGAGAAATGGCTTCTCATCTCCTGCCCCTTTCGATGAGAGCTCCGTCTGCTTGCAGCACAGGCTCGTATGGTAATTCAGGCTGCATCTCCCTAATGATTCAACAAGGGATTCAAACCAGCTCTCCCCTCCCCATTATTTGCGCTTTTTTTTCTTGCCTGCCATGATATTTTTACCTTCAGTTCGTTCAGACTGTATGATCAAAGGAGGCACAAAAGGGAGAGAGCAGAGAGGGAAAAGCTTACAAGAAGAAAGGCAGAGGCTGTGGGCTCTGGGGGCTGCAGGCTGGGGGGGGAGCAGCTTCTGCTCAGAGTGGGGCTGCGTGGAGCTTCGACAGCAGAACTGCAGCCCCTGGGGCGAGGGCACAAGAAGAGACCCAATTGCATCTCCTGGGTGCAGGGGGTGCTTCCCTTTGCCCTGCTCCCTGCACAGGATGGTGCTTGCAAAGTCCCAGAGGAGATGGGACTGTCCCTGTGGAGTTATGGTCCTTCCCCTATCCCTCATCCCACGGGATGTGCTCACAGGAATGCGCCCATGGGACTGTCCTGCTGGGAGGTGGCATTGAAGCTGGGGCAGCTTTCGTGCTGCAGCTCTCCCCAGCTGCTGCTTTGGGAAGCACAGAGCTCAGCACTGGGTAATTCTGGTTGTCTTAAAAGCCCCAGCTGTCAGAAACGCTTTGGAGATGGGCCTTCAAGTGGGTCGGATGGGCAGGGATGTGCATAATTCATGGGGGTGAGTTGAGGCAAGGGCCCTCCCAGCTGGTGAGGCTGCGGAGCTCTGAGTCTCCTCCATGGGTGTAAAGGGGCTCAGCTCCATCATCACCCCCCGTGGGGTTGGGGTGGGTCCAGCCCAGCAGGTGCTGGGTGCTGAGCTCTGTATCAGAGCTGAGATTAATTGAAGCTGTTCCTTGGGCTGCTTCAGCCCGTCCTACTTGGGGAATGCATCTGTCTGCTGTGTTCTCTGCTTTTTGGTGCCTTGCATTAATCATGTGCTGCCCTTGCAGCATCCGTCAGCAGCTGCTACAAGGGAGCACCCACCCCAAAGGGGAAACTGAGGCAGGGATGTGCTGTGGGGCGGGGGCACCTCCAGGGACAGGCTGCAGGTGTGAGTGTGATCACAGCCTGATAAACAGCACTGTCCCAATGAAGGATGCCAAGCAAGCCCTGTGCAGGCTCTGACCCACTGCTCCTCCTCTGTGGACACCCAGCTCAGGGGGCTGAGCAGGTTTGTAACCAGCTGTTCTCAGCTGCTTTTAATTTGAGCCAAGCATCGGCTCACCTCCCTGGGGCAGGCAGGAAGCCAAACCTTCCTTGCAGCTCGGTCGAGCCCTCAGTGCTGTCGATATTTGCTGCTGAAAGCTGTCAATAACTGCTGCTTGCAAGAAAGCAGCAGCCGACGCAGAGCTCAGCAGCCTGAATGAAGAGCAGCAATGCTTAGGGGGGCATTTCGGATACATAATTCCTGGTTTCTTCAGTACACAGCCAGATCAGCTTTTGCTTAAACCCTAGATCAGCTCTGAGCCTGCTTGGTTTGCAGCATAGTGCTTGAGGTTTGCACTGGTGATGGCAATGCCCTCATGGCAGGTGGTGGGGAAGTTGTTGGGTTCCCCCATCTCTGGGATTGAGCTGTTTGGCACCTCCATTTTTGGCCTCATTGTGCAGGGATGAAGGCAAGCTGCTAATGGCAGCAGCCTGCATGTGGCAGGGCTGTGGATTGGGACTCTAGGAGGCTGTGAATCAGGTAGGAGGGATGCTCTAAGACAGGAGGGGTCAGAGCTGTGGGTGCGTTTGGGTTTGCCTCTCTCTGAGCACAGTGCTGAGACTTGAGCCAACCCACCAGCTCTCCTGAGAGGCTTTGGGATGGGATGGGATGGGATGGGATGGGGTGGGGAGAGGTGGGGTGGGGTGGGGTGGGGTGGGGTGGACCCTGCTGCCTCCCTGCAGCCCATCCGGTCTCCCACCTGGCTCTGCTCCTGGAACCATGTGAGCCTCTCTGCCTGGATGAAAAAAGTCCCATATCCCAAATCGTTTCCTTGGACTCTCTGATGAAAGCTTGAAACAGCCAAATCCCTCTCCATGCTCCTACTTAATTTTCTTTCTGTTTCTCTCTCACTTCTCCCTCCCAAGGGCTCTGCAGGAAGGACCCGAAGCTCTGCTTGGGCTCACATCCCTGCTTCCTCTCCCCAGCGTAGCAATGCCAGCCCCAACGCCCCATAGCAGCCCCACCACTCACTGCACGCGGGGGGCTGGCGTCACCCATGGGCACCACTGAAGCAGCCCCCGGAGCCATGCTGCCTGCCTGACTGCTGCCGGGTTTCGGGCCGCGCACTCTGCCCCAGCACGGCTTCGGCGATGAGCGGGGCTTCTTTTTGCATGGAGCGTCTCTCTTTCTGCCTCCTCCTGAGTGCCTGGAGCTGGGGTTGGGCGCCCGGGGGTGCCGCCAAGCCCAAAGGCCAGGGCTACCCGCACATGAACTCCATCCGCATCGACGGGGACATCACCCTCGGGGGGCTCTTCCCCGTGCACGGCCGGGGCGCTGAGGGCAAAGCCTGCGGGGAGCTGAAGAAGGAGAAGGGCATCCATCGCCTGGAGGCCATGCTCTTCGCCTTGGACCGTATCAACAACGACCCCGACCTGCTCCCCAACATCACCCTGGGTGCCCGCATCCTGGACACGTGCTCGCGGGACACGCATGCCCTGGAGCAGTCGCTGACCTTCGTGCAAGCCCTGATTGAGAAGGACAGCACCGAGGTGCGTTGTGTCAATGGTGGGCCCCCCATCATCACCAAACCCGAGCGGGTGGTCGGTGTCATCGGCGCCTCGGGCAGCTCTGTCTCCATCATGGTGGCCAACATCCTGCGGCTCTTCAAGGTACGGGGCCCAAAAATAGAGGCAAAAACAACTGTGTGGGGAAAGCACCACGCTTGTTCACGCTTCCTTCTTCCTCCGTGGCTGGGGGCAGGCAGGAACTCTCACGAGCGTCTTTAAAACCATTTTCCTGCCTCCCCCGTGTCCCCAGGGATCCCCTCCTCCACTCCCTCGGTGGCAGTGCTGCAGCAGCAGGGCTTTATCTCAGAGGGTGGGATGCTGGTGCTGCTGGCGTCAGCAGGGATGCAGGATGGATATGATGGCCTTGCAGGGGAGGTTGGCTGGGATGGGGAGGTTGGATGCAAGATGGGACCACGGGACATGGGAGACTCCTTCTTGCCACCTCTATCCCTGAGTGAGTTGCTCAGAGCTTGGTTCTGGTGGATCTTCAGAACCCCAAGACAGACAGTGCTTGCGTTGGAAGGAGCTATGTTTTCATGCACACCATCCCAACATGGGTTATGGTGATGGGCGGTTCGATAAGAAGGTTTTGGATTATACACCTGAAATGTAAGGTCACACAGTTGCCGAGTTGCTGGAGATGCATTTGTTGCTGGGATGGAGGCAGCTATTGCAGGAGGGGATGCTTGGTGCTTCAGCCCAGGCACAATGTGGGGACAACGCTGCATTCTGCTGCTGGTCAGGGTGTGCAGGGGGAGCAGAGTGCTTGGGGCCATGGCATCATTTGAGGACTGGCTCTTCCTCTGCTCCAACTGCAGGAAAACCAAGGAGTTCATAATTACATCCCCCACGCTGTGCATCTATTTATCCACAGCAATGTCCTGGGGCTAGCATGAGTGTTTGAACAAGAGCCCCTTTAGCAGCGAAAAGCAGAGAGCAATGCAAACAGGCTGTGCACCCTGCAGCGCTGCATGCCCCGAGCCATGCTCTGGGTGCTGCCTTCCCTTTCTGAGCCCCCAAAACCCTCCCTTCCCGCAGGGCTGGCTGCCTCCCCCTCCTCGTCCTCACGCTGCGGAGCGCTGAGCCCTCCTGGGAGGGCTGGAGGCTGTTAGCAGAGCCTGAAAAACAGATCGCTGATGGAGTTTGATTTTTCTGGGTCCCTTTTAAAAACGTGTTAATGTTCCAGGCGACGAGCGAGAGGGCTATTCAATAATTAAAATAATATAAATTAGAGGGAGCGGGAGGAACTTAAAAGCTATTTGCCGAGACAAAAAAGATTGAGCTCTTGCTTCAGAGAGGGAGGCAGGGAGGAAGGAGGCAGTGGAGTGACAGGCGGAGGAGTGAAGGGAGCTGCATTGGCTTTGGGTTATTTTTCCCCTTTCTCCCCCAGTTTGGTTGCTTGGGTGAAGCGGCAGTGAACACGCACTGGGGATGCAGCTCAGCCCCGATGCACCACAGCAATGGTGCTGCTGGCCCAGCGGGGACGTGTCACCAACCTCAGTGTCCCCATTGCAGCCCCCATCTCCCCACCAGGCACTGGGGATGGGGACATCACTCCCGCAGGGCTCTGGGTCCCTCCGTGCCCTGTGCTGCCTGCTCACCGTCGCTCTTTGTTATTCAAATAGTGGGTTTATGGCACAGACATGCTTAAAATGAAAATAAGGCAACTTCCATTTCGCGCTGCCGCTGACCTTTAAGCGCAGGCAGCTCCGCTCTGAGGTTCAGCAAAGCGTTTGCCTCCCCAGGCACTGCTGTGCTCACGTTGCCTTTTGCTGTTCCCTTGAGAGACGATGCTCTGCTGCTGGGCTGGAGCCATAGGTTTGGCCTGGGACTGTGCACCCAACCATTGCTGGAGCAGAAGCCCTTGGTGCAAAGCGCCAGGACACCGCTTGTGCCGAATAGAGCCAAGATAGAGGCTTTGTGATGAGCCCCTGGGTGCAGGGTGAGGCTGGGTGGGTTGTGGCAGTGGTCCCTCTATGCCATTCTAACCCCATCCCCTGCACCTGGGTCTGCTCCATCCCCGTCCCTTCCCTGCCAGCCCAAACCCATTGGCAGTGAGGGCTGGTGCAACCCTGGCAGGGATTTTGTCGCTTCCATGCTACATAAATAAATAACATGTCCTTCGTTAGATGCCACTTCCTAATTAAAGCTGTACATCAGTGGAACAACTTGCAGATGCGGCATCCTCTGTCCAAGCGGGTTTCATCACTCCTCGTGGCTCTGCATGCAGAAAATCCTCCCCCCAAATCCCTGCTCTTGCTTCCTTGTGATAGCATCTCTCTGTTGTCACCGCCAGAGCTTTCTGGCACACTCCAGCTCCTTCCCACCCCTGTCTGCTGCCTCTCCAGCCTCAGCTCTACCCACTTTCTCCTGAACAACCACAGCGATGTGAAAAGAAACCAAATCCATCCCCTGCAAATGGGACTCCCAAAGGCTGTGGCAGGAGCTGGGCTGTGCCTTGCAACCCAGTTGGTCTGGGCAGGGCAAGGATCTTCCCTGGCGAGTGAGAGCACCGAGCGCTTTGAGGCACTCCTTTCCCGTGTTGCAGTGAGTCGTGGAGCTCTTTTTAGCACAGGGGTGTTGCACAGCATGAATAATTCACCCAAGGGAGGATGGCGGCCCGTTGTGCGGGAGCTGCATGTGCTCATGTGTGTGTGTGTGTGTGTGTGCACTGACTTCGCTGGCTGGGAATGTAGGGCAGGTGCAGACCTTGTGGGGTGAGCGCTGGGACGTGGGGGTTGGAGGAGGATTGCATTCTGCACCATGCACTGATACTTAGCGGGTAAATAACCTTCATGAAGACGGGAAGGTGGAAACGGGCCGGGGGACGCTCTGATTAATCACCCGCTCTGCTCCTGCTGCTTCATTTCGCTGGGTTTGTTACAGCAAATTGCAGCCCCTGGGACTGCCCCAGCCCTGGATGAGGAGGAGGAGGGTGAAGGGCCAGCGAGGAGCTCAGTGAAGGACGGCAGCCACTCTCTGAACCCAATGTTTTAATCTCAACTGTGCTGGGAGCTGCTTTTTTGGGGGGGGGGAAAAAGAGCAATCTGATTTATGTGCTCAGTTTGCTGGGCTGTAGGAAAGGAGTGTGCAGGATGGGAGCTCATCTCTCCCTTCCCTGAGCTGCATCCCCTCAAGTGCAGCTGTGTCACCTCGGAGCAGCCGGTGGCATTGGTCTGGGAAGCAGAGGAGTTGGTGATCAGCTCCATGCTGGGGTGGTTTTTGGATACCTGCTCCCTGTTTCCAGCTGGGGAACCCTGCAACCCCCCCAGCCCCTGTGGTGCTTTATGCTCTCTCTAATTAAAAGCTGCCGTCCAAATGGCTCAATGATGGAAATTCTAATTAAATCAATTCCATCTTGTCGGTGAACCAGAGGTTTGCATAAGATATGCATGAAATTAATAATTATGGTTAGGGAATTAGCTGCTCGTGACCCCATCTCTGGCTCTGGGGGGGGAGGGGGGGAGAGGGGGGCTGCTGTGCTGAGTGTGGCTGTGTGCCCTGCGCAGCTCCTCTGGGGCCATGCTGAAGTTGTCACCTTTGTTGAATTCTTTCCAATCTGGAACAAATTTTGATCCTCCACGCATAGACAAGATGCTGTGTAAGCTTGTGAGCTGGTGGTAATGGGAAGGGTGTGAAAACTCAGTGCTTTTGTGGTGGAGGTATCAGGAGAGCGTTTGAGGTTGACCACAATGGCCCACTGCCATCTGCACTCCTCACCCCAGCTGCTCCCTGCTCTCCTGCCATGCTCTCGTGCCCTGGGGATGTTTCTGGAGGCTGAGGGTGTTTCTAAACAATGCTGACTGTGTATTTTTGTCCAAAGTAAAGGGGGAAGGAGTTTTGTTCCTCCTATCCCAGGGTTACTGCTTGCTCTGGATGGGATAAAGGAGCCCTGGGGTGCAGGAGATCCGATCCCACTCATTTCCCCACCACACTGCAGAGTTCAGCCTGGGCTGCCCATGACCCAGGTGAGGAGCTGGGACCCACACACAGTGCCTCTGTGACTTCATTCATTGTGCTGTGCCCAAACCTGCAGCCGAGATGCATCGCCAGCTCCCCCCCCACCTGCAGCCTTCTTCTTTCTAAGAACCTCAAATTCCCTGCTTGCATTTTGCTTTTATGGACCTGAAAGAACTTTTGTCTTTTATCTAAGAAAATAGCTGATGCCAGGAGTTGGGCTATTGTAAACCAGGAGATCAAAAAGGCAGAGGGGGAAAAAAGCAGAGGAAATCTATCAAATGGTCATTTGGGAACTGGTCTTTTATTTTCGCTTCCATCCAAGGTAGTATAGTGAGAGAGAAAAGCTCCTTCAATTTGTTTATTAGAATCCAGCATCTTGCTACAGTCTGTGCATCAGTGGGTATGTTCTAGGTATGTTTCCAAGCAGGGGTTGGACCAGGGGTTAATCCCACACATGTTCTCCATGCAGAGCTCAGCAGCTCTTCCACAGCCCTTGGTGGCTTGCATGGGATGCAGCACGTCTGGGAGTTCCCTATCTCTGTCCCCACTCCCATCTCCATCTCATTCCATCCCCATCTCCAAACTCAACCCTACCCCATCTTCATCCCACTCCATCTTCATCCCATCCCCAACCCCACTGCATCCCCATCCCATCTCCAATGCCATCTCCAACCCCATCCCATTCCATCCTCATCCCTAACCACACCCCACCTTCATCCCCACCCAACCCAACCCCACTCCATCCCCATCCCAAACCTATCCTCATCCCCACCCAACTCCAACCCCATCCCAACCCCGTCCCCATCTCCAACCCCATCCCCATCCCCTGCTGAAGACATGTGGTTTTATTTAAACCATTTTATAGAGAAAATCTCCCCATGCAACCACACAGGGAAAAGGCATGGAGGGAAGCAGCCGTGCAGCCCAGCTCCCTTCCCAGACAAGTGATTGCTGGGCGCACACCTCGCCAGCTGAGCAGAATGTTAATCACACCTCATGCACCAGCTCTTGGTCACAGCTCCCCACCGAGCAGATCGCAGCCCCTCAGAAAGGAGCACAAAGCAGATTGTCACTGAGAATAATCCCATTTGTGTCCTGATAAAGGTTCCTTCCTTTCCTTCTCCTGCTCGTTCTCCTTCTCTCCCTTTTTTCATCTCCAGCACTGCAGGTAGGTAGAGGGGTGCTGCTCCTTTCCAGGGACCATTTAGCATTCAGGTGGAGTCGTGGATTTATAACATCAGGATCGCATTTAATAGAGAGTGAGAGCCTGGAGTAGAAGAGGGGAAAATAATAGAGAAGCAAAGAGAAAACTGTGGTGCAGGCCAGGAGCACGAGTGGAGAAAAGATGAGGGGAGCTGGGGAGCTGGGCAGCTCTGTGGCTTTGGGGTGAGCCAGGGTGGGTCCTGCTCCACCTATTGGGACAGGGTTATGCTGGTACCTAGCCATGGAGTTACGGAGCATCATTTAGAAGGCAGGTACCAAGACCATGCTCCCAGCAAGGTGGCTTCATCTTATAACATGCACGAGGGTGCCTGCACGCCCTAAACCTCTCCCCATCCCATCCACTCTGAGATCTCCTCTGCTGCTGCAGACTGGCTCATTGCTTAATGAAGGAGTGGTGATTGGTGACCAAATGCAGCCTGGAGGCACCCAGGTGCCTGCTGAGCCTCAGGGGTCCATGGGGTTCCTTGCAGCTCTGACAGTGTTTGTTCTCCTGCAAGCTGCAATTGCTGAATTGTTCCTAAATTGAGATAAAGGGCAGAGAGGGAAAGTTCTTTAGAAGCTGCAGATGGCTGCTCTGCATCCGCTTGCCCCTGCATCGTGGGAACAGTTTGGGATGAGTGATGCTCTGGGCTCTTCCATTTGCAAAGCACAGTCGGTGGGAATGCAGGAAGGCAGTGGTGGCCCCAGGCAGGGCTGTCACCGCCCCTGCAGTGCTGTGACACGGTCAGGCTGCAGCTGGCTGAGCTCCAGCCCCTGCTGCGGAATTCCAAACCATGTCCTGCTTTTCAGCAGGGCTTGGCTTGCTGAGAGATGCTGAACTGCCTCCAGAGAGGAGTGTGCTACCTACAAGGTTATGGGATGCGGAGCCAATGGATGGGGCTGGAGCTGGTTCTGCTACGTTTTCAGTAGGGAACTGAGGCTGGTGGGAAGGATCTGGGCTTGATAATTTAATAAGCCTTTTCCATCTTTAAGATAAATTAACATCTGTGGTGTTTTGGAGATGTAAAGTGCTGCATAAGTGCTAAGTATCGCATGATCCTCCAGTGCTAAATCATTCTAATGTGCTGTGTGAGGTGCAGGAGCTCTGATTAATTTAAAAGTCTTATTTATGGATCGGTTGGACAGGGGCTGTCAGGGTGTGCTCATGTTGGTCCCTCATGGGGCAGGAAGCCAGAGGGAGTTCATAGTGTGGTGTCCAGGGCAGGAACAAGGCTTCTTCTTTGTCCCTTCCATGTGGGCCACAAATGAAGCGTGGGAATGCCTTCTGAAGTCTCTGTTGGGCATCTCTGAGCTTTGTGTGATCCCTCAGCCTCCTCCGCCTCCTCCAGGTGGCACAGCTGGGGTTTGGCTCTTGTTGGCCCCATGTGGTACTGGTCCCATTCCTGTGAATGCCCCTGTGCCAGCTGTTGGGGTGCAGAGAGGGTGCACATCCCTATGTCTATGGGGTCTATCTCACATCTCCTGCACCCAACTGTGGATGGATCTTGGTGTGGCACCAAAGCCTTTGGGTTACCACCAATACCTAGTGGAATTGGTCACCCCCCACCCTGCAGTTTCCCTTCTATGAGTTGCTGGTTCTGGGTGTCGTGGAGCACTCTGTGTCCATCTGGAGTCCCACATAACCTTGATGTCCACCCCCTGTCCTCTACAGCTTTGGGAATGTGAGTAAGGTGAGGGCATGAATTTTACCTCTTTCTCCTGATGCTTTTTTCTTTCCTGACTCCATCCCAGATCCCCCAGATCAGCTATGCCTCCACTGCGCCAGACCTGAGCGACAACAGCCGCTACGACTTCTTCTCCCGCGTCGTCCCATCCGACACCTACCAGGCGCAAGCCATGGTGGACATTGTCAAAGCCCTCAAGTGGAACTACGTCTCCACCCTGGCCTCTGAGGGCAGCTATGGGGAAAGTGGTGTGGAAGCCTTCATCCAGAAATCCAGGGAGGATGGTGAGCAGCTTTCTCCTGGGGTGGGGACTTGGAGCAGAAAAGGCAATTGGATAATTTGCAGTTTGTTTGGGAGAGGGAGGGAATTGGGATGTGTCTGGCTGGGCAGCCTGACCTGAAGTGTGGTTGCAGTGCATGAGCAGAGATGGATGTCAGTTCAGGGGATGAGCTGGGGGCTTTGGGGCTGCTATAGTTGCTGAGCTATAAGGACATCGTGGGGGCAATGTCTTCAGCTGGTCGTGTTCCAGCTGTGCGTCCCAGGGCGATGTGCTGCCAGCTCCCCAGTGCCGGTGGTACGGGTGGGAGCAGCCGTCTGTCTGCAGGGCAGGGTGGCTGCTGCCAGCTCCTTTCAGAAAGCATCCTGAAATCCCATTCCCTGCACATGAGGAGACCTCAAATCTGCTGGGTCGTTGGCTGCCAAGTAAGTGCAAACCGATCCAACCCCCTCCCTCCGCACGGAGCTGGGCGCCTTCCAGAAGAAAAGACTTTTACAAATAGTCTCAGGTTTTAACAGAAAATAAAGTTGGCACTGGCGCACACTTCACCCAATTTTAGTGGAATTATCCTTGAGGGCAGGTGCTTTAACTTGTCTATAGGCTTTGGACAGGCGGAAAGTCTGCGCTCAGCAAAACTCTTTGCGAGGATTTGTCAGGAGCCAGAAAGCGTTTTGCTGACGGGAGCACTGGGGTGCTTAGGAGGGATTAACAGCCTCGGGAGTGCTGGAAAAGCTCGTGGGTATCGTATGGATGCTGAGCACCCACTGGGGACTGGCTGAGAGGAGCAGGGACCCCCGGGCATCACTGCTGTGGGTATTATCACAGTGAGCATCAGCGCAGGGAATGGCTCCATGCACCTCCTTGAGCCATCCTGAGAAACCACGCAGGGAGCATTTTGGGGCCAATCCTCACCCCCCAATCACTTCACCTCTGCAGCACTGCACACACAGGGTGAGCTGGGAGCTGAGGAGTGTTTTCTGAGGCAGTGAAAACCCTGCAGAGAGCAGGCTGCTGCCTATTACTGGCTTAACTGTGTTTGAATGGCACATTAAGTTCTGGCAAAATCGGTGGGACACCAGCCTATCTGGAGCTAGTCAAACTGTGTTATGGCCTTATAAATGGATAAAGGGAATAAAAACTTCTAGGTGACGAGCTCCTAATCAAAGCCCTATAAATAGGAACAGCGTTAATTCTGTCTCTCGCGCGCGCCGTGGCGCTGGGAACCGGCTGTGCTTTTAATATGCAGAGAAGCCCATCTGGGGATTCAACCTGGAAACTGCTCTTCAGGATTTCGACTTGAAAAGCAGAATATTTCCATGGTTCTGTGGTCCTGCAGGAGGAGTGTGTGAGGGTGTTTCAGAGCTGGTGGATGCAGTGACCTGAGGCTGTGCGTGTGGCTGCGCACAGCCCGTGGTGGGGATGTGGTGGAGCGGTGCTGGGGTGCTCACTGTGCTGTGTGTGCACAAACCAAGCGTGAGTCCAGGCTGCTGCAGGGGCTGCATGGGGCTGGGGATGTGAAGGTTGGGTATGTGTGGTACCCAGGGGCTGCAGAGGTGGGGAACGGGGAGAATGATGCTCATGATGCTGCAAGAGATGCATGGGGATGAGGGTGGTACCCAGGGCTTACTGAGCTGGGGACCAGAGAGAATGATGCTTGTGATGCTGCAGAGGTGCATGGGGATGAGGGTGGTACCCAGGGCTTACTGAGCTCTCTACCAGAGAGAATGATGCTTGTGATGCTGCAGGAGGTGCATGGGGGGGTACCCAGGGGCTGCAGAGCTGGGGGACGTGGAAGAATGATGCTTGTGATGAAGGGGGATGATGCTCAGCAGTGAGCCAAGGGCTGTGTTTGTGGCTCTGTTAACAGCTTAGCTGTTGGATCTACTGGGGCTTGTAAGTGCTAACTGCAGCCCCATCTGCCTAGGGATGATGGGAATACAGCGAAAGCTACTATTCTGAGGATGAGGGGTATATTGCATGACATTAAGTGTGGTTTGCCACCCAAAATGGAGAGTTTCCTGGCTTGCATTGGGCTGGCAGGTTCTGCTGACGTGTCCATGTCCTGTGGCAGGGGAAGGGTCTGCTGGATGACGTGGAGAGGTGGCTTAGCATTGCGTGGCCCAAGGATGCTCTGCCAGCTCAGCAGCCCTCTGTGGGTCTGGGTGTGGGGTGGATGGAGCCGGGGGGGCTGGGCACTATTCAGAGCCTCCATGACACGCCAGTAAGGAGTGGTGTTGGGAGTGGTGGTCCCACTGCAGCCCTCCTGGTTGGAGATACCTGTGGCTGATGCACACTGCTATAACCAGATGGTTAATGATATGATGGCGTAATTGCAGTATAAACGAGTGTACACGGAGCCGAAATGCACGCGTATTAATCCGGGGCTGAGGCAGTCCTGTAATTTGTGTATCCACATAACCCAACGATTATGTGCATTAGTGATAATTTAGTTATCAAAAAGCATAATTCCACTGTAATTGCGGTAGAACGGCGGCATAAGTGCAGCCCGTGCCTTATCAGCAGTAACGCCGCTCCCCTGCTCGCTTCTTTACCAGCGCCGTCATACATCAAACCCAGCAGCGACGCGCAGCCGCTGCCACTCTGCTGCCAGCATGGGGTCTGGGCTACTTCGTGAGCATCTCCCAGCGGGGCGTCCTCAGCGTTTCCTCACTCCTGTTGGAACGAGAACATGCTTTTTCTTTTCTTTCTTTCTTTCTTTCTTTCTTTTTTTTTTTGTCTTTTCCCCTTCCCACTTTCTCTTCCCTTTCCTCTTCCCTTTCCTCTTCCCTTTTCCCTCTTCCCTTTTCCCTCTTCCCTTTTCCCTCTTCCCTTTTCCCTTTTCCCCTTTTTCCCTTTTTCCCTTTTTCCCTTTTCCCCTCTTCCTTCCCCCTTCCCCCTTCCCTCTTCCTCCTTTCCCTTCCCCTTTTCCCTCCCCTTCCCCTTTCCCTTTCCCCTTTTCCATTTCTCTTTCCCCTTTTCTTTTTCTCCTTCTCTTTCCCCTTTTCCTTTTTCCTCTTTTCTTTCCCTCCCCCTCTCCCTCTCATCCCCCTCTCCCTTCTCCTCTCCTTTTCCCTCTCCCTTCCCCCCTTCCCTTCTCCTTCTTCCCATTCCCCTCCCCCTTTTCCATTTCTCTTTCCCATTTCCTTTTTCCTTTTCTCTTTCCTTTTCCCTTTCCTCTTTTCCTTTTCCCTCTTCTCTTCCCTTTCTTCCTTCCCCTCCCTTCCCCTCCCCCTTCCCCTCCCCCTTCCTCTTTTCCTTCCCCTTCCCCTTTCCCTTTCCCTTTCTCTTTTCCCTTTCTCTTTTCCCTTTTCCATTTCTTTCACTCTTTCTTTTGTCCTTTTCCTTTTTCCTTTTTCCTTTTTCCTTTTTCCCTTTTTCCTTTTTCCTTTTTCCTCTTCTCTTCTCTTCTCTTCTCTTCTCTTCTCTTCTCTTCTCTTCTCTTCTCTTCTCTTCTCTTCTCTTCTCTTCTCTTCTCTTCTCTTCTCTTCTCTTCTCTTCTTTTTCTCTCCCCTTCTCTCTCCTTCTTTCTCTTCTCTCCCCTTTCTCTTTCCCTTCCCCTTTTCCCCTTCCCCTTCCCCTTCATTTTTCTCTTCCCTTCCTCTCCCCTTTTTTAATTTGCAAACTCCTCCAGCCTTGTGCTCTGTGTTGCCCACTGCAATGTTTGAGAAGAGCCAGGTTGCGCCTCTGTGTCCCCTATAAATTCAGATAGCTCTGCTGTCACCAAATGCTGTTACACCAGCACTGGGAGCGGGCGAAGGATCCTTGCTCTCCTTTTACAGCCTGTTCTTCTATGTCTGGCTCTCATTTGCACTCTTCCAGCACCATAAAGCAGCCGGCAATTTATTTCTGCTTTAAGGTGTCTGCAGACTGTCAGGGTGATGTAGCAGGGCTGCTGCAGGGCTGAGGATCCGGCCCTGGCCGCCGTTTGTCACGCAGCAGGACTGCGGGGTGCAACGCCTGGGGACACAGCAGTGCCTCCCCACAGCCCCTGCTCACCCCCCTCTGCGCGCTCCTCCAGAACATCGCCGCGCTTCATTTCTCATGCCAAGCCTGAGCGTTCCGAGTCGGTTTTTATTTCCATCAGGCAATAATGCTCATTGCTGTAGTTAGCAGTTAGCATTCAAGCTGTTTGCTTTCTGATGCATTAGCAACTTGACCTTCAGTTTCGATTGCGAGCGAATCCTCGTGCTAAACCCGCTGCAGCGCCTCGGTCACGGCACAAACCAACCCCTCACCAGTGGGCTGGGAAGGAAGGAATTCACCCCAGGGCAACGTGTGCTGCTGAGTGACCCACAGAGAACCGCCCTGCAGCTGCGGGCTGCAGCCTGACCCTGCAGAGCCATTAGGTTTTATATACTGCAATTACTCCTTGGCCCCCGGGGGCTGCACCGATGGCTGGACGGCCATCATTCATCAGCATGGAGGTTTTTCAGGTGCTGGCGTTGCAAAGGCTGTGTTTCATTGTGGCACTTTTCAGCATTTGAAACGCATCCTCTTATTCCACCAGAGCGCCCTGCAAAGACGGTGGGTGTTACGCATGTTTGCATCTAGGTTGGCCCCAAGGTCAGCAGTGGGCTGTCCCAACCCACGGTGTCACTTCGAGGGGATGGAGCTGCCTGCCGTCCCCTGGCTCTGTGTGCTGACACCTCTAGTGTCGCTCGAGATCTTGGAGATGAAGGATGAGATTTATGCTTATGTAATGGAACTGGTTGGTGCACAGCGTGTTGTGCCACGCGTCATAATGTGCCGCGCTCTGCTTTGTGAAGAGGGCAATATTTCTAGGCAAATGCAGGGCTCCTCAGTCATGTGCCTGGATCAATTTCACACTGTCATTTCCCCCCTCTCTTGTTTTATCCTTCGCTGAGTTTTCTATATTTTTAGTTAAGAGCCTGATACATATTTGTGATGCATTTGTTCATTACCATGTGACATCCGTGGCTGTCGTTCTGCTTTGCGCTGGGCTCATTACTTTTGGCTGATGCATCAGAATGTCACCCCCAAAGGGGCTCTGACAACTCACAGCTGAGCAGGGAGTTTGGGCAGTGCCAAACGTGGGCTGCTCCCAAATCTTAGGGTGCAAGCAGACACCGGGTACCACTGACAATGGGTTTGGTGCACATGGCTCACCATGGGTATCTGCTGACTCTGGGGAGCTCCCTGCACTGTGCCCTGTGGGTGGGATGCCCGTGCATCTCTGATCATCTTCTATCCAGGGACCAAAATCCTGGCTGTACCCATCCAGCAGCACAGCCTATTGGATGCCTGTGGGCAGAGCCCTGCTCAAGGTGGGTGCCAGCATCCTCCTGCTGCTGCAGACACAAAGGGCATGGGATGGGGACAGGGAGCTCCACAGACCCTGAGAGCACACTTGTGACACCAAGGCTCTAGTGCCATCACTGCTTTGTGTTTCCAAATTCTTGCAGGCTCTTGCAGTTTTTCCTGCGCTTTTTTTCCCTATTCCCTTCCCTTCTTCTTTCTCTTTTCTTTCTACTCAAGCCAATGTTGTGTGTCACAATGCAGCCAGGAGACTGCTCTGAATGGCCTCCTGCCTCAGTTTCCCCACCTAAAGTAAACTCGCTGTCCTCAAGCTCATTGCTGGCGGGTGCCAGAACCCCTCGATCCCTCCCAGCTCCCTTCAGACCCAGGGCTTGGGTAGCGTGTGTGCCTGCAGTCTGCCTGTAAATAAGGATGACCTTGTCTCTTTGCTCTGTTCCTGGTTACACATCTGGCTGTAATTCCATTGTGAGCTGGAAAGCAGGGGAAGGAGAGCGGCAGGACAAAGAGGAGCTGATAGCTGTGGTCGAGGTGGGCGCTGGCTGGGAGCTGGCTCTGGGCTTTGCAGGCAGCCCACATGGCTTATTAATATTTCTGGCACACACTGGCTCCTGTCCCATTCCCAATGGGGTGACACGTGGTGGGAAATTGTCCTCAATGTGGTCTCAGGGGGACTATGAGGGGAGAAGCAGAGCAGGGTGTGTGTTACAGGTGGTTCTTTTGTGGGGATGCTACCCATCAGTAACCCCAGACTTTGAGGCTGTGCCCCGTCTTGCTGCCCAGAAGCACTGAACCCCACAGTGCCATCACTGTGCAGCATCCCTGGGCTCCAGGCTGGGGCGAAGGGAAGAGTTGCTTTTTTCCCATTCTTTTCCCCGCTGCAAATTTATTAATTACTGATTTAGCCCCAGCAATGCGAGCGGTTGAAAAGCAAGCACAAATTGCTCAGATCCATAACGTCTGATGAGATTTCAAAGCACTGAAGAGCGGCAATTGAACGCATTCCAAGGCCAAGGCAGGCAGTGAGTGCCAGCAGCCTCCTGTGATGGAGGCTCGATGTGATGAAGAGCATTTTGGGGGTCTGGGATCCCGCTGGTCTGGTGAGACTGGGCTGGGAGAGCTGCCTCTACCCCCTGCTTTCCGTCCCCAGGAGGAATGGGCAGAGATGCCTGTCTTGCAGTGAAGTGCATTGAGATTTGCTGCACGTGGGGATGCATCAGGACTGGTTTGGGGTGACAAAGTGGGATGGTGTCCCCAGGTTTGCCCATGAAGAAGGTAGAGAAGGTGCTTTGGCAGCAATGGGAGTGGGAGCTATGGGGCAACACAGTCCTCTCTGGGTGTTGCTTTCAGTGAGGCTGTGCAGTATGAAGGAGTGATTAAAGCTGCTGCAGTGAGGAGTGGGGTGTCTCATCCTGCAAGCCCGGGTCAGACCAAAACTGTCCTCACTGCCTAAAGCTTTGCCTCTATGAGGAGTGAGCTGTGCCCCTAACAGCTCCTCCAACACATCAGCTCCTAGGGGCTTGGAAGTGATGTGAGCAACAAACCCTAGGGCAGCTGCTGCGGAAACCGACTTGCCAATTAAACCTCTGGGCCTGGAGACCTCATCTAATCAGCCTCCTTTAGGAAAGGGAGGTGGGAAATGTGGGAGGTGGATGCTCCCTGTTGGTCCATGCCAAGAGATGGTGGCAGTGAGTGACCCGGTGGCAACTTGGGCTGCTGGGAGAGGGAGCAGCCAGAGGTGCCCAGCTTTGGCCTCCTGCCCCAGCTTGGCTATGGGTTTGCAACATCCCTGCGCATCCCTGTGCCAAGCAAGCACAGAGCTGCTGCTCCTCATGCCAAACCATTTACAACATACCCCACAGCCATGCTGTGTGTGCTCCGATGCCCCCGCAGTGCCCTGGGAGTGCTCCCAGCCCGGAGGGGTCCACACACACCTCTGTTTGCAGCACAGCTGAGTCAGCCCCCGCATTTCTCCAACCCAACGCGTTTGCACAGTGCTTTGCAGCTCTGCAGGGAGCCCGGGCAAAGCGCTCCCTGATTGATGGTGTACGTTAGCGACAGCAAAAGCTTATTATCTACCTGCAATCAAGAGGGCACTTGAGCGCTGCGCTTCCTGGAGCAGCTGTGCTCCCACCGAGCCCTTAATGGTGGAGATTAAACCCTGACCTGTGTTTGACAACACGTGTTAACCCCAGTGTAATGAGGAGAGTCCCCGGGAGAGAGGCCAATGGATGCTGGGAGGTGACACCGTGGGAAGGGGGACGCGGCCACGTGCTGAGTGTTTTGCTGAGTATTTCCCCCTCTGATGCTGTGGGTCTGGGCTGTCCCAGGTGGAAGCTGCAGCTCTGGGTGCAGGAGTGCTGGCCCAGCCCATGGCAAGTGTGCAGCTGGATCCATGCTGCATGCTGGAGGCTTCTTGCTGCAAATGCTCTGCACCCTTTGGTGCTGCCAGTCAGTGATGACGGGATGCGGTATTGCATTCGAGCATCCTTACATCGGGTATCTCCCAGCTGCCTGTGGGCGCTTCTCCAGTCTCCTGCTCCTCTTTGGCTCTCCCTCAAAACTGGGGGAGGAGAGGTGTTCCCAGAGCTCAGCTCCTGCCCCCTCCCCAGCCACAGGGCCCCACAGGCAGGGCACAACACTGCGCTGCTGGAGGAGGGAGAGCAGCTACTGCATCCCCATCACCGCCTCCTCCCCTGCTCCTTTGCCATAAAGGAGTGTTTTGACTAAATGGATTTTTGCATGGAGACAGCAGGAGCATCGTGGCAAATCCACTCCCTACAGCAGAGGGGGGGGAGGGCTATGAATAATGCAGGCACTAAAAGCTGGGGCTGCTGAGGCACTGAGATGCTCACTGCTCTGCTCTGCCCTGCCCCAGCCTCCCCCACTGCCATTGGCCTCTTTTTCCAGACCATTAATTAAAGAGAAAAAAAATATGTAATTGGTGTTGCCAGCGTTTGCATAATGGGTGGAGGAGGGCTCTGGGGCTTTCACCTGGGCCGCTTCTGTGTTGCTATTTTGGAGTGCAGAGAGCCCCAATTAGCTTTAATAAACTGGAAGCGGTTGCAGACACTGCTGCCTGTCCTTAGGGCAGTTTTCCAGCCTTGCTAGAGTTCCCTCCTTGCTTTTCCCACCTGCTGTCCTGGCTGCATCCCGCTCCCATGCCCTGTGCTCTCCAGCCGCTGCAGTAATAAGTTCCTCATTATGCCCTAATTGGCCGTATCCTTTTTTTGTTACCTTCCTCGTTAGTGTGATTTAACGGAGCTGCTGCGTAACTCAGCCACTTCTGAATTGCCATTGATTTCATCTCCTTTCCTATTTATTTATGGGCCCATCTCTTGTGCCACCTCCTCATCCCATGCATGCAAGCAGCGAGCTCTTGCTGGTGGCAACGTTTGTCCCCTTATTTTTCTGAGCATCGGCGTTGCTCAAAGCAGATAAATAAAGAATGAATGCATAGGAAGAACCTAATGCAGACCCCTCACTGCTGCCCTGGGGAAATCCCAAAGCTGGGTTTGCTGCAGCGTGCTGGGAAGGGGTTGGTGCTGCAGATGGTGAGTGCACACCTGGACCCTCGTGTCCCTGTGCTGCCCAATTGTGTGCAGGAGCATGCAGTGCTGTGCGAGCCTGGAGCAGGATGTGCATTGCTGGGAGCATCGCAGTGTCATAATGCTGTGCTGGCCTCAGCACTGTCACACAAGTGTGTGCGCTCCCGCTTGACCGCACCGGGCTCTTGGAAGGCTCTGGTGTTTGCAAACTACTGCTTTGGTTGGAATTTCTCCTTCTATTGCTATGGAAACTGTAATTAAGCTGCACTGGCTCCATAGGCACAGCCACCATCCCCGGGCAGTGATGTGTCTGTCCCGCTGGCGCTGCCGGCTGCTGCCCGCCGAGCTGTCCGGGAATCTGTTTATCCAACTCCCTCCTCTCCATCCATCTGGCTCCCCAGATGGGAAACAAGCAGCAAATTGGCCCAGTTTCTTCTTACTGGAGGAAAAAAAAAAAAAAATAGAAATGTCTCAGCCGTTTGGGTGCATTGGGAATGCAGTGAGCAGAGCCCCCGGCCCAATTGGATCAGACCCTCTCTGCCAGTGGGCTGCAAAGGGACATCATTTTGCTGGAGGGACTGAATCCTCCCATCCCAGTGGCTCCTGTCCTCCTCCTGCCCCTCCCCATTGCTGTAATCTGGGGAATCTCAACCCTCTGCTAATTGCTCTGACCTTTGCTTGAGCAGGGATCTTCCAGTGGCAGGTGAATATCAGCTGTGTCATTTGCTATGCAAATCGACACCATCAATTACATCCTGAAGGTCCTGCAATCCTTAATTTTCTCTCTCATCTCTCTCTCTTTATTGGCATCTGTGGTAATGCTGGAGCAGGAGGGCCTTGGCTTTTTGGAGCTGGGAACCCAGCAGCTACATGCAGGGATGCATCCAGCTGCCAGCTTCTCCTTGTCTCTTTTAATCTTAATTAGCTGCTTCTGCATGCGCCCCATGGCTGGCTGGATGATTGGCTTGGGAGGTTCTCCCCAGCCCAGAAGGAGGAACCTGGGGGTCTCTGGGTATGGAGCGGGGCTGCAGGGAAGGGAATGAATCCCTTTGTGTGGCTGTGCTGCTAATCCAGGGCCAAAGGGCTCTGCCAGGGCTGTGTCCCATTAATGACTCTTCCTAAGTCCTGTATTTGACCACTGGATGAGCAGAGCCCTTTGCAAAAAGCCAGCAGTGGTGCTTGAAGTGATGGCTGTGCATGGGAACGGTGGCAGTTTGAAAATCCTGAGCCTCTGGATAGGGAGTCCATGCCCATTGGGGATGGGGTGTGATGTGGTGTGGGTTGAAATGGTGGGTGGGAACCAGGGGTGAGCTGCTGAGATGCTGGATGAGAGGGAAGGATGCACTGACAGCAGCAGAGGAGAGGAAGGGTACTGGGGAGGGCTCATGTGCGTGCCTCTCATGGTGGGGACTGTGCTCCCCATGCTGATCCCCAGGCTTGGTGCTGCCACTGTGGGACAGCCTCCAAGTGTGGGACCTCCCGTGGGGTGGCTCTGGGTGGGTTTGGAGAACATCAGCTTCTGTTGGCGCAGCTGGGTCAGCGCATGGGGCCGCAGGGGATGGCACAGGGAGGAGTGCAGGTGGGCTGGGGAGTCCCATGTCTGCGCATCGCAGGGCTGTGGGACGGGGCTGTTCCCGCGGGGGGGTCTCACTGCCGGGCTGTCTGTGCTGCAGGCGGTGTATGTGTGGCCCAATCCGTCAAGATCCCACGGGAGCCCAAGCCTGGAGAGTTCGACAAAATCATCCGCCGTCTTCTGGAGACTTCCCACGCACGGGCGGTCATCATCTTCGCTAACGAGGACGATATCAGGTGCAGAGGGGCTGGGAGGTGGGCGAGGACGTGCAGCAGGGTGGGACAGATATGTGTGCAACACGGAGGGGATGCACCTTGCAGCGTGGCACAGCTCTGTCAGGGCTGACTTCCAGCCGCTCACCTGGCTGCTTTCTGCCATTGAACTGCAGCAACACAGAGCTCAATAGAGAGAAATCTGCATTCTGCTGGCTCTGTAAAGCCTCATCCCTACCAGTGTAGATTCTGGAGACCCCTCCTTGCTGCCCATCAGCTCTGCAGCCATGCCTGGAGCTGATGAGCAGCTCCACAAATGCAGCGACATCTTGCAGCTCTTAGAATCACAGAATTGTTTGAGTTGGAAGGGACTCTTAAAGGACACTTAGTCCAGCTCCCCTGCAATGAACAGGGGCATCTGCAGCTAGATTGGCTTGCTCAGAGCCTTTCGTGTTTATGGAACTCTTGTTGATGATGGAGCAGAGTGATTCACATGGATCTGCCCTTGATTTCCTAAGTATCTAATTTATTAATCAGCAAACATTATGTAAATGTGGGTAAACTGCGATTTTAAATCAGTTTACATCAGATGTGCAAATGCTCTGAGTTTCTTCCTTCCTTCCTTAATAGAAATGTCTGCAAACGTGACATTTACGTGGCTGTGTGTTGAGAAACAGGGGATTTACCTTACTGTGCAAATGGCAAGCCCCATTAACTGGAGTTTGCAAGCATTTACCCATCCAAATAGGATTATATTGGGTGAAGAGAGGTTTCCACACACCAGCTTGCACGTGGCAGAGCATGGCTTTAACCAGGGCATGGCACAGCCCTCATCCACGCCCTGGCAGTGCTGGATGGCTCTCTCCCATTCTCAGACATGCTGATCAGAGCTGGGAGCACACAAGCTCTCCAGTGCTGTGAATTCATTCCTGCTGCAGCATAACCTGATTTTTTTTTTTTTTTTTTAAGCCTAATGTTGGATAATTAACGGGGAAATTCAATTAGCAGTCAGCAAATATGCAAATGGGGAGAAGCAGCCTGTGCCCAGGCTGGAGAAGATGGAGGATGTTGGAGTGGAGCAGCATGGTTTGCTTTCGTGTACCCAGTGTGTGTGGTGCTGATGGAGTGTTGGGAATGGGAGATGCAAAAGGGTCTGGTCCCCATTCCCATGCCATGCTGCTGTCTCTTTCGGATGGGCACAGAGCTGCATCCCAATCCTGAGCAGCTCCCGTTGCTTTCTCTCTGCAGAAGAGTGCTGGAAGCAGCCAAGAGGGCAAACCAGACAGGGCACTTCATCTGGATGGGCTCGGACAGCTGGGGCTCCAAGATCTCCCCAGTGCTGCACCTGGAGGAGGTGGCTGAGGGCTCTGTCACCATCCTGCCCAAGCGTGTGTCTGTCAAAGGTAAGAGGCTGTGCTCAGTGGTTTGCTCGTCTCCTCGCTAGCTGTCCTCCTGATGGCATCCCATCAACCTCAAGGTTTGTGCTAATGCTGGCTTTGCATTTCCCAGTGCGTTGCCCCCAGGTGGATTTCCCATCTCGCCTCCTTGCTTTGCTTGGGTGTCCGCTGGGACGAAACCACCTGCAGTCTTACTCTTGCCAATTGCTCCCAAACATTTCCCTCTGCTTGGTGGCTCTGGGGCCGTGTTGAGCACCTCCCTGCCAGCCCAGGGGCTCACCCCCTCTGTCACCTCTTCCCCGGGCAGGTTTCGATCGCTACTTCTCCAGCAGGACACTGGACAACAACCGCCGCAACATCTGGTTTGCTGAATTTTGGGAGGAAAACTTCCACTGCAAGCTGAGCCGACACGCGCTGAAGAAGGGCAGCAGCATCAAGAAGTGCACCAGTAAGGAGCACGGGGATGCTGCGGGGTCATGTGGGGTGTGTGGGGTCTGTCAGGGTGGACATCAGAAGCGTTTTGCTTGCTTTCCCTTTATGACCTCTCAGCTCATCCATGTCCTTGTTGTTCAGGATCTGCCAGCCCAGCTCAAGGAGCAGCGTGGCAATTGGTGCTCCATGAGTGGTGGGCTCGGTTCTAAGCGGGCTTTTGGGACTAAGCAAAAAAACTGTGTGGGAATGATGCTCCAGAAATGCTCTTGACCATCCCTGTGTGCTGTGTGTGACCTAGGAAATGCATGGAATGTGTTTGGTTTGTGTGTGCCCAGTCCTGGTCCCAGGGCTGCTCACTGCCTCACACAATCCATGTGCTTCCCCCTTCCCTTGGCCCCATCATCTGCAGGCACCACATCACCCAGATTTTGGGCTAAATTCTGCATTAGTGTTCAGACGCCTGCCTTTTTCTCACCTTGTGCTTGGCAGAAGCACTGCTGTCCTGTGAAAGTCACGAAGCCAACAGCTCCTATCTCACCTGAGCAGGCCCCAGACGAGGCACTGCTGGCAGAAAAATGCATCTGACTGTAGTGTCAGTAGTATGGTAGGAGGTGAGCACACCAGGGCACGTGCTGTTGTGCTATTTACCCTTGTCTCCTTGCAGACTGCTTTGCTGACGCACCCTTGTGCTGCCGCAGGCAGGGAATGGAGCATCCTTGGGTGCTTTGACCCCAGCAGAGCTCAGTTCCAGGCTCCTGACCTTCTCCTTAAGCCCCACGGGGTGTTTTTAGCCACTTCCAGCTCAAGCGGGCTTGTAGGGATTAATGCAGCAAACAAGGCAAACAGTGGATCTGTCTTGCTGACAGCGCTGCTGCCGAGGTGATGCTTGGAGGCTCAAGAAGGTGACATGTTTACTGAGAGATGGGAGAGATTTACTGCCTGCCTGGCACCGGCTGAAGACAGATAACAGCCTGGCGGCTGGAAGGCTGCAGCTGGCAGGACGTGAGGACACGGACACGTCCCCACATCCTTGGGAGGGACATTGGTGCCTGGTGCCATGGAGTGAACAGACCTGGCCTTGCCTGTGCAGTTTGGTCACAAAGGAGCTTTTTTTTTTTTTTTAAATCTCCTTTCACAGCTGTGGGGACAGTGTTTGCATATCCTCACCCTTGAAAGTCTTTCCCAAAGGATCTGATTTGGGGACGCCTCTCTTGGAAGGGCTTTCTGGAACTGCAGCTTCTCCAAGCAGCCTCTAATGCCTGTTGTGTGGGCTGGGTTTGCTAAGCTGGATGGACAGCAAGAAAACGTGCTCATGTCCACACTCTTGGGTATCCGAGAGCCCCTGACTTTTATGGATTGCATCAGGGAAAGCCCAGCGCTGAGAGATGCATGAGGAGATCTTGCAAAGCACTGATGTCTTCATCTTCATAGTAATGTAGCATTTAAGCAAGTGATATTTCAGGGCCAAGGTATTAGTGAAGGCAGCTGAAACCATGACATGGCAAATGTCCTAGGGACTGTCTTTAAATTATCTGAATTTGTCAGGAAATAAATGATCTCCTGAACACTTCTTTGGCAGATGAACAGAGGGGAAAAAATGCAGGGCCTGAAGTAAATAACCAGCCCATGCAGTGCTGTGCACTGTGCTTTGCAAGGCTGATGCAAACACCTGTTTGGGGTGGTTTTGCAGTAGAAGTTGTATGGACTTTCCCCATCTGGTGTGGGAGGAGCCCAAACCATGCAGAGAAATGGCAACTCCTCTTTGCTTTTGCATCCCCAAACCAGGCTGCAAAGTGCCACCAAGCAGGACAACCTACAAATCCCCCAATTCTTCCCCCAGTTTTGTTCCTCTCCAGTCTTTCCCCAATATGGCATTGGTTTTTTGTGGCACCCACTGGCTGTTCTCCAGCACACCCCCAACAGGACAAGCGGGGCAGAATTTGCCCTATTTGTTTTCAGTGAGATGACAAACTGCTCCTGCAAATGGGGCAGAGATGGACGATACCTCTGCTTTCCTTAAACCCCGCAGCTTCTCCAAACTGGCTCTGTGCTGAGGTCTCTGGCGGGCTCATGAAGCCCAAAGGTGTGGGTTTGTTTTGCTCCTACCAAAAGCTGGTGTCAGTGATGTGCTCAGAATTACTGCTGACCTGAAATCATCCTCCACTGGAGGAGAAAGGCCCCTGGAGAGGTGCCCGCAGAGGCCCCTCACGCACTTGAAAATTAATTATCAGCCCTTTAGAACAATGCACGACCCTGCTGTTATAATCAGCGAGGTCACATCCCTTTTGCAGCCCCAATCGACAGAGGGATTCAGGGAGATTTATTGTCTCCGCTTCGGGAGCGCGACATCATGAACCTCAGCATCCTGCTCCGCATCGTCTCCTCTCAGCATCAGCCCAATTCCCATTGTGGTGGCTGGGCTCTCGGGGGCACCAGTGGGGCTGGGACACCCCCAGGGGCTCAGCGCCCGCGTGCAGTCTGTTACAGCCTTGCTTTAATGGGTAATTATCTTGACAAGATAGAGTGGCTTGTCTGCGTGCTGAGATGAATGTGGGGAGAGGCCCTACGTTGAGGGAGAAGATTAATAGCCCCTGTCAATAACGTGGAAGAAAGGATAACTTGACGGGTTTCGCATGAGTAATCCCCACGTAGTCCAAAAGCATTTTTATAACTTTGAAGAATGGGCTATAAATCCCTCTCCTTGATATCATCTTTTCTTGTTGGTCAGTTCGCTATCAATTTGCCTTAGTGTGCTGTCAGCTGCACCTTTGTGTCTGGGGTATTTCGTTCCCATCCCAGCATGGGGACATGGGAATATCCTTTCCCACATCCATCCTTTCCACTTCATGGAACCAAGATGCCCTCGGATGGAATGCTTGTGCCTTTGCAGGATGAGGACTGTGCCTTTTGCTGGCAGAGAAGCTCTCCTTCCATCTGCCCAGGGTCAGAGCTCCCTGGTGCAGCATCACCTCATGGGAGACACTTTCTTAGCTGTAATTAACAGCATGTTACATCGATCGATGTCTTCTGCTAAATGATGAACATGTTTCCAGTCCTATTAAGGGTGGTTATGACAGGAGAGGCAGGCAGCTGTTGCTGGCAATTAGTGGGTCCTTGCAGCATCCTGCAAACGGGGCTGGCAGGGGAGGCTGTAGGGTCGGCGAGAAGTGAGGCTGCTGGGGGGGGCACGAGGGGCACAGGGGGATGGGGGGACTGGGAATGTGACAGAGGACACACAGTGTTGATGGAGGGCGCCTGGATGGCCCCTTGGTGCCAACGGTGGAGGGGGTGAGGATGGGATGGTAAACGCAGCTCAGCCCTGTGTCCTGCCCAGGGATGTGGGCTCTCAGCTGCATGACCCGTGAGCAGCACTGCTTTTGTGTGTCTGCAGACAGGGAGCGGATTGGCCAGGACTCCTCATACGAGCAGGAGGGCAAGGTGCAGTTTGTCATCGACGCCGTCTACGCCATGGGACACGCTCTGCACAATATGCACAAGAACCTGTGCCCCGGCAAAGTGGGGCTGTGCCCCAAGATGGACCCGGTGGATGGCGTGGAGCTGCTCAAGTACATCCGCAACGTCAACTTCTCAGGTCTGGGGCTCTGGGGAGCCAGTCCTGCTTGCTGGGTGTCCTCTGCTATGGGTGACGCAGCACCCACAGCTTGCTGCCTTGCATCGCTGCTGGCAGAGGTCCCACAGCATCATGCTGCTGTGCCCTTGTCTGTCCTCAGATCTCTGGAAGCGCATCTTTTCCTCCGCTCCACCTCTTTAATAAACATTTTCTGTCTTGTCCTTCTGATTGTTTCTGTTTATCTCCTCTCTGTGATCTCCTCTGCAGTGTCTCCTATTTATTTTTCCCTCTTGCTTGGTTTTTCTCTTCCCTCCTTTTATTAGTGTTTATCAGTTGACTTAACATTAAAACTATTTCTCACTCTTTCTTAAAAGAAGTGGTAATATGGCCATTGTAACAGCACTCCTTACGTGGCACCACCAATGAATTCCAGCTCTTGGTGGGACTGCTGGGCTGATCTGTGTCTCCCCATATGGTCCTTGCAGCAGCTCAGGCTCAGAAATGGTTTCCTTCCTCCCTTTCTCCCCATTCCTTCCTCCCTTTCTCCCCGTTCTTTCCTCCTTTTCTCTCCTTTCCTTCCTCCTTTTCTCCCTTTTCGTCCCCACTTCTCTCTCTTTTCCCTCTTTTCTTCTCTTTTTCTTCACCCTTTCCTCCTCTCTATTTCCCTTTTTCTTTCATTTCTTTTTTTTTTCCTGGAGCCCAGGCTGACACTGTCCTGGCTGCTTGCAGCAAGTATCCCATGCTGGGGTGAAACACCAAACCCTTGGATGCTATCACTTGTGGCACTCTGTGCTGCTGGGAGCTCTGGGTGCTGAGCCGTCCCTCTCCTATAGGCATTGCTGGGACTCCAGTGACCTTCAATGAGAATGGAGATGCACCTGGACGTTATGACATCTACCAATACCAGATCAGGAACTCCACTCCTGAGTACAAAGTCATCGGGCACTGGACCGACCACCTCCACCTGAAGGTAAGGCAGGGGATTGTCATGTAGCATCTGAGACTCGAGGGACATATGGATGCAAAGTTTGGAAAATTTCAGCAGGTGTTTGGCTCAAGCATCAGCTGGAGCACTTCTTAAATGAAGAAAGGCCAAGGGAGCCTGGAGAAGGGGGGCTCTGGGGAGACCTCATTGGCATAATAAGCCATAAGACCTCATAAGCTTCAGTACCTAAAGGGAGCTTATGAACAAGAGTAGACCAACATTTCACATGTGATAGTGGTAGGACAAGTGGGAATGGTTTTAAATGAAAAGAAGATGATTCAAGTTAAATGTTAGGAGGAAATTCTTTACTCAGAAGGTGGTTAGACCCTGGAACAGGGTGCCCAGAGAAGCTGTGGTGCTCTATCCCTGGAGGTGCCCAAAGCCATGGATGGGGCAGCCTGATCTGCTGCAGGGCAACCAGCCCATGGCAGGGGTTGGAACTGGATGGGCTTTAGGGACCCTTCCAACCCAACCATTCTATGATGTGACATGACCGGTGGGCCTGGTGCCATCTCGCCCCACAGGTGGAGAACATGCTGTGGCCGGGGGGTGGGAGCCAGCTCCCCAGCTCCATCTGCAGCCTGCCCTGCAAGCCTGGCGAGAGAAAGAAGCTGGTGAAAGGCATCCCCTGCTGCTGGCACTGCGAGCGCTGCGATGGCTACCAGTACCAACTGGATGAGTTCCACTGCAAGCGGTGCCACTTCAACGAGCGGCCCAACGAGAACCACACCAGCTGCACCCCCATCCCCATTATCAAGTTGGAGTGGAGCTCCCCATGGGCTGTGGTACCCGTCTTCATTGCCATCGTGGGCATCATCGCCACCCTCTTCGTGGTGGTCACCTTCGTGCGCTACAACGATACGCCCATCGTCAAGGCGTCGGGGCGGGAGCTCAGCTATGTCCTGCTGACGGGCATCTTCCTCTGCTATGCCACCACCTTCCTCATGATCGCCGAGCCTGATCTGAGCACGTGCTCCTTGCGACGCATCTTCCTCGGGCTCGGCATGAGCATCAGCTACGCCGCGCTGCTCACCAAAACCAACCGCATCTACCGCATCTTCGAGCAGGGCAAGAAGTCGGTGAGTGCCCCGCGGTTCATCAGCCCCGCTTCCCAGCTGGTCATCACCTTCAGCCTCATCTCGCTGCAGCTCGTGGGCGTCTGCATCTGGTTCATCGTGGACCCGTCCCACTCTGTCATTGACTACGAGGACCAGCGGACTACAAACCCCCACTTTGCTCGGGGCATCCTCAAATGTGACATTTCGGACCTCTCCCTCATCTGTTTGCTTGGGTACAGCATGCTTCTCATGGTCACCTGCACTGTGTATGCTATTAAGACCCGCGGGGTCCCGGAGACCTTTAACGAAGCCAAACCCATCGGGTTCACCATGTACACTACTTGCATTGTGTGGTTAGCCTTCATCCCTATATTTTTTGGGACGTCGCAGTCAGCAGAGAAGGTAAGGGAGGTGCAGGGGAGCAGTGTGGCTGGTGGACCTGTGGGCTGCCAGGAAGGGGCTGAGCAAGGAGGGATGCTTTCTCATGAACCATAGAATATCTTTGTTGGAAGGGACCCATAACACGTGGTCTTGCTGGCTTGGATATCGTGGTAGGAAGCGTTGATTTGAAGCCTCTTGCTCCACTTGGAAGGCTTTTTTTGTGATTTTCCTCATTCTTCCCTTCCTGTCTTTCTTGTGTCATTTCCCCTCCCCCCCTTTTTCTGCATACCGTAGTCCCCATTGCTCCTCTCTGAACAAGGCTGGTGGGGGCTGTCTGCTGCTGGGTGGGGAGCATGGGCCCATGGGGCAGCTGGGGACTGGGGGGCAGGACCAGGCCCAGTGTCATTAGCACCAAGGAAAAGCAACCCTGACCACTACGTGTCTTTTCTCCTGTGCCAAATCAATGCTCTCTGAAATCCCCCAGAGCTGGGAGCAGCTGGAGATGAGGGAAGGGAGGAGCAGAACCCCTCAGCACTTCAGTGGAGCACACGGCACCTTGTGCCTTCTCACTCGATTACCGCCTTGCTGTGCTTTTAATTAACACCCGTTTGTTTGACAACATGATGCTGACAGCAAATTCCTCAGCGTGGCTGCGAATCACACAAGCTGTGATGGGACGTGTGGCCCTGCTGGAGCTCTGAGTGCCACTTTGCAGCACTGTGCATGGGGACAGGATGGGCAATGTGAGCCTGCTGAAACCCATCACCCCATCCGCCTGCCTCCCTCCCTCCCTGTGCTGGGGGCAGAGCGTGCTCTGTCAGCCTGGATGAAACCCATGCTCAAGTGAGAACAAAGGAAAAAATCTCATGAATGAGAAAAAATCCCCTTTGCCTGCCAGACAGAATGGGAATCGCGTTTGTGTTACATGCGAGCAGCTCACGCCTGCCAGCCCTGCGCTGCCTGCAACAAATAAACCTCACTGCTGCTATTCCCTACAAATCCCTGGCATCAACATCCCCAGGGTGACTGCCACTCGGATTCCCCTTCTGGATCCATCACAATTAGGGTAATTATCCCCTGAGTGTGTCCCCATTGATGCCGAGCTGCTGAAGCAATGCATTTTGGAAGCACGTATTACAAGAGGGCTGGAGTTGGCTTGCTGCAGATCTTTTGCTGTGGGCGCTGGGCTTTGCATGTGTCCTGGAGTGCTGGCTCTGCTCAGAGCACCTGAGTTTGTACTCGCACCTTAAGCTTTGCCTCAGCTAAAAAATCCCTTACCAAGCCATCCTGCTCTGGCTAGAGTAGTGAAGGAGAATTAAAGGAAATAAATGGAGCCTCTCGCAGCATTTCCATTTTGATGAGATGGCAGGGGAGATACTAACAAGAAAGCAGGTTTTTTAAGAAATTATTGCAAAACAAAAGCTCCCTTAAAGCCGCCTTAATGTGCTCGGCATACTGTGGGTAATAAAGATGGAAATGATAATGATTGTAGATTATGCGCAAGGTTGCTCACCTCTTCACTGCAGCTTGTCATGGGATAATTTAGGGCTGCCGAAAGCTGGCTGTCAAGTAGCAATTCGACAATAGGCTGTGCCTCACTTCGGGGGCTTGTAACGTGCAGGGCTCCTCTGTTATTAGGCTGCTAACAAGCTGATTAGAGGCGGAAAAAGTGATGTTCCCAACTCCCCTTGGATGTGGCTCTCTTTCTCAATGCCTGTCGCTGCCGAGCTGTCCCAGGAGGGTTGGTGGTGGTTCGGCTCAGTATGAGGATGTGCTGCTGTAGGTGCCTTTGTGGAACATCTGTGGGGCGTGGGGTGGCTGCAGGGAGAGGAGCAGCCAGATGGATCAGGATGGGTGCTGCTGCTTGGTGCTGCTGGCCTCAGTGTTTCCACTTTGGTTTGTGGTTTGAGGAAGAAAAAGGTCCCAAAATGTCATTGTGCAGCTTGCACGGTGGGGTGAAAGCTGGAGGTGTTTGTATGGGCATTGCCCTGCAGCGGTGTTGGCATTGCACAGGGTGCTCTGTGGGGTGCCCTCAGATCCCCATGGGAAGGGCCAACCTCTCCTCTGCCCCAGTGCAGCCTGGACTCATCTCCATTGCTGTCCCTGCAGAGCACAGGATGGGTTTTGCTGGAGTTTTTGGGATGCTGTGGGGCAACTTCCCAGCAGTGCCCAGCCCATCTACCACAACCCCAAATGCCGATGAAAATCCCCATTTTCCTTTTATTTCCCTTTGCCTCGTGCCTACAACTTTGCATGGAGGTGGCATATTATTACAACAAGTCCCCCAAGCCTTTGCTCAAAAGAACCTCTTATCCCCACCGATCCCAGTGGATTACAGAAATAGCAAGAACAGAGGATCTAAAGAAAGAGACAATTTCCTGCGCTGATAAGGCAGCAGCTGAACAGCGGTGTCATTGTCTGGTGCTCTGTTTATCACATTTGCTTTCAGCAAGGGAAAAAGAGAGAGAGAGGATGAATAAGGAGTGTCCAGCAGTTTGCTTAGTGCTGCTGGGGAAGGGATAAGTGGGATTTTCCTTCCCCACCACCCACTGCAGGGGCTGAGATTGATGCTGCTTGCACGGCTTGCTCGGCCTCTTGCAATGTGTGATTATTGCCAGATGATGCTGAACGTGGGTCATTGGTGCCTGGGTGTGGGGATCTGTGTTGGGTTACTTAGGGCTGATGAGGGCCCTGGATGCAGTAGCATCTTGGCTCAGAAAAAGGCTGGTTTCTTGGATCCAAGCAGTGAAGAAAGGGATGCTGCTGAAGGGGGGAGCGTGGTGTCTTCTGCCACCACAGTGCTCATCTCAAAGGGCTTTGGGGGCAGCTCAAGTGTTCTTAATGGTGGGGCAAAGGGGGGCCTTGGTTGGGAACCCCACTGAGAGAGTGGGAACAAAAATTGCAAGACGTGGTCGTGTTGTGGTGTGGCAAAAGGTTCAATGTGAAGTGCTTTGTTGTTGCCTTTAGCCTCCAGGCTAAAATATTCCACTTTGAGCCAAAAAAGGGGGCTTGCTCTGGTGTGACACCAGCACCAGCTGTTGAAAATGGGGCTGTTTGTAGCAAATGGCACCTCAGGGCAAGGGCAGCCACGGTGCTCCTGTGAGACCCCCAGAGTGCTGTTGGGGATTGGGAGGGGCTCTGAGCAGAGCTCCCTGATTGCCAAAACGCCTCCAAATCTTAAGGCATGGGTGGGAGTCAACAGCATGGAATGTAACATGGGAGCTGCAAAGCGAGGCTCCTCCAAAAGGCATCTGCTGGAGAGCAGTGGGCTGGAGAGCAGAGCCATCCATGGTGGGATACAGGGATGTCACATCGAGCTTTGGTGGTCCCCAGGGCAGGGGTTGGGGTCCTGGAGCTGCTGACCCAGCACTGCCCTCACTGCTGGCAGTTCTGTTCCAGGACACTTGTGGGAAAGCCTGGAGAGCTTCAGCCAATAAGAGAAACAAGAGTAGGGGGAAAAAAAATAAAATAAAGGAGCAGATATTCTGGCACAGAGAGTTGTTTTGACTTTTCCTGATGAAGTGACATTTTTATTTCTAAAATCTGCCTAAATTGGCTCTGTGTGCATATAGGGAGAAGGTGGAACAAACAAACTGGCGCATGTGACAGCAATAGGTTTTATTCTGGGGACAAACCAAACTTTGCAGTTGACTCACTGCAAGCTTTGGTGCTTTTTTTGCTTTTGTGCTGAGTTGGAAGGCTTTGGGGGTTGTGTGGTTCCTCTTAAAAGGGATGGACAAAACAAGAGGTTTCTTTGCATGGTTGCACCTGGGTCCTGCAGGTCCTGGGGTGGGATGGCAGCCCTGGCCAAGAGCTGCTGCCTCCCACTGGCACGAAAGGGACAGAGCTGCCTCCTTGTACCTTATCCCTGCAGAGCACTATAGGCCTTCCATGCACTGAGGCAACTTCTTGCTCCTGGGGCTCCAGAAGATGCTGCCAGGAGCTGGGGCACACCAGTGGGTGCCTCTGGGTTCTGCCCTCCAGATCCCATGAAACTGTAGCAGAAGAAACGCCGCGCACCAAACAGCTCTAGGAAAAAGTTCAGAAAGTGCATGAAACCTCTCTGTTAGCGACCTGCAAAGCAGCCCCGGCATCTGTGCACAGCTGGAGTAAAACAAACAGTGTGTGCACGTGAAGACCTGGAGCTCACTCCCTGCTTAGCCAAGGGAGACCAAGGCATGAGCCATGCAGCATAGGAGGGGATGCTGATGGAGAGGGGATGGGTGAGAGGTAGGGATGGGTGGAGGGAAGGGATCCTTTTGCCTCTCGTTGCCGCCTGTTTCAGATGCCCCTGGCTTGTGAGGAGACTGCCAAACACTTTCCATAGAAAAATGGATTATTCTACAGTCAGATTAATGGGCTTTCATTTTGCAAAACATCTGTCACTGTTAGTCCTGGACAGTGAGCGTGAAATTAGTTTTGACTGCAGAAAGGCAACGTCGGTGTGTAATATGTGACTTACATGACAACAGCCCACGAACCAGCTGGGGAGTGGGGATTACCTGGCGGGAGGTGGTGGGGCTGTGGGGTGCCCAGGCCCTGGGGATGAGGTGTCCTCCCTGTGCCCATCACCATAGCACCAGAGCCACCCATTTCCCTCCGCATCCCGGTGAGCCGTGGTGGACTGAGCGCATCCCTTTGTGTCTTGCAGATGTACATCCAGACCACGACGCTCACCATCTCGGTGAGTCTGAGTGCCTCAGTGTCCCTGGGCATGCTCTACATGCCCAAGGTGTACATCATCCTCTTCCACCCGGAGCAGAACGTCCCCAAGCGCAAGCGGAGCCTGAAGGCGGTGGTGACGGCGGCCACCATGTCCAACAAGTTCTCTCAGAAGGGAGGCTTCCGTCCCAACGGAGAGGCCAAATCAGAGCTGTGTGAAAACCTGGAAACACAAGGTAATGTGGTTCGTGGTGGTGGGGCAGCTGGCAGGCTGCAGCCATGCTATGCTGTGTGAGTGCAGGCAAGAGGCGTGCTCTGGTTATCTGCAATGGGAGAGAGCATCATCTCCTGCCTATTGGCAGAGCAGATTCCCTCTCCGTTTGTTTATTCCCACTCTAGAAACACAATTTTTCATCACTGTAGCCACATGGATAAGATAGGACTTATCCTGCCCACTCCCTCCATCCCCTCTGCAAGCCCACGTGTGTTATCCCATGGGAAATGCTGGTGGGTGGCTGGAATGGGAAATATGCTGCCACTGCTACATGAGACACCAGGGCTTGCTGAAATCTGTGTGCTTGCAATGAGGATCTGGGAAATGATCCTAATAGGAAGGCTATTAGGGTCTAATAGGAAGTCCATAATAGGGTCTGATGGGAAGATGGGTGCCCCCAGAGCCCAGTTGGGGCTGAGGCTGTCCTGGGGACACAGCCACTGCTCTGATGTGGAGAAAGAAGCCTGGGAAACCCCTAGAAATGTGTGACTGTTCTGCATTTGGGTTTCCAAAAATAGAGCCCTGCAGGAGGAATAAATGGTTGGAGCCAATCCTGTTGAGGTGCTTTGAGAAGAGAAATCTTATTTGGGCTAAATCTGAGAAAACCACCATAGAAATACTAGCATTCTTTGTGCACCACCACAGTTTCTGGATTCCAGCATCAGTGGGATGGAGACCAAACTGCTATTCCACAGATAGCCATGATTTCCTTTGTAATCCCACTCTCACTCCTTTTCCAGTCTGAGCTATTTCATATCCCTTGGCATCATCTGTACAAGCCATGTGTTCACATCTCCCTCTATGTATCTCCACGGGCAGTTTCTCTGCTTAATCCACTCTTTTCATCTACCAGCGTGAGCTGTGGAAGGCAGCTATGTGGTCAGAGCCCCTTTCTCTCCATGTTGGAAGTTGCTTTTGTCAGATGCTGTCACAGCTCCTAGTGGTCTGTGGTCCCACCCCAACGTAGCAGTGGGTGAGGGTTCCCCTCCCATCCCCTTTTGTCTGTGGGGATCTGGGCTCACTGGGAGCAGACCAGCCCCCGTTTGATGAGCCAGGCTCCCCATGACATTGCTGTCAGTGGTGCTGTAGGAGCACCAGCACATCACCTCCCTCCAGCCAAGAGCATCTCATCCACAATCCAACCCCACGTCATTCCCATGTGCTTTCTGCTGCTGTGCTGAACATCCTTCTCCCCGTGGGACTCGTAGCAGCAGCCTCCAAGGCTGAGACGTGCTGGGAGCAGGGAGCTGAGCTCCTGTCTGCTGCGTCTCCAGCTCCGATGTGTCGCGCATAGGGAATTGGGGAGCTGGGTGTGCAGCAGTGAGCAGCAAGCCTGGCATGACACTGCTGCTGGTGCAGGAGGCACCGAGGGGCTGTCAGTGCCAGGCAGAGGGGCTGTTCTTCGCTCTGTCACCAGCAGGTCACATATCCTTAAATAAACAACAGAATGAATAATTCACGGGGCTTTGATACGGGCAGATTGGCTATGAAAACACTGCAGTTAACAAATAGCTCTGTCAGCTCTAATTTCTTATGGCCTATCTAATTGTTATCTGGGAATACCAGTCGAAAATCCGCAGTGAGGTTCATTTGTCAACGAGGCAGCAAGACAGAGGGAGAGCATAGAGTGGGCATGCACGTGTCCTGTGTGGATGGCAGAGCCCATGGGTTGCATAAAGGACGCCTCTGTACTGCTTGTAGGGCCCTGGCATTCCCCGTGTCCTTGGCTGAAGGTGTCTGCTGTCATCTGTGGGGATGTTGTGGAGTGGGTCCTGCAGAGCATCGTGCCTGGCTGCAGCACCAAGAAGAGCCAAAAGCTGTGAATCGCTGCCCACAGCTCTCCCTGATCTGTGTTGCAGCCCAAGGACAGCTGCACAGCCCTGCAGGGAACCGGACAATTTCTTATTTGGTGGCATTTTCCTGGCTCTGGGCTTGGCTGCAGCTTGCCCAGTGCATCTGGGACACATGCAGCTTTGTAGCCATTTCTCCCTCCTGTGTTTGTCTCCATGCTGAGGGCTGGTGGCTTTGGGGAGGTGATGGTGAGTTTGTGTGGGCGTTCTCCAACCCTGGATATGGGGTGCAGTCATCCCAGGCTGGGGCTGTGCTGGCCACGTGCTGCCATGCACTCCTCTCTCACCATCTGCAGAGCAGGGCTGGGACAGGAGGAGATGCTGGGAGCATGGAGCACCTGCAGGTCTGTCTGCAGAGGGTAGGTGATGTGGCTGGGGGGCACATCCTAGGGCTTGTGGACTTCAGGATGGTCTGTCTATAGGGCTCAGCCCTTCCATCACAGCTCTGTGCCATCGCAGGAAGCCAGCACCAGTTGGATCCACGAACAAACCGCACACTGTGCATCCCACCAGCATCTCCCTAATCAGATCAGGGTCATGGGATGGGATGAAGAACCACAGAATCATTAAGATTGGAAAAGTCCAACCCCAGCCCAGCCCCACCATGCCCGCTAACTGTGACCCTCAGAGCCACATCCCTGCTGTTCTGAACCCTTTCAGGGATGGTGCCCCCACCACGTTCCTGGGCAGGCAGCGTGCAGCACGGTTGGGCAGATATCACCACCTCTGCCCAGCTCACCATTGTTTCTCTTTTCAGCACTGTCCACCAAGCAGACCTACGTCAGCTACAGCAACCATGCAATTTAACTGCAGCGATCACAACCGCCTGGCACAGAGGGAGGCTGCGGGGGGAGCCGACCCCAGCGCTTACAGCAGAGCCCAGTGGGGAGCAGGACAGGGAGGTGACAGTGGGGTCCTGCTCTGGGCCGGGCTGGGGGCTGAGCTCCCATTGGAAGATGATCAACAGCAGCAAAAAATAAAATAAAATCAAGAAACAATCAAAATAAAGCACCGACCACCGTGACGATGCATGCCTCCCCATGGAGGAACAGTGGAGCAGAGGGGATGGAGCGCGCGGAAGAGGGGACAGACTGCGGCGAATCTTTGGGTTTTTTTCCTGTATCTTGGCAAAAAAAACCAACATTTTCCCTGTTCTGGAATTCGTGAGGTTGTTTGTGGTTGTGCAGAACCTTCTGTTTTTTTTCTTTTTTTAAAATTTTTAATAAATTCTCCCGTTTTCTTTTGTTCCCCATCTTCCTCCGTCCCCCTTCACTCTCCCTTCTCCAACCAAATTCTCTATGTTGCAAAAAGGAAAAACAAATAAAAAATACATAAAATTAAAAAAAATAATTAAAAATAACTGGAGAATGAAATAAAAATAAAGTAAAACCTAGACTGTGTTCAAAGTGCTGATTTCTATAGGTGGTTACTTAATGTATGTGATGACCATATGGATTGAAATATGTCTGCTTTATGTACCGACCAGTCAAAAAAACACACACACACACACAAAAAATTACAAAGTTCAGTGCCTGGATGTTTATGAATTATTCGATGACTGTGTAGAGCATGATCATTTTTATACGAGGAGATTTCTAATAAAAGACCATGGTTTTGCACTCGGCGTTTGCTGCCTCTTGGTGACTGTTTGGTGAGGGAGTTGGGGTGGGGGGAAGGTTTGGGATGGGGCTCAGCATCCTTTCTCTGTGGGTGGATCCATGTATTGGGATGGGACAGGGGCAGAAGATGGCTCAGCATCACGTCAGGACATGTGCTCATGGCTTGGGGTGGAATCTGGGGCAGAAAGGGATGAGCTCTCCTTGCTTGCCCTTTCCCAAGGGTGGCTCTGTGTGCACAAAGGTATTTCCCCCTTCACAGGTGAGATCAGCTGCACCCCCATCAGGACCCACCAGGGTTAATTAGGTCTCTGGTTCACTGCAGCCCTGTCCTTCCTGTATGGAGGTTGTGGCCCCAGTGCCAGCCTTGGGAGCAGCCCATTGCACCAGACATGTGGTGTCCAGCTTTGGAGGGCTTTGGGGTTGTCGCTTCTTGTGCCTATGTCTGTCTGCTTTGGGAAGGCACTTGGAAAGGCAAGGTAATGAGTGGCTGCTCCAGGCTCCTCTTCATTGCTGAGAGCAGATGGGAAGTTGGGAAAGGAGGCATGGACAGGTGCTGCTGCCCCAAAGAGTTGCCTCCAGCTTTGGGGCAGGTCGTTGCTTTGGGTGCTCCACAGCAGCTGGCTGGAGCATCCCACCCTCAGAGGCAGATTGCTCCCATCCCTTTAGCTGTGTGAAGTTATCCAGTTGTTTTGGATGTTTCTAGACCTAATTGCAGCCCCTAGTCCCACTCCTGTGCCTGCATCCCCCAGGGGAGGTCTCAGTGCTGCTCTGAGTGCTGCAGGGACCGTCAGCCGTCAGCCTCCCTGCCAACGTGGGGAGGGCAGAGCACGGCTGGAAGGCAGGAGGTAGGGGAGAAAAAAGGGATATAATGAAAAGCCTGGAACTTTGATAAGATCACACTTGTCAAAAGAGCTCCTCAGGAGGAAAAATTGCTCTGCTCCTGCTACATCCATCACTGTCTGATCGGATGCGAAATGCTGCTTGGTTCAGAGGGCTCCCAGAAAACCTGAGTTGATGTCTCTGGCTCTGTTTCTGTTTCTGAGTTACCAATCTGCTGGTTTTACAAGCAGCTTTCCACCCCAAACTCTGCCTGACAGTGACGGGGACGACTGATCCCACCTTAATTACAGCATCCCTTCGCTCCTATGAGGAATGCTCTCCTCCCATGTGGGATGCTCTGAGTACTCCAGGGGAGATGTAAATGGAGAATGCCTGCTGGCACCCAGCAGATCCCCGTGCTCGTTTGGTCTCTGATGATCTGGGGAGGCTCACGTCACAGCGCAGAGCCTGGAGATAGCTGGGGAGCAGGAGGGAGACCCAAGCCAGCCCCGTGCCCAGGCAGCTGTTGTAGCAGAAAGGGATCTGAGCTGTACTAAGGGTTGGAGGGATGGTGGGCTCTGGGCTCCAAAGGCCAATCCCAAAGTGGTGCTTCTGATGCTTGAGCAAGGCGTTACTCGGCCAATTTTTGAATGTAGTTTCAAGCAGATTCATGTCCCCCTCTTGCTTCAGGCCCTGTTTGAACACAATAGCTACCCTGATTTCTTGATGGATCTGGTGGAGTGTTAAATCAAAAGAGTCCTCATGTGGGCACTTATTTTGGTGTAAGCATGCTTTGCTGCAATTCAGTCCTACTCCTTACAGACTTGCAGCCTAAAAGATGTAAAGACGCTCTTAAGCAGATACGCAAAATATTTGCACAAACCCAACCTCGCTGGTCTTGGAGCAGAATTTTAATTGGCCCCATTTTTATCAGCTCAAAACCTACCCTTGCTGGCACCATACCTGCACGCTGCTAAGTAGACCTGCATCCCTCCCAGCGCTGGCTGCGAGTCGGTGGCAGACGCAGTGACCTCCGAACACGGCTGGTTAATTTTGTATGGCATTTCATGATACAGTGCCGCTTAATTCTAGACGCTTATTTGATTATGAAAGCTAATTAAAAGGGAGCAGTCTATCAGCAATTGAGATGGATATAGAGCGCTGCAGATCTGGGCTGCAGTGCTGCTATCTGCAGAGGCTGCAGGGGCATTTTCGGGAGCTAGCTGGCATCTCTTAGGAACTGATTTCAGTTTTGCTTAACATATTGGAAGGCAAGATAGATACTGAGTGTTCTGGTGGGGGGAATTCCTGGTTTTTGTCACTTTATGTATGTATTTTTGGTCCCTGTACAGAAATCTGTGCTGCTGCTCTACTTGCCTCTATCCCAGCTTAAAAGCACTGCTCTGATTTTTCCTTTATTCTTATGAAGGACTATTGAATTTAAATAGCACTAATTGCTCAAGTTCCCCCCGGGGTTGGCCTGCATGTTTCTTCACTTCTAATGGTAACTGAAAAATGGGGGAGGAGCCCATGGCAGCGCTGCCTTCCTGGTCTACCTGCTCATATCTCATCCTCCACCTCCTCCTCTGAGCTCCCCCTCAATGCTTTTGGGGTCCCTTTCTGTTGTGTGTTAGGTCCTGGGGTGTGCATGCATGCTTCACCCCAGCCTGTGTGTGATGGAGCCCATCATTAACTCTGTTCTGCAAGAGGCAAATTACAGACTTCAGTGACGCAATTAGGCCAACTCCATAGGAGATGGAAAAACAAAATCATTTCTCTGTAGATTTCTCAGCCTCGTCTCTCGGTTGCCCACCAGCTGGGGCTGGAGCCCTCCTGTTGAAGCCATAGCAGAATTCACGTGTAAGCAAATCTGGAAGAAGCAGATGGATTGGGAAGGTGGAGGATACAACACCAGTGGCGTATCCCTTGCTTCAGGACAGGTCTCCATCCATCTCCTCTCCCGCTGGGAGAACTGCACAGTCCCAGTTGGAGCTCTGAGCTTGGAGCAAGGCACAGCTTGCGCTGGGAGCAGAAGGCAGCAGAGTCTGTGACCTGCTCTGTTGTGATTTCAGCACTAGGGAGCTTCACTCCCAATGAGAGCCATGGCCAACCAAAACCTTTGCCGTGGAGAATCAGGCTCTTGTAGCACCGCTGGGAGCTTTGAAGGCACAAGAGGAGACTTTGAGCACAACTTTCCTTGGCTGTGGGAAGGCAGGGAGGAGGCTGGAGAGCTGTGGTGAACACATCAGTGATACTGAGGGGATGGGCAATGCCTTGGAACCATTGGCAGATGGAAGATGCACAGTGCTGGGAGCACCCAGTGCCAATCGCTTGGGTTGACTTCAGCACAGCACCCATGGCCATGGATGGAGATGTGCCTGTGGGTCTGCCCCAGCAGTGATGTTCTCTGTATGGCCAAGAGAGTCAATGGCAGATTGTGTTGAAATCTCACTTCAGCGGCAAAAGCTGCAATTAGCATTTAATGAAGCTTCTTGCTTTTATTTTTAGGTAACCTCCGATTCCCTGACTGTGTAATTTAGTCCTCCATTGCTTGGAGATAATTAAAGTATGTCACTATAATTTGCTTTTTTTAAAAGCCTGTAATTATGTTTTTATTGAGAGTAAAAAAGGAGAGGGGGAGGGGGAGATGAAAACAATGTCGAAGGAGGAGAAGGCTTTGGATGGGCAGAGGGGATTTCATCTTGCTTCAAGCCTTAGGAGAGCTTTCCAGGGTGTTGGGTAAATCAGTCACAGAGGAAGATCTTCTGTATGAGCATAGGTAACAGCATGTGGGTAATGGCAAGATGTGGAGTCTCAGGTGGAGATATGAGAGTTCTGGGTGCCTGCAAGACCTGAGTGTTCGTGCATTATGTTCATCAGCAGCATGACCACAGCACGTGCAAGGGCTGTGTGTGCAGGACCAGCTGCCTGGTCCTTGGTGCCATTCCCCTTGCAGCACCCTTCTGTCCTGCACTCCTGGGCATTGCTCTGCAGGACATGCTCAGCCTGGAGCAGAGCAGCTGAGGTCTCACCCTCGCAGCCTCCCACCCTCGAGACAGCCCTGCCAAGCCCAGCAAACATCTGCACACACTGGGTGTGTGCCCACCAACTGCAGGCATCTGGTGACAGCAATGCTTTGCTGAGTGCTGACTGTATCTAGGGATAGCTGGGTTTGGATTTCAGTTTTCCCACTCTTCTTGCACCCTTGTGATTAAGGGCAGTAATAAATGCAGCTCCAGGAGGACCATCTTCCCAAGCTGATTCTTCCCAGCCCTGCTACCACATCACCAGAACTTCACCAGCTCCTGGGAGGTGCATTGCTGAAGGGAAAGTCTGCTTCTGCACAATGGAGGGTGGTGTGGCTCATGCATAAGTACTCCCTGCACAATGACCAATGAACAAAGAGGAATTAAATCAATCTTCCCAGGCCTGCCAGGACTGCACAGGCTTTGTTAGATGCTCCTTGCAGTTTGGGCTGTGTTGGCATCTGTAGCTGCTGCTGCTGGATGCCAAACATCCTATGTTCATCCAAACCCTTTGGCACTAATGCAGAATGTGCCAGCTAGAGCATCCTGCCTTGCTCCAGCCCATTTAATGCTGCGCGTGGCCTTGGGGTGAGCACTTTTCCAGCAAAGCTGCTCCCCTGCAAAGAGCCCTGAAAAGAGATCTTGGCTATAGCAGGCAGAACTGTTCACCAACAATTCACAGCCTGCAAATTGGCAGGTGGAAGGGGGTTGAATATGGGAAAAAAATCAGGCTAATTGATTGGCCTGTGGCCAGTTCACAGCCAGAGAGAGATGGAATGAGTGAGATTGTTGGCTTTTTTTTTTTTTTTTAAAGTTATTCTTGCTCAGATTTTTGAGCACTAAGAGGTTACATTTGGTTTAGAATATATTTGATTCATTAAAACGTTGATCTTCTCTGCTGCAGAGTTCAGATCTGATCCCAGGCTTTACTCCTTATCTAAATGCAAAGGTTTCTTGCCAAATATACAAAGCAGGAAAAGCCTTGGTGCTTTGGAAGAATGACATGATGAAGAGAGAATGGTGCTAGACTGCATTCCAGTGCAGGAACCCACTGCTACTTCAAGCAACATCCGCACCAGTGCGTGCTCAGCTTCCTTCTTGCCCATGCTGTGCTGAAGTTTTTAGGATGTCTTGCCCATTCCCATCACTTGACATGTCTTGGTTCTGCACATAGCAGCTCGAGGCCCTGCAGCCAGCTCAGGTGTGAGGTGCTGTATGCTGGGATGCTGTGAAATGTGCTGTGGTCCTCTGAAAGCTCTTCTCTCTGGAGCCATCTGCTCCTCAGGGATGTGGGCTCATGGGATGCTCTCTGATGGAGCAGCACCAGCTCAGGGATTTGTGCTATTGTCTACCCTCAGGATGTGCAGTCACTGCTCTCCAGGGGTCTGAATGGAGCACAGTGATTGCGATCACCCCCTCCCCACTTTGCTTGCACAGTGCATTTGCTTTCCTCCTCACTGTGCAGAAATCCCTCTCCCAAGCTCGGTGTCTCACCACCTTTCTCGCAGAGCCTTTGTTATCTGCTGGGGATAACAAAGGGAAGGAACAGCACTTAAAACCCAATAAAACCCACACACCATCATCAGCTTTTGTACTGGTTGCTATGGGAACCCCATACATGCACCGGAAACGCTGGAGTATGCAGATGAGCTTCTTAATTAGTTCTCCTCAGTCTTTCATGCTCCTGGTGCAGCAATTTGATCATTAGATGAACATGCCACTTAATTATCCCTGGCTTAACCAAACACGAGCCAGGGTGACCTCTGGGGAGAACTGAGAGCCTTGGGAGCTGTGGGAGGGGTGATGAAGCTGAGGGCTTCTCCAGCAGCTTTTGGGCTGGGGGGGGCTGTGCTGCTGTCCCCACTGCCCCCATAGTCTGGTTGTTTGGGGTTCAGCTGTGTGCCAGGGACTGAATTTGTCTTAAGGAAAAGGACAGAGCTCCTTCCCCTCCTCTGGAGCAGAAATGAGAAAGGTTGGCTGGAAAATCCAAGCCCTGAGCCCCTCTGAATCACAGGGTGGGCTGCAGCCTCATCCCAACACTGCTGGTCCCCAGGGGTTGGGGTTGGACTTGTTGCCTCCAGCTCAGTGTGCCAGTCCTGCTGAACCAGATGCCAGCCGTGTGCATGTGTGAGCTCTGGCTGTAAATGCTATGAGTTTTTCACCAAACAAGCTTCATTAATCGTCTAATAACCGGATTAATTAAGGACACTGAAAGTAAACAGCAAGAGTGTAATTTGCCTCTGATTGCCATGTAATTGCAGGAGTACGGTCCTATTTGCATATGCAGAAAGTGGTGTTGACAGAGGTGTTAGGACCAAGAATAACAATTTATGGAGAGCATCCATGTCCTTCTGGTGTCCAGCCCCTTTTACCCATTCCCTTCATTGATTTCAGTGCTGGTTCTCAGACTCCTTCCCAATTAGCCATCTCTCCTGCTGTTGGTGAAGTTTTCCAAGCTATTTGCTCCAGCAAACATTGATGCTCCAAGCAGATCTGCTTGGGTACATTTGCCTGTGTCCTGCAAGGGGGTGCAAGGTCTCTTTTCCACCTCGCTTTCTTGGGACTCTGTAGTACGGCCATGCTTGGAAGAATTTGCCCTTGCAAGCCCCATAGAGCTTCCAGTGCCCCTATGAGAAGACAGAAAAAGAAATGAAATGGGGGCACATGGTGAAGAAATCAGATGCTGTGTGGACTGGAAGCAGAGCCAGGGACTGAATAGCAGAGTCTGAGTCCCACACCATCTCTGCCTCTCACGTCCTCCACCCCTCATCAGCTGGTCTTCTTTTTTTCCGGCGCTTCTCTCTTTCCCTGTGAATGCAGACATCTGGATGGTGACTAATCTTCCAATTCTCTGCCTCCCATTAGCCTCGGGTGAGTTTTCTTCTTGTCTTTGACCTTGTCAACGCTGGATCTGGGCTGCTTGAGGAATGGGAGCACATGGTGCTTTGCAGAGATGCCTGCACGCTTCTACCACGCAGATAGGCATGGACCCAAAGGGAGAAGCTCAGAGGACAAATCCCAGCGTGGAGAACCCCCAGGGTAACACAACTTGGTGGAGATGTACACAGGTCTGTGACCCACAGCTGGCAGGATTTCTGGTGTCCCCATTTCTTTTTGCTCAAGGCGGAAGCAGCATCTCTGCTCCCCAGGTATTTCAGAGCGCTCTTTGTGCGCTGATGGGCTTGGACCACATCCGTGTGCATTGTTTGCTTGAGAAAGGCACCTGCTGCTCACTTGTGTGCCTCAACACGCAATGAGGATAAGAGGCAGCAAATCGGAGCCTTTGGAGCCATTGTTTTAGAAGAGGGCTTGCTGGCAAAATGGATGGGGGCGAGTTTGCCAGCGGAACACTACCGACAAATAACTGTAAGTGCAAATGGGGACCTGGGACCCCCCTGCCTGCCTGCGGGCATCTTTCCCATCAGCTGTTTGTTTCCTTGCGGCATCTGAAGGTTTTGGGCCAGTTTCCCACAGCTCTAAGTGCCATACCTGTCCCCAACAGCTGCCAAGCTCCATTCATCACAAGACAGCGTTTTGTTTTCCTCTTCTGGAAACTCGGAACGTTTAGAAAGAAATCAGGTTTTCCCTTGAAATTCAGTGGGGAGAGAGGTGGAAGGAAGGCAGCCTTCTGTTTGTTTTGCACAGCCTTTCTGTAAGCTGCTATAAACAACCTGTCATCATATCTCCAGCGAGGCAGTTGAACAGGCTCCCCAGGTGTCTGTGCTTGGTTCCTCGCCATGCGAGGTCTCGTTAAAGGTGCTGTTTGTTCGTGGTTCAGCACGGACTCCCTTCGAGCTTGAAGAGCAAGATGAGGAAATAGCAGCAATTTTGATTAGGGCATTATTGTGAACTTCTGCAGTCTCTGTTTCCTGCGGTGCACGAGGAGCTGCTCCTCCTAGAGCAGCTGGAGGCCGCACCTTGCAAACGCTCTGCGGTGAAAGTTTCAAAGCAGGAAGCAAAGGAGGCAATGAGCACCTCCTGAATCCTAAGGGGCTGTGGGTGTTGGCACCCGCTGTGCCTTTGAGACCTGTCCCATTGTCAGCCTGCTTTCTTCAGGGAGGTGAGGGCTCTGCCATGGCCCACGTTGAGCTGTGTTTGAACGCCTTCAGCCCTTCCCTGAAGCAACGTGGGATTCCTTCTGGAGTGGAAGTATCATTGCCTCTGTTTAGAATAAGCCAGTGTTTCTCATCCTTTGCTCCCTCTGCTTGCTGGCTCCTGAAGGGGAAGCATTTGGTTGATCTCTCTAAACTTAGGAACCTGAACCCACCACTGTGGTTGGATGTTTTGAAGATAGCTTCCTCCTGCCCTCTTCCTTTCCTGCTGTGTTACAGCAGATGTGAGGGGTCTGCGGGAATTCACCTTGATGAACCCAAACGATTGGGCATACGGGCTCATACCATATCTTGACTTGAGCAATCTTTGGCTTTGAGGATACTGAGATCCTAATTCAATATCTGCATGCCCTTGACGTGTGCAATTAATCTTTCCCTGATCTCACTCTTGAGTTCCCTCTCTTTCCTAGTGGGCTCTGCATTCTGGTGCCATCTGCCTTTCAGTGCTGATGAGGAAGCTGCCTCTGGTCTGATTGTCAGTGCTGCTTCATTTCTATTATATCTCAGATGCCTTGTTTTTTTTTTTTTTTTTTTTCTTTTGAGAGGGGGAGGGTGGGAAGGAACCCTATTTTGTGATTTTTTTTCCCCCTCTTCTCTGTAATTAGATGTAGCAGTGATCAAAATATGTTGCATTGCACTGCAAACTTCTCCAGGCAGATGTTTCATGACCGGAGGAGAGATGACTTCATCATCCTCTGCATTTGGGGAAAATTAAAAGAGGGAAAAAAAAAAGAGAAAAAAAAAAAGAAAAAGGAGAGCAATGGATTTCCTGTTGTGTGAATACAGCTCTCCAGGCTTCAGGGGAGGGATGCGCACAAAAGGAAGCAGGAATGTGAAAGGGAGGGAGTGCAGCCTGTTTTATGGCAGGGCTTGCAGCACAATGCAGGCTGGCACCTCTGCATTCTGAATTTATGGGGAGCACTGAGCCCCTCTGCTGCTGCCTCACCCCTGCAGCACTTCTATATGGGCTTCCAGAGCAGTGAGGGACAGTGCAAACATCCACTCTACCTCCTTTTGGCATTTGGATGTCTTCGTGTGTTGCATTGTATTGATGGAAAGAATGGGTAAATTCCCCACATTTGACCAGCAGAGGAAGGAAGGCCAAAGGAAGAAGTGTGGAAGGGCTGTAAATGGCCTTGTGTTGGGGAATGCTGACATGAACTACCACCAGCCCTGAAGCAGAGGTGTGGGTTTGGCTGGGGAGCGTGCAGGGATAATACATCCATCTCCAGTACTGGGGACACCAAGCACAATTCCTCAAGTGCAGCTCAATAAGTGAGCCATCAAAAGCAAAAATGACAGCAATTCTGCAGTCAATATAATGTGGCTGCAGGTTAAATAAATAATATTTCAGTGATAATCATTCCAAATGACACTATTTCATCCACCACAAACATGTGGTTAAGCTCTCATTAGTGGAGACTACAAGCTTTGCAGGAAGCACAGAGCCTTTGAAAGCAAGTCTCTTTGGATTGTGCTGCTGTAGAAATTCCTAGCCTGCTCCTGCAAGTGTTTAATAATGCCTGAGACAATTGGAAAGGCTGGAACCCTGAAACAGACCTTTATTTTATTTCTTTTTTTTTTTTTTTTTATGAGTTCTGTCTTTTTCAGGTTCTTGATTCTAAAACTTGCTCGTATTTAATGGTCTATATTATGGCCCTTGGTCTCGGCAGAAAAATCCACATGGCATTTATTTTCAAGGCTTTTTATATCTATACATAGAAATATGTGTAAAGATCACTTCAGCCACAGCTGTTGTAGTTTATACCTCAGGCTTTCCTAAAATGCTGCTTTTCCCATCCCATCAACTTTCTCCATTGCCAACTCTTAGCCCTCCTGAAGCTGTCCTGGAGCAAGGCTGCCTGTACCATGCATGATGCTTTGTTCCCCATTTTGGGGGGAGGGTTGGGCTGATTTTCAGACTTGGCTGCAATATTGATCCTCGCTTAACATAGTAATGAGAATCTGCTTCCCTAATCAGTGAAGGAAAACTCTTATTTTCCAGCTGCTAGGAGGAAATGAGCTTCAGTGCAGGATATGGGGTGGTGTGGACGTGGGTGATGCTGGTATGGCTTCGCTTTGGTGATCTCCTTGGTGTGGACAGGAGTGCAATGTCCCATCCCTGGAGGTCCCCAAGGCCTGGGGATCCTGAGCTGGTGGAGGGCATCCAGCTCACAACAGAGGGTTGATGCTTGATCTTTAAGGTCCTTTCCAACCTAAGCCATACTATGTTTTTATGATACCCTCATGGTACTCCTTGTCCTTCTCACATATGTCCTTGTGTTTGGGAAGAACCTCTGCCTTGCTCATCCCAAAGCCAACAGTGAGGCTGAACCCCATCATCCACATCACCATCCTTTCAACCCTCCTGGGCCAGGTGAAGACATCTGAGCCCCACATTGTCACAGAGATGTGGGGTCTTCAAGCTCCTCAAGGCCTACCATCTTCCTCATCGAATGAGTTATCGAGGGGAGAAGCCTTATTTCCTCTCAATTTCTGGGTAGGTCCACCCAAAATGTGGGTGAATGGAGCTGCTCCATCCACGTTGCACACTCTCACCTCCCCTCTTGGCTCCCCCCAGGCCGGGCGCCTTGCTGGACCGTCTGGCTGACGGCAAATTGTTTTTTGATGGCTGACTCGGTATAACTGAACTCAATTTGCCTTTCAAAAGCAGCTAATAGTCGCATTAAAAAATCCATTTTCACTTGTGATTGAATTTGACGGCGGCTCAATCAATAAGCGAATGGAGTGTTTCACACGCTGTACCAAGCGGGCGTTACCACGGTAACGGTGTAAAGTGAGCACAGCCCAACAAATCCCCCCTCCAGAGAGAAACATTGGCCCCATCGCCCCACGAGGGGCTGCCCTGGGGGGGCACCATGGCTGGCAGGGGGCCCTCCTGGTCCTGGTGGTGGTGACGGTGTCAAAATCGTCATTCTTTTCTCTCTTTCTTCCCCATCATGAAGAGTGTTCTGTTTCTACTTGACCAGCCTGATGGTGAGTGGCCATGGCCTCATGATGGGATGGCAGACGTTGGGTGGTGGTGGTGCTGAGGTATCCACAGAATCATGGGATGGTGTGAGTTGAAAGGGACTTCTAAAGGCCGTCAGGACCCTGCAGGGCACAGGGACACCCACAGCTCCATCAGTGCTCAGAGCTCCATCCAGCCTGACTTGGTGTGTCCCCACGGATGGGACACCATCACATCTCTAACAGAGGCTTTGCACACTCCTCGGGGCTGGAATGCGCCCATTTCTGCACCTTTTTTCCCCTTATCTCCCCACTCAACATTGCTTGGGAGTGGAGGACTGGAGGAGAGCAGCTCTGGTGCCATGGGTGGGGACAGAGCTGGCAATGAGCTTTCCTGAGAACGTGGGTTTTCCATGAGAGGAAATGCAAGTATGTTGCATAGATATATTAAAATAAGGCTCGTTAGCATTTGATGAAAAATGAACATGGCACTTTGATTCATGACAATCAGAATGTTTCCTTTCAGCTATTGTTTGCTTTACTCCTGCTGTAGTATAAGATGAAAATGAAATGGCTCAGTCAGGAGTTTCTCAATTGTTTTCTTCTTCTTCTTTTTTTTTTTTTTCTCCCTCCTTTTCTTCCCTTTCCAAAACACTTTTCTGGGGGACTTTAATTAGATCCTCTCCCCCTGTTTGCTCCACAGCAGCCCTGCTCCTTGCTGTGGGTGCAGGGAAGCCTACGTGATGCTGCAGCCATTCTGTCAGTGTGGGGCAGGTCCCCCACTGGTGTGGTGCCTCCTACAGACCATGCCCATCTCCTCTGCTTTCCTTCAGCCCTTCTGGATTGCAAAACGAATAAGCTGCCATACAACACATCTGTGTTTTCTCTGCAGGAAGCTTGCCTGGGGCTCCAGGATGCCTTTATTTGCCTTATATTGCATCTCTAAAGTGCAGGCAAACAATGCAGTGCTGTCTTTGAGCTCATTTCCATAGTTTGATCTGCACTAGAGGAAGAGGGGGTGGGGGAAAGAAGTCTGTGCTAAGTATGAGATAAAAGAAGAGGAAAGACAGCCACCCTGGGCTCAACTGGAGCAACTGGTGCTTGCTGGGGGCTTAACAGAGTTGAAATGTGATGCCCACCTGAGCTGAATCTACGATCTATGTTTTCCCAGCTCTCTCCTTTGCTGCTACACAAGGCCCAGTTGGTTTCTTAGAGCTGTCCTGACCCAGGGAGGGCTGTTGGCCCACTACAGCATTGCATTTCTCTCCTTTGGGATGTGCACCACGTCCCACGGGGAGCTGCAGACTGAAGGTGAGGGCATGGTGCTGGTGTTGTCACCACATCTCTCACCTCTCCTGGCACAGTGGAGGTCGCAGTGCTCTTGCTGAAGGAGGCAGAAGGCTCTCCATATTCCCAGCCTTCCTGCTGATGGCTCCTCTGCTCCTCATGGGTGAAGGCAGTCACTGCCATTCGTTTCATAAGCTGCTTCCACCATGCCTAAGTTTGCTGCTGCTGGTGGTTAGGGATGATTCCTCATTCCCACGTATGCAAGGAGAAACAAAACCTGTAACAGCGACGCCTGAGCAATCTGCAGAGCTCTGGATACAGCCCGGAAGGTCAGGCCTTTGTTTCCTGACAGGTATGGGGCTACTTTAAGCTGTAATTTAATTGTCACTGGGAGCTGGCATCTCTTTGTTTCACATTCTGGAAAGAATTGGCAACGGAGCTGGTTGCAGTGTGTGGAGGGGAGCTGCAGCCTCTTTCACCTGAGCGAGCACAGTGCTGCTGCACAGAGGTGATGTTGTGGATGTAACAGGATGGGCTTTGCTCCCAGCGGGCATCGGAGGGACCCAGTCCTGCTTATGTGCCCTCTGCTGAGCTGCCCAAGTCAGAATGCTGTGTCCCAGCTTTGCTCTCTGCTCCCCGCTGTGGGCACCTCATGCTTGCATGTCCCAAAGCAGAGTGACCCAAAAGTGTCCCAAAGCAGAGTCAGGGGAACTGGCAGCGGTTAAAAACAGCAGTTAGAACAGGACTCCCTGTCTGTGCTGCCCTGGGTGGGTGGGATGTGGGCTCCTTTCCTGGGGAGCGTTTGCATGGCTCTCCAAATCGTGCTGCCTGACCTTTCTGCTGTGAATTGGAAATCTCTCGAAGGCACTGTGTTCTCCCTGGGAAAAGTCTAACTGGATGGACCAGGGGCAGCACTGGTGAGATGTGTGTAGGGCTCCTGCATTGCTGTCACCTGCACAGACCTCCTGGGGGACACAAAGCATCCACCCAACCCAGGGCAGTCCGTGATTGTATCTATATGGGATTTTTCCTTCCAAGCCATGCTGGGCCTTGCCAGAGAGCTCAGAGTGAAATGGTTTCTTGGTGCTCCTTTCTCCCAGCTACAAACTGTTGAGGTGTAACAATGCAGAGGGAGGATGTAAGCTATTCGGTCAGATCCGCGTGCTGCAGCAGCACGTGTGCTGTCCTTAACCTTGGGAAGATGTTTGTCATGTAAAAGCCAATTGGGATTGGCTGCTGCTGGTGGAGCTCCTGTAGGGAGCTACTGTTGCATCTTTGGGCTTAGGAGCAGGGGGAGTATCTGCATCACCACAGCAACGGGACCCTCTCTGCACGGCCAAGGACCCTCCATGCTTGGCCTAATTAACCTAGGATTAACCTAGGAGTGGGACAAATGAGAGAAAGATTCCTCTATAGGAAAGCAAGTACTGAGATGAAATGCCTTCCTTGAGCTGTGCAGAAGATGCAGCAAGGTTTGGGCAGCCTGCTTGAGGCGGTGATGGGAGCTCTGCGTTGAGGTTTATAATTTGTGATGAGATTAACAAGCGCTGGCTGGAAGAGCTCAGAGGGAGAAAGCAGCATCACAGAGGGTGCGAGTGCAGAGCCCTGAACTAAATCAAGTCAGACTGGGCAGTGTCACGTTTTGGGCCAGGCCAGAGGCTATTGAAAGCTGAGAACTCAGGCCAGGTCTGCCGAATCCATTTAGGGTAGCTTTGCTCCTGGGGGTTGGTGTTCCCAGCGCTGTGCACAGGATGGGTTTGTGTGACAGGGGATAAAGCATCCCCTGGTGCTTCCTCCATTAAAGCCAGTGGGGATGAGGGACTGATTTCTCAGTATGGAGTCTCCAGGGACCGTGGCTGTGGGTGCCGACAGCTCCTGCCTTTGGTGTCAATAGCACAGCCGACTGATTGGCGTTCTTTTAGACGAGCAGCCCGGCTCAAATGGGGCCTTCAGACTTGTGAAATGATTTCCTGTCTTATAAGGCTGTGCAATTGCTTCCAGATCCTTCCCCTTTACAATTACATGGAGGAAATTCAAGTCATGAGGCGGAAGTAAAGGAACGAACGTGGATGGGGAGAAAGTTCAGGGCTGAGTTGGCATTATGATTAATTACAGATCAGCTGTGTGACAGGGAAGTTGTTCTCATTGCAGAGCTGTGTGCATGCAGGGAGACCTGGAGAAGGCCTGGCACAAGCCACGAGTGCAATAGGGAAGCACTGACCCCGGGAAGCATTTTCCTTCTGTTTCCCTCACTGCTACCCTTGATTTGGGTTTATTTGTGTGTCGAAGGGCTTCTTGACCACTTACAGGGCTTCTGAGAAAAATGAGGTGTTTGCAATTGCATCCTGTCCATCTCCCCTACTCTTTCTACCCCAGTAATTTTTTAACACGTTAGCCAGTTTGAACTGCAGTTGAGAAGAGATTCAAGGCCTGGGAGATGCACTATTCTGCACTATTCTACAACTGAACTCAGACTTTCTGTTGATTTTTGTTCTTTTTTTTTTTTTTTTTTTCCCAGTGTGTGCTCTTTAGCCCAGGAAAAAAAAAAAAAAAAAGCAACAGAACAAAAGAGCTGGCCACAGAGGTCATTGGGACAGGGGCAGTTGTCCTATTCTGGAGTTGCCCTGCAGTCAGTATGAACGAGTGCTCACTGTGCTGAAATCCACGGCAATATCTCAAAGCAATTGATAACAAGGGATCTAAGAAATAAGATAATCTAGAAATAAGTGAACATCTTTTTCATCCGTTTCCCCTTCTCCTCAGAGAGCCCTTATCTTGAGAATCACCACCATCATCTTTCCAACTAAAAACTGCTGACAACTCCCACTCAAGCAGCCCTTGGCTTCTGCCCTCTTGTTTGTAGGACAAATGCCTTCTTCCCCGGAGCTGCAGCCTGTCCTTCTGCCATAAGCCCTCACAAAACCCAGAGAAAAGCACATTTTAGGAACCCCCTTGCAAGGAGGAAGGTGCTCAGGGTGTCCTATTCCTCTCTGGAATGCAATCCTTCAGCAAGAGGTTGGCCAGCCCAGCTGTATCTGCCACAGCATCCCTGTCACGGAGGCAGCAGTGCCAGGAAAGCTCCTGCCTGCTGCTTGTTCTGTTGGGGCTTTTTGCAGTTTTGTCCCTGGGGGTTTTGTGAGAGCAGAAATGATTCTTTGGGGCAGGGCTGGCTGATGTTCCTGGGCTGATGGGTCGATCACGTTGTCTATCCTCTCTGTTACCAAACAAACTCTGAGACCTTTACTTCCTCCAGTGAGTCTTCCACTGATGGGAGACTTGCATGCATACGCATTAAATGAGCACCATGGTGGCTTAACACAAAGCCCACTGCAGGGCTATGCTTTGTGCTGGAGATTGCTCCATTTGTGCCTTCTGTTTTTCTCCTTTAGCACCAGGAGAGGAGCTGAGGGTGTCCTTCCATGTTAGAAGTAGGGGATGGAGGCAGTTTTTGTGTGGGGAACCGGCTGCAGCATGGCTCAGCTCAGCCTCACAGCTCTAACCGTGCTGCTAATGGCAAGTTAAAGCAAACAGAGCTAGAAACCTTTCCATCAAACCAAACGTGAGAAATCATCACCACTACGAAATGCATTGGAACATGTTAGGAGGAAGGGTGCTTCCGAGTGGAGGTGCTGGCGTGTCACTAACCCCACTGCTTGCTGCTGGCTGGGGGCTGAGCCTTCAAGATGTTGTTTTGCACTGCAGCCCTGGTTGTGGGAGCTGAATAGCTCAGAGCAACTCATGAAACACCATAACTGCACATCTTGTAGTGTATAAGCTCTCCCCAGGGGGAGAAGTGTGTATTTGAATGTCTTGTTTTGATAGGGCATCGCTGCTGGTTCTTAGTATGCACGGAGCCGCAGTCTGTGGCTGGGATCTGCCTTTATATGGGGATCAAGAGAGATGAACCACCCTCTCCTGTGAGCTTCAGAAAAACAGCCTCGCTTCTTCTTTGCCTCTTCTGTATGTGTGGCAGGGGGAGGAATTGCTGTTGTTTTTATTTACTGTCTGTGGTTAAGCACCAAAGACCTCGCTCTCTTTTTGTGCATCTAGTCTTAATTACAGCATGGGTACTTCTGCTTTCTTGGAAAGGCCAAGCTCCAAAGCAATTTTAATTTGTGCCTTTATTTTCATCCCCTGCAATGAAACAGATCTGAGGGCTGTCGTGGGTGCTTTGCTCAAAGTGGAAAACGAGCCCTCATGAGAAGGGTGGCTGGAGGGAGAGATTAATTAACCTGGCCTTCGTTGGCTTTGCAAACAGGGGAGAGAGCTCTCTCTCAAACTGCTTGTTGCTTATTTAGCTTATAGAAAGCTGCCCAATCTCAACTCAGTCTGAATCGAATCCACCTTCCCACAAGGCTCAATGCCAGAATTTGCTTGTACATCTGAGAGGCCATCTCTTGCTGGATGGCTGTACTAGCTGTGCACCGAGAGATGGAGAAATGCACTCTTCTTCTCAATGGCTACTGTTGCTTAAATCCAGTTATGTTCACAACCATAGGAAGCTACCTCCTAAAACCAGAGAGAGGAATACAGGGCAGAGGTGGTCGTGGACAACATCTCTTCTCCTCTCCCAGCGTGTATTTACGATGCGAACTAATTAAATGAAGGCTGGGTAGCTCAAATCCATTGATTTTTGTCAGTGGCAACCTTGATACGTTATCAAAAGTGAGTAATCCCTTCCCTGTAAAGCAGACTTTGATAGATCAATAAGGAGAGAACACGCTGTACCTCCTGGCAGCTCCATCAACCTTTGAGAGAAAGCTCTCAAGGGCACAGACTTTCCTGCTCCCCTGCTTCCAAAGCTCTGCCACCTCTTTCCCCACTCCTGCTGCATTCTGTCTCCACCACCACTGCCTCTCATCACCCTCAGTTTGGGATCTCCCTGGAAGAACTTCTTATGCCAAACACCACACAGCGGCAGCAGAGCAAGTAGAAGGTGCCTGGATAGAAGGGAAGGGCATTGGGGTGAGAATTAAAGAAGAATTAAAGAAGAATTAGAAACTATCACTGCGTCCAGAACCCCAATCAAAGCTCTGCTGTCGAGACTTCTGATAACATATTTGGTTGTGAGATTTACTGCAGTGCTGCTCCTGGTTGGGGAGCAAGAAGATGCTTGTGTTGCCTTGATGGAAAGCAGTGGTGCTTTGGCCATGAGCTTCATGAGCAACCGCTTTGTTTTGTTCTCTGACTGCTTTGCCTATACATCATTTGGTGCCCCGCACACCACTGCAATACAGTGATTATTCCTAACAGCCAAATACAGCTCATGTAATTGGAGGGTGAGTGTAGGAGCTGTCAGAAGGAGAGGTCTGGCCTGTGAATAGCTGAAGGTCATGTCGCTGCGATGGTAACTCTTCCTGATGTTTGCAGTTGGGAACGTGAAAGTGAGTTCTCTCTGCCAGGAGGTCTTGATCAGTAGGCAGGAAAAGGAAGAGCACACATAGCAGGAGCCCATGCGTTGTGAGTGCTTCCACCAGGCTTTGCTTTGGAGGAGCATGGAGCTTGGTTTCTCCTAAGAAACCTTGGCTGTTGCTTTCTATGGGATGCTGTTGATCAGTTCGTGCAAGCAGAGATGAAGATGGTGGGTGATGATGAGGTTCTGGCAGAGCAGCTCTCTCTGCAGTATGACAGCATGTCATGAGTGCGTCGCACCCAAAGCCTAAACTTTGCTGTGGAGGCAGAGAAGCAGTTGTGTGAGGCTCATCTGAATAAGTGTAGCTTTGCCCTCATCTTGACATTACAGAGGACAGTGTGTCTTTTCTTCTGTATGATGATGGGCCTCTCTGTCTCTATTCCCCAATCTATATTTTTCTAACTAATTCTTTTCCTCTGTTCTTGGAGGACATCAATGAAACGCTGCAATCCAGGGGGTAAATCCTAGGAAGCATTAAAAAAAAAACACAAACCCACAAACCAACAACCCCAAGCCCTTTAACAAATAGCTCACGAGTGGTTCTTGTTTCACACATCTTATCTTCCCGAATTAGACACAGAGTGGCAATCAAAGTCAATGCCACGCTTGTTGTAAAGCCCTTACAGCGTGTCTGTGCGGCGGTTCCAAGGGGAACATTGAGTCGTTCCCTGGCAAAGTAGATTTTTTCCCTGTCGCTTTGAAGCTGGCAGCCCAGGGCTCTGCAGCCAGGAAGGATCACGGTGCTACCCAAGCAGGGGAAGTGCTGGTTGTGCTCATGTTGCCATCCCAGCATTTCCCCCCTGGCTTCTGCCTCTGAGATGTTTGGGAGAGGCAAAACCTTACTAGAAAGCCTGCAAATAGCTGGATTGAAAGGCAGCCTTTTTGCCTCGGTTCGGCCATCAGAGAGCTGTGATTGAACCTTCAAAGTGTTTCCCATGATGTGTGCAGGGCAATGAGGAGAAAGAAGCACGGATGCAGGCTTGCACGTCCTCCCTCCTGCTGTCCCCTCTCCCACATGCACTCTCTGTGCTGGGTGCTGCTGGGTGCTGCTCCCCTGCGCACCCTCCAGCACAAGGGGGTGAGGCAGTGCTCCATCAGCATCAGGTGCACCCAGCCAAGGTGAGATAAGGAAGGATGTGTATGGAGACTGAGTAATTGGAGACCAAGAGGCAAAAGTGTCTGACAGGGCAGGATTGATCTGAAGCTTTTCATTGGAACACTTGCCAAAAAAAAAAAGTAAAAAAAAAAAAATCAATGCTTATTCCCTGGACTCAGGAGTGTGTTTACTGTATTCAGAAGCTAGCATTAGAAGTGAATTCCAGCAATTGCAATTACAGCTTTCTCCTTCTTTGCCATTCCCCTTCTCCCTCCCCCATTCCCGCTTCCCCTCTCTTTCTGGCTGCCTTTTGTCATGTTTTGGAGCCTAAGGCAAAGCTAATGCAGTCAAACTGAAAGTGGTTTTATAAATTGTAAAGCCCACCTTCCCCCTTCCTCTCCTTTCCCCTGGGATCTTCTCTTTTCCTGAGCACTGTCAAACTCGATTCAGCTCAGAGACATGGAGGTGCCTCTCTGAAGTGATGGGAGGCTCCGAGCCGGGCTGGAGCATGGCTCAGCAGCTGGGCAGTGGGCCAGGATGTGTTCATCTTAATGTGCTCTGATAGCACCGTTTGATTTCCTACTGCCTGATGGCAGGAGTCTTAAATGCAGCTTGGGGAGACGTGGGGAGGCGGTGGGTGGGAGAGGTGATGCAGTGGTGGGGATGGGAGAGGAAGGAGCCTGGGTAGTGCTTGGGGTGGATGTGCTGGAGTGGGCTTTGCACCTCTGCTGCTCCAGCCCAGATGCTTTGAGTGCCCATGAATCCATCCCACTTGCTGGGAGCTGCACAGGGCCCAGCTCACCCTGTAAGCCCTGTGGACCGGTCCCAGTAGAGGGCACTGGTGCCTGCACTCTGCTCCTCATCATTAATCTCTAATTAACATGCAGTGCCAGACTGGGACAGTGTGAGGGCAGAGGCTGTGCCTGTGAGTAAAGCATTGGGTTTTGGGGTCATTCTCATGATCCCCAGAAATTGTTTCACAGAATCACAGAATGGCTCAGGTTGGAGGGGAACTTAAAGACCATCCAGTTCCAACCCCCTGCCACGGGCTGGGTGCCACCCACCAGATCAGGCTGCTCCCCATCCGACCCAGCCTTGGGCACCTCCAGGAATGGGGCACCCACAGCTTTTCTGGGCAGCCACAACCAGCAGCACTTCAGGAATCACCCTGCCCAAAGAAGACTGTTCTTCCCCCATCTGCAGCACAGACTGCAGCTGTAGAAGAGGGAGACAGAGCCTCTCCAGCACTGTGCTCTAATGAAGTAGCTGCAAACGTGGCTTTGATGTGAGGATCTCGTGCTGGTGGGGCTGTGGTGTGTGAAGTGGAAAGAGCTCAGCTTGACTCGCAGACCCCAGCCGGAGCTGCAGGCACAAAGCGCACTTACTGCCGCTTGTAACGCGAGTGGTTTTGATTTGGAGCTTGCTGGTGGGGAAAATAAAGTGTGCAAAATCAAGAATTCATTGTTCCTGCTTTGCTTTTCTGACGGGAATGTTTTCCTTTGCATGTGAACCTGTGTGGAATAAAACAAGGGACTATTGAATGCATTTCACTCATGCTTTCTCTGCATATTGATCTAGTCTCTTCTGCAGGGGAAGTGCCTCCAAAAGTGCCCAAACCTGCTGCTGTCGGGTGAAACAAAAATGCTTTCTCTCTCTTTTTATTTGTTTTGTTTTGTTTTGGATGCTTCTACTCATTTAATCCAAAGCACCAACTGCTCCCAGATACAGCAGTTTCCAGGATGTGCAGCCAAAACCCTGCTCAGCCCCTTGTGCCCAGAGTGACGGTCTGCAGCCCTAATCCTGCTGCTGCATGGGATGCTTCTCGCTCCCCTCTGGGCAATGGGGACTCACCATTTCTCAGGGAGTGGTGGTGCCTGGATACAGTGCTGGGCTCAGGATTTGCTCTGCTCATTGCTTTGGATCTGGCAGAGCCTCTGAAATGGATTTGCCTCTTGCCTGTGACTCCCATCATGAGCTCCAGGCAGTGCTCAGTGCTTTCTCAGTGCATGCTGTCTCTCACATTGAGTGCCTGGGTTGTTAAGTGCCTATGAGAGGCCTGCTGAGCAGTGGCAGTGTTTATCCAACTCGCCTTGATAAACACACTTTAGAAGCTTCCTTGGTGCGCTCTGGCTGCTCAGCACAGGGCTGACCTCAGCCTTTCAGGTCTGGACCAGGGACAAAGCTGTGGCTCTGATTCCATCTTGCTGCAGGCTGCCTGCACCCAGCTGCATTGTTTTGGCTCTGTCTTCTCCCAGCTCCATCTACTGCATGTTTTGGGTTTGTTGCTAGAGGCTGCTTTGGGCTCAGGAGCACAGAATTGCGGGGAGGACAAAGTGTGCAGTGGTTTGATGCCTGTAGGCTTTGTCACCCTTTGCTCCTCTCCTGTGCAGCAATTATGAGAGCAGCATTCTGCCTTCATGGAGGCTTGCTGTGAGTCCCAAGTGCTTTGCAAAATCTGGCTCCAAAGCCCAAACCCAGAGCCTGAGGGAATCATAGAATGGCTTAGGTTGGAAGGAACCTTAAAGATTATGGAGTTCCAACCCCCTGCCCTGGGCCAGTTGCCACTCACTGGATCAGGCTGCCCTGGGTCCCATCTAACCTGACCTTGAGCACCTGCAGGGATGGGGCATCCACAGCTTCTCATGATTTTCCTTTTAATTTTGGGGGACATCGGATTGGGCACTAAGAAATCAAAAGGCTCTGACAGCCTGCCGTGGCTGAATTCTGTACTTGGTTTTCCCTGTGTAGCTTTGGAGAAGAAAAATTAATGCTGAGCTTTCAGATGAAGCCATAGTGCCAATTTGCATGTCTAAAGCATTGGGAGGAATGCTCTAGGGTTGCTGGCTGCAGACCCTTTTGCTCTAAATCTAAACTGTTGGGGCTGTGCACAGAAACAAACATGATGTTGATCTTACTGACTAAAGTCAATAGAATGCAATTCCCTGGGTTGCTAGTGAGAGCAGCACGTGCTCCAGACCTTTCCACAGCAAGTCAGTGGAGACACTGCTAAGTCAAAACCTCCTTTTTCGAGACAGAACGGTGCACAAGTGTTTGTTTTCTTGAGTACCTAACTAAAGTTGCCACACACAGCAAATGAATATTGACTTAAGCGCAGTTGCCAAGGCAAGAGCCGTGTGAAGCTGAGGAATTCCTTTTCCAACTGTTCGCAGGAACAGGTGATGAATACAAGGAAAGGGGGGCTGCTGGGGCTGCTGTGTGTGCTTTCCCTGTTCCCTGGTATTTGTGGCTGGGGATGCAAGTGACCTTTTGGCTTGTCTGGCTCTTAGGCTATGACTTTCCAACCACCACCCCTCCCTCTTCCCTTCTCCTTCCCCTTCCCCTCCTCTTTCCTTTCCCTTTCCTTTTCCCCTTTTCCTACTCTCTTCCATTTTCCCTTCTCCCTTCCCCTTTCCCTTTCCCTTCTTCCTTTCTCTTTTCCTTTCTTCCTTTCTTCCTTTCTTCCTTTCTTCCTTTCTTCTCCTTTCTTCCCTCTCCCTTCCCTTCCCTTCCCTTCCCTTCCCTTCCCTTCCCTTCCCTTCCCTTCCCTTCCCTTCCCTTCCCTTCCCTTCCCTTCCCTTCCCTTCCCTTCCCTTCCCTTCCCTTCCCTTCCCTTCCCTTCCCTTCCCTTCCCTTCCCTTCCCTTCCCTTCCCTTCCCTTCCCTTCCCTTCCCTTCCCTTCCCTTCCTTTCCTTTCCCTTCCCTTCCCTTCCCCACCTTCTACCCTTTCCTCCTCTTTCAACTCAGGGTTAGGAGGGAGCATCCATCTCATCTTGCTTAGTCCCTCTGCCCACCCTCAACCTCCATAGTTTGCCATTTCTTTCCTCCCCTCTCTCTTTGCAGCCCCAAACCACTTCTCTTGCTCTCTCTGGACTCTTTCCAAGCACTTTCTTCCATTCTTACTTACTCTTTTCCTTTCTTCCTTCTCCCTTCCCTTCCCTTCCCTTCCCTTCCCTTCCCTTCCCTTCCCTTCCCTTCCCTTCCCTTCCCTTCCCTTCCCTTCCCTTCCCTTCCCTTCCCTTCCCTTCCCTTCCCTTCCCTTCCCTTCCCTTCCCTTCCCTTCCCTTCCCTTCCCTTCCCTTCCCTTCCCTTCCCTTCCCTTCCCTTCCCCCTTTTCCCTTCTCCCTTTCCCCTTCCCCTCCCTGTTGGTGCCAGACAGCACGCAGCAGATGATCCCCAGAGGAGTATGCTCAGCACACACAAACATGATGTTTACTGGCTCCGGGATGGATCAAGGAGGGATTTAGAGACTCTGAGCTCGGCTGCACAGCTCAGAGATCGCCCTGCAAGTAAGTTATCCTCTTTGCTGACACTGGCTTTCTCTTCAGGTCATGCTTCTAAACCTCTGGACCCCAAGATAAATCACTTCCTGCTGTAATTACAGAAACTCATTTATGGTGATTAAGTGGTTTGGTGGAAGGTGTTGGAAAGGTGGTAGCCGAGCTCTGCTGGGCTGTGCTGTAATTAGGATAAAAGGGCTTCCTTCTCCTCCTGCAAATCTCCCTGCACCTCCTTCCTTCTCCCTGCAGGTCTGAGGGAGGCAGGTCACTGTCAATCTGACCCATCCCTGACATGAAATGAGTTTGCTCAGCGCAGTGAGAGCTTTAGGATGTAAATATGCTTTAATTATCCAGCTCAGTGTTTGCACTGGTGTGACTCCCCTGTCTGTGGGGCAGCAGATCTCTGCAGGTCACCTCTCTGCGAATAGAGGAGGGTGTGAAGCAGCAGATGGAAGTGCAGAGATGACTTCTGAAATGGAGTAAACCCTTCTGCAGGAGCCCTCCCTGCAAACCGCGAGCAAACAGATTCACAAGCAAAGAGCAAAACTCTCATTTCCTGCTATCTACAAACCAATCTGAATCAAGGCAGCAATCTGAGTTCCTGTGCTTGCACAGAGCGTGTTCCTTTTAGTATCCCACACCCCCCGATGGGAGCCCGTGGACGCTAATTGCTTGCGAAGGCTCTCTGAAGTGTTTCACTTGGTGGATGTATTTCGTGATCTCCAAGCAGCACTTGTGAGAAGCAGCAACGTGCATCGCTGATGGACCGCCTGATTCCTCACCAACTGCTTTGTGTCACTGCAGCCCCTGACTTTGTCAGAACTGACTTTGTCAGTGCGGGGTTGAGACAGAGGGCAAAGCTCTTGGAAATCAATGCTCGAAGAGCTGGGAGAAACTGTGGCATCACAGCAATCCCTCTGGGACAGCCGACCTTTATTTTTCTCTTTCCTCTCTCTTTGGTCGATGCGACAGCTTTATGCACAAAAGGGCCACCGACCTCCATTTATTATTTTTTTTTCCAGCAGCTCTTCATGAGGCTTCTTGATGGGAAGAGCTCTGTGTAGGTTGGAGGAACTCCAGCTTGGGTAAAATAACACCTGTTCTTGGCAACCTGCTCAAAGCCATTTCCCAAGGATGTTAGCAGGGGTAGCTGGGGTTTGGGTAAGAGCACAGCCCCAGGGCACATAGTGCAAATATCCATAGGACATAGAATCATTAAGGTTGGAAAAGACCTCTAAGGTCATCTAATTCAACTATCAACCCATCCCCACCATGCTCAGTAAGCCGTGTCCCCAAACACTAAGGCTTGAGCCAAGTTGGGTAATCTGAACTGAAAAAAGCCACTGGAGTGAGCAGAGTAGTGATCCTGTGGCTCCAAGCACCAGCAAGTCTCCCTTTCCCCTCTTTCTGACTCTTTTGCATTCAGTACTTCTGTCTGCCAGGACTGAAGTCAGGGCTGAACATGGCAGTGGCTCCTCTTGATCATCTCTTGAAGTCCCTTCCAACCCTTGCAATTCTATGATTCCATGATACCAGCTCACACCTGGTCAGTGTGGGCAGATTTCCCTCAACTTCACTCTCCTGCAAAACCATTTGATTATTCCAGCTGCTAAAATCTGTGTGTTTTATTACCCACAGAAGGCAGCATGTCTTACCTCTTCCTGACTCCATCCTTCCCTTCTTCCCTATGGGCTGGATTGCAGTGCTCTGCCATCCCACGGGGGTGACCCCACCACCATGCTCTGTCTGTAACCCAAATGGGGAGGGCTGACGAGTTTGGGTTTGTACAGGGCTATGAGTGCTCCCCTGGTACATCCTCTTCAGCCTCTCATAGGAAGCTACAGCTCTTGGATGTAAAGATGGGAGAGGAGGAGATTGGATTAGCCTTGATCAGCATAGCAGGGCAAGGTCTTGTTTGTTGCCATCCAGGGTAATGCTTTAACCTCATTTCTCTTATATTTTCTTTGTCCTACACACTATGCATGAACAGTGCTGAGTGTTAAGGAAGGATTCATCCAGCACTTGAAAAGCCCTTGAGATTGCATACTCTTCTTCTGGGGACAAGAAGGTGACTGTATAAAAACAGACCTTGTCACTTTGTCAGCTCCCCTGTACCCGTGTCAGCAGGTCTGGTGCTTCTCTCCCCATGTCCCCACAGCCCCGCTGAGCAGCCCCTGCTGCCTGCTGCAAGCAGCAGAGTGCCTTGCCTTCTCTTGGCAGGATACCCCTTGCAGGTGGCTGATGGAAGCCAGCAGGATCAGAGCTTGGCTGTCAGATCCCAGCAGGAGCGCAGGGCTTGGGCAGCGGGGTGTACAAATGCAGGAGGGGTCTAAAGCAAATCTGATTTGGAATTGCCGAGGCAGGAATGCCCACGGTGGCTCTTGCAAAACCTATCCCCAAGGCTGGGCTGCCTTTGAACACAAATTAGTTGGGACTGAAGTTGCTTACATCCCCTGATGTGGTTTTAGCATTTTGTGATTTGCTCCTAATTCATCTAAAGCCAGAAATGCTTCCTGGTGTGCCCTCTGAGTTTTCATCTCAGTCGAGCTGGATTGCCTTGGGCTGTTTCTTCAGGACTGGGAACTTTCTGTTCTCTCCTGGCTGATCACACAGGGTAAAAATCTCTGCAGGAGAGCTTGAACTGTGAGCTGCTGCACAGGCTGCACGGCTGCTGTGGGTGCGGGGCTCTTGAGGATGGCCAGAAAACCAGTAGGAACATTGCTCCCCTTCCCCTAAATTTATTTTCCTTTTTATCAGTACTCACAGTTCAACTCCAGCAGCCTCAACAGCGATTAGTCCTTCAAAACTGGAGCTAGCCATGCAGTGGGAGATATGTAAGAGGCTCCATTTCATGCGGTCAGGGTGGGGAGGTGATGAGTAGAAGGGGACAACAGATCGCTGACAGTCAAAAGGTGACCCCAGGATGTTTCAGACCAGCTCTGCTTCCACCTGCCTGCAGGTGGAATGCAGGATGGCATTCTGCTGATGCCATCCAGATGCCAGGATGGAGACCTCTTCCTTGCAAGCTCAATCTGACGTTAAGCTTTATTTTCTGCCTGCAATTCTGGCCTCATTCGATCTTACCCAGAAGAAAAACCCTTTGAATAGTGCATGTGCCTGTGCTGCTGTGGCATGTTCACGCTGTCAGCGAGGCGAGAGTCCCTTTGGCTCTGGAGTGGAAACAGACCTCATTTTGTGTGGCTGCGTCACTGCTGTCACCCTGAGCACCCTCCTGCCCTGCTGCTGACCCAACCCAAGCAGCTGCTGGGTGAGCAATGGGGCACAGACCTGCCTGAGGGTGTGGGTGCTGGTGCTGCTGCCCTGAGGGTCATTGCTCAGCCAGAGAGACAACAGATAGACACACATCTCCCTGCTGTTCCCTGAGGCTGACTTCATTTACCATCAGAATTTTTCCAAAAACAAAGCTGAACCCTAAAACAAGTGAGCAGCAGAGTAACACAGGACATATGAGGCACTTGTAAACCTCCGTGCTATGTTTTAATGGTGCAGGATTCTTTTCTGACCCTTCTTTTTCTCCAGTAAGGATTATATCGCATCAGATGGGCAGCATTCACTGGAACATCAGTCATCAGCCACTGGAGAAATGCAGGGTTCTGATGCATACCTCCAAGTTGATGTCTGTATCCGAGTAGGTCTGTATTTGCATATTTGCTCATTTTACTTAGGACTTCCTAAGCCAATCCTGGCGGGTTCAAGGGGTTGGATGAGGAAATCTGCAGTAGGCAAAAGCTCTTGCTGAGGCTGTGACTGGACCTGGGGCAGTAGGATCCCTGCAGGACTGTGGAGCACTCCCTAGAAACAGCAGGTTCATGCGTGCTGCATGCCTGGTTCGTGCTTCCATGTCAGCCTGGTAGGATCTGGGGCAACAAAGAACACAGATGAGGGGTTTGTCTCTGCTTTTCGGAGATGGCTTCTTTCAGCCAGTCCTGTTGGGTTGGGATGAGCACAAAGGCTGCAGGAGGTGGAGGTGGTATTCCCTCATCTGCGTATCCATCGCTGCCTCTTTTGCAGGTTCAGCTGCAGGCTGCGACTGGTGTGAAAGCGCACAGCAAATCCCCAGGCCTGGGGCTCTTGTTCCTGTCAGCCCCTTGCCTCTGGCTTCATTTTCCCTTGCAGCCCTTTGGCACTTGCATTGCAGCAGAGAGGAAAATGCTTTTGCAGCCAGGATCCAGCTCATCCCTGAGACCGCAGGGAGCCGCAGCCGCAGATTGAAACCACAGTTCGCCAGCAAATGCAAAACAATGTGCAAACATGTTTTAATGTCAGGTTTTTATTAAAAGTGGACTAAGAGATTAAGATGTTCATCTGCCTTGCGGGGAGCGACTTTATAAATCTCAGCTTGCGTGCTCTCGCTGAGCATTGCTAATCACCAGGCTGGATCCACATCACGTGTGCACGGACTGCTTGCTCATGGAAGGCTCTCTTTCTCCAGGCAATGGGAGCTGGAGCTCAGTGAGACCTCCTGAGGTTCCACTGACACAGAGTTATTGGGTTCCTTTCTCCTTTTAAGCATTCTGCTCTTCAGGCCTGCTGCATGTTGGTGACTCTGTGCTTTAAGGACTCTGTGTGGAGCATCACTGAGTCAGCAGGGACCCACAGCTGGCATGAGATGCCCTACTGGACATGTTGGAAGGTACTTTGAATGCCACGGGGGTGGCAATGATCACTGCAAAGACCCTTGAAAGTGACTGACACAGTGAACTGCAGTGGTGGAAGTGATGTAGGAGCACTGGAAAATCTTGTCCTTGACCTCTTAAACTTGTCATAGCCATAGGATTGGAGCAGCTTTGGCAGGAGATGATTTGGTTCCTGGCTTTTTTTCCCTTCCTCTCTGCTTGTTTTATTCTCCTATAAGCATTCATCCAGAAATTCGCCTTTGCTGTGCTGGATTGATGGCTCTGGGACAACCAGCAGTATTCTGCTGCTGTTAGGAGTTCTAAAGGCAGTAAAGTTGGGTCCTTGAAGTGCTGTCAGTAATCATTTTTATGGTGGTCAGATTGCTCATTAGCACACTTGTTTTCAGATATTTAAGCTGGAAAGAAATCTATAGTCCTTGCATTTTTAACTTGATAACCACTCAATAGAACAAATAGAGTTGGAAATTAGAGCAGAGCTGGGCTGGAAGAAATAGTCCTGAATGCTCACCTTTTACCCCAAAGGTCTATGGAGACAATTGCTTTGAGAACACAGCTTGGGGGAGCACGTACATTCCCCGCCTACCGAGAGGTAATAACAGCTCAGGTTTACAGCTGTGATTAGCTGTAGGATGGGACCTGGAGGTAGCCCTAAAATAGGTATATTGAAAGCTTCTGCTCTGAGTCTGGCTGAAAAACAAGGACTGGATTGGGGCATTTGTTTGCAGGACACAAAGCAAGAGAAACAGCCCAAGAAATCCTAAACGATGGTTCCCAGAACCTGGAGGCAACTGAGTGGATTTAGAGCAGTGCTGGCTGGAGTGGCTTTTCTTGAAGTCCCGTTTCTCCAGGCAGGGCTGCGAATGGCCCTTGTGCACATGGTGGGTTGTGGGGTCTGGGCAGCTGGTTGGGAACTGCTCTGAATCCTGGTGCACAATGTGGGAGGTGTCCTGGGGGGGGCTGCATTTCATGCTGGCAGTGGTGTCAGAGAGAGGGAGGAAAGCCATAGGGAAGAGGAATGTTGAAGTAGGCAGCTGTGGTGGGAAAATAATACTTCCTTCCTGAAACAGTGACCCATTCCTGGACCATGGCCTTTCTGCCCTGGACTACCAGCGATGTGTTTGGGGACATCCATCAGAGAAGTGGCAGCCTGGCACCTGGTGCTCACCTCCACCTCCCGGAGTGTTCCCTCCTGTGCAGAGCACAGCTCAGCAGCTATATCCCCCACCACAACTTTAGTTTAGGCAATAAAGCAGCAAAGGGTTGGAGGGTTGGTTGGGATTTTTTTGTTTCTGTAAAGCATTTTGGGATTCAGTCGAAGGCAAGGTGCTGTGCAGATGTAAGCTCATTAGAAGGTCATTATCATTATTCACCTGCTGTGTCTGTCTGTCTCTCTAAATGGCTTTAGCCATCAGCCTATTTATCCACGTTCCCCTCTTGCTATTATATGGTAAAATACCAGTTTGCCCCTGCTCCTAGCTCTCCTACACCCCTCCTTCCCCGTTTCCCATGCCAACAGCACTGTGCTTTGTCTGATGGGAATTCAAGGAGCCCAAAGCCAGACTGCCCCATGCTCCATCCATCCGGTGCTGCTGGGGAAACTGGAGGTGTTCCTGCAGCCCTGGATGCAAAGAGGGTGCCCAGAGTGTGCTCCCCCCACAGCCAGCCTCATCTGTCCTGAGTGCTCCAGTGCTGCTGTGTAGCAGTGTTGATCAGTGGAGATAATTAATATGAGGAAGTAGAAAATTTTGTCTTGGGCTTATTACAGACTCTAACCCTATTAGGCAGGCCATTTGGAGTCCAGGGAGGGCTGTTTCTTTCCTGAAGAGATTGCAAGTGGATTGAGTTCCATTATGTTCCTAATTAAAAGGAATGAAATAAAAAAAAAAGAAGAAATAAAGAAGGGGAGGAAAAGAAGCGGCGGAGCTTTGTGACAGTTTGGAAGGAAATTAAGGCCTCTTAGGTGTTTTCCACTGATGCACTGACGTGCATTGCCTTGGTGCTTTCTGCTTCCCTCTTCCATTGCCACCCCATATGCAGAGCCCCAGTTATCCTGGCCCAAGAGTGGGAGGGCCAGGATAGGGGCTGAGAGTCAGGATGATGCGATTGGAGCCGGGCAGGGATGGATGCTGGGCAGAGGCAGCGAGCTGCAGGCTGGGAGAGCCGTGGTGCACAGCGGGGTGCTGGGTGCATGGCTCTGCAAGGGATTCTACATCAAGGAGAGATCCTACATCAAGGCAGTGCCGTCAGGCTCCCATGAGCGCTATCGCTTGCCCAAAGCGCTCGGAGCACTTACTTATTTTGTAACGCGGCCCCGCAGCCTGTGATGTGCCAGACGTGGCGTGTCTAAGAAGCCGAGCTGTTCCTTATCAGCCTCTCGCACTGTCTCAGAACCCTTCTGCTAAGTGTCTTTTGTCCCCCTAATAAACTGATAAGCTGCTGGTAATCCGCTGATCGCTGATAGGCAGGGCGGCCCTGCTCTCCCTCCCTGCACAGATAAGGCAGCTCTTTGCCAGCGGGCAGCGGGTGATGCAGCTCAGCCCACAGCAAGGAGCAGGTGGGCTTTGGGAGTGTGTGTGTGCCCCCCACCCCTGGCTCGTGTGAGGAGAGAGAATGGGACCGAGTTGGACTCTCCTGGGGTTTCTGCATCACTTGGGCAGGCAGATCCTGCATCCATCCTGCAGAGTGTGGACACGGTGTCCTGTTCCCAAATGTGCATCCTGGCCCTGCTGTTGGCCAGGCTGGGGCAGGGAGTCCCGTGGCTGCTTGTGCTCCCAGAGAGAGACTGGAAAGAAAGGGAAAGTGGGAGGGAAGAGGAAAAAAAGCATGTGTTTCCTCCTCTTCCCTCTTTGTTGCAGCACTCTTGCTCTCTGCTGTCAGGAGTTGGGCTGGAGGGAGCAACTCATCATGCTTTTGGTGTTAATTATCTACAAAGCCATGCAGCTGTGGTGCACACAGCTCCGGTGCCAGGGCTGCTGGCCACCTCTGCATCTGCCCTGTGCTGTGTAGAAGCAAAGCCCTCTCCCCCCCACCCCCTGCATCCAGAGCAGCACAGGGCTGCAATGCAGCACCTCTTCCCTTGGGCTCCCCTTTCCAGCAAACAGCTGTGAGCCTGCAAGAGCCGTGGGGCTGTGGGACAGCCCAGCTCCAGAGGGGAATCACTTCCTTCCCAGCACTCACATCACTGCTATTTAATTTGCCAGGCGATACGGTGGAAGGGAACGAAGTGCTGCATTTTGTATTTTTACCTCCTCATCAACATCCTCCCTGGGGGAAGCTGATCTTTGGCCTGTTGCGGCCACAGCCCTTGTTTAGCAAAGTTTGGGTTTGTTCTGACTATTTCTTGCTGTGGAAAACAACTCATTAGCACGAGGAATGCCGGAGCTCGGGAGACTCTCCTATTTTCCGGCTATTTTTGCACAGCACAAGGATGGTGTGAGCATCTCCCTCCTGGCACCAGGCAGCATTTTGGGCTCACCCCTGTGTCCTTCTCCCCTGATCACATGTTCTAGTGCTAATACTGCCTACTCTATAACATAAACTATTGTGCTGGGGGCATAAAATCCAAAGCAGGATCCATTTCTCCTCCCCGCCTTCTCCCTCTAATTGCGTGCATTTATGTATCTGTTTGCTGCTGCTGGAGCAAGCGGGCTCAGCCCAGCAACCTGCTGTGTGTGGGGACTGGAAATGAAGGATCAGGAAGATGCTGACAGCCTGCTCGCGAAGGCTTGATCAATCAGTATGTAATAGAAAAACGGCTTTGGCTCTACAGGGAGAAGGAAGCAAAGGATTTGATTAAAAAGTCAGACTGCGGCTGGTTGGAAAGGACATCTCTTGGAGGCGGATGAATCATCAGGTAGTTACAGCACAAGGGTTTGGCTTGAGAGCAAAGTGGGGGGAAATGCTTTCCTCCCTCTGCTCAGCATCCTGAATTGATATAGAGTGGCCATGGGGTTCTGCTGCTGCCCGTGAGCTGTGTGGGATGGAGCAGTGCCAGGTTCCTTGCACAGGCAGCACCGTGCCTGCCCTGCTGGCATTTGACATGGGTGAACATGCACTAAATAATCGGCAGCCTATTGATCCGAGGTCACCCATGCCAAAGCGTGATCGATGGAAACAGACAGCTGAGTGGTTCTGTAATGAAGTGCCTTCACCTTAGTGGATTTGGGAGAGAGAAAGGGTATGGGAGATTAAATCCTCCTGCCATCGACAGCTCATCAAGCAAAAGATGTATTAGTGAAGAGAAGTCATGCTTCCTGAGCCCTGATGGGAGGAATGGAACTGCTGGGAGTTGTTTGTGCTCTTTAGGGGAACATCAGCCAGGAGTGCAGCCCCACTGCCTCCCAGCACCCCGCTCATGGCTGCAGCTGGCAGGGGGTGTCCCAGGCAGCAGTAAAGCTTTGAGGGCTTTGGAGGAATTAGGGAATCCGGGAGGGATGCACTCAGAATACAGTTGGCTTTCTGTGCTGTGAGGGCACAGTGCTGGCTCATGCCACATGCTGCACACCAGTACCCTCAGGTCCTTTTCGGCAGGGCTGTGCTCCATCCTTACACCCCCTGCTTGTACTGGCAGTGTGATTGCCACGATCCGGGTGCAGATCTTGCACTTGACTTTGACGAACCTCATGAGGTTCTCCTCACTGCTGTGCCTGTCTAGGTTTCTCTGGACGGCATCCAGAATTTGCCATGGCTGCTGCAGCCCTGCTGGCCAAAGAGCTGATGTGGGTCTGACAACCAGCAGCCAGCGGTGGGCTGTGGCTGGCAGTGAGGGGCATCAACTGTGACCTGATGGCACTGAGGAGCCCTGGAGCTGCTGGGAGTTGTGCCATGCTCCCAGACACCACAGCCCTACGTGCAGAGGGAGGCAATGGGAGCTCAGGTGGGACCTTTCTGCTGCCACGTGAAGCTACTGAAGCTGTGGAGTGAAGAAATGAAAGGCGGGGGGTTGGATCCTGCATCTCCAGCCAATCCCACTGCCTGGCAAGCAGCACAGAAAGTGAATAACACTTAAACCCATGCAGGCCTGGGGTGACAGCAGTGCTCCGACATCTCCTCCACCCATTTTTCAAGACAAACTTTCCTCTGTGATCCACACGCAGCTTTATTGAGCTCTATTTCCTCCAGTCTAACTACAGAAAGAAATTGGCAGCAAGCGCTCTCACGGGCAGCGTGGAACGGCAGCAGCGGCTGTCAGGGCTCCGGGGGCTTTATTGCCCTGCCAAACACCTACATCATGGTGACACTTACATAATTACATATCGGACCGGCGAGGATGAAGCGCCCGGCACCTCCTAAACGTGTCAACATGATTTGAGAGGTTTGGGTTCGGCTGGACTTCGTAGGCATTAGATTTCAGACTCCAATCACACGGGCATCCGGAGGATCAATAGCTGAGCACCGCGTGGCAGCTGGCTGCAAGGTGAGGGAGAGCAGCTCCGGGCGTCAGCACGGCCGGTTAAGATGATGGATGAGTTGGGTTTGGGTTTGGTCTCTCCTCCTCCTGCTGGGTCTTGTTTTGCCCTGCTGCAAAGAGGAAATCTCATGGGCAGACTTGCCTCCTCACTCCGTGCTGGTGGTGCAGCTTGATCGCGGATGCTCCGTGACCCTCATTATGCAGCAGAGCACTTCCCAGCTTTACCAGTAATCCCACTCTCAGCTCCAGCCACGTCACTCCGTGCTGACGGCAAATAGGTTTTGGGAGGAGAAAGCTGCTGTGACGCAGGTGTCTGCGGGCTGAGCTCCCTCTGACAGCACACATGGAGGCTCTGTCGGTGCTGCGCTGCTGTTGGCATGGGAATGGGATTTGGGGCCCTTCTGTGGGTTCTCACTGACGTTGCGTGGGATGGAGATGCTCTGTTTTGGGCAAATCTGCCCTTGCTACGTGCTGTATGAGTGCCCTTGAAAAATGTGGGGCAATCACAGCAATTTGGGTGATTGGGGCTGGGTGGGTTAGGAAAGAACATCGGAATGCCTCAGACCAAAGCTGAAATTGGGGATTTTCTTGCAGACTCATTGATTTGAACTCCTTTCGTGAGGTTGCTGCGCTTGTTGGCACCCTCAGCTCTAACCAGTGACATGTGACACGTGGGACTTTCTAGTAACTGCATTTAATTAAGTCAATTTAATTTAGTTAATTAAAACATCCACCGATTCTTGTTAACCCTGCACACTCAGCTCCTGGACAGCCCTGCTGCCTGCTCCTAAGGCCCTCTCTGTCATTGGAGCTTTGTCCTCTCCTGTCCCTCAGATGGTGACATCCAGCCCTGACTTTGCCATCACGAGTCTCCTCCTCCAAAGGGCCGTGGTCCCTTTTTCCATTGGGAGAGCAGTGTGTGCACAGAGGTGACCCAGCTCTGTCCTGGCCACGTCTCACTCAGCTCCTTCAAATTAATTTCCCTGATGGAGAAGCTCAGCATCAGGCTGTCATGTCTTTCAATTCACACTCAGATCAGCACAGTGCTGGACCCACTTTGCAGCACCCGCCCGCATTACCCAGTGTAACTTAAGGGGAAAACACCTGCAAACAAATTGAACGTTCCTAAGTGCAAATTGGTTTTACAATTGCTCGAGATTTAAAGTGCCACTGCAGCAAAATAATGTTATTTTTTCGGGCGGGTGTCTTTGGAATACAGATTGGTTGGATTTGTCCTGTTGGAAGAGTTGGGTTCACTCCACGTCTTGGTGGCTTGGGTTCATTGGGATGTGCTGGGCTGTGGCACATGGGCCGACCCCAGAACTGACCCCAGTGGAGATAATCTGATGGGCAGCGATGCTGCAGCTCTGTGCGAGGCTCTGTGCGGAGTTCAGCACTGCTCCAAACTTCCCCTTCTATTCCGTCTGCTCTCTGCAGTCTTCATTTCCACTAAATCACCTCAATTGGTTTCGCTCAGCGGTCGGAAAGCCATGCTTGGAATATAATGGTTGATCTTTTATGACATTTACCGCCACTCATGTCAGTGCGCGCGCCTGTTTAATTCACTTGTTGCTGTGCCATCCATCAATCACCGTAAATGTTATAACAGCAATCTGTCACCGGGGGGGCACGCGTGGACAGGTGTGCGAGGTGCATTGGATGGGGCTTGGGAAATGAGTGACCCTTCCATTTATTGGAGGGGGGAGTTGCCTGGATCTGAGCAACGCTGTGTGCTGTCTGTCCCAATGCTGGGGCAGTGGGTTTGCTCCTGCAGCTCGTTCTGCTGCTTGTCCCCTCACCCAGCAAGCTGTCAGTTCTGGGGTCAGAGGGTCTGGGTCAGAGGGTCCGGGCAGAGGCTTTGTATGAGATTTCAGATGGTGAAAGTCAGCGTGGCTTAGTGGCAGTTTGCATTCCCAACAGCCCGTGTAACAGCAGCCATCAACAGCTATGAGCCCGGCAGCAAAGCAGATGAAGACAAAGTAGCCTCAGGTCTCACTTGTTGCCCTTTGCAAGTAATTATATTAATACACCTTTGAGCTCATGTAATAACAGAGATGAGATCTCCGTGACGCCCTGTTTGGGTGAAGGCGGGCTTGCGGGAGATGTCTGAGATTGCTTTCGCTGTGAAGAAACAGCATTTTGATTGATCTCTCAGCAAAGATATGAAAACGCTCCGACTCAGTGCCACATTTCCTTTCCGCTGTGACATTTTGCAGGAAGGAACGAATGGCACGCAGCCATTCCCACGGTCGGGGTGACATTACCAACAGCTGTGTGCAGCTCAGCATCTCCTGCAGCACCAGCCGTGCTGGAGGGCAGATCCCCAATGGATGCTGGGGCAGGGATGGACCTGGCTGTGGGTGATGGCAGATGATTTGCTGGACGTGGGTCAAAGCATGAGTCAGAGCACAGCATGGCAGGTACCCCCTGCGTCTGCTCCTCGTGACTTCAACACAGAAAGTGTTTTAAATGCTCCCTGCATGGAGTTGATGGCAACTCCAGTTAAAAGCTGAGATGCTCATGAAATACTTATTACCCCAAAGCTGTGTCTGCACTGCTCTCTGTTGCAGGTGAAGGGATGGGATTTCTTTGGGTCCTGTGCTTTGGGAACCAGCAGGCGCTCTCCTTCCTCCACCAACCCGTGTGCGTGATTTTGGCCTCAATGGATCCCAGATTCCACGTCTGTAAAATGGAGTGACATTTTCCTCCCATGCACAGAGGCTTGCTCCTCTGGCCCCGCTTGGCTTTTATTCTCCTCCCTATAAAAGTGCTCAAAGGTGCTGGCCCACATCAGGAGCTAATGGGCAGCATGCTCAGTGAGCAGGAACAGGGCTCTTCCTTTTAAACCACAAGCACGTAGGCAGCTCTCCACTCCCCCCTTCCTCCCCCATAATCCCTCCTCCTCACTTCCCTGTCCGCCATCCCAAGTGATGCTCAGCTCCAAACACCATCACAGCTGTGAGCAAAAGAAGCAGCAGTGCTGGGAACAGACCCCACGAGAGCTCAGCCCCATGTTCCCACTCTGCACCCCAACGCTGCCCTTGCAAGCTAGGCAGCTGGGATCCGAGCATTGCCCTGGGAGGTGCTGGTTGGGCCCTAAGTGCAGACATGCAGCTTTGGGGTCGGATCAGGTGCTTTGTGCACTGCAGGCGTTCAAAGCAAATCTGCAGCACTCGCATCTGAGCAATGGTCACCTGGTGAGAGAGAGGTGGTGGTGGGCTCCAATCTGGGGGGGCTCCATCTGGGGCTGGTTCCCCAAAGCCTTGACTGTGAAGATTTGCAGCAGAAAGGCTGCTGGAGCAGGAGCCTAGAGCAGAGTGAATGGAGCTGCTCTAATGGATATTAAGTGATTTGCGAGCCCGCTGCTTGCAAACACAGCTGTAAATAGAACAAAGGGAGGGGGTAGCAGATGAAAGAGGCTCAGGCTCTTTAGCGGAGCAGTGTGAAAAATGGGGAAAGGTTCCTGTGCAGGGCTCGGGCAGCGAGAGAAACAAAAGCCCCGGCATCTATTTTCATATCTTTTATGTCTTCCTTGCACTTAATCTTGTTTAGCTCTGCAATTAAATTTTAAGACGCATAAGAGTGTTCGCTTACACACTTGGATTCTTTGCAGATTGAATTATTTAATAGAGTGTGGAGCGGCTCCATGATCTCGGAGCTATGGCACCAAAGGCAGCCAAGCAGAAAATTAATAAACACTGCCTGCCGTCTCCGCGCCTCCCGCGCTCCCCCCTCCATCCTCCCTCTCCCTCTCCTGCTGCAGCCACCCCTCTGCTCCCATCCCTCTCTGTTGGGTTTCCTCTTTCCGTCCCACTGCCGTCTCCTCCCTCAGCTTTGCCACCTGCCCTCCCGCTGCTACGGGATCGATGCTCTGTGCATCTCATCCATGCAGCTCAATTCCTGTGCACGTGTTCTCTGTGATTTGGGTCATGCTGGGGAACACCCCTTGCCAGCAGTGGGGTTGGGTGGGACTGGGCTGTGCCATTTTGTAATTGCATTCCTTGGCCCGGAATAAATTGCATCTCAAATGCTGTTGGAATTCCCTCTCTCCTCCTTCATTCTCCAGCCACCAAAGTTGATCTTCTCTCCCCTCCCTTTTTTTTTTTTTTTTTCTGGTAACCTTTCCAGGCAACAAATCGCAGGGGGCAATTACACTGTTTGCTAAAGAGAGCATTAAGCCAGCCACAATTTCCATAGAGGATATTGTGCAGCAAGCAGCGATACAAAAGCAGTCTATGAAATTCATCAAATTGCCTGTTGGATAAAGGCATGCATTTACAATGCACTCGGAGCCCTTGTGAATTATCTGAAGAGAAATCCGTTTGTTATTTTTCTTCCTCTAAAGAATCCCCATTTTATGGGGAAACCAAATAAAAAGGCTGGAAAATTACCGCTAAAGGAAAAGATTGGCCACTTCTTTGTGGGAGGTGATGGTGGTTTTCCTGTGTTGATTATTGGAGATAATGTGCTTTGAGTTTGATGGTTTTCAGTGCAAGTCTCCATTGGTATCTTTGCAGAATCATAAAATGTTTGGGTTGGAAGGGTCCTTAAAGATCATAGCTTCATGGAGTGGTTGGGCTGGAAAGGACCTTAGAGATCACAGAACCATGGGATGGTTGGATTGGAAGGGATCTTAAAGATCATAGAACCATGGGATGGTTGGGTTGGAAGGGATCTTAAAGATCATAGAACCATGGGATGGTTGGGTTGGAAGGGACTTTAAAGCCCAACCAGCCCCACCTCTGCTGTAAAATGGGTGCCCCCCAGCCAATCAGGCTGTCCAGGGTCCCACCCAGCCTGGCCTTGGGTACCTCCAGGGATGGGACACCCATAGCTTCTCTGGCTAATCTGTTCCATAGAGGTTCCTCTCCTGGTTGCTGCTCTTCATGTTGCATGGGATGGCTGATATGGCACTTATGGGGCAAACCCAAAGTTCTGGCTGATAAAACTGTGTGAGTTGAGCAGACTCCTACAGCCCAGCCCTGTGCCCAACATATTCCAAGCCATCCACTTCCTCCTGGCTCAAATCAAGATTATTTTTCATCCTTTTCAGGATTTTCTATTTTTCCCAAAGCTGGACCCCCACTTCACCCCAAAGCTTTTAGCAGCAGGGAGTGTTTGGAGCTGTGGGGTTGGGCAATGATTCTTGCCTGGCTCCGCTGCAGGATGGAAATAGTACTCGTGGAATTGAAATTCAGGAGGGAATGACAGGGACACAGCAGAGAAGCAGCTAAAACACCTCTCTAATTGCTAATCAATAACTTAAAGAAATGTTGCCCTAGCTGAAACCTGCTCCCAGGGAAAAAAATAAAAATCTACACGATTTGTTCCGTGATTGGAATGAGATTTTATTTGTCTGGTTTCTGCTGGTTTTTGTTTTTGGGGGGGGGGTTTCTTTTTCTTCTTTTTTTTTTTTCTGTTTGTTTGTCTTTCTTGTCCCTCCACCCCATTATGCTCAGGTTTTATGAAGTCATCACCCATTCCTCGGTTCAAAACCTCCATGAGAAACTTTTGGCTCCGCAGACAGACCAACACTAATCTTCTGTGTAATTGAATCATCATTGTGGATATTATTTGGCTGCTTCGAAACAGTTCTGTTTCTCGAGTAATGCTTTTATTAGCTTTTGGTGCTGTTGTGTTGTTGCTTTTTTTTTTTCTTTTCTGTAGTAATATTATTTTCTTGCTTTCAAATGCTGTCTACAGCGTGGCTCTTTATTGATGCGTTACGAGGATTTCTGTCTCACTTGAAAAAAGAAAACAAAAAATCCAGCACAGGCGTACAGAGCAGAGGTTGCTGTCTCTCCAAGAACGAACAATTAAGGAACATGACCAAGGGGAATTTTCTTGGGCTTGGCTGTTCTCAATCTCTTCAACCACACATTTGCAGCTCAGCTGGTTGATGACCATTCCTTGGGCTTCACTGCATCCCTCCACGATGGGAAGGAGAACACGTGGCTGCTCCCTTGTGCAAGGTCTTTGACGTGGTCTGACACCTCACCCTAAGTTGGAGAGAGATGGATTTGAAGGCTGGACTCTTAATTGGAGAAGGAGTTGGTTGGGTGGTCATAATCAGAGAGTTGTTGTCAATGGTTCTATGTGTGGGTGGAGGTTGGTGAGGAGTGGTGTCCCCCAGGGGTCCATCTTGGGACTTGTGCTCTTCAGTGGCAGAAACAATGGGATCAAGTCCACCCGCAGCAACTTCCTGATGACGGCAAGCTGAGTGGTGCAGTTGATACAACAGAGGGAAGGGATGCCATCCAGAGGGATCTGGACAGGCTTGAGAAGAGGGTCCAAAAGAGCCAAATGAGGTTGACAAGGCAAAGGTGTTGCACCTGGATTGGGGCAATCCCAGATGTCTTTAGGTGCTAAGAAAAAAACCCCTTTACTCAGAGGGGTTGAGGTGCTGGCACTGCTGCCCAGAGAAGCTGTGGGTTCCCCATCCCTGGAAGTGCCCAAGGACATCCCTGGGCTGATCTTGTGAGGGGCATCCAGCAGGGGATTGAAACTCAGTGGTTGTAGAGGTCCCTTCCAACCTAAACCATTCCATGATTCTACGATTCCCACCCCTGTGGCTCCCATAAACCTCTGCTAAAACACAGCTGCAACCCAAAGCAGGGCTTGTCCAGGACTGGGTGATGCCAACACTCCTGCTGTTGGGACTGCTTCTGTGTAAGAAGAAAGCCAAGATCCATGTGATGTGCTGGGACACACAGATGGTTTATGATGGCTTGGAGAGAAGAGTGAGGAAGGGGCAGGGGGGCTCAGGCTGAGCTGGGGCCCCAGGAGGGATTTGTGGGATCCTGCAATTGCCTGAATTCATTTCAATTATTGTCAGCGCTTCTCTACAGCACTAAATAAAGTAAAATAAATACAGAAAGCAGAAGGCAATATAAAGCAGTTAGAGAGGATCAGTGGTGAATTGAATAATTCATTCAAGAGAGAAAAAGAGCTATTTGCTATGTCAGTCTTATCTTGATTGTATTTATAGACAGGAACTTTTGACAAGGAAATTACCTGTAAATTCTTCTTCTTTTATTTATTTTTTTATTCATCCATCCATCCATCCATCCCAGCGAATAACCAGCGGTAAGACTTATTGCAGGTTTTATTTTTCTTTCTTCCCAAGGCAGTTTGATGGATTTCTGTGAAGAACACAAAATCTCGTGACCTCACTCTGAGCCCAGGGGAAGCTGCTGCTCTGATAGAAAGCAAGATAACGTTGGATGGAAACTCAGGAGGGAGAGCAGCAGCGTTCCTCAGTGCTTCCAAGCAGGGATGGAAGGCACACATTTGTGTTTCCTGAGCTGTTGTGTACTGTGTTCAGAGCAAAGGATGAAACTATGGTGCTGCTCTGAGCTTCTGCCTCTCACCAGTGTTGATTTTGGGTCTGTCCTTGCAAATGGGTGTTGTGCAGCTTTGGGGACGATGAGCGACAGGAGGAGGACACACTGACTGCCCCTGTAAGCACGGCTTCAGCGCCTGCCAGAAGTGTCACTTTATTCCTCAAGACTTTATTTGGAGTGAAAGATGGCTCAAGAAAAATATATCCCTACCGAGTTTATTTGGCAGAGGGACACCCGGGGGCTATAGAAGTTTATTTACTGTTCTCATGCTGCATATTTGCTCTTTGCTTTATTGATGGGGAGACAGATGGGGCCACAGGAGAGGGCTTTGCCCCCCGGTCCCTCCCAGATAGGGGCAGTGGGGACCAGCCCCCCAAGAAGCTGGTGCTTCAATAGCATCCATCAAACCCACGGTGCAGTGGGCTGAGCTCTGTGCAGAGCAGCAGGCTTGGCTCTGCTGTCCTGGAGACTCTTTGGGGTCACTCTTTGCTTTCTCACCTCACAACACAACCCTGGAGAGACCTCAAAGAAATCCACCCTGGGGCAGCCACTGTTCCTACAGAAGCCCTGCTTCTGCTTCCTAATAGACATCGATGTAATTTGTTTTCTGAGCAGCACTGGGGAAATGTGCGTTGCTCGCCGAACCTCCCATTTGCATTGAAGGAAGTCATAATTTGAGCGAAGCGTGAAATACTCACGGCAAACTTCTTGTCTCTGCGAGCGCACTGGAGCTCAGCCTCGTGTATAATTGAGTTGTTATAATGAAGTCTGGGTTTGGTTCTTCAAGAAGGAATTTGTTTAGAAAAGAGACTCTCAACTTAATTTAGATTTCACGCTGTTTCTGAGCTGTTGCTGTCAGCTCTGTAGGTCTGGTGGGCCAATTTGTCCCTGGGGTAATTTTGGGCATGTTAAGTGGTGCTGGGCTGGGATGTGGCTCTCCGAGGAGCTTTAATATCCAGAATTGGTCCCTGTGCAGCAATCACAGTGCTGCGGATGATCCAAGTGAAGATGGCATCAGCCCCGAGCAGCGGTATGATGGGCTCTGACCCTGCTGAGTGCCAGGACCTTGGTGATCTGCTGCAAACACCGCACAGCAACAGCCCTGGGGCTGTTCTGCACGACAGACGTAGGGCTGGGGAAGGGCAGAGCCATCCCTGTTGGGCTAATTCTGAGGTTCATGGGAGAAATATAGGGGTGGAAAGACTCTATCTCATCACCTCCATCCTATCACATCAGTCCCATTATCTCTGTCCCATCACCACCATCTCAACATCTCCATCCCATCATGTGCATCCCAGCACCTTCATCCTATCACCTTCATCCCATCACCTTCATCCTATCGCCTTCATCCCATCACATGCATCCCAACATCTCCATCCTACCACCTCTATCCCAACTCATCCATCTCATCACCTCCATCCCATCTCCTCCATCCCATCACCTCCATCCCATCTCCTCCATCCCATCACCTCCATCCCATCATCTCCATCCCATCACCTCCATCCCCCCATCTCCATTCCATCACCTTCACTCTACCACATCAGTCCCATCATCTCTGTCCCATCTTCTCTGTCCCATCACCTCCATTCCATCATCTCCATCCTATCACCTTTTTTTGCTTTTTTTTGCTCTGCTCCCTTCTGAGGCAGTTCCCCTTCCCCCCTAAAGAACTGCTGGTGAATACTTTATGGGCTCCAGAACTCATTAACATCTCTGAGCAAATATAAGAGCAACAAGCAAACAAGATCCCTTTCCTTCGTCTGTGCGTTTTGGTTTTAAATATTACGTTTCCAGGGATAAATGTTGGCAACACTTGAAATAAGACGTATTAATTAATGAACGAAGCACTTAATTTAGGTTTAATAGGATAATCCTTTGCTGCGTGTAACATAAATAGTAATTGAATATTAAGAATGCATTGAGTGAGAATTAACAACAGTGGGAGAGAGAGCTGCGTTTCATTGCGCTCTTGTTAAACGCGTGGCCCAGCCTGGGTCCCTGGTGTAGGAGAGCTGGATTCAAAGGCTCTGAAAGTCAATGCAGAAACTGTTCTGAAATGGGTTTGCAAAGCAGGGTGAGAAAATCGGGATTAGGCTTTTGTTCTTGACAGATCCACTGCCTGACCTGGAGCTCAGCTGAACAGAGGGACATCCTTGCATCGACTTCCAGAGCAGCTGGATCATTCAGCAGCTGAAATCTAGCCATCACCCTAAACACAGCTTTAGGAGGAATATAATATTTACCAGCGTGTGGAATTGGCAGGTCAGGAGGCAAGGGGCTGCTTTGTTCCTTACCCAGGCAGTGCTGAGTATTCTGTTCCCTCTCTGCTGCTGGGAGATAGCAGAGCCCTGGCTGGCTGCAGGACACGGACAGCCAGGCAGGGAAGTGCTGGGGACTGTGCTGGAAAAAGGAAAAATAAAGAAAAAAGAGTGAGAAAAAGTGGACTTTTAACCCATCTGGAGTCTTTGTAGCAAGCTATGGGGCTCTCTGTTATGCTAGGTTTGGAAAGCAGCAGACCAAACAAGGAGACACCGGCAATGGGCAGGAGGGGATGCTGGCATCTCAGTTGTGCAGCAGAGCTGGAGTAGCACTCCCTGGGCTGTAAATCCCCCCGGGTCACCCCTTCTCCTGTACCCCTGGCTGTGACAGCTGCAGGCAGTGCAGTCCTGCATCCTGGCTCGTGCTCTGAGTTGAATCTGCCACCTTTCTTTCATTCTGGGATTTATTTGTTGCTGCTCGCTCAATTACATTATTGCAAATTGTGAGTGATAAAACCCTTAAATTACTTATAGCTCATCCTTGTTTAAGAGAATAATTAGTGTATTTCTAAACAGGGAGCAATTCTTCTCAATGGGAAACTTAGACTTAAAGGATGCTTTCCCTGTAACTTACGCTACATAAATAATTGATCATTGATTACACAAGAGTTTTATGCTGTCTAACCCAAAGACTCTCCCTCCTTCTCACGCTAAGCTGCAGCTCTCCTCGTGCTGAGGATGTCTGCAGGCTGGAATTGCTGCAGATTCCATCTGGGGTCTGCTCAGGGCTATCCTCATGGCAGGGCAGAGAGCAACGCAGTGTCCCCTCCAGTCTGGTTCCTAAATGCTGGCATCTCCAACTGTGTTCCTGTGCTGTGACCCACCTGCATGGAAACCCAGAGCCTACGTTCCCCCAACCAAAAACCCAGTCTGGCAGCCTCATTGGAATTCTGGAGTTGATCACAGAGTTTCTCTAGCTCTTATTTTAATTATTTTTTCCCCTGGCCAGAAAAACTGCCTCAAACCTCCACCGTTTGCCCGTGTCACTGAAACCCATACGAGTGATTTATGCAGCCGGCAGCAGGGAGGTTATTTAGCTATTGTTTTAAAAGCAGGTGCAAGGGAGCAGGGATGGAGACATATTTCATCCGTGCATCAGCCCCTGCCACCTGGGAGAGGCCGGGAGACAGGTAGGGAGAGCTGCTCCCATCCATCTCCTGGGCTGGGAGGAGCCGACAGCAAATCTCATGGCAGGGTTTGGACCGTCTCCATGGCATTGGGGATGATGTTCTGCACAAGGGGTTTGGGTGGGAGGAAGCTGATGGCCCCACAGCTGTGGGTCCCAGCAGGAGGAGCCTCTGCCCCCATCCTTGCAGGAAACCCAAGGCTGCTTTCTGTGCTGTGTTGTGAGGCAGAGCTGTGACTTCCAGCGCAACCCAGTTCTCCCTCTATGTTAATTAAACAGGACAGGAACACGGACCTGGCTTCTCTAAACAAGAAATCAACTGGAAGGTGGCTCCTTTCCCAAGCACTGCTGCTTCAGCAACCCGAGTGGGGGAGACAGGAGGAGAAGAAGATCCCTGGATTAAATATAATGAAAATAAATACATCAGCTCTGCTGGCAGCAGACGGGGCCCTGTTTAGGGGACAGCGAGTCCGGCTCATTCTTCAGGAGCTGTAACTCTGTGCTGGCTCAGAGCCCGACCGGTGGCTTTGCACAAAGTGTTTCTGGAGGTTTGGGGAAGATGCCCGGGAGGTGAGACAGCCCACAGGACAGTGATAGATGAAGTAATGCTTCACCAAGCTGGCATGTCGTGCTGGATGTTAAATACCAAATGGAGATTAAACGGTGGTGGTGAGGAAGGGTGGAGAGTGGAGAGTTCGACCTCCCCGCTCCTGAGGGTTTTGCTCAGCAAAACTTCCTCCAGAGTTACACAGAGGTAACTCACGGGGTCAGTTTGTTCCTTGTTTTTTCTATAAGCATATTTTTGAACTGCCCCCTCCCCCACTGCTACCCCAAACCAGGTGTTTCCATTAGGAAGTGATGTGCTCCCCTACTGTGCTCTCATAGGTTTGGTTTCCTTTGCATCCCATAGCACATCTGGCACAGCTTGTATCTGCCCTCTTTCTCCAAAAACTGCTTCCACACAGCACAGTCATGGAGTATCTCAGAGCCTCTTGCCATACACGCTTAAAATCAGCCCACAGCTCCCGGAGTCCCCAGGGAGACGGGGACCCAACAGATGGGCAGGCAGCAAAGAGAGCTGTAACTGCATTCAGTCCCATTTCCTTGGGAAATCGGGCTGGAAAGGGTGAGCCAGCACCTCAGCAGCAGGGAAGGATGGGGTGGGATGTGGGAAGAGAAATAGCTGCTGAGGCAGAGCTGTGAGAGGGGCTGGGGGCTGATGATCACCTCCTGCATGGAGTGAGCTGTGCCCAGCTCCCAGGGCTGTCCCTTCTTGGCAATGTTAATGAGAGGTTTGCTTGTGTTCTGTAGTGATCTGCTGGGCTTTGTTTGCTTAGCTGAGCTTCTCCAAAGCTCTGGGCTGTTTGTGTGCAGGGATTTGATTTCAGGTCCATCTCGAACCCTCGCCGTGCCTTGTGGTGACATTTCCCTTGCTAAATATCAGAATGAGGATATCTGAAAGCCAGAGAGAGGAAGGGCAGAGCGAGAGATGCAGGATGAAGGACAGCAAAGGGCTGGAGGAGAGGATTAGGGCTACAGTAATAGGAAGTGAAAGGAAAACAAAGTTCAAATCAGGCCCCGTGGAGGAGTAAACACCAGGATGGTTGGGTGGGCAGGCACGGCTCCTGCAGAGGCTGTGGGATCATTCAAAAAGCAATTAAATGTTTTCCTGGGGGAACCAGCTTATGGGAAAGAAGGAGACAGCTTGGACTTTCTCCAGTCCCTGCTATCTTTAATAATCTTCCAGCAACTCGAGCCAGCTGGTGGCTAAAGGCAACAGCCAGGAGTCTGTAGGGGAGGTGGGCCGAGGGGTGAAGTGTGGGGCTGCAGCCGAGCAGCTTGGTTGCTTTGCTCTGCTGTGCTGTGATGCTGCATGGGAGGAGTCCCTTGTGGTCCTCTGCTCTGGTTCTGAAGTGCCCCAGCACCCTGACCCTGCAAGACCTTGGGGAGAGCGATGGGTTCTGAGTTCTCCCACTGCTCTATAGCACCAGTGAGCCAAATCCACAAAGTCCTGGTCCTGAAGGCTTTGTTGCAACCCTGCTGTGGCACATGAGCGTGTCTACTATTCCATGGCACCTGCCTTGGTCATTTTTCTCTCAAATTTAATTGTTTTGCTTCTATAGGAAGAAAAAAGTCATTTTTTCAAATGTCACCCTGCTATGGCTGCACCCCGAGGCTCCTCTGGATGCTTCCCCCCCCGCCCCAGCAGTGGGGTGATGGCACAAGGCCATCAGAACGTGGGATTCTCAGGGCTGCAATGCAGCCGACGACGTGCGGGAGGCAGCCGGCTTGACGTGCAATTTGCATTTTAATCAAGAAAGTCGTATTTTTCCATCATTTGCATTTAAATCAAGCGTGTTTCATAACTGAGCATCCCTCTTAAAGGCGTGCTCGGTGTTTTGGCTGAACCTGAGGAGGTCAGGGGAGGCTCTGCTCTGTTCCTGGGGCGGATGGTGCCATGCTTTGTTCACAGGTGGTTCCTGTTGTCCCCTGGGTTAGATGCTGGAGCATCCCAGAGCCTTGCGTGGTGCATGGCACCAGCAGGCAGAAGGGAGGCAGCAGGCAGAGGTGTGCACAGGCACAATGGAGGGGGTAAACATTTGTAAATGCAGAGAGCGCAAAGCAATTATACATTTTTCAAACTGTTTTGGATGAACTCAAGTGCTGCTTTTTTGCATGTGCTTTTTTTTTTTTTTTTTTTTTTTTTTAATTTAAACAAATATGAAGCTTTTCTCCTTTTGACTCCTTTTTGTCCTAAAACCATTCATGCTCCAGCACAAAGCACAGCACCTTGATGAGAAATGCCACCAACAAGATGCTATATTCTGAGCAGCGTGCTGATGAGCTCCTCCCCTTCCCAATGCAATGAATGTTTATCTCTATTGAGAACTTACTATAGAAAGGTCATTTTCCTTTCTTAGAAGGGAAAAACCTTTGCTTTAATGGGGCTGTTTGGTGGGTTCTCCAGGCATTGGGGCTGGGATGGCCAGCTGATGCCTGCTCTGCCTGCAAGATCGCATCCCTTCCCCATAGCAGATGAAGATGGGCTGCACACACATCTCATTTCAGGGTCAAACGTGCCTGGGACTACATCCCATCCCAATTAACTCTCATGCACAGCCCTGCATCCCTTCAGGAACCCAGGGAGCTGCAGGTCTCTGTCCCAGAGCCACCACCTGGCTGTCCCCAACCCACTGCTGAGCATTTGGACACCCAGATGCCAACGCAGTGCTGTGCCACCACTGCTCCTTTGGGGAACGCATCGGAGAGGGACGAGGCGGAGGCTGAGTAACAGTGGGAATAATTCAGGTTGATTTCTTCCCAGACTCCTCATTTGCTGAACGTGTCACCAGCCGTGTAGTATGCGGGGAGTTTCGTATCAATTTTCTGCAATGCCAGGCCATAAATAAAGAAAACAAATGTCGTGTTGTTAATCAGCGGCTGCTCACCCAAATGAGTTCCCTGCACATTTCCCTGTTCTATAATTACTTGTCTCCTGCTGCTAGTTTGTAACTTCTCAGACTGTGGCTCCGTTCCGTGGCTTCTCTCCTTTCCTTTGACAGGATTAATCTGTTGGTTGCTGGGTTGGTTGTAGGTTTGCTTTTTTTTCTATTTATGCCCGGCAGGGGGAAGTTAAGAACCTATTGATTTGTAGTGGAGGTTTCTCACAGGGAAAACACTCCCCATTCTGAGTGCTTCATAGTGCTGTGAGACCCTGGGTGGATTTCAGTCATCGCTGGGAGGGGGGCTGCAGTGGGGTTAGGAAATAGAGGGCTGAGTGCTGCCTCCTTATTCTGCTTCCTGCAGTTCTGAGAGAGCTGTCAGTGCTCTCTGTGCTGCCTTCTCCTCCGAGCCCAGCTGGATTTGGGGTTGGTTGCCTCATTTTTCAGGTGGGGAAACTGAGACAAGGAGCTGTGCAGCAGTTCGTTCTCCAGGAGCAGAACCTGAGCTCACCACCCAGCACAGCAGGGCAGGAGCTGGAAGAAATACCCCTTCCATTTCTAGGGAGGAAAGCTTCAAGAAGATAAGATTAGCAGACAAGGAACAGCTGCGAAAACACAATGTGATTTCCCAGCCCAGCCCTGCAAACTGATCTAACTTCATCTTCCTTCCCCTCGCACCGAAAATAATTGTAATTTACACACCAAGGGGACAGACAACACTCCGGAATGTCTCATGGCAGGAAAGCATTCACTGCAGCCATCACGTGGATCTGCTCCTGGGGAATGGTGCGTGAGGAGGGAGGCTGCGAGATGGGTTTTTTGGGAGCAGCAGAAAGAATGCATCTCTCGTGCCTCCCTGGGCTGCCTGCTGCATGCAGCAGTGCTGTGTGCTTTATGTCCATTGAAGCCTTCCTGGATGCTCGTTTCCCCGGCAGCCTCTGCTTTGAAGGAAGAATAAAGGACTTGCTTTCTAGTGCAGCAAAAGAGAAAGCACACTGGGGAAGCTGGTCCGCTCTATGGGAGGAATAATAGGTCTATTAGGTGAATACATTTGCCGTGCACCCAGCCAAAACGTTTCATTAAAACAACGGGGCTCCTCCCTCCCTGCTAATAAATTAACCTCTGCACAGGGGATGGAGCTGCAGAAAGGAGTTATTTATTGGAGCCGAGCACTGCAGCTCCTGCTGGAGCCCCCTAGCCAACAATAGGTGATGGAGGGGATTCCTTCTTGGCCTCCTGGGACCACCCAGGGGGCTGCAGAACCCCCTGAGCCTGCCAGCTCACCTCATGGGGATGTCAGCCTTCCTCTGCCGCCTGATAACTTCACAGGGTTTGGGGATGACAGCGTGGATTTGGGGCCTCCCGTGAGGTTTGGGAGGACAGAGGCCAACATCCATCTGGCTGTGAGCTCAACGTTGTCACACAGCTCTCTTAACACCTCTGGGCCTTGGCACTTCTGACAGGACAGCATTGGGTGAGAAATGGTTGTTTGTGTTGTTGTGTGCTGGAGATCAGGTGCTCCAAGCTGATGCTGCCTCATTGCATGGGCACTGCAGAAGCATCTGCTGAAAGCACCCAGGAAGCTCTTGTGGCCATGGAGCTTCGTGGTGCGTATGGCAGTGCTACACCAAGCAGCTCACCCAACCCCCGATGAACCAATAAAGGAGGGCTGTGCTAACATTCCAAGCTCCCTGCTCTCAGATGTCCCTTTTGGGGGGCATGAGGGACCGAGTGCTCCAGCATCACACATCAGTCAGAGATCTTGTGTTCCTCCCCAGGTTATTTATTGGGATAAATAATGGTAGGTTAGGAGTGTGGTGGATGCAAATGATATAATTAATAATATGCCCTTCATGACTAATTTGCAATTTAAAGTGCTGTATGAAAGCCTGGTATTAGCAATACTTATTTTTATTTATTAATTGCTGGCTCTCAAAACTTCCATGGTGAATAATTTCCCATCTTTTCCATTTTTTCATCCATTTCTGTGGCTTTGGGTGAGAACAGGCAGTGACCTGGTCAGGAGGAAGAGGCTCTGGCGCATCCTTGGCTGTAGCTTTGATGTTTGATCTTTGTTTCTGAACACTACTGCTTCTGTGGGTTGGGGTCTGTGAGCACAGTTGTAGGTTCTGTTCTCTTTTTTGGTTTGTGTCTGTCACCTGGGGGCACCTTGCTGCTCTTTGGAGCTGAGCATTTGGCTGATGCTTGGTGAGAAGTGTTTCCAAAAGAGGGATGTGGTGCTTGTGTTAATTCCTTCAACACAGAAGAACTGACCCATGGGTGGGATTTATGGACTCCTGACGTCTCACAAGAAGAAAACCATCTCTGCTTTCCCCTTAAGTGATTGTCTCCAAGTCACAGAGACTACGAACCTAAACTCCAAACTTTCCTGCTCTGGGAAGTTCACCCTTCTCCCAATATTACACCCCCCTTTGCAACTGAAAGGGACTGAACTGTTTTCTTCTGGAAGAATGGAGAGATGACTGTTCCTTTGCAAAATGTGCAAGGCTGTGCTGAGCATTCCAGCAGCCATCAAATAGCTCAGGGGAAAATCCACGGTGAAATATTTTCCTTTTCCTCACTGCTGCCCTACAAACCCTTGGGCAATGCAATGGAGACGCATCCCTGCCCTCGTTCCCGCAGCTCTGAGTGCCTGAAATGAAGTTATCCCCATCCGCCTTCCCCTGGGTGAGAAGTACAGCACATTGCAGCCTCAGAAATGTGAACAGATCTCCTCCTGCCTGTCAAAGTGTGAACCCAGCCAGCAGAGCAGAGGAGGAGGAGGAGGGGAGGAAGGAGAGCGTGGCCATGTGCATGCAGGAAGCCGGCACTGTGCACCCCAAGGAGACGCGCGCCGGCTTCGCCCACTCTCTGCTGTCGAAGCACTCGGTGCAATGTGTTCATCCTGACACTTCGCTGCCTGTTTCTCGAAACCCGTCAGAACCGGGTGGGTGCTCAGATGGGTGGCATATGGTCTGAGTCGCTCTGAGCTCACCCAGCGAAAACAGGAGCGGGAAATGGGTCGGGGAGAGTGGGAGGGAGGAAGCGCTGCCATCGAGGAGCCGTCCTGCTGGCAGCTGCCTCAAAGTGAGCGTAGTGGTGATCCGGCTGCATGGGAAGGCTGTGGGGAGCTGCTTAGTGGGGCCGTCCTGCAGGGTGGAACAGTCTGTCTGTGTTGTTTTGTGAGTTTCAGGTGTGGGAATGCACACTGGGTGCCATCCGGATGCTGGTGGGGCTCTGGGGTTGGCACCCGGGGTTGAGGATGGGTTTGCGCATCCTGCCCCAGTGTGAGCTGACATCGCAAGCAGAACGGTGTACATGCAACTGAAAGCTAAAAAAGCCAGATCTGGGCACTCGCTGTGCCTCCAAGCCCTATGTGCTCTGAGCAGCCATCTCTGCAGGAGCTGTAGCTGCAGTGGTGCTGAGGTTTGGTGCTGAGGGAGCCCAGCAGGACGGGGACACCAGCGGGTCCGTGCTGAGTGTGGCGGGGACGCATCTGCCGGCCCATCTGGCACAGCAGCTGCCGGTGGGAGCTGGGGCTGTGTGTGCTGAGTGCGGGCAGCTGGAAGTAACTGCTGGGAGAGAGGAGCAACCCGCAGCGTGAGGTTGGTGTGGGAGCAGCGGAACAGAGGGCTGCATCTGGGTTGAGTGCTGATGTGCGCTGTGCTGGTCTGGTGGGAGCTACGTGACACCAAGGAAAGCAATAGCGAAACTCTCCTAGGGTTTGGCAGAGCACGGTGCAACCTGTTGTGTTGGCTTTGTGGTCCCACTTTGCATCCCGTAGCACTGTGGTCTATGGTGCAGTGTGGGAGGGGACAGTGCTCTGTGCAGGATCATGACAAGTGGGTGGTGTGGACCTGGGGCACAACTGCACTTGACATGGGGTCTGGGGGGAGCTGGACTATGCAAGAAGGACGTGGAGGGCTTAATGAACCTGATCTATGGGCAAGGCATCAGCACCTGAAGCATGGTGTGATCTTCCACGTGATGTTTGGTCTTGCTGATGAGCCCATAGGGACAGGTTGGTCCAACACACACCGAGAGCTCCAAGAATCCTGAGTCCATCCCCAGCCACCTGTAGTACAACACAGAACATGATTCACCTTCAGGTACTCTGAGGAAGCTGGAGATCAAGAAGAGTTTCTTTTTAAAAGCAAGCTGGCTTTGCCCATCCCACTTTTTCAAAGCCAGATTTCTGCAGAGATTTGTCTTCTGGGCTCTGGGTTCTCCTGGTTGGATCCTTCTGGCAATTCATCATCACGAGTATCACCCCCCAACGTCATGTTTTGCTTTTAATCAGCCTCCACCATTCAGGCATGCTGCAGCTCCCTCGACAGCAAAGCATTATCCTTCATAATGAGCAGGACTTGGGGGGCACGGGGGAGCAGAGAGCCCATTGCTCTTCATCACCGCCAATGGATCAGAGCAGATCACTTTTGCAACAACTTTAATAAATTGATTCAATTTGGCAAGCATAAAAAGATAAAAATAAGAGAGAGAGATTAAAAAGTAAAGGAGGGAATAATGCAAGATGCTCCCAGCAATTGTGCTGGATGGTAAATCTCTTTTTTATTACTCCTTTATTATTTCCAGAATCTGAAGTTTAAATAATTAAGCAGAATAAATGGTGGATGAATATTATTTTCAAGTTTTATTTATTGATTCTCAAAGGACAGATGTGCACAGAGACCCAGGCATAGAGGAAACTAATTTCTCCACTGGTGTAAATCAGCATAGCATCATTAGCATGAATGCCATTTAAAGGAGATTTACACAAGCTGAGAATCCAGCCTCCTAATTTTGGAAAGAAAATATGAAAGACTACGTAGGGTTTAATATTTTTTTTTTGTTCTGTCTCCTGTGCGATTCATTTATTTTCCAATTTAAAAGCACACTGGGTATATTTCCTTGTGTAATTTAAACACACTTCTTGACAGCGCTGCTCACTCCAAAGGTCCTTTTTGGAGCTGGAGATGGGTGCACTGTGTGCTCACAGCTTGGTGAGGCCGCTGGTAGCTGGGAAGGGATGGTGTGAATGATGGAAACACAGAGGCTAGTGCAGGGAGGTCTGGGCTGGGAGCGCTATGGGCATTCACAGCCCCTGGGTGAGGGTTTCCCAGTGCCAAAGGCTGAGCTCCCGCTGTGCACCCTGCTCTTGGCCATACCCCCTTGAGCAGCAGGTTTAGAACACGTGTTGGGAGTGCACCCTCTAAGTGCGCCGGGTTGCGATATGGGATGGACACCTCAATCCCTGGCTGCTCCTCGTTGCAGCTCTCATCTCCCGCGGGCGCCCCGGGGCTCCCATCTTCCAGAGGAAACCTCCAGTGCTGCGATATTTTCGGCGCTGCGGAGGAGAGCGAAGCGGCGGCTGCTGCAATGAGAGCAACAGAGGCCACGGAGAAGGATAGGAATGCGATCTGATATTAACAGTGGGGCCAATTAAGGACGCCAGGAATTAAGGACATCTGACACCTGTAAGTAAATTAACCCGAAGGCAGTGCGCTGGTAGATGAATTTCTGCTACATGGGGAGTGACATACGGAGGAAGCAGCCCTGTGAACAGACAAAGAGGTGGTTCCCTTTGTTATACAACCTTGCCTGTGTGCTAAAACCAATTAGGGCACATCATCCGTGCTGCCGGAGCTGATGGTGATGGCACGGGGGCTGGAAGCACTGACAGGTTTCAGGAGTCCCTAACTCCGCTCGTTGTGCAAAGACAAAGAGAAAAGGTGTCATAAGGAGGAGTTTCTGGTACTTGAGTCGATCCTGAAATGCAAATACGGGGAACACAGAGCTGGGTGGGAGATTCTGACTTGTATGGTGTCATTCTGCACTGATGAGCTTGGATGTGGCTGCGGGAAATTGGTTTGATGTGGAGTCTGGGGCGGCGGGAGCTTGTGTCCCTCTTATCCATTACCAACCTGGAAATGAGAAATCTGGCTGAGATTTGTAGCAATTGCGGGGGTGCAGAAAAGCTGTTGACGCCTCAGATCCATCAAAATCTCTTTTTTTCTGTGCTCCATGATAGGATGGCAATTGGTGCTTGGGGAGAGAGCTGTGCTGGTGTCACTCCCAGCTCCCCAGCAGCACTCGCGCCGCGGCGTTCCATGATGTTTGCAAGGACTTTGTACAGCCTGAAGGAAAATTGGGGAATTTCAAAGGCGTTCCACTGGAAAAAGCATAGTGACACCAAATATCCACATAGGCTCCTATCTTAGCAGGGTGATCCCTCCAGCTAGCCTGGCTCTGTTGGGACAGAAGGTCCAATATTGTCCTTGGAGATCTTATCTCGCTCTTGGAAAGCCATGAGGCTGGGCTGTGTTCCTGCCTCTGCCAAAGTGTGTTGTGCTCATCCACTTATCCAGCATCCTTCCCACAAAGCACGTCTGCCTGGCTCCGACAATGGGACAGCCATCACCTGCCTGTGCATGTGCCTGGGAGGAACCATGTGTGGGACTGAGCTCTGGCTCCCACGCTCTCAGCAGGAGTGAGATTCGGTCCTTCGAAATGTCATTTGCTAAACAACAAGTAATGATAAACACTTATTGTTATTCTCCTATTTTTTTTCTCCCCCCTCTGTGGGAGTAGATGCTATTGCTAAGTGACCGAACATTCACTTGACCCTTGAAAATGCAAGAGTCATGTTTAATTCATGTCTTTTATTTATAGGTTTGGGGCTCCTCTGGTTGCTGTCCCGAGCTGTGCTCTCTCCAGGAACAGCCGGCAGGACTGCGCTGCAGCAGCACTGGGCTCAGCCGCTGTGTCAGCTCCATTCACGCTGATGAGGGTTTTGGAAAAAAAATAAAAAGAATTGAGGGGAAAAAAAAAAAAAAAAAAAAAGGAAGTTTTGCAGTCAGAGCGCATGGATGGATGTTTTCAGAGCAGCTGCAGCTCACTGCCCACCCGCCCTCCATCACATCAAGGGTTTTCCAGTGGTATCAGCATCAAGCAATCTCCTGCAAGAGAGCAGCCTGGCAGGGTAGGGGGGAGAGAGCTACGTCTGCATGTTGCTTGTCCCCAGCCCCACCGTGCCCCCTGAGCCCCAGGGATGGAGCAGGCAGGGTTGGGAGGAAGCTCTGCCCCATGGCACGGCGCAGCCAAGCATTGCATGAACAAGGGTATGACCCAGGAGTCAGTGAGTGGTGCTGGGTAGAAAGAATGCAGTGACGTGACCTCCAGGATGAACTCCTGTTTGCAGGTAAGTGCAGTCCTGGGATGTGTGACCAAGCAGAAGGACAGGGACATAATCCTTCGTCCCGGTGCAGGGCTGGTTAAACCACTTGTAACGCAGATAGCTTTGGGCAAAGCATCACAGAAAGGAAACGGAGGAGCAGCAAAGGGATGGAATTGCAGTCTGGAGTAAGATAAAGGTTTTAGAGAGGATGGCTGTGAAGAAGGCGATTAGAGGAAATTAAACACAGACAGGCTGGAGATGGAGGCTGGGGAGGGAGGGAGCATCTGGTGCTGCTGGTGTGAGGGTACTTTGCAGAGCAGGGAAATTGTGCTCAGCACTGAGCGGTGCTGGAGAGGGAAAGAAAGAGTGGCCTCAACCACAGCAGGAGGTTTATGTGCATCGATGGCCAGCCAGGCAGTCCTGGTGCCAGGGCCAGTTCTGGACTGCAACCAAGCAGCACAAAATGGGATGTGGCAGGAAGATGTTCATTCCCACCCAGTGAATCCCTAATGCAGAGTTTGCAAACCCAAAGGAGCTTTTGGTAGAATTCTGTCTTTGTTTTTATCAATCTAGAGATCAAATGGCCAGCATGGGGACGGCCCTTCTCTTGTCCCTTGCAAGGGGCAGATAACCAGAGGTTGATCTTGGTGGGTTCTTCTGGGAGGTGCCATGGCAGATGGACGTGTTGTCCCCAGGATTTTGGTGCATTGGCTTTTGAAGATGCTGGAGAACAATCCTTGTGGTGCAAGTGTTGAGGGCAAGACCAAGCTCTGGGAATAGATGTCCCAGTGCTGCTGTCAAATGCACTGATGTTGAGGAGCTCTCCGTGAGCCTTATCCAAAAAGGATGCTGCTGGGAGGGGAATGCGCTGGGTCATGGTTTGGACCCATGGTTTTCCTCTCCCACTGCCCCTTTTCTTCTTAAAGAATAGGAAGGAATTATATCCCATCAGTGGCTTTTAAAAGCCAACTGAAAATGTCCTTTATTAAATTACCACCCTATTGATCTAGCAGTCATCCGAAAGGGGATTGATTGAGGACTTAAACAGACGCGCAGCCGGGCCAGACGCTCAATTAATGTGCATAAACGGGCAGTGAAGAAGCAATTTTCGGAGTAAGTCAAGCAAAAGATCAATCCTGTTTTGCCTCCTATGCCAAAGTTGCTTGTGTATTTATTTTTACATTATTCCATCTTGGGGGTTTTTGGTCCCTCTTAAGATGAGCGCGTTGTTGAGAGGCAGCACTCAGAGCACAGCTCAGTGCGCTCAGAGCCATCACTCCTTTCCTGCAGGCCTTGGAGAACACACCTTCCCAGGAGGGTTGGGGAAAGCCATGTCATCTCATTGAACCCACCTCTGAGGGTGCTTTTAGCAGTGCAGTTCCTGGGTTCTACACTGAAATTCCATCTGTCTGTTGAGCCTTGGGTTGCTCTTCCAAGCTTGCGGAAGATTTGGGGGAATAAAACATCCTCTTTTCTGACTCTACTCCATGATGATAAATAACCCCAGGTGATAAACCATGATGGGCCTGCAGCTGTTTAGGTTTGCTCTGGCTTTTCTTATAGATGCAGACCCTGTGAAAATGGCTGAAAAATGAGCCAGAGGAAAGCATTTGAAAGCAAATCACCACTCTATGCCTGCTTGTTCTACTTGTGAGCAAACTGCATGAAACACTGTTTTCCTTCTTTTTTTTTCCTTCTTCATTTTCCTTTTGACATAACAAGAATCCCGGTAAGAAATTCTGGTTTCTGAAGGCTGCCAGCCCAACTTTACTGGCTTAGAGGCTTTCCTCCCAGTCTCTCTGAATCCAGATGTAGGTGGCTTCACCCTATCCATATAAAGGGGTCACTCATGGTTTGCAGTGACTGGAGAAGAGTGCAGAGCCAGGCTGCTGAGCTAAGGGGGAGGGCTGAGCTAAGTGATGTGTTGGCACAGTCTGCCAAGGGAGGTGGTGGGGTCTCCATCCCTGGAGGTGTTCAAAACAGTGGAGATGTGGCACTGAGGGACCATGGGCAGTGGGCATGGTGGGTTGGGTTGGGGTTGGACTTGAGGATCTCAGAGGTCTGTTCCAGCCTGAATGTTTCTATGATTCAATGATTCAATGTCATTTCACAGCCTCAGGCATCTCAGCCATTGAGCCAGTGAGCTGGAGATGCCATACGCACCTCCGGTGCAGAACCACCAGGTCTTTCCATGAGGAGCCAACGTGACTGCATAGCAGAGACACTGCGGATTCTGTGCTCCTGAGTATGCACAACTGGACACAACTCCCTGATTTTCTCCTCATTCAGCATCTTCTAAACAACAGCCAAACCCCCTTCACCTCCTCCAAGGGGTAGAGTGAGAATTTGCTGAGGTGAAGGACCCCTGTTCTGCCACGCTTATGGAATATGGGCTCATAAACACCCGTTTGAGCTCTTCCATCTCCCCTTCTCTCTTGTTGTCCTTGTGGTTGGAGGGTGTATCATCCATTTTGGGGCACGTGGAGAAGAACTCCTGCCCAATGCTTAGCCACCTCCTTCCGTCCCACCAACCTCAGGCATCCCTTCTTGCTGCTGCTTCATGGAACAACGTGGCTTTGTGCATCTCCTGCCTGGACACAGAGCCCACATCCTGACCTGGCATCACTGCTGAGTCACTGCAGCAGGCAGCCTCTTCTTCTCACAACAGCAGGCAGGAGGCAACGTGCTTGGAGCTACAGCAATAATTAGCAGGAGATCATTGCAAAGGCTGAGGCTGAGAGCTTTCCCTGCCTGTTACATCTCAAGAAGCCTGTCATTATGTGGATAGAGAAGCTTTATTCCTCTTTCACTTTGCACAGCAAGGGAGTTCCTCTCCCATGTAGGCTGTGTTGGTAGGAGGGCTGGGATGTGCTGGGAGTGAGGGTGCCCTGGGTTCAGCTGGGAAAAATGGGCTGGAGCTGCTTGGGGAGGGGGACAGGAGGAAGGGGTGAGAGGAATCGTGGGATTGGGGAGAGCTGGAGGGGTTTGTTCAGTGTGCAGTTGTTCAGTCCAGTGCCTTAGGAGCCAAAGCAGGGATGGTGGGAGGGAGGAGGAGTGCAGCCCCTCTCACAGATTTTGGGAGTGGGGACCCTGGGGGTCCTGACCCACCTCCTCTCTCAGCCCATGAAATCCACTGGGAGTGACAGTGAAGAACAGAAGCCAGAGGCTCCTTTCCCTTCTCTCATCTTTGTGATGCAGTCACTTTTAAGGAGAATAAATTATTGAATGGGTGAAATCTTCTGTGCAGAGTAATAAAAATGAATCTTCAATTAGAATGGGCTGAGGCTTTTTTTTACAGCACCTGAATGGGGGCTGCTCCTGCGGCAGATAGAGACCTCTCACCTCTTTTTCTTTGCTTTTTTAACCTGAGATTGTTGTTTCTTCCCTGCCCAAGGTTGGCTGTGCTGGAAAGGGTGCGCAGCCCAGCAGCAGCGTCGTGTCAGCAGGAGGGATCTCGTGATCTCCTTTAGTCCAAGAGCTGGTCAACAATGAAAGGGAATTTTTGTTTGTTTGTTTTTAAATTTTTAATAGCACTGCTCTTTGATTTTCGGAGACAATATTTCATTTCCACGCGTTCCTTTGCCCCTGGTAGTACAAGCTGTAATTTAATGTGGTCTGTCTTAATAAAGGAATGTGCCTTCTTTTCTCTGTCGTTCCTCCTTGAGTTGCAATCGAATAAGTGGTGCATGTCATTAATAGGCTGTGAGCATCAGGGTGTGCCTGGGTGCAATGGGGTGCATGGGGCAGGTGGGGAAGGGAGCCCCATGGCATTAGGACAATTAGGACAAAGGCAGAGGAGCACCAAGCAAAGCTGCTGCCACGAGCAAACCCCTCCGGTGGGCTCTCCCTGGGGTGGCTGAGAGCTCCCAGCTGCTCCTACAATGGAAAACAACCAAAGTGCTTCCCTTCCTGAGGGCAAGTCACTGAAACTCATGTAGAGCATCACCACAGCTGTAAATGGCTGTAAATTTGGGGGGCTGGGGGAAGGAGTGATTTATATGTATAGTTGGGATTTTATTTGCATTTTAAATCACATTCTTCGGCTAAACTAATGGACCCCCTATTTATAGATGACTTCAACATAAAGTGACTGCTAATTACTACAATTAATATAGCGTTAAAGGCTTGCCAGCCAACTCCGCTGCAACTTGTATCGCCTACTCATTTTCAATTAAGGCACATTGACAAGTAAAATACGCAGTTATTAAGAGCAGAGCCCTGTTGTGTAATTACATTTTTCTAAGGTCATTTATCTCCTGCAATATACAATTGTGTGCCCAGTGGCTGCAGTGGGGCAGTTTGGGGGACAGCCCATGGGAGGGATGGTGGTAACGCTTAGGGAAGGCGAGTAAGGTGAGATCCTTTCCATTGTGCCCCCACTCTAATGGATGCACATCCCATGGACTCCCATCCAAGGGCATGCTCACAGTCACGTAAAAACCCTGCATTTACTTTGATCAAATTTTCATTGTTCATCTGACTATCCTTATGGGTCCCTTCCTACCTGGGATATTCCATGATTCTATCCCTAGATCTATTATTATTTCTCAAACTCTTTGAGCACATCCAGGCAGGGCTGCCCATTGAACAGGGCTTTTTCCTCCCCCATGACCAGGGCGGAAAGTGGGAAGGGCTCTGGGCTGTGCACTTTTTGGGACTAGAGGGAGAGCAGAAGATCTGGGGAGATGAAGACCCCCCTCTGCTTCCCACACTGAGTTAATGTAGCAGGGATAGAAACAACCCCTGCATACCAAGGCTGGGGAGGGGATTATGGACAATGCTAATAACGAGGCTGAAAACTCTCACTATGCCTGTGCACGTTAACTCAGCATAACCCTGAGTCATCCTCTCCCTGGGCCCAAGCTTTTCTTGTCTGATGCTCTGTGCATTTTTTGGTTGAGTGTTGGTAAAGGCGCTCCCAGGCATGGAGGGGGCGAAGGGGGGGACAGCCGCTCTGCAAAGCAAAAGGCAAATAAAATAAAGAGAAGCAAGTGTAAAGAGAGGCTTAACTGCAAGCAAGCACACAAACACCTGGAGCAGAAAAGAAGCATCAGCTCCCTAATGCCTGTAGCAGCAGCTGGTGAAATCATGCGCAAAACATTGCAGCGTTAGGGCACGCGCGGCGACAAGGTGTAGTGCTGTGATTATAATAAGGACAGACGTGGGCCTTTAACACGTTCAAGCTGATGCTTTGATTGACTGCCTGAGAGTCGGTGCTGGCAAAGCGGCTGAAGCCTGTCCACTCCTCCAGGGCTTGAGCACCCAGCGTGGCTGTAAGCGCTGAGCTGCACTAAATCTGCAGGGCTTGAGTGCCTACTGAGCAGGTGCAAGGTGTTTGAGGAGCTCTGTGCAGAGGGATGGCCATCAACACGTGCTTCGCTGCTCCATGGGACGCCCTCCCCAGGAGGGAATGGCTTTTGCTTCTGCACCACAGCTGCAGGAGGAAGGCCTCGCTCAGCCCTGGCACATAGATGGGTGCTCTGGGTTTGGATTTGCAGTTTAAGGCTGATCCCTGCCGAAGGAGAATGCAGCAGGCTGCTCCCAGCCACTGCCACGCTGACCACTGGGAGCTGTTGTGAGTTATGGATGAGCAGAACTGAGGAGCAGGCGTTCATCATGGCTCGACAGGCTCCTGGCTTGTTGATTCCCTTGGCAGTAATCCCCTCGATGCCCTGTATTGTGCCTTTACACACCAGCAATCCATGCTCTTCCCCAGGTGAGAACAGAGTCCCTGCACAGGCAGTAGCACCTGCATGCAGTGTAGCAGCCCATGGGTTGTAACACCCTGCACCAGCACCCAGCAGTGCCCTGATGGTGTGGCAATGCAGAGTGAGGTGTGATGAGGTGCCCCTTCCATCCCCTCCCTCCTGGCTCTTTCCCTTCTCCTTGCTTTGTGGTTATGAATTAGGTTTACTCAGATTTAAGGTGCTTCTGAGGAGGTTTCTAAGAAGAGATGCCTTCTGCCCACTAAATTACCAGCACTGCTCTCTCTGCTCACCCCAGAGATCAGATCCGTGCCTTGACTGCCATGAAAACTTCCCAGCATTGGAGGCTGAAAGAGACAAATGAGCAATTTGCCAAGAAATTATCCTCTGGGTTTCCTCCCCTCTCCGCTCTGTTTAATTGGGTGAGCTCAGGGTGGCTTTAATTGCCGTGTGCAATGCACAGCTTCACTCCCTCCTCTGAATTTTTGGCTCCAGCCTTTCTCCTTTCCTCCTCCTCCTCGTCTTTCCCAGCACCATTTATCTTCCTCCTCCTACAGTATCTCCCCTTAATTTTTCCCCAGTCTCTTTTGGAAACAGCGACAAGCCAAAGCACAAAGCCTGGATGATGCTCCCTTATCCCTATTCCTGCTTCTCATTTCCATAGGGTTGGAGACCACGCTGGGTTTGTGGTCATCACATTTGCATATGGCAACTGTGGTGCAAACCTTACTCCCACCTCATTTCTCTTGTCTTTTGCTTGGCCTTATCCCAGAGTTAGCATTTCTTGGTTATGTTATCAGTGCTGTGAATCACAAGCAGGGTTTTGTGCTCCCAGAGAGGGGCCTGGAACCCAAGGGTGGTCCCACAAATGGCTCTGAGAGGCTCTCAGAGGGCCGCAAGAATGGGGGAAATGGAGAGGGATGTTCAAAGCCCACCTCCACCTGGCTTGAGTTATTCCATCCTTGCAATGTCTCCATCCTCTCTCCCCCTTTCCAGAAGAGCTCTGTCGTGTATTTCACGCTGAATTTTATTTCCATGTCTCATGAAAACATGAGAGAATGCGTAAGTCCTCTCTTTGGCCGGCAATGACAGATTTGTGGCTTGGTTGTGGTCCCCAGGGACACAGCACAGGCACGTGCAGCGTGATGATGAATGAGGGATAATTTAAAATGGCACCCGCCGTCCAAATTCTGTTTGTAATAAATACACGAACCAGTTAAAAATAAATTGATTAGCCAAGGATATCCTCTTAACACTCTTTAAACTCTAACATCTGTTTGTAATAAATAATTCAGGCGGTAGGTATTAATGAGGAGGCCGTGCACACTGGGAGGGGAGGCTGCTCAGAAGCTCTGCAGAGATGCAGCCTGCCAAGAAGCAAGAGATGGAGAAGCGTGGCAGTTACGTTGTGCCCAGTCCTGCACAGTGGAGAAGCTTCAAAATGACGTGCGTGCAAGGGGTGTGCACCATCCAGCTGCATGCTCACACCCTGTGCATGGTGGAACCTGCAGCCTTGCTGTGTTCCCGTATGTTTAGCTGCATGTACAGCCACAGACAGCAATGACACTATGGAACCTGTTGCATTTGCTGCATGCACACTGTGGTCACATGCAGGCACTATGCAATGGGACCTATTGCATTTGGTGCATGCACATTGTGGTCACATGCAAACACTATGCAACAGAACCTGTTGCATTTGCTGCATGCACACTGTGGTCACATTCATGAAGGGTGGAGTGCCATCCATGCACATGTATGCGTTCTGTGTATTGGCATCCCAGGGAGGAAGCAGGAGGATGGAGCTGGGTGCACAGCCCGGGCTCAGGCAGCAGATCTGGCTGTCACAGACTGATAATTGTTGGGTTTCTCCTTTTTTAATCAGTGCTAACAGCTGCTATGCCCAATCCACGAGGGGCTGCTTCTGGCACTCGTACTGAGCCATGAAGCCCAGGATTTTCTCCCTGCTCAGATGCCAGAGCCAGCTGGAGTCAGACCAAAGCTGAGGGTGAGTAATGAGCCGTGGGGACATGGGGGCCACCCAGCAGCTCCGGGCGGGGAATGGGGACAAGGGATGTGTCTGCTGGTACCCAGCCAGGCTGCTTGCGGTCCTCCAGCAGCATCACTCTGTTTGAATCACAGAATCACAGAACGGCCCGGGTCAGAAGGGACCTCAAGGATCATGAAGCTCCAACCCTCCTGCCACATGCAGGGCCACCAACCTCCACATTTGATACCAGCCCAGGCTGCCCAGGACCCCATCCAACCTGGCCTTGAACATCTCTAGGGATGGACGGGGCATCCACAGCCTCTCTGGGCAGCTGTTCCAGCACCTCACCACTCTCATAGGAAAGAACTTCCCCCTGACATCCAACTGAAATCTTCCCTCCTTCAATTTAAAACCATTTCCCCTTGTCCTGCTGTTATCTCCCCTTTCCAAGAGTTGATTACCCTCCTGTTTGTAGGCTCCCTTTAGGTACTGAAGGCTGCAATGAGGTCACCCTGCAGCCTTCTTTTCTCCAGGCTGAACAAGCCCAGCTCCCTCAGCCTGTCTTTGTAGGGAGGTGCTGCAGCCCTCTGATCATCTTTGTGGCTCTCTTTTGGACCCTCTCCAACAGCTCTCTATCTTTCTTGTACTGGAGGCTCCAGACCTGGACACAGTCTCTGCTAGGAGTGCAAATCCTTCAGCATGGATGCACCAAGAGGGGCTGTCCAGCTCCCAGCATAGCCAGTTCTGAACTCATCCTGCAGGCAGGAATGGAGCTGGATAGGAGCTAAATAGCAGAGCATCAGCCCAGGTGAGGAGTCATGCATGGGAGGGCAGTGATGGGGTGTCTGGCACAGTCATGCTGCAGCGTTGCTGGGGAGGTGGTCAGAGGGACTGCGAGGACAGGAGGGGTTTGGATGTGTGTGGTTGCCATCTTGTGTCCCCAGCTGCAAGGACAGACCCTAACTCAGCTCCAAGTCTGCACCTGCAAGCACCGCTCCCTGCTGCTCCATCCTCTGCCAAAACAGCTCACTGTGCACCCGAGGCCACGCCGAGGTGCTCTTCCCATTAATCACCCCCTCCGATTGGTGTCTGCTGAGGAATTAAATCCATTTGTCATTGCTGCTCTGTTCCCACCCACCCCTATCCTACCGCTCTTGCCTTGCAGAGCTGGCAGCTCGTGGCTGCCCCAACACTGTGCCTCCATGGCCTCGGGCACCGCAGGGCTGGTTCTGCCTCTATCAGTTCACAAAGATCCCAGGCGTGCCTGGGTGAACCATCTGGCCCAGCTCTCTGCAGCCCCATCACAATTTGGGACCCCTCTGACATGGCTGCGGGTGGGGTTCAATGGTACCAGAGCCCCAGTGAAACTTCCCCACTGGGGAGAACTCATTTACACCACCAAAAAGCAAAGCATCTACCATCCTCCCTTTCCTCCAAAGACCAGTAGCAATTTGGCTGAGTTGTTCTGAGCAGCTCAGCTCGTTGCAGCACCAGGAACACTGCTGGTAGAGCAACAGGTTCATCCCAACCCTCCTCCATCCCCAGTGCTGCGCTGCCTCAACACGCTCCCTAAAACCCTCTCTGGCTGCCAGCACAGCCCCTGGGATCATTCCCCTGGCAGCAAGCAGGAGCTGCTCATTAATTAGCCTCCCGTTCCTCCCGAGCATCCCCTGCAATAACACCCAGCTCCTGCTTTTTAACTACCTACAAGTAATCACTCAGCCTCCAATAAAGAAAGAAGGAACAAGCCCCTGGTTGTGCTGTTAGCAATCATTTTCCTGGCTGTTAAACTGCTCCTGTACTCTCGTTTTTCCCTGAGTAGCCCCAGTTGTGGTGGGGAAGGACAGCAGCACCAACCCTATCACCCTCAGCCCCACACTTACAGGGTGGCTGTGCCTCTCCCAACCTCTCCTGCTTGCCCCCTGTGCTGGTTTAAGTGAATGGAGGATGCACCCTTATGGTTTAAGCCTTCCCCTGCTGGGTGCTTATCTGTCTTCTGGCAGTTAGCTTGGAGAATTATAAATCCCCGTGGCACTTCGTGGCTGTAGGAAGTTTGGGATTTAAGTCAGGGCAGCTGCAGGAATGGTTGCAGAGAAAGGCATAGGGGGCAAGATAGGGAAAGGGGGAGTAGGGGAGTTGGAGAAAGGCTACAGATCTGCAAGAAAACAGGCCAAAAATGTGAATGATTGTAATTGGGGGGTTTTGCATTTATCCTAGCAGCCCTGTGTCAGCCTTGGGAAGGCAGTCTCTGCCCTCAGCACCTTCTAGCAGCAGTGAAATACGGTCCTGTCTGAGATGCCAGCCTTGCAGGGCTATTCCCAAGGAGCCGCCTGTTTTCTTCTCTTGTTGCCTGTAAATCCCCGACACGCTTAAAGCCTTTCTGCTGATAGGGAGCCTAACGCTGAGCCCTGAATAAACCTGCTGAAACTCTCTGGCTTAGCATGCTGAATGTAATGTTCTTCGCCAGCCTCATCATGGCAAATCTCCATATTTCTCAGGGATAAACACTCACCTCTCCTCCCTCTGTTTTTTGCTTTATGACCGAGTTCCCACTGTAATTGCTGCAGGGATGCCCCCATTCCATGCTCTTTGCCAGGATGCCGATGCTTTCTGCTCCCCAGCCCCTTTCTCAGTGCAGTGCATGAGTAGACGAGGGAGGAAAGAGGTTGGGGAGCTGATGGGAGGAGGAGAGAGTCAGTCAGAGATGGCTCCTAAGGCACTGGGGGGAAATGAGGATGTAGATCACCAGAATTGGCCGGGGACAGGCTATAAAACAAAAATAAAAAGGTATTATAATTTATGATGCACAGTAAAAATATCCTAGGAACTGGGTTATGAAGAATAATTCATTCTCTCGCCAACTCCACGTATTTTTAAAGATGATAAATGGCATTATGTGTCTTGTTGGTATCTGCGAGGGCTGGAACATTCAGCCCTGTCCACGTCCCCCAGCAGCACACATTAGCCCCCACCATGCAACACTGCAGGAACCCAGCATCGTCATGGCTCTGCTCTGCAGACACAGATCCTCCTGCCCATCTCAAGCAGCTTTTGTCCTCTGCATGGTGCCTGAGCACCTCAGGATGCTGCGGCAGAGCTGGAGAGATGAACCCCTGGATTGCAGTTCCATGCAGGGTGTGTGGTTCAGTGAAACGGGAGAAATTCCTTTAGGGATGGAATATCTTGGGTGCGTGCTGGGCTGACCCCTCGTGCTGGCACTGCTGGAGGAGCTGGGCTTCACCCAGCTGAGTGCTGCAGAGCGCTGTATAAATGGGGATTAGTTGTTCACAAGGTGGATTTGAAGAGTTAGGAAAGGAGAATGGAGCCAAAACTTTCTTTAAACCTGCACAGAGCCTTGGCATCTTTTCCCTCCCCTCTGCACAAAGCCAGCCCGCTGGGTTTCTTCTTTGATGAGAGCCCTTGATGCCTCCGTGCCTCCAGGCACCGAATAAAAGGCTTTAATTACCCACTGCCAGGCACGGCAGTGCTGCTGACAGCGGGGAGATGCCTCCTGCCCACACCTCGGGAAGGAAAAGCTTCCTGCAGGAACAACCGCTCCCTGTTTGTGTGCTCCTCCAGCCCATGGGCAGAGTGCAGGATTTGCTCCCAGGGAGGGATGCTTACCTTCGTGCTGCATTGCCTCCTGCATCTCCGTGGATGATTTTAGGGCAGGATGAAGTGTGATGGAGCCTGCACCCTGGGATTTCATCATGCCAATACTCCCAATGCCCAGCTTAGGGAACAGTGAGTTGTGCATGGCACTGAATATACCAGGGCTTGGGGACTCCCATCTTTCACCAATATTTGCATTAAGAATGAGATAACAAGCCTGAATTTTGTTACTTCAGCCAAGTGCTGCAAAGGGCACGAGCTGCGAGCTGCCAGCCGGCCAATTGCACCCATTGGATGGGCAGCAAGGTGGGTGCTGGTGGTGCCTGGACGCTTCCAGTGCAGTAAACCCTTCTGGGAGCCCCAGCTCCAGTCGTGCTGCTGCTGTGGTCCCATCCTCACAGGCTGAGGCATCTGCTCCAAGCAGCAAATCCTATAGGGAACCGAATGTTTCCCAGCACCTGCTCCCTGCCCAGTCCCCTCCTCTGCATATACAAAACCTATTAAGCACAGACAAGCCTCAAGTATTCCCCAAATGAGTCATTAACCAGGTCCTGGTAACAGGTGTTCCTTTAAAAAGCCCTCTGAAGCCTTCAGAAACAAGGGAAGCGGGAGTGCTTGGCTTTCATCATGCACCAAAAGCAGATTTATTTTCGCAGCAGGATGGCAGGCTGCCGCGTCCGATAAAAGCGCGCGGTGCCGCCGGGAGGGGCGCGCAGCCCCAGCTGCAGGGGGACCACATCGTGCCCAGCGCTGCCTTCCCCACTTGTAATTTCTTAATCTGGTTTGGAATATTTTATTACTCCCGGCTCTCATCTGCTTTTTGTTCGGCGCGGCGCTCCTCGTTGCCTCCTCCCTTCTTGCTCCAATTAAATTATGCGCTGCAACCGATTGCTTTCACCCGGAGCTGCTCCACCTTCTGCTCCGCTGTTTGCCGTCTCGGCACGCGATGCTGGGCGGCGTGGCTGAGTGCTCAGAACAAGAGGCAGTGCTGTGCCCTCCGGGCCGTGGTCCCTTGTAGGGATGCTCTTTGCATGAATTTAAAGCCAGGAGCACTGTGGTGCTGCGCATGCATCCCTGCATCCCAGTCCTGCTCTGCTGGGTGCCTGCACATACCTCTGTGCTCCCTGTGCCTGAGCTCAGCCCTGCCAAAGGAGAAATGTGGGATTCCAAGAGTAGAATTGGTGTTTTCTAAGAGGATCTTTCTTTGTGTTTTCCACTGAAGAAGTCTTAATTTCCAGGCAAGTGATGGATGTGACAGCAGGATCCCCCCTCCTCGCTGCCCAGCTCTGCCTTCCCTGCCCCAAGGTTTTAGTGTGCCTTTTGTCCATCTGTTCTCCTGAGGACACTGCTGGGCACAGCCCGTGATGTTGCAGTGCTGGGGCTTGGCTGTCCATCGGGCGCTCAGGACTGTGGCACACAGAGCGCCATGGGCCGAGCAGTGCTGGCACCAAATGCACTTTGCAGAAATGCCTGAGAAATCAGTGCTGTGAGGACAGGTTTAGGAAGACCAGGTGGAGAAGGGAGTGAGTTCCTTGGGCAGATTTGAGGGATTCATCCCTCTGCAGGGAGCTGGTGGAACCGAGCTGTGCCCTGAGCCATTTGAGGCTGTGCTGGACCCATGGGAGCTGCCCCCTCCCACCCCCTGCCAGCCCTGTTGCTCTCGGCTCAGCTTTGTTTCCACTTGGCTTCTCTCTTTGTTTACGTGCATGCCGATGTACCCATCGATTTATTGACGGCCGCACATCACTCACAGCCCTGCTCACTCCAGCTGCAAGGAGCACAGTGTTCCCATGCAGCTGATGCTGGAGGAGCCCTTGTGAGCACCTCTGCAATCCCCTTCCTCCCTTTGCTGCCCTGGGGTGCAACCCATGAGGGCTGATTTAAAAACCACGGGGCTGGAAGCCATGGAAGTTATGAAGGATTTGCCCAAACCCACACATCTCCTGCAGCACACCAGTCGGTGCCTGTCCCAGCTTTGGGTGCCCCCTTCCAGGGGCTGTGGAGGATCTCAGGTGCATGGAGAGCAGATGAAATCCATGTTTATGGCAGCACAACAGCAGAGGGAGGGAGGAGGGGGAGGATTTCATGCTGCACTGGTTGGTTTGGGGAACAGGTTGCATCTGCAACCATGTGGTCCTGGGCAGCAACAAAAAGGATGTGGCTGCTATCTAAAAACAAACACAAAGAAACCCCAGAGAATTTAGGAGAAAATTCTATGGTTTTATGAAATTGAATGTTAACTTAAGGAATGAGAGGAGGGCAGGCAGTGAGGATGCTTGGCAGCTGAGCACCCACCCCTTCCCACCTCCTGATGGCTTCGCAGCCACGGGGATGTGAGCGCATGATTTCATTTTGCAGCCACCAATAGAACTGGTGTCAAAGGGATGGAGGAAGGGAGGGGATCATCTCGGGATGGGAACAAGAGCAAAAAGGAGGGTGGGGACAGGTCCTATCAGTGGTGGTTAAAGGGGGGAATGAATAGCAAACAGAGGTGGTGTGTATTTGGCAAGATAAACGGCACCCAGAAAATATGCTCCTTGCAAACTTTGTGGGGATAAAAATGATTTAAAGAGACACTGTCAAGATAAAAATCATATCTATTCAAGGAAAACTCCTCACAAGTGTTATTAATAGTACCCAAGATTGTTACACTTGGAAGTGCCTTGAAATATTACATTTGCTTTTCACTGTTGATGCTGCCCAGTTTGATTTCTGCAGGGTGCTCAGCCAAAGGGCACAAAAGAAGCAAGCCACAGGGCTGCACAAAGCCTGGCTGCCCTCACTCCAGCTCCTCAGCATCCATGGGGACAGCATTTTGGGGTGCATTTCTCCACCACATGCTCAGAATGGGAGCATCACCCTGCACTGCTGTTGTGCTGAAGGCAGGAGGGAGCAGTTGGTGCTGGTGGATGCCTGCACTGAGCTCGTGTTTGTGCCCCATAACCACAGGCACGATCAGGTGAGGCTTCAGCAACGCTGCCTTGCCCGTGTCCCTTGGGAAGCTTTGACTGCAAGATTAAAGGCTTCTGTGGCATCACAGACCTCCTCCCTGGGTGTTTAATTACAGGCTGTAATCCACTTGTCTCCTAATCTTCTCTTCGCTCACATCAAGGCACAACTGGTCCCCATGGACGGGGCTATTTCCATGGAGAGATATCACTCCCCTCTCCAGGCTCATTGTTGGGAATGAAGTTTCCCCCTGTCCCTCTCCCCCTCCCCCTCCCCCTCCCCCTCCCCCTCCCCCTCCCCCTCCCCCTCCCCCTCCCCTTCCCTTCCCTTCCTTTCCCTTCCCTTCCCTTCCCTTCCCTTCCCTTCCCTTCCCTTCCCTTCCCTTCCCTTCCCTTCCCTTCCCTTCCCTTCCCTTCCCTTCCCTTCCCTTCCCTTCCCTTCCCTTCCCTTCCCTTCCCTTCCCTTCCCTTCCCTTCCCTTCCCTTCCCTTCCCTTCCCTTCCCTTCCCTTCCCTTCCCTTCCCTTCCCTTCCCTTCCCTTCCCTTCCCTTCCCTTCCCTTCCCTTCCCTTCCCTTCCCTTCCCTTCCCCACCTTCTACCCTTTCCTCCTCTTTCAACTCAGGGTTAGGAGGGAGCATCCATCTCATCTTGCTCAGTCCCTCTGCCCACCCTCAACCTCCATAGTTTGCCATTTCTTTCCTCCCCTCTCTCTTTGCAGCCCCAAACCACTTCTCTTGCTCTCTCTGGGCTCTTTCCAAGCACTTGACATCTTTCAGCCTCATGAAGATTCATTTTGCTGCCTGGCCTGCAGGTACATTGGGAAGAACGGGGCTGCTGCTGTATTTTAAGCCGCCTGGTTTGAAAGCTGTGAAAGCAGAACGGAGGATTTAATGGCACGTTAAATATACGGCTGATTGTTAGGTCCAATTCTGATTCCAAGGCAAATATGGCTCTGGGAATTAAGGATGAAGATGAGTTTCACTACGAGGTAAATAAAAATTAACCGGTGTTGGTATAAATATACCTGCATATTAGAAACGGGAATGCGTCTTTGAAATATGCTCAATTAGAGAAGTGAGAGATGTTTGGTGATTTTTTTTTTTTATTAGTAAAACCTTCATAAACATGGCAAAATTTCAATGCCTTGCAAACAATAAAACCACCCCCATCTCCAGCTCTGCCTCTGGAGCTTTACAGCTGCTGAGTGCTCCCCGCCTATCACAAAAGCACCACCACAAATTACAGCATTGCCTTCACAGTGGGTGTCCAGGACCCGTGTCCATGGGGTGGTGGCAAGGAGTGATGTCCCCAGGGCTGTCGGCTTGTCCCACTGGGTCATTTTCCATTTGGTTTTGGGAATGTTGGCTCTTGAAGGTGGTGGAAGGAGACCTGCCTCAGCTTTTGGTGCCACAGTGGGAGCTGAGTCCTCCAAACGGGGCCCCAGCGGTTTGGTTTGAAGCTCATGGGGTATTGCTGAAAGTGCTCAGTCCTCTCCAGAAGAAATCCCTAACACGAAGCAGGAGAGAGAGAGAGAGAAAAAGAAAAGACCCTGCTTCAGGCAGGGGTCGCCTCTAATGGTTACAAAACTTTTTGCAAACACAGAACAACAAAGAAGCGAAACGCGGGGATAATTAAGGATGTAATTGTACACAGGCAACTGCTTAATTAAGCTTTTCTGCTTTAGACCTGACAGGATCCACGTGCAAAGGGCGGCTGCCCATCTGTAGGGCCATCTGTGGTGCCGGCGGGGCGGATGATGGAGCAGGCACTGAGCCTGGAGGAGGAGGACAACCTGCACTGGGTTTGGGGGTGGGACAGACGGAGGAGAGGAGCTCAGAGAAGCACGGAGCCATGCCCATGGGTGATGGTTGGACCATGGAACTGCCCCAGCTCCCAACCCTGCAGCATCATTCATGGGAGCTGGGTGGTGAGAACGAGCAGAGAACAAATGCTGCCAAGTGGAAGAAAATGGGAGGGGGACACCAAACCCAAACCCCTTCTTTTGCATATTCAAATTAAGCCGTAATGTTGCTAGGGATGTGATTCAGCTTGCGAGCATGTTGTTTGTATTGATTTATCCCCACAGCCCTCAAGACTTCTTGAAAACAATAAGCATTGACGCTGCCAAAGATGAAGCTCAGTGTTGATGCTACATAATGAAAATTGCACGCGTTGGCTCTGCTTCACCAATGTGGTGCACTGAAGCAAGCACTGCTGCTGCCTGCACCCTGCACAGCACCTTCAGGTCACCCTGCAGCCAGCACGGTGTGTGGCCGTGGCACAGGGTGCCTGGAAACCCCAACCCACGCTCATGCTACCCCAGCCCCACTCAGTGCAGGGTCTGTCTGCGGCTATGCCAGACTCTGCTGCCTTTTCTCTCTCGTATAGTAGTTATATTAACTCTTTTTTTTATCCTTAACACGGCCTATAACACAACAGAACACTTTTATAGGTCTAGGAAAATTTATTATGTCCAGGGCCAGGTTACATGGCTCCAGCACACATACTTCTCCACTGGGGTGATTTCTGCTGGAAGTGGCTCCCCAGGGACAGCCCCTCTGCTCCTCAGGATGGAGAGGGGCTGAGCTGCTTTCTCCAGCACAGAGGATACTCTCAATCAAGCCACTCAGTTTTGATAAATCCCCATCCATCGGCAGGGCAGATAGCTTTTTTCCAGCTTAGGCCTATCAGTTTCTTTCATCACGGCTGTTAGCAGTGTGCCTCTTGCCACAACTCAGCCCCTGTGCCTTGTCCCCATGCTTGAGAAGCCCGGCAGAGTGCCCAGGAATGATGGCAGGAGCCAATCTGGGTACCGCAGGGACAGAGAATCACGAGTCACCATGCTGCGCATGGCGAAGTCGGAGGCATCCGGGGAGAAATTCAATCAGGTGTCCAACAAGGCAAGTATTTCTACTTGACAGGCTGAGGCTGCACCAGGGACACGTTCAGAGAGGCAGAGCCACTCACAAAGGAGCCCAAATCCTGGGAATGGGCATTTTGAGCATTGGTAAGCGACAGTGGGGTGACATGCCTCCAAAACTGCATGGAAATGCAGCATAAAGCTGCCAGGTGGTGGGAAAGAGAGCTGGAAAGGGAATGAGACCCAGCTGGGCACATGTGCATCCTCCTTCCCTTTAATAAAGTGCTGCTTGGTCCACGGGAAGGCTCTGCAGGAGCCCTGTGGCTGGTGGGATGTACTTTGGCTCTGGTATCTGTGCAGATCTCTGAGTTGGGGTAGGCACCCGCCCCGCTGATGAGCAGCAGCGATGAGGAGTGTTCTCAGCTTAAAAGCCACCATCAAAATTTGCAAAGCCAGCACTGGGACAGGCCATTGTGTTGGGTGTTCTGGCGCAAGTTTTTGGGGTGGTATTTTGGAGCTGAGCTCTGCTCCAGAAGTCGGCTTTAATTACACACCCTGCTCGGTGCCATCCCTGCGCGCAGCGCTGTCGGCAGAGCCATCGCTCATCTCGCCCAGGTTCGCTGCGTCCCCCTCTTGCTCTGGCTCTTATCTCCCTGTTTATTGCTGTAAATTATTGAAGTCAGAAAGGCTGACTCAGCAACGGAGGCTGGAGGAAATTTCTACCCATCTATCAAAGTGACGAGTCCCACTCCCGTCTGCGCTCAGCGTGAGCCGTGTCACCTTGCGGCACGCTCGCCTTTGGGCTGGCACTGGTGGTGGCACACGTGCCTTGTGCCTGTCCCGTCTGCTCAAAACACACAGTGAGCATGGCACAGAGCTGATATCAGGTGCCAGATCCCAATGTGCTTTGTAGGATGCTGGGAGTGATGGATCTGGGCAGGTGGTGATCCCCTGCTGTGTCATGGGCCACCAGCAGTGATGGGATGGTGAGCTGGAGTCATTGATAAACGTGTTATCTAAACAAGAATGCATCCGTACGCACAGAGAGCTCTGCTGGAGCACCCTGCATGACTTGCTCTGGGGCTGCCCCGTTCTTGGAGGTACCCCCTGACCTGGGGAGATGGGTCTTGTTCCCTGCCCCTCTGTCACCCACCCCAGTGGCCTTCCCATCCCCACGGTGGAAGTGCCATGGTGGCTGAGCACCCAGGGAGGAGAAAGCTTTGTTTGTGTGTTTATCCCTCATTAATTTATTGAAGTGGCACAGGGACCTGCTAATGAAGTCTCAAAGATGGATCATGGCTGGGTTGTGTTACATGGGGCTCGTAGGATAGTTAATTACCTTGGGAAGCTAGAATGCAATGAATACTTCATAAAGCCAAAGCCAACAGTGAATTATTCATTATCCATTTATCAGGGGTGGCTATGATAAACCCTCTGGGGCCATGGGCTGCACGTGGGCTCTCCTTTCTGGCTCTCAGCAGACACAGACACCGAATTTCTCCCTGGCTGAGATCCATCCCGATCTCTGAGTCATGCTGATGGAGTGAACCCTGGGGGAAAGGAGCCACGAGATGGAAAACTCACCAGACCGTGGGCAGAACGGAGGACTGGACTGCTGTTAAATACCGCTGCAGTGCGTGGCTCGATGGTGATGGAGCAGCGACGGGGCTGTCACATCCTGGCTGCCGCAAGAAATAGGCTTTGCTGCCATCTACCTCTGCTGGGCTCCCCCGCAGCTGGCTCAGTTCCTTGGGGATGCTGTGCTCTGGGGGCTGTCCCACAGCTTCTGGGAGCTCCAGCACCTCCTGACTGGGGACTGAAGTCTGGATGGAGTCTTGCAATGGCAGCACTTCAGCTTCTTGGTCCTCCCCTCTGTTTCTGTTCTGCTTTGGTCACCTGGTGGTGACTCTTGCACCATGACCCTCAGGCAGCACCACCCCAAAGGCTGCCTGCTCCTCTCCAGTGCATGGGGTTGATGCATTCTAACCTCTGTGCCTTCAGGGAGTAAACCATCCCCCAGACATCCTGCTTTACCCAGCATCTGCCACCAAACCAGGTGTTGCTCCAGCAGGGCCTCCGAGGGCAGCAGGTTGTTCCCTCTGTGCTCCCCATTTCACTGTTTTTTGGCTGGCACATCTGGCAGAGCACATCTGGGTTGGTTTTTCTCCTATACCCGCAGCCAGACCAGCTCCCAGCTCTCACTCCTGCCCATGGCACAGGGGATACAAGTCCTTTAAGATCCCTTCCAACCCAAGCCATTCTCCGGTCCCTGCTGGGTAGCAATGCAGCAGCAGTGGGGTGGCCCTGTCCTTTCCCTCCCATGGCTCTGCCCTCCTGCTGTCCCTATCCTACTCCTGTTTTGCAGCCACCAGCTGACGGCAACGCTGAGTTCAGGCCACCTCCCTCCCACCTCATCCGCTCAATTTGTAGTTTTGTGTTATCCCCTGAAATCCGTGCTCCCACCGATGTTCTCTGCACCTTAAGGAATATTTAACCACCTGTTAAATTATTTATCCCTCCGAGGTTCCGTGCACCCAGGGCGGCTCGCAGGGCTCCTGGAGAATTAACGAGAGCCATAAATCAAAGAGACATTTGAGAAATTTCCCATTGCTCGTGCTGATGGCAGCCTGGCCCCTGAAATGCCACTTGCAGGTTGGGAGCTGGGTGCTGCCACTTGCTGCTATTACTTGTTTAGGAGCTTGTTAGATTTAGAAGTTAAATACACTCCAGGAAAAGGATGCAATACGCCAAGGGCTGGAATTGGGTGGCTGCCACCCCCTAACGCTGCTGCTCACAGTGAGGGTTTTCAGGCTTTGCAAAGCACTGACATTGATTCCGTCTGAGGGTGACAGCAGCTGAGAGCAGCTCGTGGGTGGCTGTGCTGTGGGACAAGGGGACAGCAGCATTCCTGGCTGCAACGTACTTGGGTCTGAGGGATCTGGAGGTCAGTGCTTGCTCCTGCAGCTCCCAAAACACAGCTGGGGCGAGAGGTGATGGTGAGCTCTCCTGGTCCTTTTCCAGTGCATGGGTGAAGAGAAGCTCAGAGCAGGTGACGGTGCCCTCCTGACATTCCCCAAAGGAGGTTCTATCTTATGCTGAAAAGACCAGAATTAAAGCAGCAAGCTTGCTTCAGAGGGAACTCGAAGCACCATTGCCTGCTTGCACTTTTCATCTGCATTAGGGTGGCACAAGGAGCAGTGCCAGTAATGAGGATGTGTATTGATCTCTGAGGTCACAGCCAGCCCGAAGCAGTGCTTTACTAAAATCCCCTCTGCAGCCCGTGGGCAGCAGCAGCAGCTTTGCCTGGTGTTTGCTGCTCTGACCACGTTTGCCTGTTCCCTACAGACCAGCAGGGACGGGGATGGGGTGAGGTGAGGTCTCTGTCCTGCTGCAGTGCTCAAGCCTGCGATGGCAGCAGCTCTCCTGACTTCTGCAGAAGTGAAATCTGTGGGAGCTCGAGGCAGCCTGGCATGGGAGGAGGGTTGCAGAGTGACAAATCCCTGTGCCCTGCACAATCCAGTGGAGCTGGACATGGCTGCTCCAGTGCAGATCCAGCTCATCATTTGTAGCCCCTATACCGAGAATGCCTCTCCTTTAGGTCCCCCAGTTTTTTCCCATGCTGGGAGCCTTCTGCAGGGGTGGCAGAGGATTCCATCTTTCCCGACACACCATGATTTTCTGCCATCAGCCCTTTTTCCAGCAGGAGCCACCTGCACCACGTCTGCTCCTGAGCAGAGAGGCAGCACCAGAAGCCTGCTGCTCGCTGCTGAACGAAGAGTAAATCACTTCATCGAGGGGTTTCCCATTGCAGCCCAACCTTTCTGCTCCCACTGCAACATCTTGGTGAGGCTGTGCATGGTTTGATTCCCTCCATTAGCTCTCATACCCACCATAAGATCTATGGGATGCTTGGGACAAGCCCTACAGCAACAGGGCACACTCAGACTGAGGTGGATTTCTGGAGAAAGGACCCAGTCCCAGTCCCACTTTTCCCTATGAATTGAACCACTGGGCTCACCCCGTTGCAGACGCCCCACGGATGGGTTTCCTCCTGCCCTGAGCCCTTTGCATCCTTCCTGCTTCCCACCACTCCTTCCCAAAGAAATTTGAGTTTCAGTGCATCACGTCTGCCTGGCGGGCAGTGAGCCCACAGCAGCCAGTGGAGAGCTGGGGAAAGCACGAAGTAATAGAGGTATTTATTAAAGGAGGGAGGAAATTTATATGCCATTTTTGCTTCTTCAGCTCTCAGTCATTGCCGAGGGGAGAGGAGGAGTGGGCAGCCTGTGCAGGAAATAGCCAGGAGTCTGTTTTATGCCCATTTGTCAGTCTGATGAACAAGAAAAATATAGGCGGCCTTGATAAAGGGGAAATAAAGAGTCTGGAGGAGGCTGGTGTGTGTCTGCAGGGCTGCTCAAAGCTGCAAGCAGCCCTGGATCCATGGGGAAGGCATTCTGCAGAGGGGCTGGTGCCATCCCAGGGGGTCAGGCAGAAGGAGAGCCCAGGGTGGGGATGGGGATGATGATGAGGATGGAGATGAGGAAAGGGGATGGGGATGAGATGGGGATGGGGATGGGGATGAGATGGGGATGAGATGGGGATGGGGATGGGGATGGGGATGGGGATGGGGATGGGGATGGGGATGGGGATGGGGATGGGGATGAGATGGGGATGGGGATGGGGATGGGGATGAGATGGGGATGAGATGGGGATGGGGATGGGGACGGGGATGGGGACAGGGATGAGGATGAGGATGGGAATGAAGAAGAGGATGGGAATAGAGATGGGAATGAAGAAAGGGAAAGGAATGGGGTTGAGATTGGGGATGACAATGATTGGGGATTACAATGAGGATGAGGACAGGGATGGGGATGAGAAAGGGGATGGGGATGGGCATGGTGAGGGCAATAGGCATAGGGATGAGGATGGGGATGGGGATGGAGATGGGGATTGTGTTGGTGCCTGGAGCTGTCACCGTGAAGCTGCCACTGCCTCTTTGCAGAGCTGAGCCAGCCCCCTCTGCCTGTTAGCTTATCTGAAGTGCCTGGCATCTACCAGAGAAAAGCACTAGGGAGTAAAAAAACCACCAAGTATTAAGTGCTAATAATTCCCTGCTTTTATTTGCGGTTATCCACCTACATGAAAGAGGCTGGATTTTTGCTGACACTTTCTTGCTGGCAATTGAATGCTGCCTGAATCATCCATCCAGGGCCATTTGTTCATAAAAGTAAGGAATTGCTGCTCGAATCCTTTTATTGCTGCTAACGTGACACATGCAGCAGCGATGGATCTGGAGAGGCTTCGTGCAGGCGGGGATGCCCATGCAGGTGTGCAGCAGCAATGTGGGTGCTCGTGCACCTCCTTTTAGGCTCAGCCTTGGGAAGGAGAGGCTGCAGGGCCGTACACAAGCAGGGGGGGAATCTGGACCTTACCAAGCTCCACTATCTGCAGCTATTCCAAAAATGCTGTTTGAAGTGGTGTGGGGGTAACTTCTCCCCATGGGGATCAGGGTCTGTGCCACCAGGAGCGGGGTGGGGGTGGGATCTGAACCCCCTCTAAATGGGACAGTGCAGAGGGAAGGATGGATTTTTATTCTTTCAGCCCCCAGAGCTGCTGGCTCGTCTGGACAAGGAGATGCTTTCCTCTGGCAGAGACAAATGGATGAGGCCATACCCTCTGACATCCCAGCTTCTGCTTCTGCACTCCGATGTGATAAATCCATCCTGGGAAGAGCCCGAGTCAGCCCTGGGGCAGGATGGGACCCTCATGGGTCCTGCTCTCATACCCCACAGCCTCACGTCTGTCCTCACCGCTGCTGGAACCTCCCTCAGCCATGAGGATGCCTCCAAATTAGGGATGTTATTAACTACAAGCTGCTTTTCCCTGGCTGCCGCTTGCACAAACGATAACTGATTTCAAATGAATTGAGCCAATTACTGCAGTTTTCCTAAAACAGATGACGGCAATACTCCGGTAAGGAGGAGCAATCCCAGCTGCAGCATGGATAAGAGTTAAGATGCCGAAATGCCCTTTGGGCCCAAATTTCCAGCTGTCACAGTTTTCTGGTCTATGTCTGGCTGCTTTTCTCAATTGCGTGTGGATTCAGGCAGCAGTAGCCAGGGGCTGAGCCACCGCGGGCTGCAGAAGGTATCTGCTCTGCTCTGCTCTGCTCTGCTCTGCTCTGCAAGCAATTATTTGCTGTCAATGAGGGAGACTACAACAGTTCTTGCTGTATGCAAGCAAGAAAGGCCTGAACGTATAGGTGCATTTATGGAAAAGGAGAAAGAAATAAATCTTAAGTGATTTTTTTGGGGTTGGGGCTGGCAGCTCCCTGAGACATGTTGGAAGGGGCAGCTCCTGCTCCAGCTGTTTAACCATGTGCTGATTTCATGGCTCCGTCAGCCCAGTGTGCTGGTTTCACATACGATCTGCACATGAGCTTCATCAGACTTCAAAGGACAAAAAATCTGCCACTGGACGCCTTGTCCTTGCAATGGGAGGCACTTTAGTGAAAAGGAAACCTAATGAAGATGAATTAAGCTGAGCTGTGTGAAAATGAGTTAAGGAATCTTGAAATCAGCTTCCCATTTGTCTGCCTTCCCAAATCCTCAGAAATACTCATGTACTTACATCAGCAAACCACAGTTCCAGCATGAGGAAGGTCCCATCCCATAGGAATGGGGCCAGGCCCACCCTGCACTGCTGCTCTGCCCCATGCTTGGAGCTGCCTCCAGTTCTTTGAGGCCTTTGCTGGACTCTCAGACCCCAGGGTGGTCCCCGTCCATGCAACCCTTGCACAACCTCTGGAATTCAGGCTGGGCGAGCTGCTGCACCATCAGTTAGTGACACCCCCTCAGGGCAATGCATGCAAGTGTGCCATTTTGTCATGCTGCCATCTGAGCAGCAAAAATACATAGGTACACATCCGAACCAATCTGAAACACGGGGTCAGGAATGTGGGCTACTGCTGCTTCTCCTTATAATCTCCTCTTAAGTGTTACATCTTCTGATTGCTTTTGTCAGCTCTCTAAATTTAATAAGTGAACTAACCATCTTCTCCTATTGTTCACATATAAATAAGTGCTGGATCGATAAAGAACATCTCTAAAAGCCCCTGGATCTGATGAATGAGGGGAGCGTGGCTGCGGGAAAATTATGAGTTCACACCTCCAACGGTGTTTAAAACAAAGTGTGGGGAAGGAAAAATGGAAACCTGCTCACAGTGGGATGCTTTCAGACACTGAGAGATTGGATCCACGAGGGCTGTAGGGGAGGCCTTGCTTTCGTGGGGCAGGCTGTGTGGTTGCTGCACTCTGAGAGCCAAATTGCCATGCCCTGGGAAAAGCAGAGCTGCAGGTTGGATGCTTGGAATGTTTGCAGGGATTTTCTGAGGGAGAGCTGAGCAGTGGGCTGGGTGCAGTAAGGAGGTACAACTATTGCTAAGGAGATCTCCCACTGCAAAGCATCTCTGGGGTTGCAGGGATGGACCACGAGCTCGTGACCTCTGCTGGCTTTGCAGTGTTTGAAAACAAAACAGAACTACGAAATGAAAACCTAACTTTTTGCAAAGCTTTTGCCCATCTGGCAAAGCAGCTGGCGGGAGGAGGCATTGCTGCAAGCATCTGCTGCTGCCCGGCCAGCTGCAGCACCACGAGCAGAGCCACTGCAGGGTGATCCATTCTTCCCCTTCTGCACACCCTCAGACCACCACAGCAGTGTCCCTGCTCCATGGGCTGCTCTCCCTCCCCAGTTCCCATCCTCCCAGCATCACTGCACAAAGCAACAGTCACCGATGGATGCAATATTTTATACAAAGCAAGACGTGAGAGCGCAGGAGCAAAGGGCTGTGTGGTTACAGAGGGCTGTGTTCCCAAGCACACTGCATGCAGAAATCCACAGGTGGGATGATGCCAAGTGGGCTTCCTTTGCATGCCATGCCACGTGTAAAACAGTTGCCATGCTCCACCCCTCCTCCTTCACCTCAAAGAAGAAAACAGTGCTATGCTGATGCAATGAAAGGGGGTCAGGACAGAGGGATGAGCCATTCAGCACAGCTATCAGTGCTAAGACCCACTGCTGTGTTCCCTGTGCTGGGTCCTGGATGGGAGCCCTGAATCTGGGCTGATGCAGACAGGGTCCTGCTGGGAGCAGGGGGAGCTGGGGTTGGGCCCCTCCCCAGGGCACAGCTGTGCTCAGAGCTTCTATTGCTGCATCCTTGCCCAGGGGACTAGCTTTGGGCTTCCCATGGGTTTGGGTTAATTTGGACCAAAGAAATAGGAAAAATGCGTGGGAAGGGACATGTGTGTGATGAAAGGAGGGGGTGGATGTGGGCAACGGGTGCAGTTGGCATCACCCTTGGTTACAAGTTCCCTGACACAGGGAAAACTTTCTCCCTGTCTGCCAATTTATTAATGCTGCTGACTCTAAGAGCCCTGAGGAGAGGGGAACTCGAACTCTACAGAAAGCACCCCAATGAAGCTTTATTTAAAGGCTATGTGGGGGATGCTTAAACATGAAAGGAAAAAAAATACTGGCTGTTGCTGGACCGGGCAGTGAGCAGCTCTGCCCCCAGCTGTGATACAGCTGCTCTCTGCCCTCCCCATGCCTCTCACTGCCTCCAACCCTTTTGGTGCTAATAGAACCATTACATTACTGGGGATGGTCACTGGTCTCAGCACAGTGACCTGGGCTCAGTACCCCACAGATCCCCATTTCCTGGCTTTTGGGAGAGCTCTGGGCTCATCTCCAGCAGCAGCACAGTGACTTGCTGGCCAGACATCAACATCTCATCAGTGCAGCCCAAAGAGAAAAGACGAGGACTGAGCATCTTTATTTTTCTCCGTGCTGCTTCTGTTTATTTCCTATTTTTTTAATCCCTACTTCTCAGCTGTAGAAGTCCTTGTGCTGACATGATGTTATTTATTTATAAAATATGTACAGGAAAGCAGTTGGGGATTGGTGCAACCCTCCAAGGCTGGAGGTGCGTGTCCAGCTGCAGCCAAGGTGAGAGACAGTTTCTGTGCCTCAGAGCTGGGAGAAGGAAAGGGCCAAGAAAGATAGAGACTTCAAAGGATGCGAGCAAATATTTACAGGTTCCAAGACAAAAATATATATATCTACAGTGTTGTCTTGGGGATACAGGGAGTCGGGCTTGAAGCAGAGCCCTCTCACAGCTCCATTTGTTATATTGATTTATAAAGACCGCGGGTATCGATCGCTGCCGGCGGTGCCGTCAGTAGGATGTGCAGCCCCTCAGGGATGGATCCTCTGGTGCTGGGATGGGGCAGCTGGGAGCACTGTGGGCACAGACTCGTGCTGCTGGGGTTTGCTGTGGTGCTGTCTTTGCTTATTTTTTGGAAATGAGACTCTCCCTTGGGCACCAGGGGGAGGGGGACGCTAACAGGGGAGCAGGGAGGAGAATATTCAAGTTCAGGCTTTTCCCACTGCTGTTGCAGTGTGATGTGAAGCAAGCAGGGATCTCTGTTGGCACTTGGGGTGGGTAGAGAATATCCCCAAATGCTGAGCAGCTCCCAGGAGCTGGAGAAGGGATCCTGCTGGGTTTTGGTGCTGCAGAGGTGCTATAGAGGGTGAAGAACATGGGATGGATGTGGTGCCCTGGTGGGAGAAGTACCTACCCTCCTTGCTGCCCACCCTGCAGCTCTGCATGTGCATGTGGGAACCCTGGGAAAGATGTTTGCATACACAGCCTGGGTCAGAGACTCAGTTCTCCCTTCTGGACCGGCAGGTGCTACAAAGGGACTCCCCCCTTTCCCCATCAGAACCTGGGGTTTCTCTTTCCCCCCTTCCCATGCTCTTGTGCCAGGATGGGTTTAGCGCGATGTCGGTGAGCAGGGTGTGCGGTGCTCAGGGGAAGGGCTGTGGGAGAGCTCAGAGGGCCACGTTGGCACCAGGGGACAACACAGGTGGGGACAAGAGACGTAGCAGCAGCAGCACATGCACAGCTGCTTTGCCAGGCAGGAGCATGCAGGACAGCAGGGGAGGGCTGCAGTGTACAGGAGAGTGACTGAGTGGAACGTGGTTGTGGGTGTGGGGATGTCTCGGTCCCCGAGCTCGGCCGTCACCCGGTTCAAACTGTCCATGGTCTACGCAGGTGAAACTTGGCTGGAGGAGACGGAGGAGACCTCAGTCTTGCTCTGGGATACAGTGGAGGAGACGTCTTCGTCACCAAAAGGGTTCTTGCCACAGCAGATGGTGGTGATCATGCAATTACGGAACTGGGAAGACAGAAGGAGAATGTCAGCACTTGAGGATTTTGAGGGTGTGCTGTGGGACTGAGAACTGCCAGCGGCCCTGAGCTCTGCTGCTCCCCAGGCTGAGATGCAGCTGGTGGGGATCGAGGTGCCCATGGACACAAGAGCCCAGGGCAGGGGAAGAGCTGTGTCCCAGGACATCTCACCTGCTTGTTCATGAGGACGTAGATGATGGGGTTGTAGAGAGAGGAGCTCTTGGAGAAAAAGGCAGGCACTGCCATCAGCGTGGCGGTGAAGTCTGCTCCCTTGTTGGTGAAGATCCAGAATGCCACTACAGCATAGGGCGTCCAGGCCAGCATGAAACCCAGCACCATCAGGATCACCATCCGTGTCACCTCCTTCTCTGCCTTCTGGGTGGTGGCTGACTCCTGCTGCTGCGCGGCTGCCTGCAGGTATGGGGCAGTGAGGGGCAGCCCTCAGGTTTACTCCCCCATGGCACCACCCTGCTCACTCTGCCCATCTTGTCCCCATCCACCTCTCTGTCCCCCAGCTCCGGGTGTTACCTCTCGGACTTTGCAAATGAGGCGCCCATAGGAGAAGAAGATGACCACGACTGGGATGATGAAGTGGATGACAAACATGTAGAGGACGTAGGACTCGTTGTGGTAGTCAGGGTTGTGGGTGTAATAGTCGGGGCCACAGGAGCACTGCATCCCCTCCGGCATGTACCTGCCAGCAAGAAAGGTTCAGACCATCAACAGGACCCTCCCTGGGTACAACAAAGCTTTTCCACCTTGGGACCACCTCCCCCCGGGATGAGGTTGCTCCCAGAATGGCACATGTGGGAGCTGCTCCCTGGCTTCTCCTCTGCACCCTGCCCATTGCCCCATGCTCCTGCCCTTGCTGGCTGTGCAGCGCAGCTCTCATGGCTTGCACCAAGCTGACACACTGCGCTTGGGTGCGCAGCATCGTTTTGTTGTGACACTGCTTCCTCCCACGGGCAGCGGGCTATTTATTTCCTTCCTACGTGGCTGAGCACTTGCCTGCCGGGAGCCACCTGCTCGCTCCCTCTGCAGATGGAGGGATGCTGAGCAGGGATGGGAGCTGCTGGCTCGGTGGGCTGAGCTCTCAGGAGCTCAATGCCTGCAGTTGTGTTGGGCTCATGTCATCGTAGCCCTGGCTTAAGGGTACACTGCAATTCAGCCAAGGACCTGCCTGGCCAGGGATGCTGACCCAGGGCTGCATAGGAGCTGTCTGCCTCTGTCCCATCATAGGGTTGTGGTGGTGGGACTTTGCTGCCCCAAAGCTACCTCCTGCCCATGCCCAGGGAAGTGGAAGGGGCTCACTATATCCCGCAGGGAGCTCTGCAGCAGAGTACTAGTTGGGGCTGGAGCTGCAGCATTAGAGAAACCACCTCCAACTTATTCCTCCCTTGTGCTTTGAGTGATGCATTGGCTCCTGGCAGGGGATGTGGGTGCCTGAAGGAGCCAGATGTGTGCAAGTGTGAGTGAAATTCACTGCAGTGCTGGGAGAAGGACAGATGGGATGCAGGGAAAGCATGGCAGAAATAATGAGAAAAGTCCTGCAGGGCCCCCAGCAGCAATACTGGGGCAGCAGCATGAGTCAGGTTTGCTCAGAGCTGTCTTGTTCTCTGGGCTGGTCACTCAGATACCCTTTAGGATCCGCACAGAGAAATGGACCCTTCACAGCACAGGTGGAATGAGCATTGCCTAGAGAAGCTCTTCTTTCTCTGCAGGGCATGGAGGGCTGCTGCAGCTGGAGATTCTGAGCCCTCATGAGTCTTACATCTGAGCTCACACTTCCCTGTCCCACTCCATTGCCTCTTGGGTGAAGCCCGGGAAGTGTCACAGCCATAAGCACACCTTCTGTCCCACCGAGGTGGTTGTGTACCCCGACTCACCTGGACCAGCCAAAGAGGGGTGGAGCAGCACAGGAGAAGGCCATGACCCAGGTGAAAGCGATGCCCATCATGGCGTGCGTGGCAGAGAAGCGGAAGTTTCCCATGGGCTTGCAGACAACGATGTAACGCTCTATGGCCAAGACCACCAGGGACCAGAGGGCAACCTGGCCTGCAGGAGGGATGGAAAGAGAGAGACTGCTGATGATGCTGAGAGCTCCTCCAGGCTTGGTTTTCCCTTCATGGGCAGAGCCAAGAGCAGAGGAGATTGGGATCAGATAACCAGCATCCTATTAGATAACTGAGAATCTATTGCAAACGTGCAGAAGGTTGGGAGCTGAGAGGAGTATCTGCTCCTCAGTGGGATGCTGGTGATGGAGGAAGGGATCATTGTGGTGTTTTAATCATTTAAAAAATCAACAGAGAGAATTCCACCTGGGTGTAAGGAAGTGTAATTTCCGGTAAAGACACCAGATGTGTCCAAACCTGTTGGTGCCTTTCGATGTGTATTTCATGAGTCTTCCACCAGTGCTGGATCGGGGGGTGGTTGTGTGGGTGGGCATGCATGCACATGTATTTATAAGGGATAATTAAACTTCAGGGGATTGGGAGCGTTTAGTCGGTGCTGTAAGCCTGCTAATGCCCCCAGCTGTGATAATCTGCTGATAACTACACCCTGTGCTAGGATTCGCTGGAGACCTGCTGCTCAGTGACTGCTTCCCATCAAGCTTTCCTCCCTGTGCTTAGGAGCCTCCTTCTCTTTACTAGCTAGGAAAATTGGAAGTGTAAGTAATGCAGGCTTTCACAACTGGAAATGGTGCAGACCCATATGGTCTTCTGAGTCCAAGACCAACCACTCCCTGGTCCTTGGCTTGATCAGGACGCCTTGCTTTGTTTTGCCTAAGAGAATATCCACCTTTCGTTCAGACCAGCATCATTGCAGGAAATATCCCATGTAGGGGAAAAAAAGTTAAGTTAAGGCTGCGAGTCTCTGCACAAAGATTTGCAGCTGTCAGATAAATTAGAAGGTGTTGTGTGGGCCCGGATGACTGCGTGGGCTGGGGGTGCAAAGTGAATTTTTGCTGTTTTGCAGAGGGGCTTTCTGAAGGTGAAGCGTTAACTACACTCGTGTCCCTGAGAGAAGAAATAAGGAAGCTCCCAAGAGCAACCAAATCAAATGCAAGTGGGGCTGAGCTGAGCAGTTGTTGCAAAACCTGGAATGCTCCTTCCCCTCTGTGCTGCTGCTCTCCTCTTCTGCTAGGGGCTGCCTCAGCTTCTTTTCGCCCTGAGATGAGCTGTCACCACTCTCCTTGTCTTGCAGTCCTCCTCTCCACACACCCTTGCTGTGTGCTCCTTTTCCCACTTTGGGATGTCTCTTTCCCCTTGGAATCCTCCCAAATGCTTCATCTTGGAACAAGGTGGTAAAGATGCATGATGGTAACTCCAGGACATTGGGTGGCCATCCCCAGCAGGTCTTTGCTAGCTGTGCAACTTAGATCCAAGACCCCTGGATTCATGCTGGGCAGCTTGGCCAAACAATGCCAGGTTTAATTATGCAAAACAGGACCCCCTCCCATTTCCTGGCAGTGATCATGCTATAGTGGTGAGATGGGTGCTTCTTGGCATCAAGATCAAGCTTGCATAAATCTTTTTTCCCTTCCATCTTCTAGCCATAGGGAAGAAGCACCTTGCATGCGGAGCTCTGCCCCATGCAGCCAAGGCCATCTCATCAGCCCCATGAGGGTACGGGATTGGATTTCTAAAGCCCTATAAAGAAGCAAGACCACCCTCTGCCCAAGCCTGGCCCTCACTCCCACATCCCACTCTGCAGCCATTACCTCCCAGAGTGGCGAAGAAGCCTTCCACAGCACAGCCAACAGGACCGAAGACGAAATATCCATTCCAGGCTGTGTAGAAAGTGACGGTGAAGCCGAAGCAGGCCATGAAGAGGTCAGCCACCGCCAGGTTGACCAGGATGTAGTTGAGCGGCTGCCGGAGCTTCTTGTGTTTGAAAGTGACCAGGAGGGTGAGGAGGTTGATGGGCAGACCAGTGGAGATGAGGAAGAAGATGTAGCAACACACAAGGCGGTATTTCCAGGGCTCGGCTAGGTAATACTGGGGGTACTCAAAGGGGCTTCGCACCACCCCTGTCTTGTTGGACATAGGCACATAAAAATTGATACCTTCTGTCCCGTTCATCCTGCCAGTATTACGGCAGCTGCTTTGCGTTTAAGGTACTCTTTTAATCAAGCGCTCTATGGTAATGAATGTTGTTTCAACCCCAATTACCAGAAAAAAAAAAAAAAAGAAAAAAGAAAAAAAGGGAATCTCCAACCCAATGGCAATAAATAAATAAATAAACACCCCACCAAAAGATCCCTCCCCCAGCTCCGAAATTTAATTAATGACTAAGAACACCAGTAAATCCCAGGGGAAGGAGAGGTGGTGCGTTGGCCCCGCGCCGTGCTGAGGGCCGTTGGTGCCTTGTGCCCAGGGAGGTTTTATACCTTTGGGCCTCCTCGAGGAAGCGCGGGGGGAGGCCGGATTAGGGGCTAGGCTAAGTTTGTATGACAAGGGCAACGGGATTGAGAGGGGCTGATGGTTTAAGCACCCTCTAAGTAGCCAGTTGGCCCCAAAACCTGCATTAAAGCGTATTAATTGGCAATAAGTGTTTAACGTTGTTTAAGGAGTTGTGGGGAGGAAGGGAAGGGCTTGGGGAGACCTTTGGAAGAGGGGCAATGGCAGGAGGAGAGGTGGTGAGTTTGGAGCAGGTCTTTGGGTGACTGATGGGAGAAATGAGAAGAGACCAATGGGAGCCTCTGCTTGAGTCCATGTTGGATCACAGCCTTTGGGGCATCCCTGGATTGCTGAAGGACTCCATAGAAGTGTTTGGAGCCTGAGGGGTACCCAGCTCTGTTTCACTGCCCTTGGGAAAGTTGCTGGGGGGAAGAGCAGAGAGAAATTGGCCACACTGTGCTTCAGGTGCCTGTTTTGGTGTGAGCACCACATGGTTTGGGTACGTGTCTTCATCACAACTGGGCTCTGCCTATGTGGGTAAGGGCCACCTACATGTAAGCACTGGGCAAAGGCAGGAGGGGAAGCTGCTGCCAGCCCAAAGGCTGCCTTCTTGGTTAACAGAACATCTGGGGGACAGTTCGGCTGTGCTGCACCCTGATTGCACTAGAGTGCAAAGGGCTGGATATCCTCTTCTGTCTTCCTCCTAGTCTCCCGAGAAGGTGGTGATGATCATCTCCCACCTGCACCTCCTCACCGTCCCAGGTAGCTGGGCAGCTGTCTTGGTTGCAGCTTTGCAAGGATTGGCAGGGCTTAGGAAGGGTCCTTGGCCACAGCACTAGAAGTAGCCTGGCAAGGTACTGCAGTTTGCTGGAGAAGCAGAATGGATGCAGTGGAGGAAGGAAAGGAAACCTTGGTAATGTCCTGAATACCTTCCAGAGATGGTGCAGAGAGAGCAGCACCAGCTTGTAGGCGCGTTGGGGTGGAAATAAACTTCTCCTGGTCTCTAAGCACGCATCTTATAGTGTGGGATTCCCATTCCAGAGCACACAAGATCATGAAACCTTCTCAGCAGGGTCAGCCGTAGCTTAGAGCACCAATGCTCCATCCCGCCCAAGCTCTTCCCCATTTCTTCCTTCTGGGTCATGGGTGCTCCTTCTCCATGAGACCTGCCTAAGACGCCTTAGTGAAGCTCTGCCATTAATCTCTGACATCTGGTGGCGTTAATGGCCCTGATCTGTTAATGCGGTAAGCCTCCTTCCCACTGCTGCCCTCCACCAAGGCAACGTAGATGGAAAAAGTCAACAGTGTCTTGCTGGAGGAATGAGATCTGCAAGACTGGAATGGCTTGGAACTAGAGGGCAGGAGCAGAAGGCTGAGGGGTGTGGGTAGGATGGATGATGCCCTAATCGCTGGCCCACTGATCCATCTGCACAGGTCAGAGGAGCAGAAGTAGGACATGGCAAGAGTAAGTGGGTCACAGCAGCCTCAGGTGCCCTGAGATAAGTGATGCCCACGGGATGTCTGTGCCTCGCAGGAGTATTTCCCTCGCCTCCCATGAAACTGCCAGCCGTGAAATTTCCACTCTGGGTGTCTTTTAGGCTTTCCATGAGATCATCCCCGAGGGAAAGAGGTTTGTGTGGAGCAGTCTTATGGCTCTACTTCTCAAAGCTTTCACCTATTTCATGCCTTTCCTGACTCCAGTCGGGATTCTGACTCAATTGAGCATGTTTTTGCATATAAAAAAGCACGTGCAGATGTGAATCTCAATTCCAGCGTGCCATTCCCAACCTCTATGCTAGAAGGCAACTCTTCAGATAGAAAATATCACTGATTGTTCATCTTCAAAAGACGTGGACTTTGCTGTCTGTGCCAGGAGCGTATGAAAGATCTGTTTTTTTCTCCAAAGCTTTATATAAGAACATGGTTGTCTCACGGGAGAGTTCGTTTTCACCTCCCAATGTTTCTTTGTGAGACTTTCTGCCACATTTTATAGTGTCTCATATTCTTCTAAAGGGTAATATAGTTGTACAAAGAAAGTGGGTCTGAGGGAGGAGGAGGTAAAATGAAAGTCTATTTTGGATTGTGCACTGATGCTGTGGGAAAGGATCAGTAGGATTATTATTGGTATAATCGCCTTCACCACCATTTATTGATTTCTTTATTTTTTGCTTTAAGTTTTCCTTTGACCAAACCTTCTTCTCTTTGCATTCCAGCCAGTGCAAGGTACGACTTTGGCTCCATGCTTGGCACCCAGACACTTTTCACATGCAGGATTGCCAACAGCGGGACCAAGAGGACTTTTGCTTGGACTTCTCCCACTTTGGGGAGCTGAACACGGAGCAGGTAAGTCCGAGCCACATCTGTGCTGCTGGAGGGTCTGAACGTGGCTCTGTCCCTTCTCAGCTGTCCTCGAGGACCCAGCTTTCTCCCTCACAAGCTGAGGTTGGTGTTTTGGCTGATCCCCCGAGGCCGGTGTCGATGTGGATTTAGAGCTCTCTGCAGGTCAGCGGCCAGCGGAGCAATGCTGAAGGCCTCGAATCAACTCTGCAGAAGAAAATGACACCAGGGAGGTTAGCTGGTTCCTCCAGGACGTGTCCTGAATGCAACCTCGCTTCCTTCAGTGTCCCTGTCACAGAAATGGAAAGTGATGGCTTTAATTTGGTGTCTCTTAGCAGGGAAACTTTACGGGCTGTCTCCCAGAGAGCTCTCAATTGCTTTCTGTGCCGACTCTATGACAAAGAAAGCAACAGCAAAATTCAGGCCCTGTTTAATGCAGGAGGAGAGGCTTGTTTCTTTGTGTTTGTCCTTAAGAAAAGGAAGGGTTTTCTTCCCTCATGCAGGCTTTTCTGCTTTGCTAAGCTCTTTGAGATGAGATTCTCTTATTCATTGTTTGTCAGCACATTGCGTGAAGGAGCCCTGAGCATCTCTGGGCTTTCATGTCCCATGTAAAGCAAGAAATGATAATTATAATCAAATAACCAAGCTGATACGGTTGGTTCATCGGGCTTCAGTAACACAGCCGTGGGAGGGGCTGGCTGGGAGCCCTCTGCTGTCCCTGTCCTTGTGCAAGGCAGCATGCTGCTTGCTGCTGCTTGGGCAAAAGCAAAGGAGCAACTTGACCAGGGAAACATGGAATGATCTGCAGAGCAAGGGGAGTGTGAAAGCGACAGAAGTCAGTCCTGAGGCAAGCAGTTGGGCTTAAATTCTATTGATAGACTAATGCACAGGAACTTTAAACCTTGGCCACGAGCACCAGAGACGAACACTGAATACAAAACGATGTTGCGTTTGCTTCTGTGCTTTTGGATGGTTCTGAAGTGCACTGCTCTGCATCGCTCTTCTGGAGGGGCTCCTTCCTCCTCGTGGGCATTTGCCCCTGGAAGACCTCACCTCCCCATATCAGATAGCAGCCACGTGCGGCCGCTGCGCTGAGCTGCTTACGCCAGGCTGTGAGCTCCCTTACCAGGAAAGGGGTTAAAGCGAGATAAAGCCAGAGTGTTATGGAGACCATATGGAGGGGAAGAAAACCCTTTATCCTGTAATTGGATTCATTCCCAGCAGCTCCTGGTGGAGGTGAGGCTGAGTGGAGCTGACAGGACGTGATGGGTGAGGCGCTGCCAGCTGCCCCGTCCAAAGCAGGATGTGTGCACACAAACTTGGAGATCAATCCAGGAGATCAAATAGATTTAAATGTGTGGCAGAGAGAAGGAGGACAGAGATGTATTTGCAGTTTGGTTTGGTCGGCTGCTCCTTGCCCAGCATGGGTTAACTCAGCTGTGGCTGTTTGCTGCTCCTTTGGGCTGGCACAGCTGTTTCCAGCCAGGACAAGGACCTAGTGGTGCAGAGAGGCTCTGTGCCATGCCCTTGCTTCCTTCCTCAAAAATAAAAATGCACAGATGCCTGTCTCTTGCATTGCTTTCTGCACCAGGAGCTTTGTGCAGAAGGACCCCATCTCCAGGGCTCCATGCAGGTTTCTTTCACACCCCATCTCCAGGCTCTCAGCAGTACAGCTGTACTGGGAATGGATGCACCAGGGCTAGGAGACAGCTGGAAAGCAGGGAGAGCTTTGCCACAGCCACCCATACCTCATGTGTGCAGTGCTGGCAAGCGAGCGAGGCTCCATCATCTTCCCTGCTTTTCCTCCTGCTGCTGATCCAGGTAACATCCCTGCAAGAACCACAGGATTTCCTTGGAGAGATGGGAATTCCTTGGGTCCTGTCATTTCCTTGCCAAGGAGCTGAGCAACCCCGGTTCAGTTGCAAACCTGCACTACTCAGCATGGTGCTGTCAACACCTTTAACTAAGTGCTAAACGAGGGCTGTAGCAGAGAGGGCAGGTTTGCCAGACAGCCTCACTGGCCCTGCAGCACCAGGATGGGCAGCCCGCACTGCCCAGCAAACCAAAGCAGCACCACCACTGTTCTGTATGTCAGCAGCTGTGCCAGGGAGCAAGCCACACACCGATAAGGGCAATGCAAGTGAGAAGATGCTGCCTGCTGCTGTGAGATCCTTGTCGTGCAAACTGAAAAATAAAAATCAAATCCTTGCTTGGTTTTGTTCTGTTTTATGGGCTCTTCACCACAAGCAGGAGTTAGAGAGGGGTTGCAGGGAAAGCTAGGGCTCTGCTCTTCAGGCTCTTCCAGGGGCAGACACTGAGCTGCAATGTCTGAGAGGCAGAAGGAAGGTTTTCCATTTAACACTGAAGGTTTGCAGGAGTGCAGCTCCACCACCTTTGTTCTGTAGCACTTTGCCACAGCTTTGAGAAGGGCTGAGCAGTCAGAAAATGGGGTTTAGGCAAACAGGGATAATCTTTTATTTTTTAATTTGTAAATCCCATTCGAAGTTGAACTCTGTTATTCCTCGGGGCCTTATTGTGGATATTTGCAGCCCTCTGCAGCGAGATGCTTTATACATGCTGTTTCGTTTTGTCATAACTGGGTCATTTTTTTTTTATTTTTTCCAGTGCACAGCCCTTGGTTCTCTCTGCAGAAACTTGGAGACTGCTGTGAGACGGCCAGATGGGAGTAGTCTTTTGGGGAAAAAGCATGGAGGAAATGTGTGTGGATGGCTTACTTTCTGCTTTTGGAGGAGTTGTTCCTGGTGCTCGGTGGGGCTGTACCTCTGTGCTCCATCAGTTCTATGGGTCCACGGGCAGCCAGGTGGGTGCTCCCAGAAAAGACAGTTTGGGTTTTCTGAGGAGAAGCCCTCACATGGCTGCCTTGGCCACCAGCAGAGCCCTATTCCCTGCCTTATGCCCTACTCTGGGGCTCTTATTTCTCCTGGCTGCAGTTGAGACTGGGCACCCTTCACTGGAATTCATTTTTGTCCTCTTCTTGCTTTAAACCTCCTAGAGATTTGCTCCAGTCCAAATGTGTCCCTTCCCTCCCTTTGCCCTTCATCCCATAATTGGATTCATCGCTTCCATCCAGCCCAGCCCAGCTCTCCCCATCCCTTTACATAACAGTGCTGGCTCTGGGCTGTGCCTGGCTGAGCTAAGCCTGGTGCTGTGCTTGGCCTCAGGCCATCAAAACCAGCGGAGGGTTTGCACCAATTCCTGTTGCAGGCTGAATCCTGTGCTAGTAAACGACTCTTTTCTTTTACAGTTCCTATTCCCTTCCTATTTATTGCCTCATTTTCCTTCCCACATGCAATCTGTGGTCTCGTGCTGTGGCACATCCCAGTGCTCCCACCAGGACCCAGGGCACGTGCTCAAGAAAGGAGGTGAATGCAGCAGCCCTGCACAGCTGAGCAATGTAATGGCAAGATCACCTGGAAAAAATGATTAATTTCCCACTCCTTTCATTAATATTTATTCTCCTTAATTCTCAATCTTTACTGTTCAGCTCTCTAAAGCTTTTGTGGTTGAGAGGCTTTCACTGAGGTTGCTATTCATCACCTAAGCAAAACATGCACAGATTAAGCAGGCGGTTTGTCAAATCTGAGTCCTGTGCTGGAACCATCACCTGCCTGTACGGACCCACCTGTCTCTGCAGATTGTTTTGCTTCTGTCTGACTTTTGCAGAGGGTGTTCCCACGTCCTGCAGTGTTTTGCTAGGCTCTGGGTTTCTCCCAGTGTGCTCAGTGTGCACATTATCTTGCCATGTGCAGCCTTTTTCACCCTGAAGACATCTGACCCTGTTTCCTTGCTGCCTTGCAGAATGAATTGCTGTCGTGAACGTCTGAAAGGAGATAAAGCAGCAGCAAACTCTTCTCCCCTGTTGCAGATAAACCACTATTAACGGCCGAGGGTTTCTGGAATGAAAAGGGTGACTCTCCATTGAAAGCAGCGATAAATCCTGGCCATCCAGCATAATCCAGTCCACCGTATCGGGAAATCTCATGGGAGCTGGCAGCGTTGAGAGCAGCAAGGTCTTTTCATGCTACAGTTCTCCCGTGGATGGATAATCTCCATGGCCAACAACTGCAAATGCTGGAGGTTGGATCCTGAATGCCATTACCTCGGCTTTTACTCCCCTTCCCTCCTCAGCAAAACCACTGCTGCCTTCTGCAGGAAGACAGGGTGTACCTGCAAACTTTGCCTGCAAAGGGGATCACAGGGCTGCATTCTGTATCCTGCGTGAGCAAGAATATCATACATCATCTTCCTGCTGATCTGGCAGTGGAAGCAGCCCTGCAAAGCAGCGATTTAATGCACTTCTCAGTGCTTGAGCTTTTCGTCTTGCTATGCTTAACCTGATATATTGTTATTTGATGCAGAACAGTAGGGGCAGGTACAAAGAGGTAGCATGAAAATAAAAGGTCAGCGGGTGCCTGGTGCATGTAAAGGCTAAATTGGTCTTTCATCAAATCTAATAAATATTCCTTGTGAGTGGGGTGGGAAACTCCTTTCCTGAAATGCTGAACGGCATCCCTTCCTCCAGAGCCTCAGCCCAGGGCTGTTGGATGAATCCAGGATGGGGCTGCTCGGAGCAAGGGGACTGCAGTGACAGCCAAGGGAAGAGCCAGGCTCAGCCCCCACTGCGCATGAGGCTGCATTTTCCAATGTTCCTAAAAATATTCCTGAGCCTTTAAGTGCAAAACTAGTGGTTTGGATTTGGAAACCAAAATGGAAACAGATGAGCTGCATCCCATCTTGTTTTCTCACCTCCTCTCTTTTCTCTCTTCACTTGTTCCAGATTGGGGAGAAAATGGCAAAGGAATGACCAAAAATGAAGAAAAACAAAACAAGGAATCATTTTTTCCCTTATTTTTTTCCCCCTGTTTGAGAGGCTATAATGTTTTTATAAGCATAGAAATCTGGGTGTGCATTATTTCTTTTTCTTAAATGAATTGTAATGATTAGGAAATGCGGTACTTTGGTCCCTGATTCTCCTCTACCTCTCGTGGAGAAGTGAAATCCCTCCAGGCCGTGTCCAGAAGCATTTCATGTTATAACCTTTGCAGGCCTGGAGAAGCAGAGGCAGCAGGCAGAGCTTCCAGGTGCCCCCACTTCTGGGATGTCCATTCCTGGTCAGCTCAGGCTTGGTTTGCAGAGAGGCTTTGCAGCACAGATGTGCCAGGCTCCAAATGACGGATGGAGGCCCTCAGGGTGCTCTGCGTGCCCAGAGGAACTCAGCAAGGTGCTGGGATGTAACTCAGGGCCATCCATGGCTCTGCTGTGATGGTGCTGCTCCATCTGGAGATGCTGGTGTTGAGCTTTGTGCTTGCAGGTACACGAGTTTGTCACCTCTGGAAAGTGGTGGTGGGATGCTCCTCGTCTCTGCCACACGTCCTGAGCCTCCACTTCCTCCCCTGTATCTGCACCTGGCAGCTCCCTGCCCTCAGCACAAGGAACGCCTGGGCATAGGAACCAGGCAGCAGAGTAAGAGGAGAGAGGAACAACACGAGACAAATTCCCCATTAATTCAAGAGACCATTATTAGCTGCTAGAACCAGGAGGGTGAGCTGTTTTGGGGTGTCAGCAGGAGTTAAATCCTTGCTATTGATTCTCTCCCTGCACGGCCATGCATTACCATGAATTACGCCACCAAGGAGAAATGGAAGTGGACGAGAAGCAAAAGTGGGGACGGGAGGGGAATGTTTGCATGCTTAAAATATTTATGCCGCAAATTAACATGTGTTTTAAGCCTGCGATTCTTCAAATATTTATCCAGCATGAATATTTTGAAAACTGCATTAAAATTTGCCACTGGTGCTTTATTCATTAGGATTGTTCAGCAGCCACAGACAGCAGTGCCTGCTAAATCTGTAATGCATCCATGCAGAGACAGCAGCTGGAGGATGTTGTCTGGGCTGTGAGAAAGAGCTTTCTGCTCCTACTTCCAAAGCGGGGAGCCTGGAATGAGTTCCTTACCCACATCGACTTCAGTCGTGGCTGCAGATGTCACATTCAGCAGCACATGTGCCTGGTTTTTGACCCAAGCAAAAATAATCTGATGGGAGTGGGGTGAGACCAGCACTCCCATAGGCACTGGGAAAGGGGAGTTAGGGACTGGGGGAGGCAGACCCATGGAATCCTGGTGGCTGCTGTGGGTCTGGTGGAACTGTGGGAGCAAACCAGGCTCTGCCAAGCATGAAGGCAAGATGTTCCTTCTTGTATATGCCAGCCCTATGCACAGAGGTTTTATAATGGGGAACAGGAGGTGGTCCACTCCATAGCAGCTATCAGGGCTATTGCTATGGCTCTGATATCCAGCATTACAGCCTTCATTGGGGGGCACCAAAATCCCTGCCCAGGTGCAGGGCAGAGCAGAATATGGGATTTCAGCTGCTCACACTCTTCCTGCTCTGTGCCCACTGCTGTTGCCCAGGGCTGGAGCTCAATGCTGGCTCCTAGAGCTGCTTTTCATGCAGCCTCCTTGCCAAAAAACCCCGAGCACACTGCGACTTGGAGGGAAAACTGCAGGACATGGAGACAAATGCTCGATGCCGCTGGCACAGGGAACTCACTTTCCCCTGATTCCTTGACATTGCTACTGATACATGGCTTTACAGGCTTCACTGCCACTGCCCGGTTCCTGTTAAATTACTCCCAATTATGGCAAACGTTTAACTTCACAGCACTGCAACTCCATTTTGCACATCCGTTTTTTGTGAAGCTTCTCACCTCTGCTGCAATTTTGCTTCATAAAACCAGGAGAGCTTCCAGGAGCCTGAAGACTGCAAGTTGTTAATGGGACTGCAGCAGGACAGACTTCTCCCATTACGATGCTGGGGGTCAGACTTCCAGCTGTGACTTTTATTTTCACGTATCCTCGTTCTGTGCCTGCAGTGGAGTGTGCCAAGCCTGTCCTTATGGGCAAATGTAAAGGGAGGTAAATGTGGAGGGTGGGAGTCAGGCCCCTTATTTTCAGTTCTGTTTCCTTTCCCTTCTGAGCACGCTTGCATAATGAAGAGGCAAACCTGGCCAACAGCACCCAGCTAATTCAGATATGATTAATTCTCATTTTCCCTTTTTATTTTAAAGGTTGCTCTCTCCGATGAAGTGGAGAGCTTCATCACAGATGGATGGGAAAGCTGCCAGCCAGCCACATTTTTGAGGTAAAAGGGGAAAAGACATGGGAAAGTTTAGTGCTTTGCAGAAGTGACCTTTCCTGGTGATTTGTCACTTCCCAACACCATCTGCTGACTCGTCAGCTGCATCCATCATAACTATAAAAGAGATACTGAAAAAAGTCAATTAAAACAGGGACTGGTGTCAAATGGGCTTTGCACAAAATCTGTAGCAAAGGTGGGTAAGAAATAAACCAAGTCAACAACTATTGGTCATCCCCTTTTCATCAGCACACATAACCATGGTCCCAGGGAGAAAAACTATGCTCACCACTCCAGAAGTTTTATCTCCAAGCCTGCTTTGCTGCCCAGCGATAAGCTGCAATAAATGCATGGGGATCTTAGCGACTGCCATGTCTTTTAAGGAAGAATTTGGCCCAAATTGAGCAGTATTGATTGCAGTGGCAGCAATGAGGCCATTGTGAGGCCCAGAGCTTGGTGTGTGCACACATCATATCAACCAGCTGCAACAAAAATAGGTGAGAAAAGACATTTTAGAGGCCTGGGCCATAGCTCTTTTCCTCTTGTCTCCAGCAAATGTTGCTTAGTGCTCAAGCATTCAGGCAGAGCACTGCCGTGCTCCCCTGCCACAATGCCCCATGGAGCTGTTTGATGCAGGAGGCTTTCATTGCTTCCCCAGCTCATTTTTTTCTCTTGCATCTCCCCCACTTGAGGCTGCTGGCTCTTGGGATTCCTCGTGCAGAGCCACCGATTTGCGAGCAGCACCTGGACCTGATCCCAAATCCTCCAGCATCAGCATCTGCCTGATGGTTTTGTGGGACCAAAGGCAACCCTATGAGATCTTAGACAAATCTCTGTGCCTCATCTGTATGGAAAGAGGTGTTGGTGTACAGTTTTGTCCCTGAGGGGTGTTGGTGTGTTCAGGATTGTGAGATGCTGTTATTAAGGGAATGGGCCACAGGAGGACTCAGAATGGACAGATAAATCCCTCATACTGCCTTGGCATCTCCCCACTGCTCCACTCGTTTTATAAAGCTTTTGGTATAGCTTTAGCATGGATAGCTTTCTTTATTATATTAATATTTAGATCCTGCCAGGGTATTCATTGCCTTAAATCAGTGCTTTCACAATGCCAGAGAGTCAGATATCATTCTGCCTTGTGCTGATTTTAGTAGCTTTGTTGTTACTGTGAGTTGTTAACATTACAGTACAAAGACAATTAAGAATGACATCATTTGACTGTGCCATAGCCACATCACAAAAGCTTTATCCTGGGGGGCTCACGATCTAAATAGACAAGTTAGGAGAGGGGAGTTTCTCCAAATGGGGAAACAGAGGCAGAATGTGATCTGCTCTTAGGGCCCTTTGTAGCTGTGGGCCATATAGAGAATAGCTGCCACCAAAAGACAGCAGCCTGGGGAGGCAGGGATGGGGATCACCCTGGAAACTAGAAACTCTTAAAAACCTGATGCAGATAAAGGTGCTGCCCATCTGGTGCACCCGTTTCCATGCATGCCAGGCAGCTGCTCTGTGGTGCTCGGGAGTGTGGGCACTGTGCAGGCATGTGGTTGTGTGTGGGTATATAAGGGCAGGATCCCAGCTGGGTGTGATGAGGAACAAGGAGAGGTCTGACCTGCAGCATCCTGGGCAGTGCTCTCCAGGTGGGTGCGTGTGTGTTTCTGCTTCCACTTCTCAGCTCAGTGGGGTGAGCTGTGTGCTCTCACATAGGTGCTGGTGTTGGGTGTTGGCTTCAGCAGCTGCTGCTGAACATGAGAGAGCTCTGAGAAGGAAGAGGAAATGAAATCAATGTTTAAGCAAGGGGAAAGGTGCTTTCTGCTCTTCTCCCATGGTGGGAGCATTGATTCTATCAACTCCTGCTCACTGTGAGCACCCACCAGGCACAGTGAAGCCCCTGGGGAGCTGCTTTGAACAGTCTGAACTGAAGTCACAGAGTTCCTACTGACAGTAACAGTTTGAATTTTTGGAAGACAGTGCATCAGCTGAGCTCCATCTTGTCACTGTTCTCACACCAGAACCAGGTGGATGTTCACCATCCAGCCTCCAAATAGGCATTTCACCCCAAGTTATGCAGCCATAAGGAGAGCTGGGCACTGGTTCACCCAGCCTCATGTGACAGCAGCACTTTGTTGTGCTGACTCTGAACTTGGGATCCTTCTGCTTTTTGCTTTCTCTTTGTAGCTGTGAAGCAAATTCACAAACAACAAGGTACGTATCTGCCTGGAGAAGCAGCGAGCTGATGATCTCAGGTCTGGAAGACATGTCCTGCTTACAAACTAAGGAAGGGACATGCATAAAAGATATTTTTTTGACTAGAGTAATGTGCGGGGGTGTTTCTCTGGGGGAAGAGTGAGAATCAATTCGCAGAGGGCTAGTCAATAAGAGATGAAGGAGGTGACTGAGTTTATCTCTTTGTATATGGCATATAGTATTTTATTGCAATCTTAGAATAAATGAAGCCGCACAAGAGATTGATGACACTGAGATAACACTGTGTTATCAGCACATATGCATATCAACACGTTGTATTACAAGGGGAAGAGCCTGAGAAAATCCCCTTTTGACCACTGCAGCAACTCCTGGCTTGACAGCTTGGATGTTGCAGTGTGGGCAGGCAGGGAGGAGCTGCCCTTGTCTGGGTGCCACATCCAAACCCACTGCCATCACCCTCCCTGGCCTGGCACGCAGCGATGGATGGCACTGGGAAGTGAGGCAGAGGGGAATACTTATTAACTTCCACTGCCTGCAGTTCAATACTAGCTGATATTTATGTGAAATCTAATTTAGGGGTCAAATTTGACCTAACGATGTCTTTTTAATGGTGTCCAAACAGAGAGGTTTTTGAAACTAATTAAGGATCAGGTTCCAATCAGGTAGAGTGGTTAAGCTGCAGGACCAGGCTTCATTAAATGCATCCAGAGAGAATATTTTAATATTTAAAGAGAGCATTTAATGTTTATATAAGTTCTCTTCCCATCTGAAGTCACTGTTAAATCACTTCAGAAGGTAGCTTTTAAAGCCCTTTATACTTGTCTTTTATGGAGCAAGGCTGGCAAACGCCCTTCGCAGCTCTCTTGGACCCAATGAGGCTTATTAAAAGATTGAGCCCATCAATGCAGGTTTTCAGGGGTGAGAGATATGAAAACAAAATTTAACAAAGCAGCTGTAGTACGTTCTTTCTCTCCTGCAGCATCACTCTCTCCCTTGCTGTCAGAGGGATTGACGGGAGTGTTTTGCTCTGGATGTATGCAGGTCTTAAACCACTACAGCTGGAGGGCTAAAGCTTGCAGAACAGAGGAGTCTTTAACAGTACTGAAGGGCTGGGCTTTCAGTCTCTGGAGATATTGCTCAAGAACAAATCTGTTTACAAGAAACGGTTTGAGAGAGAATTGTCAGTCAAGATGCTTCTATTCTCAGCTTAGGAGCATCTGGAAGAGTAAATATACCTTTAGTTAGCTGGTGGCTAAATTAGATTGCAACTGATGAAAAGCCAAAGGGATTTCTCATTAAATGGCCCTCTCTATTATTACCCTGGCATCCTCCTTCCTGTGTTGTTCAGACTCTCGCAATGGTTTCAAAGAAGGCGGCGGCCGGTTTGCTCCTGGTGTACGTGATGTCAGTGCTGGCAGAACAGGCTGAAGGCTTTGTGCCCTTCTTCACCCAGAGCGACATCCAGAAAATGCAGGTAATCCACGAGACAGGCACTGGACAATAACACAGAGGTTTCTTCCTCCTGAGCTCTGCCAGTGTACACCTTGCCACCGTCATTCCCATCATCCATCCCTTCTGTTAGAACAGGAGATGTGACTTCAGCAGTCCCTCGCTCGTTCCAAAGCTGAGGGCTATGGGAGATGGCAGAGACAATTTGTAAGGTGTGAGACTAGAAAGGAAAATCCGGGACTCCTTTACATAAGAAACAGAAAACCTATGTAGGATATCGTCTGCTGGTAGCAGGTCTCGTTTTTCTTTCTTCCATGCTAGTGGCTGTAATTTCTGTAAAGGAGCTGCAGCCTCCCATCACCACATTGATGGGTCTTTTTGTTGTAACAAATAATTAACCATCCTCCAGATGGTTGTCACCTCTGGGATGTGCAGAGAGAATGTTTTCCTTTTGATGTGAAACTAATACTGTTGAAAGGTATCAGGCAGGCAGCCTCAGAGACTGCATCTTCTCCTTAAACACAGCCAAAGGGAGCTTCCCCCGCATGCTGCAATCCATTGATACAGGGGTGAAATCCTTTTTCCAATACCTATTTGCTTGCTGGATAGTGATTTCTTCTTGTGGGAAGCGCAGACATCCTTCAGCCTCCTTGAAGGAGAGGACACGGACAGTCCCCAGATGGTTCATACATCGTTACCCTTTTAGCTATGCGTCTGCTGGTGATTGAGGGGCTTCCAGAGGTACGTGGGTGAAATCAGTCTTAGCTTTCTGAGCACACGTTCAAAACAAAGCAAGAGCATAGCAAGCAGTCAGCATGGCACTGAGCACAGACAATGATGCATTTTTCGTGTCCTGTCGTGTTGGTCTCATCCCAAAGCGACTTTATTTTATTCTGTTCGGGTCAGGAAGAAAGGGAGGGTCCTGTAGCAAAGCTTAGCCCCATAAATGTGATAGGATGACCTTGCAGACTTCCAAGAAAGGCTGGCAATATGTAATGTATCCACAGAATTCTCCATTTGCAATGGGGGAGTGCAGGTTTTCATTAAACTTCAGTGCCACTGTGACAGAAGAGAACCAGAAGTGGACCAGTGGAATAGCTCTGTAAGATCAGTAAATCTCTTCCTGCTGACAGTGTTGTCCTGCACAGATCAAAGCAGTCATCCAGTAGTGTCATGTTTGCTACAGATCACTGCCTGCAATCCTGTAACTCAGTCTTATGCTGAGCACTGCAGCCCTTCCTGCATATCAGAATTACAGCCCCCAAAGCCATGATGGCCACAGCTGATGGGTCTGTTCCCAGACACCCACCCAGGGAACCACGCTGCACTGGGTCCAGGCAGTAGTTAGACCACCAACTCCTTGGCTTTTGTGTCCTGTTCCAAGGCACACGGCATCACTGAGATGCCACAGAGCATGTTTGGTGCTCACATGATGCTGTGTATCACTGCCTTGTTTCCTCTTTGCTGTGGGGTTGCAGGAAAAAGAGAGGATCAAAGGGCAGAAGAAATCCCTGAGCTCTCTGCAGCAGCTGGAAGAGGAAGGCTTCTCTGAACAATCTGGTGCAGATAACGAAGGGATGAAGACTATCCAGGTATGTTGAACCGTGTGGCTCTAAGGATCCTATGAGGACATGCAGTGGGGACAAACAGCCCAAGAGATGTCCCATGGGTCCTGGCTGCAGACAAGCACTTGGAGGTGCCACATGAGAAGACAGTGGGTGGTGTTATGGAGCTCACAGCCACGTAAAGCAATATCACCTATTTCCTACCAGTTCTGCCAGGCAACCCAGCAAGATTTCATCAAAGAACAGTTTTACCTCCATGCCATAAATTATCTTAGACACTGAGCAGCCTGGACACCCCTCAGACCCACCTAGCCTCCACCTTCGCACAGGAAGATGGAAACAACATGAGGTCTTTCTTTGCCATTCAGGGAATGCCAGCCAACTGCAAGGCAGTAATTTGTAGCTCAGCAGGTCTGATTTTAACTTGTCACTCTTTCAGGCAGCTCTGTATCAGCTGTCTGGTGTCGTTCACCTCCTATCTCACAGCCCTCTGCACTGGCAGGATCTTACTTATAAACTGGGGCTCATACAGCTGCACCCCCCAAAGGCTGTATACAGAGCAGAAAATTGCCAATTTTAGGGATTTAAGTGCCAGTCTAAGCCCTCAAAGGCATGCTTACTTGGTTAGCTAAGTCTGAAAATTGTGCTTTTCCACTTGAATGCAGGGAGCTCTTTGTCCGGTCAGTGCAGCCGCTCCTGTGGTCAGCACAACTGGCCTCTGCCAAAAAAAGGAGTGTGAAGGTCCAGCCCAAACCACAGGACAGGCAGAGAGGCCATGGAATTCGGCCAACATGCAGGTCAATGTGCAACTTCTCTCCCAAACATGGTGCACCAGCAGTCAATAATAGGATTTAAACAGCAAGGATTCACAGCTCAAAGCATTAAATAACTGGCACTTCCCAGTACCCAACGCTCATGCAGCCACGAGTCCTCCTGTGCCTCCAGCCATGACTGGAACAACTCTATTTACTGTGGGTACATCTGAGCCATGGCTCACAGCTGGTCAGGCTGCAGGCAGGGTGATGTCTCATCCTACACCTTTTCTTATGCAGGATGCTTCACCAGCATCAGTAAAGCTGATGTTTTGAAGGGTCAAGGTGTGAGATAGTGGAGGATTATAAGGTGTAGAAATGATTTTTCTTCTTTACAGTCTCTGCTGCCAGTAGGTGCCTTTATCTGTATTTCTGAGTCAGACTAGAGATGATCCAATATACGGAAACTCTGGCACTTTGAACAGTACACAATTGCATCGGCAGCAGATGGGGCTGACTCCAAAACACTGGCTTTTTTTTTCCCTGATATAATGATCATCCTCTTCCTCTCACACCAACCCTAGACCCTCTACTGACGTGAGCAAAGTGGGGTTGAAGCACCCTGACCTGCCTGCCCATGCTCTGCTCTGCTCCTCCTTCTGATGTTCTTCTTTCCTCCGCAGCTAGCTGTCCCTGTCAGAGCTGGGATGTGGCTCATACTGAGGCAGCTGGAAAAATACCAAGGTGTCCTGGAGAAACTGCTCACGGAGGTGTTACAGGACACCCCAAACGGTACTGGCAGGGGGTTGATTTCTGCCTTGGGAATTCTGCCTTTCTCTCCTCTCACCAGCTCATCATCATGGAGATATTTATATTCCTCAGAAGGGCTTTTGTGTCATGTTTGCTCACTTTACAGAGTCCTCAGTTACCCCACTCTCTCTCATGTACACACTTTTCTTCTGGGAAGGTTATATTCTCTCTTAGAGAGCTGTCTGTGTCCTAGAGCTGATGTTGACAGTTGGCAGCATTGCAACAGTTTCCAGCAGCATTGCTTCCTACCTCCCCACTCCTCCTTCTCAAAAGTCCTCAGTCTTTAGGGTGCAATTTCCAGCAGAGCTTATAATGAAACCTGCTCAGGTGAGGCACCTCAGCTGCCAGCTGTATATGAGCACCTTGATCCCTACACAGGGGCTTATCGTGAGTGAATTAGCTGCAACTAAAGGTGTTGAGTGCTAACAAATCCAGCCCTGGAATCTGCTCCTAGCATATGGGAATTGCAAAAAGAAAAATCCAGGGGCATGATGGATGCAGCTGTTCCAGATTTGGAGGGTAATGGAAGCAATCTTACCTGTGTTGTCTCCGGACCTTTGTCTGATCTGGGCTTAAATGCCCCAACAAGAAGGTCCTTTAATCTCTGTGGGAGCTGCTGTTCTGCTTTGTGCTGATTTCAGTTTGCCTCCTTGCTCTTTAGGTGAGGAGCTGAGGAGGAGGAAATGATATATAAAGCATAATGACAAATTTTAAGGACACTTGTTCTTTCCTCTCTTCTCTTTCAGCTGACTGATACCAGCAGCATCAGAGGAGAAAGCAATACAGCTTGCTGAAACTAAAAGACTCCACTTATGTACACAAAATCTGTAAAAGAGATTAACAACAAAATCTGAGGTGAGATAATAAAATGCGCAGTATAATTAAACGAAGGATTTGTGCCTTTTTTCAGCCAGATGGCAAGCAGCAAGTGTGGGAAAGATAAGAAGGAGGGTTTCCAGTTCTAGAGAAATCATCGTCCTTCTGACAAGTGCAAAGCATGCTGAGGAGCCTGAGTAATTAATCTTTGCAAACTAATAGGTTTTAGGCCTCCCTTTTGGCAAGGAGAGAAACTGAGGCACAATTACAGGGCTACTAAGCCACACTGGTGGTAGAAGGATAGGAGTGGGAGTGCTGGGAGCCTGGTGGGAGTCCTTACCCAGCTCTGCTCACAGGAGGTCACCCCCACACAGCCAGCAGAAAGCAGTTGTGCTCTTCCTACCTGCAGTCTTAACCCCCTCTTGCTCATCCAGGCTACATGAATCTGAACAACATCGCCCATAGCTATGATGTGAACAGGACACAGTGTGAAGCAACACGGAGCTCCAACATAATTTCTGGCTCTCAAACAAATCTAGATGTGACATCGTAATTCCGCTTGAACATATTGCTCTCCATTTAACATACCTTTGGCTTATTTAAGAGCTGCTTCTCTATACTGGCAGCAGGAAATCTAACATATGTAAAGTAAGGACTGATGAGATCAATGGCATGTACTTGAATAGATCCCATTTCAATCCAATTTTATCCCCCTGATCTAACACAAATTCTGTTCTTACTGCGGCTCATTCAAATAGCTGTTTTTGTGCTAGAACAACACAGACACACTTCTACTTCCTCAGTGTGCTCTCTGCTGCAAGCCATCCCTTGGAGAAATGAAATTTCTCAATGTATAATGCAGCATCCAGCACAGAATGGATTCCAGTTTTAATATTTGATTCGAAGGCATGCTCCTATTGCACAGACGGATCAGCTCAGTGTAACTGGAAGTTTGCAGGGATTATTGCTGAGGCAGGTGGAGCTATGAAATCACTGTAAAAGAGTCTGAGCGGGTAGAAAATAATACATTCCATTAGGGTAAAAATGAAAGCAACTGCATGTCTTGCTGGGCTAGGAGCTCAGCCAGTGCAAATCAATCTGTGGTAGACTGATACCCATGGGAGGTCTGGCAGGGAAAGCGCAGGCAGAGCTGCACCATGCTTACCTTGTCCAGCAAGATCAGAGAGCAAGCTGTTGGCTTTGAAGGGGCACTTAGTATTTCTGAAAGACCCAGATCCTTACCCCAGGCTTAATTTTGCCTTGCTATAGGAAAACAAGAAGAGTTTCCACCTGCAGTGCAAACTGCAGAAGCTTCACTATAGGTCAGAGCCTTCTCTACTGCATCCCATTTTGCCCCTCTCTTTCACTGAAGAGAATTCTTGGCTGACCTGTGGCATCAAGGAAGGAACATTGCCTAGTGACAGTAAATAGGAAAGTAAACATGAGCCTTTGGGATTTGCTTCTTGGACCATTTCCCACAAGAATGATGCTACAAGAGACTTCTATAAGCAGATCTATTCATGTGACTTTACTGGGATGTCTGCCTTTGCTCCTTCATTTTGACCCAGACAAGCCACTTCTGGACTGCAGCAGCATTGTCTGCTTACAACTCAGTCCTTGGTTGTGTGCTCTTCCCAGTTGGCCCAGCTATAAATGAACCGTGGGATTCATGGCTGGTTGTGACAGCAACCATATGAAGCCTCTTTCTGGAACAATAACTGAACAGTCCAAATATGCACCAAGTAAAAAGGAACCTTCAGCTTTTGGAAGAAAACTCTCTCCAAGCTCAGAGGTTTGAGTAAAGGGAATGAAGCAGATATTCACCCAATCATCTCATCTCAGGCATGACTGCTGCAGTCAGGGCAACTTCTTTGGTTAATAAGCAGAAAGGGCTCTGAGTTACAGGATGCATGTGTACACCCAGTGCTCTAGCAGGCTGCTTTGGTGCAGCTTGCTCCGCAATACTGAAGTCCATGCCTGCAAGTAGGTGAGGAAGATCTTGCTTGCTCCAAAAACAGAGGAATAGTTTCATGGTAGGATGAGCTACTGAACAACTGAGGGAGAGAGGCAGGAGAGGAAGAGGAAGATGATAGAAAAGACTGAAAGTAGCACCAACTTTCTAACCTAATAAGAGGCTCAGCAGGCTGAGGATATGACATATGATCAAGGGATAAGAATTGGTGTTCTTGGGTCACACCTGTGCAGCGGCTGTGAGTGACAGGGTGTTAAATCAGCATAGTCGGCTCTCAAGAAAGATTTGACACTTCCCCCAGTGACATATGCAGGACTGTCGGCCAAATGCCAGGGGGTAAGCAGTGGGGGTGGGATGGCAGTTTCTCTAGCAGCCCCTCCGTCAGGGATGGGAAGGTGCATCTGCTGCCATGCTTTTGGGGGATGTAGCATGCTCCCCTCTTTAGGCACCTTGTGCAGAGCTATTTCTACCCCTCTGCTTACACCAGTCCTGCCTTAGTACTTTAAGAAAGAGCAGGCAGCACTGCACGCCTGCTCTTCCCATATGACAGCTGAGTCACTGCCAGCAGGCCTAAGGCAGCTTCCGGGCTAGCAGAAAAGGTGGAGGCTGTCCCCTCTTCGCTGTCCCATCTTCCCACAGCCATCTCAGGTTATTTACAGCCAAGATATTCCAGCCGTGGGCTGGGAACTGGCTTTCCACAGCCAAGGATCTCTGAGCATCACAGCCCATCTGTGGCATCAGCAGGGCTGTGCTTGCCTGGCAGCCTTTGCTGCTGCCCAGGGCTGTGTGGATGATGCCCCTTCTTCTGCACAAAGCAGAAGCTCTGCCATCAGCCTCAACATCAGCACTGTTGGCAAGCTAATGGGAACAAAAACACGCTTTTCCATGGGGCTACAGGGTTCTGTCATCTCTGAGAGGCCTTCTGCTTTCTTCTCCATAATAATCAGGTACCTTCAGGGAAGGCAGTGATGCTCCCTAAGCTTGTCTTGCTAGGGAGGAAGTGAGAGAGGCAGTAGATTTCTCTCCACAATCTGTTCCAGCTGCCAATCTTCCTCCTGCAAAGGAATCATAGATTTTCTGCAGTCCTCCAGCCCTCAAACCCCACTCCCATGTTCTCTGCAATAAAGGTCATGCAATGGTGCTGCTGGGACAAACTCTGTCTTGGTGCAGCTTCCCTGACCTCCACAAGCACAAGAAGTTGAAAAGAGTCCTTTTTATTTATTCATTCCTTTTTCTTTCTTTCTTTTTTTTTTCCTTTTTGTTGTTACTCATTTTCTCCTAAGCAAGAAGAGCCTGGGCAAGGCTTCTCCAAACTGTCTGAAAGCTGTGAGTTTACAGAAACTTCTATTAAGAGCATGTTCTACGTCTGTATTTACATTCAACACCACTATTAGCTGTCAGTTGTGCTTCCCAGATAGCGAGCAGGGCTTCGCACATTCACACCTCCATGGGAACTGAGCACGCCTGGCCTCTCCTAAGCGTACATTTGTTGTTGCTAACCAGATTAACAAATCTTGTCGCTCAGGAAGAGCAAGGCAAGCCCTGTCTGCTGCCCTGAGTGAAAAGGTCGTGACAGCAAAGCGAGCGTGAAAAGAAGGAAAGGTGGAACGAAGCCTGGGTGGCTTGCCTTGTGCTGAAGGCCATCAGTGCCTAAGGATGCCCTCGCTGCGGTTCTGGGTGACCACACGGAGCTCTGCGCAGCCCCACAGGGTCGGTATCGTCCGTCCATCACGGAGATGGCGATGCATGCATCCATCACCGCTTTAATTAAAGTCTGATATTAAGCCACAGTATTCCAGCCGCTTTCATTACTTTCTTTACAGGCGGGAGAAGGGGGGGGGGGGGGGGGGGAATCAATTACTGTATATCATGGCCGTGCCAAAATAAATTTTCTAGCTGACATTTGGTTTTGCCTTTTCAGGCTGCGGGTCTGTAAGGAAGATCCTTCCCACAGATCTCCCCAGGCCCAGCTCGATCCTGCCCAGCCCGCAGTGCCATTCACTGGGCAGCAAGGAGGAAAACGCCTGCGAGGGCTGGCAGCTGGCAGGGAAAGGCACTTCTTTCTCCTCAAAAACGTCCTTAGAAGCATCAAAAATCACTTTAGCTTGGAGCGAGGAGAGCAGCTCGGCTCCCTGCTTGCTTCCGAGCGGTGTGGCTCCCTGCTGAGGCTGCTTTTGCACTTCACTTTCTGCATTTCTCCCTCTCCTGAGGTGAGCAGCAGCTCGTGCTCAGAGCCGTACGCGCTCTGAGACGGTTCTCGACCTCCCCAACATGGCGGAGCCACCAACCCTCCCCAAGACGTCGGCGCATTCACTCGACCTTCCCAATATGGCGTCCACCCCGCACTTCCCGTATAAACATGGCAGCGGCCGGGCAGACCGCATGCGCCCTTCTCAAGATGGCCGCCAGAAGGGTGCTGCCGGCCCTCCTCAAGATGGCGGCCGCCCTTCCCCGCTGACAGAGTGCTTCCGGTTAGGCCTGGCGTCAGCGCCGCGGCCATGGCGGAGCTGACGGACGCGGAGCTCCGGAAGGAGCTGCTGGCCCTGGGCTACCGACCCGGGCCCATCACCGAGACCACCCGCAAGGTCTACATCAAGAAGCTGAGCTGCCTGCGGGCTGAGGTGGCGGCGGCGAAGCGCAGGGGCCGCGGCGCTCCGCCCAGCCCGGGCCGCAGCTCCGGCAGGCCGCAGCAGGCCTCACCCTCGCGGCCGCGCCTCGGCTTCAGCCTCAGCCCCGGCAGGGCCGGCCGCGACAGAGAGGAGGAGGATGAGGAGGAGATGGAGGAGGACGGGATGGAGGAGGACGAGGAGGAGGAAAGAGGAAGAGCGCCCGTGTCCCGCTGGGAGGCCGCCGAGGGAGGCAGGCTGTCATGGGGAGACCCGCGAGGGTCACCGCCTGGGCGCAGCGGGGGGCTCGGCGGTAGGAACGAGGGCGGGGTGTCCCGGGATGGGCCTCGGGGGCTGAGCGCAGCCTCCTCGTGGAGCTCATCCCTGGAGAGGAGCGGGGGGCTCAGGGCGGGGATGGGCCCGGCGCTGGATGACGGCTTTCGGGCCTCGAGCTCCTTTCAGTGGAGCACGTCTGCAGAGGGCAGCGAGAGGCTCAGCGGTGGGCTCAGGCCGTCCCTGGATGGGTTTGGGGGGCCGAGCACGTCCCAGTGGAACACGTCTATAGACAGAGGTGAGGGGCTCAGTGCTAGGGCTGGGATAGGGACGTCCGTGGATGGGGTGGGAGGGCTGAGCTCCGTGTCCTCCTGGGGGACGTCTGCAGGCAAAAGTGGAAGGCTCAGCTCTATGCCCTTTTCCAGTGATGAAAGCGAGGGCCTGACAGCCAGGAGCCGTTGGGACACATCAGTAGGGCGGACTGCAGGGCAGAATTCGCCAGCGCAGTGGGAGACAGCAGGGGAAAGGAAGACTGAAAGGAAGGGACTTTTCTCCAACAGTTGGTGGGGACGGGAGAGCAAGGTGGCACCCAGCACCCATTGGGGAACCACAGCAGGGCGTAGTGGGTTGAGTTACCCATTTGAGAGGGGGGAGGAGAGCCTGGCATCCAGTGTTCGAAGGGAGGCAGACAGAGAGCCAAAATCCAGCAGCTGGGGAGAGGGATTGAGCCGACGGCTGCCGTGGAGGGCTGTGAGTGACACAGGGCTGGCCTCGGGCAGCCGGTGGGATGCATCTGCTGCAGTGGTGACACCCCGCACTCAGCTCCTGCGGTCAGCCCCCAGGCAGCAGGTGGAAGGAAAGCGCAAAGGCCTCGAGTTCTACCTCTCCCAGTTCCTTTTCCTCGCCAGCTTGGTGCTGCTGCTGATTTTTCTGGGTATCCTCATGGTGAAGATGATTGGGTCAGGCTGGCTTGAGCAGACAGAAGAGAACTGTACGTGTACCGGTTTAATTGTGTTATTTTTTTTTAACTTTATTTGCTTTTATTTTCTGATTTCCCTTTATTACTTCCATCACTATCAGATATATCATTCTCTCACTTGACATCTCAGTTTCCCTCTCCCGTTGCCTTTGGGAAGTCTCATTCATCACTGAAAATAAGACAAGTGCGTGCTCTTTTTTATTTTTACTTTTGCCTTCAGTTCTTCAAAACCCCGTTGGGTTTTGCCCATAAAAGGAGGCCAAGCCAAGGAGGTGTTTTATGGTTATTGGTTGTGCAATATAACACCTGCATAGCTGTTATGTGTTTTAACATTAGCCTCTGGAAAGCACAGCCCTTTGATGGCCTCTGTGCTGGCTGCAGAAGTACAGAGTTTGAATTGGTACGTCTGTGCATCAAATGTGGCAAAGCCTCAATGGCAAATGGAAAAGGGCTTCCCATCACTGTATTGCATTTAAAGCAGATGTCCCAGCTAGAGCAGATGGAAATAATGCCACTTCAGGACTTGGAACTGAAAGAAGAGGTTTGGGTTGAAAGGTACTGGTCCTTAATTTGGGCACACTGCACATAGATGTATGACCTGTGGCCAGCCCATATCAAATTGTTGAGACCGGAGGCAGCTGTTAAACCAGAGGCCACAATCTTTGGAACTAAGAGTTCATGCTGAAGTATATCCCCTGTGTTTGCCTTGCAGAGACTTGATTTAAATTCTTGTTATTGCCATGGTATTTCAGGTGACCATGGCATGCAGCACTGATATACTTGAGAAAGATCAGTGGAAATTTCCATCTCCTGCCATCTACTTAAGCTGGTAAAAAATTCGGGCCACAATTTTTACTTTCCAGCTGAACAGAGTTCATCTTTTGCAGTCTGGCACAAAACCAGTTTTGTTTCTTTTGCTTCCATTGCTGCCTTCCAAGGCAGTGCTTTGAATGTGCTGTTTGTGTAGCAAGGTACCGTGTAGAGTAAGATTAAAAACAGCAGAATCAGACTTGAAAGTAGAGTCTTTAAAAAAAAAAAAGTTATTTTCTTGATCAGAGCTCTTGTTTTGCAGCCAGCTAACTCTCTTTCTCTCCCATAGTTAATCTCTTGCCTGTGGATTGTGACACAAGAACAGATGACGTAAGCATATATTTATTTATCTTTAAATATTGCGGATGGGATTCTCATAGAAGAGCAATTATTCTGGGAAGCTTCCGCCAGTATCACATCACTGTGAAATTATTAGTTTTATCTTTGTGATTTGATGAGTTGGAATTAATGAGCTCGATTAAGTTAGGATTGTGTATAAGACTCCAAAAGATTAAAACTTTAAATTCCCATTTATGTGAATCAATTTCTATAATAGTTGTAACAGAAGTGATAACGATTTCCTGAAGAGGCTGTACCTGCGTTCAGCTTTAGCAATGCAGAATTTAATCCAGCTTGTTCCCTCAACTCCATTGTAAAGTGTTTGCATAGCCCTGTTATTTTATTATTTTTTTTTATCGTGATGCATTACTTGGAAGAAGAAAATTTTATGTTGGATTCGGAGTTATGGTTGGTCCCTTGTGACACCTGGGACGCACAGAGCTGATGGATGCAGCCTGTCTGAGGGGATGTCTGGTGGTGCAGTGTGAGCTGGGGATCTCAGTGGCACTTTCACATGATGTGCCAGCTCCACTTGGCCTCAGAAACCGTAGCTGTGCCGCAGCTTTGCTGCAGGTGTGTTCAGTTTGAACTAGTGATGCATAGCTGAGCTAAAACCCCTCTGCTGGCATTTTGTTTCTGGCTAGTCTGACTGCTGCCCCATAGCTGCCAGTCTGTTCATGTGTGTTACCTGTTTCTGACTTTCAGTTCTGCAAAGCCAAACAGAAGGACATTGTGATGAACATGCTGCATGAGTTGTATAACTACTTGTCTGTACAAGCTGGTAAGTTCCGTTTGTCGTTGTAAAACACTCTCTCAGCTATCTGGACATTTTTAACCTTAATTTGAAGAGAGGGATTTATGGAACAGTCAGTTCCACTCATAGAGCTCTGAGAAAGTCGGGTAACAGAAAAACAGAGAGAGGTGTGTTTATTTTTGATCTCAATAGTGCTTAGCTAACGCGCTCGTATCATCATGCTCTTGTGGAGTGGTCCTTCTTTGCACTTGATATACTGGGAACTTGAGCTGCAAATTTTCAGCTTTGTGGTTCTTTTGTAACAGCATCTTGAAATTGTCTTCAGGATGCTCAGAGCCAGTTAAGTATAAATCAATGCGTTCTTACAAATGGAGTCAGAGTGACTTAAGAAATTGTCATCTCTCTGCTGAAATGTGACAGTGGATTATGGGATTTCTTTTAAGTTTTCTGTGCTGAGCAAGGCAGGCTTACTTAGCTAAGGAGCCAACCCAGTGCAGGAGTTGGACACTCTGTACTACATGTGTGCCAATCCGATCCATAACAAGTGTTTTTTGACAGAGAAAGCTGCTCTAGCAGCAGTTCAGCAGACAAGTGAGAACTTTTTCTTTCAGCAAGATGCATAATAATGTTAATCATAAAAGTGCCTAAGTTCCATTTTCTAGATTTCAGACCTCAACACTTTTGAATCCTTTGGATTCTTGAGTTTCACAGGATTTCTAAAGCTTCAGAACCAATTTTGCATGGTCTCTCAGCACATTTTGTGTAGTCAGCTTTAGATGATTTGGAAGCCCAAGTTCCTGGCCAGTATTCCTCTGCCTGGGCACAGAGAGCTGGGATATAGGCTTTTTAGAAGCATTTTGTGTTGATCACACTTCAACACTGCAGTCTCTGTTGCTTATAGAAAGCCCCTCTGCCTGCCATTATGTCAGAGAGGTGGTTATGTATTCTGTGAAAGAGAAATAGTATTTTTCCCTCCCTCTTTCTTTGTTGAGTAGCTCGCACTCTGAAGCATGAAGTTTTCTTGCCCTTTCCCAACCTATATCCAGTGCCTGAGCACTTTATTAATAGTCATAATCTTAACCTGCCTGCCATATAAATCTCACCTTGCAATCATTTTGCCCAGAGCTGTAGCTGCGTTTAAAGGATAGCATTTCTAGACAGTTGAGTGTATTTCTGAACTGTCAAGGGTTTTTTTTCTAAATATTATTTCTGTTTGACTTTTTTTTTACCAGGTAATTTTGAATGCGGAAACCCTGAGAATCTAAAAAGCAAATGCATCTGGGTTAGTGAAGCAAGGGACCACGTGGTGGTGAGTCGGCTGTGAGCAGCTATTGTTGTAACGTAGTGCTTAGTCTCTTACAAGGCAATAAATAATAGATACTAAAGCAATTTGCCATTTGTTTTACTTCCCCATCCTGTTCTGATTCTTTCCCATACCTCTGGTTTCCCCTTTGGTTCTCAGCAGTTCGTTTGAAAATAATCTTCCCCTACATCTCTGATTCAAGCCCTGTAAATCTAACTTAATGGTTTGTTGTTTTGCCATGGTCATCAGTCTTGTGAAACCAGAAATTTCCCTGGATTGAGGCCTGGGCGGAAGAAAAATCTTTCTATACCCCAAAGTGTCAGAAGACAGACTGCTTTGATCTAGCATTCCATTTCTTTCATGGTAAACTGTCAGTATGATTATGTTGTATTTAGTGGTTAGTCTTAACAGTCTGGGAGAGTGTTATTTTACAGAGTGCTTCATGCATCATCTACCATAGTCAGAAGATTTCAGTTCAGGCTGACTTTCAGATTTAGTTTTCCTCCCTCCAGTTTGCAGAATTATGATAAGAATTAACCTAGGGACAGACTGCTTAGAATAAGTTCTCTCATAACTGTTATGAAAGTTCTCTCATACTGTTATGAAATAACATTATTCAGTATTCTTTAAATGAATGGGAGACTGACATTCTAATGGATTCTTCTTACAGAATATAACTGGTGGTTCCCCACAGAAGTTTGAAGCTGCTCTGAAGTGGATACTGAACAGTAACAAGGATTTAGGAATATGGTAAGTGGAAGCCTGCTGTTCCAAAATGATCTTTCTCGGCGTCGGCTGATGTGTAATTTGACATCCCGTGTGGTGTGCACAAAAAGCTTCATTAGATTTCAGAAGATAATCAGAGACTCGCTTTGTCAGTGCTTCCTAGGCGAGCTTCCAAATAAAACGTATGGTCCTAAAACAGATTGGCAACTGCAGACATTCCTTCTCAGTGTGTTTCCCAACCCTTGCAGTCGGGGACATCGTGTTCATGAACACACTGCTTTGCAGATGAAGTAAAAGTCTGATGTTGTGCCTGTTCACTGTTATGTTGTGCTTACTGCAGGACTTGGAAGTGGTTGTTCTGGTGTCTTGGGAGGACAGTTCACTTGTTAACCTTGCCTGTGTACTCGCTGTTCCCCAGATGACTCTTTTATTCAGTACTCTTAGCAAAAACAGAGCTTTGGTATTTTGTGGGCAACCTTTCACGAGAGGGATTGGGTTATACAGGTCAGCAGAGCGTTCTCTTCAATAGGTAACAACCCACGTGCCCTGGGATCTCTTGGAGCAAGTAAGTCTGTGAGGAGGAGAGGAAAACAGACTGTTGAATGGTATCTTTTCTTTAGTCAGTTGTCTTTCCAGCAGAATGCGCAGTAGATGTCAAAACCAACAGACTGTGACTGCATAGCAGCTTGGTCAGTCACCAGTGAGGCTTTTTGTCTTGGGTTTCTTGGCTGCCAGTTGTTTCAGTACATGTGGAATGGCACAAGTGCTGGTTTCTTCAGCTGAAAAATACAATGCTCAGGCCATAATCTAATGAGAGGCTGTTATGCAGTTTCCACAGACGTAATTATCTGCCTCTGGGAAGTGTCAGCTGCCTCCACTCCATGTTAACTCTGAAGCCTAACATTTGTTTGCATTTTAATATTGCATAAATTGTATAATGTTGCATAATACTGCATAAATAAAATGTATCTCTGATTAAATGAATTGCAACAGTAGTAATACTAGAGCTTCATGGCTGTAGTGTGTGTGGATTGCTACTACTTGATTTCTTGTCCTGAAAAGAATTCTGCAGCTGCTGCTGTGGCAGAATGATCAGACAGTGCCTACTACTTTGATTCTTGGTGTGTGGCAAATTCCCAGGGCAAGACATTGTTTTCTTATTGGCAGGTTTGGATTTGCTTTTGGGCTGGGGTCCAGGGTTTTCAAATCTATATTTTTGTACAGGAGCAGTGCTTGTGTCAAGAGCCTTGTAAAGTAATATATTTTCTTTTAATTTTCATAATTAGCAGTTTTATGGGCTGTTTGCCAAATGGATCTACTTCCACCAAATCTGCATGGTGTGCAGAATGAGTGTTCAGCATGCTTACCAACCTGAGGGTGGCATTTCCAGCAAATGCTACATGAGATTGGCATTCTGGGTGCCAATCTGAGAGGCAGAACTGGAAATGAGCTCTATGCTCAGTGATTCTGCTGCATGTTTAAAGTATGGAGTGTGGATTGTCAATAAGATGAGGGGTGGGAAACAGCTGTGTCTGCTGCTGCTGTAGAATCCAGGAACCAACTACAGGCTGTCAGCACTTGGTGAGATCTGCACTAATAAATTGAGAAAATGTCATTGTCTAATAAGTCATTCATTGCAAACCTGGAATGAATTAGCTTAAAAAAAATGAAATCCCCTTTGGTCTAATTGCACTGAATCTGATGGCTCTCGCTAGGATTGCTTGATGCCTGTTGGCTTAGAGGATCTAATAAGAAAACCACATCAGTGTAGATCTGTATAGAAAGAAGTGAGTTAAAAGCATCTCGGCTAGCACAGCAGGTGTGTACAAGTGATTTTGCAGGAGGATGTGTTATCGATTTTGCTGTGAATGCTTTCTGAGGGTGTGTCCATTTCTCACTGCAGATACAGTTGATGTGTTGTCACTTTTCTAGCTAAACTGTTTATGCTCATCAGTTCTGAGGAAAACAGCACAACCTCTGTGGACATTTGCAGTCTCCCTCAACTGCTCTCTCTGCAATTGCTGATGAGTGACTCAGTAAACATTTCCATTTCTCTGTGCTGGGAGGTGGGAATCCAATTTAAAGTTTAATCTTCTGCTCACTGAGAGGTACTGTCAAAGAGTCTGCAGAGGGAGATTTCAGCTTACCAGTGGGAGTTCCAGCCCTGCTGCCTTTTCTAAAGCCATACCCAGTCCTTGCTAAGCAGCTGGTCCCAAAATGTTCTGGAAAGAGGAGGTGCAAAGATGTTGGTGTATTTTCTATGTGGCGTATAGAACGAGTTACTGCATCTGCAGTCTGCTTCCTCTCCCTCTCTTGATTAAAGACTGCAGTTGGAGTGTTTGCATTCTTCAGTGAAGATTTTCTGCCTCTTCCGTCAGGTTGAAAGGCAAAGACCTCTCCGAACCCGTTACCAGAGTGGAAGAGGTGGTCTGTCTCGAATCGGCCCATCCTCAGATGGGGCTCGGCTGCCGTTTCCGTCGGGCAGTGATCACTGCTGTCATGAACCTGTTCCTGTTTTTCTGGTGTAAGTTGTCAGTGTTTCTAATCCACTTCTCCCCTTGCTGGCTGTGGAGATGAACATGCATGCACCCACGTATTTTTCCAGCCATATGAAACTACTAGCAGAGGTGAAATAAATCTGCCAACGAGTTAATTTCTAATTAACCTTTTTCTGGCAGCAGAAAGAGACCTGTAGACCTGCTCTTGTGCTGAGTGCTTAACACTTACTTTAAATCAGCAAGCTGATTAAGCTCCCTGAGTGTTCCTCAAGTACCCATTACTGCGGTCTGCAAAATAAGTATGTTAACCTACCTAAAAGATTCATTTATTCTTTCTTTTCTTGCACCAAACTACAAAGTCTTCTGGACTCTCCTGTAATGACTTGTAGCATTTCAAGTATTATAGGTTTTATAGGAAGAGTCTGTCACGCCCCAGCTGAGACAGAGGTCTTACTGAGTGAGGTGATAACGAGAGATGAGTGCTGGCTGGAGGAGTTTATAATCTAGCCAGACGAGGTGAGGGTGAAAGGGGATAGTTATGTTTATTGTAGAGACTGAGATGCTAAAGTTAGCTCATGTTGTAACAGGGACATTTGTCAGTGCTAAACCTTCAATTTAGATCTCCTGAATTTTAGGCTGGCACCGGAGCCCTGGGCTTTATCTCCTTATCAAGTAGCTATCTGCAGAGCAGTGGAGCTTGACAGTCTTCCTAAGTGATTATTGTATGGGAGGCCTCTAGCAAAGAGATAGCTCTGGGATTTAGAGAATTAGAGCCCCGTGGTCATGCTGATGTTTTGGGAGGGGTGGAGGAAAGTCTATGACGAGGCCTTCTGACCACCTCTCCTCACATGCACACATGCTCTTCTGCTGCAGGAACAAAATGTACTGCTTGGATGCGATTCCAAGCAGGCCTGGGAAGCAGGGAGGAGGAGCGCTGCCTCCAGAGAGTTGTAAAAAAAGAAACCTGCTAGCACTGAGGAAGTACATGTGTGTCACTATTGAATTCTGTTTGTTTTTATTCCTCTAGGTCTGGTAACTCTGTGGGGGATCCTAATCTTTCTTCGGTATCGCTGGCGGAAGATGGAGGAAGAGGAGCAAGCCATGTATGATATGGTGAAGAAGATCATAGGTAGAGTCCAATATCTCTGTAAACCCATTTAACACTCTTCTCCTCTCTGCAGTGTTGAAATCTCTCCTTGTTTTTCCCTTCTGCCCTCCAGCTGTTGTCCAGGACCACTACAAGGAATGGGAACGGAACTTGGAGCGTTACCCCTACGTGGGCATCCTCCACGTTCGGGACAGCCTCATCCCTCCTCAGAGCAGGTGAGCTTTGTTCTTTAAGGAGGTTTGTCAGCATGGCATTACTCAACTCAACTCAAAACCATAGTTAGTGGATGACAGACCACGAGCAGACAATTGATGGGAAGCAAGAAGAGTCTGTCTGGCCTTTCACTTCATAAAGGATGTTGATAAAACTCAGGCTATATACTAACCTGCTGCAGATTAATGTGACAGTCCTGGGGCTGATATTTTTTGCAGTCACACTGGTGTATTGTCATTGTTCTATCACCCAGTAATTGGATTTTGTTTTTCCTGGGCCTGGAGCATCTTTTTTTTTTTTTTTTTTCCTCCTTTGTCTAATCTATGTAGGATGCTATCCTGTTTCTCAGCCATCATGCCTTGTTCTCCAGGCAGGTGCTGCACTTCTCACAGAACAAACCTTCCCGTGAGCTGAATGGGGTTTTGGGGAGGCTCTTCTGAAGTGATTTTGTACATTGTCTGCCTGCGAAGTTTCTTGTTCAGATGAGGCAGCTCTGAATGGGAGATAGAGTGAGCTGTCTGATTCTGATACCTTTTCAGAATGGAAGCACAGTTGAAATAGTTATTCCACAGTTGGTGGGGCAGGAGGGCTGCAGCCTGGGTTGTGGCTGGCTTCATCTTTGCAAAACGTGTTTGTTTTTTTTAACATCTTGCTTAGACTCAGCTGCTTTGTTCTCCACACAGCACAGAACACTACACATGCTGCAAAGTCTTCAACATCCTCCCTCTTTATCAGTCACAATACAACCAGGAGTTATTTCAGCTGTTTTTAATTGATACCTGCGTGTAGTACCTAGAACTACTAGACTGGTGCAAAACTGGATGGAACTCCAGTTTGTGCTCCCTTGTCTGAGAGATCCCCTGTATGCTTTGAAGGTGGGGGCAGTTTTTGCTGATGGAATCCCTCTGCAATGTGAATTGGACTTGAAATTCAGGGCAGTCATCAATTGTTTGTGCTGCCAGAGGGTCTCCTCTCCCCCACTGGTAGGATTTGTGCTTTCATGTCCTGGGCTTGAAATCACCTCTCAACTTGAATTCTGGCATAATCTCCTTTACTGTCTGCATGGGAAGCTGGCACTGGCTTGATCAACAGCTACAATTACTGTAAGCAGAAAGGCACTTTGAGAATATAATTATTTTTCTTTTTCATTGCTGCTTTTTGCAGGAAAAAAATGAAGCGGGTCTGGAACAGAGCTGTGGAGTTTCTGGCCTCAAATGAGTCACGGATTCAGACGGAGTCACACAGAGTAGCAGGAGAGGATATGCTCGTATGGAGATGGACTCAGCCATCTTATGTCTCAGATTCAGAACACTAAAGAGGAGCAGAAGCAGAGCAACTGTTGAAAAGGACCTCTGCAAGGGAACAGTCCCTTCTCTGGTGGTGGGAAAGAGCAGGTCACGGTCCTAACCTCCTTGGGTTGGGGATTGCACGTATCTGTTTGCTCTTCTTTCTTAAAATCTTCACATACAAACAAAAAAAAAAAATCAGGGCAATAATGTTGGCTTAGAAAGAAGATGGGCTTGAGCTGGTGGGAAGCTAGAATCACACCAAAGTTAAGCTTCCAGCAGATATCTGGCTTCTGTAGGCAAGCAAGCCTAAAGCAACGTGTTAAAAAAACGCATACTTAAATATTGAAGGACCTGAGATCTCTCTGACAGTGGTTCTTAAAATTTGACCTCAATTCTGTAAAAGCCAACTGGAGGCAACATCCAGCATGGAACGTGTTTAAAGGAGATTGACATTTCCCATGGAAACTTTAGGGTGGCTGTTGAGATGCGTTTTGTTAGCGTTTGTTTTTTAGCAGTACAAAGATAGCGATGAGAGCACTTGCTGCTTCCCAACAGGGAGAATATTTGTGTCTGTTTCGCCCTTTAAAAATGGGGGAAAAAATAATAGGAAAAAAAATAAAATGAGGTGAAGGTAGTCATAGAGGGAGGGCAGTCTGATGTGCCTTGGTGGTTTGGGCTGCGTTGGGGGTGTGGAGGGAAACGTTTGGGATCCCGTTCCACTTTTTAAGTCTGCAAATTCTGTGCTTTATGTTTTCTTGGGGGGTGGGGGGAATTTGGGTGGGAAGTGAAGGATATAGGAAGCTTCAGAAAGCGCTTTCTTGTGGCCACAGCCGAAGGGGTTGCTTCATGGGCTATTAAATAGCAGCTTTGGAATGTCTATTGGGGCTGAATGTACTTGTTTATCTTGGGCAGCTGCAATGTGTGTGCTGTGGGTCAGAGCAGAGGTGTACAATGCATGGGGTCATGCATTGTCAGAGGGTGCCAAATCCATGTTCCTGCAGCCTCACAACAGGTAGAAGGAGCAGCAGTCCGTCCTCTGTTCGTGCTGCAGGCATTGTATTTTGTATCTACAGTCATCTAGTTAGTTAAGTTTGTTTTTATGTCCTGCGTAGGACTATTGTTGTTTTTGGGGGTGTTGTTTTGTTTTGTTTTCTTCAAAGAAAATATCTCCAGAGTGTGGCAGCTTAGACTGGGCAAAAATACTGTTAATCTGTTCTTCCCTCTGTCATCAAACCGCTGACCAGGACACTGCTGGGACAGCAAGGACCAAATTCATTTCTGGCCTAATCTAACAAAACCTGCAGAGAGAAGCCAGTGGCAGTGTGTGTAACCTGTGGGTTTAGTAGCTTCATGAGTGGATTTTTGCATTCAGCTCTGATGCTGGCTGCATGGAGAGCTTCCCCTCCAGGCTCTGCTGGGCAGCTGGGCTTAGGATGGCAGCCAGAGCCCTCGTACAAGGTTTGCAAGATCGGCGATGCCACCCACAAGGTGGGCTCCCTGCCCACATCCCAGGATGAAGTCTGCATCTCTTCCCTTCCTCTCCCCCCCAGGGTGTTTTGGTGGGGTATTCCACCTATGCCTCCTGCTGCAGAAGGGTGGCAGGGGCTCCTGGCATTCCTGGTGCTGCTCATCAGCCAGGGTGAGCGGGGAGAGCAGCTTTCTGCAGGAGCACAACACAGTGAGGCCTTATGAGTCACACGAGAGGTGTTCTGTGGGGAGTTAACTCCTACCCCATATTTTGCTTTTGGTCGCACATGTAAGGTGTTTGAGCAAGAGAGGAGACTCGGGAACTGCCTTCCAGTCATTTACCACTAAATAGGGAATCAGCTGAAGGCAGCCTTGATTCTTCTAAAACATTGTGATGAGATCTCCACTGTTGTTACAGAAGTTTTTACAAACACCAGTGCCTATGTAATTAAGCCTTTTTTAACTGTTTGCAGGTTTTGAGTTACGTTTTTTTTTTTTTTTAACCATCCAAATACAGAGTGAGGAGTTAAGCATTGCAGTCATGTTTTTTTGTATTAAACTTGTTTTGTAGAACAAATCTCACTGGCTTGGTGCTGTTTATTATCCATTCAGTTTAGATCTGTAAACCAATATATAAAATAAATTTATTACGAATGATTTGTTACCTTTTATTTCTGTTAAGAGTTGCAGGCTGTTCCAAGTGCTTTTGCTCACGCAGATCAAATAGATCCTGTTCCAAGGAGATGGTGGGTTCTAAGTATAACCCTGAAAACGGCATGGGACTGCATGACAGCCTAATGAGACAGCATGGATCCTTGTGACGCTCGGTGATCTCAATAGCCAGCAGGCTCAAGTGTTGAGTTGCAAATTCAATCTGTGTTCTGGGAATAGGTGGCATTAAGGAGTGCGTGGAAGGCAGTTGTCTTGTTTAGCTGCATTTCGAAGAGATTGACAGCTTTGAGGATTGGGGTACTGTAATTATTTGCTTAGTGGGTTGATGGTTATTCCTGTGGTCCTTCGTAAAGCATTTGTTCAGAATGGGGAATGGCACAGAGCATAAGACTGTAGTAACTAGGGGAGCCTTGAGCATCATGAGTTTCCCGATTTTTGCAGGCTGATCTCTTGTGCATTGGGTGTGCAACATCACCAGCCACTGCATGAAGTCTTGATTCTTCTCCAAATTGCTGCAGGTCCTGAGCAACCTGCATCCTCAGGTTGTGGTCCTGAGGATCCTGAGGTCCTTTACCGGGGATATGATGTGAAGTTGCAGATGTCAGTACAGGAGAGGTGAGGTACTTTGGGGTGTATAGACATCTAGACATCCCCTCCTGCCCTCAGCTCTGGGCTGGTGTCTCTCCCTTGGCACTGCACAGTTAAGGCTCTTCAAGCAAAGCCATCACACAGTGCTATGAAAGGGAGGATTTTGATATCAAGGATGAAGGCTAAAAGTCATTTCAGATAATTTACCAGATTCCCAAGGTTGCCTGGTAAGTAGAGCACACATGGACAAACCTTGGCAAGTTCCTGGGAGTTGTCCTTGGGCTCTGCTTTCAATTCCACTCTCACCTGAGTGTCACTGACTCACAATACGTGCGCCGTGAGCCTTTGCTTCTTCAAAGTCCGCTCGTGAGACAGCGACAGAGCTCTGAATCATCATTGTGTAACAGGCAGGGCTGACTCACTGCTGTTGGGTGGAGGAAATGTTAATTAATCTCACCGTGCAAGTCTGGATTACAGAGGGGCAGTTTCCCAGCAGTGAGAGGTGCTGGCTCTGCAGCAGCCGTGCTTGTCCAACCTCCTTGCTGGTACTGAGCTGTTGCTAAGGTATGGAACTAAAGGGAGCGTGAGGCTCCATCTCTCCTCAATACCTGCCCTCCTCCTTGGTGCTTTCAGCCAACGCGGGTTGCTAAGTTACAACCGAAACGTATTTGAGGTTAGGAAAGGATCTTCTGTTTGGTGTGATGGCACGTGCTGGGGGTTGTTTGCTGCGGCACCCCACCTCATGTCCATTGGCAGCAAGGAAGGTGGTTTCATGCTGCTCTTGCTGCCATGTTCCTGCTCGCTCCCTGCAGCCTGTGCTGATAGTTTCTATGGCACCAGCAGTTTTCCCAGACTCCCAATCCACTCAGAGAAGAGGGGACAGTGGGTTCATCCCTTCCCTGCTCTGCTTACAACCTGCATTCGCTCCCACTTCCCTGCAAAGCACGAGGGTTCTATAAATAGGCTCTCGAGCAGTGGGCTGATAAAGCCATCGCATCCCCTCACTGTCAGGAAGGAAAATATGTACCAACAAGGAATCTAAAATAAAATTTGCCCTTTATCTTTTCATTTCCTGCTTCCATTTAAAGCCTTTCACATTAAATGTTTTGTCTCCTGCTGACATGACAGCTGATGCTGAGCCTTATTTATGGGATGTGGAGTCGGGGCGCTGTGCCAGTTCTCCTGGAAAGATCAGCGCGGAGAAGCAGAAGCACGGACAGGGAGCTCTGCCCCAGGGTGCCTCCCTCCAGCACTGCCCCCATCTCAGGCAATCTCTCCCAGAGCTTGTGCTCTAATCTCCGCTGTGATTTTGTTCAACTTCTCAAGAACAGCCCTCGTGCCTGGGCTGGGATCCAGGTGGCTGTGGGCTCTGCACATCTGCTGTCCCTGTATTGCAGGCTCCTGCAGGCAGGACAACCCCCAGTCTCTGTGACATCCCCTCTGATGGAGAAGAGCACCTGCCCTGCATTTCTTCACAGCACTCCTTTAAGGCTGGGCTCGTGCTGTTTACGTTGCTGCTCCAAAACAGTTCCAAGTGTCCAAGCTGAAGCAATACAGGAAAACACTCAGCGAGTGGCCAGGTCACATTGGGCTGAGGTCCTTCTGCAGTGTGGATGTTACCAAGGAACCACTCCTGCATTAAGCCTGGAATGCATGAAGTTCAGCTGATAGTGGCATCCCAGTCTGAGCTGGGGGGCATTCGCTCTTGGGATCGTGTCTCCATCTTATGGAGGCTGCAGCTTTCAAGCTGGCCAAGGGTAATAATATCCTTGTGTTCCTGTAATTAGTTCCTAATTAGCATAGTTTTAATATGAGGTGGGCTCGCTCTCCCCTTAGAGTGCTCTGTGTTGTACAAGGGGCTGAGTAATTGCCTCTGCAGCTGTGGTGGGGACACCTCCTGGGATGCAGCAGCCTCGAGCTGCTCTGTTTGAACGGAGCAACCACTGCAGCGCTCCTGACATCAAAATGAGATCACTGCAATTAATACAGCCATTAAAAATACATATGGCATCCAGCAGGGCAGGCTCTGCACAGGGGAGGTGTGTGTGCCAGCACCATGCAGGGCTCCCAGGGCGAAGTTGGGTTCGGTCCTGTCTGCTCCCCTCCAATTAGCGGCAATTACTGCATCCAATGATTGGTTCTTCGGCAGCAGAGTTCCTTCCCACCCTTCCCAGTGCCATCCCTATTGCAGGCACTGATTTGTTGCTGCCCTTGAATTATCACTGATGGCACTGATGGGGGACGGGGTGGGGGTGAGCATGGGGTGCCCAGACTGCATGTACCCCAAAATAGCAGTGGGTCTTGTCGGGATGTGCTGGGTTGGCTGCAGCATGCGAGGATCCCGCAGGGCTGTTTGGGTCCTGGCAGGTGCACAGCGTGGGGCACGCGCTGTCCCCACAGTGCTGGCAGGAAATGCTCTGGGACTTTTCCACTCTGTTCCCGGTCTTGGTTTCCTGCATGAGGCTGCTGGCAGGGCCGGGCGCTGTGCACCAATTCCCTCAGCTGCTGCATTGCATTGGGCACAGCACGGCTCACCCTTTCCCAAAAATACCTCTTCCATTCTCAGCCCCATTAGCTCATCGACTCATTTGATCCCCAGCATCCCTGCTCATTCTGCTGCCTCTTCCCTGCACTCACAGCTCCTTTGTCCATCATTCCCTGTATCATCCCAACCCATTTCCCACAGCAAGCAGCTGCAGGGTTGGTTTGCAGCCCCATCCCAGCTGCACAGCAGGCTCCAGCCTGCTCCCTACACCACCATCGCTTCTTTGCGTGCACCAGAGTAAAGCTGCAGTTATTTCCTTCTGGAGCCATTGCACAAGGGAGGCAGTGTGTGGCCATGCTTTGTACAGCCCCACACGTGGCTCCCTCAGCCCTAACCTCACCCCACGGCTTTGTTTTCCTTTAACACCAGGGGCTGTTTTCTCCCCCTCCCATCCTCAGCTGTCAGCTGGACATACCGGAGTGCTGCCAGAAATGTTGCAGTGTCAGCTGATGGCCCAAATGTCTGCAGGCTCCCCCCGCTTCTTCATTTCCCATCCTCGAGTGACACCGAGCAGCACTGTGATCCCAGAGCCAGCGCCTGGGCCAGCAGGTGAGGGATGGGGACCGGGGGTGGCTGAGCACTTGAAGGCACCAGGAGTGGTGTTAGAAGTGCTCCAAGCATGGCCATGGCTTGTGGGACGGGATGGGAGTGAGGGGACGGCAGCAAGCAGGGCTGTGTGTGCAAAGTGAGCATTGTGGCTTTGGGTTTGGCTGCATTGCATTGCTTTGCATTGGGTTAGCTATAGGGTTGAGTTAAGGTTTAAGGTTGGCTTTGAGTTCTCCAAAGGGTTCGTGGCATTGCTGGAAAGCACAGGGCAGGTTGGTGGGAGGCAGAAGGGGGTTGGATGCAAGGCTGAGGCTGGATGGGGCTGTGCTGGAGTGGGCTCAACAGTATTGTGGGAGTACTAAGGAGCGTGGAGGAATGGAGGGAGGTTCTGAGCCAGGTCTGTGTGCACAGCTCCCAGAATTAAGGGCTGGAAGGTCAGGGGGGCACAGGCAGGTCAGAGCCCAGAGCTAGGATAGAGTTTGGGTGCTTATATTGCTCTGATTTGTGTCTGAGAAATTGATCGGTGCAGAACTTTCTTGGAAACAACTGATGGTAGAGGAAAAGCTGATTATTTTGGGGGCTCAGGAGCAGCTCAAAGTGTGCATCCCAGAGCTGTGCGGATATGGGGAGGTGACGTCCCCATCCCACTGCCCATTTGTGGGTACAGTGGGTGCTGCAGACCATGGGGCACTGTGCATTCCCGTGCCCAGATCCCAGCATGGGGTTGGGTGCTTTTGCATCCATTCCATCCAGGATAATTCTGCTCTCATCCCCCCTACCCATGACCCCGCGCTTGGCAGAGCCGCCAAATAAATCCTTTGGTGCAGCAAACTGCATCTTTGCATCTTATTCATGAGGGATACAGGGACTGGCCGTAAAGTTTATGAACGTCATTTTCTTTCAAGGAAGGAAATACAAGATAAAAGAGCTCAGGGTTTCTGCACGTCAGGATTTATGGGGTGCTTAGAGCCGGGTTTTGCGCCAAGAGCCGAACGTTTCGCTGCCGGCACAGTGCTGACTTTGTCTGTGGTTGAGGGGCCCAATGCTGTGAGTCCTGTTTGGGAGCACACAGAGCTGGGAGCACTCGGATGTTCCTTGTGGTCAATGCTTCAAGGTGCTCGGAGGCACAAGGCCAAAAACTGGACAGAAACGGGGTAATTGGGCTTTGCAAAGTGCTCCTGCAGGCTGCGCTGGTGTTGGGTGCGGGAGCTGGCCAGGAATCCAGGTCAACCTGAGAGCTGCGGGCACGAGGATCTCCACAAATTAACAGCCAAGTTCATTTCTTGCCTTTTAATTAAAGCAAAATAAAATAAAATAAAAACCATCAACCCAACCCAGCAGCACCATGCAGTGCACAGAGCCTGACTGTGCAGCACAGCGCCTCAAGGTGCCCCGCAGTGCCGGCACTGAGCCGGGGCTGTGCTGATGGGCACTTGTTTTCATGGTGATTTTCCTCTTCTTTTTTCATATTCCAAAGCCTTTCTGGCAATGGGACCCTCGGGCAGAGCCGCTTCCAGGGCCGGGCTGTGCTTCACCCCAGTGTGAGTGGGGTGGGATGGGGCGGGCGCTTGGAGAACACCATCAGCTTGGTTCCATCGGGCTGCATTAAGGCTGTGCTGTAAATAGAGCTCTTTGCATGGCGCCTTCTGATGCTGGGCCCCAAAGCAGAGCCTGGCAGGCTGTGTCCCCAGGAGCTCTGCCCAGTGAGCACTGCAGACACTCAAATATTCAGACCCCTCTCCACCCACAGCGCCTGCGCGGCTGTGTCGCTTTTGCTGGAGGACAAAATTACCCAGGGTTTTGGGTTTTATTGTCAGGGACACAGATTAATCTGCAATTCAGTATATTTTTAGTGCGGTGGATATCTGTTGGCATTCACGACCACTCGAGCTGTCAGATGGGAGCTACTCCCAGTGTCCCATTTCAGAGGAGCTCGAGGTCTGTATGGAGCGAGCTGCTTGCTTTCTGCTTTTCTCAACAACAACAAAAAAAAATCCAGCAAACCTTCATCTTTGAAGGGAGAAATCCTCTTTAAAAGCTGCTTCAACTGAACGCAACGCTAAACGCTTTTATTTACTTCTAGAAAGTCTATGAAGTGCTGCTTTCTTCCTGGGCTGCAAAGCATTCATCCGAGCGGGTCGGCTTTGTTCCCTGAGCTGGTGCTGCTAATTGTAGAGCAGAGATTCCTCTCCGAGGTGTGCAGTGATGAAAGAATAGAGAAGAGAGGGGGGAAAACCACCTTGGGGGGATGTTGAAGGAGTGAGTTGTGCGGGGTGCCATTGCATCCAACTCCTCCAGGTGCAGAACCTTTGCTGTCTGTTAGCTACTGAACTTGGCTATGGAAGGTGGTGGTGCTCACGGACAGCCCTGTGAGCTTTGGTGCATGGAAACAAACCTTCCATAGGTGTCACAGTTACTGCACTGGGTTCCTTCAACCACAAATAGGATGCCAAGCTCCCTAGGCTGGAGGAGTATGGAGAAAGCCTCCCATGTCAGCACTCTGCCTTGGGAGGGCTGCAGGAATGCAGAGCTGCCCTCAAAGGGAGGATAATGCACGGTCTTTTTTTCCCCCATCAGTTACAGTTTTGGGGTCTGCAATGTCTTATTCTGAATTTAGAACATTGATGGCATGGAACCTGCACAAATGTTAGCTCTGCCATCTTTCTGTCTGTCTCAATGGCCACAGGAGTCCTCTGCAGAGCAAGGGCATCCACAGCCCCTTGCAAAGAGTAAAGCAAAGAGGGGAGAGGGTTTGCTGGGTGCAAAGCAGAGCTGAGGTGCTGCTGCTCTGCATCTGTGCCTTTCCCACCTTATTGCTCCCCAGCTCTTTTCTCCTGCCACAGCCACGGGAGGATTCCTCCCTGGGGATGGAATTGGGACCCAAATCCATGTGCTCAGGTGGGAGCTCTGGCTTCTGCTGTGATGCATCCTCACACCATGCTTGTGCAGGAAGCATTCCCAGTGCCACGGTGTTAATTGGTTGGGAACATCCCCTCCTGATGGTGCTCTCAAAGGTGTAGAGAACATTGCTGACCCCGCTGGTAGCTTTGGGAGGTGGAGAGCTGCGCAAGGATGGGGATTTTGCAGAGGCTTTATTAAGAAACCTCACTCACAGGGAATGTTCTGGCTTGGGGAAAGGCTAAGACCATCATTAGCACTGTCTCCTCAGGCAAACTGAGGCTGTTTCACAGCAGGGCTGTTACTAATACAGCATATTAATACCCCAGCATTGCTGGCCCAAGGAACGCCCCGATCCAGCTGGTTTCACAAGGCTGCCGCGTTAATTTGATAGCTCTTCTCAGTCATCCCCTTCTGTTTCCTTTGCCCCCAACGGGTCTAAATCGGGGCTTTTGGGGACGTGTCACACCAGGGCTCCCCGCCAGCATCGTGGTGTACACGAGGCCGGGCTGCTCCCAGCCCACTGCAGGCGGTGGCTTTGCAGTGGTACATCCCCCCACCCCCGCCTTCACGCTCTCCCATATCCTCTGCTTGCAGACACCACGTCGAGGAGCTGCACGGGCACGGAATGACCCACACTGCGATGTCCCCACGCTGCTGACCCCCAGCCTTCGCCGAGCAGCATGGTGGGGCAGAACGAGGGCAGGAGGGCAGTGCTCCTGGAGCCCTTCGTGCACCAGGTGGGCGGCCACATGAGCATGATGAAGTACGACGAGCACACGGTCTGCAAACCCCTGGTCTCACAGGAGCTGAGCTTCTACGAGTCGCTGCCCCTGGCCATGAGGCAGTTCACCCCTCAGTACAAAGGTAGGGTGGGAAGCACTCGGTTGGGCTGGGTCTGAGCTGGGAGCCCCTCGTGTTGTGCAGAGCAGGCTGTGCTCAGCGAAGCTGCTGGCTGGGTGTGCAGTGGCTGCCTCCGCCACCAGGGCTTGCTTTGGGAACCTTGCTGGGTGATGCTGCGGGTGTGGGAAGGCTGAAAAGCAGTGACACAGAGCATGGCCATCACTGAACTGCCCCGTGCTGCTGTGCCAACTCCAAGGGCCGCAGCCAGGCAGACGTGCTGCCTATTTCTGTTATGGCGAGTCAAAGCAGACTGCATGTGCAGGATACCTTTCATTCCTTTGTGGGTGCTAGTCCTCAAATAGACCTCTTTTTCCATGCCGTTAATGTTTCATTAACCCCAATTAGGAAGCCTGCTCCCGCTCAGCACTGTGCTGACCTTTTGCTAAGGAGATGCTGTGGGTTCCAGCTCAGGAGCTGCCCGTGCACTTGGGACCACACAGTACAGAGCAGAGCTGCTCTGAAATCACGGTGTGTGAGAATAAGGGCCGGCAGCAGAAGCAGGGCTCAGGGGTGCCTTTGCCCCGTGGCCTTTGGTGTTAGAGGAGGTGAAGGTTTGCGTCAGAAAGGAGGAGAGCAAGGGAAGGGGCAGGGCTGGCACCAGCGTGAGCCGGGGTAGAGACGCTCCTCAGAGCCAGCATGACATACCAAGGCAAAAATAGCCCAGGGGAACGGAGCATCTCTTTGAGGCTGCTCCAAAAGGCGCTGCTTGTGGTGCTCCTGTAGGCACTGATCCCGGAAAAGCAGAGACAAAACTCAAGTCCATGTGTCTCAGGATTAGCTGTCGAAATGCAGCGCTTGATGTGCAAGATGGTCCAAGCATTCCTCCTAATTCTTTTCTCTTTTAAGATGCCCCCCTTCCTTCCTCCCTCCCTATTGCTGCTCCTGACCCTGGGTTTGGTGAGAGTCGAGAAGCTCAGCTGTCACATAAAAGCTTAAAATATCTCTTGGTCCTTCAGCAGTACAGAAAGGAGCTCCGAGTGTCGGCTGAGGTCTCCCATCCAATCTCTCCCTTTTCCACCAAGTCAGGGGCCTCTGTAGATTTATGGGGCAATATTGAAGAGATGCTTAAGGAAGAAAACCAGGCTTCCTCTGAGCGATTTCCTTTAGCAGGTGCCGGGTTTCAGTGTCAGAGAGCTGAGCCCTGCTCCATTCCTGTTATGAAGACATTAAGCACTCCCAGCTTAACAGTTCAGGGGTTATTAATACCTTTTTATCCTCTATTTCTTTCTATTGCAAGTCCCAGAACAATAGGGGTAATTAAACGGCAATTCTCCTCCAATTTGGCATCAGGGAGACACATTTTGTTCCCTGCTTCCAGCTGTCCCAGCCCCGAACGCCAGGCACGTTAAAGAGGTGGAACATTTGCTAAGGGCCAACGTTTTCCCATGGGGGTGATGAGCATCAGTGGGAACAACCCCGAGGTCTCCACCCCCACCCATAGGCATCCACACCCCTCACCTCTATTCTTAGGCTGGGGGATTGCTCAGGGCTCATTGTGTGATGCTGATGTGACGCACGGCGTTGATCAAATGTCACCATTCAAACCTCACACCCGGCTGGCTGCTTAAAAAGCGTGCCCTTGACCCCTTCCAACCCAATGGGATTGCACTGTGGGTGACAGTACAAGCCAAGGACCTATGGACATCTTTGCTCTCAGATAGGTGTTTTCTCCTTGCAACAGAAGAGAAAGTGTTGAGTGTTCATACGCAAAACTGCTCACCCCATAAGGAAGCACACGGGGAAACAGGTCATTAAAATGAGGCAGAGATGTGGGTTTACAAAGGCAGTTCTCAGGTGGAAGGAGGTGATCGCGTTCCCTTGCCTTTGAAAATATCCCCATTAATTTTCATGTTAATTGAGGTATTTAAGAACTCATCATTTCATGCTATATAGAACATTTTTAGGGCCAGACTGCCAGCACTGTGTAAATGAGCACAGCTCTGTTGACTTGCAGCCATGGAACTGGGGCAGATTTTAAGGTTACACACTGCTGTAGCGCACAGTGCTGCGTTTGGAATTGAGGACTACTCTCGCTTTTATTCAGGCAAAAAATACATTTCTTTTCTTCATGTCCACCTCCCCTGAAATCCCAAAGCAAGCATCGGAGCTGGCAGGACTTCTGCTTGCTCTTGGTAATCTGTAATATGGATTCCTACAAGTGGGATGCTGCTAGAGATCATGTGGGTGATGCTGGGAGTTGGGAGCACAGCTCCTGAACTCATGATAACTGTGAGCAAAGGACCGAGAGAGCTGAAAATATTACTCACCCCCTAATTAAGCTTTCCAGCCCTATAGCTCACAGGCAGAGCAGCCTGCATGTATCCCTCACTCATTTCAGCTCAAGGCAAATGGATCTGACCCAACCTCTATGGCATGCCAGTTGGAGTGATGCTGATTTTTACAGTGAGGGAAAGGAATGGCTGTGGGCTGCATGTGGGCTGTGGGGCAGAGGGACCTGCAGGTCTGTGAGGTGTGGGACCAGGGAAGGAATGGGCGCCCCAAATCTCATGGAAGGGAATCTTCCCTCAGTCAGCAAAACCCAGCAGCCATGGCCCTGCAAATCCTCCATCTGTGTTTGCTCACTGTAATCTCGCTTCAAATGGAGAGAAGGCAGTTTGTGTATTTATTTGCTTTGGCAAATTGGCTCGGGCAAAGAGAGCTGCCTTGTTTGTAAGCTGCAGAGACGCATTTCCCCGCAATGACTAACAGACTGCACGAGGATACCCTGGGGACAGCTGGACCCAACCCAGCTCCATGTGCTGCGAAAGGAGCCTCCTTCCAGCACTGAGTTCTGTTGGTCCAACAGCACTGACCATCCTGTTTGGATCCGCCTTGCTGCAGCCAGACTGAAAGCATTGGGGCGGGATGATTCACGTGGCTTCATCCCCTCTGAGAGCGAAAGGGCGATGCTCTAAAAATGCCTGCGCTGCCTTGAGAGGCTCAGACAGCCCTGACAGAGGCTGTGGGAGCAGCGCTGCCCCGAGCAAAGGACTGCTGTTATCAGCCTTTCCCAGAAAGGTCAGAGCCGTCTGCTGCGCCAAGCACAGCCATTCCTGTGCTGTCATTTGACACGCGGAGGCAGCGCTCCTGATGCCAGGGATGGGCTGAGATGGGCTAAATACGTGATGGGCTGAGTGGCATTTGTGCCCTGTGATCCTCATTAGAGTCAGGGAAAATCGCATGGCTAAAATACACAATGGTGTTTTCGAGCACGGAGGGTGGAAATTAATAATCACCAGTCTTGGTCATGTTCTTCCACGTGTGGGTCCAGTCCCTGCCATCATCCTGGTCTTTGGTGCTGGGGGAAGGACGCATCCATGACAATATATGGGCATCGCCTACATTTGCAGCTTTGCCAGCCCACATGCATACCTCTGCCCTTGTTCCTGTGGGCTCTGCCATTAAATGAAGGAGTTGGCATGCTGGTTGTCTTTGTAAAATTCCTGTTCCCCAACTCTCCCTTTGCTTTCTACTAATGCAAAGCATTTGCAACCTTGCCCTGTGCTCAAAAGTGCAACCTAAATCCCTCGTCATAAATAAGGCAGGAGCTCTTGGTCCAAGGCAGGGGGTCTGTGCTGGGTCAGCTGCTGCATAACAGAGCCTGAAGGAATGGAGAATGAAGGAACGCAGTGTTCAGAGCAGGCAGGTTTCGCAGAAGGAGGGGAGGGAACATTAGAAAAGCCCATGGCCGTCTTCCAGGGCCTCAGACTGATGGTGTTTATTGGGTCTCAAATCAGCTTGGGCTCAGCATGAGGCCACTAAAGTGGCAGCAGCTGAGCCCAGGAGGGCTCATAACACCCACAGTATCACAGGGGTTAACCCCATTCCGGTTTGCTTTGCCTCCTTTCCTGCAGGAGTCGTTTCAGTGCACCTCAAGAAGGACAGCTTTGGCAACCTGACCCTGCTCGCCAGCCCCAACCTACAGCCCGAGGGCTGCGGCCGCCTGGACAACACCAGCACTGACATATGGCACAAATACAAGTGGGCTGCCAGCACCAACAGCGGCACCGAGCTCGTCAAGAGGTGCCACACACAGCTCACCAAGACCTTCAAGGACAGGTGAGGGTGTGCCCAGGGCAGGATGCTCCCTGCTGATGTTCTCCCAGCCCTTGCCTGGAACCATCCCTGTCCCAGCAGGGTGTGAGCAGGAGGGGTTTGGTGGCACAACTGGTTTAAAGCAAAGTCCAGCCTCGGAGAGCAAAAGTTGCATCCAGCACGTTGGCCTCATGGCTCACCTCCTCCCTGTGGGTAGAGCAGAGAAGATTTAGCTATGGCTGAGATGCTGTTGCTCAAATTTATGCCTCAAACTCTGCTTTAAAGCTGCTGCCTCCAAACACAGCAAGCTCCAAAACGAGAGGAGGCCCCATGAGATGAGATGCTGAGCACAGTGGGCACACTGCTGTTAAGCAGACAGAGCTGCAGCCACAACTGCACACCAAGGGGGATTCAATCCTGTCCCCATCCCTGGCTGGCTCTGATGGGCATCGCAGTGCTTGCAAGCACAGCCCGACCTCAGGCCCCGCAGAGGCTTTCCACCAGACATCTTTCATCTCAAATTGGTTCAGAAAAGGCTTAGGTCAGCTGTGACTGAAGGGAGCAATATTGCTCCCGTGAAAGCACAGCCCCCAGTGTGAGCACTTAGGGGTTGCGGATGGGCAAGACCGACAGATGACCCTGCAAGGAGAGCAAATATCCTCCTTGCTCCCCCCCCTTCCTTCCCCAAAGCCAGCCCCTCTAAACTGGGAAGCATTCCCATTGTTGGACAATTGCCTGTGTTGTGCCTGTTCGGTAGATAGAGATCCCTGGGCATTGATGCTATGAATGGTGCTTTTCATAGGAGCCAAGCACACTTTGAAATTATAATGAAAGAAAATATTGGCATCCAGCAATAGCTGCCTTTCTGAAAATTACTTTTACGGAGTAACAAAAGATCTCCGCAGGTTGGACATGATGAATAAGTTCCCTTTGAGAGCCCCAGAAAATTTACCTTATCAAGTTTGAGGTTCTACAAAAGGGAGGAGGGGGAAGAGAGGGAGTATTCTCCTCTGGAGCTCATAAACCAAACACATTCCTTTGTGTGCTCTGCCTAGCTGCCCGGGCAGGATGCGACTGAGGACAGACCTTCAGTACTGCACAGATTCACTGTTGGAAGATGCAAACAGAAACCAGACAGAAAAAAACAGCTCCAACCCCTGGGGACTGCACTGTCACAGACAGCACCTGAACCGCATGTCCTCCAAGTATAACGAGAACAAACTGCATCGTATCCTTTTTCCCCTCTCTCCTCCAGCATTGCCTTGGCTGCAGATAAGAGCTCATAATGGAGGTATGGCTTATTGCAGCAGCACGCACCCCTCTTTCCCACTGTCTGAATAAGAAGGAAAAAAAAAAAAGCATTTCCCATAAGAGAATTCCAAGCTTAAGTCAAAGATTCCCTTGGCATACATTAAAAAAACACAGCTATATGGGAATTAGCAGCAGCCTCGCCTTTTATTTTCCTATTACACTTCATTACCCACCAGTCATGTGCGTAATAGTTTAACAACTTCCCCCACACCCATTGGAGTAAGTGCAGTGCTGAGGAAAGGTGCTGGATCGACAGCCCGGGGCTACGGTGTCACTGGAGAATGGAGCTGTTGCTGCTTTAATTGGTAGGACTGTACTACAGTAAATTAACTGCAATCGGCAGCAAGGGGCCCATAGCAATGACATGTTGGTAAAATTGGCTCAGAAAGTCTCATTACAGTTGTGAGCTATTATGGAGAGCGTCAGCAGTTGCTCTGATTTAAGACCTCTTTCAATTAGAATTTAAAAGTATTGGGTTTCCCTTAACTCATGTTCAGAGTTTCTATTGCTTGAAAACGTGGTGTCGAAATACAGCTACCCCTGCATCCTGGACTTAAAGATGGGAACCCGGCAGCATGGGGACGATGCCTCGGAGGAGAAGAAAGCAAGGCACATCAAGAAGTGTGAACAAAGCACCTCTGCATCGCTGGGCGTCCGCATCTGCGGGATGCAGGTGAGGGCAGCCCCGCTCCTTTGGGTGTTTGCCCAACGCACAGCTTGAATCCACGCTGCAGATCTGAAGGGATTCTCCCCTTTGTTGGTGTAAATTGAAGTCGTTTCATTGGTTTCTGCCAACAAACATAGGCTGCGAGAGCCACCCATGTGCATCCCATCCTTAAACAGGATGCTTTAGGGACAGCAGGGAGGACAAAGCTTTCCCCCTGCTCTGTTTGACTTCTGGAGATGGGATTACTTACACAGGCGTGGGTGTCCATAGGAGCAGCTGAGGATCTGCCTGTACACAGCAGCAGCATCTGCTATTGTGTGCTCAGCTCGTGACACAAGGAAAAGCAGCAGGCATCCCTTGCCCCACACACGCCTTCACTGAGCTGCCTCATCTCATTGCTGCAAGAAGGAAGGGTTTCTTTCCTGCTAAATATTATGGCTCCTCTTGATTAAAATCGCTGCCCTCCCTCCCAGAAACTGAAACCAGAAACTGAAACCAGACATTTTTTCCATTCACAGTTTTCAAACGGGTTTCACAATGTTCTGCTGCGCCTGAAGGATAATTATGACAATGATGATTACAAAGAACATGCACAGCAATGTAAACAGCGTTGAATGCTGTGTCCCTTCCTGGTCTCTGCCATCCTTCTGTTGAGCAGATTATCCTTTAAAATACAACTGGTGTGTGAGCTAATTCTGAATTCACTCTTCCAGTTCTTACTCAGGATTACCAATGCCTCACATACATACAAATTTCTGCCTACATCTTCTTGTCTCTCTGTTTAAGAAAACAGCATTATTGCTGCTTGTACTGAGAGCAGGAACACAGCTGGGGCATTGCTGTACTACTGCAGACTCCTAACGTAGCCAGAGGGAAAACGCCATAAATCAGTAATGACATGGCAATGACTTACAGCTCTACAGGTTTCACAGAGGGGTAATTTATTGGAACGCAAAAAGAATCTGCACCAGTGGCTTAAATTGAATAGTTTAAATCTCCAGAAAAGACAGGAGGTGGGATTCAGTGAGGAAGGAGCCTGCAGTGCACTGCCAGCACTGCTCCATTGCAGGGGATCCATGCCCCATTTCTCAGCCTGGGCCTGAAATGTTTAAATTAGGATGATATCAGAAAAAACTGAACAGCAAGGCAGCCACTGAATCTGCATTGTTGCTCTCTTTCCCCAAGGTTTACCAAGCGGACGCTGGCCATTTTCTCTGCAAGGATAAATATTACGGAAGGAAACTCTCACCCGAGGGATTCAGGCAAACCCTGCAGCAGTTCCTGTGCAATGGTAACCATCTCAGAACGGACGTCCTGGAGCCCATCATCCAGAAGCTGAAAGCTCTCCTCTCCGTCATTAAGAAGCAGAGCTCTTACAGGTTCTACTCCAGCTCACTTCTCATCATTTACGATGGACTGGAGCACAAGGAGAGCGCAGCGCCTTTGGATAATCACCTCCAGGGGCACTTCCAAAAAACAAACTGCACCACGTCGCACTCCAGAGTCGACGTCCGCATGATAGACTTTGCCCACACCACTTTTAAAGGCTCCAAATGCAATCACACCACTTACGACGGGCCGGACCACGGCTATATTTTCGGTTTAGAGAACCTCATCAAAATCCTTCAGAACATTTCAGAAGGAAAATGACACATTCTGTGGGCTGGCCTGGGTTTGCTCGTGACCGATATCCCTGAGAAGTACCGCATCGGGTCCCCAGGGCCCTCCCAGCTGCAGAATGTCACGTGCATGGTTTGGAATGAGAGCACGGACAGCTTGCTAGGAAAGTGCAAAAACTGCTACGTGCCATTACTGAACTCAACCGTAAAAAGCAAAGAGCTGAAAGAATCTGTTCTGTCTGCAATCAATCAGAAGATTTATTTTCCTTTCTTGTTTTACTGCTGTCCTTGATTTATTTGTAAGCCAAAAGAAAGCATTACTTGAAAGAGTCTTAATGATAAAATAGGACCTGCTCACCTCCACCACGCTCACAAAGCCAAGCGAGCTGAGAAGATATTGTGCATTTAAGTGAGACTATTAAAATGAGCTGGCAGGTCTTAACAGATTGCAGCATTACTTTCAACTCATGCTCAGTGCTACAGGCTGAACACAAAGACAGAAGTGGAAGAAAAATGCACACCCTGACATTCACGCTCCACCTGCACAGAGCTGCTCTTGCAAGCTTTTCTCCATACAGCGCAGGTGCACGGTGCTTTGTTAAAGCACGGACATGCCAGATGCTGCAGAGCTCCTGGCTCTGTACTGCTGAAGGTGCACAAGCAGGTAGATCTCCGACCAAAAAGTGGACCTTGCAAAGGGTTTAATACCCGCTGTGGGTCATAACAGAGCATGTTTCCAGAACTTTCTAAACAAGAAGCTCCTCGGGGGCTGAAGTATGATGAATTCTGTCAGACAGTAGTCAAAAAGTCACTCACGTCAAGGTATTTATGCTTTGAATTAAAGAAAAAAAAATGTCATGGACTGGTTATTAAAGGTTACCTAAAAATTCTTTGGTTCAAAAACAATGTGTGTGTTTGGAGGAAACGGTAACAAAAAAAAACAAAAAAAAACCTGATTCAATGTTTACAGCTTTTGTTGACAGACTTTATTATGGAACAAACATAATTCCTTCCTGCATGGTGTGGGAAGCTTGAAAGGGAAATCCTTACACAAGGAACAGGTACAGAACCCAGTTACTGGGGAGTGGGAATACAAATAAAGTTGTCTAAGCAACTCTCACCTGTTGTCCATCTCGTTTCCACTCCCAGAGCATCCTCAAATCATGCTATCTTTTCTTTAGGGCTCTACGTTTTCAAAAGAGCCATTATTCCCACAAGTTTAAATACCAGATCTGAAGGGAGAGCCCTTCACTTGTATTTTACTGCACACAGCTGGAGAATTGCTGCAATTTATAGCTGGAAAATTTAAGTCATCTGGCCCAGCTGCATATTTTACTTGGCCTGAAGTGCATCTGGGAATATCTCATTATTTACTGAATATTGTTCATACTATTGCATATTTCTTGCCCGCAAGCACTGCTGACTATTAAAAAAAGCCACAAACACTGCTTCAGCAGTGAAAGGCCTGAATCACCCACTGCCTTGGCTCACACTCACAAGTTGTGGTCAGTGCTGATTGCAGCCCACACCTCACAGCTTGTTGTGCTCACGAGGACCTACCTCAGCCCTTCCACTGCTGCTGAGCCTCTGGTGAGCAGGACGTGGGATCTGCAAGTGGGGAAGGATGAGCAAGGCTCTAAGCAAGGTGCCAGCAGCTGGGCTGTGTGTGATCCCAGCCATCCCTCGTTTCTCCTGCAGGAATGGAGGCATCCCAGCTGCTTGCACAGGAATCACCCCGCTCCCTTTTTCCTCTCTTTCTACACCAGCACAGTTACTGAGTATTTAACCACTGTGAGCATAACGCCTCCACTTGGAGATGGCAGAAGAAGGAATTCCTTACTGTGAGGTGATGGGACACTGCACACACTGCCCAGTGAGCCTGTGGGTCACTCGGGGCCAGGCTGGGGGGGGCTGTGAGCAGCCAGGGCAGGAGGAAAACATCCCTGCCTATCACAGGGAGTGGAACGAGGTGACCTTAAAGGTCCCTTCCAACTCCAACCATCCCATGGCTCTATGAACACTGGTCAGGACTCCCTAGGTTGTGAAGTAGGCAGAAACTGTTGGAAATATCCAAATAAATTATCAGGATGGTATTTCTGATAAGACAGATTTTATTCACAATTGCAATGGTGGGCCACACAGAAAACAGTGTTACATCTTTTATTCCCTATTGCCCGACGCTTATCTCTTTCTCCCCTGGCTCCCCATTGGCTGAGTGCTTCAGGCTCACAACCTTCCCAGTGCTCAGCTAAACATACGGATACTGGCTAAACACCAACTTTTGCCAGCTAAGCATACATTGCTGATCACTTAACTTCTCACACTTGCTCACTCAACACTCGGTCATTGTTTCTGGACATCTGCTCGTCCTTGCATAGAGATAAGCTTGGAAGGAGGACAGAGGGCAGCATCTCGATGCCTGCCTGGTGCATCCCAACCCACCCACAGAGCGACGCAATCCAGCCTCGTGTGCAGGCCCTGCCTGCCTTGATGTCTGTTAAGTCTGTTTTTCTTTTGCCGAGGGACGCTGACGGACCACGCCGCACAGCACCGCGTACCCATCCTCGGACGGCACTGCGCATGCGCGGCCCCGCCCCGCCGCCCCGGTCACGTGACCGTCATGGCGGCCACCAGGTACCGGCGCTTCCTGAGGCTCTGCGAGGAGTGGCCGGTGGAGGAGACGAAGCGGCAGCGCGATTTGGGCGTCTTCATTCGGCAGCGCGTGGCTCAGGCCTTCCGCGAGGGGGAGAACACGCAGGTGAGAGCGGGGAGATGCGCCGGGAGGGCGGCAGAGGCCTAAGTGGGAACGGGAAGGGGGGGGAGAGCAGAAGGGCGGGGCCGCGCATGCGCGCTTCGGCTCTCCTCGCGGTGGGGGCGGGGCGCTGAATTGGAATGAAATGAATGGAAATGGCGAGTCGGGCTGCGGTGCTTTACGGCCTGGGAGCTGGTGCTGGGGAACTGCAGGATCGTAGGGCATCCTGAGCTGGAAGGGGAGCACGAGGAATCATTGAGTCCTTACTGATGGAAAGGGCCTTTAATGGGCATTGCACTTGTGAGGCCCCATCTGCAGTGCTGTGTCCAGGTCTGGAGCCCCCAGTACAAGAAAGACACAGAGCTGTTAGACCATAAAGATGATCAGGGGGCTGCAAAGACAAGCTGAGGAAGCTGGGCTTGTCCAGCCTGGAGAAAAGAAGGCTGTGGGGTGAGCTCATTGCAGCCTTCAGTACCTAAAGGGAGCCTACAAACAGGAGAGGAGTCAACTTTTTGAAAGGGCGGATAACAGCAGGACAAGGGGAAATGGTTTGAAGTTGAGGGAGGGTAGATTGAGGTTGGATGTGAGGGGGAAGTTCTTTCCTATGAGAGTGGTGAGGTGCTGGAACAGCTGCCCAGAGAGGCTGTGGATGCCCCGTCCATCCTGGAGATGTTCGAGGCCAGGTTGGATGGGGCCCTGGGCAGCCTGGGCTGGTATTAAATGTGGAGGTTGGTGGCCCTGCCTGTGGCAGAAGGGTTGGAGCTTCATGATCCTTGAGGTCCCTTCCAACCCAGGCCATTCTGTGATTCTGTCACCTTACACTGAACAGGGGCATCTACAGCTCAATCAGGCTGCTCTTGGCTGGGTCCATCCTGATGGTGAATGTCTCCAGGGATGGGCTTCTACCACCTCTCCGGACAACCTGTGCCAGTGCTTCACCACCTTCATTCACTCTAAAAGACTTTTTCTTTATATCTAATCTAAATCTCCCCTCTTTGAGTTTGAAGCCGTTTCCCCTTGTCTTATCATCACTCTCTGCTAAAGAGTCTGTCCCATTCTTACAGCCCTGCTTTAGTTTCTGAAAGACTGTTATCACATCTCCCACAAAGCCATCTCTCCTTCAGGCTGAACAGCCTCAGCTCTCTCAGTCCATCCTCATAACATCAAGTCCAGGTCCAACCAAAAATCAGGGTGTGTGGCTGTGCACGTTGTCCAGATGCTACTTGAGCCCTGCCAGGCTCAGATCCATGAACACTGTCCAGGGGAACCTGTGCCATGCCCCGCCACCCTCTGGTGAAAAACCTTCACCTCACACCCCCTGACCTCCCCCATCACAGCTCCAAGCCATTCCCTCAGGTTCTGTGGTCGAACAGCAGAGCTCAGCACTGCCCATCTGCTCTCTCTGAGGAGCTGCAGGGCTGTGAGGCCTCCCCCCCCTCAGCTCCTCTGCTGGATAACCCAGGGGACCTCAGCTGCTCATCATACATCTTTCCTTCCAGACCCTTCACATTTTGTAGACATCCTTTGAACACTTTCTAGTAGTTTTGTGTCTTTTTTTGTACTGTGGAGCACAAGACTGCCCACAGTATTCAAGGTGAGGCCATATTGATGCAGTGTAGGGTGAGGCAGTCCCTTCCCTCAACCAGCTAGCAGTGCTGTGCTCGGTGCACCCCAGGGTAGAGTTGACCTTCCTGGCCATCTGGCCACACTTCTGGCTCACATTTAACCTGCTTTCAACCGAGACTCCCACATCCCTTTCAGTAGGTCTGCTCTCCAGTGTCTCATCCCCCAGTCTGTATGTACAGCCAGGGTTGCCCCTTCCCTGGTGCAGAATCCAGCACTTGATCTCGTGAACTTCGTTTGGTAGGTGATTGCCCACCTCTCTAATTTGCCTGGGTCTCTTTGCAAGTCATCTTCAGCTGTGTCATCAGCTCCTCCCAGTTCAGTATCATCAGCAAACTTATTCAAAATACCTTCTAGTCCTACATCCAAATCATTTATGAAGGTACTGAAGAGAACTAGCCCAAAAACGGAGCCCTGGGGAAGTGCCAGTGATCAGCTGCCAGCCTGATCTGTCCCCTTTGGGCCCGACCCATCAGCCAAATGCTCACCCACTGTAGGTTCTTCTTGTCTAGTTTTATGCTGGACATTTTGTCCAGAAGGATATTGCGAGAAATAGTATCAAAAGCTTTACCAAAATCCAAAGAGACATCATCAGCTGGCTTTCCTTCCTCGACTAGATGGGTGACCTTGTCATAAAAGGAAATGAAGTTACTTAAACAGAACCTTCCCCTCACGTAACTAATGTGCCCTTTCTTAGCATAAAAACGCTGTTCCAGATGTGCTCTTTCTACTACAGTGTGCCATTACAGGCTCCCAATTCCATATTGGTCACCAGGATAATCTGCAGCAGACATTGCAGGAAGTGCTTATTGCTTTCCCACACGCTCAGGACAGCTGAATGTGCTGCACCGATTGGTCACAAGATCCCCAAGCTGCCACCGGTCTTGAAAACCTAAATTGATGCCTGCAGCACTGATGTCAATTTGTATGTATAAAGACTTAATACAGCGAAAGGAAATGTACTGGCAGTCAGCAGGAGGAATGTATGAGAGAAGCGCTCGAGCCTTAAAGGATACTCTGTCAGCCAAATGTCTGTTTTATTCACGTGGAGGAAGACTTGCTGATTTTTTTTTCAGGCAGTACTATTTAATAGCTATTTCTGCTGTCATTACTAAAACATCAGCAGGGTCACTTGAAAAGTGGCTGTAAAATATGCGAAGCTGAAAATCACCTGCAGTTTGGTGGTGCTTGACAGCCTATCTGGCTCTTATCCCCTCTTCTGCAGTAGCCATTGCGTGCTGTACCAGGAGAGCCTTTTCCTGGATTCCTAGCTGGTACAGAGGAGGCATTACCATTACCCTCCTTGTGCTGAACCCATGCCAGCACCCCAAGGACAGATGAGCTGTGTCATTTTATCCTGCCTTGTTATGGCTGATACTATTCTTATTCATGTATCCATTTTAATCGTTGACGTTTGATGTCATTGGCCAGCAGTGCAGAGTTCTGGTCAAGTTGGTCCCCACTATAAATTAGAAAAACAAGATGACATGCCATTCACGGTGCTGAACAGACTCTGCAAGGCAGAGGCACCTGTCGGATGCATCGAGGAGTGTTTTAGGTATTAGCAAAATCTTTCCAACTTACTGGACCAAAATAGAAATCCATTTACCCTACGCAAGCTGCTCAGTGCTTTTTATGCCGCTTTTCCCTAATCAATTATAAACTATTTTTAGCCTGCACCAGGATTTTCTCTACCTTCCATCCCGGTACCTCATCCTGTTTGATCCTTTAGAATGAAACAGGCGGCAAAACCTGCCTCTGAGCAGAGAAAGTGCAGATTTCACAGTGCTGGCCAATAAGCACGAGAGGAAAACCATCCAGCTTTCTTCACATTCACTGTGCACTCACAGTTGAGCTGTCATATCTTTGTGAGCAGAACTCAAGGTCCCTTCTAGAACTTACATGCTCATTATTCTTGTAGGCCAAGCTGGCCAGAAGTGGAGGAGAAAGAAAATGCTTTGCATTCAGGAGCAGCATAATAGGGGTCACCAGCATCCTGCATTACACTGAGAACTCGCTAAGCTACTCTTCTGCTGTCCTTCTCACAAACTTTCAGCTCAAATGAAATCTTTTGCTATGCAGGTTTTAAAATAAGACTTGTGTGATATTTCTGTCAATTTCCAGATTGCTGATCCTGAGACCTGTGACCAAATGTATGAGAGCTTAGTCAGAATCCACAACAACTACTACAAAAACAAGGTAAGGTTTGTTGTTAGTCATTGCCAGCCCTTTAGTGGGCCAGTCACCACCTGCTGCAGTACATTGCCTCTTCCCAGCAGGGGTTCTGAGCATACAGCAGGCAAATGAGAAGTCAGGTAGATGCTGCACCGCCTGTGCCTTTGGTCTGCCTGGTTTTGCTGCTGGCCTTCATGGTGTGTCTGAACAATGCTGATAATAGTTTTTGCTATGGATGAACACAGTTCTCAGTTCTTGACTGAAAATGAGTAGGGCTCTGTTATTTGGTGGCATATTACCTCTTCTGTGCACTGCAAGTAACACCTTGTTCTGTCTCTCCTTCTCTCACCTACTTGCTTGTTTGTGAAGTATCCACGCCTGAAAGACACAAGCTTCACTGGAGTGACAGTGCAAGATTGCAAGATGATCCTAGCAACAGGTACCAATACTGTGACTTGGAAGTAAATCAATGCAGGAGATAAATTACATTCTATTCTTTGTGGTGTTCACTTCATCACTTCTACTAAACACTTGTGACTAAAGGACTGATTGGGACTGCAGGTATATTAGGATGGTTAAAAAGGTGTAAGTTCAGGCATAATTGAGGAGAGTCTCAGTAATCTATTGGGACAAAAAGTCAATTGTGTTTTTTGCAGTGGACAGGAGTGGCAGAGGTTTGTGAGGGCTCTTTGAGATAGAATGGCAGGAGCTGCAATCCACATTTGCTACATGGTGCAAAAAATTCTTGGCTTCCATTTCATCATGTTCAAATTCCCTTCAGTGCTTCTTATCTTGTATTAGACTTAGAGAAAACAGGGTACCACAATGCAGAAAGACTCTCAGCCAAGTCATTTATTAAGCACAGTGCAGGAAGCCAATGCCGTTTTGTTCTGCTCCAGTTCCTAACTTTGACTGTAGTGCGTGGCAACTGAATATTAGTTGTTAGAGATAAGGGACTCCCTGCACAATTGATTGGAAGGGAAAACAAACTTGCCTCAGGCCCTGAAATAGAAATTCATTAAAACAAAAAGTCAAAAAAAGAAAACATTTGTAAGGCAAAGCTCTTATAAGAGAGCTTTCAGCCCTTTGCTTTCCTGCTTTTCTTCCTCTTTCCCCATCTCTCTCTCCCTTCTTTTGCAGACATTCTGAAACAGATGGAAGACATGAAAAAAGGGACATGGAGAAAATTGCGAGAAAGGTTTTACGCCAAGAAATCTGAAGAGGACTCGAAGTGATAGGCTGACTCCCAGATTCTCCTCTGTATATATTCCTAAAGCTCTGTGTTGCCATGATGAATAAAACCATTCATTCCTCTTAGCAACAGCTTTTTTTTTTTTTTTTTGTTCAGACTCACACTTTATACCCTTCGTTTGTAATGTCTGCTCTTTTCTTTTTGGAAATGTAGGACCTACCTTAACACATCTGTAATGGAGGCATACTGGATCAGTGTAAAAGTTTAAAAGAAAAGAGCTTTGTGTTGTTAGACCAGATCATTTGTTATGATAAGAAACAGACCATCAGGAAGCGCACAGCAAGTAGGTACAACCATGTAAGTTAAATTTGCTTGTGAAGACAGCAGTAGTGATGGCAGGGAAACGTAGCTGTGCTTATCTCTGTGTTTGCACTGCTAACAGTGAAACTGTGGGAGAGAGAACTTTTAATGATCATGTTTGTGTTTCGTTTGAGAAGTAGCCTGGGAAGACACAAGAAAGCACTGAGGTGACTGTTTACCATGGTGACAGCAGAGCAGTGTAAGAAGAGTGCAGATGAGATCTCAGCTGCGTACCTTGTCTGCAATGCTGCATCGTTGTGATGCTGGCTCAGCTAACTATGCAGATTGCCCCCAGCGGGAAGAGAAGGTTCTGTGTCGGTTACTGCATATCTGAGGGATGAAGATAGGTTGTCATGATGTGTTGCTAAATAGGGCTGTAAACTAATTTAAAGTGCCATTAGTCCATTGCTGTGGCCTATCTTTATTGCTTTTTAAATCTTTGATGCTTGCCTCAGCCTCTATTCTTGGGAGGCAGAGGCGCAGGATTGTAGCTGGGATGGCTACAGCACTGCTTGGCTGGAGAATGATGAGTGTCTAGAACACAGCTATGCCAGGACTCTGCTTGGCTCCAGGCAGCACGAACAGCTGCTCCTTTCTGTGTGTTCGAACTCTGTTTTCCTGGCAAGTAGTGAAAGAATTGGAAACTTTGCAGGATGCTCTGATCCAATGCTTCAGAATGCAAGGCTGGTGTTCCAGGTGGTTCTTCATAGTAACATTATTGGCAGTGGGTTGTGGAGTACCTTTGGTAATATAGCCCTGGGTTGGTTCATGTATTTGAACTGCTCTGTATCTGTGTTTATAACAGCCCCCCTGCATCCCAGAGGAAGGGAGGTTTCTTTACCATGTTTAAGTTTTTATTATAACTTCATTTTGTCTTTAATTTAGTTAAGGCAATTTACACTTTAGTTCTTAAGTAACAACAACAACAAAAAAGTAAAACATTACACCAGAGATGAAACTAAACCACAGGACACCCCTTCACAGTGAACTCCTGTAAACCTGCAGGTTCCTACTACTACTGCCCAGATATTCTTTGTCCACAGAAGGCAAAAGACCAGTTCTTATAGTACTACCTTAGATACTCATCCTCATTTGGTGAGCTAATTATCAAATCCATCTCCTTGAGGTTAGCTCCTCTTTTACTGCACCAAAGTGATGAACAGAATTCTTTAAATGGACAGGAAGCAGCATGGAGCAGGTACAGCAAATACGATGGCTGGTCTGCAAAGTTCCACATTTACTAGTGATGCTCCTGGAATAAGTTAAATACTGCAGCCCTACAGCTAGTTACACTACACCTGAGGTGGAGGCCACCAGATGTAGCACATGGAGATAAAGATACAACCCCCCACATTTGCAAAATAAAGAGTTATTGCAATGAGGAATAAAAGTCTTGTATAATTTATCTTCCTCTAAGGGCATTGGATTAACATGTGGGTCCAGGAATTGTGAGGAATCCTCGCCAGCCATTGGTTCCTGAATTGCTTACAAGCAATCTAAGGAAAATATTGACTTGGAAGCCCCTCCACGTGGTCCTGCTTTCTCTGACAGTGATGTCCATGCATAGGACCCAGGGATAAGCAGCCTCATCATCTGATAGGTATGTTTAGTCCTTCAGGGGGTGAAGCTGATCCTTTTTCTGTGTCTTAGTGGTTCATGGTATTCTGGACATCCACAAACCCCATCCTTTGTCTGCGCTTCCTTTGCTCTGTCATCTGGAGTTCAAACAAGGACACAAGTGAGGTAGGAAACCAGGCTGTTATTCTGTTCATTAGTGTGCTTCTCAGGTGTGTGACTGACTGGGCTGCTCTAAGCATCTGCCAGAACACTCCATGAGTCGGGCTCTAGCTGATGAGGTATCAAAAAGCACATGGCCTGAGTATTCTTAACTCCCTGCAGAAGAGCTAAAAGAGCCCTCTGATTTGTATCCATAGTTAAATAGGAATGGGCTGGTTCTGCCTCCTGCTCTTGGAATGGGTGTCTATTTTGGTAAGGACAGAGGGTTTTTTAATACAGAGGGGTGTTATTCAAGCGTTCCCGTGTTTTATAACATTTAGTACCTGTTCCTTCAGCTCATTCAGCTGGGAGGTGAGATGGGACACCAGCTTCATCGTTGAGTTGAGTTTGTCTTGAAGATTTCGGATCTCGTTCTGTTCCCCTTCCCCTTCATTGCTGACCAGCGACATGGCTCGCATCCGGGGGAACCAGTCTAGGTTCTTGTTCTGGGAAGGTGACCATGGAGAATGGGGGAGGGTGAGAAGGAAACAAAAGACCCAGTGGGATTTCCATGGAGGCTGTCTATGCTTAGGGACTAAAGAAATTCTCAAAGGCTTGTCTGCATCTTTGCACATTTCCCACCACCTACTCATTTAACCTTTTTTCCCCCCAATCTGGGTCCAGGTTCAGAAGGTTTTTTTTCCTAAATTTCCTTGCCTTCCCTTTTTGCCTCGAAATCACCTTGCAGTCACAGTCTGTACTGCCTGGTACAATCCTTCTATCCACAGCACACAACATCAAATAGACAGCACATTGTTGGCTGAGATTGCAAAGTGGAATTAACCAGCTAAGAACGAACTATGAAACAGCAACTTTCTTAAATATTTTCCAAAAGTTCCTTCTCAAAACTTGTTGTTTTTTTTTTTGGCAAGCCCATTGTTCTCAAACATCCCTCTGGGGCAGGCAGGGTGCAATAGAGCTGCTTGGAAAGGACACGCACCTTTATCATCTGAGCCACGTAGCTCTCAGGACCTGTGTAGTCCGTCTTGTTCTTCACTCGCACCAGCACTATGAAGTACAAGTAGTTCCACATGTTGTGCTCGTACTTAATATGCTCCTCAAAGGACACTGTCTTGTTGTCAAACTTGTCCCGTTCGAGTCCTGGGAAAGGCAGTCAAGTGCGGAGAAGGTGGAGAGAGGAGAAAAGGAGGGGAGGCCAAGGTAAGAAGTGAGCAAGCAAACAAATGTGAAAGGAAGTACAGATAATTGCCTCCTGTCCCAGGTGTGACTTTCAAGAAGTGCTTTTAATAATTAGTTGGCATTTAGCACACAACAAGAATCCAAAGCAGAGGGAAAATAACCCAGTTGTGTATTCAGGAGGCTTCTATTTAAAGTTCTACTAGCTATGCTTCCTGCCTATATAATCTAAAAGAACAAAATGCACCCAGTGGATCTTACAAGAAAAAAAAAAAAAGCTATATTTATGGTCGGGTTGGTTTTTTGGATGCCTTCCTATGACCGAAAGCATTCTGGAACATTTTCCTCTATTCTATTTCCTTAGCAATATGCTTTTTTTCCAGTTGATAAATGCTGGTCCCAGGAGTGATGCACGGCGACAAGAACACCACAATGCAGCATTCAGTGTAGCACCTCATTAACAGAAGGCCAGTAGGAATAGGGATAATTTCCCCTCTCGGTTTGTGTCCTTGTTTAAGCCTCCTCACACTGTAGTGACCCACTGGTGAAAAGATTTAAGTTGTAATTGTGCTGTGAACCAAATGAAAACTAAAAAACCAGCTGAAGCTTCACTTCTTCCCTCGTGTCACAGGCTGACCTTAAAGAGAGGAACAATGTGGGGGCAATTCCTGTACACGCAGAGCCAAGGATCTGTACTCACCACATATGAAACAAGTGGTCTTCAGTATTTCTTCTTTCTTTTGCTTCTCGCTCCTCAGATCAGCAAAGGTGTCAATAATGACCCCAAAGATGAGGTTCAGGACGATGATAATGACAATGAAGAAAAAGAGGAGGTCGTAGACAACCCGAGCAGGAAACAAGGACTCCTGAGATGGACAAAAGGAAAAAACATGTCTTGCAAACCTCCCCTCCATCCGTGCTGCCTCGCTGCAGGGACCATAGGCTGAGGGTACAAGGTGAGGAGAGTCGTGGGGGTGTGATGGGGAAAGCACTGAAGGACGGCAGCGGGGGAAAGAGCTGGAAGTGATTTCCAGGGAGGAAGGGCAGCTCTGTAGTGGCAGAAGGAAGGGACCCCACTCACATCCTTCGATGGCTTGCGCAGAATGTCCCCTACACCCCCTCCATTCCTCAGGCCGTGGTTCAGGACAGTGACAATGCACATGAGCAGCGTGTCACAGGCTCGTTCCCACTGGTCAGTGTCTGCTTCTACAACACCAGAGGGAAGAATAAAAGCCAGAGCACACAAGGGCAGAAGAACCAGCCCATCACAAAGAATCCAGAACTCCGGGATGAGCTGCAGTGATGCACTGCCCCAGAAGGGAGCTCCCAAGAATCCCAGCATCTCCTCCATCTTCCTTCTCACAATGGAGGTGTTTGGCTGAGCATCCCCAAAGCACTCGATTTCCTTATGTCCAAATTAAATCAATATTTCAACATTTTTAAGTAAGGGAGTGCGGAATTTTTTTTAATAAGTGCCAAAAAGTGGGCTATATTTTCCGTTTTTCAGTCCTTTGTAGGATTTTTCTGAGCTCGCTGACAAACAAGGCTGTAAGGCTACCCTGCTGCTAACAGCACTGACCTTTCTGATGAGCTCACTTACCTTGCAAGGCAGTGGGCTCAGCGGAGCAGCTAATTTTGTCACCACTGCAGGACTCCATGAAGGTCTCCATGTTCCTATGCATCCCCAAGGGGTCATCTGCAAGTAAAAGAGCCCACAGCCTTGTCAGAGCATCAGCTCTTTGCTCCTCTTCACCTGCATCTCATTGCAGGTTTCAAACAACTTGAAAAAAATATCTTGATCCACGTTCTCATAGCCTTTTCTACGTTTTGAATCATAGAATGGCTTGGATTGGAAGGAACCTTAAAGATTATCTATTTCCAATCCCCCAGTCATGGGCTGGGTAATCATTGCACTGATTTCCCAACTTTGTTCAGAGATAGCTGCCAGTTTTCCAGGCTAAGATGCATAAAAACCATATTCTCATCCTTTGAAGTTAAGAGAGTCTTGGATGCAACCAGCTGCTTTTGCAAGGGTATTCTCTCTTTAAAACATCCAGATTTTTTTACTCTAATCTCCAAACTACTGTATTGTAGTCCAAGTATATTAAAAAACTGTACTTTATTCAAATAATCTGAGCATATTTTTTCCAGCTAACTTATCTCTGTGATTGTAGAAGCATACAAAAAAGACTTCAGATGCAAAGAGGAGTAAAAGCCTAACCCAAAACCCTGTGTTATGATCGACACACAAGCTGCTTGTTTTTTTTAACATCCAGAGCAACAGTTTCATCAGTGTCATCCATCTGTTGCTTGAGTTTCAGTAAGACTTCTGCAGTGCTACAGAATTCATTCCTATCTGCCCACTTCCTTCTCTGCAGTCCCTCCAACCCCCAGGCCTTGTTTTCTACAGCATGAGATCTCTCTGTCAGTGCAGGCAGACTCTTCTCTGCCAGCCCCAAAAACAGCTCTCCCAAGAGTGTGGGACCACACATCAATGACTGCACACAGTGATGCAGCCACAACGAAGGACCCGCGCTCCGCTGGTCCCCTCCAGCCCAAGCACCACGGACAGCAGTCCATGGCTTGGCTCACCTTGGGCTTTGCTATCCGGCAGCCGGTCCACCTCCAGGATGAAGTCATCCTTCAGGAACAAGAAGCCCACGATGGAGAAGAGGTAGACAAGGATGAGCGCCAGGAGGGCAGTCAGCAGGATGGAGCGCCCGTTGCGCGTCACGCTCTTGATGACATTAAACAAGGTCTCCTCACGGTAGATCAAGTCAAACAGCTGAAAGGACCCAGGAGCAAAGAAATGCTGCAGGGTGCTTTTCTGTAACAATGCCTGGCCTACCTATGTCCCTTTTATCCCAAGATCTAGGATCACTCAGTAGACACGGACTAACTTTCACATAAAGCGCTCAAGTTTTCCGTCTTACTGCAGAAGAATGAAGTGAACTTAAGCACAGCAGGAGAGCCAAGAATAGGACGCATGCCCCCTGCCTCTGCCCTCACGTTGTCTCCCAGCTGACCCAGATAAAGTACGCAGCAGAGATTAGAAAAAGAGTGATAGCAAAAGGCTGGGAGAGAGACAGTAATAGATGCTGTCGGAAGGCAGAAAGATCAGCCTACGCAAATATTGAAGCACGGGGCATTGTTCTCACTGCTGTTATCGATCAAGGTGTCACAGGAAACTTCTAGCTCCTAACAGCTCAGCCTGGCTACATCTGTGCCCCAAACATTTACTGTACCAGGATGCTGTAGAAGAGTTCGTGCACAAAGAGCCCCAAGACGCTCGTCAGGATGTAGCCAACGTGGTAAAGAAACTCCACGTCCATGATCATGGCCTTGTAGCCTCGGATGAAGGTCCCACGGTTACCCACAAAGCTCACCACAAACACAATCTTGTTGGTCAGCTGGAGAGCAAGCAGAAACGGGAGGGAGTGAGGTTTGCTGTGCTTTGTGAGTGTAGAACAGCCTCCTGTGCTATGGGACGCTACGCTATTTTTCTAGCAGCGCTCTGAGAACTTACATTGAGAGCTCCCAGGATGTTCAGTGTGAGTCCAATCCCCAAGTAATAAATTGATCGCAAGATCAGGGCCACCAGCAGTGGTCTGACACCGTACCGCTTGGTGAACAGGGCCATGATAGAGAAGCAGATCAGAATCCAGAAGAGCAGTGAGATCAATGGGGAATCCAGCACTCCTGGGAAGAGATGACCCACAGCAATTAAATGGCATGAGATTAAATGCACGTTGCCAATCAGACACCACGTTACTGTCCAAAGCATCCAGAAACCCCATATGTTGATTATCTGAGGGAAGGAAGAGAGAAATTGTGCTTGACTGCAGATAGATGGTCTTTACTGATATGCTTTTCTAACATCTTTTATCTGAGATCTCAAAACCACTGTAGATCATTAAGACTTCCAGACAGCCGGTACGTATTCTGTCCTTACTTCCCCTATTTTCCAAACAGGGAAAGTACAGCCCATGGAGAAGAGCCTGTTCCCTAAGAAGGAAGTCGTGGGAGGGCTGGCAACTGAAACCTCGATTCAGTCCCTTGCCAGGACCAGCAGAAAAGGCTTTAGAAGTCAAGAGGAGACAAAGGCAAGGAGACACAAGCAAGGGGACAGTGCTCCCTGCACACCAGGATCCCCTTTTTCCTCTACTTCAAGGAGCAGAAGCTACTGCGGCACTTACCCATGGAAGTGGCTTCAACATAAGGATAGAAGAAAGCAATGATTATGTTGATGAAGACAGCCAGGTTGAAGGAAATGCTTCCCCAGAGAGTCATTCTGCGGGAGAACCAGTACATCAGCGGCATGCCTGCGGGGAGAGGAGGCAGACACACATCTCAGCCAACCTCGTGCCAGCAGGGAAGGCTGTGACCTCCCAGACACCCAAACTGAGCTCAGCACAGCCAGTGAGGCCCTCTCTTCATTCCATTGATAAAAGCTCCTTCCTCAACTCTTGTAACAGGAACACAAGTTCAAAATGTCTCTGCTCACATTTTGTGGTTTCTGGGCCCTTTGACCTCCCCTGGCACCTTGGAATCAGATTGGATTCATTCGTCACCTCACCCTCCTCCTTGTCTCCCACATCTTATATCCTCACGCCTTTCCAAACAACAGTGCCTTTGTGTTTGCAACCTGATTCTCTGTCCCAGAGGAGACACAGCCAGCAGTTTCCCATCCATACTGGAAACTTGTTTCCTGCTGAATTCCTAAGATAGTTTTGACTGGATCTGCAAGTGTTTTCAGTGCTGCCATGCTACCTCTGAGCCACAGCATGGTATTTATAGTGTGCCTTCTTACTGTTGACTGAGCTGCTGTTATTTTAAGCCAGGAAGTCCGTCCTGGTGCAGCCCTGAAAGCACCTAAGGAGATCTACATGGTGCAAAGAAAGCAGCTTTATCAACAAAATGTAGCTGCTAGATGCTGGCTTGGGAGAAGCCAATAGAAAGCAAACAAAGAGAGGGCTCTCTAGGTGAGCACAGCTGCAGGTGTGGAATGTGTTGGAAGATGCTCTCAGGCTATGAGGAATTACACTAACAGGTGTGGAGGAAATACACCTCCCAAGGGCACAAGGAGATCTCCAGTCTGCCACTGGGGGGTCACAGCCCCCTCAAAGCATGGCTGCCCCCCGGCTCACAGCTGCTCTGCTGCAAAGGGAAGGTCTGGCTCGCTCTTACTGCGCAGTTTCTTCTGCCACTCCATCTCATTGTGGAGGAAGGACGACTGGTCGAAGAAATCACTGACTTTGCTGCCCTGCTCGTCCTGCTCCGTCGTGGTGAAGAGTCGGTACTTGGTCTCCTTGGTGAGGAACTCGCAGATGCCAGGCACTGGGAAGATTATCTGCTCCATGCTGCGGTCCAGGCGCACAATCTGCGGGAGGAAGGTGCCTTTACCCTGCATCATGCTGGGCTTCCTGCTTTTGTACACCCAGCCGTACCTCCCCAAACCCAAATATCACCACCACTCATCTAATGCTACGACTCAACCCAGCAAACACATCCTTGCATGGCTATGCTGAGAGGAACAACCAAGGATGGGGCTGCCCCACTGCCTGCATCCCATCTGCTCTGGAGAGAGAGAGGAAGGGCCTGGGGGGGTCCATGCGTACTCCCATCTCCCTATGGGCTCTGCTAATGTCTCCAGCTCTTTGCTGCTTCCTATGGGCACGAGCTGGGAAGGTTCTTGGTGCAGAATAACGGGGCACGAGGCAGCCAGAGCACACGTGGGATCCATCAGCTGTGTGTACTAGCAACCCAAACAGGTCTTGCCTCAATCTGGGACGTGTGCTTCTCGTAGTACGCCAGCGGATCCTCCTCCTCCTCCTGGACTGGGGCCGTCGACTTCAGCATCTGCGTCAGCTGCTTGTTATTGAGGCTGAGCTGGGAGAGGAGAGAGGGTGAGAGCAGGGACAGCCGGGGGGGTTCAAGTCTAACTGCACTGACAACATCGTTCCTCAAATTGTACCGAACCTGATGAGGTTTCAGGAGAAAGCAAATGAATTAAAGCTTCCCAAAGGGGTACAAGCGCTCCCTGAGGTGACAGACATTCGATTCCCTGCAATAATTACATCCAAAAGCTGCTAATCCACAAATTACAAATCAATGCCCCTAAACCCCAGGGAAATCATATTACTGCTGAATCTCGAGCTGAGGTACAGTGGGAAGAAATGGCAGCAGAGGACTTAGCCCTTCCTTTTCTGAAGGGAAGGGCAGGAGAAGGGGAGCAGGGGAAAAACCTGGCAGGGCACAGCCCATCCCTGCAGCACACAGGATGTCGCCTAGGGCTGAGCCTTCCCCAGGGAGCTGTACAAACACAGCTGAGCTAAACAGATGCACGTGCCATTGGGCTTGCTGATTTGGCATTTATAAACCTCTATTCCTCCAGTTCACCCTGGGAATACCAAAAGCCACCAAATCTCGGCTGATGAGCAGCGGGGCAGCCTCCATGCCCGAGGACTTTCTGTACCATGGATGAGATGCCCTCCTCCTCTTCCTCCTGGATTCGCTTCACCGGCTTCAGGAGCTGCTGCAGAGACTTGTTGTGTCGGGACAGCTGGAAAGGAACAACAAGAGCTGCGTTAACATGGGATGGAGCAGCCTCTGCAGCTCTGGAGTGGGATGGACAAAAAGCCACAATGCTGGGTTTTCATGGGAGGCAAAAAGCACATCTCCCAGCCTGGCTGGAGGAAATGTAGATAAATAAGATGTGCAAATGGATGAGTGGGAGCCCAGCCTGGTGGGTCACTGCTGTCACAGCAGATTGCAGCTCCAGTCAGTACCTGCAGTGCCAGTATATAAATGTTGTGGCCAACTTCCCGAGGGGAGACCTCAGCGTTTTCACACTCTTCCTCCTGCAGATAGGCCTTCTTAATCACGTCGACCTAGAAGGCAGCAGAAGGTGGGTGAGCTTGTCCTGGTCCCCTCACCCTGTTTTCCTCCTCAGGAGGGATGCTGGTGCAGAGCGGTGTGTGACTGCTGGTAGGGCAGCAGCCAATGAGGGTTTGGGTTGAAACTCCACCAGGACCTGAAGGTGCAGGGGTCCAGCAGCAAGTTCATGGGGGTCCTTCACCCTCCCACCCCGCTCAGCCCTTACCAGTTCCTGTGGGCGGAGGCTGATGAGGATCCGCTCGGCGTTCTCACTGTCATGCCTGCTCTCCATGAGGGCCAAGAGGAGCTTGGAGGCGTTGTCCTGGTGGGGAGAAGTTCTTGATGAGAAGAGTTATGCATTGCTCTGCCCAGGACCTCAGGATGGGCAGAAATCCCTTGCATCACAGTCGGTCATAAATGCCCCTGTGCTAAAGGCATCCAAACCTTCCATGGTAAGGATGCGCCAGCCCTGTCCCAGCTCATGTATGCAAGACCTGATGCATGGCCAGTGCCTGCCTCACTCCACAGCTCAGTCCAGCAAGCAGGGAGCTCACACATGTGCCACCCACTCCAGCCCACTCTGCCCACCTTCAGCTGCAGGACCAGGTCCATCCGGTACTTGCAGAGGGGGCTGATGTCGTTGAGGATGAGGGCTGTGATGATGTCAATCCCATTGGACTCGTGAGTCACGATGCAGCTCTAGGGAAGCAATGCAATGCTTTGTCCTATGGATGCTGCCATCCTTCCCAGCTTCACCATCCAACACAGCCCAGCTCCAAAATGATGCCTTGCCTACAGCACTGAACCAGGAGCCCAAAACCCCTTCTCTCCCTGGCAATGACACCATTTCCATCATAGCATTATTTAAGCACTATATGCAATGCTATATTGCTCAGCAGTGGCTCAAAACCCTCGCACCATCCCTGTGCACCATGGTACCTCTTCTCCCCACACTCTGCTCTCCTTCATGCCCTGAATCCCAAAACTATCCCTATCCCTGCTGCTGCCCATGCATTCCCCCCAGAACCCCCCCTTGGGCACCCCAGTGGATGATGAAATGCTGCAGGAACAATGCAGACCCACAGCGACACCACAGACCTGGTTCTCATGGCAGGGCCCTTGGCAGTACTCAGTCAGGGTCTCCAGGGTCTGTGTGATGAGGGCCACGTTGTACTCGTTGATGTAGAGGCCCAGCAGCCCCAGCCCACCCGTGGTGCTGCCACACATGATGTCAAGGAATTGCAGCGTCTCACACACCAGGTTGTAGTTGGTTTTGTTGTTTTGGCACCGCAGGAAGTTCTGTTGTGCAAAGCCTGCAGTTATGAGCCTGAAGCAGATCCTGACCCCTCCCAGCATCCCATCCAGAGATGGATAATCAGGCCCAGGGCCATTCCTATAGTGTGTGCAGACCCCTCAAGGGCAGCACCTGCTCCCACGGACACAGGAGTGCCCTGATTGGCTCCTTCCAGGATACCAAGCGAAGGGAGTGGTGGTTATATCCATAGGAAGCTGAGGCACAGAGTGGCCAGTGCCTGTTTGGACCCAATGGAGGCAAAACCCATCCATCCCGCACCCCAGCCCTATGGCTTCTGTCTCAGCCCCCAGCAGCCCCCAGCACCAACCTGAAGGTCTCGGTTGTGGTTCTCACACAGCAGTTGGAGGAATCGCAGGATAGGCTCCATAATCAGGACCGTCACCCCCATCTCATTGTTTTGCCCCTGTTCCCCGGCTTCGTGGCCCTTCCGAAACCCTAAGGCCAGTGGGTATCGGGAGGGGGTGCCAGGCATCATGAAGGTCTCTCCTCGTCCTAGGGGCAACCCAACCCCATTAGCATCAGGCTGTCCAACGAGGCAGGCATTGGTTTTGCTGGGAGGACACAGCCCCATACCTTTGGTGCCAGGGTCAGGTTCATCTTTGTCCTCGCGAGGTTTGTTCCCGATGTCACTCATGTTCACAGACACCGTCGACTTGGTCTCTTGCTGAGCTTTCTTCATCCGGTCATGTAAAACTTTGAAGAACTTCTCAGACTTCTTGTCACTGGTCATCAGGTTGTAAAAGGATTTCTGGGTGGAGGAAGCACAAAGCAGTTGGAGTCTCCACCCCAGCCCACTCCTCTGGTTTGGTAGCCTGTGGCACTCCAGACCTTGGGATAGACTAGCAGGCAGGTTTGTTTTCAGACTCTTCCTCTTCTCTCCCTAAATCTTTTACTTTCTATGCCTTTGGCCTTGCAATCTTTTGGATTTACAGGGGTGCAGCATGCCCTGTGCTTATTCTTCTCCTTTACCCAGAGCAGGGCTAGGGACAGAGCAAGCAGAAGTTACAGCAGCTGCAATCTTGGAATCCCACAGGGTTTTGCACGTGCAATTTGTTGGCTTCCCTGTGATAAAGAATTCAAGATAACCTACAAGTTATCAACGGAGAGCTGCAACTCTGAGTCATTTTTGTGATACCCAGCAGAGGGCATCAGCATTACTCCAGAAACAGCAACAACCTGCCCCTTTCAGCATCCAGCCCTGAGCTTTAGCCAGTCACCAAGCTGGAAAACTCCGAAACAGAGAAATGTCTGTAGTTCCTCCTCCAGATGGTGAGCAAACATATGCAGTCCAAACGTTGGCGAAGTCTGCTACCCAGAGGCCAACCAGGCACCAAGGACTGCTCTGCACCCGTCCTCCCCATACTGGGACCTTCACAATGCACACGTAAACCATCCCATGGACTCGTGGCCACCATAGGCACCTGGATCTCGGTGTTGCCTCCATCCAGCAGCCGAATGGCAAGCAGGATGCTCTCCTGGAAGATCTTCTCATTCTTGGTGTTCATGATGAGGTCAGCCACCAGCTTGGTGGCTCCTTCTCGGTCCAGCCGGCACTGGACAGCAGCAATAGCAGACCAGTCCTGGTCCTGGCCTGCAGGAGAGGACACAGACGGATGTGATGCTGCAGTGATGAAGGAAAATAAGCACAGATAACTCACTACCAGGCCCGTCCTTTCTTCTCCCTCCCATGGAGGTGGGAGCACAGAGATCATACATGGGTGTGATTCCACCACGGTTTGGAACCAGGCATTCAAGGTGTGCATGAGCAGCACAGAAAGACACAGAAGGTGCAGGAGAGGGGCACTCACCTCCCCCAGCAGCATCCACGATTTCCCCTTTGGAGCTGGACTTCTTGTTCTGCAGATAATTGTTCAGGAGCATTTTCCGGAGCAGGTTGCCCTGCCAAGACAAATAAACGTCAGGAGGCTCCCAATGCCAATGCTGGAACAGAAGTGCAGTGGGCAGGGAGCTGCCAGCTGAGCAGTGGGGCTGGGGATGTGCCATAGGCAGTGACGCTCACCCTCTCACCATACTTGTTCCTCTTCACCAGCATCTGCTGCAGCGTCCGTAACACCTTGATGCACAGCTTCTCCTCCGTCTCCATCAGGTCCTTGGTGTGCTGCACCAACCTGGCCATGCACAGCAGTCACCATCACACAGCCAAGAGGACAAGGAGGTCCCCAGGGGCACCATCCCACCATCCCTTCACTCTGCAGATGCACATCAGGATGCACAACCCACCAGGACGCACAACCCACAGAGGGTGCAGGTCCCCAACCCATCCCAAAAACCCCATGACAACTGCAAAGCATCCTCACTTGGACAGGAAACCTCCACTCTCGCATCGCTGATACGCCTCCGTGCCCTCCATGAAGAGCAGCTCTGGCCGGTGGAGGACATCCACCAGCACAGACAGCTCAGCCTCCACAAGCGGTTTCAAGCGGTCCTCCAAGGCATTAATGATATCCTGAAAAAACCACAGTGCACACCTTTAGGTCAGTGCACGACAGGGACTTGGCAATGCCCACACCTTCCTGCTATCACACAGCCCATACCTGCAGCTTCTCTATGATGTTCTTGTAATCCCACTGGTTGGGGGTGGTGGAGACGCGGGGGAAGGTCCGTGTGGCCGTCTTGTAGCTGGACGTGTTCCTCTGCACGGTGCTGGTGGAGCTGCTGTTGAGCAGGGAGCTGACGTGGGCATCCAGGTCCATGGGCAGCGCGATGGAGCGGCTCTTGGCTGCAGGACAGGGGGAAGGGTTTGGGGACAGCCACGAGCCATCAGCTGCCACATTGGCTACCACTCAGCCCCAGGCTGGACACCCTTTCACCTGCTCTTCATTTGCAGTGAAGAAGATATGAATAAAATGTAAGAGAAAAGCCCTCCAGGCTGGTGGGGGCTGTGGTACTTCCATCCATCCCTCCCCAATGCAGCACCCATTGCCTACAGCCTCCACTGCCCAGCACGGGGTGGGAGGAGGCACCGCCTCTGGTTTTCAGTTGGAAAAGCCCAGTGCAGAGAGGCTGCAATTACAAAGGGGAATCCTACATCTCCAGCCAGTGTCTCCACCCAGCATCTAAGCAATGCTTTCCACGTGGTGACTCAGTGCTAACAACCCTTGTCCTGAGTCAGGCAGCTGCAGCAGGCTGAGGGCAAAGTCCTGGCGAGGGAAAGCTGCCACAAACGCCAGCTTTCTTTCTGGGCTCTGCACCAGCAAGGACACACCAGGAATTCCCCAACCAAGCCCAAGCTTCTGCTCTCCTCCGGCCACACCAGACACAAAACATGGAGCTCAAAAGGCACATCCCAGAGCCAAAGCTCCCTGCTCCCAACAGACAGCCTCCCCAGGGCACCCTGCCATGGCTGCAGTAGGGGTGATGGCTCTTGCCTGCTGCTGGAGCAGAAGCAGCTGGAACAGCTGCATCCCTCTAGCAGGCAGGGAGCAGAGCATCCCTCCAGCACAGCTCCTTACCAACCATCGCCAGTGTTCGGATGCAGGCCTCCACTGAGCTCTTGTGCTGCTGCTGCAGCCAGGGGCACTCCAGCAGTCTCATGGTGGACTGGAGAAGCTGCACCACAATGGTCTGGTGGGTCTGAAGGAGAGAATGGACAGCTCTGTATCAGTACAAGGTGCTCACAGACTGCTTTTCACAAAAGGTGAGCCCTTTGCTCATTCCATGCATGGCCTGGCTATGCAACACCCCGTTACCTGCAGTGAGGTGCTGTTCTCCGAGAAGGGAGAGCTGAAGAATGCATTGATGGTGTCCAGCACCACTGTCAGCACGTACTTCTCCAGAGTGGGGTCCGGCAGGCGCTTCTCTCGCTTTTTGCACATCTGTGAGGAGAAGGGAGGATGCTGATGGCATCGGGACCAGGTGAACAAGTACAGCTGGACACTGCTGGCACACAGTGCTGCTGGGACCTTGCCGAGCCAGGGGGCATGGGTGGTGACATAGCTTCTGGGTCTGTGCCAGAGTGCTGCTCCCCAGCCCATAGTGTGGCTGCAGAAGTCCCTGTTGCGCCCATGCCCTTTGTTTGCCCATGGGAGCTTTGGTGACACCAAGATGTCCCCATAGAACACAGCAGCCATTGCTGCTGTGTCCCTCCTTCCCAGCCCGACCCACACACCTGGGCCATGTCCAGGGTGAAGTTCTCAAAGAGAGTCCAGATGTGGTTGCTGGTGTAGATCTCTTTCATCTCCACCTCTGTGTCCACGTAGCAGTGGTTGACAAAGTTCACATAGGCCATCTTCACCTGCCAAGGAAGGAGGGAGTGGGGTGCAGGCACCGTCAGAAGAATAAAAGACAGAGCAAAGCCACCAACACCCTCCTCACTGGGCAGCCCGTACCTCCGTGATGCAGTCCTCGTGGGTCACCACCCTCACCACGTCCTCCAAGGGCAGCAGCGATGTACACTTGATCTCAGTGTAGACGTTCTTGCCTTCAGCACACGCAGCCAGTAGGTCCACCAATGAGATGTGGTACATCAGTGGGCTGTTCTCCTCCACCCCATCCCTGGCTGCTGTCATCATCTCCAGCAAGGTGGCCAGCGATGCCTTGTCATTGTAGAAAACAACCACGTCGTCCCCAGCATTGGTGAGCTGTTGGGAAGAGTCACCAGTCACTGCTCCAGAGAAGGATGAAAAACCTTACAATGACATTTCTGCACTGGGGGGATGAGATGGAGCACCCAGGGTGAGGTAAAAGGTGTGTTTGCAGTGCGATAAAAAATCACAACCTGTAGGATGCCAAAGTGTTTATTGGCTCTCAGACCTTGCATCTCTCAGAGATATTTCTTCCAACTCCAGGGAGAATTCAACGTGTGGTTGGGAAGATAACCATGCTCCTCCAAGGAGCTGTGCCCTGTGCTTACAACCCACGGGCAGGAGAAGAGGTGCTCACCTCGGTCATGATCATGTCCTGACACTTCTTGACGTACTTGCCCTCGGCCTTGATGATGGTGTGCAGGAAGTCCAGGTACTGCACATGGCGGCCGTGGGTGGCCACGCAGTGGATGAAGTGTTGTGGCACCGTCTCGTTGATCTCTGAGCAGAGCTGGTAGTTGTTGAGGAAGATGTGCTGCATTGTCTCAGCCTCCAGGAGCTGCGGGACCAGGGAGATAGAGTGAGGCTGGGGGCTGCGAGGCACAGCCTCCCCTCCTGTCCTGGTCCTGCCTTCTCCAGGTGTCTTCTTCTGGTTTTTCTATCTCCTGCTCTCAACCCCAGGAGTGATACTGAAGTGCTTCAGTCTCCTCTCCTTACCCCCGGGGTCAGGAACAGGTTGAGGTGTTTGTGCAGCAGAGCCTGGTTTTCCTGATTGCCAGCACAAAACTTCTGCAGGAATTGATGGGTGAACTTGAGGATCTCCATCATCTTGGCATCGCCCTGAGGAAGGGCAGAGAGGACAAACAGTCAGGGTTGGTAAGAGATGAAGAGCAGGACCCAGCTATGTAGGATGTCCCCATGTTCCCACCCCTTGCTCCATGCACTTTGAGACCAGCTGGCTTCTGTCCCCCCACCTTCTCATAAGGGATCTGCAGCAGATCCAGCATCACTTTGTGGGCATCCATGTTCTTCAGCAGGCGCTGCTGCTTCTTGCGCACTTGCTCTCCAACTCCGCACATCTTATTCAGCCGCTCCAGGATCTGGGGACAGAAGGACAGTGGTCAAAGGGGAACTGAGCCTGAGAGCCCCAGGCCACCAGCCCTGGGGACCTGCTTGAAACCCGGATGTGCCCATCATAAGCCCAGATGGTTCCTTCACGCCCAGCTTTGGGTTATCGCTCACAGATTGCAGCGTTCCACTCAGAAATCTTTCTTAAAGTGTAAAAAAGCAGAGAGTGTTCGTATTCATCACCAGCCCCCTACCCTCCACTGTCTCATTTGCAAACACAGGGACTTAATGGGCTCCTTGTGTGCTGAGCTAGCAGGAACGAGCTCTGGCTTGGACTCATTTCTACTGAACCACTGAGGAGATCTGAAGTTCCCCTCAGTTTCTCTCTCTCCCTTCTCACTGGTGCACCAGCCAGCTCTGGGTTAGCTTGTGGTCTTTCTTACCCCCTTGACTATCTGATAGTTCTCACTGCTCTTCTCTCCTGGAGCAATGACCTCTTCATCAGCAGTGTGCTGCAAGGGGACAGAAATGGCTTCAGGGTCCCACCACACCTCCCCAGAGCCTGGAGAGTGACAGGACCCTCTCTGCCCTTCTCTTCCCAGAGCACTGGGCGTGCTCCATCGAGAGGTCTGTCCCCAGCTCCTCACCCACCCTGGTTCCACGTATTGCTCACAGCTCTCACCTCTTTCTTCTCTTTCTTGTTCCCATCCACGTTGCTGTCTCCTTTAACGCTGCCTTTCTTGTCCACCCACAGCTCTGATTTCTCCACCATGGTGCGCAGTTTGTCCAGCTCTGACTTGATCACCTTGTAGTTCTCCACATCCTGGGCTGAGATCAGGAGCTGAACCTGCAGTGACATTCGCAGGGACTTCCCTGTGCAGCTGTTCTGTGGCATGAACCCCACTCCCCTCCTCACCCAGACGTCCTCCCAAAGCAAAGGGGCCATCAGATGCAGCCTCTCCAGGGTTACCTGCTTGAAGGTGTGCAAGACCTCCTGCCTCTGGCTGAAATGCTTGAAGAGGAGCTGCAAGGAGCCGGAGATGAGCGGTGGGTAGTCGTGCATTGTCAGGTGGATCAGCACCCGCAGGAACATCCTCCCTCCCTCGTCATCCACCTCCAGCATGCTGCTCGTCTTCCTGGAGCCAGGACAAAAGTGCTTGTGTTAGCAGCCATGTGGGAGCTGGCACGCACTCTGTCACCTCTCAGGACAGATGGGACAGCTGCATGCGCCTTCAGAGTCTCATCCTCCGCACCACCTGCAGCTCTGAGCCCCAGCAGCAAGTATGGGCAGGAGAGGGAAGAGCCCTCCAGCCAGGCTAACTGTGCAGAGGGGCAGGGACTCACCCCACACCAAACATGGCCTCTGCGTGCTCGCCGATCCGGTCCAAGTTCATTGCTGCAGCTGAAGGGAGAGGAAAGGGAGATAAATGGGGAGACCAACATAACCCCTGTGCACCAACAGAATCCCTGCCAGCCCAGCTCCCTGCAGACCACAGTTCAAGCACCCATGATGGACACGAGACCCCTCATCCATCCTGCACAAACTCCAATCCCCCAGCTCCCTGCCAGCGTATGGATTGCTGCTTAAGCTGTCCCCTCCATGTCCCTGGGTGTGCCAGGAGCAAAGGGAAGAGTTACTTGTGGAGTCAAAGGCTGGAGCCGTCCCGTCAGCCGCACTGTCCTGCATGGGGTAGACTTCCACAAACTCTTTCTTGAAGACAGAAAGCAGGTAGGAAATCCTGTAGTCCAGCCGCACATTCAGGATGAACTGGCAGCAGCAGAGAGAGAAGAAAGCAAAATTGAGTCCTCTCATCATGCCATCTGCTTCTTTGCATCAGAAAACCACGTCTCCCTGATCCCCTCGCAACTTCATGACGCTTCTCCTCCCACCTGCAAGATTTCCAGGATCTTCAGCTTGGTCTCCATCACCACAATGTTCTCATTTTCGACGCTTCTCCCCCTGTCCACGGGCTCTGGGGCAGAGCCAGCACTGAGGCTCGGAGGGCTGAAGATAGACTGTTTCCTGCTCAGCACCATCGTGGACATCATCTGTCCAACGCCCTGGATTGACCTCCTCACATTCTTCCCTGTAGAGTTAAGGCAGACAGAAAGAGAGGCGGGAGAGGACCAACAGAAAGACCCACTTAGACTGGAAAACATTATGGGTGTTAACCAGAGAATGAGCAGGAAGGACTCGCTATTTCTCTGCCATGGCCAAGGGCTTGACAGGACTTGCCAATGGGTGACAAAGACTCATTTCAGCCCCAGCCCAAGTTCCCATGTGATCAAATGGGTTGCTTGTTTTCCTGCAGCCCAAACTGGAGAGCACTGGGCAGAAACCAATTTGCCCTGGGACCATGCCTGCCTGCAGAGCACGGACTCACCCGTCACCTCATCGCTGTAGACCGCCTGCATCATCAGCTGGGGGTTTTGGACACAGTCGATGATGCCCAACAGCGTGCGCGTCAGGCGCAGCAGCTCACTGAAGCTGTAGAAGCCAAAGTAGATGAGGTTGTGGGCAAGGCTGACGACCTGGGGAAGGACAAGGCAACTCCAGACCTTGCTGTGCTCAGGGACGAGCGGGAGGAACAAACATGGGATGTCACAGAAGCAGCCACAAGGTCTGGATGAGGCCGACGGCCGCCACGGCCAATGCCACATCCCACAACACGCCGTGACATCGGCAGCTCTCGCACCTCGAAGGTGAGCTTGTTCTTCTCCTCGTTGGCAAAGGGCACTGCCTCGCTCACCACGTTGTTGAGGTAGTCCTCCACAAACTCCATGGTGCTGGCAAACTTGTTTTTCTTGTCGTCGCGCGAGGCGTTGAGGTTGGAGTCGTAGCTGCGTGGGGAGACAGCAGGGTGAGCACAGGGCAGCGAGCAGTCGGGAAGGTGCCCCCCTCCCGGTCCCTGCTGGTGCCTATCCAGTCCCTACAGAGGACGGCACCTGCCATCCCATATCCCTCAAAGCTGCAGCGAGACCCGGCGTGTCTCACTCTTTGATAGTGATGGCGGTGGGGATCTCAGTCCAGAGCCGTGCAAACTTCACGGGCATCACCAGCTCCTGAGGGTCCCTGTCCACGTGCACGTGCAGCATGAGGTGGCAGAAGGACGCTCGGAGATCGAAGGGCAGCATTTCATCTGCCATGCAGAGGAAGATCAGGTCCACGCCCAGCTGTTGGGAGATCTCCTTGATGGCCAAGTATTGGCGGTCCAGACACATGCGAGCAAAGAGCTTCAGCTGGTACCTGCATGGGGACGAGGAGGAGAGAGTGAGGCTATGCAACCCTTATGTCCTCACCCTGTCTGGGGAGAAGATGCCATGGGATTGCCACCTGTAGTAGCTGAGGACATTCTCATCATGGGCATTGCCAGCCCGGGCCTCCTGCGCCAGCTGCCGGATGCTTTTCTCATGGTGGTCGTTGTTTTTGTCCGTCCAGGTGAGCCAGACCTCCTCCTCTGAGTACTCGATGCTCAGGTACTCGTGGGTCTGGGACATCTCCTTCACCGGCCTCAGCCTGCAGTGGGAAAGAAGTAAACCTGGAAGTGTTCCAATGGATGCAGCACCTCAAGAGGTGATGGGGGTACTATGGGATTTGTGGGGACACTGTGAAAGCTGGCAGCAGCAGGGGCAGGCACTGAACCTCAGCCATGGAAACCTCTCTGCTGGGCTACTCACTCTGTTTTGATGAGGATGTCGCTGTTCTTCGGGTCCAGCACACACTTACAGATCAGCTCCTGGGTGACGGGGATGGCGATGTGGTTGGACACGCACAGGTCTGAGAGGTAGTCCAAAAACCTGGGAATGAGAGCAGGGCAGAGACAGCTCGCTGTGAAAGGGGGGTCCACTTCCAGTCTGCTCCAGCACAGCCCACCACCATGCTGCACAAAGCCCCCTGGGCTGGAGTGCAGGACACGCACCGTGGCTCACGGTTCTTGCGCACCAGGCTGACGAAGGTCTCCACCTCGGTCTTGGTGATGTGCTTCTCCAGCAGCTTGCGGTTGTTGTGCAGCAGGGCTGTGATGGTGTCCTCAGCCAGGATGTCGTAGCCAATCTGGGACTGCATCATGCCGAACTGCTTGGCTATGTGCTCCTGGAGTGAGCAGAGGAGCAGTGAGCACTCAAGGCTGTACATCAGGGTCTGTCCATGCTCTCACCACCCCAACAAGACCTCTTCTGTGCAACACATAGGTGGGATGGGGGCTCTTCGGGTCACCCCCAACCCACCTGGTTCTTGCGATAGTCCTCCTGGGAGTGCCGGAGCACACGGTAGCACAGCCGGAACATGTACTGGTAGGGAGCGTTCTTCTGGTCCGACAGCTCCTCCAGCCGCACCAGGGGCCCTTCCCCACCCTTGTCCTTGAAGGGGGCTTTCAGGATCCCAAAGATCTGTCCAAAAGTAGAGATAAGTGCTTCATGCTTTCCACACTGCCTCCCATGCTTTCCCAAGAGGCCTTGGCAGAACTCAAGGGCATGAACTGGAGACCAGTGCCACTTCCTCCATGGGCTTTTTTGGAGACACAGCCTCCATCATGGTCCAGGGCAGGGCAGCAGACCTCTGAGGACCTCAACCTTGCTTGGGTGCACAGCCCCAGGGCCACTCACCTGCTTCAGGATGTTCTGCTCCCGCATGAGCTTCTGCCTTTCCCGGTTGGGTTTGGTCACCACAATGTCCAGCACGTTCTGGCCGTTGTTTGGGACATCACTGACAAAAAACACCAAGTCCTCCAGCAGCTGGATCACAAACCTGCAAAAGGGCACAGTGGTGGTGGGACCCTCCAGTCAGGGGAGCCACTTGCACACCCCACCCACACTCAGCTCCCCGCAATACCGCTGGCACATTGTGTAGGGCCAAAAAGCTCAGGGCTCAGGACACTGCTGGTTGATCCTCCCTGTCTGCTAGAGGCCAGCAGCTGCCCTCAACCGTGAGATTTTGCAGCCCCTTTGCTTCCTAAGGAAATTATTGTTGTGAGTCAGGTGCCAGGCTAAACACCACAGACTTCTGCTCGTGATTCACGGATGGAGTTTTGTAAGTCTTCTGCCCCTTGAGTCACAATCACAGCAAGCACTGCAAAGCAGTGGGCTGGCAGGGCGGCAGCGGCTCGCTCCGTCCCACAGAGTATCTCTGTTTGTGCAGGAAACACCAAGAACCCACCCACCTAAAAATAACACCGTGACTAACTGGGCTGCCCCTATCACGAGGCCATCTCCCAGCCCCTCGCTTATTTTTCTAGCAGCAAAGGAGGGGCCGGAGTGGGTCTGCGGTGTTATCTGATTTCCTCGCCAGACCCCTGGGAGAAGCAGGCGTGGATTTGGGTTGCAGGCAGGAAAGCAAAGCAGCCCTGGCACCAAGACCCAGTCAGGGGCCCCGTCCCACAGCAACGCTGGAAGACCCTGGCATGGCCCCATTTCCACGGGAAAATGACTTTTATTTTATTTTTTTTACCTCCGGTCGTTCTGGCTAAGAAAACCTTCATTCATCTTCTCCACGACGTTGGCCAGCATTGAGCTGGCGTCGTTGGCAAAGTCCAGGTCCCGGATCTCAGACACAGGCACAGAGACGATGGCAAATGCTTCTTTGTCTTCTTTGGTGGGACACGTGCCCAGCTGGGAAGGAACAGAGAAGCACTGTCACACAGGTAGGGCTGTGCCGAGTGTCTCCATCAGTTGCCAACCGCACAGATGACATCAGGGACACAGTTTGTCCCTCCTGAAAGGAGTAGGATGGACACTAGGTGCTGGGGGAGGCTGTGGACTTGGTGCCCATCAGGGTACCTCAGACCCCAGGGGAGCCACTGGGTAAAGCCAGGAGGGAAGGAGGATGGAGCAGGGGATAAATCTGTGCAAGGAAGGAGGGCACAGGGCCGCACCATGAGGCGGATGGGTCTCTCCTCGTCAATGTCAATGGGCACGTTGGTGCTCTGGATCCAGGTGTTGGTGCAGAGGTGGCGAAGCCTCACGTAAGAGTTCCTGCAAACGGCACCGCGCCTCGGTGAGCACATCCAGCAAAGCCTCTCCAGGAGCAGACTGGGCCCCAGCGCAGCACGCAATTAACCCTCCCTTTCTATTTCAACCCCTCCATGCCGGCTCATGCTCACGTACCGTGGGACGAAGGAATCTGTCTTCTGCAGCGTGGTGGGGTCCAGCTCGAAGAGGGAGGCGATGTCGTTCCCATGGGGCACAGCCACCAGCCGGTACTTGATCTTCTCCCCCGTGTTCCTGCGGCTGGAGCGGCTGCTCCCTCCCTGCAGCAGGGAAAGAAGCCCTGAGCCCAGCGTGGGGTGACCACCCCACTGAGCCCGGCCTCCCTGCACACACGGCATCGGAGGACACACAGCGGCAATGCTCAGAGCAGAAGCTTTTGCTCAGATGCTGGGCTGAGCCTTGCAGCACAGAGACGAAGGAGGGGCTGCAAGAGCACAAGCACGGCGCGAGGCCACCCCTTCTCCAAACCTCACTAAGGGCAATGAGAAAAACCCCCTGCAAGCCCAAATCACTCTTCTACCAGCGCTTCATTTGCACACCCCTGTGGCCTGGTGATCCAACATGCACTGGGACCCCTCCAACAGATGTGAGTGGGGTCCCCTCGCAAGCGGGACATGGAGATGCTACTCTACAGTTAGGGATGCAGGGTGCTCTGCTGGGCAGCCCTGCGGTGGGGCAGCCACCAAGCAGGACCAGCAGCATGGCACGGGCTCTCTTTTGGAGCATTTCCCTGCTTTCAGGCAGAATCTAAGAGGCAGCGTGGTTTCAGGCAGCGGCAGCAGCACTTCTGCTAGCGAGGCTGCACACAGCTCACCGTGGGCGCTGCTTTGGGCTCAGCCACGTCTCCTTTATAACTTGGGTTTTCCTGAAAAGTTAAAGAGGGAGATGAAAGACAGCTATCAGCCCTCCCCCTCGGCCCCTCCAAAGCCCCGAGTGTGGGGTGTAGGCTCTGTTCCTGTCTTGCTTCATCACAGTGCAGAGAGGAAACCTGCCCAGATGGGGCTGGAGGACAGGACCCATCCCCAGTGCAGAGTGCTCCAGCCCCGCGAGAGAGGAGAGGGAGAGGCTGAGCCCTGGTTCAGAGCTGGGGCTCTGCACTGCAGCAGGATGAGCTCCTGCTGGGAATCCCTCAAAGCCCCAGGCTGCGGTCTCACTGAGCAATGCAGGCCAGGCAGCAGCAGCCGGAGAGGAGATCTTCTTTCCTCCTCAGATGCCACCTGCATGCCTTTTGGTTGAAAGTACCCCAGTTCAGCAGCCATTTTGGAGGCAGACCTGCCAGCGGCAGAAGGGGCCCTGGGTGACTGCCTTTGGTCATCTTTTGCAATGCTGGAACACCCTTGGCATGGGATGCATCCAGCACCCCCAGGCACAGCCTTGCTCCCCTGGCAGCAGTCATATAAACCACATTCTTTAAGTGCAGAAACCCCTTTGTGTCTTTATCAGGAGGCCTTGAGCCAATTAAATGGGAGCAAAAACCACCTGGCAGATGGTGTTTCCAGGCTCAGATTTTGCCCATGCGTCCCCTGGCATCCCGGCTAGGAGACCAGAGGATGAGGAAGGGTAAAACTTGGTCAGGAAGAGTTAAACACAACCGGATGAGTTATCTCCTGCTTCCATCTCACGAGGTTGTGCTGGGACAGCTTGGCCCAGGGTGAGCAAACAGAGGAAAACCCCGGCTACCCCCCCACCTCCCAGCTCTGTGTGCCAGGGCCAGAGGGAGGCAGCGGGAGCGGTGATGTTGGCAGTGCATGTAGCACTGCAGGACAGGGGATTTTGGAGGGGACAGTCCCTAACAAACGGGCAAAACCCAACATCGTTCATGGCCTCAGTGTCAGCATCTCTACCTGCAAGGGCAGAACGCTGCAAAAGCAAACGGGAGCAGAGCCAGGTGCTGTCCTGCAAATGCCCCCATGTCGTGGCATGAGGGGACAGGGCAAGACAGGACATCACTGCTCTAAGGGACAGTGCTTTTGCAGCCTCTCAAGACGGGGCATGTTTCTGCACCCCTCTGCTTGCTCCCTTACCTCTGCTGCGAGGTAGTTGCCCGTGGCGAGGTGCTTGAAGCGGTACAAGCCATTCCAGTGCCCAGCCCCTCCTCGACACGGGTCGTGGTGAACCACCTGGAAGGAGCAGAAGAGGGTTTAGAGTGGGGCTGCCCAAGCAAACACCCCAGTGACAGAGACCCGTCCTACCTTAAAAATGCCCACAAGTCAATAAACTTGGGCACGGATACAAGACAGCCACTGAGGGGCTGGAGGGATGCTCGTCTCCTGGGCAGCCTGCACTATGAAATCTTCCCGGATCCCTCAGCCCCACTCACCTCCACCTCCCAGAGGGCATTGGAGCTGGTGGCTGAGGTGGCTGACTGCCGCAGGGTGGTGCGCAGGAAGACGTGCAGCTTGCCCTTGTACTCATCACAGGTCAGGAACTTCTCCTGCTCGGCGTGGAACAGCCTCACCACGTCCCCCTGGCACCGGGATGTGACAGTGAGGACACAGAGGCAGCATCCACTTCGTGCCCCATGGCTGTGGTTCACCTCCTGCAAGCCAGAGCAGCTCCTCCTCTGGCCCCACAGCCCTGCAAAGGGGCTGGGATCACCTACATGTGGCCCAGAGCAGGGTGCAGCTCCTGGCTGCAGGGCACTGCCAGCTCTTGCAGTCCTACCCATCTATACCCTCTGAACTGAGGGAAAGCACCTTGCACATGTACAGAGTGGTGGGAACATGGGGTACCCTTACTCTGCAATGCCATCACTCTGTTTACTTGTGTAAGCTGCTTCTCTCTGTTCCTATTCCCCACTTTACATCTCTGGAGTGGGCAGCGGCTCCGCTCATCAGTGCTGTCATGGCATTCATGCCCCAGCAGGAGGATGCAGAGGAAGCCAGGGATAAGCGGGCGCCTGGGGATGGGGATCTGCAAGGTCCTCACAATCAATATCCATCCAGCTGCTTCCTGGAGGACCTCAGACCTGAACAATAGCTCTGCAGGGAAAATTCCTTTCCCAGGCAGCAGCCAGCCCTGCTGCATGGCTTAACAGCTGAAAGCTATCCCTGTGGCTAGAAACACTGCTGGCACCATGTGTGCCTCAAATTGTCCTCAAGAGACAACTTAATACAAGAAGGCAGAGGGGAACCTGATGCCCCCTGGGGTACCGCTGACAGTGGGTACTAAAATCCCCAATTCCAGCACACTGTTAGGTGCTCCAAGTGAAGAATTCTCCTACAAATCAAGATCCTTGAGGCATCCTGCCCTTGTCTCACAGCCAAGCAGCTATTCACGTCCTGCCCGACAAGGGACCAGCGTGGGGTCCCCTGACCCTATGGTGTCCCCATGCTGGCCAACTCTCTTTCCTTACCCCCTTCAGCACTTCCTCCATGTGGTCACGGAACTGCATGAAGAGGTTGATTTTCCAGCTGGTGTTACAATTGACCGAGTTCACCTAAGAAGCAAGAGAATGAGGTCACGATCCCAGAGAGGGAAATGAAAAAGAAAGAAGAAAAGGGAAAAGGAAAAAGCAGGCAAGCTCTCCAAGCCAGGCCCTTTGCAGGCAGCCCCGTACCTCCTTGCAGCCTGCATTATCAGCGAGCTCATAGTTGCTGGCGTGCAGCGGCTGCCCGGCATTCACGGGGTTCAGGATGACTTTGTCTCCCACAACTACCTGGGGAGCAAAATGGGAACAGGGCACAGAGAATGAGATGGGCACCTGGCGGGGAGGTGAGCCCTGGCAGGGCCAACACCAAAAGCTCATCTGCTTTGGGGGAATTTCCAGCCCTGTGCTCACATTATCTCCGTTGCTCCTCAGCTTCCAGAAGGGTTGGATGAAGAGCCAGGAGCCCTCATTGCCGGTGGCATCCAGCGTCACCCGCATGGCATTCTTCTCCAGCAGGGCTGGCAGCCGCTTGTTCACCGTCAGGTATTTGTTGCTCTTCATGTGCAGGAGCTGAGGGGGCAACCACCAGGGTGAGATCCCAGGGCTGGTCCTCCAGCAGGGACACGGTGAGCCCTTTCCCAGCAGCTGCTCAACTTGCAGTCGCTGGATCTGAGTGTTTTCCCACCAAACCACCGACCAGCACAGCCCAGGGGTGCCCATACCTGTATGACGCTGCCATATTTCACCACGTCCCCGTGCACCTTCTTGTTCTCTGTCTCGTTCTGCTTCTGTTCCATCTGGGCTGCATGCTGAATGCCAAAAGAAAAGAGCTCGGCATGGTCACAGCCTCCTGCCCCTGGTGTGAACCTTGGGGGACCACCTGCACCCTGAGCTATAGGAAGTGCAGGGGACACCTCCTTCTGTCCCCCAGGACCACCATCCAGAGCATAGATGGTTCTCAGCATCTGAGGGCTGAGCCCAGCACCCTGCTGTGGCCCTTCAAAGCCACATGAAGTCTATGCAAGCTTAAAACTTTGGACAAGCTTCTCCAGAATTCCTCAATATGGGCAGCACCCCTAAGGGTTCTGGGGACGAGTGATGCTTCCACCCAGCAGGGCTGCTGGTGCCAGAGGCTCCTGGCAGCACCCCGACCAGCACGCAGAAGGCTCCAAGTGGGCAGAGCCATGCCTGGAGCTGGTGGCAGGTCTGTGCCTGCCATGGTGGATGTGGATGGGTCCACTGGCCAAAACACCCCAAGAATTATTGTAATTGCTTGGCCTTGCTTGCAGCAGGCTGGGCCCACCAGCCCCTCTCCAAACCACAGGTATTTTCCATGGTAGCTCTGGCAGTGGAAGGGGAGCTGTCAACATGCACAGAGCAAGGCAGGAATCTGCTCCTGGAGACATGAAGGTGCGGCATGAGCCCTATGGAGCTGGGATGGGAAACCACAGTGAGGGACGGGGCTGGGGGAGCATCCATCCCTGCCCATCCTTCTGCAGTCTATACCCTGCAGGAGGATGGGGTGGGTGGTCTGTAAGGCCAAATTCCTCCCTCACTGAGTGGGAATGGGTTGCCCTGAGCATGTGGGGCTCCAGTCTGTCCATGTGGGGACAGGGGCATGAGGGATGTGCACTGGGGTGGGCAGCCCCAGAGGCATCAGGAGCAGGACAAAAGCCTCCATGGAGTTCAGGGCTGCACAGCAGCATGGGGAGCACCTTGCTGAGCCTAAAGTGCAGCACCAGGAGCAGCGGGATGGAGCAAGGAAATCACAGGACCTCTTGAAGACAAATCCAAAGCAAGGTTCAATCAATCAAGCTCGGAAATGAGCCTCTCCGTCCAGCCATGGCCAGTGCAGCTGCCGACATGACAGGTCACCATCCCAGCAGAGCAGGGATCGGCGTGGCTCTGTGCATGGTCATGACAGTGCTGACCTTGTCTCGGTGCCTCCAGCCCTGGCCGGACGCTGCCTCAGCCTTCACTCAGCAAAGGCAAAACTGGGGGAGCAGTGGGGCCCGGCTCGGAGCCCGACGAGATGATTTAATGAATCCTGCCTGAGCTTCACTTCTATGAATCATCCTCAGGGCCTCGCCAGCTGTCTGAGGAGATTATGCAATGTTTAAAATGGGCCTTTTCCAAATCTTATGGAAGTCAACAGGAGCCTTTCGCTTCCCCAGCCCTTTGGAGCAGGTCCTGCTCGTAGCAGCTCCCCCTGCTCCTCTGCCATGGGGCTGAGACAGCACAGGGCTGGACATGGCCAGACAGATGCCATCCCTCACCCCAACCTCTCCTCCTCCCACAGCTCAGTCCCTCTGTGCAGCTCTGCCCCAGGACAAAGATCCACAGCAAGAAGAGGGCAGTGGGACAGCAGAAGAACATCTGAATACAGCAAAACCCAGATGGTCCTGGCTGGCTGTGCAGCTGTTTTCCAGGAAGGTTTGCACGGTGAGAGGTTTGGAGGCCAACCTCTGCCCAGGGACTGCTCACAATTGGTTCCCAATGCTGGCAGCTATGAGCTCCACTCACCTGGAGCTTCTGCAGCAGCACCACGTCTGCGATCTTCTCCTTGTCCTGCTTGGTCTGCTTGGCCTTCCAGTACTGCTTCTGGGCGGAGTAGCGGTTCATGGGGCACACTTTGAAGAGGCAATCTGGGAGGAGAGGAAAGAGAGCATCAGCTGCACAGCCTCTCAGGGTCCCCCATGGGTCTGGGGAGGAGCAGCACTGCTCCAGGCACTGCTCCCCATTCCCCCAGCAACAAGGCAGGCTGGCAGAGGGTCACACTGCCCGCTGTCAGCACATGAGCTGCAGATCAGACAAAAGAGGAGTTCAGCAGTGACTCCACTTCTTGGAGCAGCAATAGAAGCGTTCCCATCGGAAACAGCCCTGTAATTCGGGGAGGAAAGCTTCATGGGGAGAAAACGTATTGATGAGGCGCAGCTGGGCTGCACAAGGAGCAGATCCTGCTAGGAGGGAGTGCAGGCTGCAGGACTGGGATAGAAGCAGGCGGTCCCACAGCCCTGATGTCCCACGTCCCTGCAGGATGCTGTCCCCATGGTGGCAGTGCCACCAGGACACACCAGCTCCACAACAGTCCTGTGACTGCTCACAGCTCAGTGGGCAGTGCTGGAAGCCCCAAGCAAGCACTTCACAAATCAGCGTTGCAAACAGCTGCATGCCCACCCTAAAAGAGATCTTTGGGTGATGCAGAGGGCATGGGTTTGGGTCCTCCCAAACGCTGGCAGTGTGGATGGAACTTGAAGAATGCTCCAGTTTGAATGCTTTTCCCCACCGTGCTGCGGTCAGGACAGATGCCCAGGACCAGGTTTTGTGAATCAAAGCACAGAGCAGCTCTCTGGAAATCAGGAGACTGCAGCTGCACTGTGAGTCCTGATTCGGCTCTGGGTCGGCAGCTGTGTGGGGATGGGGGCAGGAAGGGACCCTCAGCCTGGGTCACCAGAATTACGCCTGAAATAGCAGCGCAGAAACTTCAGACACAAAAGGAAAAATCACTTCCATCTCTGGCCCTGCTCCCAGCTTGCTGGCAAGCATGTATTTATTTACCTGGGAGTGACGAACAAACAAGCCCAGAGCACAGTTCTCACCGGCTCAGGATGCTGGTGAGAGGCCAAGTTTCACATTTCGTTTTACAGGTCTATTTGCTAATGGCATGTCCCGTGCCAAGGAGGCTTTGTGATGCTGGGCTTCTAATCAGGGACTCAGTGCAGCTGCTGCAATGCCTGGCTGCGTTCTCCCATTGCCTCCCAGCAGCACCACCGGGCCACCTGCAGCACCTTGAGTTGTTTTCATTAAATTGCTAATTAGGTTGCAAAAGGACCTGGTGCAAAAGAGAAACTGAGCAGGGAGGGAAGAGATCTAACATAGCTATTAAGAGATAGATGCAAATCAAACCCCTGGCTGCATGCACTCCCTGCCTGCGGAGCTGCTCGACCTCCCTGTCCCTTAGCAGTGTGTTGCAAGGAGGGAAACTGAGGCATGGAGTTGGCTGCACAGGGGAAAGCTCCAAAGAAATTCTTGTTGGAATCTGGAGTTTTGGGACCCTGAAACGGAGTGCCAAGGACCTTTTTCAAGATGGATGGTGGGCTTAAATCCTGCTGAGTGCAGGACTGAGACATCCTATTTGCTTCTTTCTGACGTACCAGAATGTAGGGCTGGGGAAAGGTTAAGGGGAAGAAAACAGCAATGAAAGGCTCCTCAGTGGGTCTGGGCATTTCCAAAACCCACGTAGGTCTGTAGGAGAAAAGCCCCATTCCCTTCACCATGCCTCAGACCCACTGAGCAGCAGGGGAGCTGAGCTGGGAAGGGCAGGGTCCAGCTGCAGGATATGGGGATGGCAACAGCCCATTACAACCTCTTAAGCCTCTTGCTGCTGTGGCAGGGAAACAGCACCAGCCAGTTGTTTTTACCTCCCTCGCAGTGATAGCTATTGAGAAGGCAAACCGCTCGCTTTCCGGCCATTAAAATAAGCAGCTGGATATCCTGATAGGGTTTGCATGGAGCAGGGCTGAACTCAGAGCAGACCTGAGTCTGGAAAAGAGATTCAGCACCCACCCATATCCAGGAAAGGAGACGCTGTGGCTGCTGGGACCAGGGGAAGGGCTGGGAGTTTGCCATTGCTCCCAGCTGTTCCCAGGTGAAAGTCCATCAAGAACAGAGAAGCTGTGGGGCGTGTCAGGGCTGTGGGGCTGGCAGATGTCCTGGGAGCAAGCTTCATGCACAAAGGAAGGGCAAATGGTCCTATGGAGAGCGAGGTTGCTGCTCAGCAGAGGGGACGGCACCGGCAGGGCGCTCCGCTGTAGGAAGGTAAAGCTGCCCCATGGAAGGGGCTGGGGCAGGATGCAGGGTGGGTAACCAATATCTAAAGAGGTTCTTCTTTTAAAAAAGGGGGTCTGAAATTATGGTTCCTGGTGTAAAATGAATGGCTGCCATAAACCAAACCCCAAATCCAGCAGCGTGATCACTGGCTTGGGGGGTTTCTCAGTGCACAGCAATGTTTCGTCCCCTACCTGCCACGCCATCCGCAAGGTACTCTGGGCACTCAGCCCATCCAAGATGCTCTTTGGGACACAACCTTTCTCCTGTGTTTCGCATGGGGCAGCCAGGCACAAACATAGCATTTCCCAGGTAGATGCAGCACTTGGTGCAGCAATTTGCTCTCTGCACAGCCCCAGGGTCACACTGCATCACCGCACAGCCCCAGGGCTTGCAAAGCTGGGGAGGCAGGAGCTGCTCCCTCCAGCAGCCTGTCTTAGCTTCCCATATATCCCAGCCCTCCACTGACTCATTCCCTTTCCACCTGGACTGGCCATCACAGCCCACTCCTGCTCAGGGTTGCCAGCACAGGAAGCAGTGAGCACAGCCCTGAGGAGACAGCACAGCCCAAAACGTGACCACTGAGGATGGGGAGGGATTTACCATCTTGCCCTGCATGCCTCGTAAAAGGGCGGCTTAATCCCTTGGCTCACTCTGAGGTGCAGCCAAGCACAGCAGATGTAATTAGTGCCGAGTGAGAACAGACTTGCCTTGCAATAGTTTGTCTGTTGCAACTGCAACTCCCTCTGTTCCCTCCTGGGCCCTTTCTTCCCTCCCTGTCCTCTGCTCACAGCCAGGTGATGCTGCCAGCATCCTTAAGGATGTGTTTAGGCACAGTCAGACCCACCTTTGCAGAGGACAGCCTCCAGCCATCTCTGCTCCTTAGGGCTGTGCTATGGGGTCCCAAGGACCATCCTACTTGGGAGCAGTTCCAGGAGAAGCATAAATGTTCCCAGAAGCAAAGAGAGGATGGTCAGTGGTTTGGCCAAGTGATGGCCTACAGGAGCTGCCTGAAGTTCTTTGCAAGCAGCACCTCCCAGCCTTGGTGAGCTGGGACTGCAGTCCCCATCCCTGGCATGGATGCTCAGTTGTCCCCAAGCAGTGACAGGGCTGCCCCAGTCCGGCCCCATCTCACCTCGAAACTTCTTGGGAGGGTTGTCCAGGTCCCCAGCTGCTGGCTCCACCACACACCGGTCATCCACCAGCCTGCAGGACAGAGCAGGAGCAGAGCTTGAGAAGAGACAGCAGCAAGGCTCAAGCAAGCAAAGCAGCAAACACACATTGGCTCCAAAGCATCAAAACTCACATCTTCTGTTTTCTACCCCTTTGCACTCTACCAATATTCAGCACGATGCTCAGCTCCAGCAGCTATTCCTCGGCACCTGCCTTGAATGCATCTCACTGCTCCTTGTTCACCACTGCCCCCCAGGTGACACTGATGGGTTTTTCCTTATGGCCCCTTTGGGCAAACACAGCAGCACAGCACTGAGCTGCGTCCTGGGGCCTTTGCTCAGCGATCCATACTGGAGGCTCTGACACCCTCACCCTGCAGGAGTGGGTCCTGCTGTGCCCAGCAGAGCCAAATCTGCCTTGGGGTGAGGGCTCTGTGCACAGGCAGGTTGCTGCCTGGGCCAGGGATGGGGATGCTGCCCACAGCCTCATGCTGCCATCAGTCTGGAAATCTGTGATGAGTTTTTTCACATAATGGTTCTCCTTCCCCAGCTGGGAGCTAACCCTATGGATGCACAGGGAGTAAACTGCTGCAGGAGGTGGCACAGCCCCTAAAATTATTATGATCTGATTGGAGGTGCTGGCTGTAGCCATCAGACACAAAGAGCTCTGTGGTTCCTCCCTGCCACCCTCCTCACTTCCCCAGACTCCTGCAGGCTCGGCTTTGCACACTGAGGACCTTCCCCGCAACTTCAGGACATCGCTGCAGTGTCACTGAGACCAGCAAAGCCCAGGCAGACACCAGGCATCTCTCTGCTTGGCCCCAGAGCCCCGAGGGCCAGCAGGCATCGGGTTCTGCAGGAGTTTGAGGCTTTCAAAGGAACACACTGCAGTGGTGGGACAGGCTGGACCCGCTCGCCTGCTTTCTGCCAACTCCTGGGAAGTAAGGCAAGGAGAGAAACCCTGCTGTGCCCCGGGCGAGGAAATGAGGAGCGTGTCCCCACCTGAGTCTGGGCTGCTGGGAAGTGGGTGCAGGAATGCAGCAACTCTGCAATCTGGGGGGAATGCAGAGCTGGGGACAGGACAGGTGCAGTGGGCATGTGGCACTGCGCTGCCCTGGGGACTCGATGCAGCCGACAAACACAGCAAAGTGCAGCTGGAGCTGAGCATGTCGTGCTGCAGAGGGCTTGCAACAAGAAAAATCCCACTTGCAGCTCCAGCTGCTCTCTGGAGGAGGGGAAAATTCCTCTCCTTCACTCGGCAGAGAGGAATTTGGCCTCAGTGCTGATGGATTGGGACCCCAGGGACCCTGGTGCTGCTGCGTCCTTGGCAGTGGAGCTGGAGCAGCAGCCAATGTCCCAGTGCACAGCCCACAGCACAGCGGGACCTCTGCTTTCACCTTCTATTAGGACCCCAAAATGCAGCCAGGCCTTGTACTGCAGCTCTGGGCGTCGTGGTGCTGCCAGGAGAGAGGTTTGCTGAGGCTGCAGCTCCTGGGCTCGTGGGAGATTCACTTTAGCTTTCAAGTAAAGAAAGAAAATCAATCTCTCGAATATTTTTGGTGGCAGCAGCAGTTTAATAACTGCGAGAAAAGATCCAGATTTTGGACAATCAAAACTCATGAGGTTTTGATAAGCGGACATTGGGTGTTTTGCTAGGCAGGGTTTGGCTCACACTTGTGGTTGGGTGCTGGGCTCCCCAGCTGGCCCAGTGCTTCCACAACAGCTGGGAAGGAGCTGGGACTGTCCCCATGCTCCTGTGGGCATTTGGGACAGCAAGAAGGGTGGTAAAGAGGGGACAAAACACAGCAGGGAGGAAAGCAGGGGCTCCACCGCATGCATCTCACTGCACAGGAGATATGCAAAGCCTCAGCCCAGCCCGATGCCAGCTGTAGGCTCTTTTGGTTTCTATTACTCTGCAGTGCTGCCTGGCACACATATTGCCTGAGTCAAATGAGAGCTATGTAGTGCAGCAACAGTCCTCAGTGAGTGCCTGGTTCACTTCCACCACCCCCTACAGGAGCAGAAGGGTGCCTTCATTTTTGCTCTTTAAAAAAACGTTCAATATGTAAGTTCTCCACCGTGACTAAAGGTCTCCAAGGAAGCATCTGACCCACGCAGCCCATTTTCAGCACAGGAGCCTCCTACAGGTGCCAGCTCCATCACCTGCAGCTTCTGCACCCAGTGCCACCACTGTGCCACACAGCTCTGCAGACAGCGACCCGCCAAGCTGCAAGTCTTAATTAGTTAATGACCTCAGAGCAGTTTCTGTGTCTTTAATGCTCCAATTACACACTCTGCAGGAATGCAAAGTATTATTTTTCTTTAAGTGATACTCCGGACTAGCATTATTCAGTTAAGAATTGCTGAAAGCAGAAAGGATCCTGACACGGTGGACATGAGTCACCTGGGGCTGGGACGTGCTTCCTCAACACCACGCAGAGCTCCCTGCGCTATCAGAACAGTAGGGCTGCTGGCTTTCATTTCCCAGGTGCTAATGAGAGGATGCCATCGGTGTCTGATCACCTGGAGGAAGACACTGTAGGCTGAGGGCACTGCTGCAAACCTTTGCAGCTTCGAGGCGCCCTGGGGTGTGATCCTGCAGCCCTGCATGCTGCTGCCCGCAGCGCGTGCGAGCATCTGGTTAGCTTTAAGCCCTGCAGCAGTTCCAGCAGGGCTTTCTGCATGCTTCCAAACCGAGCACAAAGTGATTCCCTGGCCTCCAGCCAGCACGAGGCAGAGCCTTTGCCGGAGGTCAGGGGAAGCAGCTCTTCCAGCACTGCAATCCGCGGCCGCTGGACACCTCTGACCCCTCCGGGGACAGCGGCCGGCTGGGGCTGTCCTGGAGGAGAGGAGGAGGAGGAGAGCAGAGCTTGCCACCGGGCACGGGGCTGGGTCAGCCCTCAGGCTTGGGATGGGCACGGTGCCCATAGGGCAGCCGCCCTGGCAGGGCAAATGAAGCAAAAATAAAGCAAGTGAGCCACAAAAATGCAGCCTTGCCCCTGCTGTCCCAGCACCGCGAGGATGCTGCTGTTGGCTTGGCGAGTGTCTCCTCCCCATGTCCTGACCCAGTGTGGCTGCAGTTGCCCTTTCACCAGCTGTGTTTCCCTCAGCTGCTCCACCCTGTACATCCACCTGCAATCACAATTACAGCTATCAAAGGTGTTATTTCATGCTAAACAGCCAACTGCCATCCGGGCGGGTTTGCCACCTCTGCCAGCCCCCAGTGCCAGTCCCTGAGCTCCTCGGATGGCAGGGACAGGGCAGCTCAACCCTGAGCAGCATCTTATTGCTCCTGGCTGGCTCCTGCCATTCGGTGCTGGCCCAGCAGGGACACAAGCCGAGATGGGGACACCTCTGGCAGTGGTTTTCCCAGGGCACACAGCATCACCACATCCACCAATGGAGCAGGAACCAAAGTGAAATCTCCCAGCCCTCCTCCCTGCCTGGCACTCGTTTGCTTGGTGTAGATGATGCCCACAGAGCACCCCACCACAGCAGCTGCTTCCACATCCCAGACCCAGTTCCAAAAGTTCCTGCTCCCCTAGCACAAAGCCCCCAGGAGGTATCCATGCTTTCCTCTGAGCACAAAGCTGTCGTTTCCTCAGACACTCTCAACCTGCAGCAGCGAAGCCTGGGCAGCCCTGCAGAGCCCTTCCCTGCCTCAAAGCAAGCTCAGAGGACAGATGAGCCAACTCGGGGATCCTACATCTCCCTGCACCTCCTGAGCAGCTTCCCATGCCCCAAAACTGCAGCTCAGATGCGCCTGTTCCACTGCCCCCAGCTCTGCAAAGGGAACACGTTGCTCCCAGTGCACTGAACTAAGGGATGCGACCTCGATCAGCTCCTGCCCTGTGCTTCTCAAATAACCTCCTCCTATTTGGTCCGTCTTCAACATCTGAGCACGTTTGGGTATTTTGGCTTGGCGTTCCCCCATCTTGCTGTGAGCACACAAGCGCTCCCCACCCTGCAGTGTGATGTTTTTCCTCCTTCAGAGCAAACACCCGCTGCAGGAGGAGTGTTTTGTGCCCCTACTGTGAATGGGGCTGGGAGCAGAGGTGGAGGTCAGCCAGGGGGGCTGCGGGGCTCCGCCTGCCCCAACCCCTCCAGCAAGTCCCCCTGGATACATGGAGAAAAGAGACAACTTTCACAAAACTTAAGGCTTAGTGTTGATAAGCAGCTTGGTTCTGCTTCCCTGCTGCTGTCCAGAGCATCCCACTAACAGTGAGCAGCAGGGCTGCTGGCTCCCAACATCCCCCCCCCTGCCCAGGTACCTTCACGGCTCAAAGGGGCTGCTAAGAACCTGGTGAGATCCCACAGATGGTGGGACTGAGTAGTGAGCAGCCCCATGTGCTGGCTGGGTCCCATTCTGTTGCTGGGCTGGTGACAAAAGACTCTCCCACCCACTGCTTCTGACCAGAACCAGTAAAACACTGGGCTTACTGGGCTTAATGCAAGGCATGGGCTGCAGAGATACACACTGCTTCAGTCCGAGTGTTTTGCAGCCATATCCGTCCAAGAAGAGCTTGTGCAAGTGGCTCCAAACACTGCTGCATCCCAAACGCAGACAGAGCCCTGTGCATCCTGCAGCAGCACCTGCAAGCACCACTGGGTTTGTATTTAGGTGCCATTTAGATCCACATTAACCAGGAAACCCCAAGGATTATAGAAATGCACTTGGGAAGAGCTCACCTCCCCACCAGGATGCTGGCACAGGGAAGCCCCAGCACCATAACATTGGGTGCATGCCCTAACAGAGCACCTGGAAACTCTATATCATCCCATATAGACCCCATTACGGACTCCTCCAGCCCAAAACCTCTGCCATGGGGGAAGAAAGACGGAGGGAGCCCTTCCGGCAGGATGCTCAGCCAGGCACGCAGCACCCAGCTGGGGCTGGCAAAGCTATTTGCCTTGCAAATGAACCAAATAAGGTCCCAAACAGGGTTAGGGAGAAGCACTCTCAGTGAGTCACCCAGTCCATTATCGCAGGAGTGATTTAAGGTGCGGTTGGGTCTCCCAGGTTGTGGGGCAAACAGGAAAACAGAGGGAAATAACCCAGAGAAAACAGAGTCCTGGGAAAAGCGGGCCCAGCAAAAGCCACAGTGGGGCCTGGGAGCACAGCCTGCCTTCCAAATGTGTGTAAGCAGGACTAGAGAAGCATCCTGCAGAAAAGGGAGCCAGAGCTACAAAGGGATTGGAGCCTGAAAGTATCTGAACATCTCTTTCTTTGGCTCCTTGCAAGCCATTGGGACATGCTGCGTGGGCTAATAACCAGTGCTGGCTCTGCTGGAGCTCCTCCACCTCCAATCTCACCACCAGGATGGGAAGGTGCTGAGCACCGAGCACACAGACCCCACCACAGAGAACAATCCCAACGGGACCCCGGGCTGAGGGCTGAGCACAACACGGCTGCATCCCACACATGCAGGACCCGACGTCAGCACCGTACACAGCTGCACGGATGGGGTTTTGTGCCTGCGCCCACCAGCACAGCTTTGGGCAGCCTCCTGCTGCTGGCCAGGGCATGGCTCCAACGGGCATCATCCGAGAGGCTGTGTGTGCCCCACAGTGGGTGTGTGTACACGTGTAGGCGACGTATGAACGTCTCCAGTTCTACACAGGCATGTGGGAGCAAGTGCATTCAGCACAGATTATAGAGCCGGGCAGCTCCTGCCCCAGGAATCCCATCCAAGTCAGCATTCCTGCCTGATCTCAGCCTCTCCTACTTGTACTGTGGGGCAAGTACTAGCACAGACTCACATCCTAGAAGCAGCATCAGGCTTGGTGCTCAGGGATGCAGGAGAGGTTTGGGTCCCTGCTATGTGCAGTCCAGGGGTTTTGCCCCAATGTTATTTTAACACGAAAGCAGCAGGGGCAAGGGACAGGTCCCTGGGGTCGGGTTGCAAGATCCCCTTCTGTTCTAGTGTGCCTGGGGGCTGCAAGGAGACAGCTCAGCCGGGACCTGCCCGTGTCCTGCTCCCCCCAGCCCCGCAGCCCTCGAGGTGAGCAGCAAAAGCCATCACTGCCTGGCGCCAGGACAGCAGCCTGCGGCCACACAGGGCCAGGCTGGGAACCCTCCTGCTGCCATCCCCACCAAACCATCCCAGTCAGCCCTATGCACAGCCCCACGGACCCTCCTGCTGTGGGAGCCCACCTTAACCCTCTAAAGATGGGAAAATAACTTCTGCCCATGGCTGCTGTGGGCTGCAGGGCCAAATCACACCCTAACAGCAACCAACGAAGGCAAAGAGGATTCTATATCCTGTCCTCCCCACACCCAAAACCTGTAAAGGGGTTTCAATCCCTTCTTCCCACCCAGTTCAGCCTCGGCTCTGCCTTCCCTTCCCCGTTTTCCCCAGAAACAAACACGCAGTGCCGGGACAGGGCTCACTCACCCCAAAGTGCTGATGAAGCCATTGACGGAGCCCTCGGCGTACAGGGAGACGATGTCCCCGATGTGCAGGAAACTCGACATCTCATTCATGGTTGCCTTCGAGTCGGCACTGCGTCTCTTCTTCCCGACGTCACCTCCCCGGGCACGAATGCACCATGGAGCAAGCGGGGCTCAGGATCGTGCCCGGGGGCTCTCCCAGCCCGGATCTCGCCCTCTGCCCCTCGCCCGTTCCCTGCGAGCAGCGGAGGGGAGCGGGACGCTCTCGCTCAACTTTTACATGTGCCGCGCCAGGACTCGAGCCAAAGGAGCCGGGCAGCGGAGGGAGGAGGAGGAGGAAGAGGAGACTGGGAGGAAGAGGCTTAAGAAGAGCGCTGCATGAGATCTGTCCGGCTGTCCGTGCCTCCGTCTCCCCACAGCTTTCTACCTGCAGCCAATAGAGAGCAATCAGGAAGTCCTGCTCGAAAAAGCATGCAAATATTTTTGGCCTGGGAGGAGAACCGGAGCGGCACGGCGGAGGTGGGGGGGGGGAGGTTGGTACCCAAAATGAGGCCCCACCCTCTGCTCCCCGCCTCCCGGCTTAGGGGAGCGTGGGTCTGGAGAGGAGGGAGGGGGTCGGCACCCCACTGCCGTCGGTCCCCGTGTCGCCGAGCTGGGGATACGTGGGGCTCTCCGTAGCCAGGCGGAAGCGCTCTGAGCGTTGCCCGCAGCACCCTGGGCTCACCCCGAGGTGCCGCTCCCGGGGTGCAGAGTTCCCCCCCACCCTTCACCCCCGCCCAGCCCCGCTACGGGCTCCGGTTCTCTGTCCCGGGCCGGGCTGGGGGGCTGTTTGGAGAAGGGGGCCCGCGGGATGTTGCACAAAAGCGGAGAAAGGCAGCAAAGCACAAGGGAGCAGGCTGCTGCGCTTTGCATCCACCGTCGAACTAAGCACCTGGTGTAGCTGGGATGCGCCCGCTGCCCCCCGACCCATCTGTGCCCTCCTGCCCCGCTGCTGTGACCGCCCCCCCTCCCCCCCAGGACCAGCACACGCGGCCTCCAGCCTCGCTCCTAAGGCACAACAGCCGCCTTTGGGGCAGCGCTCCCCCCGGATGCAGCACAGCAATCCCGCACCACCGGCAGAGCCGGGGAAAGCCCCAGGTGAGGACAGGCCGGCTCTGGCTGGATTTTTCTCCCCCAGGCAACTGCTTGTGGCAGGAAAATCCCTGAAGCCCAGCTGCCAGCAAGCCAGCCCCGTGCTGGAGCAGCTGCACCTCCTGCCACCTCTCCACCCCCCTTCTACCATCAACAAAACCTCCCCTTGTGCAATGCACGAGCTCTCCCCCTTCACCCCCAACTACCAGCCCCGTTCATTATGCCCACCCCCCTCACCACCACCGGTAGCTGCAAGCAGGAAGGACTCTCCCCCCCTCCAACTCCCCCAGTGCCCCCCTTGGTGCCTGCAGCCCATCACCAACTGCACCAGGCTGGGCGAGCGGCTCTGGGCTCCCTGTATAACACCAGTGGAAAAGGAGCACGTCCTCAGAACATCTTCTGGACAGCACAGCTGCCCTAGTTCTACACTTTAATTAAAACTTGACTGCTGTAAAAACAATATCGGAAGGGGAAGGAAAAAAAAAACAACATGATGCATTTTCCTCGTTTATTTCTCTCCTGTCCTCTTTTTTTTTTTTTTTTTTTTCACAAACAAGCACACAGGTTTCAGGATCCTAAACCTTGCCCTAAATAGTGGATTTTATTTTTTTCCACAAGGAAACGGACAGGTCCCCTGGCAGAACAAAGGGGAAAAAAAATTAGTGCAATTCCTCTGGGGGAGATGCGAATTCAGGTCCATCAGGATTAGCTGCGTTTTCAGCACAGGACAAATTTAGAAGCCTTTATCTCAGGGCAACAGAGGGGGAAAAAAGAAGATCATAAGAAAAAAAAAATGCCACTGCTAAAAGCAAATGAAGGTTTCAAAACAGGAGCTCAAAGAAAGCCCCAGTGGAATCAGAGACCAAAACTTTGTGCACAAATCAGCCGCTCTGATCAAAGGCACAACACACAGCATCTCAGCCAGCAGTGCTGTGCACCCATCCGTGAGCACCACATCCTCACTGGGCACCTCCTCTGCAGGCTCCCGGTGCACTCATCCTTCCCAGGGGGCTGCTCGTGTTTGTTCAGCACCAAGCAATGAAATCACTAGGAGACGCCGAAAGCTCCATTGTGCTGAACACAGTGTGTGCCTGGCCTGCTTTCTCCTGTCCAGAAGAACACAAGCAGCGAGTCGCAGCCTCTTGCATTCTCCTTTGCATCTCCTGCTCTGTACCGAACATCCCCAACCAACTCCACCGAGGACAGAGAATAGAAAGCATTTAGTGGTGCATCCCTGCCCCATCACGCAGCCACAGCCACAACGCTGCCAACCTCCTGTGTCCCCACAGCTCGGTCCCTGGGCAGCTCCCAGCCCGTGGGATGCTCTGTGCGCAGCACAGCCCCAGGTGAGCGGCACAGCCCCGGCCTTGGGGATGCTCGCAGGCACACACACTGGGTGGCCGCCTCGTTCCCCACACAGCCCAGGTCCCGGGGAGATAGAGGAGTTAAAAATAAGAGCGTTTCCTTCCTTGCCCCCTACTTTAGGCCAAGCGATAAATAAAAACTGGGAGTTTCTGCCTCCCGGAGAGGAAGCGGCTGCGGAGAGGCGGCCGGTGAGTCAGTGCCGCAGCAGCCACCCCTCTCCCAGGCACAGCCTTCATCCCTGGCGGGGCCGGAACCACATTCCTTTCCCATGCTGAAATTGCTCCTTTTGCAGGCAGCCGCTCCAACTGAGGGGCCACATTCCTCCCCCGGCCCCCCCTGTCCTGTCCACATGATGCTCCTTTGGCAGAGGTTCCCCTCCAACTACATCTCCTGCACACTCTCCCCGTGATGTCCCTGGGCTGCCGGGCTCTGCACTGAGTGCTCCCAACACTGCAGCTGCACTGCGGGATGGGGTTGGCTACACAAACCTCCAAAAAGCCCTCCAGAGCCCAACTGGAGCTCCTGGCTGGGCAGGGGCTGTGGGAGCAGATACAGCACTGAGGGTGGGATGGAGATGCTGGGCACTTTGGGGCTGGGGAGTCTGATGGGTTGTGGTACCCAAACAGCATCCCCATGCTGGATCCCCAGCTAGTGTTTGCACTGGGAGTCCCAGATCAAGGCTGGGAGTGCAAGGGTGAAGCTGCATGCAGACGGGAGGAGAAAAATAACTGTAGCCTCCTTTGTTCATGGAGGAGGAAGGGAGACACTCGGGCCCTTGTGTGCATTGTGGGAAGGCTCTGCTGGCAGCCATACAGAACAGGGGGACTCTTTGGCTAGGAGGAGGGTTTGCCCCCATGTCAGTGTGCTCTGGACACACTCTGACCCCAGTGCTGCCCATGGATGCAGAGCAGAGGCTGCTTGGGCTCTGTGTGCCCTCCACACCCCTGTGTGCTCCTCCTGATCCAGCATCCTGCAGGAGCAGGCAGGACAGCACTGACTGCTCAAATCCCAAACCCAAATCCCAAACCTCCCCACCAGCAGCCGTCTGAAAGGCAACCCAAGGTCTTCAAGGCTGGGATGAGCCCCCCGTGGGTGACTTAATTAATGGGAGCAGATGAAAGCCAGCCCCCTCCCGCCCGTCCCATCTGTACCTCCCCAGCAGCCCCACAGGAGCAGCCGCGCTCCCCCAAAATAGCTCTCAGACAGCATGACTTTGGCCCACATCCTCAAAGGTGTCAAGGCTTTAGGTTATGCTCACAACCCCACACACTGCACATGCCGTGCCCCTCACACAACCCTGTGCACGCTGGGTTCACACCAGCAAGGAATAGAGAAGCCATCGGAAAGTAGGGCAAAACTGAGCCATACCTCCCAGCCCACCTTTGCTCCTTGCCCATCCCCTGTTCCCCATGTCTGAGCGCACAGATGGGCATATCCTCCCCCAGAGGAGCAGCAGGAGCTGAGCGGAGGGGAAGGAGCCCCCGCAGCCCCCCAACCTCCCCAGGAAGGGTTAAGCCAAGCTGGTATTGAAGACACTTTGTACTTGGTTTTAAAAATACAGCCAATCCCCTGGTGGCACAGCGCCATGCAAGTCGCAGGTATATTTCCACCACTGAGCCAATAACCTTCCCCAAGGGAAATTTAGGCTTCTTATGATTAAAAGGGGAAAAAATAATAGCGGGGAATTAAATATAGTACGGAGCTAGAGAACAATTAGTAGTTGCCATTAGCGACACCAGGCCGAGTTTGGGACAAATGCTGCTGTTGTTTGGAGAGCAGCAAGGATGGTGACATTGGGGACTGGGGACACCCAGGGCTGAGCTGCACCCCAGCAGCCTGACCCCGAGCACGCAGCAGCGCGCTGGCACCAGCCACACCTCATGGGCACGATTTTTCTGCCTTCACTTTATCAAGAACAAATGAAGTGTTTGCACAGGCTTGCAACTTCCCTAATAAGCAAATACGGGTTAATAGTGGGTGGAGCAGGGGCTGGGGCTGTACCCTTGCTGTGGGCACGGAGGGCAGAGGGCAGCAGGGACAGAGCAGGCGAGGCAAGAGCCCTCCTCCTTGTTCCCCATTCTGACCCATTTGTTGCCCAAGACCCACAGCGTTGCACAACACTCCCTTGCAGTGCTGGCTGGTCACTGCCCTGCATGGTGCTCGTCACCTTTTTGTGGCTTCCATGCAAACTTCTGCATGGTTGCACAGCAGTTTTTTGCTGCACATCAGCTGACTTGTTGCCCACTCCAGTCATGCCCATGTGAGAACAGCACTAAGGCTCATCCCCAAGGGCACGCACTGCTTTACCTCCTGACCTCTCCTCCCTGCTCCCCGTGGCCTCATGTGGTTCCAGCGACAGGCGCATTTTCAAGAGCAACCCCAGGAATGTGTGAAACCAACTCAGCTCTGCTCGCACGAGCTGGGCGGCCCTTCTGCCTCTCCTTTCTCACACCAGTGTGTGCCATCCAATGGAGAAGCCCGGAGAGATCTACTGCAAGCTGCTCCAGCCCAGCAGCAGCTGTAGCACAGCCTCCCCTTTCAATAGCTCTTTTGGAGATGGATTACCACGCCAAGCAGCATTTCCTCTGCCTCCAAGCAGGCCATGCAGGCCCTGTTGCCTGGCCCGTGGTCAGCACACAGCAATGAATGAACAACGTCTTATCGGAGCGGGGAAGTGCGCCCTGCAGGCACAGTGCCACCCATCTGCAGCACCAGAGGTGGGACAGCCTGCAGCTCCATCCCCACTGGGACAGGGACAGGGATGCACAGCCCAGTTGGGATGCACTGCAGCACTGTGGGACACTGTGGGACGCTGAGATGTCACAGGGAAGAGGGACACAGCAGAGAAAGACCTGGCACAGCTTGTCCTCCCCCAGCCTCCATTTCCCCCTGTGAAGTTTCATGTAAAATGGCTGATCTGAGGTTCTTCCCTCCTGCTTGGCTTTTTGAGACAAGTTGGTGCCGAGCAGCCTAATTACAGTCTTTTGCTGAGATAACCACATGCTTCGCTGCTGATGGAGAGGTTGGGTTACAGCAGCAGCAGGCATGGGGCCAGAGCCAGCTGAACCCAGCTGTGCCACCACCTCCCTGTGCTCTGCTCCATCCCACCGAGGGACAGGGGACAGGCAGACACTGCTCCCTTACAGGGAGGCACACTGAGCAGAGGAGCACGCAGGCAGCCCTGCAGTGCTGGAAGGAAGTGTGCTGTGAGTGCACACAGCCACGCTGGTGGCACAGCTCCAGATGGAGGGCGATGCTCGGGGCTGTGTCTCTATCCCAACACATGGGGACATGGGTGTTCAATGGGGTGAGATCCCATACACTTCTCCCAAAAGTTCCACGCTCATCAGCAGAGGGACAGCAGACAAAAGTATTCACAAGGAGAAAGGATCTGCTGTGCCTCAAGCATAGCATGCAGTCAGAGCTAGCTCATCCTGGGCAGCAGAAATTCCTCAGCAATTGAGGTGCAGAGGTACCCCAAGAGGTCCAGCACACCACTTACCATCCTGGGCAGTAGAATGCATTTTTGCTTTTGTTCCAGCAGGACTACATCCCCAAGTGCATCAGGGTTGGGATGCAAATCTGGGAGCAGAGGGCAGCTGTGCAGAGCAGTGCTGCACCCACCAGACTTGCACTGGCTCAGGAGCCCAGCTGTTCCCATGGCTGCAGCTCAGGGTCTGTTCTCAGACCACCTGCACAGAGGTGGGGAAGATTTCCAGATTCATATCCCACCCTCATGTGCCATAGTACAGCAGATCCCAAGGGCATGAACTGCTTAGGGAAGAGCAGTCCCCGCAGGGTGGGTGCTCACAGTTTGGGACCATGATGTCTTTGTTTGGGGTCAGGCACACATCAGAGAATCACAGAATGGCCAGGTTGGAAGGGACCTCAAGGATCATGAAGCTCCAACCCCCCTGCCACATGCAGGGCCACCAACCCCCCTATTTAATACCAGCCCATGCTGCCCAGGGCCCCATCCAACCTGGCCTTGAACACCTCCAGGGATGCACGGGGCATCCACAGCCTCTCTGAGCAGCTGTTCCAGCACCTCACCACTCTCATAGGAAAGAACTGATTGCATCCCCTGCAGCCCCATAGAAAATGCCCCCACCAGCTCACTCCCCTTTCAAGGCACCCCACCCATTGCTGCAATCAGAGGGCTTGGAGTGGATTCTCTCTCCCCACACCCAGAGGTTACTGGACCAAAGAAGCTTCTTTCTGCCCAAAGCTCGCTCAGCAAAGAGCGCGGGGAGGTTCAGGTGTACAGAAATTGTGCTCTATTGGACACGTTTCCACGCTCACTCCCAAATCCATCTCATCACACTGGGGTGGGTCAAAAAGAGTCCAGAAGCAACTTCCACCAACAGCAGGGAATGCACTGAACAAAGACCCGCCACCCCTGTTTGCAGAAGGGAAGAGTTAGTCACACTGTGCTGAGTGCTGCTGAGTCACACACAGGCTTTGAGCTGTGGGATATGGGATGGGAGAGGCTGTTTGCTGCCTCTCCATGTGAATCAATCGGGGCTGCAAAGCAAGTCAGTGGCGAGCTGAGAGGGAAGAGGAATAGCTGGCAATAGTTTATAGCTGCTAACGAAAAGAAAAGGGAACCATAGAGGTGCTTTATTTGCAAGACTGGAACTGGCTTTAAAAATTATAGGTAACATTATATTGGGTTTTATATAGCACTGAGAGCCCCAAAAGCTATTTCACACGCTGCAGCAATGCAGCTCCTGCCTTCCTGGCTCATAGCAGCATCTAGGCTGGGATTTTTGAGAGCGTCAGCCCCTCGGTGGGGCTCACAGTGGGCACACAGTGCCTGGGAGCTGATGACTTGAAAACATCCTGTCCCAGCAGCACAGCTGGCTCCGTGTGGATCATTGGAAGCCCATCCAGAGGCAGGACATGATCGCCTCATTGGACTTTCAAACTGGAACACAACGTGTGTTTGTGTTGGTGAAGCAGAGTGTTATTTATTGTGGATCAAGAACACTTCCCATCTGGCATTTTGTTTTAACACCAAATGTTTGGCTCGCCAGTAATGAACATTTCCTCTGATCAAAATCACGGCTCTCTGTGAGCAAAATGCTCCAATGCTCTGAGAGGGAACGGCCCAACCCAGCCCAGCCGTGGGTTCCTCTGATGGGGCCACTTCTTGTTCCTTATCCCAGCCAGGAGCATCTCCAGCTCAGCTTTCCATACTGGGACATCCCCAGTTCGTGTGTCCCATTGCAAAAAGGCACTGTGTCCCTATGGGAGTGCTGTGGTTGGGGCAAGCAGGGGTAGATGCCCTGACATCCTACATTTGCAAAGAGATTCAAGTCTGCGTGTAAAGCAGCAATTATATCTGCATATAAAAGTGGGCATTGCTCCGTCCCGGAGGAGGGAGGGGAGGATTCAGCCCATGAGAAATTCCTGCCCACGGGTGCTCAACCCCAGGGCTTGAATCACTTCTCTCATCCGACGCACAAGATGGACGATGTCCTCGAAAATGGGCTCTTTGTTTCTCCAACATTTCTCCCGTCTGGGCCGGGGCTCTGAGCCCTCTTTGTTGCTTAAATGACAATTGCTTTCACAGCGATTCCAGTGGTTGAGAGGGGACTTTTGAGGCTCATCTGAACAGGGAGGAAAGAGCTCAGCAGATGCCCCGTGCAGAGGAAGCTCTGTGCGTGCTGGAGCAGCTTTGTTTTTGAAAAATACCAGGCTACATCCTTAGTGGTTTCAGATTTGGGGCACAGAATGTCTACTTGCTCTGTGATTTTAGAGCACCTGAAATAATGGGATCTTAGGCTGGAGGCGATCTCTAGAACCTCTCAGCAGCCATCATCATACAAATGGGTCGTAATAAAAAATAAATTAGTGTGAGTCCACAGCTGCCAGCAGAGCTCCATTCCTTCCTCAGGCTGAGGATCCAGATGAATATTTCATTGAAAATATCCTATTATGTTGGCTCATATCGTTGGAATATCTGCACATCTCTCGTTCGTAGCTCAACTTTACAACAGCTCTGTGAGACCTGGAAACCTCAGACGGAAAGTTATTTCGGGCACAGGGCCGTCTAATTCACCTCGTGTCGGTGCAGCATCCCGTGCAAAGCAGAGCAGGGCTGGGGAATAAGCAGTGAGAGCACGCAGCTCACAGCAGGACGGCACGACACACGGGAAGGAGCAGCAGATTGGATGGAGTGCCGGAGTGCTCCCATGGCACATCCATGCCTGCAGCAGCGATAGAACCGTGGCGTTGCAGCAGCTCCCATCAGCGTGAGGAAAGCAGCGAGGCTTGCAGAGGCTCCTCCACGCCGTGCAGGTTGCAGCACTTGCTCTAGCACCGTGTTGGTGTTAGTAAACAGCACCTCTTGAAATACGTTGTGCAGGATGTGGGAGCATCACGTGAGCGTGCAGCTGCTCACCGTGGTGGTGGGCCCAGCTCTGCCCTCATAGAGGAGAGCAGAACACACCCTGCCCACTCCCGACACCCACCGCATGCAGTGCCAAGCGTGGCTCCGTGCAGACCCCTCCAATCCCCACCCACACGGTGGGAACGGCACAGGGATGAGGGCTGTGCTACCCAGGGATGCTCGAATGCTGTGGAAATGACTTGGTCAGCTCTGGCAGCCCTCGTTTAGCATATGACAGCAGCTGCTTCCCAGAGCGGTGTGTGTAACCCAAGTGACTCAGCAGAGGCAAACCCTTCCTCCTGGCATCTCCTCGCCCGGTGCTGGTGTGTGACACACGACCTGGCAGAGGGGCACCGCTAAGAATATCCACATTTTATATAGTGCTTTTCTACAGGAAATCCCGCAGAAGTTTATTTGGAGATGAAGGTTTCTAAGGACACATCAAGGACGCAGAGTTCTGCTACCCAGAGAGGAGATGTGGGACGTTTCTATCGACGCAATAGCTCCACTCAACCCAGAGAAAGTAACGATGGCCCTGGTGAATTTGCCATCATAAGCGTCCAAAGTGAACACCTGCAAGACGAGCAGGGAGGGGATCCCCCTCTCACCACTGTTATTTCAGGTCGGCCAGGAGAGTTTAGATGGCACAGCCCCATTTTGCAGAAGGAGAGCGTGTGAGCCATGCTGGGAGCAATGTGCTCCAACCTGCAGCCAGCGCAGGTGGAAGTCTGGGGAGGGAACCCATGCTGGGATAACTGTGAAATAACCCCAAGGCGCGCAGGGAGCGCCTGGAGAGCCGGTGCGGACACGGCAGGCTTTGTCTGGGGCAGGTCAGCTGGGTGTGTGCTTCCTGGCATACAATTCCCAGATTAGCAGGAGCCGGGCTGCCAGCAGCTCCTCCTGCCCTGCTCGCATGGTTTCTCCCATGTACTCAAACAAAAGATGAAGAGCAGAGGGTCTTCTCCTCTACAGAGTCGGGGTCCTCCAACCCCTCTCCAACACTGCATACAAGATTGTCACCTTTAACAATCAGGGGACCATCATAGGCCGAAGGATCACACCTCTCCTTTGCCTTTTCTAGCCCCCAAATTAGAAAATGAATCCAAAACACCTTAAAAACCACAGAGGGGAAAGTGGAAGACATGAAAAAAACTGGAAGGTGGAAGGAAAGAAAGAAAGGAGAAAAACAAATTCAGCAGAGAACTGTTTAATAAGGGAACTTGAGAACGCAGAGGGAGAAGCAAGAAGAGCTCATTCACACAAAATGTTCAATTGAAACCAACTCAGACCAAATTTGTCCACCCCATCAGTGTGGTGAGACATGTAGCGCCTTCTCCAAGGAACAGGAAATGGAGAAAGCAGAAAGGAAACACGGTGTGCACATGAGTGATGAACACAAAGGAAAGAAGAGGAGGAAGATGAAGCACGGGCTTCCTGGGCAGGTTGGGCGCAGCAGAGGGGAAGCACTGATGTCTCCTGTGGGACGGTGGCAGTGTGACTCCATGGGGCTGCTCCCACCTCTGTGGGTGCTGCATCTGGGGACAGAGGGAGGACACAGTTGAGCAGCTCTGGGCACCTCCAGCATCTCCCACTGAGAGCCACGGGGTGCTGGAGCTGTGCTGCAATCATCAGCATGAAACCAAGCCTCCTGAAGCCTCCAACCCCATTTGGAGACACCAGAAGCATCCCAGCTGACCTCAGGCTTCCAGGCACCCCCCCATCTCACCTGCCCATGGATCGTGTTTGTGGATGGGGATCTGTCTGCAGACATTCCCTTGGAGCTGCTGAGGGCTTTGTGATCAGCCTCACACCCCAGAGCTCCCAGGGGATAGGAGAGGGACAGAGAGAACCCGGCACCCCATAAAACTCCGGGTGCCTTCCTACACACTGAAAACGTGTGCCTGCCCACACACTGCAGCGAGGAGAGGAAGAAAAAAAAAGAAAAAAACAGAGCAAACAACTCGATAAAACTCGCAGCCTGCACGGCGTGAGACAAAGAATCCGCCTCCGCACTCGGATCTCCAACAATATTCGGGATTTCCCATCCCCCCATTGCGGCTGCTGAGGACAAGGACGGTGCTTTGGGGGGGGGGAGGGGGAGGAGGCTGCCCAGGGCAGAGTGGAGGAAGCTGCGTTTTTCCCTCTCTCTCTGCCTGTCCCATTGGCACCAACACTTGGGTGATGGGAGCAAAAGCAGCACGTGCATCTGAGGTTGGAGTGCTGGTACTGCCCTGAGCCCTCGTCAGCCTCTGTATCAGGGGTATTTAGGAACGTGGCATTGGTCCCTGCAGGGCTGTAAGGAGCAGGAGGTGGTATGCAACCCCTTGTGGAGAGGGGAAACTGAGGCAGGGAGTGCAGAGCCAGGCTGCTCAGAGGCACAGCCCTAAAACCAGGCCCATCTAATACAAAACCTCACTGAAAGGCGCTGCTGTTTCTGCAGAAATGAACAGCTTTATCTAAACAGATTTGTGCTGCTGGCACTGTGCAGCTTTCAGCACGCTGGCCCTGACTTGTTGGAGGAGGTGGCACACAGCCCTGACCCTCTCTGACCAGGTGACAACCGGCAATGAGCACAGAGCACCACAGTGGCTCCCAGTTCCCACGTCAGTGCACCAATCGTGTTTTTCCCTTCCAGACTGACCTCAGCCTTCTCCAGGCATTCCTGCTCTGTTTGCTCCCAGCTCTGCCTGGCTCCTCCCAAAGCCACCAGCGGCTGCTCTGCTTTTGGAAAACCTTGGCAGAAGAAAGAAATGTGTCAAAGAGGCGGCCACTGTGCCTGCACAGCCCTTGCACTCAGGAGGTGATGGGTTGGCTTTCCTGGGAGATTAGAAAAAAGACAGCAGACCACAGTATGGGAAAGGATGGAAACTCTGTGTACTGAAATATTCTGGATCTACAGGGAAAATTTGGAGGGAATGTTCTGGGAGCAACAGTTCTGCACTGGGGACAAAGGTGACGAGGAGAACGGTTTAGGTTTCACTCCCCATAGGCAGGAGTCCGAGGTGATGATGCTCAGCCTGCACACCCCACCATCAGCCCTCTAGCAGGGACATGCAGAACTGCCCTTCCCATATTTATACACCAGGAGGTGTGCAAACCAGAAGGTGTATTTTTCAGTTATTTTGTCCTAAACAAATGACAGCTTGACAGCCCTTCCAACTCCTGAAGAAGACAAGCTGGCATATGCCAAGCTCTCTGGACCTGGCTGTTTGATGAACCCCTCCAATAGCTGCTATAAGAATAAGGCCTGGATCTGCTGGGTTCTTTGTAAAAAAAAACAAACAACTGGATAAATCTGGTGCACACGACAAGTGCTTTGCCTGAATCCTCCAATTCTCTCCATCCAGAGTGCAGAGCTGTGCCGGACCCGATGTCAGCACATCGGCTGTGTGCTGCATGAGCATCGCGGCTCCATATCCCGCTGCCTCTGGGGGTTGCTGTTCCCATCCTTCCATCCCCGCTGCCCCCCAGCCGGGCGTGGAGACCCGGCGCTGCCCCGCACGCTCCCACGAGCGTCTGCGGCGTTCGGCTGCGTTGGCCCGGCTCGGTTTGAAGTCCGAGAGTGCCACCTGGTGCTGCGAGGGGATCCCTCTGCACGGCTCTGGGGACCGGCAGACTCAGACGGGACGGACCGACGCGGCCCCGGCGGAGGGGATGCTCCCATCGCAGGCGGAGGAGCCCACCTGTACACCGGGTCTGCGGGCAGGACGGGGAGCTCGGGGCTCGTGGTGCTGCTCTCATCTGCCCGCAGGAGCGGCTGCTCCTCGCTTTCCAGCTCCATCGAACTCCTTGAGGCACGAGCCTGCAGCAGAAGGATTAAATAAAAAAGATGTTAGAGTTGGGCAAAACGTCTCCGTGCAATTGGATTCTGATGTAATGCTATTTCCAGTGGCTGATCTTGACAAAACAATGCTACGTCTGCCCTCTGCCACCAACCCAGTTTGCCATCCATAGATCTCAGAAGTGCTCTGTGCAATGCAGTGGATGTCTTCTGGTCTGGATGGGAAGCTGAGGCAGGCAGGGCAGAGGCTGGGCCTGCTCACACAGAGAGTGAATGGCAAAGGCCAGCAGGACTGTGGTCTCTGGACTCCCATAACTGCTTCTTTAGTTCTCATCCCCTCGGTTTTCCCAGGCAGAGGTGGGGTACAGTTACACTGGTTGTTGATCTGCTTTAAAAACTTACTAACAGGCTGAGGCAGCTCTTCAAAACTGCTGTTAAAACACTGTCCCAGAGTCCATCTCTGCTGTCTGGAACAAAATATCGACCGTTTCTCCAGGAGCTGATTTAGTGCACTGCACCCGCTAGCAGAGAGGGGGCCTGATATCCCCACCCATCCTCCAGCTGCATTAAACCACGAACCCTCCCACCACCCCAGCTCCTTCCTGCAGCTCTACCGGGTCCTGCTGCTTTCTCAGCATCTCGCAGAGCCCTGGCAGAGCAGCTGGAGGCTCTGCTCTGCTGCAGCTTCATTGCTCTGCTGCAAACTTGCCCAGGTTTTGTTGTCTGGATTGCAGACACCCATCCTCCTCCTGCTGTGGCCTCCTCTGGGCTTGCTCCTGCTCTTGTGCAGATTTTAGGGGTAAACATTAGCATCCCTGCTCAGACCCCATTTCACATGAGGATCTGCTCTGTGGGGTCATCTCTTGCTTTACTTTGGCTCGATGTGTCAGGGAAGCCCAGGAGCTATTGCAATGGGATTGGCAAACAGCAAGCTAATTTTGCACATGCAGCTTTCTCCAGAGCTGCTGGGTGACCACTGGCCCCAGTTAAAAAGCCATGGTCACAGTAGGATCTGTAAGACCAAGAAGGGAATCCCAAAGGCCTGGCTTTTGCCACTGTCCCTACTTCCCACCCATCCATCTCTTCTCAGCAAATACCCAACACCCCTCCATGTGTTGCCCATCACAGCCCTGAGATCATTGCTTGCTCAGCCAGGAAGGTTATAAGGGTAGAGAAGAACCTCAGAAACAACCCTGAAAGCCCCCACCTCTGATGGGGGTGCCTTGGCAATGCCAGTGATCATCGTTAGCATCCCCTACACCGATCCATCCCTACACCTTTTCTCAGACCTGAGGGCATTGCACAGCAGTCCTTCCCTTAGCCCCACACTGCCTTCTCACCAACCTTACGCAAAGTCCACTGGTGTCTGTTCACACTGATGAACCTGTTCCACAGGGACAGCTCTGCTTTCGGGGATCCTGCACCCTGCTTTGCTGTTTGAAACAAATCCAAAGAAAGCAGTGACTCCCCAGGGCTGCCACCTCCCTTCCTTCGTGCTGTCTGTGGCGCAGCAAGCAAACGTCTGACAGAGGACACAGTGCCAGGTCCAGGTCCTCTGGTGATGTGAGAGCAGCCAGGCACACCTGGCTTTGGGACTGGTGGGAAACAGTCTGCAGTGCCCCATCCCTCCCGTTGCTGGATATGAAGGATGCTCTGTGCCATGGCCTTTGGGTACCACCCCAGTGAGCTGACTCCCAGGGCAATGTTCTGGGCTGATGTTCTCTGACACACAGCCTCAATGCCAGCATTCAGCCAGCAGCCCCAAGGCTCAGACCCCTGGAAGCAGCACACAGGCAGGAGAGAGGTACCATTGCCTGGGCAATCCCAGCAGCCGAGGGTGAGGGAGAAGGCAGTCCTCTCTTTCTCTGAGCCTCTCACCTTTCAGGAGATGCCCTTTCTCCCATTCAGTGTCAAGATCCATTGAAAACATCGGCTCAGGGCTTGCAGAGCAGGTGTCTTCATCAGCAGCACCCAGACCTTGAAGGAACTCATCCCTGGAGGCAAAGCAATTAGGCACGATTGAAGGAAGGCAGGAGCAGCACTACTGTCTATGACCCAGAATTCAACTGCATCCCTTGTCAGCAGCCTGGAGAGGCCAAGGACTGCAAAGGGCTGCAGCACAGGTTCCTTGGTGCTGCACAGGTTGCTGCTCAATGCCGCAGTCTGCATGGAGCAACCTGGGGAGCTCCAGGGAACACCTGCCTGCTGGGGACAGCCAAAATGCTGCACAGGTTTACTGGGAATGCTGGATTCATTTCAACGCTGCCAGGTGAAATGTGCTGCTGGCTGTTCATAGTACCCAAACAGGCAGCCCTCTGCAGAGCACCACTGAAATGGGTGTAACCCCATGCCATCCCCCCACTCTTACATCACCAGAGCTCGGCCAACGACGGCTTCATCTGCAGCCCCTCTCTCCTCGCCGGCTGCCCCATTGCTCTGCAGGGCCACGGTGCCACCAGTAGCCTCCATCCCATCGCCTTCCACTGCCACTTCCACATCACTGGTGCTGGTGGTCAGGCAACTCCTGCTGGTGCTGCTGCCCAGCGATCCCTGCAGGCTGACCTCCCGCAGCTCCCCCAGCAGCAGCTCCATGCTGTCCCCCTCCTCATCCTCGCAGTGCTCCTGGATCCCCCCATGGGTGGTTTCAACCCGCTCCGCCTGCCAGCTGCGGGGCCCTACAGCAGCACCCTGCTCCTGCTGCTCTGTTCTGGGCTCCAGCGAGCTCCGCGGGTACCCAAGGAGGCTTCTGAAGAACTGGAGCAGAGAGGGATGGCTGGAGGGCCGGGCAGCCTGAGGTGCATCCATTGGTGCTGTGAGTGGGGCTGCAGGGCAGCCAGTGGCCCAACGGCTCAAAATAGGTTCAAACTCAACGGTCCCCAACGGCTCAGAGCACAGAGCTGAGCAGGGCCAGGGCTCTTTCACCCAGTGGGGTGAAACCTGCACACTAAGAGTGAGGAGGAGGCCCTGAAAGGGAGGGCTCCCCTCAACCCACAGCCACTCATCTCTGCAGCATCCTCAGCTCTGCTGTGGTTTGGCCTAACGCCGAATGCTTGCACTGCTCATGGAGCTGGGAGGAGGGCTCACGAAAGGCTCACACACCCTCCGGCTCCATGGCCAGCACCAAAAAGCTGCAACACTCCTGCAGGCAGCAGCAGGGTGAAAGGCTTTGAAAAGCAGCAGCTGTGTTTGCCATCGCAGTGCCACACATCCATGACAATGATGGCAGCAAACTGCAGCAAACCCAACTGCCCCATTTCACCTTGTCCAGCCCACCTGTGGGGCAGCAGGATGTGGTTCTGGTGGGTGTTTTCCTGGGGCTGCCATCCGAGGCAGGGCATGGCATCCCTACCATGTCCCTGTGCCCAGCAGGGCCGTGCTGCTGCTGCAGTGCTGCTGGCACAGAGCTGCTCTCGTGGATACGGTGCATCACTTGGGGACAAACTGGTAGCAGCTCATTTTTGCTTCTGCACTTGGAGCTTCTCCTGGCTGGCTCAGCCAGTGTCTGCTTGGCTATAGCCCATAAGCTGCTGGCTGCAAGAATGGCTTTTTTCCCTCCAAAAAAACTCATCTAAAACTGCCATGTCATTGTGACATGTTGAAAGTGAGGCTCTCTCACCCCCCCAAGCTGCATCCTCCTGCTTCCTTCCCTCTCATTGTCTGGGCGGGCAGCACAGGACACTGTTCCCAAAGCACAGGCTGCACCCCTCCTTCCTACAAAAAAAGCATCTTTGTGCCATGGAAGCAGCTCTTTGCTCTTGTAGGAGAGGCTGGGAGTGCACAGCTGGCTCAGCCCCTTACCAGCAGCAGCACGGGGTTAGACTACATCAAACAAGTGGTGAAACCACTTCCTAAAATGCCAGTGAATCCTGACACCAGGGGCTCCCTTCTGTGGCTGCTGTTCTACGGCTCTGCACCCACACCAACAACAGGGGCTGCTGGGAGAGGCTGGGAATGTTTCATATCCATATCCACAACTGCAAAGCTGCATTGGAATTTCATCCTCATTGCCTCAAGATCTTAAAAACACAGCAATACAAACCAGGCTGTCCCTGCAGCAACACAGCCATGTGTAGGGTCTCCCAAATGCTTACCACCACCATTTCTCTAAGTCACATTTGCCATTGCTATCCAAGGGCTGGAGCTTTCCACCCAGTTCCCCTCTTCTTCCCATTATGGGCCTTCTCTTGAACGCTCTCCAGCAGCCATTGGCAGACATGTGGCAGTTCCTGCATCCGACAGCCTGAGCTCAGCCCTCTCTTTGCTGTGGACACAAAGGAGCTGTCCTGTCCCCTACCCCTTCATCACTGCAAGCACCCACTGTTTTGCCCTCCACAGCCCTCCTCTGTTGTCCAGGACACCCCTGGAGCCAGGGCTGAGCCCTCTGCTGTCATTCTGCCAGCAAAGCCTGGCCAGACACATCCGGGATTCAACCAATCTTCCAGCTCAGCTTCCCGAGCATCCCACAGGACACGCCGTCCCAGGGCATGGGGCAGACAGCTGAATTGATCACAAGCAGTCAAGCGTTCACAGAGGCCCCAAACTTCTTCTCCGGCATTTGCCAGCAAAGGCTCCGGCAGCGTCAGGGAGGAGGGCAGCTGGGGCAGCTTGGTGCCGAGCCAACGCCAGCCCTGCTGAGCTATCTCGTTCTCCAGCATGAATCACACCCTCTCCTCCTCCGGCCGCCCGGGTTTTTCCCCAATCTAGGTGGATTTCGGATCTCCTCAATCACTCTGTGAATCACCACCGCCGCCAACCCTTCTTTACCTGGCGGCTCCACGGGGATGTTCCCCACTGGAAATGGTCCAGTGACTCCACGAGGGCACTTTGCCCTCCCGGGGATGCCTGGCAGAGAGGAAACCAACCGCGCTCAAAAGCTGCAGCCTTCCCAGACCGAAGCAGCTCAAGACGCCCCATAAAGAGGCAGGGCGGCTCTCAGGGACACGCAGAATTGGGGTGCAGAGGTGCGTTGCTCTCCCTTCGCCCATGCAGGCTCTGCAGAGCAGAGTGTCCCCTGTGTCGCGCGGCCCGGGGGGCCTCGATCCCTCGGACACCCCCCGAGCATCCCACGCTCTCGAGCCGTGACGCGCAGCCCCTCAGCCCCTTTCCCACGCTCGGGTCGTGGCGCCTCTAGAGGGAGCTGAGCCCCGCCCGGCTCCCTTCTACATCTATGGTCTGGGGTTGGGTTTCTATTTTTTTTTTTTCTCTCTCCTTTTCCCTCCTCCTCCCCGCCCCTGCTCGCTTCCTTTCCGCGCGCCGCGCCGGGAAGAGGCAGGAAGGGAGGCGGCGGGGATGGAGCAGCTCCCCGGGGGGATGCAGTAGCTCTCCGGGATCCCCCCCCCGGCCCGCCTGGTCCCCGCCGGGACACGGTGAGTAGCGGAGAACCCCCCAGTCACCCCCACCCCGAGGTGATGCGCTTTTCCACGCCGCAGGGCCGGGCCGGGCGGTGCCGATCGCTCCGTGAGCCAGAGGAGGGGGAGGTGCGGAGGGGGTCCGGGGGTGCAGCGGGATCGGGGTGGGGGGTGAGCAGAGCCGCGGGGGTTACAGCGCACAGAGCTCCGCAGCGAGAGCCGGGCCGAAGCTGGGGGTATCGCTCCGCGCCGAGTTTTGCCCCGAAGAGCAAATATTGCCTCTTTCCGTGATATTTCCTCCTGGTTTGGGGGGCTCGTTGTTTTTTCCCCTTCCCTCGTGAGGCCGCGGAGGTGACAGCCCCCTCCCCATCCCCCACGGCATCTCCGCACTGCGCGGTTGGGGCCGGGCGGCACGGTGGGGAGAAGGGCACAGCCGGGATGAGCACCGTGGCGATGTCCGTTTGTCCGTCCCCACGTCTGTCCCCGCTCCAGCCGTGACCTCAGCGCGGACATCGCACGTGGGGCTGCGCGCTTCCTGCCTGCAGTGCCGGGACGTGGGGGGGGCGGTGGGGACTCGAGGGCCGAACTCTGAGCCGGGGAGGGGGGGGGGGGCACAAATCGGGACAATCTCTTCTGTTTCGCTCGTCTGGGTCAGGCTGGGAGGAGCAGGACCAGCTCTGACCGTGCAGGGCCGGTTGGTGGGGCACAGGAGTCCCGTGTGTGCACGCTTTGCATCCTGTGTGGCTCCGTGCACGGGCTGGGGACCAGGCCTGTGAAATGCTAATCCCAGAGGATGCTCCATTCGTTTCCCAGAACAGGATCAAGCCGGGAGGGGGGAGTGCTGTGCCCCATAACCAGGCCTGTTCACAGGGCCCAGCCTGTTATCTGCCCCCCCCCCTCCAGCCCCAGGCTGTTCCCAGCATCTTCCTGGGGTCCAGGAATTCTCCTTTGGAGAAAAGCTGGGAGAAGTTGAGTGATGAGTATGTCATGGGGGCACGCAGAATGTGTGTCAGAGACCTTTAAGCAAAGGGGACGAGGGTAAAATGAGAAACAGTTGAGGCAAAGGTCTTTTTTATGAGGGAAGCCTGCAGGAAGGCTGATTCTTTGCCTGCTATGTGCTTGTTAATAAAGATAAGATTCCCGTGCCATGGCAGAAGGGTTGCTAAATCCACAGCCTAGGTGCTAGCTGCGTCTTTTAACCCTTTTAACACTACAAGTACAAAAAGCTGGGGTTATACACTGCTGGTAGTGACCTGCAGCTCCCAGCCCTCATTTTGGGCAGCCTTGGGCTGTCTTTGAGTATGTGAGTGTCATATCCTCCTATACACCCCTTCTGGCATGGCATTCCCGTAACAAAAAAGGGAATGGGGCAAACCAAAGGGATGCTGGGCCAGGATGCAGGCGAGATAAAGGCTGCAGTGCCTTTGGTACCGGAGGGGCTGAGCTGTGCCCCCATGGGCATTCCTGTGCTTTGCAGGAGTGTCGGGGATGAGTTTTGGGGATGGGTTGCACTGAGCACAGTGCGTGGGGACGCACGGATACGTGCAAAAGGGCCACAGTGCCCCACGGTGCAAGAGAGGAAAGTGCTGCAAGGACCTATCTTGAGAAGGAAACTGAAAATGAAAGTTCCACTTAAGTGATGGCCTAGTTGCAGCTTGCCACATTTGCTTCCTAAGGGTTTGGCAGACAGCAAGTGAGGAATCACATGAGTCAGCTGCTTGCAGGCACTGCATGCCAGTGCTCACCAGATCTCCTGCAGGTTGAGCTGTCACAGTCACCCCAGAAATTCCATGCTGGGGAATTCCCCACGTTGCTGCTGAGCTCTGGGCTGGGGACAGGGGGCTGAGGTGAAACACAACCAGCTGCATCAATAGGCTGTGCTGTAGGTGTGCTGGAGCAGTTGGTCTCTTTGCTGGATGTGTCCACAGCCAGCACTGCGCTCTGTGCAGCCTCGGGCTGCGGCAGTGTGAGGCACAGAAGGAATTCATCCCATTTTGGTTATCCACGAGCTAAGAGAACTGCTCCCAGGCTGTTCCTTGGAGCCTTCAGAGGAAAGGTGAGCTGTGATTTTAGCCTTGCTGGGCATTGCATCTCCCAAAGCTGCCCTACACAGCCCTTCCCTGAGCAGGGAGCAGGGAGAGGAGCGGCCCCAGGACCCAGCTCTGCTCCCACCCCATGGACCCCACTGCTGATCCTCAGCGTGCTCTCAGCTTTTCCTTGGATGGGGATGTTTGAGGTTGGGGAGGAAAAGGGAAATCCTGTCCCTGTAGGCGTGTAGGAAAAAACAGCCCCTCCATCTGTGTGTCAGCGGGGCTCAGAGTCCCTGAATGCAGCAATATGTGAGAGCTTGCTGAGCCGGTTTGCATTTCCAGGCCCCCATCCCCACCCTGGATGCACTTCACACTCTGGTTTATGATCTCAATTTGTGTTGTTTCTTTTTTTTTTTTTCCTTCTGCATAATCTTTATCTGCGAGCTTGGACTGGGTGTTGCACCTCTGACCCTGCCATAGGTGGTTGTTTTCCTGTAACCAGCACTTAAATTTTGCCAGGGTTTGCTTTAAACTGGGTGCCAATGGGTCTCTGTGAATTTCAAGCTGGTGCAAAGCAGGAAACCCACCAGCTCGGTCCTGCCTGAGCTCTGGCCTCAGAACATGTACTGGCATGCTGAACAAAAGGCGAGCAGCCGCAGGGATCCAGCCCTGACTTAGGCAGGTGGCCCCACTTCCTTCCCTGCAGAAAGCAGGGCTGACGTCAGCCAAGCAGCGGGCAGCAGAGCAGCAGATGAGCGGTTTGCAGAGCCCTCAGCGCAGGTACGGGTTTGGGATGTCTGGGGGCAGCTGGAGCCGTGCACTCAGTTTGATTTTCTCATTCAGAGGGGAGTCGGAAGGCTTAATGAAATGGGAAGTTGGAGCCACTGGATGTAGGGAAGGAGAGACCTTGTTTTTTGTAGGAGCTGTGGGAAGGCAGGCAGAGCTGCAGCCGTGGTCTGTTTACTGTGGAGGGGCAGAGCTCCACTGCTGAGCTCCGGGTGCCCTGCAGAGCTGCTGCCCTCTGTGCTGGGCTGTGCCTTCATCCCAGCACGATGCCGGGTGCTGCTGTGCCCTCCTCATGTCCTGCCTCTACCCCTGCAGGTCCTGCTGAGTCCCACAGCATCTCTGCAATGGAAGGGAATGAGGGGGACCCACCCAGGGCCCACGGACGCCGGGGCAGCAATGGGCGCAGGCCGTCACAAGAGACCGATTCAGGTAAAAAAGGGTGATGTGATTGATATTCAAGGGGAGGGAGCACACTGGAACTCTTCTTGGCACGTGCTTCTTTGCAAAAGGCAGCGTTCCATACCTCCAGGGCTTTTTGTAAGGCTGGGGTGATCAATCAGCTTATAAAGGTCTGCGGAATGGAACGCTGAGCTCACACGCTGGTAGGAGATGCTGGGTGTCATGGATTTGTGCAGTGGGGAGCACAGAGCGTGGAGCAAACAGCATGGGGAGCTGTGCTGTGCTGTGCTGGGAGCTCAGTGCAGCCACGCAGGGCTCGCTGTGCCACAGGTGCCAGCTGCAATTTACTTTCCCTTCCATGAACACAAGTGAGGGAAAGGTGTCTGAGGGTTCGAGCACGCAGGGGACGTGCGGTGCTGAGCACAGCAGCTGCTTTCAGTCGTGCTGCATTGGCTGCAGGGTGCAGGAGGTGTGCTGTGCCTTGGGAAGCACTGCAGTGCTGCTGCCTGCCAATGGGTGAAACTGGGAGTGGGGCTGAAAGGAACCAGGCACAAACCTCAGCTCCTTTTTTGTCCCCCGGTGATAAAATGCTGCTGCACAGAGCACTTCTAGTTGACTTCTTAACCTGTTCTGCAGGTGGACCTGTAAATAAGCGTGAGTCACCGCAGCTCTGTCAATAGCAGAGATTAGAAGCCCTCCCTCACTGTTTATGTATCCGAGCTCAGACCCGGCTCAGGGCTGCTTTATTGCCCGATGGGGCTGTCTGTACCCTGGCATGGCCCTCTCCATCGTTAGCTCTGGATCCCACACGAGCACAGTGCAGGACAAAAAGCCGTCCTTCCCTTACCAAAGTCTACGAGGCATAAAAACAAATAAATGAGCAGAGCTGTTTACGTATGCTGATTTCCTGTTTGAGGCCAATGAGATGCTGTTGTTAAAACCAGTGAGAGGATCGGGCCCTGAACTCTAACCACACTGCTGTAAGCTGTGCTTCCTGTACAGCCTGCTGCCCAAGACGGGGCTGCCAGGACCTGCGGTGGGATCCTGTGCTTGGGCTGCTGTGCACTGGGAACGTGCAGCTCCCACCAGTGGGCTTTGGGTGCCAGAAGGCTTTTGTCACCGGAGTGATGCCTTTGGGCTCGCCTGCTTGCCTTGTTTTGTTTGCCTGCGGATGCACAGGGTTTTGTCTGTGTGCTGTGTGTTGTCCTGAGCCCTTGCTGTGCTGGGTGTTGCTGGCAGCAGGACGAGGTGCTGCCGTTTCCAGGCTGGGTGGCAATCTGCACTCCTTGAGGCTGTGGGTGCTGCAGGTGAAAGCAGGGTCTCTGTGCTCCCAGCAGGATGTGATGGAGAGGAGGAACTCATCTCATGGGCAGCCCGGTCAAGGGAAGGGAACTGTGCAGAAGGGGATCCAGCAACAGTGCTGAGCTGAGCTGGGGAGGTGGGGTCCTGCTTCCGAGAAATGCTCATTAACCTCACCCTGCTTCATTTCCAGCTGTGAGCCGGGGCTGGCAGTGCTTCCCTGTTCAGCACAGCTCTGGGAACGCTTTGCGTACCAACGCTGAGGCTCAGACCAGTGGGACAGCCCATGGGCATGGCTACCCCAGCCATGCAATGCCGTGTGCCTCCCTGCAGGGAGGATGAATGAGTCCATGTGGTCTCATTTATCTCTGTATGGACCACCTCAGCCAGAATGGCACAGCGCTTTGTTAGAAGAGGTGGATGTGTTGCCGTGTCTGCTTTCAGCGCTGTGGGATGGAGAGAGATGTGCTGCACATCTCTGCAGGGCTGGCAGGGCTGTGCTTGGTAAGCCCATCCATCCAACGCAGCCTGCAGTGCTCAGCTGGTGGCTGTTCCCTTCCTGACATTAACCTGGGCTGTCTCATTGCCCGTGTCTGACGCTCACATACATAGCTGGAGGGCGGCAAGGCTTGGTCCTTCACTGTTTATCTTTGCTGTGGACTTGGCACTGCGTGTGAAGGCAGTCAGCAGTTGATAAATCGTTGCTCAGGGGGTGTTAGTCACACATCTGTGAGTAATCCGTGTCTTCGTCTCCAAAACCACCTGCAAATGGAGCGGGGGAAGGAGGGTCCTGGCTGCTTTGGTTGGGGCTTTCAGATTCCACAGAGCGGCTTAAACCACCTGCAGTGCCCATCTCCAGCACCAACGGATGAAGAGCTGTCCTCTCCCCTGGGGGCCAGCTGATGTTTTCAGGTTGGGGTACCAATCATTGTGCAAACAGCCGCACCTCTTGCTGCAGTCATGTATCCAAGGTGTCCTTGTACCACTAAAAATAGTGCCCGGGGTAGTTAGAGCAGGGATTTTTGGGTACGCTTATTTCCTCTTTTCTCCTGCAGGCTGTTTGCTCTGCCTCTCATGAAACTGTGACTCAGTCGGTTTCATTTTCTGCTCTCTGCTCTGTGCTGCACTCCTCCATAAGGTGGGATTCGTTTATCGCCAAACAAACCCTCACTGAAAACACAGCCACCAGTGCTCGTCATTTCCCTTCACCTTTATTTACACAGCCTAAACTTGTGCAACCTGAGCTTTGCACAGCAGTCCTCTCCTATCCCTGCACCCATCCGGGCTGGGTCCATCCCTGTGGAGCTGCACATGGGTCACACTGCAATGCCCAGGTGTGGGCAGGCTGCAGGGTTTGATGGGGCAGTGCTGCCAGGATGCCGTGCTCCGGTGCTGGGATGCGGCTCAGGAAGGATTCCTGCATTGTGCTGAGCTGTTCTGCACTGGGAGATGCTGGCGTGTGGGCAGAGTTCCAAGTGCAGCACTGAAGGTCAGCTTTGTGTGATAACAGTCCTGTTGTCTCACCAAAAAAAGCATTCAAAATGTGGGTACACACCCTCAAGGGTGGCTTCAAAATCACCTTTCTGAGAATGAATATATGTCAGATTGCTTTTGTTTTACCTTCTGCTGTCCAAACATTTACAGCCATGAATCCAAACCATTTCCTGCAACTGCCAGGGGTAGAAGTAGAATTGAATGGTGTGATGGTTTGGAGTTGGGAGGGACCATTAAAGGCCATCTGGTCCCACTCCCTACAACAAACAGAGACACCCACAGCTCGATTGGGTGCTCAGAGCCCCGTCCAGCCCTGAGTTGGGTGTCTCTAGGGAGGGGGCACCACTGCGTCTCATAGACTCATAGGATTGTAGAACTGTTTGAGTTGGAAGCACTGATGCACGTAGGTGCTCTTGTCACTTGTCCTCGGGCTTCTGAAGCGCAGGCTGAACGGGAGGGCCACCAAGGGTGCACACAAAGAGGGAGATTTAGCACAAATTTAGGCTGGAAAAGCCTGCGTGGCCTCCTCCCAACCTGGGGAAGGCAGCAGCCGAGCTGCCCCTCGACTTCTCTCCCCCTTGCCTCTCTCAGAGGACCAGGTGGCCCAGCAGACCGAGGAGGTGTTCCGGAGCTACACCTTCTACCGCTACCAGCAGGAGAGAGAGGAGGGAGGGGAGGAGGTGCCCATGGACCCAGAGATCTTGGAGATCCAGCAGGAGCTGGGCAGGTAAAATCTGCACCCCCAGCCCCGATCTGAGCCCGGCTGCTCGGCAGTCTGTGCCCATGACAGCCCATCTTCCCTCCGGCAGCACCGGGAGCCAGGTGGGCAGGCGCCTGGCCATCATTGGGGACGACATCAACAAGCGGTACGACGCGGAGTTCCGCCATATGCTCAAGTCATTGCAGCCCACCAAGGAGAATGCCTACGAGTACTTCACCACCATAGCCTCCAGGTGAGGCAGCAGGCAGCACGTCTCCGGGAGGGAGGGTGGCACTGATGCACTGCAGCTCATTAAAACCTTAAAGCCAGCCCGGAGCAGCTGCCCCCCACAATGCGTGGGCTCCATCTGTTCCAGCCTCATCCACATCCCCACCCTGAGCTCTGCCTGAGCTCACCGTTACGGTTCCTGTGTTCTCTGCCTGTCTGCTCTTGTTCCTGTTGCACTTTCTTCACTCACCGTCCCCTTGGCAGCCCTTGCACGAGCTGTCTGGGGGCAGAAACTTTGGGTTGGGAAGCATGGCCAAATGGATGTCTCAGCAACAGTGTGAAGACTGGAGGCAACACCCAGACGACGTTTTGTCCATATTGCACGAGGCACAGCCTCAGTCTGTGTCCTGGGCTGCTTTGCTCTGCCCCAATGGTGTCACGCTGGCCCCGTCAAGGGGCCCATGGAAGCTCCAGTTGTGCTTTGAGGGGCTCAGCCCTCGCCCCTCTCCCTGTATTTTGCCCATAGGGCCACCTGGCTCACCCAGGGTCCTGCAGAAGACCCCTGGAGGGGTCCCTGGGTTTGGTACAGCCCCGTCCCCGCGCCCCTCCGCTCAGTGTGTGTTGTCTAACTGCCTCTCTTCTGTCCTTTTCCTGCTCCCCTCTCCCTGGGAAGCCATGCTGCGCTGTTTGCCACCCTGAGGCGGTTAAAGCACCGCAAACAGGTAAATTAACCTCTGTCCCTTGGTGCTCCCTGTGTCCTCGTGCTCCATCCCAGCCTCTGAACTCCCTTTCCCTCTGTGAGCGACGCAGCCCTGGAGGGACAGCCATGACAGCACCAGGTTACAACACAGGGCCGGAGCCTCCTATTACTTTTCTTCTTTTTTCCCTTTTATTTTTCTTTTCTTTTCCTTCTTGCTAACCTTGCTGGAAACCAGTAACTCCCAAGTCAGTGCCAAACCTGCACATGGTGATGCAGTTTGTGCACAGCAGCTGACACTGGGAGCAGGAGCAATAGGCACTGAGTGTATTTTGAACCCTCAGCCCTTGGAGCATCGCTGCAAGCAAGATCAGTTGGTCTTGTAGGGATTTGTCTGTGCAGGAAAAGGGAAACTCCTGCTCTAATACACCCCTTTGCCCTAGATCTATATAAACGTTCTTGCCTTTGGGTTTGGCTGCACAAGGAAGGGATGCTGTGTGCACATGGGTTGCAATCCTGATCCTGGCTGCATGTGTAGCACACTGCAGCCTACAGACTGATGGCGTAAACTGGCACAGGGTGCAGCTCTCCCTGTGTAACGCCCTGGCCCTAAGCAGCTCCACAGCTCTGCCCTGTGCTGGGATGCAGCCCTGGGGGAAAGGGCAGGATGTGTGTGCGGGGTGTGCAGAACCCCAGAGCCAGGGGCGTTTCAGAGACCTGGCCGAGCCAAGCAGTGCTGGCCCAGACTGGTGGCTGTGCTCCTAAAGCACGTGGGGTGGTCAGTGGCCATGCAATAGTCACAAAACCACCGCTTTCCCTGTGCTGTTGGGATGCTCCTTGAGCAGCGCAGCACTCCCAGCTCTGCCCTGCAGCCCACGCTAATTGAGAGTCCTGGGCAGCACAGGGATGGAGCCAAGCAGGGCGTCCTCTCCCAAGGGGCGATTGTAACCCAACCATTGGCTTCATTTCAGCTTGTTCGATAGCGGCATTAACTGGGGCCGGGTGATCGCACTGCTGGGCTTCGGTTACTGCATGGCCATCCACGTCTACCAGCACGGCATCACGGGTTTCCTGCGCCGCATCGCCCGCTATGTCACCGACTTCATGCTGCGCAACCGCATCGCGCGGTGGATCGCCCAGCAGGGAGGATGGGTGAGCCGAGGGCACTGCGCCCAGGGGGACGGGGCCAAGAAGGGGTCAGTGGGATCCAGCAGGAGATGGGAGCAGAGCAGAGCGTGGTCCAAGCGGGACACAGGCACTTCTAACGCTCTCTGCTCCCTCTGTTTCCCGTCAGGTGGCTGCACTCGATCTGGACAATGTTTACATGAAGTACATGCTGGCGGTGCTGGCCCTGGTGATGGTGGGCCATTTAGTGGTACGACGCTTCTTCAGGCCCTGACCGCCGTGGGGTGGAGGCGGGGGTCCCGCCGAGCTCTCTCTCAAACCTCTGCTCCGCGGTGACATCTCACAGGAGAGGGGCATTCAAGGGACCTCTGAGAGAGAGAGCAGCGTGGACCCTTGAGCCTCCCACTGCAGGACATGGGGCCTGTGCCGCCCAGGAGATGCCACTGGGAGCTGCAGAGGGGAGGAGAGGGATCGGCTCTGCTGTCTGCTTTGTGCCTTGCTGGGCTGCCGAGGGCAGGGCAGCGCTGTGACCTCGTGGCACACAGCAGTGAGGCAGCAGATCAGGCTGCTCTGCAGGAACCAATGCATTGCCGTGAGAGCGCACCTATCCGTGTGTGCTGTGTCTGCTCTGTGCTGTTCTTAAGGTGCTCCTGGGGTGGGTGCAAAGCTCCCTGTGGCTGATGGCTCCATCCCCCACTGTGCCTGTATTTGAAGAGGGATTCCAACCCATGTTGTGTTGTCTGTAAGTCACTGGAGGGGCGAGCCAGCATTAGAAAGTGTGGGGTTTGCTTTCGTCTTCCCCCTGCTCCTGAGCCCAAGTACTTGAGCCTTCTCTTTCTTTATAACAAGCATCCCTTACCTTCTTTAAGAACCACGCTGGCTACCTGACAGTCGGTGGGAACATGCCTGGCACCAGCAGGCTGCCCATGCTCAACCCACATTGCAGCTCCCCAGGGCTGACACAGGTCCAGGGGTGCAGCTGTGCCTCATTGCCTGCTCCCCAGCCCCACTGTGAGCCCCAGAGCTGTGTGCCAGCAAATGGTTTTCCAAACACTAAAAAGCTGTGGGGCAGCTTGCAGTGGGTGCAAGCAGCCTGCTTCCTCCCGTTCCGCTGGCTGCTTCTATCCAGCACACTTGCACGCTGCCCATTGGGACCAGTGGGTGTCCCTCACTGCCAGTAGGAGGCACTGGGGTTGCACCACCGTGTCCCTGCTCCCACTGTAGGAGCTGGGCTGGAGGTGCAGAGAACCCAGGGCACGTCTGAGCTGGGCATGGCACGCAGCCCTGTGCATGCATGGCTTCTTTGGCTAGTGGCCCGACCTTGTTCTGTTCGTGGCTGATGCTTGAAGATGAGCTTTAGAGGGGGAGGGCAGCTGGCTCCTCTCGCCCATCTCAGATCTTTCTGACTTTTGCAAAACAGGGAGAGCATCTCAGCACGGACTGCCTGGCTCAGCTCTGTTCCTTTTACTCCAGGCGACTCTTTAAGGTTTGAAACTGTGATGGCCTTCTCTGAGCCAAACCCACCCCGTACCAGCATCACACACTCCCAGGGCAGCTCAGCAGGAGCCCTGCAGTGAGCAGTGGGGCTGTGCTGGGGCTCCTCCTGCTGCAGGGGTATCCCTGTGGGGCTGCACCCTTACAGACAGCAGCAGCACAACCCTGAGCAGCCTTCATGGGAGCCAGGGGGCGAATGGTGGGCCCAGGGCAGCCCTTCTGTCCCCCCAGCAGAGGCATTTCCTAACGGATGCCTGTCTGTCCTGTTGGTAAAACCTTCCACTCTCACCTCCCTGCATCGATTCCTACCCTTGTCTTCAGATTTGTCCTCAATGTCTTGGGAGTGCTCTGCCCCAGCACAGAGGACACCTGGCAGCCTTGCAGGACCGGCCATAATTTTATACCACTGATGTTCCTCAGGTTCCTGTGTTTTAATGAAACTTTTCAGCCTCTTTCTGTATCAGGGTCTTCCCATGCTCATCACTCCATCCCCATGTCTGCAGTATCCCTGGCACTGGCGGAGTGCCCTAAACTGCACTCACTGGAAGGACATTAAAATATTTGCTATATTCCTCTTTATCTATCTCTCTTGGTTGCTTTCCTTGTAATCCTGAAGTGCTGAGTGTCTGCAGCGCACTGTGCCCAGGCTTTGCAGCCATGCAGATGCTCTGTAGTCCATTTGTCCCCTTTGCAAGTGCACTTCTTTGCATTTAACCACGCAGCTTCATCTGCCATCATGTCACTGCTCCACTGCCTCGAGCAGAGCTTGACATTCCCTGACTGGTGGGAGCACAGACAGCCTGCAGGTCCCCATCCCCACCCTCATTTCTGGGTGAGAACACCACCAGATGGAGCTTCTCTGCCGCTGTGAACCACTAATTGCTATTTTCCTTTTCTCTCAATCAACCCTGTTATCTGCATGCCCCGCTGCTCTCGCTGGCTGCTTTGCTTTGGTTCCAGCAGGACTTTTTGCAGAGGGCCTCGGGAAAAAACAGTTCATGGTCTGCTCATTACGTTGTTCACTACTTTACCAACACACTGTGGGAACTCTAAGGGAGCACTGTGCTCATACAAACAGCTCTAAGTTATCCTCATCTTCCTGAGGTGCTTCACCTTCTGAATCCAATTCAGATGTAAGGCCAGGGGACGTTAAATAAAGGAAACTTTTCAGCTCTATGGTAAATGATCAAGCCTTGATGCAGTCTGTGATACCAGAACTGAGAAGGGAGTTTTTAACCTCGGTGCTGAACAAAGGGAAGTTTCCATTCTTAGCCATTTATTATTTTCTCAGGGGATTAAAGGGAGGACTGCCTCACGATGTCAGCACGTTGCCTCCCTCTGCTCTCGTCTCTCCTTGCCTTCCTCACCTCCGGCACCCAGCAGAGAAAGGCTTGGACTGGGAGCACTGCTGGGTGCTGCTCTGTAGCGCTGTGTCCTATTGCTGGGCGACAGCAAGCACTGCTGGGTGCTGAGCTGGGAGTCTGACATGCAGCAGAGGTGCTGCTGGGCTCCTGCAGGTTCTCAGGATAAGTCCAGGTGCTCCTTAAAGGGCTGGGTCAGCACATTTAGTGCTGAGGAATCATGGTTTTAACCAGCCACAGGTGGCACCTTGCCTTGTGGATAGTGGATGCTCCTTCTGTCACCTTCCCAGCTCTGTGGTGCTATGGGGTATGGCTGCCACGTTTTGCCTTCCTCCCCTGGGGGGTGGGAAATGAAAGCAGAAGGTGAGAAGGCTCTGCTGTGGCCTTTCATAAGGAGAGGGTTGTTCACTCGGGCACAGCAGTTGGAAGGAAAGAGCGTGAGCGAAGTGACTGAATCACTTCGGAGTTTGGTGGGCAGGGATGCTGCTTGTCAGCAGCCCATGCTGGGCCTGCATTTCAGGTAGGAGCAGCTCTGATGCTCAGCACTCAGCACTCAGCAGTGCCAGTGCCTGGTTTGCTTGCCCTGCACTGTGCAGGGGGGGAAGCCAAGTGCTTCATCCCCTCTGCAGACAGACCCCAATCTGTGGGGTGGGATGGCTGCAGTCACTGCAGGAGGAGATGCACCCCAGGGCTTGCAGAGAGAGGTGCTGAGTCCCTGCATGGGGAGGATGTAGGGAGGAAAAGGGGTTCTTCTGGTGAGGGGCTCTTTGTGCCTAGAAGAGGTGCCAAGGAAGCACAGCCCAGGCAGAAAACTGGGTTCAAGCAGAAGCGTGTGTTTGGGGCTGGGATTTCATCCAGGTTATAATGGGTCTGTAACAAGGGCGTGAGAGGCTGGAGGAAGAGCATCTCTCTGACTGAGTACTTGAAGGCATGGCAGGCTGCCCACCACCCTGGCTTTCCCTGCTGGATGGAGGAGGCTGCTTTCAGCTTTGCTGGTCAGCTCTCCCTGCCCTGCACTGAGCCACAACCCCCACCCAGCCCTCCCACCCCAGAGAGCATCCTTGGTGCTTGGGGCCGGTTCAGCCTCCTGCAGAGCTTGCCACATACTTGAAGCACACGGTGCTCCTCACAGCTCGCTCCCCATTTCCTTTTCCCATCCCTGCAGAAAGCCCTGCTCTCTCCCAGCACAGCAGGGCACACCATGGACCAACGAAGCATGCCTTGCACTGGAGGCATCCCCTCTGGCAGCAGGAGGGGAGGAAGGAGCAGGCAGGGTCTGTGGTGAGTTGGGGAAGGGGCTGCCTGCAGACACAGAGGCTGCATGGGACACGGCGGGTTTGCTTTTACCACAAAATCCTTTCCTTTCACAAATATTCTGTTTTAAAGTGATGTAATATATATATATATATTTGAAAATAAAATGGTACACACAGTGCAAACTCCTTCTGGTGTTCTTTGCTGGGTGCTCGAGGTACCGGTGGGTGCATTACAGGTTCCCTCGCACAGATCTGCATGAGATGCTCAGCCCCAGGCTCAGCTTCCCCACTGGTTTAGGGAGAGCAAAGCTGCCTCCTCTCAGCTTTGCCAGCACGAGGGAAGAGGGATCTGCTGCTGAACCCTGCTTTACCATCCCTGAGAGCTGGTGCTGTAGGGATGCAGGGTGCAGCATGCTGTTGTCTGCTCAGCAGCTGTTGTCCTGCCCCAAAATTTAGGACCTGTCCACACCTCAGGAAACAAGGAGGGCTGGAAATCACAAAAGAAAGATCACAAAAGAGAAGGATGGCAGCGTTCTCAGCTGCCAGTTACAACAGGTGTCCAGCAAGCAAAGAGGAGACGTGTGTTCCTACCAGAAACATCCAACAAGACAGAGGTGCTGCCCCTGCCCTGTGCTGGGAGCGCTGGCAGACAGCACTGCCTGCTGCTGGTGCGTGGAGAAACCACACTGCTCGTGGTGATGGCATGTATGGCTGCTGTAGCACTGCATGGGGATGGCTTTGCTGTGTCAGCAGGCAGAGCAGCATGGCTGTTGTCTTCCAGCCAGCTTAGCAATGAATCCAAGAGGCTCAACAGCTCCCATCCGCTGCTCTGCCCCATCCCACATTGCTGTGAATGAGTCTGTCCATCAGCAGAGCAGTGACAGTTCCATTACCCTTGGCACGCCTAGCCTTGCAATCTGTGCCTCTGACCGGTGGTGAGTTACACTGAGAGCTGGGGATGGGGACAGGACATCTGCCAAGAGGACGTGGGACCAGAAGGGGCTGCAGGGCCTGAGCCCCAGCCATGCTCATTTCTGCAGAATTAATCCTGGGGAATGCATATGTGAGCATAGGGAGGAGATAAGGGCTTTGGTCATGCATTGCTGCAGAAAGAGTGGGGGCTCAGCCTTGCTGCACAGCCAGCCAGCAGCAGGTGAAGCATCGCAGTGTAAATAAACATGTACCCTCCAGTTCCTGCTCTCTGTATACAGCCATATCACACAGTTGCTGGTTGGTGCTTTGCAGTGGGATTCAAGCAGGACTGGAGCATTCCCGGCCACGCAGCAGGACCTGGCTGCCCTGCAGGCAAAGGTTAAACTTTAACAAAGGGTAAATGACCCCAATTAAAGAGCAAACCGCTCCCATAATCCACTTTGTGTCCTGCCCCAAAACCAGATCAAGCTCCTAATTAAATTAGCAAAAAAAAAAAATAATAATAAGGCCACAATATTATTGAGGTATTTGCCTTTGGCCATTCAAATAAAATTGACCAGAATTTGAGTGCTGGTGGCAACCTAAACCCAGACCTGGCATTTGAGGCAGTCCTTACCTCTAGAGTCAGGTCAGGCTCTGGGCGGCCCTGAGCTGTGTCACTGTGCTGTAGGGATGCACTCCTTCCCTGGGGCTTGTCCCCTCCACTCACCTCCTGTGTTGGTTCATCACCCATCTCTGGCATTGCACACAGAGGGAAGGAAGCAGCTTGGAGCTCCCAGCTGGAATGAGATGCACCAAAACGCTGTGATTGAGGAGAACTGGCACAGGCAGCTCCGACAGCAGCAGTGCAAACTGCAAAGCCAATATCTATTTTTTCATGCTAACAACTGACAGCAAGAGAGCTGGGCTCTTCTCCTGCTCACTCCTTATTCCCAAATCCTCCCAACTTTCCCTGTGGGCAACCTGAAGTGAGGACAGCTCTAAAGCATGGGCATGGCAGTGGTGATGGCAGGGCAGAGGTGGGACCGCTCCAGCAGATGGGATGGTTCTGGCATGGATGTGCTCTGCTCTGCTGGCACTCACAGGCTCAGAGCTGGAAATCTGGCACGGTGGCTTCACATCTGTGATATACTACTGAGGCTCACCCTTCTCGTCATGGGGATTCTGCAGTAACTCAGCTCTCTGGGATGGATATCTGCTGCAAAAGGAGGAACCTCTTCTGTTAAAGTCGGAACTGGTTCAGCACAAAGAGAGCAACGATTTCAGGTTTTTACTATTCCAGTCATTGAAGGAGAGCAAACCACAGCACTGTGTTCATACAGGTCACTTTCCAAATTAGAGCTCTCTACCCTAAAACACTCCTACGTTTGCTCAAACCATGTCCCTGCATCATTTTGGCCTCCCAGATTGTCAGGGGAAGGACCCTGGCATGTACTCACAGAATCACAGAATCACAGAATGGCCAGGGTTGGAAGGGACCTCAAGGATCACGAAGCTCCAACCCCCCTGCCACATGCAGGGCCACAACCTCCTCATTTAATACCAGCCCAAGCTGCCCAGGGCCCCATCCAACCTGGCCTTGAACACCTCCAGGGATGCACGGGGCATCCACAGCCTCTCTGGGCAGCTGTTCCAGCACCTCACCGCTCTTATAGGAAAGAACTTCCCCTGACATCCAACCTAAATCTTCCCTGCCTCAACTTAAACTATTTCCCCTTGTCCTGCTGTTATCTCTCCTTTCCAAGAGTTGACTCCTCTCCTGTTTGTAGGCTCTCTTTAGGTACTGAAAGGCTGCAATGAGGTCACCCTGCAGCCTTCTTTTCTCCAGGCTGAACAAGCCCAGCTCCCTCAGCCTGTCTTTGCAGCCCCTGATCATCTTTGTGGCTCCTCTGGACCCTCTCCAACAGCTCTGTGTCTTTCTTGTCCTGGGGGCTCCAGCCCTGGACGCAGTGCTGCAGATGGGGCCTCGCAAGAGCAGAGTAGAGAGGGACAATCACCTCCCTGTCCCTGCTGGCCACCCCTCTTCTGATGGAGCCCAGGATCCCATTTGCTTTCCGAGCTGTAATCACACACTGCTGGCTCATGTTAAGCTTTTCATCCATCAGGACCCCCAGGCCATGCACAGTGTGCTGATTGCACTTGCTGGGGGGATTTACACCTGAGGGGTTGGTGGGCTTAATTATTGCCAAAGTGGGACTGAAGTCAGAAAGCTGAGAGAGGATAGAGCCTGCTGGCCCAGATAACCACCTCTGAGCTGTGCAGCAGCACACGAGTAGAACAAGACACTGATAAAGTCCTCCTTGCAATCTTCTTGCAAGAATTACACACCTGGGGAGGAACAGCCTCACATATCAGTGCAGGTACGGGGCTGAGCTGCTGGAAAGGAGCTCTGCAGAGGAGGACCTGGGGGTCCTGGTGGCCAGCAGGGTGACCACGAGCCGTCAGCGTGCCCTGCTGTTCCTGGGGCACACGGCACAGAGCGCAGCCAGCAGGGTGAGGTGGTGCTGCTCCCCTCTGCTCTGCCCTGGGCTCCCCAGTAACAAGCAGACATGGAGCTGCTGCAGAGAGGCTGCAGAGATGATCGGGTCCTGGTGATCTCCAGGGGTTCCGTGCTGCTCCTACCATTCTGTGGTTATGTGGCACACACGGAGCACTGCCCCCAGGCAAAGCACTGCGCTCCATCCCATCCCCAGCTGGCACCTCCACTGCTGCCTGGGATAACCATGGCCGATGCTGCAGGTTAGGAGGGGCCATCATAGCAAGGCCATCATAGCATCACCAAGAAGAAATGCCCCAGCTGCTCAGGAAGCCACTGAAAAGCCATCAGAGGAGCGACTCAGGAGAGGTTCTGCCTTTCTCCCACTCTCCAGCTGCCATCCCTCCTATCTTCCAAATGTTTTGATTTCTCTTTCTTTACCAAGCCTTCTATTTCTTTACTTGCTGCAGAATCTGTCTCTCTCTTTTCCCTTTGCTATGAGTTCCCTTGGGTCTCCGTGTTCTTTCACCTTTTCACTTTCCATTTCGGTGAAAAACCGAAGTAATAAAGAGAATAAAGCAGCTGTTCTCCCAACAAAAGTCTTCTCAAAGCACTGTTTGGATGCATTTTGACGGGTTCATAATGCTCAGCCAAATCATTTTGATCAAGAAGAAGCAGTTGCTGAAGTTTTCTGGCTGGAAATGGCACTTCTGTTAAAACAAGAGATGCTCGGATGCAATGACTCAGCCAACTGGATCTTGGCCTTACGTGAGAAAAAAAAACAAAGCCAATAAATGCAGATTTAGAGGCAGCGCTTCTTCCCAGCTCATGTGGAAGCCTCGAATTAATAAATCAGGATGGAAAATGGCTTCAACTGAAAATTCCAGGCAGCTGTTGCCCTTCCTTTTCATGCATAACCACCAGCAATAAAAACTCTGCAGGCTGATTAATGCCCCCGAACAGCTCAGCAGACGCTGCCCCTGGCTTGGTGTCTCTGAGCCCTGGGTGAGCCGTGTTGGTGCTGCTCTCAGAGGGCACTGCCCTCCCCCAGCTCACTGCTGCTGCTCCCAGCCCTCAGGAAGGTCCCACAAGGAAACCCCCTCCCCACACTTCTCAGGGCCAGGCAGCAATGTGGGGCACAGCAGCACGTGGAGGCGAATTTGATTTAAGTGAGAGCATTGCTCCCAACTGCAATAGGTTTTCTCAATTAAGTCCACATGTAGGAAAGACCTTGAGATGGGTGTCCAAGTGCACTCCTGGGGCGTTACAAAACCCTCTGGATGGGCTTCAAACCCGATATCCCCAACCTGATGCTAATCCCAGGGCTGAGATCACGGCTTAGTGAGACAGGAGGAAGCAGCTGAGTTGTGGGAACTGCTAACCCAGCACCACACAACAGCCTGCAGTGACTTTGTGCCATTCCTGCAGCTTTATTCTTGAGGCTGAGCCCTGGGGGTCTGCTGCCCCCCCCCCACCCCCACGCACTGGGGTGGCACCAGGGGTCTGGGGCAGAGCTGTGCAGATCTCAGTGCTCTGCCAAGCAGGAATGGCAGCTCATGGGAGGTGAAGGCAGAATGCTGTACGTCGCATTGGTGCTGGGCTTGGTCTGTGCCACGTGGTTAATTAACAAGGCTCAGCTAGAGAGCGATAATTTGTTAAGCTGCACAGCTTAATTGCTTGCAGTCCTGTGCCTGTCCCCACGTTAAGCTCCTCGTAAAACAGACGGGGGGCTGAGCTGTGTTTGCTTTTTTGACTGCCAGGTGCAACTTCTGCACGCAGATAAGGCAGAGCCGTTCCCCAGGGTTATCGCTGTGATGCAGCCCATCCTGCAGTTCACTGCCACCACTGCTGATGGGTGAGCAGTGCTGAGCCCCCCACCACGGAGAACTTACCCTGAAACTCGCACCAGCCTTCTGGCTTACAAGCTGAGAGCCATTGGGGTTTCACACTGCAAAAGCGGCTCCCAGGGTGAGCTATGGGCAGGCACCAGGAGCAGGCAGTGCCCGTGGGCACACAGTGCTTTATAGCACACTGGAAACCATTCTTTAATGCTAAAAAAGAAAACCAGTGGATTATCATTATTACCGTTGCTATTTTTAACAGAATATCATTTCAGTGTACAAACGGGCACAGAACCGGAGAATGGCTTGGGTTGGAAGGGACCTCGAGCATCATCACGTTCCAACTCCCATGTTTTACTCTGCAGTGCCAAAGCCAGCAGCTCTGAGCTGTTCACAGCGTGGCAATTGTCACAAATGTCCCTCCCCGGCCGCCACTCCGTCCCCACAGCACCTCTCAGTCTCAGCACAGCAGACACAGCAGCCCGGCTTTATTGCTGGTGTAAATCAGAGGAGCTCTGCCGACCTGGTGGAGCATTGCAGATTTATGCCAGGAGCTGACCTGGCATCTCTATTTTCAAAACTAGGGCAGATTGAAATATGCTGTTTTTCGATAATATATTCAGGTTAACGGGGCTTTTATATTTGGGCAATTAATCTTGCGTAGAATGGAAACCTCTTGGGACAACGTGAGAAGGTTGCTAAGAAGAGGAAAACAAACACGGTTGTGTAACTCTGCTCTCCTATGTCCCCTCTCTCATGAAAACATATTGCAGTGATACAACAGTGATCTAAAATCCAATAATACTATTACTTTAATATACAGAAGCATAGCGAGATGTAATATAGCAATGATTTTACTAAGAGGTAATTTTACAGTAATACAGGATGAGGTAATGTGACTCAAAGTAGAATTATTGGGACATAAATCTGGGTAAGAAAGGAGAAACACTTCTGTGCCAAAGGAAGGCTGCCCAGTTCACAGCCAGCCTTGTTCCTCCTGCAGTGCTGTGCACTCTCATGCTGGGTCTGTGTGTGCCCAGGCTGCATCAGGCTGCCCAAGGAGGCTGTGGATGCCCCATCCCTGCAGGTATTCAAGGCCAGGCTGGATGTGGCTCTGGGCAGCCTGGTCTGCTGGTTGGTGACTCTGCACATAGCAGGGGGTTGGAGCTGGATGAGCATTGTGCTCCTATTCAACCCAGGCCATCCTATGATTCTATGATCTGAAACCACTGACTTAATCATCAGCTGATTCACTCCATAGCAGACACTATGGGTTTACAAGCCCAGGGCAGTGGGTATCCCCACCCCAGGCTGTGACATCCCTGCCATGAGCCAGTCTGCTGTGATCCAGGGCAAATCTGCTCATACCATTACCCTCTTCTTTGCTCTGAAGCTCAGGTAAGGCTGATACATCACTCACAGTGCTATTTTTTCCCTCTTTGCATTCTCTCTTCTACTGTCATCACCTATCATCCCCAACCTCACAGAATTACCAAGACCTTCATGATTTGACACCTAGCTTTTAATAATGCTTTCAGCATAATATACTCCAAAATAGTCAGGGGATTCCACTGCCTTGTGCCAAGCAGAAAGGCAACGGAGATCTGTGCTCCAGCCCAACTGCTTCCAGCTACCAACTCCTCCAGCGTTTGCTGTGACTGTGCTGTCACCACCCCACACCAGCACTGGGAGCACTGGGAGCACTGGGAGCACTGGGAGCACTGGGAGCACTGGGGCTGCTCAGAGCTGTGCTGTGGCACACCTGCCTTGCAGCATGGCATGAGCTCCCACATGCAAGTAGCAGCAGCCTGTTGGGATGTGCAGCAGACTGCTGCTTGACGAACGCGTGTTGCATCTGTTATTTCAGAGCAGTAATGATGCTGTACAAACACTTTCTCAATAGCACCGTGTTGATTTATGCTGGCTGAAAATCTAACCCCCTACCATGTGGGTTGTTGGAGTTTTTTTTTCTTTTCTCCTCCCCTCCCCCTGAAAAATTTTCTTCGGAGCCCAATAAAACAGCAGCTCTCAGTGGTTCTGTTACAGCAGTAATACTGCATTCTGCCAGGAACCAGCAATCCTGCTCCTGGCCATGGAATTCAGGTAATGACCCATAACTGAAGTAAATTAGTGTTTAATTCCCCATCCCTCGCAGACAGCTTACTAATGGAAATTGATTTCTAGCTTTTTCCTTTTCCATTTAACATGCTCCTCTCACGTCTTTATTTCAGATCCAAGCGCTTCTCGGTGACTTTCAGCCCAAGGGTGACCAGCGAGCTGTGCAGCAGCACCCAGCAATGGCAAAGGCAGAGGTTCCCTGCAGGCACAGCAGCTCCTCCTGCCCACAGGAGCCCAACCTGAGATCCCCAGCTGGAATACATCGCTGTACCTCACATCCCTGCAGCACCCCCAAACTTCATGCTACCACGGGCCTGATCCTCATCCATGTCTCTCACGCAGCTCATTTGCACCACACGCTTTATGCTTTGGCACGAGCACCGTGCTCTGCCCCACACATCACCCCGAGCATCACTGCAGTGTCAGCCCCAGGGCCAGGCCATGCACGCAGGGCCCCAACGTGGGCTCTGTGTAATCTGACCCACGCAGCGATGCGCACACACCCCTTTTCTCTGCTATTTGGGCAAAACTCAACGGCCGTTCCCCTCCTTGCACGGGAGCAGCAGCAGCAGCACAGGCACTCGGATGTCCGACCGTTCTCCTTTGCACGGCACAGACGGGCGGTGAGAGACGGTAAGGCTTTATTGCTCAAACCCTATGGAAGCAAAGTGAGATACCCAAACGACGCCGTGCTGCCCACAGCCCTTCTGCAGCGTATCAGGGCAGCCTGGCTGGTGCTGGTTTACACTTCAAAAGCAGGAGCAACAGCTTGCTTCTGCCTGCTCGGTTCTCTCCTTCCAGACACACGTTAATGGTGCTATAAATTGTCTGGTGAAGGGATTGTTGGTGACAGGCGGCGTCGGGGGCATTTGTTCCTTACTGACACGCAGACTGGCTGGTGTGAGCTTCTAAGGAGGAAAGCTCTGCAGCGTGATGATGATAATAATAACCATTAGCACAGGCAATAGCAAAGCGTTGATGGTGAGTCAGAATGCTGCACAGATGAGCAGATTGGTCCTGCCCTTCTGCTCCCTGCATCCCCAACCTGTGCTCCGAGCACCAGGGATGCTTGTGTGCCTCCTTCTCTCTCCTTGCACTGCTAAAAGCGATCTCCCCAAGTGCATCTGCTCAGGTGCATTACATGCTTCTGCTGACAGCACCGAGCTGCTGTGCTCCTGGAGAATCCTGTTATCTCCAATGAATGCTAATTCAGCTCTAATTCCTTAATGGAGCAAAGTGAAGGCGAGCACAGACAGATGGAGGAAGGGCACGAGGCTGTCGGGTTCACAGCCCTCCTGAGGATAACAGCAGAGGAATGAAATGCTGGATGCCATCCTTCCCAGAGCTGTTTTGTGTTGGAAATGTAATTGTTAAATATCTGTTCCTTCCATGCAACCTGGGCATGGTTAGACTGCGAGCAAACTAAGAAACCTGTGCCTCAGCTTACCTGCTAATGGAGGCAAGAGTTCTGCTTCTGTCTGCTAGGATTGTAGGGAGGATTAAACAAGGTTCATTGAGAATTTAATTTACTGTAAGGACATTGTCTTGTTACGGACCCCAATTAAAATACAAATCCATGGCGAAAAATGAGATGAAGTCAGAATGGATGGGGTTTTCTAGGCATGATCTGTCTGGGTTCTCGTATTCAGAATAGCATGCAGAGGGGAGATAACAGCTCTGCCGAGACGTGTGGGCTCTGTGAGCAACGCAGCTGTGTGCTGTCTGACTTCAGCATTCAGAGGAGGAACGATAAAAGTCACCGAAGCCTTGTCTGCTAAGAATAACCACCTCAGGTGAACCCTGCTACACTGAGCTTGTAAGAGCCCAGAAAATAATGCGGGAGCCACTCCACTTAGTAGATCAAGGGGAAAATGTAACCACGGCAGAAATAATTACCCCCACTTCACAGACTGGGCAGAGGGGAGTCGGTAGCAATGCTGAGTACAAATTAAACACCCACTAAAGCGGAGTGTAGGAAATGAGCGAAAAAGATCAAAGCAAGAAAAAATGATTTCCAAACTGATGATCAATTGCTGTTTTTAAGCTGCAATAGGCAAAAGACCGCTGCACGTCACCAGGGAAGGATGTGGGCTTACACCGTAGGTTTTACTGTCCTGCCTCACGTCGGGGGTTTCCTCGGCTGGTTCATCAATAGGAAAGAAACTCCTGTTTGGTACGAGAAGCTGAAAAAGCCCTCATGGTGCCCACCCCGCAAAATGTTCCCCGTTGCTTGGACCGTCCTGTACACTGGGATGGGGTAAGTTCTGCACAGCCTCCCCATCTCGTCATGCTTTTTCTGGTGCAATCATTTCAAACTCTTCAGTTTGCCTTAATATCCCCTTTCCCTGGGTCAGCAGGGCAGGTATGCTGATTCCCAGCTATGGGAATTCCCAGCTATTGGCCTTCCAGTACTTGAAAGGAGCGTATAAACAGGAGGGGGAACGGCTGTTTAAGAGGGTGGACAGTGATAGGAGGAGGGAGAATGGTCTTAAACTGAGACAGGGGAGGTTTAGGTTGGATATTAGGAGGAAGTTTTCCACCCAGAGGGTGGTGAGGCACTGGAACAGGTTGCCCAAGGAGGTTGTGGATGCCCCATCCCTGCAGGCATTCAAGGCCAGGCTGGATGTGGCTCTGGGCAGCCTGGTCTGCTGGTTGGTGACCTGCACACAGCAGGGGGTTGGAACTGGGTGAGCACTGTGGTCCTTTTCAACCCAGGTCATTCTAGGATTCTATGATTCTATGAAACTGAGCTGCTTTCTGAGCTGAGTTCCTCAGCTTTGTGCTCCAGGCTGTGCTTCTGGCTGTGCACAGCCCATCCTCAGCACTGTGACAGGACACCAGTAACAACTGCTGCCCTGGGGAAATCCTGTGAGCCACGCAGGTGTGGGAGATGCGAGGACTGAGAGCAGCGAGGGGCACAGACGCAGCAGCTGTGCAGACACAGCAGTCATGCAGACCTCTGCTGCAGGACAATGTTCCACGTGAGGAGTTTGTCTACATTATGGATTTACTCACTGTGGGACAGCAGAGCACTAACGAGTTTCCCTCTTCACAGCTACGCCTCCTACCTGATTTGGAATGACCTGGGTGGCTGCAGCAGCAAAGCCATCATCCCGCTTGGCCTCTATGGGGCTCAGCTGGCCTTGAACTGGGCTTGGCCTCCCTTCTTCTTTGGTGCACGTAACCTGAAGATGGTAACGTATCCTGGAGACCCTGCTGGGTGTTTTGGGCTCGTTTGGAGAGTTTCTACCTAGCATTATGCAACTGTAAAGAGAGCTGCAGGAAGAGTTTTTGCTCTGATACGATTAATGCTGCACCCGGCTCTACACAATGGTATCAGCCCCTTCCACTCCTCTGTCCCTCTGATAGCCAGTCCTACCACAGCATGGCGGGAGATTCGAAAGCCAATGGCCCAGCTGTTGCATCTCCCTGTTAAGGACTCGGGGTGACAGATAAGTCCTTCTGAGGGACACACCCTGCCCAAAGCAGCAAAGCAGCTTCCCTGGGGGGAGGAACCGTAGCTGCGCTTATCAAGCAGCACAGCACAACACGATGTGCATAGCAGAGCCTTTCGGAGGATATGCATGAAGGTACGACACCGGTGATGTGTGCTGTGCTCAAGAAGCATTTGCCTGAAGATCAGAGGCACAGAGTGGGATGCCTGTTTCCACCTCAGCTTTGTCACCCTGCTGATGAAATGTACATTTAGAAAGTTCAAGTGACAGCAGCCATTGGTACTGACGAGCACGTTTCTGATCCACCTACATAGGCATTATCAGTAGAAGGGTCACTGAGCAGTGTATTAATCTATGAAACTTGATAACAAACAAAACAACAGCGCTGCTCCTCACTCCTGGTTTGGTCTCGCTCATTTGAGTCCAGAGCCGAGGTCTTAGGGCTCAGGATCAGCCTAGCTGAATCCTCAGTGTGAAATCTCCCTGATTTCTATTCCTTCTCACAACCTCCGCAGCTGTGGATGCCCCGTCCATCCCTGGAGGTGCTCAAGGCCAGGTTGGATGGGGTCCTGGGCAGCTTGGGCTGGTATTAAATGGGGAGCTGGTGGCCAGGCCTGTGGCAGGGGTTGGAGCTTCACAATCCTTCAGGTCCCTTCCATCCTGGGCCATTCTATGATGACTTTTAGCTGTATGTTCCCCAAGAGGAAGAACAGAAGTAATTTTCTTCTCTCTGCTCTGCAGGCGCTGATTGACATCCTGTGCTTGGACAGCCTGGCCATCGGCACCGTGTGCTCCTGGTACCGCATCAACAAGGTGGCAGCGCTGCTGATGCTGCCCTACCTGGGCTGGCTGGCCATGGCAACCTGCCTGACCATCCGCATCTGGAAGGACAACCCTGAGCAAAAGACAGGAAAGAGCGAATAAAAGCAGGAACGAAATGAAGGCATTTTGTGAAACGAAACTACGCCAAGATCTAATAATTTCTGGGGTTTACTTTTGGATAGGCAGAACACACCTCCTCCTCCCACCTTCATCGTGGCTGTATAAAGGAGAGGTTTCCACCAGACACCTGTGTGTTTTTGTAGAGCAATCACGCATCTTTGGGAACTTTCTTTCCCACACTGCTGAGGTCTTGGGGCTACAGCAGTATGGAGACCTTACTGCTATCAGGTCAAACTGCACGAGCCAAATTAGGATCCATGACACCAGTGAAGTTCAGAGTAGCAGCCCAGAGCTTCCTTCTGTCCTGCTCCCATTCCCTCAGAACAGAAACTGTTCACACGTGGTAAATCCCATCTCTTCTGGACCAAATAAAAATGCCCTCCGCTGATGCACACCCGTTTTTAAGGACTTGTATTTTTGCTATTCTTGCTGTTGCTTCATTTTCACGTATCACCTGGTTTGTGCTTTATACCATTAACTTCTTAGGTATCAGCTCTTGAGCAGGCAGTAATCTGCCTTGCTCTGCTGCAGAAAGAAACTGGGCACTCTGACTTCTATTTGTGGAGCTCTGCACTTGTTGAGTGTGTTGCTCCAAGATAAAGCAGCGATGATTAGAATGCAAGTGCTTGTCCCAAGGGAAAATATCTCAATTCCACCTTTGTGTGCTATTCCTTACCAGAAGGCTGACATCAATGCCTTGGGTGGGTGAGAGGACACAAAAACAGACAGAAAGCCCTTAAAATGTTGGTTTGTTTAAGTACAGAAACACAAGATTTTTCTTTAAAATGTAAGAACTTGCTGACACTGCTCTGAAAGTTGTAATTACAGGTATCTCATCTCGCAGTATTTCCATTCCCTGAATATTATTCCTCAGGAAAGGCTAAAATAAGAGCATCCTCAGAGAAACAGCCCAAGCCATGCCACAGAGCCAGACATGAAAGGAGAATGGACAAGCCTTGTCCATCCTTTATTCTGGCTCTTGCACTGATAGTTCCTTGATCTGAACCTCAAAGATGTTGCATTCTACACAAAATATTTACCATTATTTTTTTAATCAATAGAAGTAATTTATGGGAAGAAAAGTGTAAGGGAATCTTCTTTCTGGCAGCTGACTGTAGATTAAGGTGTGTGGGTTTATTTGCAAAGGTTTGGGAATGTAAAATAAATTGTATTTGCTTGCAATAAAATGGAGAATAAATAAATGCAAGTTATTCTTGTTTCACTGGTTTGGCATTAGGTTTGCAAAAGGGATCTGAAAAACTCAAAGGATCCCTTCTGGAGCCCATAGGCTGTGCTCAGGCCCTCAGAAGAAGGGGATCAGCAGAGGAGCTGAAGCCAGCCTCATTCCTGAGCGTGTTTTAAGGGCAAATGGGCTGAATGTTCTTGTGCCCAACAACTGTAAATGAAGAGCTGGGTGCTCAGCATGGCAGGAAGATAAGCCCAAGGGAATCAAACAAAGTAGCTGAGCACAGACAACATTTGTGGAACTTTTTGAAGATCTGGCCATGTACCTCGTTCCGTCATTTTGATCCCATCCATTTTTCCATTGCAGCTGAAGGACACCTTCATTCAGGACTGCTGCTGCAAGCATTCTGCTGTAATCTCTGGAGTAAAAGCTGCGTGAGAGGAGGCCATCGAGCAGATGTGATTGCAGGGCTATAAAGCACTGAACACTGCAAGCAGCAGCAGAGAGATCATAAGCCAATTAAACAAAACAAAACAACAGCTATGTATTTCTGGGCTTTATATAACTGCATGTTCCTCATCTTATTTACAGCAGTGCATCCTCCACGTGCCAAAGGACAGGAGGACATAAATTATTTCTCCCTCAAAAGAAAGTAATATCTGGGCTGGAGATTCAATTCAGTGGAGTTAGGAATGATTTCGGACATCTGAACACCATTATGCCTATCCTCCCCTCGTTAGCACAGACCAGCCAGGAGGAGCAGAGCAGAGCAGAGCCATCTAGTGCAGCCAGGAGGGATAAGGCAAGTCCTGACAGTGCTCTGTGCTTCTGAAAAGAGGAAGAATATTATTTAAATTACACGTAGGTTGGTAAATTGCTCTTGAATTGGTACAAAACTGCAATGTTTAATAACACATCCAAATTAAATACCTGGACACCTATTTGAACATTCCTCAGAATTACTCCTCTTCTCCCTTCTCCCTAATTTTTTTTTTTCCTGTTAAGGTAAAGTAATATCTTGAATTAAATATAATTGACTTTTATGAACTTTTCACATTTGCCTTCCCCATTTTCACAGCTGGTGTGACCAGCTGACTTCTTGTCTTTATTTCAGTTCTCCCTTCCAGTCCAGCTCTACACGCACCAATAGCTTCTCTGATGCTTGCATTTTCTTGCAGCAAGTGCTCCTATGTGTCATACATACAATTGCTAGGAATCAATTGACAAACTTAAATTCAGCAAAGCACCCTCTTGTATTAATATTTAAAGCATCATTTAGTGTATTTACCATTTAAATAACTATGCCAAAACCCTTTGCATTAGAATAACGTTAATGATGTTTCAAAGTCAGCCATGCAGAAAATCTCTTCTGTTGTGCAGCGCAGAGCAAAACCAGCCTGTCCTCACAGTCTGGCTTTCTGTTATTGCTGCCCAGTGGATCTCGTGCTGCCGACCACGCGGTGGCTGGAAGAAGCACATGGCAACACAGCATCCTCCTGCAGACCTTGCCCTGGGTTACAGTCAAATCAAATCTGGGAAAGAGAACCCAGAAAGATGCAAGAAATCCAAACCATGCCTTGGAACCTGGCCTGCCAAAACTTGTGAAATTTTGCCTCTAAGGGGATTTCACCGGAGGTGCCACGTGGGTGAGCTCAGGGCCCTCCTCCCTGCCATACGCTGCCGGGGGGCTTTTTTTCCCCAGGCCATCTGCAAGGAGCATGGAGGAATTTCGCCTGGGCCAAAACAAACAAAGGCAGCCGGCAGGCTGGATCCATATCGCCTTAGTGGGTATGCAAGGTGCTTGTCCAGCCCCTTAAATTAGCCTATGGAATGGATACCATATCCCACCCCAGTGTCAGGGAACATTCATAACACACTGCAGGACATGTCGTGGTCTACATGGCTCAAGCAGTGACTCAGACAAAGGCCATGCATTCGTGACAGTTTTCATAGGGTCGTGGCATTTAGAGAAGAGCCACCTCTCAGATCTCCATGTCCAGGGATGATCCCTCTCTCCAGGCTTCAGACAGTCTGTCCAGAAAGGCATATTCAATACGAAACCGATTGTACACTTGATCTTAGCCCAAAGGGCACATCCTCTGCCTGCTGGATACGCAATATTTGTCCATAAATAAAATCTTTCTGCGCGTTTCCACCCAGCCCCTTTCCCCAACCCTTGCCTCATTCAATAATTTACTAGCTGTTCCAGAAAACACTCTGGCTTCAGCAGTGAGGAATTTAAATTGACTCGCTGGTGTCTGGAGCTATGTTAAAATAGAGAGTGAAATGTTAGAAAGGCTTTGCTGCTGTGTGTAAACTCCAGTGAGCTGACGACAGGCCAGCAGCCCTCCCACAGCCCCCTCGTTAGCGCTGGGAGGAGCAGAGCATCACTTCCCAGGGCTCTGAGCACCCACGGCTGGGGCTGCTCCCAGGGAAACCGCACCCAGCAGCAAGGAGGTTGTGCTGCCTGGAGCTGGCATCAACTTCCAGTTGGACTTTGAATTAATTGGGCAGCCAGCAGTGCCTGCCAAATAACACTCCTTCTCAGCTCTACAGGAGAGCAGTAGTGGGTGTGTGTGCTGGGGAGCATAGGCCAGGGATGTCCAGGGTTCAGATGTGAAGATAAGGAGAGCAAGGAGGTGAGAGCATCTCTTATCTCTGCTTGCACCACGGCTCATTTCAGCCGAGGTATTGCTCTTTTCACAGCAAACTAATGTCCTGCCCAGAGCGGATGAGGCGCTGCTCAGGTTGAACCTTGTGGGATTTTGCAGCAGCTGACGCCTGTGTTTTCCTACCCCTTCTCTTAAAACTTGGCAGTGTAGTCCTGCAGCGCAATGAAAGGGACAGGTGAGGGCCTCCAGGGGCTGAAGGAAGGAAAGCTGCCTCTGCACATCACTGTCAGTGAGTGTTTATTTATTTATCACGTAACGGTAGTTACAGCCGGAAAAAGCAGGAGGGGGATGGCTGCCAGACAATGTATCTAGGGAGATGTTTTGTTACTGCCACCAGCTGTCCCTTTGGAATAGAGAGCACATCTCAGCCATGACTCACACAGCCAGTGTCTTATTTCACTCTCGCATCTATCCAGAAATGTTCCTCCAGCCCAAGAATGCAATAAAAGCCTCCTTTTCCTGGCAAGGACTTCCACTGCCAGGTCTCCTCCACTGCCCCTTTGTGATCAGCACAGAGCAGCCATTTTAACAGCAGTAAAGCAGCTCGGGCTGCAATTAGAGGACAAGCAGATAACCTGCTGGGCAGACAGGTCGAGGGATTACAATACTCTCCTTGTCAGATACTCATTCAAGATGAGAAGGGGAAAAAAAAAACCCATCAGATTGTTCCCACATGTCTCTAAAATCAGTGGAAAAAGCGCTCTGTATTTGGAGGGACCCACGATCAGATCTTAATACCTGAGACACGAGCCAAGCCAGAGTGCAGCCTGCAGAACAGAGCTCAGCCTTCCCTTGCTGGCTGTCCCCTGCCGGCAGCTTTCCCACTGCAGACAGCTCTTCAAGTCCTACTGCAGGGTCGGTGTCTTTGAGGTCTATTCCTCCTCTTCATTCATAGCTCTGGTCAGGCATTCTGGCCTCGATGCCCCCACACGGTGAAGCCAGACCTTTTAAAACAGGGGGACAGGCTGCCAGATGCTGTGGGACGCATCTGTCACAGGATGGAGAATGGGCTTAGGCAGGAAACCACAGCTTTTTGGGTTTGCGCCGCTGAGAGGGAAGCAGCTGAAAGGCCCATGTGGTTCTGCAGCGCAGGGTCGAGTCGCTCTGTTTTTCCCCACAAGTGAAGTGCAGCTGCTGCAGGTTTACTGAAGTGGGAACAGTCCTTACTGCATCCAGCAGGGAGAGGCCACAGGGTTCTGCTGGAGGTGAGCAGGATTTAGGGGGAGGATTTAGCCTCTGCTCTCAGCCCTGCTGTGTGAGCTTTGAGGTGCGTGCAGACCTCCTGTGCTTCTGTGGCCAAATATTCTGCTGCACAGGGTTCTCAGAGCAGCACGAACTTCACAGGCAACTAAATAAAGCATGAAGTGAAGGAGAGGGGAAGGGTGAAGGAAGCCCCAGTAACAACGCCTGTTGGGAAGGGCAATGATTTGAGCTAACCTAAGTGCTGCTGGAGGTCCTGGCGTGAGGATGGCTGCATCCTCCAGCACTGTGCCCTCGTTCCTGCTCTGTACCATCTGATGGGGAAAGAATGCCATTACTGGCTCCAGCCATTAGCCCCGTGCACGGATGCTCCTGGACACACGCACACACTTCAGGGGAATTAGGGTCATTTAAAAACAACTGAATACAACCGATCAAAGCTTTCATTCCTAAGGCTCTAATGCAAAATGTCAGCTCGACAGCAACTCGGTGGTGTCCCTTTATATTTTTGGCACAGGCAGACTCTGCAGGGGGGTGGATCGTGACTATTTAGTGCACTGCCCTAGATGGAGCTGTGAAGCAGCTGGGTAGGGCTGGATAGAGGTAGAGTCTCGGTGCCACATTCCAGAGATTAGATAGGAGCTCAGCCCTGAACTCTGCAGAGGGGCCAGGCCAGTGAAAGCTAAGGCTGCAGGAAAGATGGGACCTTAACAGTCAAGAGCTTCCAAAAATAAAAAAAGAACAGTGGGTCAGAGTGAAGAAGGGTGCTTTTTAGCATACAGGGGGAAGACAGAGAGAAGCTGTCACTCATTAAGAGAGGATCCCCATCCCCAAAAACACTCCCAAAATGTCAGAGGTGAGAGTAACTGGACAGGGGAGTTGGAATTTGAGCATAGTCACCAGGCAAGAGGAAAAACACTACACCTGCTCTCCAGGAAAGTATTTCCAGCTTAAAAATAAATAAAATTTTGCACCAGGAAAATATATGTTCCACGGATAGGATGTCTTGGAACGTCTCAAATCCTTCACTGCACTGTTGTCACAAAACTCTCCATGCCAGTCATCACATAAACAACTTTCTCATCACTAGCAAACAGAGAAGGAGTGAAGGGGTGGGTGGTGTCCCTGTCCCCACAACTCATTTCAGTGATGCTATTAATGAAGAACTACAAAAGGTATTGTGATTCTCACAGTGCAGAAAGCCAAGCTAGCAAGGGGCTTGAAAAAGCAGCCAGAAGGCAAATCATCTTCCTAGCAGCATAAGTTTATCACTTTGTGGTGGTGCACAAACTAAAGCTGTAGGAGAGCTGGCTACGGGGGCACCACGAGCGTGACCTGAAAGCAGGTACTCACACATCTCTGATTCCTACACAGAACAGCCTGTCCTCCTCACAGTGGTTTCCCACTAACAGCCTGAATGCTCGATCAGATATAGCACAACATTTCAGCTTCATCTAAATCATGACAGTGGGCTCTGAACTAGGTGCAGAACCCAGGATACTGGAGGTTTGATTTCCAGCGTGCTTTGGCTAAAACTTGAGTTCTGCATCACTACACACCTCCCGTTCACCTTCATGTCACAGAAGAGTTTCCCTGAGAAAGGCGTGCTGAGGTTTTCATCAGGCTTGGCTCACATGGGATTGACACAAACTTTGATTAAACTGTGAGAAGAATTTCACATCATTCTGCATTTCTGAAGAGAGAATCCTCCCAATCCGAATGTACAAACCCCTTTTTAGAGCTTATGTGAAGCCCAGACAAACCTGAGTATCCTTCCAAGCCACCGCAGCCTCTTTGAGAGATCTGCTTGACATACTGCTGAGCAAAGCAAACACCCTAAGCTTGTGTCAATAAAATCTTTATAGTCCTTCTCATTTCTTTTATGAAGGACAGATTCCACACCCACAGTAGTTCGGTGCAATCACAATAAGTACTTTACCAGAATGCCTCCGAGTGCTCTGTCCTTGGCACACAGCTCACAGCAGCCCCAGTAAGTGCTGCCTCACCTCCAGGTCTGCACACACGTTTATCATCACAGCTCCGCAGACAGTCTGTCTGATTCTTTGGCTCCTGTGCAATCACTCATCCAACATCTGCTTCCCCTGCAGAAGCAAAGGGGAAACAAACAAAGGAACACTGCAAGAATCTCTAAGGCAATAGATTTTCAAAATCCCTACTCTTATCTAGCAACGTTATCACTCCTGGTGTGCTAAGCATTTTTTAAATATTCAGTCAAAGAAGAGAAAAAATAGAGAACAGTGTGCTCAGCACATGGAATTGGAACTGTCCTGCACCTGAAATACGCACTGTGAATTATCAGCCTGACTTCACCATCTGTAACACTAACTTCAACAAGCTCAAATTTGGGATTTCATTCTCCTGGAAGAGCAGGGGGGAAGGAAAGGTGATTTCTTGCTCTGGGCACTCCAGGTGGCCCACAAGGCCAAACCCACAACAATGGGGATTTTCCAGCAAACCAAATGGGGATTGCCCCTCTCCCCTCTGAGCCAAAACAGTGGTCCTTCAAGGTCAGCAAAATAATAAACTGGCAAATGGAAGGTAAATGGAGAACCTGCCAGCTCTGCACCTTGCCAGCTATCTGTCATGGTCACGGATAAATAGATCCTTACGCTTCCAGGATTTTCCACCCATTGCTTAACCCGCCCACCACGAAGTCGTCACTTAATTTTAAATTAAAAAAGGAGCGTGGGGGATTGTTAAAAAGACGTAGCAAAAGCTGGGGGAGGAAAGCTGAGAGCCCGGGACACCCAACCCCATCCAGCCTCTATCTCTGCTTTGTTCCATATTTAGCCCCCGACAACTGTCTCTGGTGCAGGAACTCCCGGCTCTGTTTTTTCCCTCCCCCCTGAGCTTTCTGAAATTACTCTTTTTCCCAGTGGCTGTAACTGACTGTCCCTACAGCTGAGAAGATGGCAGAAAAGCAGGAGGAGCCCAGCAACACCCAGAATGGTGAACCCGACAACGCAGAGGAGGGCGAGGGGAAGAAGAAGAAGAAGGTGAAGAGGGAAGACCTGCCTCCGTTTGAAATCGTGACAGGGTAAGGGGGTTCACTGTGCAGTGGGTGCAGGAGGCTGACATGGGCATCTTCAGAGGTTTCTCCCTCAGCTCTGATGTTGGGTAACTAAAGGCAGTATCTGAAGTCGTGCACTTCTCGGTGTTCTTAAAGGGTTTGAGTATGGCTTTCATTGCTATGGGATTTTGTTAAGTTTCAACATGTTTTGGAGCAGACAGACTCACCCCGTGCAGGCAGGCAGTCAAATCCATTTGTTTTTATACAAGTAGGGCTGTTTCCATAGAGTTCAGCAGTCCTTTTGCACTGCATGGAGTCCTGCTGAGTGCGCCGGGATCGCTGCCCGATGGGGGGCACGGCCTTGGTGAACAGAGTATCGATTTCCTGGCGTAATCAATGGCTCTTGTCTGAAAGTTTCTCTATCTGTATGTTAGGAAGAATAGCCCTGTCATGGCTGATTTGCTTTACATACCTAAGGTATGCATCTTTCAAGAGCTCCATGCTTGCATCTGGAATTGGGCACTCGGAGAAGCCCTGCTCGTGGATGGGCACCAAAACAAGAGGTGGCTTTCAGGCCAGCAAAGCAGCACGCAGCTCCTTTTGTTGCAGGGAGCCTGGCCCTTGAAAGAGGAGATACCACAGATCTTGCTAGGAAGCTGAACTCGTCAGACATTGCTGACAACTGCTAAAAAAAGTGCAATCTGTTCTCTCTAAGCACTTAGAAATGGTCGTTGCTCTAGTATAAAGATGCCCTGTATAGTTCTTCCCTCTGGTCTCCCCTGAAGTCACCAAGGCAGTGTTCCCAGTGCATAAACCAAACCCGTGATTTCCTTTAGCTGCTGCACTGCAAACCTCAGACTGCAGAACCCACTAGGAAGGTTGCTGCCTGGGATGTGGTCACCAATAAGAGATGCTGCAAACTGTGCTCGGTTGGCACTTCTGAAAGCCATGCACGAGGTTTCACCTCACACAACTGGGTTACGTCCCTGTGCAGGGAGGAATGCATATGCTCTGAAATCATTGATTGGATTACCTTGGGTAAAGCTTTTCTAGGAATGAGTTAAAATCCATGCTCTGCTATCTGCGTACACAAAACTGGTAGCAGCCCATTTTCTTTCTGTACGTTGATACCAAGCAAGACAAGAGGTGAAATTCCTGAAGGGGAAGTACTCAGCTATTTGGTGAGGGACCTCAGAGCTGTCACTATGGGCTTTTATACCGTGCTCATTACAATACTATTTGGAAACTGTTTAAAGCTATCTGGAGAATTCTTGCATCGCTCGTGGCCTGGTATCCCCTGATTATTAGTTTATGGCTGATGTGCTGGGCGTTAAAGGTGACAATGAGGAAGCGAAGCAGAAATCCCAGAGGACCCAGAAAGATGTACAGAAAAATCCAGCAATCTTTACTCTCATTTTGGGAAGGACCTGTCACTGCAGGCTGAGCCTCAACCTGCTCTCACCACTGTTCAGATTTCCTAATTACTTACAATTTTTCAGCCAATAAAGCCAGCTATGCGAATTATGAGAAAGCAACTGCCACTGTGCAAGCACTTAAATTCAATTACACTGCCTACTATTCAAGAATTTCAGTTTCAGCCCTTGGATTAAGGGCATCTTCTGACACACAGCCAAGTTTTCAAGCTGAGGCTCATAGCAGAGCCTGGCATACACAAAAGACGTTGGGAAACTGATCAATCTGTTTAAGAATATTAACTTCCCCCCACCCTCACTTTTTGTCAGCATTTGGCTCAATACAGCCCTGGATAAATGTAAGCTCCTGCTGTGTATTTTTCACAACATTTAAGTGGATGTATTTATTTACACATTACCTAGAGTGTAAATGAGGCTCCTTCTAGCAGGAGGTGATAAACTCTTGGTTTCTGTTACAGCTGATCATTACAGACTTTCTATCATCGATGAGCATGACTGTTTATTTGGGAATAGTTGGCAAAAAGCAGCAAAAACTTCAGACCTCAAAGCCCCCCCAGCCCACCCCTTCCATACGCACAAAGCTCACATGCAAGTCCTAAACATTGTGCCTTTATTGGAGAGGGAAATGCTGAGAAAATGGCTTCTCTATTTGCAAAACGAAAGAAAGCAGAAAAGCTGCCAGCTTAGTCACCAGAATAGATGCTATTTGTGTATTTTAATAAATTTACAGTTACGTGCAAGGCAACACAATTGTTGTATTTAACACCTACAGCAATACCGGGTCTGGTATAAGAAATAAGAGAATGGAACTCATCTTGGTACATTTTGTTGGCATTCTGTTTTCCTAATCTTAGAAAACCAAAAAGGGTGAAATGGGGATAATGTTAACATTTGTACATCACCTGTCATTTAATCATGGGAAAACGGCTTGCCAAGAATTAGTGATATACTCAGCAACAGACACAAAGCTAGACCTCAGTGTCCAAAGAAGTAGGCTGTGCTTTCATAGCAGATGACAGAGCTTTCTTAGGGATGTATTTTGATTATCGGCCACTTGTGGAGTGTTTTAATCTACCCAAATAAACAACACAATCATGATACCTCGCTTCATCTTGGGTCATCTGCCAAGCACGCTGTAACTCAGACGGGAGGGAAAGCAGCAGACAGCATCCAAGCACGCATGCAATCCTATGGCACACGTGGGTGCTCTTCCTGTTCTTTCACTGCTGCACCCCTTGCTGTGGGACTTCCCAGCTACTCAGAGGACCAGAGACACCTTGCCCAAGTCCCAGCTGCTGGGAAGTCACAGCAAGGACACAACTGGGTCTCCTGAGGACTGGTGTTTACAATTCACACTTGTGCTGAAGTGCCCTCCCTCCTCTGGTTTACATGGGATTAAGGAGATTCTTGCTAACTAGCAAACAGTCTACTGGTTGCCTCCGAATCCACGATCAGCAAATTTTCCAAGCTCTCAGCCAATTACTTAGACTTGGAAAAAGCCCTTAGCTTTGTTTACATTCTTTATTGGAACCTATTCATTAAGCCAATGCACATTCCATGCTGCTAGGACAGATTGAGGTGAACATCCCAGATAATCTCAGATGGATGCCAGGATGATAAGCGCAGAGATCTGTCTAGAAGGTCTGATTAAACACACAGTGAGTCAACGCATCCTGGAACAGATCACTGCTGTTTAAACTGCTCATCAAAACATACATGCTTAATTTCATCTCTGATGTCACCGCTCCGCAGTCAGGAGAGTTAAATCAGGAATTAACTAACACCTGCGACTCTGATGTGACACATTTAAACACATGACGTTACCTTAGAACAACTTCTTGTACCCCCACAAACTTGTCTTTGACACAAGGCAACCTGCAGCTCGTTGCGCTCAGCATGGCTGGGCTTTCAAAGAAAACCTGAATTAAGGAATCATTAAATCATTATCTGAAGAGTCATTTATTATTATTAGGACAGAAAGCAGGAAAAGTGCTGTTCTCAGAAGGATGCAAACTCTTCTTAGCTCAAAGACAACAAATGGAGTTTGTGGAATAAGAGGTGCTTTGCTGAAATAGCCTGATGATGCTGTTAGTGACTTATAACACAAGGAAAATGAGACTAGCTCTAACAGGTAACCTTAACTTCCATTCCTTAGTGTTTTCCCTCTGTTCCCTTAATTCAGAGGACTCACAGAAGCATTTCTGGGTAGATAAGAACTCATGCACACCAGTGCAAGCACTCAGCACAAACCAGAGAACCACAGACCAAGTCACACCACACCAGCACGATCTGTTTGCTCAGTAACCAAAACAAAAGCCTGTATCCACACTACTGCTGACCATCCCTCATGAACACACCTCCAGCTAAGACAATGCTAACAGAGAAGGCCCCAGACAGGCTTTGCTATTAAATCCCAGCTTGGATAGACCTCATCCAAACAGGACTGAATAACGTAAGCGTTTAATAATATAGTTTAGAAAGCAGCAGAAAATCTGCTTCTAATAAAACTTCTGAAGCCAGACTTGCACTCTCAACATGCATTGTTATATAAATCAATGACATGCAAAAAGAATTAGGGTACTCTTTGACTGACAGCACCAACAGACATTCCTGGTGTAGCTGCTGTTCTATGCACAATGCTGCTTCGACTCATCCATCTCACTGCATCCTGAAGAATAACAATCTTCTTCTCCCAGCACAAAGCACAGCCGTGCCAACCTAACCGTATCAACTCTCACACTATTTGGCTCGTGCAGCACACTGCTATTCCAAGAGAAGTCACTCATCTGTAAAATCGCACTGTTGGGAAACCCAAACCAGAAGTGTGAGCTGTAAATCCAGGCCTTTCACTGCAAATGTGCGCTGCAGGACCAACCAGACCCTTCGTCCTGCCGGAGTACCAGCAAACATTCTGCAGGGACAGCGTTCTCTTACGTTTCCATTTTCTCAAAAGCCAAAAATGCCACAGGACTTTGGCAGCACGGCTGTGTGAGGACTGGATATGTGCATAGCAGTGAGAAGTTTCTGGAAGTTTCTAAGTGGAATTAAACAGAGACAGAAAAATGTATTTAAACATTGAGAGCAATGTGGCTAAAGCTTGATTGCAGCTATAATTTACTCTGTTACGTATTGAGACAGCACACCAACTGCAATCCTTTTCCATGCAGAAGTCCTGCAGCCCATGCTGCAGCTCTTGCAGCCAGGTTACGTGATGGACTCTGTTACACCATAGTTTCTGTTGAGCTGCTCCCGTTCCAATCTGATAAGCAGAGTATCATGCTACTTTGGGCATTTCGTGCAGCCCTACCTCAAAGTGAGGCCTTTTCCATTACAGTCTATAGGAAGACACCTGCTGATTACATATATCAAATTCAGGCCCTTCACAGAACAGTCCTTATTCCTGGCTTGCAACCATCCCACATTCTCAGCACGGCCCAAGCCAGGATTCCCCACTAGCAAGCTGACAGTGATTCACTTTCTACAAACTGAGCACAGCATACTGATTTTGAGTCCATTCATTCCTTTCCATGCCATTTATTTCCACCATCTCTGGAGATACCTTGTGCCACATTGCATCACAAATTCTTTCTCTCAGCAGAACAACACTCTGTCACCTGCTCCTGCAGCCTCACTGCTCTCCCCAATTAATATTTCTAGGAGTTTGAGAAGCTGTCCTGACCTTTGCTCATTGCACCCCCTGGAGAGATCTGACATTATAACGTAACTGTAGACAAGAGATGAATAAGACACTTAGTGTTTTACAAAGATTGATTATAGCTTCAGTGGGAATAGCAAGGTTATAGGTCCACCTAAAGCCCAGATGAGAGGAGTACAAGACTCTGGAAGATTACTAGCATCTAAGAAACAAAATGTTGTGCTGCTTTTTGTTATTTTGCTTTGGCTACTCTATGCAGCCATCATCCTTAGTAGTATTTAGCAGGTCGCAGGGCACGTTGTCAGCATCCTTCATCTTTTCAACATTCTTCAAGCACAATTCTTGTACTACATGCTCCAGTTAGGTGCTACAGGGAGCAACCAGCAAAGCTCCATACTGCCACGTATCAAAGTGATAAAGACTAAGTGTTGAAAATAGGTCTGGAAGCCTCACTACACAGTAATTGATCATCCAGTGATGTTTAATGCATTTTTAGCCTTTCTTGGCAGGGATCTCCTTTTAATAGATAGCAAAAGACAATCATGGTGGATGGTGCAACTGGTCCACGATCACACAGGAACTAAGCCAGTGCTATAACCCTTTATTATCTGCTTTCTGAGATGCTTCTCTCCTCTCTACTTTCCACAGGGAACGCCTCCCAGCCATATTTTTCAAGTTCCAGTTCAGGAACGTGGAATACAGCTCAGGCAGGAACAAAACCTTCCTGTGTTATGTTTTAGAGACCCAAGGCAAAGAGTCGACGACTTCCCGGGGTTACCTGGAAGATGAGCACGCAGCCTCCCATGCAGAAATTGCTTTCTTTAACACGATTTTGCCAAAGTGTGAATCGAGCCTCCGCTACAACATCACCTGGTACGTCTCCTCCAGCCCCTGCGTGACCTGTGCTGATCGGATCAGTGAGACCCTAAGGAAGAACAAGAACCTGCGCCTGACGATCATGGTAGGACGCCTCTTCATGTGGGAAGAGCCAGAAATGCAGGCTGCCCTGAAAAAAATGAAGTCTGCTGGCTGCAAGCTGAGGATTATGAAGCCTCAAGACTTTGAGTACGTCTGGCAGAACTTTGTGGAACAGGAAGAAGGAGAGGAAGCAAAGGCTTTCGTGCCATGGGAGGACATTCAAGAGAACTTCCAGTACTACGAGGAAAAGTTGGCTGAGATTCTGCAGTGAAGCTCACGTGAGTGAGGATTTCTACTCGCTCACCTGGCTCCCTGTATTAGTATTAGACTTCTCTTTTTCTTCAGGTTGTTAACGGCATAACATGCAATCATTTTCATTTACTACTATTCCCTGTGTACCCAGCTGCACCTGGCAGTACCTGAATATTATCCTAGACAGTACCTTCCCCCTTCAAAGGTAGTAATGACACAGTTGGCTCCTTCACAGCAGATGCTGAAGGGACTTAGAAATATTTTTTTCCTCGCAGTGAACACCTCCCAGGGGAAAAAGAATTAAAAGGTATGAGCACAAGATGTAACAAGAACACCTCACTATTCCCTGCATGTATGATACCTAGGACACATGTGAAAGAACCAAAGAACATACAGAAAATGGAGATCCCCCCCACACCCAGAACAAAAACCAAAACACCACCACACCACTAAAAGCAACCAGTTATGACAGCATGATCCTTTTTACGGGGTACTGAAGACTCACCTATCTAAGCAGTAAAACACAAAAGCATTTGAAGCTTCTAACATGTTCCTCTCCCTTCCCTCCAGGCCCATCTCAGGAAAAATCTACACAGAGACACAACAGACTTGGACATCCAGGACACACCTGCTTCCCAAAGCTTTGAATCCAGCAGATGCAGTGCCAGCTTCTGGAATTTTAGGCCCTGATGGACGACAAATATGTGTACAACAGATATTTAGTGTTTGGAATCTTATGGTACATTTTTTTTGTTGTCCTTCTCCACTCACCCCACTCCCCCTGAAACAAAACTACGTTGTCATTGCTGACAGGAAAAGGCACTGAGCTGTGTGGTTAAAGCCTTGAATGAAATGCATTGCAGTGGAGCAACAGGAATGAGTGTAGGCCTTGCATACCAGGATTACTTGGAGATAAAAGACTGTAGAAAAAAAGCTGCTGATTTGATAAACTTACCTACAAAAAGTATGCTTCATCAATATTAAAAAGATAAATAAAGTTCTATTCCTCTGTCCTCCTCAATAATAGTAACTGCAATTTAAGTTACAGTGAATTTCTTAATTCTACAGTTATGATGGAGCCCTAAATACTTGATTTCAAATGCATCAGATACAACTTTCCCCTTGTTCAGTATGTCTGTGATATAAACCTGGGCTAAGCAAAAGAAATAAAATTGGAGCCCACTGAAAAAAGAGTAAAGCAGTGTCATCTGTTCTCTATTTCAAAGAGGTCCTAAAATTAACCTGAGAGGTGAGACACTGTGGGACACCCACACGTGAGATATGAAACTCATATCTGGAGCACAGCATGATCAGAAGGGAGAGTTACCAGATACCAGAGAGTTTCAAGAGAATGCACAATTGCAGAGATGCACAGAAAGAGAGAAAATATGGGACTATACTTTCCATCTAAAACAAGGCACAGAACAAATGGAGGTGACAGAGCAGCACACCAACTAAGAAACTGAGTCAGAAATGGCTCCTTCTTCCAACTACTTCTGGATGTTGATTGCTGCATTGTCACAAATTTGAAAGGCGCTAAACATGCACAAATACAAAATATTCTGGTATTACCTTCCAAAGCAAACAAACAAAAACCCCAAGCAGCAATAAAAACACCTTTGGGTAGACACTGTGGCTTCTGTGGCTTTCATTCCTTTGCCACTAGATTTCGAAAACAAATACATAAGCCCAAGGGCTAAATCAAGGAACAGTCCTGATGTTCACTCTTAATTAGCTCAATACTCCAAGTTCCTTTGTCTCACTCGAGTTTATTTCTCACAGCTGTGTATTTGGCTACAGCAATTATCCACCAAAACCAAGAAGCAGAGGATAGTCAAACCAGGAAGAAAAACATTATGTAGTTCTTAAAGACACAAACAGAATTTGCAGATCTCCATCAGCAAAGAAAACACACAATACAGATTCACCCATGAAGCTCAGAACATGAATGGCTCCATACATTTAATAAGTAGCAAGGAGTAAGTAAAAACCTTATTTCACACTAACAACTTCTCAGTTGTCCCATCTATTCGGTTTATTCAATATTTCTGGCATTTCTGTGAGCATTCAGTGTGACAAAAGTAAAAAAAAAATTTGGTTTTACAGGACATAGGGTAAAAATCAAACATAAAGGAAATACTCTGTGTTAGTTGTTCAGTACTGGAACCAAACTTCCCAAAAATCAAGCGTTCAGCAATGGCCTAACAAGCTGTCACTGATTTTTACATTTGGTGATATCAAATAACATATACCAGCCAAACTACAAACACAGTAAAGCAAAACAATAAACATACAAAAAAAATCTTAGCTTCCATAGTATTTTTTTTTCTTAACACCATGTCAGTCATTCATATGTGGATTCTCAGAAAACTGAGGACTGCATATGATACCAATCACATCATACAGAACGCACCCACTAGGTGTCTTTTAAGTCTCCAGCATTCCCTTCCAAAACTCTGCTTTCCTCCTATTGTCTACAGCCACAACACATACAGGCATTGTTTGCAAGGACTGTACTCTGATCTGACAGCAAAGTACTGAAGAACTATTAACTGCATGTTGACAGCACAATTCTTCTTGTGTACAATTCCATTTTAAAAAAGTGCTTGCGTCCAAAAGATACAAAAACTAATTTTTAATCCTGCAGAGAATACGTATGCTATATATGGACACTGCAAATCCTGGAAAATAAAAATAGACAGGGCTCCACAGGTCATCATTATGAACCAGAACAACAAATATCTAAGCATTAGACAGCTCCAATTTCACTACACAGGAACTGCCAGCCTGTAAGAAGGTCCAGTGCAGGTAGGTGCTCTGTGGAGGACTAGTGACATCTGGTGGCTTGCTGTGACAGACTGGGAACTCCCTGAGTTACAATATCCCTGCTTTCAACACAGGTTCCCTGAATACTACATCCCAAATTAGCTGCTCTGAGACTTTTGATCTTTTTATTTTCTTTGAATGTGCTCAGCATGCAGTTTTCCCCCTCATCAGTTAAGAAGCTGCCACTGCTGAAAGCCAGGGAAATTAGACTCTTCTCCTCAGAGAGTATAAACAGTGATCTTTATATCTGTATCTTCAAACACTTCCCCAAGTATTGCTGAAACTTTATCCCAATCCAGGCGGTCCAGTCCACACCCAATTCTGGAAAATAAAACATCAAAACAACTATAATGAGCTCTTTTGGAGTATGCAGTGAATAACAAGCCCTTCAGGCACTAACTCAACTCACCGTAAGTCAATATAATACAGTTAAAATACAGAAATAACCAAACCTGAATGTACTTTTATCACTTAAACCCACAGGAGAACACAAGCTTCATTTATACAACAGATCAGAAGAGTTACAGTCAAGATGATATCGAACTCTCAGAGTAGGAGATCATCTCTCAAAAACATCCTCCTACCCAAGTAACACTGAGTTATTTACACAGCACTAATTTTCTTACTTGGGCATGGAAATATCAGTAACTCCATTGTTTAGACAGTGAGTTTTCATGGCTTCTAAACTCTTCCGCATGTCCTCGTATGTTGGTTTGTGAGAAACTTTCTTCTTTGTAATCTAAGTAAAAAAACAGTTATAACTTTGTCATTATCACTGCAAACTCCCCCCCTCCTCCCTCAAACACGCTCCTCTACACCCTGAGTTGCAACACTCAGAGAAGGAAAAGAGACTTGGAAAAAGAACTGTGTTTCATTGCTTGAAATAGTATAATTTGGCAGCTAGTTCTGTGAACTTTTAAGTATAAATAAACACACACAAGGGAGCTTGGCTTCTCCTCAGTAGGAAGACTTGAGTAATACATCTCACTTACTTAAGAGAAAGTACTCAAAATGATTAGAGCTGTCATCATAATATATAATACAGCTTTGTTACAGGGGAGCACTTGAGTCATCCTCTACTCTTACCAGGTAATAAATATACCGGTCATCTCGCTGGAGAACTGCCACCTCCCCAGTCTTCTTTTCTAAAGGGAAGAAGGTGATATTTTAGGAACAGTTTACTATGCAATTGACCCTGAACCCCTAGTAGCAACCTTCAAGCTGGAAGTCTGTTAGTCCTTAAATTCCCATAAACACACAAAATTACTCACGTTGATCTAACAGCTCTTGGACTCCTCCAAACTTTTTCTTAAAAAGAACAGCTATCCCTGCACCCATACGACAGTCCTCACTGATGCAATGAGCCAATGCGTCCGTTGGGGGGCAGGAAAACAGGTCTCCCTTAACACACTTGATCTAGAAAGCAAGCACAAGTGTGAAATCTCGGAGTGCTGGCCATGATAACAGAACGCTCTGTACAGGTCTGTACAACAGTAGCTATATAGTAGCTTGTTTAAGATGTAGATTATAAACTCAATGTAACAATAATATATTTTCTACAGGATCAGATATGAGAAACACACCAGTTCACTTTACACAACCAAAACAGAGAGGTAGAATACGTAATGCAAAGTAACTTTAGCCCAGTGCACATCTACAGCACACCACGTGCCAGGGCTCCACGCTCCCAGGCACTTAAACACCTGAACTCTGTGCTGATGCAAGATAACTGCATCACTGACACAAGCACAGGAAAAATAGCGAGAAGTAGCTTTATTATCAGCCAATAAAGCCCCACAAGTTGTACGGTGCGATCAGGTGCTGTTATCAGGCAGGAATGTCTCAGCACACACCGCACAGCAGCAGCCCATATAACCCATTTCCTACGCACTCGCTCGCCCTGCTCCGGGCCGTGGGTGGCCATGGTAAGGCGGGCTACGGTGAAGGCTTCTGTGGCTGGAAAGACGACAGAAAGAAGAACAGCGTTAATAGGAACCTCGGAAGGGAATGGGGCAGCGTGGCTGAGGGCGCGAGGCTGAGCCTTCACCCAGCTTGCTTCCAGAGGACAAAGCACCGCTGCGGGGGAGAGAACGACCAAGGGCAGCATCGGCCCCGAGCAGAGCGCGGCCGTCCCACAGCTCCAGCCCGCGAGCTGGCCCAGCCCAACGGAGCCAGAACCCACAGGCCTCGTGCTCTCCTCCAGGCCACCCCTGCCCGCTTCAGGACACCCCTCAGCAGAGCCCACCCGCGGGCACGACGTGAAGAACGGACTGCCGGGCCCGGACCGGCACCGCTGCGAGCGTGACGAGCCTGCCCAGCACGGCCCGCATCGCTCGGCCCCCTCCGTCACCTCCACTACGGCACTCCCAGCATCACGTGAAAATGGCCGCCGCCACCCGCTCGCTAACCAGCCCCTCTAGGCAGGCTGGAGGAACGCCGCCTCTATGGTACCCGCCGAGAACATTCCGAAGGCCAACCTACCGCCGCGAAAGCGCACGCGCGAGACATTCAGAGGCGGGATCTACAGAACACGTGACGGGATAAGGGCGGAACCGCAGCTGCGCGTGCGCATTGCCGACGTCGGCGGCCCCGCGAGGCGCGCGCGCTCCCTAGGGCGCAGGCGCAGTCGCCGCAGCCGGGCAGGCCGCGGGTGGGCGGTGCCTGGCGCCGAGGGCCGCGACGAGGCAGGCGGGGACATCCGGAGCGAGAGCCGCCTGCGCACGCGCCGCCTGCGCCCGCCCACTCCCCTGTCTTTGTTCGGGGTTGGGCGCCATTTTGCGCGGCGGCTGAGTGGAGGCGCTGATTGGGTTTCGGGGGCCGGTAGCGGAGCCAATCAGCGCGGGACCCGAACCGGGGGAGCGAGGCACGGTGAGTGCGAGCAGCCAATATGGAGCCCCCGAGCGCCGGCCCCAGCGCCGGGATTGGCGGGGCCGAGTGACCAGTCAGGAGGCCGATCGCAGGGCCGGGGCCGGCCGGCCGCAGCCGGGGGAGCCGAGGGGACGGGGCGCCGAAGGGACGGGGCGCGGGGCGCGGCGGCCTCGAGCGGAGAGGGGGCCGGGGGCGAGCGGGCCGTGCGAGGAGAGGAGCTCCGGTGGGGCGCGCCGGGAAGCGCGAGGCCGAGGGGGGAGCGATGGAGGGCAGCCGTGCCGGCCCGAACCCGGCGGGGACGCGGCGCTGCCGGTGCGGGGCTGCGGGGACGGCGGCCGGCAGCGCCCCGCCCTCGAGCGGGGGGAGCGGGGCGGGCGAGCGAGCGAGCGAACCTCCTGCCGCCTCCCCGCCGCCCCGCTGACAGATGGGCCGCGGGCAGCGCTGCCCCTCCTCCTCCTCCCCCTCCCCCCGCCGCCGCCCCCCCGCCGGGCTCGGGCAGCGGGGCCACGACGCACCTGGACGCCAAATGGCGGCGGCCTCGCGCCGCTGCGCTGCGCTTTGAGCACCGCTGCTGGAGCGCCGTCCCTCGCCGCGCGGCCCTGACACGTGGCCGGGCGATGTCGGCGCGTCCCGCCTGCGGCTCCGTGCTGCGCCCGTGCCCCGAGGCCTTCCGAGGGCTGAACGTCAGCGTGCAGCACCTTTAAAGTGGTGCTTTGGTGCTGAGTGGTTCTTGGTGCAGGTAATTGGCTGAGGGAGCGGTTGCTGTAGGTTCGGTACCCTCGTACCTGTATGCACACGTGCCCTGCGGGCATTCAGGGCCAGGCTGGATGTGGCTCTGGGCAGCCCGGTCTGCTGGTTGGTGACCCTGCACGTAGCAGGGAGTTGAAACCGGATGATCGTTGTGGTCCTTTTCAAACCAGGCCATTCTGTGATTCTGTACACGAGTGCACGGTAACACGGAGCTCTTAAATCATTTTCGGTGCGGGCAGTTGCTGAGCAGGAGCTGACAAGTGAGATCAGCTGTGGGAGGAGCGCCTACTGAAGGCGAAGGCTGAGCTTTAAAATTCAGCTTTGATACAGTAACAGTGGTGCTGTTTTGTTTCAATGAAGGAAATGAAGTAATCCCTTGGAGGGCTGTGATCCTGCACATGAGAAACTTCAGCTCCAGCCACAGCCTGTGCACCTGAATTGGGACTGCAGTGCTATCTTATGTTATAGAGACAGGCCTGACACAAAGGATCTGAGAGAAAGCATTTTTAAATACAAGTATCCTTTAATTTCTGATTTGATGTTAAGAAAGACTGGGATCTTTTTGCAAATAGAACTCAGTGGTGTCCTGTGCTTATTACTGAGCAGCTTCCCTGCAGAATGAGCTGCTTCCTGGTAGACCCACAGGCAGCAAGGGCAGAAATTAAATATTCTGTGCAGAATTCAAATGGAAACTTTGATAGGCAGCATCGTCTGGAGGAAAAAAGAAAAAAGCATCTTCTCTTCTGGAAGGCAAGTGAGAAGCTATTGCTAAATGAGCCACGGATGGAGCTGATATTGCATCAGAGTGCAGGGCCTTCCTTTGCTGTGATAACTCAGGTTATTATTGTGACTTCCAGGGTTAGTATCATTGCATCAAAATTCTGAACCAAAGTCCCAGTCCTTACAGTATTACGGCTGGGTATCATGTCTCTTGTAATAAGACTTGCCTGTGGTCCATCTTGGTACGCAGTGATGTTAATGCTAAAAGAAATCAGTGATAAATGTGATAAATAATTGTGTGGTTTTTAGCTTACAGGGATAAGGTGATGTAGGGAGAGCTGTTGGATAAATGACACTGAAGCAGAAAGGATGTTGTAAAGTGAAAGGGCAGGAAGTTTGAGCAGTGTTACAGCCATAAGCACAGCAACTCTTCCAGGTAATGGAAATTGGGACTACAGTCCGTATACATGTTTTTCTTGAAAACTGTTGTTTTTTGTTGGTTGTGAAAGTTATGTGCTGCCTTTTCAGCAGTGTAACAGTCACGGGGTAAATCGGATATCTCATTAAAAGCAAGAGTAAGAATTCCTTTGTGGATGATGTGAGGGAGAAGGAGGTAATGGAACGAAGTATTTTGTTTGAATAGCATGTTCTTCACATGTCTAGGCAAGGGTCCAAGAAATGAGAAGAGATCTGCTGTCTTGTCAAAATATATGTAAGGAAGGAAGAGAGATAAGGAGGGACTGTTGTGTAGTTGGGGAAGGAGAGGCTGTTTCACTTGGTTTTAAGTCTCAATATCTAGTTCAGTTTCACACCCAACCCTTGTTTTCTGTTGTAAAGTAAGGTAACATTACAAAAGAGGAAGGTCTGCAGTTAAACCATGGCCATGCACAAGGCACCAGCTCCACATTAGCAGGTGCTTTGCTTTTCAGCTGCTGTAGGATGCAACAACTTTCAAACTTTGGGACAATAATCACATGGTTTTTTTTTTCTCTTTTCTTGCCAGTTACACAGACTGTGCTGTGCCTTGGGCAGCGCTGAACTGAAGCACGATGGAGCAGTACACAGCCAACAGTAACAGTTCCACGGAGCAGATCGTTGTGCAGGCGGGGCAGATTCAGCAGCAGGTATGGGGAGTAGTAGTGGGTGAGCTGCCGTTGGTGGGTTACAGACCTTCACAGTTGCACAGAGCCAGCAAGATGCTTTGTGGTCCCCTCTGAGTTTACCTGAGTTCTGTCACTACAGCGGTGGTATTGTCTTGTTGAAATCACAGTAAATAGGTTTATAAAAAATACCTTTGTTAATGGAATACTAGTTTTAATTCCAGTGGAATAGGGAGTTTACATTCTGGTGGTGATTTGAGGAAACTAACATCCTCTGGAACTGCAGGAAACAATACAGAAGAAATATGTATTGAAATCCTTTAGATTTTTACCTCGGATGCATCAAAATGAGCACAAGAATGGCAAAAAAAAAAAAACCCAAACCAAGCAACCATGTAACTTTGGATGAGTTTATCCATTCCAGAAAGAAGATTCTAGTTTATGTATTAGAACATGCTGGCTCTTAGGCTGGTTTTGGTTTGGTTTTAAGGCTTATAGGTTTTTAGTGTTAAGTTTCATTCACTTATATTGAGTAATGCACTTACAGAGGAGCTGTGCTGCTGCTGAACTACTTCGGTTGCGTCTTTGTTCAAGGCAAGAAGTGTGTCTTAGTTTGTCATGTACATGATTGAGATGCTGGATTATGTTTTCAGTGGGACACACTGCTTTGCCATCAGCCTGTTGGAGTGCTTGATGGCTGGGAGCAGCTCCTTCCACTAAATTTAGTTGAGTTTGATTTTTTTCACTAAGAATAAGATGGTAATTGGAGTTAGAAGATGACAAATTAAGAATTATCAAAAATACCTGATTCCAGCAGGTAACTAAAGATATATTTGATTTGATTGGTATCTTCTAAGTAATAGAGGTAAAAACATCCACTGACCTCTTTCATTTTTAGTACATGCTCTCAAACACAGTGATGTGCTGCACATGAAACGTTTTTCTAAGTGCTTTTTTCTCTTGAAGAAGCCAGTTGTACAGCTTTCAGGAGAGACTGTCCTTCGTCTCTCAAAATGCTAACACAGTTAACATTGATTATTTTGGGACTCTTACTAAGGAGGCTAAAGATAGATGAGGCTTTTAGATTTAACTGCTCTTGCAACATCTCGAGATCATCCTTCAAGGTCAGTGGTGGGAAGACGCTGATGCAGGGATGACACAGATGAACTCTTAGTCTGCTGTGCTGCTCTTCTGTGCAGAAAGGATTGTGTGGCCTTTATTGTAGCAAACAAATCATAATTTTGGAAGCCTTTCACAAGAAGTTTGAGTAGTGAAAGGAAACATTTAGCAGATAGGCAGCAACCTAAAGCAGCGAAGCAGAGATTTTAATTTCTGTAAAATGACCTCTCACATTCTTTGTAACTGACTTTTGTTTGGAATGTTGAAGCTTACCAGTATGATGCACAGGTTTGCCAGTATTCCATTCTTAGATTTGTTAAATCACATTCCATATGTTCCAAGAGCAGCGTATACGAATTATTTTAAAATTCATCCTCTTCAGCAAAGTGTGGTTGTCTCTTGTGTGAGCTGTGCATTTCCATGTTTCAAGCTCTTCCTGTTCCTGTTCCCAGCAGCAGGGTGGTGTCACAGCTGTCCAGCTGCAGACTGAGGCCCAGGTGGCATCCGCCTCAGGCCAGCAAGTCCAGACCCTCCAGGTAGTGGTGACCTCTCTAATTGTGTTTGTGAGCACTGCATGACTCTCCCCATCACCACATATCTAATGCTGTGTTTTTTACAGGGTTTGAAGTAGGGACAGGAAAATTGTTGGCCGACACTGTGTGCTTTATGTGAGGCTTCCCATGAAGAGAGTGAGGTTATAGCTTTTCATTGGATCACAGGTGTATTCATGAATTCCAGCTGTTGTAATTCAGAAAGCAAATAGTGGATGAAATGAGAGTCGAAAGGGAAGAAACCCAGCAAGATAATGAAGTCGAGAGACACAACTTAAAAGAGATAAAGCTTAAAGATTTTCTGTACTTCCAAGATTACATTTCTGATATCACTGTGAGTAGTTCTGCAGGTTTTTTTCCTACATGAAAGAGAGACACAGAGGTAGGGGGTGACCCACCAGCATGAAGAGAGAAACTTTTTTTATCTGTAATTGGAAAAGCTACCTGGGAACAGTATTAGCTCCTGCAGGACTGAGATAGCTCATTTCTTGCCTGTGTATATACATTGCAGGGAAACTCAGATGTGTGTTTCCTAACAGCACACACAACCGAAATTGGAAAGGAATGCATGGTCATTTCAAGCCCTGATTTACTTCAGCGTGAAATATTCTGGGCCGTGCAAATACATCTGTCATCTCATTAGCTCATGTAGGAAATTTGTGAAGGAGTTGATGAGCCCTGGGCAGCTGTAGCAGTTTAGCAGTGCATTGCTCACTTCGTATTTTGGTTTTGCTTCAGGTTTGAATGGTCTTGCCAGGTGTCAAGTTGAACACAGCATTTTTTATGTTTGGAGTTCAAGTATGAAAAGCTGGCTGACTTGAATTGCTTGGATCACTGTGATCTCCTACTTCTCCCCACTTTTCTTTTTTTTTTTTTTCTTTTTTCCTTTGCTTGCCTTAATGCATTAACAAGAATCCTGGAATGTACATTTTACTTTCTGCCTGTTGGATATAGTACTGCTGCCTGTGCTTCTCTGGCTGACACGAGCATGCTTTTATCTCTGGTAACTCAAAACACACGCTGCCCATTTTGTCAGTGACTTCTGTGTGATAGCTACAAGGTTGAGGAATGAATGGATCAATGTGGCAAGAGATCAGGTGACCTGTAAAGCTACCGTGTTCTATTTAAGGTGTTGATCCCTGGGATACAACTGTGGTTGAGTCTGTTTATGTGTTAACACATAGTTCACTAGGGTATTTGAACTATGCAAAGAGAAGTTGTTGGGTTTATTAAGTGAAATGTGATGAAAATCCGTGCTGATACTTAGTCTGGTGCTCTACAGTGAAAGTGCTTGAAGAGTGAATGTTTGCTACTGCCTAGTCTTGAATTTTACTGCTAGAAAACCCAAGAACTCTGATTTTTTTGTCACGTTGTTCTGGCTTGTAAACAACTTGGAGCGTGGTTAGGAGGAATTACCCAGTTCAAAAGGCTCATCTCACATTCCAGCTGTGGAGGTGTGGCTTTCTGTAGTCTTTTCAAAGATACATTTGGGAGAGTTTGGAGACTTAGAAGGTAATAAAGTTTAAATGGGGAGTTTCCCTCCTTGCCTTTTCTTTCATCAAGCTTTTTCCTAGTGACCAATTGCAGTGACCTTTATGTGTAATTTGGAAGTCTGCAATAAGTTTTTGTCCAAGAAATGTCTGCAGCTCATTTGCTGTCACTCTTCCTTACTGGGCTGCATTTTGTGCTGTTACATTAATAATTTCACTTAATAGCCATGAAAAAATTGTCTGAGAATATCACAAGCTGTATATTGGTTAGGAAATGGAAATGTTGTAAGCATGTAATTGGAGAGAGTGAAGCTGCTGCAGAATCTCTCTGCCAGAATGGCTTACTTTGAGCTTTTTCTCATTAGGATCCTCAGTAAAAGATTAGTAGTGGTGTAGTTAATGAAGTTTCTTTTATTACACTTTGCTCTTGGGCTGTGCATGAACATAGTTACAGTGTCTAGAAAACTTATCCAGCTTTTATGCTTTATTGGTTAGAGTGCAGCAGGAAAAGATAATTTACAAAATCCAGCAGAGCAGCATGGAGAGAGTTGTAGAAACTAAAGGTATTTGGTACTGATTGTGAGCCCAGCACAGTGACTCTTGCTGTGACTGCAGTGACTCAGTTCTCTGGCTGGTCATTGCATTAACATAGGTAAGCAGTTAGCCATGCGTGGTATCCACTTCAGTTCCTGGTTTCACACCACCAGACTTTTTCATTGTTCTGTTTGTTTTTTCTCCTGTTCCCCAGGTCCAGGGGCAGCCATTAATGGTGCAGGTGAGCGGAGGGCAGCTGATCACATCGACTGGCCAGCCCATCATGGTGCAGGCTGTGCCTGGGGGCCAGGGCCAGACAATCATGCAAGTCCCTGTTTCTGGAACGCAAGGACTGCAGCAGGTGAGATATCCCTGATTTCATTAGAGATAAATTGCAGAGAATGAACGGCTGTGTTCCTGCCTTGTCAGATAGAGCGTGTTCACCTCAGCACTGTTAGAATGGCCTGGGCAGTGATGGCTATGGATCTGCCATAGTGAACTGTGTATTCAAGAGTGGATCTAAAATAACTTCATATCAGGCTTTTGTATTTCAAGGGGTAGTGAAAACCTTCCAAGTTCATTAGAACACACTTGAATTCTTTAAAAAAAGAAATCTTGAAAATAATTCTTGTGCTTGAGTTCATCTTACATGTGATGGCAGCAGGTGGATTTCAACATTTCCGTTGCAAATAAAGTAATATCGTGGAAGGATACGTGATGATTTTATTGGAAGCAATTGCTATGAATTATTTAAACTACAGTTTTTAAATTTCAGGCGCTCAAAGCGTGTTCCTCAGAAATAAGGGAAGAACTGCTAAGAGCAGCATGTTGGAAGTGTTGTAGTGATTAGAGAATGAGATCTGGGAATGAAGTTCTGCACAGTCCAGGAAGGCATGTGGTGGTGGTGGTGGTGGTGGTGTCTTGAGAGGTTTATTTAGTCACTGAATTCAAACTCCTTGGCTGAAAGACAATATTTTTTGTCGTAGGTTCTTTATGCTGTAGTTGTTGAGGAAGGTCTGTAACTGTGTTCTAAAGCAGAAGCTGCAAACCGTATCCCACTTTCTCTTTTTTTTTTTTATCTCAAAAAAATGTTCCGAATTGGTGGAAAGATTTCACAAAGCTGATGACATTTTTATTTGTGTCCTGAGTACTTCTGTATGCTGGATGATTAATGCTCTGCAGATATCTTAAATCTTACTCCTCGTTTCTTTGACCTGAGTAGTATTCCTAGTTCTGTGTGAATTTATTTCTTCTGATTGTTTTACTGTGTAAGCAGTGGAGAGCTGCTAGAACATGACGACACTGGCATGTTACATGTTATATTTCCTCAATTCTGTACGTTCCTGACTGTGTTCTATCAGTGACTGCTGTGTCACAAGGAAGAGTAATTTAAAACTCTTCATTATAAAATAGAAAAAGAGAAGTATCAGTGTTTTTTTTTTCTTTTTTCTTTTTTTTTTTTCTTTGCAGCAATAAATCATCCTCAGATGATCTGGTAATGCTGAGGCCAAGGAGGGAGAAATAAGAGGCATAGTTAATGTTCCTTTCTGACTCTTTCTTCCACAGATTCAGTTGGTCCAGCCAGGTCAGATTCAGATTCAAGGTGGGCAGGCTGTACAGGTACAGGGGCAGCAGGGCCAGACCCAGCAGATCATTATACAGCAGCCACAGACTGCAGTTACTGCTGGCCAGACACAGGTAACTGCACCAGCATGAAAGGGTTTTCTTGAGAGGAACAGGAAGAGAAACTTGGCAAATGACTTAAGATACGGTTAAGTAAAAAGGGAAAAAAATATTAATGTGGAGGAGAACTTGAAAATAAAATTAATATTGTTGTAGTGTTTCATATGTAACCCTGGGACAGAATAAATAGACTGCATGTTCTTATCCATCGTGTTTCTGTATATTGGTTCATGGCTGTTTTTGTCTATCTGTTGCAATTTGAAAACATAAGTATTGCTAATGTCATCCTTGCGCCATTTTGTGCAGTAGTCCAGTCATACCTGGGTTTTCTGCTGTTTTTTTTTGTTGTTGTTGTTAGGACCAGAATTTAATGTACTGATAATGAGATAGGAAACTGGAACTTGTTTCTCTGAATGTTAAATACTACAGTATTAGAAAAAGTTTATTATACGTGCTTCAGGTGCTTTACCTTCAGTTCAGTTGGTTTGTACTCCATCCTATTTCTTTATGCTAGTAATAAAGCAAAAGAAATACATGCCTAAAATGCCATGAGCACTGTGTATTAATTCAGGAACTGTGAAATTTGAGAATGAAGCAATTTTTAAAGTTCCTTTGTTCTTTGTTTTGTTTAGACTCAGCAACAAATAGCCGTTCAAGGACAACAAGTAGCACAAACGGCTGAAGGGCAGACCATAGTCTATCAGCCCGTTAATGCTGATGGAACCATTCTCCAACAAGGTATGAGCTCTGGCGCAAAAAGTTGGGACTTCATAAAGTCCATTTTGTAGGTTTTCATTGCCTTGTAATGGCTGTCAGTGCAAACTGTGAGTTGCAGTGCTGGTTGGTAGTGCTGTGACTGTTGTGCCATTTTTGCGATGTTGTGCCATTGTTGTGCCATTTGTGCGATGGAACAGCAAATGGAAGAAGAGATGTTTGTATTTGTTTTCAGGAAAACTGAAAAATCCTTTTTTTTTCCGTGGTAAGAACTGTTAGAATAGGAATGCTCATTTCCTTCTGCACTTTCAAATACCTGCTCTCTTCCCTGACGCTGGGATTACGGTGCAGGTACAAAAAATACAAAGCATGGCTTAGTTGATACCTTGTAATGCATTTCTAAACCTTACGGAAGGGTGAATGAGTGAAAAACAGAAGTGGGACTAATGGTGTTCCCTTATTTCTGTGTGCGTGTTTTTGTTTGTTTTGTTTTCTTTTGTGTTTTATTTTCTTAAAGTTACAGTCCCTGTTACAGGCATGATCACCATTCCAGCAGCCAGTTTGGCTGGAGCACAAATTGTGCAAGCAGGAGCCAACACCAATACCACCAGCAGTGGACAAGGGACTGTTACAGTGACACTGCCAGTTGCTGGAAATGTTGTCAATTCAGGTGGAATGGTTATGGTATGTATTTAACTCTCTATCTAACTTGAAGGTAGAGCTGTAAGGTGTCAGTGCTTAAGTTGTTGTCTGGGATCCATGTCAGCTTAATGTGGTCAGTCTTCTCAGTAGCTAACAGGAGTTAGAAGTTCAAGGGATGAAAGCTTTTAGTTTTAATGACCACTGTCCTGTTGTGATCTGTGTATTCTGCACTTGCTTTCAGCTACAGCAGATTGAGTTAAAAAATCTAGGAGCTGAAATTCAAAATAAGCTGTTAGCTGATAAGCAGACATTTAAAAAGATTGAATCGGCTATTGCATTTCTTGAGGATTCCTTAGTATTTGTTTTTCTGATTCTTAGAATTTTTTTCTGCCAGTTCTTATGTCTTTGTAGTTTGATGCCTTTCAACTTGAACTTTATTGTTCATCTCCACTAGATGTCAGCAGCTCTATGAGTAATAATTGCTTAAGAAACGCTCCGAAATTATCATATAAATTAAATAAGTCATAGCCTAAAAGAAGGGGAAGTGATGGGCATGTCCTGCATGCAAATTAGACAAGATGCAATAACATAGTCATAGAATTGTGTATTGTATTGAAATTTTAACCATTATCACGAAGAAAGAAGTACAAATGGCGTGTCATTGATTTATCTAAATTTGTCCTGCAGTTTGAGAACGACTTTATTACTCCTTTCAGTTTAAATTGGCGCATTAACTGAAGACAAAACAAGCCCATTCCATCGCAAACACTTCAAAAAGTGTATTTCTGCATTCCCTTTTCATTCTAAACTAAAAGTTGTAAAACCATTCTTCTCTGTACAGATGGTACCTGGAGCTGGATCAGTACCAGCTATCCAGCGAATACCTTTGCCTGGAGCAGAGATGCTTGAAGAAGAGCCCCTCTATGTAAATGCTAAGCAGTATCATCGAATCCTGAAGAGGAGGCAGGCACGTGCAAAGCTTGAAGCAGAGGGGAAAATTCCCAAAGAAAGAAGGGTGAGAATATAACATAGATCCAGTACAGGGCTGCTGCATGAGAAAGGCACAGAAAATCATCTCTGCCAGAAAAATGATGATTGGAATCTTAGTATTTTTTCCTTTTTTTCTTTTTTTTCCTTGTTCATAAACTACTTCTGAGTAATCTCTAGGTCCCTTGGTGGCAGTAAGTCTTTCCTTCCCATATGTTTAATAGCTCATCTAATGTGTCTGTATTTCAAACAGGTCTTTATCATAAACATTTTATTTCAGGGGTGGGGGGAAAGAACGGAGCCTGCATCGGGTTTTTCTGCCGAGTTCTCAATTACTATAAGTACTGAACTAAGGAGGAATAGGCTGCTCTCATTGCTCTTCTCTTCCATGTTGTGACAGAAATACTTGCATGAATCTCGGCATCGTCACGCCATGGCCAGGAAGCGAGGAGAAGGTGGACGTTTCTTCTCACCAAAGGAAAAAGACAGTCCCCACATGCAGGTAAGTAGAATTTTGTCTGTTCTCCGGGCAGCTCACGCTTTGAGTTCTCCGGGTTACATTTTAGAGGGTGTTGCTACTGTTTTCTGTTCTTTTTTGGGAGGTTAGGCTGCTGACCTTTTGTCTCTCCTTGCCATTAGATTTTTGTTTCAAGCTTTGTAAAGAAGTCCTCCTTCTCACTTTGTTTAGAGAGCAAGCACCTATTTACCTTGAGTAATTAAAGCAATGTTGATAGAGTTGTATTCACTTTGTTTTACAAATAGAGAATGCCTGTATTTATTGTTCTAAGAAATACAGTCTGTGCAGCTGTTGTGGTTGCATACCAGAAGTTCCCTTATTATGGCGTGTATTAAGGGACGTGCTTTATCTCACACTTGTTGGAAAATTCAAAAATGTTTGTCTGATTCTTAGTTGCCTACTTAGATACGTAAATAAATGCAAGAAAGGTTTCAAAGAAGGGAATATCATGGGGTAGAAGTAGCAAATTCTGTTGTTGACCAGCGCTTTAAAGTAGTCCTGTGACTTTAGTGGAAGAATATTTTTCATTCTAAAGTGGAATCCTTTTCAAATACTAGACCTAGACCTTCCATTAATAGGTCTTCCCAAATACCAGAAACAATATGTTGCTAGGAATTATTAATATATATATATCACAGTTATCTTACAGTGACTTGTAATACCCAGTAGAAATGTGATACATTTGAAGATCGTGGGCAGAGGGGGGTACAGGAGTATCTTCTCTTGATAAAGGCAGTTGTGAGTGACTCTCTATTATGGAAAATTTTAGAAATTACAGTGATGTTTATTTTGTATCTCTAGGATGCATCTCAGACCAATGAAGAAGCAATGACACAGATGATCAGAGTCTCCTAATCACTGCTAACATAAAAATGTAACTGAATTCCTGTCCCTTCTGCAAGTCTGTTCTACCTTACCAGTGTATCAAGCAAGTCTTTCAATGGGACAATCACCACACCACAGCCTATCCTTTTCTACAAACAAACACCACTTTTTCAGTGTGTGGTAAAGATTTTAACTGCAGTTGACTCAACTAATAGAAACTTAATGACTGTCTTGGTATATTCTTCTGATTCAGTGCAGGGATTTCAGTCTGACAGCTCATGCCATTTTTTTTTTTTTTTTTTCTCTCCTTTATAACATTTCTTGCATTAAGATTGGCCATGGTGAGTGTACCACTGACTGACCAGCAATAACTGGCGTGCTGAAGAAGGGCCAGCAAAGACTTCTTGGAGTTATGACCCTTCTGCGCAGCGACATAATCCAGTTTATAGCAACCAGCACTGATGTGGCTATACCACAGTACTTCATTTTCCCTGTAGAGAATTGCTAGTTACATCCACTATTTACATCTTTGGATTTACTGCCTACTGAACTGTTCTCTGCTGTTGCATTTGCACTTGCAAAACTGACAGAAACTGAAGGGGGTTCTCTTAAGCTCCACTCTGTAAAATATGTAAACAGCAAACTCTTCTCTGGGAAAAGTTCAGCCATCAAGTCAAAGTGATCAAAACAGTTCAAGATTATTACAGGACTTGATTTATTGTGTATCTATGTGTTCCAAGAAGTAAGAGTGGAGAGGGTTATTGATGTGAGGATAAGGATTTAGTTAGTAAATACAATTTGTTGGTGTTTTTTGGTATGTTTATTGCCAGCAGTTAATGCTTTGGAAGAAGAGCGGATGCCAGTATTAAAGTATTGAAGCTTCCAAGTGAGTCTCTTCCGAAGGATTATTTTTAAAATCTTTATTTCTAACCTAACCAGTCTGATGCATGGTTCTCCAAAAGAAATACAATCTGCAGTGTCTGAGTGATAACACTTGACCATCTTTTTGACAGTATTTCTTGATGTGTGTTGTAAATCAGTTCTACAGTTCTCATTCTGCATAGAGTGAGGGACTGTTTTATGATGGCGGAAGCACAGGCCACTCATCCAGGTGCATACTGATGTTTTTGAAGGACTGTTAAATGAAGGCATGTATTGGTTAACTGTTTGGGCTTCTTACAGACTACCCACTTAAAAAAGAAGAGTTTTTAAAATGTGGCACTCAAGAAGTAGCTGCATTTTAAAAAATAATAACAACAACGTAGTGGATTTTTCATTACTACAACTGGTTTCTGGCTGCATACCTTAACAACACAACTTTTTGTTGTTCGTTATGGATTTTTAAGCTTGTCCCATTTTTACTGATGTGAAATGTGATGGAATCTGTAATTCATAAAAAAGGAACCTGTGAGCAGAGTGCCTGCCTGGGTACTAACACAACTGTTCAGATCAGCCACCTGCAAAGACACATAGCCAGTATAAGTACAAAGAGGAGCAGATTTGGCATTCACGGTAAGGCAGCTGGATTTTCTAAATGAAGTTCAGTTTATTCCCTTCTGAACTTCTAGCTCTGTATTCTTACCCTTATACAGCTGACATGGTGAGCTGAAGCAAAGCTGACACAGTTCTGCAAGGCAGGCCTGCAGCCACAGAAAAAGGTAAAAAGCCAAGTTCCAAACAGATCTTTGGATTTCAGTTGTCAAAAATGATATTAATAATCTTGTATTCTGCTCACAAATTTTACACAAGGGTTTTTTCTAGCTATTCAAAAGGCATTGATAGCATTTTTGGTGCCTTTGGTTGCTTCTGCCTTAAAATACATGGCCAGTTAGAGCGTGGTGCTGCTTTTTTTTTTTTCTTTTTTTTTTTCAGTCAGTAACTATAAAATCCTCACCTGGCATTTCTCGTGAGGTCACCCATTTCAGGAAACCCATCGCTCTCGTTTAGTGAAGGAATAACAAAACCTTTTCCTTAGTTGAATTTGCCGCACTATTGTAAATACTTTTTTAAGCATCTGTACATTTTGTCAATAGGATATTCGTGTGCTGGAGGAATATTTCTGTGCTGGAGTAAGACGGCCTCCATAACATTTCTGCTCTTCAACTGACAGCTAATCTCTGTCTCAGAGAACCCCCTCAGACAGTTGGAAGTTATGGAAGCAGAGATTGTTGCTCTGACGTAGGTTTTTGTTTATTTCTTCTAAACTAGTCATTCTTGTTTTTCTTACAGAAGTTGTAAACTTCTTCAAAGCGACTAGAACTTTTCTTCCCCAATGAGCCCTTCGTATTTAGGTTCTCTGATCTATTGTTGTAGAACGTGTACTAAGGCCTATGGATTCGTGTTACTTAGGAAGCTTTACTGTTAATACTTCAAATAAGGATGTGAAAACCTGAGCGCAGCTGTTACGTTTTTCACCTGCATTGGGTTATTTGTGTTGGCCTCTAAAAGCAGTGTTTGCTTGGTGGAAGGGTGACACGTGGAGGACGGTCCTGGAGTGATGCTGGAGCGCTTCAAGGCTTTGCATGTTAAAAACGGGAGGGAGGAAAAAAAATTTGTGACTGGATGTGGGGGTGGGGGGGGTACTGAAATTTGCATCATGTAAGGCAAAGTTTGTATATAGTTAAAAAGTTTATAATTTTTTTTATATAATGCATTTTTTCAAGTGTATTTTGGTCTTTAATAGATGCAATTGTAAGTACTGTGTACACTATCCAGCTAATAAAAATTTATAAACCAAGCAGCGGCTTTGGCTCTGCTCTTAACTCCTCTTTTCAGTCAGACCGACAAAGCCTTTTCCCCATCTGCCTTTGCTCTGCCTGAGGGAAACGCTGGTGCAGGCCTGGCGCCGGCGAGCGCTGGAAGCCGATTGGCTGCGGGAAGCTGTGGCGTCCCGCCACGCGTGCTTATTGGTGGGTGCTGCAGTGGGACGCCTCTGATTGGCTGGTGGTGCCCTGCTAGTTTCCCGCCCGGCGTGGGGCAGTGCCCCAAGATGGCGGCTGAGGGGCTGCAGGGAGTTTGAGGGGTAGGACGGAGCTCAGCTCTGAGGCTGAGGAAGAAGCCATTGCCCTCCTAGAGTTGGGAATGGCCTCTCAGCTGCAGGAGGGAAGGAAGGCTGCTCTCAGTGTTCCTTTTGTGCGTCCTTTTGAGCGTGGAAGAGTTGTTGGGGGAATCTCTGGGCTGTGGCTAAAGGAGGTGCATGGTGATTAGCATGGTAGTTTTTTTGTTTCAGACAATAATTATTTGGGGAAATATGCCCAGAAGTCACTCTCTCTCTTTTCCCTTGCCAGTCTAGTTCCTGGATACCCATTGGCATAATGCTCCATGTGCCTGAGGGCCATGTCCTGTGTGCATGCTGCAGGACTCATTGCACACCTTGGGTAATTATTCCTGAGAAGTCATCATTTGATTCTTCTGGAAGACACAGAAACAGCCCTGGAGCACAGGGAGTGTCCCATGGGTGCAGTGCTGGAATCTGCTCAGGGTTGTGTAAGCATAAAAGAGGACACTACCTTCACGTTACCCAAGTGCTTCCCAAAACATTTACTCCTTTGTGTTGCTGGTTATCTTCCAGAAGGGTGGTTTATTCTTGTCCCCAAACTCCCTAGTATCATGTCATTATCTTTATTTGCTCAAATATGACAGAATGGAGACTGTTAGAGCTTATTTTTTGTGTTTTGGTACAAAAGGAAGTTTTCCTCTTAAGAGGATTGGGCAGGCTTTGAAAGGTTTTAGAAATGCTCAGCTTCCATGTCTGCCTGCTAATCCCTCTCAGGCGTGCTGTTCCTTCCACGCATGCTGCTCAGGATCTCTCAGCAGTATTGTAACTTCAGCAATGATAACATAAATACTTTTATCAGGACTGCTGCTAGGCTGTCTTTTTGTATGGTATCAAGTAGTTGTATGCTACTGCATTGCTGTATGTTCTTGTGTATGTTTATTGTTTGCAAAGCTCTTTGGATTAATAGCTGCCATATATATATATATATATATATATATATATATAAACCAAAATACTGCATTAAGCCTATTCGTTTGTTCTTACGTTCTTGGGATATGCTTTATTTTAGAAGGGGTACACTAAACTTTGCAGGTACTTGTGGCCATATAATGAGTTCTAGAAAGAACTGGAATCACTACAGTTCTCGGGGCTTGGTTCTGCCCTCACTGGTGCAAAAGCAGCTCGTTTGCTAGCAGAGGTGTTGAGCTTGCATGGGTGTCACCTGCTGCCAACAAGCAGAACAAGAACAAAAATGGCAGCTTTACTCCAAGCGCTTTTGTCTTTCTTTCTCCTGCACAGGATGCCTTAACAGTGCTTTCCACGTGAACCTAGCTGTGGATGTCATTTTTATGTTATCTGTAGCACAGCTTGGAAACACTGGCTGAAAGCTCTAAGTGAAAATAGGTGAGTTCTTCTAATACCAGTTCTGATAGAGCACAGTCATACTGCCTGTGCTCAGTGCCCAAATTAGGTGGATGCTGTAGGTTAGGAGTGCCTCCAGCAGGCAGTTCTGAGCACCCAGTTAGGTACTGCTGTTGGGGGTTATCTTCTGAAAAAAATATTTTTCTCTCTGCTCCAGGCTTCAAGCTCGGACACTGCTATGTGCTGCATCCCGCAGGCTGGCAGTCAGTATGGGTCCTGACAGACGCTGGCCTGCTCGTTTGACACAGTGTTGCTGGCAGCTCTGAGATCGTGATGAAATGCAGAAATGCTACAAGTGTGATTGTGGGCAAATAGAGCAGAATAAATCCTCAAGGACATCACAGCTAAAGAGCCATGAATGCAGAAGAGCATGAAGGGCAGTGGCCCAGGGGAATAAGCAGGCATCATAGGCCTGAAGGGAATGCCCACAGCACATAATAGGTTATCTGATTACAAAGCCACTCAGATATTGATTTTCACAGCTTTTTGCTTTATTCTTAATTTGAAATTCTTTTCAGTTCCCTAACAAGAGCAGGACCAGACTAATTTAAAGCAACCCCTCGCTTTGGAGAGAAGTTCCTGTATCTGCTAATCTTGGGCTAGTCACGGTTGCCAGGATCTTGTCCTTTATTGCTTAGCTTTCTGTTCTGGTAATCAATATTCTGAGTTGCTGGGAACAGGAGAGAAGTAAGGCAGGAAGTTGAGGACAATTGAACAGATATTCTAAAGTGAACAGAATGGATAAAATTTTGTGCTGCTAATGTGAAGTGGACACGGTTGGTAAGTGTTGGGTTTTCTCTGTTCCTTGGTTCCTCAAGCAGTAACACATTGCCAATTCTTTGTATTTCAAGGAGCTAGAGGCAAACATTTGTTCCAAAAATATTCTCATGCCCCAGTGATTTCCTGAGGAAAAGGGAAGATATGGATGAGCCAACTCTATTTCATCCAGCAGGAGACTCCTTAATCTCTAGTATTGCTCCCAAGCAGTATCATCCAAAATTCAGTTTACTTTGCCATTTTGTTTTTTTGTGGGTCTTTCAAGACATGGAGCAGCACTGGATGGTTACTTAGTGGCTAATGAAACATTATCCTTTTCATCTCAGTCTTTTGCTCAAATCTCAATGGCTTCTTTTGCATGCCCAATTTGCAAAGCTGCTGCTGGAAGTTCCCAGGATGGCATAGTACTGTGATCATTGTAGTAGAATCTCTAGAGTATAATTCACAGTTTATTATGTGATTGTTCTGTTCTTATAGTCCACTTAAGGCCGGAGTGCTTGGCAGTGAGCAGACAGGCTGCCCAGCCATCAGTCATTTGGGTATACTTCTACTGCCTGTTAGAGTTGCAAACAGTCCTCTGAGTGCCTTTGCCCTAATGCTGGTGGTTACTTATCTGTATTTCGTGACAGAGAACTGATGCAATCTAAGTGTTAAACTGGCTCTACAAACCCCTTCAGCTTCATCATGTGATAGTAGATTGTCTTCAGCTTTGTTGAGAAAAGGAAGTGTGTACCAGAAAGCCTTTCTATTGTGACTTAGTTATTTCCATTACATTGCTTTTAAGATTTTTTACTCCGTGTGCCACTGCAGCTAGATGAGAAATTTGGACATCCAAAGTTTAGTTGCTTTCAGAGAATCAAACTGGTTAAATAAGAAATAGAATTTGTGTATTGATGCTTGTTATGATAATTACTGATCTTTCCTGGTGTGCATAATTTCAGACCTTAATGGCATGGCTGCACGCAAACACATTTGTTGTCTGAAAAGTGACATGAGCCAGTCATTAATTCTTTCCAGTGTGAGCCAGTGCAGCTCTTTAGGAATCAAAAAACCCACCTACACACACACACACACACATATAGTTAGCAGTTATTTTAATGTTTTTTTTCTGGTTCTGTTTTCAGAGCATTTGCAATAGAGAGACAAAATCATCTCAGCTTTAACAGCAAAGACCCTGATGTCCAGTAGCCACATCAGACCTGGCAAGAGAAGTTTCATCTTCTTTCCCCTCTCCTCTCCCCATGTCTCCTCAGAAATGGAAAAGAACCCGCAGGCAAAGTGGAGTTTCTGTGCAGGTGATATGATTAATTGATGACTGTGCCTTTTCACGTTCCTTTTCTTCCAGTTGTAATATAAAAAAACAAAAGCCATTTCTGTATCATGTTCAGCAGTTGTGGATCCAACTCAGAGCATTAAGGTGAGAATCTTAGTCAGCTTTATTTTAGTAGTTATCCATAATTCCTAGGGGTATTTGTGTTTATCACCACGGTAACAGTATTCAGTAGTTTGATCAGAATGAGTGAAATTTATAACAGAGCCAAGACAGAGTTATACTGTAGCATGGGTGTGGCATTAATAAACAAGCAGAGAAGGCAAGTAAACTCAAAGTTATACATACAGTCTGAGTTCTGCAACTGTGTGTTCAGACTGAAGACATCTTATGTGGGCAAATACTATTCAGCAAAGTCCTGGTTTGGTGAAACATTGAGAGCATTACTTGTCTCTCTAAAGTACGCAAAACAGCTTCTGTGCTAAAATTCAGCCGGTACTTTACCACTTTGCTGTTTTGGTCCTAATCAGTGGGCTGTAATTAACATTTCACATGCAGATATTTAAGTGAGTTGGAAGTCCAAACGGAAGTGCTGTGCTCCCATATCTCGCAGCCCATTGCTGGCTGTGGCACTGGATCTGCTGCTATCACAGACAGCCTGTTTCCTGAATTTGGGCTTACCGTTGCTCATTGCTTAAAAATAGAGCCTTGAACAGAAAGCGAATATGCCACAGCCTTTCACAATGTTTGTTCAGTGATAGCTGAATTGTTCTGTGTGCTGAATTGTTCTGCTGTGCTATTAGAAAAGTTTGGTTGTTTTTCAGGGAAGATTTGTGCATCCATGTGTCTCATCCTTTCAGCAATCCTGTGTGTACACATCTCCAGCAATTGGTTACAAGTGGGTTGTTTCTAAGCTCAGTTCAGCAGCGTTCCATCAATAAGCTGAAGGCTTTGTGCTGCTTTCTTTCAGTGGACCTGTTTTTCTCTCTTCAATTTCAGATTGTGGAGTTGTGTCCTTAAAGATAAGGGTAGCATATTCCACAGGCCCTGAGGGATCTGAGCTCCCTGGTGGTTCCCGAAGGAAGAAAACTTTCGGTGAAGGCTGTATGTTGACATACATAACATCTTCAGGTTTGGGTTGAGGTTTGTGCCTTATTGCAGCATATATCGTACTCTCACTGTGGTCCCCATCTGGCATTCTATTTGCTTTTTTTCTTCCTTCCTTTAAAAATGTACAGAATAAGAAGTTAAAAAGAAATGCAGCACTTTTTTGATTCTGAATATTAGTCTCGGTTCAATTACAAACACTTTCTCCACATATTCTGAAACTGAGGAGGAGGAGAGGGGATGCAGGGAAAAGGGGAAAATTCTTGTACACAAAACTCTCCTTTCCAATCCTGAATCCTCGGTAGAAAGGCTCAACAAACAGATAACACACTCGATATTTAGAGAGATTGCAAATAACAAAGTTTTCCTTTGATGAGAAGCTTTGGTAATATTACTGAAGATCCAAGACCAGTGAACTTTCACAATTACCTATTTGTTATTGAATTTATTTTCTGAGTACTATAAACAAAAACAGGAGTTATGACTTGCTCAGGTTATTGGGGCTGTGTCTGCTTTGCACCCAGATGTGGTCACAAACACAGACAGCTTTAGTCTGCTGGCTTGGCTGGATGGAACACATTCTCACTGTAGGATGAGTGGCGCTGTGTGCTTTGTGATCCCCTTGAGTGGTGAGCACAGAGCCAGCATTGCTGCATAGCAGAGATCAAACAGAGCACCAAGAATAAGGGATTTCAAATGATCTCTTACCTGCAGCACTCCCTTTCTGAAAGCAGGATGTCTGTCAAAGTCCATCTCTTTTCCTGCCACAAAGAACGGAATCTCTCTTGAGTGTAAAACTACACACCTATTTTTTTATTTAAAAAAATGACTGCTTCCACTTTCCCTTCCCTGAAGTTTAGTGCACATATTGTGTATCACTCTCAGCTCAGTTGCACTTCCTTCCTGAACAATGATACCTCTGAATAAACCGTGCATACCTTCAGGGTGCGGGGAAACCAGGCTGCAGGGGCAGAAAAAAGACAAGAGGATTAGAGAGCTTTACCTGCCCTTTTCTTCTCCATGTAGCTGGTGATGAGTGTAACAGTAGCGACCAGGGCAGCTGTAGCCAGTAAGGAAATCAGCACCATGACAGCATAGGGAGTCCTGTAAAGAAAAACATAGTGTCTCCATCACAATTTACAGCACCACAGGTGACTAGGCTAGTTTGGGAAGAGGTTTTGTGTGTCTGAAGTTAAATTCAGCATACAACTATTAACCCTGCTGTCTCTCAACAAGTGTGATTCTGTGAGGTCAGTACTGATGTACAGTCACAGAGGATCCATCCCAGCTGTATTTTCTCTGGCTCTTTACAAGCCTGGGGCACATTCAGGAGCTTGAAATCTCTTCCTGCACTCAATTACAGTGCTGCTTAGAGTTCAAAGGCATCCCTTATCGGGATGCAGGAGCCCTTCTCATGGTCTGTCTTTGATCAGGATCATTATGGGTTGCTCTTAGGCTGGTGTGTTTGTACAAGAGCAGAATCACTGTAACATTGCATGGGTTGTATAGTTGTCCCTTTTTAAGCAGATGGGAAGGAATAACACTGAAACTGAGCATCTTCAGTAGAGTCATCACCTAAAGCTCTTGAAACCAGTAGGAAACTTGTATGGCTTTCACAGGGCTTGAGCAGGTTGACCCAAACTCCATAGGGAGAAGCCTGTGTGTGTATGTGTGTGTGTGTGCACGTTTCAGCTGTTTATCACAGCACCACTCAAATCCTGCAGTGCAGCCAGAATGCTATGATTAGGGTCTGGGTGTCTTTGTTTTTTTACCTCTGGTCCTTTCTGCTGTTGTCTGTGGGGCTGGCATCTATATTCCATTTTTCCCCTTGGAAAAAAAAAGCAGAAGTGAATGATTTTCCCACACTGATCCATCCCTGATGGCTTTCTGTCATGCTAGCATGCTCCAGAGATACTGCTTGTTTGTTAACCATGAAATTGTGGAATGCACAAGAATGTTCATCCTGTGCTATTCATCAGCAAAAGAAAGCTTATTAATGCAGCTGAGTCATGGGAATCATCCAGTTATAGGATCATCCATTTTCTCAGGAAAGAGCTGGGAGTTTGTGTAGGCTGTTGGCTAGTAGCACTAGTGTACTATCAGCAGTGTATGTACATGAAAGCACCAGGTGTAGGCTCAGCCAGAGAGCCAGCAGCAAATAGCTATGGGGACAGGAGCAGACATCTTGTGATTCCAGTTTTCTTTCCTTCAGGTTAATTTTCTTTCCTTCAGGTTATAGTCGTCTGGTGTTTTTTCACTGTTGCAAAATGGGTGAGCCACAAAAATTCACGACATTTTAGAGAGGAGCTTGAAAGCTGAGTTGCATTTGAATGCTGCTAGAAAGAAAGTTTCTTAGAAGACAAATCTTGACATCTTTTTCTTAAAAAAGGGATCTCGTTATTTACCTCCCCTCCTGTGTTTTTCAGTCAGGTCAGAAAGATCAGATTGTTTCCACTCAGTGCGTTCTGTTTTGCTGCTTTCTGCACTGGCTAAAAGCAGAAGGGAAGTATTAAATTCAAAAGTTTATTAACAGACAGTGACAAAGAGGTGAACTCAGGTAGAAATTCATAGAAATGTTCAGATCTCTTGGAGTCTGTTCCGTCTGCTGATGCAAATGTGAAATGTCATCAGTCAAGGAAGCCAAGTCAGACTGCCCCCCTCCCAAGAACTGGCAGCAATTTATACCATTAGTATGTGTCAGAAAATCTGTTTTAAAAAGGAAATTCAGGAGTTATCTGTGTCTCAGGAAATTTCAAGGCTCAGAAGAGAGCTCTTTAACACTGACCTGTAATCTTTCTTGTCAAGTATTAAGAAATTGCTGACTTTTAGAAGATCATCATTAATTCTTTGATTAACTCACCCAAAACTTTCAGCACGATCCTCCTCAGTAGTTTGTTTCTCCCCTGGAGATGGCTCTCAAGACGATACTCTCCTGAGTCATTAAGTTGGAGCTTTTTCAGCCACATTCTAATCATTTTCCATGAGAAGTCATTCATCATTTCAGTCCTCTCTGCTTTAACAATACTTTGATCAGCGTTACCTCTGATAATAGGTTGACAAGTAATTTGGGACACCATTTTGCACCAAATAAAATGTTGAAGTTCTCCGATGTTGATTGTCATGGAATAGGAGCAGTGGAGGAACAGAGATTTCCCTTTTTTGGCAAATACTGTTACAGGTTCTAAAGAAAATAAAGTGGTGACTCATTAGAAGGATAAAAGACAAGAAAGAACAATCCCTGTCGTAGTGTGTGTATCACCCAGCAAAGGAGCAGAGGCCAACAGCAGCACAAAGAGAACTTGCAGAAGAGGTGGAAGCCTGTATCAGGTACTCTGTTGCATTCTGGGGCTGTCACTGCTGTCACATTGCCCAGGTGCTGTGACAAGAAGCCACCTCAACATATTTCTAATGCCTAATATCTATCTTCAGGTTTAAGAGGGTGTTGCTCCCTCTCATGAGTCTTCTTCTTGAATTATCAGACCCTTTCTGCATGAAAGGTTTCTGTGACTGGAAAACACTTGGAACAAAATGGAAAATTTTCTGCAAAGGAAAGCTGTATTCTTTTAGTTTTCATCAGCTTGTCTGAAATATTTCTATCCCAAACCCATTTGGTTTCGATTAGTACAATCCCACAAAATTGTATTTATGGTTTTTCATGGTGATTTTTTAAATAATGCTTTCTTTCCTTTTGGAACTTCTTCATTTCATATGGAAAAAAAAAATCATTTATTGGCCATTTCTGCCTCTAGATAGATACAGATACATATTGTGATTTTATATGGAGCTATAGAATGTAGTTTTATCCTGCCCTCGATAACCTCCCGGGGGAATTATGATGTCTAGATATACCATGTTTAGCTATGGAACAAAAAAAATAGAAATGACATGTCATTCTTGATTTATTTTGGTTGTTTCCCACCCAGTGTGCTGTTGACCACATAGCTCACCCTTAGGTGAAACCACCATCTGTATTCTTTGCAGCAAAACTTGCTTCGTTTCAACCCAAACTCCACACTGATATGTGCCAGAATCCTCTTTTCGAAGTGCTGTCATGATTACAGAAAACCAACCGCCTCCAGAGTCTCTCAGCTCAACGTACAGTGCACGGTTAGGACCAATCCTTTCTTCTGAAGGGAAGCTCAAGGATAAGACTGAACAATATTTTTCTGATTTTTCCTTGCACCAGAATTTCTTCTCATGTGAGTGCTTGTGCGCGTCATATGAGCAGTTAGCTCTGAAGGACTCTCCTTGTACTTGCAGAAACACTTGCGTGTCCTCTCCTGCCATGTGTGATCCTTTGAAAGGAAGAAGAAAATTGATGCCAGAAGTAGTCACAGCTTCCTGTGCCACTTTTTCTTGCATCACATTGCTGATACCTCTGGGACTGTGAGAAGAGTTATCTGTCTCTGCAGGTTTGAATACAGAAACATCCATACCCAGCCTTGGTGCCACTACCCTTTTTCCATTGTTATTCATATTTTTCCTCCCTGTGGACTCAGTATTCACAGGCTGTAAGAAAGCAAAGAGCAGCTAGCCTGTCTCACACTGCTCACAATACCTCATCCATCATGTTTCAGGAGAAAATAACAAACACAGATTTCCCTCCCCATATGGTAGGTGATTTCAGACTGAGGAAAGCTTATGTAAATGAAATAAACACATTTCAGCATCTCCTTTTGTTGACATCTGGCAATCCTATTCTTTGCCTGGCCATAAATGGCCTGAATAAAAAGTGTTCAAGCAAATAACAGCGTGCAGTGTGTACAGCAGCACTGAGAGCAGCACCCTGCTCCTCAGAGTGATTCAAAGCCTTACCTGGTAGCACCAACAGGAGCAGCAGGGCTGGAAAACTTCCCATCCTGCAGTAGAAAGTGGTATATAGCATAGAGAGGAGAATGTATCTTAGAGCTTCGTTACCACTGAGGAACTCTCTGATACAGAGGAAGCTAAACTTGCTTTGTCATTTACAGTTTCTGCTGCTTAGAATGATGATGGCAGTTTGGAGTTGCTAAGAACATCTATTAACCACAAACTGTCTTGGGTGAGAAGACTGCTTCATGTTTATTGGCTGCTTTTTTGCTTTAAATATTTAGTTGTGTAGATAGCTATATTTAGCAATCAGACTGTGGGGCTGGAAAAGAAATAGGCATTTTCAGACTCTGGTGCCACCTGGGCAGTGCAGCTTTCAGTAGGATAAGTTAGTCCTTCCTGCAGTTTTGTGCTTATGTGCAACTTCCATATTCTTGTTCAGAAGTGCCAACATCGCAGAGGCGGTGAGTGGCCCCACATGAGGTGTCAGGGTTGCCTCCTGGGTAGTGCTACAGTTTCCTTGCTTTATAGCCCATGCTTATGCTAGGCACTTCAGAATCGTTTGGAAATACCAAAATTAAAGGAAATTAGTTTAGAGCACAGCGGTGCATAGCCTTGTCTGGATTTGGATCTCAGCTACTGTTACTACCAGGTGCTAAATGGAGCTGGCTGGATCCACCTGCCTGCCCAACCAGCTTGGAGTACTGTAAAACACAACAGCTTGTTCTGAGTGATTTATTGTGAATTGGTGTGCTCCAGCCCTTTATCATGAATCCACACTATGTAAGATAACCAGTTAGTTTTTATTTAGCTTTGTAGGCAATGCAGGAAGAAGTGTGAATGGCACTGGGTTTGGGTTCTTCTTTGGACAGGTAATTGCAGCTTCCTTTTGGGGTATGACAAACAATGATTCCCTTGAGAAAAAGTGCAGGTAAAGTACAAAGAGACAGATCATTTTTGTGGTCATGGAATGATTTGAGAAATGAGGAAACAAGCTCAGAGCTGTGTGCAGATTTCACATGCCTTTGTTATGTTCTGCAATTCTGTATTCCTTTCCACACTGACTGCCTGCTAAGGATCCACTCTGTGCAAGGAGATCTTTGGGGTCTTGGAAAAAGAGACTGTGTCACCTAGCAGTACTGTGAGATGGCACTGATAGATCTCACCTGAGCAGGGGATAAGTATTTGGAATAACTGCCTGATAGTGTGGTGCAGTTACTGGCAGTGACTGGAGGTGACAGCAGAGCATTGCATTGCCATAAGCATGGCAAAAACGTTGGTCTTTGTGGACAGGAGTCTTACAAACAAGTCTTAACAAAGCTGATTTCTAGACAACAATACTAGCTTTCAGTAGAACCACATACATCCATTTATACTTCGTGCTTTTGGGAGAAGCATTCATGGGTTCTGTAGACATGTGTAGGACACTCTGAGTAAAAGCCATGAGCTATTCAGCACTGTTCTTCAACGAATCAAAACTTCCTTGGAGATTTGAGATGAAACAGTGCCTTAGCATTTTTGCACTGCGTGTATGTGTGTGTGAGTGCACAAAAACACAAGGTGGTTGAGATGTGTTAACCTGGACTCTAGTTTTTGTTCATTGGTGTATCTGTGGTTTTACTTACAACAATGCATTATCTGTGCATTACTGTGTCTGGGGAAGCATCTCTGCCACATGAGTAGGTTTGTGTTGGATCTCTTGACAAAAAGATTTCATCTTCCTCCCTCCTCCCAGCCCTCAGTCCCACCCAGTTCCATCAGTTTCAGATGTTACTGGCAGCATCATTTCAATTTGGTTGTGTTAGAGAAAGCTGGTCAGCAACAATGAGAGAAGGTGGTAGACGGTGACATTCCCTCTCCAGAGTGATGGGTTTGTCAATACCTATATTTAGTAGGCAGTGCTTTTCTTTCTTACAGCAGGTGGCAAAGCTTTGCTAGAAAAAGCTTGATGTTCATTTCCCTGTCGATTCTCTTTGGTTCAGCTCTAAGCAGTGCTCTGCCAGGAGGGCCTGATTCCACCATGTGCATGCTCTACGAGGTCACCAGGGAAACGGAGGACCTGCTGTTCATTCAAGCTTGGCTTGTTCTGCTCTGTCTCTCTGTTTTTCATGCTGTTGCTAATGATAAAGATCAGCACAGCCACCACAAACTTGGTAGCCAGTAATCCAGCAATGATGTAGAGGACCGTGAAATCAGCTTCAGGATGGATGCTGTGGGGTAACATAAACACAACAAAATGAGGCTTAGCAAGGAAGAGGATGAGTCAACCTTTAAATAAACTCTTGTATTTTAGTAGGATAAAAGTGCAAAGGTGGTAACAACTGTGAGTGGTACTCCCTGCCTGGGCACAACAGAGCCTGCGAGGTTAGAGCAACTGTAATAGGTTTTAACTGCAAGATCTCACACATGGATAAATTGTGATCTGCAGGATTTGGCTTGCCTGGCCCTGGAGCACTGCTTTCTGTTCAGAAACCATGCAGCAGCTACAAGAGTTGTTATGCATTAGAAAGGGGCAGAGAATGTGCCCATGGTGATATTCTTCTCAGCTTCAAATGGGATTACAGGTGCTAATCTAGTTTAGTCTTAGAAGAAGGAATGTTATGGTTTACCTGGAGATGCTCTGCACAGCACTGGGCTCCTCTGGGATTTGTGTCTCCTGGACAGCTGGTGACAGAAACAGAACAGTTCAGTCTGCAAATGCTTCCATGTGATACTCAGTGGTGTCACAAAACCAGTGCCCCAGATAGCCACGGGTAACCAAAGTGAGGCTAGGCACTGGGCTGCGTGCTAGGAGGTTAGTCTGGGTGGTGACAGATGACACGTGTTAGATGTCCTGTAGCAGTGAGTTTGTGTTGCTGTAAATTGGGAAATAAAAACAGGCCTGGGACTTCCTTAGAGACAGACAAAAGTAAATGTTTACCAAAGTACAGTCTTGGTGTCTGCAGGGATGTGAAATTTAAGTAGGAACTTGTGAAACTCAGAGCCCAGGACTTACCTGTCAGCACATCCACTTGTACCTTCCGTAAGGTGTTTGTTTCCCCCAGATAGTCAGTTCTGCACTGGTACAGCCCGGCGTCCTGCTTCCTGAGTCGCCTCATGGTCACTGTCAGGACCCCATCCTGGATGTTGTCGCTGATGGAAGTGGTGCCATTCCTGTTTTTCAGGAATGGCAGCCAGAAGCGGCGGGCGCTCACCACGTGTTGGCAGTTACTCTCATCGATCTGCTTGCACCAGCTCTTCTCTCTCCACCGCTGCTGCCAGGGGTTATAGATGCAGTTCACAGATATGGTCCCCCCCTCCATTCCGTACACCGTAGTGATGTTCTCTGCAGTGCAGGATGCTAGGAGAGGAGGAGAAAGTGGTGAGCCACAACTTTCGTCTCTATCCCTTACTACTATGTTTGTGCTAAACCATTTTCCTCTTCTACTTCTCTGATGATGGCTACTGCCAACTGCAGGGCTGGTTCAGTGTGCTCAGATTCAGTCTTGGGTCAGACTTCCTTGAAATAAGCCTGTAGTGATCCTATTGACTGGTGTGTCATTTGGCTCTTGCCGAGCAGCTTTTCCTGAGGGAGTTTGCAGATCTTCTGAAGCTCAGCAAATTTTGGTCCTCATCTTCCCCTTCTGGCCCTGCGGATTGCAGTCTGCAGCTCAGTGTTGTCACACTCGTTGTGGTCACTGTGCTCCTGCCCAGTAAGGGAAGACAGTTTGTCAGCATGACTAGGGGACTTAAATAGGAACTTGTGTTTTCCTCTGATCTGGAGGGGCACAAAGCTGGGCATTCAAGCAGGTTGACTTGACACTAGGTAAACTGGCTTGGTTTTACAAGGTGTTTTTATGAGGCAGATCATCACAGAATCACAGAATTGTAGGGGTTGGAAGGGACCTCTAGAGATCATTGAGTCCAACCCTCTTGCAAAGCAGGCTCCCTATAGCAGGCTGTACAGTAGGCATCCAGGCAGATCATCTTGACCCAGTCATAACTTGTTGTTTCTCAGCAGCTTTTAGTTAGTTTCTCCTTGCTGTAACACCCCTTCTTTGAAGCATGCAGCCTGCCTACTTGCAAACAGCTGCAGCAGGGCTTGCTTCAGGCTTTAGCCTTGAGATCAACCCTTTCACATATGTTCAGAGGTGCAGGTTTGGCTCTGATGCATGCTCTGATGTGAAAAAGGTCCTGTGCAGTAAATGCCTATAAAGTTTGTCACAATTTTAGGGCCCTTTATGCAGCCAAAGGAAAGCAGAACAGCCTTGACAGGTGCTGAAATCAAAGTGAAAGATAGGAACAAGTGACCAGCTAACTGTTTAGCAGGTTGCTTGTTATTCACATTCCTGACTTCTGATTCCAGAGTCTTTGCAGATTGTTTCATCCTGTCTTTTTAATAACCTATTAATTTTAATCCTGTTGATAACTGGTCTGCAGCTGCTTGGCTTTTTTTGTTCTAGTTCCTTATTTCTAATTTCCATTTCCTCCTTATAGTGGGCAAAGGCAGAAGGGAAAGTTTATTAATACTTAGAAAGAGAAGTACAGAGTGTTATTTCTGGAAATCTATGCAGATTCTGTGGCAAGATAAATAATGCTAAAACAGGAGTAAATTAAAAAATGGGTTGTTGTGAGGCCTTTGTGTTGGCAGAGCCTTATCGTAAAACATCTTAAAATAATTTTAAACATTCTAAGTGCTTTGTAAGCTGAAAGAAAAAAGAAGCTGAAGGTCTTTCAGGCTTTCCTAGAGGACGGCATAAAAATGGATCTATGCTCTCCAGTCATCCATCACCTACAAACTTTCATCCTGCTGTTTTGTTCCACTCAGTGGTTCCAGGGAAGGCTTTACCTCTCTGCATGTCCAGTCCCAGGAGAGCCAACTAAACATTGTAATTCCACCTCTTATTTCTCCTGCAGACCCTTCTCCTCCCTTGTTCAGCTAGGCTTTCAGTTCCTGGAGCAGCCCCTGGTTTTGTTTTTATGGACCAGAAACACTGTTGCAAAGTAGTGCCTTGATAGTCATGACATTTGAAGATTTGCTGATGCCCCAGTGGAAAACTTTGTGTCATTATCCTTTCGGCTGGTTCTGCTGACAGGTCATTTACTGTTTGTGTTCCTCCTCCCTTTTTTGCTACTGAAAAAAGCATTGTGGACTTTTTTCCAAATTCAGACTTCAGTCAGAATTGAGATTCTGTGTTCCCAAAGCCTGTATGCATACCTCCATGTGCAGTGTTCCAGGAATCTGGCATCTCTAGAATTTGCCTGGAAAAAGAGGGCTATCAGCTGAGAATACCAGCTGGATCCTGTGCCTTGTTTCCCATTGCTCTCCAAGCTGAAAATAATCAAAGACTGGGAGTGTTATTCTCTACAGAGATGTGCTCCCTAACTCATGTATTTCTTTGTGATGCCCAAAGGATGTCTCTACTTCACTGAGTTTTATTTTCCTCCTGTTGAACCACAGCTGTTGCGATTTACATTCAACCTCCTACAAATGCAAACAAATAGAATTTTGCAGTTTCACTCTGAGAAAGCAGACAAGACTTCTGTAAACAGTGTTTCATCTTCTGACTCAAAAGGATCCCTATGAGGAAAGCTGAGTGCTTGGGTCATAGAATCATTTCAGAATCATTAGAAGTCATCTAATCCAACTTCCCTGCAGTGCACAGGGACACCCACAGCTCAATCAGTGCTCACAGCCCCATCCCCATGGGGTTCTCTAGGGAAGGGGCACCACTGCCTCTCTGGGCAGCCTGTGCAGTGCCTCACCACCCTCATCACAATCAACGTTTTTCTTATATCCAATCCTAAATCTTCCCTCTTTTGATTTGAAACCATTTCCCCTTGTCCTATCACACAGACCCTGCTACAGAGTCTGCTCTCTGCTTTCTTACAGCCCCTTTGTTAAATTAAGGGTATAGAGCAAACTTGGAAGAAAGGGTCTGACATCTCTGCAGTATAACAAGGGAGGAAGAACAGGGTGCAGAATGTACTGCAAAGCTCCAGGTTCCCTCTGCTTGTACTGTGTTGCACCTTGCAGTGTGCAGACAGGTAGTAAGACTGTCCATAGTAAACGATTGTATTGTTTTTTCCAAAGAGCTGCATGCTACAATGATGATACCTTTGCATCGAGAAAGAGCTACTGCATCTCAAGGCCTGTGCAGTCTTGTTGTTTGTTGTAATCATTATCTCATAGAGGTGATTACTCTTAAGATAGAGACTAAGTTCTTGCATCAGTTTTTACCCTACCTGTTATCATAACCCAAGACCATATATGCTTTCTTACCTGAGATGAAGACCAAGATGAGGTGCATGAGTTTCTCCATGTCTATTCAGCAGAGAAGGGGGCAAGAGAGGAATCCAGACAGAAGAGAAAAGGGCTGTTGCCCAAGAGCAGTTTGCTTTTCTCCCCTCCTAGCTCTGCCGGAAGGAATGAGCACAGGAACTTGGCATCTTTTTTGTCCTGCATGTTGAGCAATTCACCAGGCATGGGCATTTCTCTCACTGGCTGAAAATTCAGGCATCAGCTTTGCCCGCTCACAGCCACAATTTAGTCTAGACAGTCTGAAAGAGAGCGTCATGTGGTGGCCTCTGGTATCGTTAGCAAACTGATGGGCTGCCCTTTTTAATTTGTTGGATTTGCTTACTTGGAGATGTTCCATTCAAATGCTGATAAAACCTTGCTTATCTTATAGAAACAGGCAGATAAATCTGCAGATCTGTCTTAGTAAATGTGCCTTGTTTTCTTTAATTAGTGTTTAAGAAGATGGTACCTAAAAATTCTCTGTGGGTCTTTCTAACTTCCTTTTTTTTATTTCTTGCACCAAAAAGCTCAAGTCTGGATTCTCTTTCATGAGAAGTAACTGTGATCCTGAAAATGTACTTCTTGCATTTTATTATCTTTTACCATTACTATTCTACTGTTTGACCCAGTGTAATTGACTGTACACATACTTAGGGGAGTCATAGCCTGGGTGATCCTTTTCCAGTTTTTTTCCATTTTCTTTTTCTTCCTTTCATTTCAAGTTAAACAGGTCAACTCTGATAGTCTCAAAGAACAAATCAGCATCTCTATTGCAGCCATAGCAAGAGAGGCCTATCAGAAAGCTGGATGTGACAGGCCTGTGAATAACAGGTAGTCCAGGCCTCTTTAATCTGTCACCTGTCTGCAGAGCTTGGTGCAGCTGAGTAAGTGCCAGGGCTTTTATTTGGTGCCAGGGTGAGTAGAGCACAGTGCTGCAGGGACACAGAGCTACATCTCAGTCTGGCTAATAATTGATTCAGAGGTGTCTGATGGGAGCCTAGAGAGCAAGTCCACTGAGAGTATGTTTCCTAGTTTATGGTGGGGTTATTCAAGATAGCAGGGGGCTGGTCAGGTCCCTGCCAGTCCAGTGCTCTTTGGCAACTCTTGGAAGCCTGCATCAGAGCTGCACCAGGGATTTATAAATATATTATGTATCTAATTTACTTGGACATTTATATCTGTAAGTAATCTACTCTTGAATTACCAGCATTTTCATTCTCTTGTATCACCTGATGTTGAAAACAGCCCTCTTGTGCTCATACCTCTTCCTCTGTTGTCTTTGCAATACTTCCTGAAACTCTACTAAGCTTATCATAGAATCATAGAACAGCTTGGGTTGGAGGGGACCTGTAGGATCGTCTAATTCCAACCCCCTACCATGGGCAGGATTGCCAATTTCTTGCTGTCAGTTTTTTTGCTCTGTGCAGCTGTCTGTATGGACTTTCCTCGTGTCTGGCTCAGGGCTCACTTGTGCAGTTGGCAGATGGCAAATTCTGTTCAAAAACACCCCAGTGCCCTATCCATTCTTGGCTGTGGTGCCACATGCTTCCTTCCTTCCTTTCTCCAGAAACACTCATTTTTTGTTGTCTCTGTCTGTGTTCCATGCTGCTTTGGTTCAAGCAGCCAGTTTGTGTCTTCTTGAGGGACCGGTGTGAGAGCAAGCCAGCCAGAAGCTTTGGAACAGAATGAAAGTCTCTGATTAGGAGGTCTTTAAAGGATGGGGCGCTCTGCACTCCATTAAGGTACATTTGTGCTTGATCTCAGTAGTGATTTCATCTTCTTTCCCTCCTACACCCAAATCCAGCACACATGCCCTTTTTCTTGATTGATGGGTGGGCATTTAGCTTTAGTTTGAAAGCCTCTTTCCATCTTATTTCTTACCTAGGCAGGCTGATAAACGTAGGGATTTGCATAAAGTATCAAGAACTGTATGCATTGTGGATGTGCACCACTGTTTTGTTCTTAGAAGACCTTCTGGTGTTCAGATTCTTGCAGCAGAACCCTCAGCTTGCACAACTCGCAGAGCAGTGTTTCAGCTTGTTGCAGTACACTCAAGCTACCTGCCTTCAGGCAGATGCTGGTTCTGCTTTTTCCTAGAACCCAGTACTCATATCTGCAACCCACTATAAACAAACCCAGTGATAGCAAGGTGAGAGTCCTCCACACCTGCCTCTCCCAGAGAGGCTGCATTTTAATAGAATCAAAAAAGCAAATGTGCAGTCAATCCTGAGAGTTCCCAAGTACCTTTCTGACCTAAAAGGATCTGCACACTTGTGACAAATTTCTAAAAGGAAAGAGGTCTTAAAATGCATAGGCAATGTACATGTGGCAGCAAAACCTTAATTATTTCCCCAGTGTTCATGTACTATTCTCCATTCCCAGTTTATATTGCAGTTCTCCCATTTCTGGATTGTTTTAGGATTCTGTGCTTCATCCTTTGTCATTCCTAGGTAACTGCTTGCTTGTAATGATAGCATATTCCACATTTTCATCTATGGGTTTCCTGGGAGTCTGACTCAGTTCAACATTGCAGTAGAGAGGTTCATCAGAGCTGAGTTGAGATTTAAAGTCCAGGGTAATGTAATTTACATCTCTGCTGTCATCTGTGGTTCTTCTCATTCTTTCAGTGCTCTCAAGCTATAAAAAGGAAGAGCAAACAGTAGTCAGCATCATTCAGTGCCAAGGCACAGCTGTTATCAAAGGAACAAGATTCTTCCAGGAGAAGTTGTGTGAAAAGTCACCTCTGGTCATGGCAGCGGAAGAAGTAACAGAAAACCCTTTCTTTAATCTCCTCTCCTTGAGACAGGCTACAGTTTCATCTTCTAACCTTGCTTTCTAGTCTTTCAGTCATTTCTCAGAGATTACTAGAATTTTCTCCATCTTGGGTTCGTTTTATTTTTTCCAGTGGAATTTTCCTTCCACTGCCCAGCCATTCCTTTCTGTGGTGATATTAAATACTACTTCCCCTCACACTCAAAACCAAAATGGGTCTTCATCACATGGGTCAGCCAGCTCCTCACAGGTAATGGATTCAGGTACCAAATGGAAATCAGTCATATTCCTTACCTGTGCTGGGCTCTCTGGTTTGTCATAGGTGTCCTCTGGTTTGTCATAGGTGTCCTCTGCTTCTCTGTTACCTTTGGAAAGAGCCAGAATCAGAGTTTTTAGAAGCAGAGAAGCCCATAACAATGCCTGGTCATTGGCTGTGCTCCAAGGAGTTTTGGGGAGGCTTTGGGATTGCCCAGTGATGGAAGTGATGGGTGTGCCAATGGGACCCATCCACCCTGAGTCTGGTGAATGTGTTTCTTCCAGTTTACTTCTCTAAAATGGTAGGAGATGTTTTGTGTGGAGTCTTGGGGAGCATGGGTTTGATTTACTGGGAGATCACAGCAAGGAGCCTGCCTTTGAGGCTTTCCAACCTGACCTATGTTATCTTCCCCAGAGTACTGTGAATTGGGAATAATCTTGCTTGAAGAGGAAAAATGATGGTTAGAGAAGGACCCATCTAGAATCACTGAATAGAAATCACCAATTTCCACATACCTTTTGTCTTCAGTTTCTTGCGCTGCCTGATGCCCAGTGTTGTTGTGATGGCCAATGCCAAGATGAGCAGGATGCACAGAACCACAGAGATTATGATGGTGTTCCTTTGCAGGAAGAGCAAGTAAGTTATCAATTCTAGTTACCAATAGCTAGCAAAGCCCATTACCAAAAAAGAAGGCAGGAGTAGCTTTTATACACTAGGAAGGAGGGGGGTGGAACTAGCTGATCTTTAAGGTCCTTTCCAACCTAAGCCATTCTGTGATTCTAGTCTTCGTGTTTTCAAAACAAAACACTATTCAAAGTTCAGAGCACAATTCCAGGCTCTCAGGAGCAGGTACTGCTGCTTCTTCCTGAGTTTTCCTGCACCTGACACACTGGGAGTTGATGTAGCAGCTCTTAAGTGCTGCTGCAGTGTTCATGACAGGAAGTCCAAAGGGGAAGAAAATTCTTTACATTAAAAAAACAACAACAACAGTAAATAGAAGGAAGAAATAGCAGCTAAGGAGTATTTTGCTGTTAACTATTCACCAGTACCCTGCATACCCCAGGAGACAGGCATGAACAGGACATCAATAACTTGTCCATGCACGAACTCAGCAAGTTTCTTTAAGCCTTACCGTGGTTGTGTGCTGTTGCCAGAAGAGTTTTTCTGACTTGAGCCTGTAGTAACTGACAAAGTTGTTGCAGCTGGTACTGCAATCACAAACATGGATAGGAGAATAATTACTGGGCTGTTTTGCCATTACCATCTAAACTTCCCTGCCATTGCTACCACAGATATAAATCTGTGTGCACCAACACAGAGTGCCCAGGGTGTAACTTCTGTCATCAGGACCTGCTGGGAGCAAGCAAAGCAGTGTAAGGATGAAAAGGTAGAAGGGAGAGGGAAGGAGCTTAAGAGAAGCCCTGCTTTCCATGCCAACACAGTATGTAGCAGAAGTATTGTAAGTGCAGTTAGAAGTGCTGAGCTGTCCCCTCTGGGTATCTGGGTTGCTCTATTCCTGCAGTGATGCTCTGCCAGATTCCTGACAGAGCACAGCATGGTGTTGGTTTGCCAGAATCAAGTGCCTAAATATTATCACTTACTAAGAGAATGCTGAAAGAGATAAAACATCTGTAAGATATGGGTCTAAATCTGTGTTGCAACCAAACGTGAAGGTCTTAATAGTCTTTGAAAACCAAGGGATGATTTGCTGTAAAGGAACAGAAGTAGTATCATGAGCATGGGTGTTAGGAACACCTCTGAATATGACTGAAACTTCTCTAAAATAAGAGAGAAGCAACACAGTACATCTGTGTGTAAGGTCAGATTCCTGCTGCTGTTCCATAACAAAACGTCTGTGAGAAAGTAAAATCATGTAGGACTTGGGCATAGAAAATCATCCTAATGTACCCTGCTGGAATATGCGCTAATTTGGACAGCACAGAAAGTAGAGGGGAGAGTAAGAAAGTGAATCTGGAATCTACAACCAGCCATGTTTTCATACAGGTCAGTAGTTCTCAGTGGTTTTGGGAGCCCCAGTGTTGACTCTGCAGGGAGTGATGTGGGTCTGTGCTGCACATGGATGGCACTAGGCTCCTTCTTGGTGGGCACAGGGGAGAAGGGAGACTGAGCCAGGGAGGTGAGGTCAAAATCTGCCAGCAGGTACTCACTCTTGTCCACAGAGAGCCTGACCTCCATTATCCGGGTGAATGCAAGATGTTGGGAGGGGTAGATGTTGTAGAGTGCACACCAGTACACACCAGAGTCCTGTGCCTGCAGCTTGTCCATGGTGATGGTGGCAATCCCTCTCTGGGCATCATCCTGGATTGAGCTGGTTTTGTTCCAGACTCCGCTGCTGCCCCGCGTGTAAGAGTAACCTGTGCTCACTACTAGTGAGCACTCAGCCTGACCTTGTTGTCGACACCAGGCTTTTCTTCCCCAGCTGTAGCCCAGGGCCTTGTATGGGCACTGCACGGAGAGACTGTCCAGCTCCCACTTGTGTAACTCTGCAAAGAGCATATTGGTGGCTGAGCGTGAGCGGTGGGCATGAGGGCATCCTGCTCCTGGCCCGAGCTGGCACCTGGGCTGGGACCAGCCATCAGCCAGGGCGGGGGGCTTTGGGCAGGGCAGAGCTGGGTGTCCCCAGGGCAGTGGGCTTTGTGGGGCTCCTTCACAGCATGCACTGTGAATGGGGCAGGCAGTGGGCGAGGGTGGAAGCTGGGGGCTGAGGGGGTCCAGAGAAAGCAGGAGGATGGAGCGGGGCAGCTGCAGTGTTGTCCTCTGACAGGATGTGAGTTTGTATGGGGAAAAAAATAGTACTCACCCTTGTAAACATTCAGCGAGATGGTCTTTAGTGGAACGTAGTTGCTGCTGTACATACAGGAATATATGCCTGAGTCCTCTGCCTGGAGGTCAGACATAGTGATGGACACGGTCCTGTTGTCATCCTGTATTGTAATGTGGCCCTGCCTGGCCCTGTCTGAATATATGTACTGCATTGAGGCAAGTATCCATGCTACAAGCTCGCATCGTTCATTTCTCACGCGGCACCAGGCTTTCAGTTGCTTGTTGTCAGGCTGTGCTGTGTAAGGGCACTCGATAGAGAACGTGCTTCCTTCCCGTTGGCTCATCTCAGCTTCAGGTGTTTGGGCTGGGAGATCTGCAAGTACAGGGTCTGGTGAGTTACACGGAAGCAGATGCAGGGCTGCTCCAGACATGTAGACATACGACCTCTGAGCTTCCTTCCCTCTTGGATGCTTATGGCTTCATGAACCCCATGAATCACAGATCCATTCACTTCTACACTGACGTGCTTGGAAATGTGGAACTTGGGTTCTGTTGGGAAATGTTGAGATTCGAACTGTGACCGTGGCTGTGCTATAAAAATTAGTGTCTTTGGTTTAAAGTTTGCTACGTGCAGTTGCTGGAGTTTTTTTTTTTTTTTCAAGCATTTATGAAACTGTGTTTGGCACAGTATTGGAAGATGCCCAGCAGCACAGCCCATTGTTACTGCCCCTTATTGCAGGGGAATGAGGAACAGCCCCCCAGCTTTTCACAGCAGCCTGCAGCTCCTGTGAGCTACATCCTCAAGAACATCCAGTGGCTCTGAGGTATGAGGCTCTGCTGTGCGCGGGCTGCCCTGGCTCTCCATGAGGTTTGCACAATAGGACCGTGGGATCTTAGGAAAAGAGCAGGTGGGAGCATCTCAGTGTGCTTGGATATTGTCACTTATTAACCGTGACAATGATAGAATATCTAGAAGGAACATATTTTGATATGGATGTAAGTATGGGATTCAACCAAAATGCAGTGCAAGACCAGAGCAAGAACAATGTTTGGCAGTGGGGGAAGTCTGCAGCAGAAGCCCAGGGTGAGTGACCAAGTGGGGAATAGGGAAAGCTGCTTCTGGAGCACCTGGGTCAGCCCTGCTGGAAGGATTGTGCTGATTGTCCTAACTGTGGGAGCTTCTGAGAGCCTCCCATGCAGCATGAAAGGCCATGGCTTTGACTCCACAGTGCTCCAAAGCAGCCATCACTGTGTCCACCAACAGACAGACGCAGAGAGACATGGGTAGGTGCTGTGCATGGACAGCACTGGGCTCCTTCTTGGTGGGCACAGGGGAGAAGGGAGACTGAGCCAGGGAGGTGAGGTCAAAATCTGCCAGCAGGTACTCACTCTTGTCCACAGAGAGCCTGACCTCCATTATCCGGGTGAATGCAAGATGTTGGGAGGGGTTGTAGAGTGCACACCAGTACACACCAGAGTCCTGTGCCTGCAGCTTGTCCATGGTGATGGTGACAATCCCTCTGTAGGCATCATCCTGGATTGAGCTGGTTTTGTTCCAGACTCTGCTGCTGCCCCGCGTGTAAGAGTAACCTGTGCTCACTACTAGTGAGCACTCAGCCTGACCTTGTTGTCGACACCAGGCTTTTCTTCCCCAGCTGTAGCCCAGGGCCTTGTATGGGCACTGCACGGAGAGACTGTCCAGCTCCCACTTGTGTAACTCTGCAAAGAGCATATTGGTGGCTGAGCGTGAGCGGTGGGCATGAGGGCATCCTGCTCCTGGCCTGAGCTGGCACCTGGGCTGGGATCAGCCATCAGCCAGGGCGGGGGGCTTTGGGCAGGGCAGAGCTGGGTGTCCCCAGGGCAGTGGGCTTTGTGGGGCTCCTTCACAGCATGCACTGTGAACGGGGCAGGCAGTGGGCGAGGGTGGAAGCTGGGGGCTGAGGGGGTCCAGAGAAAGCAGGAGGATGGAGCGGGGCAGCTGCAGTGTTGTCCTCTGACAGGATGTGAGTTTGTATGGGGAAAAAAATAGTACTCACCCTTGTAAACATTCAGCAAGATGGTCTTTAGTAGAACGTAGTTGCTGCTGTACACACAGGAATATATGCCTGAGTCCTCTGCCTGGAGGTCAGACATAGTGATGGACACGGTTCTGTTGTCATCCTGTATTGTAATGTGGCCCTGCCTGGCCCTGTCTGAATATCTATACTCTGTTGAGGCAAGTGTCAGCACTACAAGCTCGCATCGTTCATTTCTCATGCGGCACCAGGCTTTCAGTTGCTTGTTGTCAGGCTGTGCTGTGTAAGGGCACTCGATAGAGAACGTGCTTCCTTCCCGTTGGCTCATCTCAGCGTCAGGTGTTTGGGCTGGGAGACCTGCAAGTACAGGGTCTGGTGAGGCTACAGCACTGCACCCACAGAATGGCTTCAGCTGGAAGCATTGAGGAGGCTGAGGTGGATGGTGAGGAGTATGGTGAAAGCTGAGGCTGCTGCCCCTGCCCTGCACTGCCCTCCCCTGCCCTTCCTCAGCACTGCAGGACTGGGAAGGGTGTCCCATGGGAAGCCTCTGATGTGCCTAGCCCTCCTCTTACCTGGGCAGCAGAGCAGCAACAGGAGGAGGACTCTCAGCTCCATGCCGTCCTCAGGCACAGGGCAGGGGCATTGCTGGGGGCTGCCCGACCTGCCCGTTCCAAAGCGTCTGCCTTGTGAGCCTTCCGTCCTTCCACTGACGCTGCTGGAGGAAGTCCCTGACGTCTTGCCTTCCCTCAGAAATCTTTCACCATATTTTGCAATGAAACTGATACCAAGATTATTTCAGGGTTCATTTGGGGAAGTGGCTGTGGGCAGAGCTCAGCACACACTGAAAGGAGAGGCTCTTTGTTGTGCTTGCTCAGCTATTGTCCCTCCTCTGCTCTCACACTGGTGGCAATGGCGCACTCTTTTGAATGTTCCAAGGCATAGGAGATGAAGCATGACCTTGGCCTTGGCCCAGCCATAGCCAGAATGTCCCTCCAAGCCATGGTGGCCTTATAAGCCTTTCTCTTCCTACGTGTCAAATAACGATTCCTTTCTCTTCCCTTCCCTCTGCTTACCACTCAGTAGTCTTAAGAAATACTTTTTCTTTGTGACGTAATGTCACAACTTTGAAGTCACTTTTTTTGTGACAGATTTTCTCATGTTTCACAACAGATAATGTTTCCCTCTTCCTCCCTTCCTGATAAATAAAGGGGATTCTTTTGTCCCTTGGGGAAGAAGCAGACAGTGCCTGGCAGGATCTGCTGTTTTCAACCCTTGGTGCTCTGGCTGGCCCACACTGCCCTGTTTACCTGGTGGCTCACCTGTTTTATTTCTGCTTCTTACTGACAGTTGTTTCATTGGAGTTAAAGTGAGTCTTTAGAAAAGGAAAATAGAAGGTTGTTTGCCATTCACCTGCAAGTAAAATATATTCAGTAAGGATTGAACTTCTTTGGTGACAGGAAACAAAGTGAAACTGTCTGGACAGGCAAGTATGCAGCTGCTGAGGTGGTGTTGGCACTGATGTCTCTATAGGCACAGCTGAAGTGATCTTAAGTACAGGAGAAACAATAGAAATATTGAAATGAGAGGTTTAGAGCAGCTTGTGACGTGGCTGACTCTTAGCTGACTGTGAAAATGGACAGCTAAACACAGCCTCCTGTGTGTGCACATCCTTTTGATTCCCAGTGTCAGTCAGGAATTGAAGATGAGCACACCAGTACTCATGCATTGTACAGGATCTCAGACAAATGCAGAGGGAACACTGTGTCCAAGATCCCCTTGCCTCTTGCACTGCTGCACTCCTTACGTGAAAAACAGAAGAGCAGAAACAAGAGGAATCACTACTGTGCCTGTTCTAGAGCCAAGAGGAAGGGCAGTGAAAGGAAGATCAGAACAGCAGGTATCTTCTCTCTGCACCCTTCTGTCCCCCACTGGGACTGCTGGAGAAAGTGGCTGAGTTTTGTGGTTACAGCTTGGCTTAGTGTAGAAATCCTTCCCTACAGTTGAACAACCAAATTCATGCATGAGTGATCAAATCGTCCATGTCAACAGAATTTGGCCAGTTCAGAAGACACAGAGGCATCAGACAGAATCCAAGGACCTCCCCTTGAAATTGCTGTGCCTTTCTCTGCCCTTCAAGACAGTGACAATAAAGAAGCAAAGCGGCAGTAAATTCCTCTGCCTTCCTGCTGCCAGCAGATGTGCTCACAGCAGTCTCCCCTGGGCCAGTGCCTACCTGCTTTGCTCCATCAGAGCAGTGAGAAAGACTGTTCTGACACCCCGGCTGCAAATAATTTCCAATTATATGAATAAGCAGCTTATTAACAATACATTCCAGCTAATCATTTTGTGCTAAGATATCTTCACGTTGTCTTTTCCCCAAATCCCTCTCTCATCAGGCACTTGATGCTGAATAACAAGAAGGAGGAACGCAGTGGTTCTCTTATGAACAAATCCCAAGAGTCTGCAATTACTTCAGTTTCTGCAACTGGTTGCCAACAAACTGAGCAGAGAACTGTGCTGTAGTGCTGCGGGAAAGGAGGAGGCATCACATCTGTGTTTGCTGTGCCTGTTGCAGGCTGAGTCCTGGAGCAGAGGAGCTCTCTGAAGCAGGACAGGTCAGGAAGAAGTGTCTGTGTCAGACTCAGTGGATTCCAGGAACAGCTGGGAAGTAATGAAGTTGGTCCCCTTGCTGTATCTCTGTCAGAGGATCAATGTGGATTTTAATTATAGCATTGCAGTAAATGAGATGAATGCAATCCCTGGAGGTCACTTAGCCTACCCCAGTGACACACGCAGTAGGATCAACTCCTCCTGTGTCATTTCTGGAGATCAATTTAACTAGTTAAGGTTGCAGCATTCTTCTGGTGACTTATTGCAGTGCTGCACCATCCTGATTTGAAAGCTTTTCTTAAAGCTCCCTGCTATTTGAGTGCCTCTCTACCTTTTGTATCTGCAGAGAACACAGGGAACAGATGATTCCCTTTCTTTTGCTCTGTGTGCAAGGACTCCTGCCTTGCTTCCCCTCAGTCTGTCACTCTGCACTAACCATCCCCAATCCCTTTAATTTTCACTCCTGAGTTGTGTTTCCGACAGCTTGGATCGTTTTTGTTCTCTGAACTCTCCCATCAATCCGCCTCTTCTCTGCCAATCCGCCTGGCATCCCTGGGGCCCCCTGAAGTTCCTCCAGAGCTTTTGCATCCAATCAAGAACGCAGCCTTGTACTTGTTGCCTTCCGCACAAACTCTGCCTTCCTGCTCTCTTGCTCCCGTTGCGACGAAACCCACGGCAGCCCCGAAGATGCAGCAGTGGCGGCGGGGCCGCTAGAGGGCAGAGGGCGATTAGGAATGGGGCACGGGGCTCCGGGCACTGCCCCGAGCCGAGCTACCGGCCCGCAGCCGGTCTGTGCTGCCGGGAGCGGAATGGAAATGAACTGCACCGCTCAGCGAGAGGTCCGTGCCGGGCTGGCACAACGCTGGCGGTGGGCAGGTGCCTGCGCACAAAGAGAGTATGGGGAGTCACAGAACTATGGAATCGCAGTTAGAAGAGGCTCACAAGGATCAAAGAGATCACAAGAAGATAGCCAACGAGTCTCCTCTTCCTAAAACTGTAGGCAGGCTACAGTCCCAGGGCCATTTCTGTGAGACCTGCCAGGCTCTTTCTGGGGACACGTCGCCAGCAGGGAAACACAAACACATCCTTGATCCTTGTCCGAGCCTGATGCTCTGCGGGGATGCAAGGCAGCAGGGATTGATGCTGAATAATTCTGGGAAAAGAGGCTGCTGGGATAAGGGAGAAGATAGGCTGCTGGGGGGTGACCCAGGGAAACAGAAGCCGCAGCAATAGCCAGAGCCTGGCTGGGGAGGAACCAGGCAGAGCCAGGATGGCTGTGTGTGCTGGGGCTGCACGGTGCAGGACGGGCGTTCTGTGTGCAGGACGTGGGCTCGGTGCAGCTCTGAAGGAGAAGAGGCCCCACAGCAGCAGCTTAGCGAGAGGCCTGGTGTTTGGTCTGTTCCACATCAATGGGGCGTCCAGCTGTGGCTGAGGATGAAAGCAAGCGAGAGAGAGAGGATTAAAGGCTCCCAGGGTCTCCTCTAACCCGCCTAAGACTCACTGAGAGGGCAGTGTGCGGCTTCAGGAAGGCTTCTTCATATGGAAAATATTATGTGAGGGAGAGAAAGCGAGGGGGAAGGGAAGAGGGAGAGTTCTGTCCAGAGCTCTGGGGGGGAGCAGATCACAAAAACACTTTGGAGCCTCCGACCCAGCCCAAGGAGAAAGCAAAGCTCCACTGTAACCTCAGAATGCAGTGGGGCATGGGTAGTGGGTTTAGAAGACCTTTGGGCAGGAGATAAGTCCAAATGTGCAGAGAGAGAGAGAAAAAGGAAAGGATGAAAGAAGAGGAGAAGGGAAGAAGGGATACAGAGAAACTGGGGAGGAAAGAGAAGGCTGGCAAAAGGGAGGAGAAAGGAGAGACATGCGGGGGGAGGTGGTGAAAAGTGGGATGAGGGACATGGAGGAGGGAGGTGGTGAAAGGCCGGCTGTCTGCTCCGTTGTGTTGTTAACCAGGTCGCCAGGTGGAAGCCCCCGCACTCCTGGTCCTTTTCCTTCCCCCACCAAACTTCTCCCAGGAATGCCTGTGATGGGGAACAAATTGCTAACAGAAGTGAGACATTTTGCACCAAACGCAAGCAAGTTTCCAGTGAAAGGTTTCCTGTCAGCGGGTTGGGAGTGGAGGGTGTGGAGCCTTTCTGCCTGCTCTGGCAGAGTAATCCTACAAGTTAACACGAAGCACTGGTTACAGTGCAGGATAAAGGACCTGAGGCTGGGCTTTCCTGCCTTCTGTTTTGGCTGCTGCCATTTGGCTGCTTTTGTCCTCTGTTATTTTCTGCTTCGCCCCTGTGTGGCATTTGAGGCCTCATTAGCTGCTCCTCTACTCCCCCCGACCACCCCCCACCGGTGAGATCTCCCGAGAATTCACAGGCTTCCACTCCACTTTCCTCCTTGATTTATACTGTTGAACTGAATGACCTTCGCTGACCTCATTTTCATGACAGTGTGAGCACACACATCAGCGCCCGGTGAATGGCAGCGATCCTCCCTCTTTTGCAGTCCTGCCCTCTGAGCTGCAAGGACACTGGTGCTCCAGGTCGCACATGGGGTGGGTTTGGTGTGTGCTGTGTGCTGCACAGGCACGGTGCCCATTGCCTGAATCTGCAGTGCTGTCTTGCATGCTAAAGCCCAGAAACATGGAAGGTGCTTGCTGCAAAATGCTGCTCTACCTGTCTTTGCTTATATGGACAATGTTTAGCTGAACTGGTGTGCATGCAAAAGCAGTATGTAGAAAAATGCTCCCGTGTATTTTCACTCTCTGTACAGACAACCAGAAGTTTTCCCTCTTCCATTATCTACATGTCAAGGGAGCCCTCAGATATATATGGCATCTCCCTGTGAGAAATGCACACCAATCATGTCTCTCCTTTTTATCTAGGTTGCTGTGTTCTTGGTCATCGCTGCAGTAGCTGAAAAATTCCTAGATGGGCCAGACAACCCAAAACTCACAGTTGAGAGATGTGCATTAACAGCCTGTTCTGGATAAGCTTGCAAGGTGAGGGGACTTCTATTAGTACCAATTTGTGGTGCCTTGTGACTTTTGCTTGAAGAAGTGGATCTTAACTGCAGGGAGAAGAGATCGCTTCTCCCTAGGAGATACACCTGAGTCTCTGCTACTGTTTTTCAGGAAGTTTGCCTCAAGTTCCTGAAGGTAAAAAGAGCAGCTGAGGACTGCTGCTGGGTTTTGGAACAGCACTTCAGCTCCAAGCCAGTTTGCCATACCCGAGCTGTACACCACCTAGCTTCCATTCCGGCATCCCAAAGCTGACTGTCTTCCACCCTCTTTCTAAATAGTTACCCCTTCCCTAGCCCAGTGGTACATAAATCCCTTTGTCCCTTAGCCTGGAAATCTGCCTTCCTGTCCCTCCCTTCCCTGCCTTCCTGGGAAGTCAGCGTGGATATGGTGCTGCTGGCTTGCCTGTCTGAGCTGCTTAGTTAAGAATAATAAACAAACTCCTAAATGGAAGGATATTCTTTAAACCTGCCTTGTGCTGCCTGCCAGGGAATGCAGGCAGCGAAGCCCACCTCCTGTCCCCCTCCAGCCCTAGCTCCAGGCTCTCCTGAAACCTGATCTCCTTTGCTTTGGAGCTGCACCATGGCCTCTGTGTGCACCTTCCCCCCTGACCCTGTCTGGATTCTCCTGTCCTTTTCCTGACACACACCCAACAAGCACATGTTCCTTGCTCAGACACACACATAACTGAAGGGCACACAGTGATGCTGCCACAGCAAAGGTGCACGGTGCCCAGCACAGATGGGCATGGGGTTGATTTGCACACTAGTCCACACATCCATTCAAATAGGTTTGCAAAAACACTATTAAAAGTGATGCAAACACTCGCTATGCCTACAACTAGAGGCTGTACATTGCCTTGGGAAACCCACCTAGGCATGAACACAGAGGCAGGAGGACACTGGAAAGTGCACAGACATGTGCAAGCAGTGCCCCCACAGCTCCACATGTGAAAAGCAGCGTGACACCAGGTGTGCAATGACATGGCAGCCTCAAATCACAACCAAAAACACTGCAAAGCAAATCCTATAACAGGCATGCTGATAAAACAGGCCAGCATGTGCCCTGATTTCTTCACACTCACTTTGTACGGTGGTGTCTGTCTATTTTCTTATTTTTCCCACTTATCTTTCCTACATGTGCACTCTGCCTTCACTCATATGCATCCTAGCTTTCCTATAGACTGCATTCTCCCATTCCCTGGATGTTTTGCTCTTACAAGGACATGCCATCACTACCACACTCTTTCCATATACCTTTCTATATGCCTTGTCCAGTGGGTTTATACACCTCTGTCCTTGCGCACCTTTGAAACGCAAACCTTCCTGTACATATCTGTTTTGCTTTGATACCCTCCCTTCTCTAACACAGGTGTCTTTCCCCATCTCATATTACTCATGTGCCTTGTTTAGGCAGACAAGCATCTTCTGCTGCTTGCTCTCCCACACAGCTTTCCAGCTTTCCTTTGCTGTGGCCCATTTTCCTCATGCCAGCATTCACAGCTAGCAGGAAGAGGATGTCAGTTAGAGGCTAAGCAGTCCCTGGGACCCTCTGGCCCTGCCACACTTTTCAATCCACTTCTAATTTTTCTCCTTCTCTTTTCAGAATTTATTGTTTTCAGCTCTCCTCCTCCTCAGTGCCTGCTAAAGGGAACTCGACTCCTCTTCTCTTCTTGTTGTTTTCATCTTGAGAGAAAAGGAAAAACCCATTTTGCTCTTTCCCCAGCTCCAATTCCCCTTCCACCCCCACACCCTCCAACCCCCCCTTCCCAGCCCTGAAACCTTTTCCTGATAGTGTTGCTGTAACTGTTCAATTAAACGAGCAATTACAAAATCAATCAAACCAAAACGTGTGCTGTGCACTGGGGGGGACCGACTGCAGAGTGGGGACGTCGCCTGAGCCTGTCCCAGCCTGAAGGCAGCTCAGCTCGCAGCTCAGCTGAAATTGTCTCGTTTGATGGTGAGACATTGCTCTGAGGACATGCACTGTGCTTCTGTGGAGCTGTGCTCTGCTGTGTAAAGCCAGCACCACTGACTTCACACCACCTGCAAATTTTTCCCCATGGTAGGAAAAATTCTAGCAAAGCTCTTGCTGCTCACCATGGCCTTTGGTTTCAATTGGCCTGTAAGAGGTGTACCAGTTGAAGGTGGGCTAAGTTCAGATGGGAATGGCTTCTGCAGCAATAGGAAGGAGGAAAAGTGATGTGGAGAAAATGGTAAACCCAAGGACGGGTCCTGGGCAATTTCATCTGGTTATGCCTGGTGGCTCCCTGTCTTCTTTTGTGCTTACACTGCTGCTCCTGCTACACATCACACATCAAATCTGTGTGTGCCAAGGCTTTTTGCCTGTTTTCTCACCAGGTGACACTCACGCTGTCTTCCTCTCCACTATCTGCATCTCCTCAGAACAACATCTGTGATTTTCACTGCAGGAATTCCCTCTGGACACCTGTGGCACTCTGGGTGCTGTCATCAGCAAGCAACCAGACTTTGCCTGACACAGAGTCACAAATTGTTCCAAAATGAGCACGAACAAGAGAAGATGAATTGGAGAACAGGTTGGGTTAAGGGGAAAATATGCAAAGCAGATGAGGTTTGGTTCATATGTGGACGGAATCATGGCAGCTTTCCAGTGGCATGAGGAAGCCAGCTTTAGCATTCAGTACTTAGGAGGAGATCCTGATCCTGCTCATGGGTACACCAGAGGCACTCCATCATCATCTCACCCTTTATCAGCTGAGGCAAATTTTCAGAGAATTTGGGACCAGAGCTTGGTGGAGAGGACTGGGAAGGCTTTATTTTCTTATGAGCGACGAGCATGAAAGGAAAGCCCTCTTGAAAAAGCCCTTTGTCTTCAGATAGTCCATTTGAGCTGTCAGGAGGACATCTCCATCTTGCTGGTGGCTCATGGTCCTGCTCTTAGAGGAAGACCTCCCTCCAGACTGAAGGGAGGTAGGACTGGAGCTATTTAATGAGGCATTCTTATCCCAGACTTGACCCTGATTTTGCACAGTCAGAAGAGCAACATCACAAAGACTTATCATTCCTTTAAGAGCAGAAATTTGGCGAGTTTCCTAGGGCAGGAGTCCAGTTTGGCTTAATTTTCAGTGAGTAATACTTAAAGCTTGGTGACCCTGCAGGTCCTATGGAAACACAGGGCTGTGTTGACACATTTCCTAATGCAGTCTACTCCATCAGGTGATACATCAGTCTTAAAATTTGCAAGGATGCTGCAGTAAGGTTCCCCACACTCATTCTTTTTAGTTGGATCACACCATGATATTCTGGAATTTCATATATATTAAAATATGGAAGATAAGTACCGATACACAACTGCTACTTTACCCCATTTCAAAGTTCCCTGTGTCTGTTTCAGTATTCAGTGCTGTTGCAAGACTCATCTGTATCACCAACCATGTGGAAATGACAGGTTGAAGAGGGCTGGAACGGAGAATGAATTGGCAGAGGGAGCAGTGGAGGTGGGCTGACTTTCTTTTGCCACCTATCTTGCTGGCTCTATGTTATGACTGTATTGATACCACTTGGGGTGTATGTATTGGGTATGTCAAGGATGCCTAGAGTCTGTCACCCTGGTGTTTGTGTAAATCTTATTAAATAATTTATAACATGCAGCCGCCAGGCTTCCCCTCCTACAAAGTTTTGTATAAAGCACTTCCCCTTACATTTTTCTTAGCATTGTTGCTGTCTTCTGGTCCGTGTCAGAGTTGCAGTGCAGCAATGAAATCATGACCAGAGAAGACCCCAGATGCAGCTTGGAGAGCTGGAATTTCCACAAAAGTAGGAAATGCTGAAATTCTCAATAAACAAACAAAAAAATGAAAAGGAAAATTCTGCTTTTGATATTTCCATCTCAAAAGATGAAGAAAAGATTAGAGCCCCATGGCTCAGGCTCTGAGCTTCCCCAGCTCCAAAACCCTGGCAAAGGCTACCTGGATGTGCAGTGTTCCTCACACAGCCTGCTCACCCATCACAGCAATCCTGCACCCTCAGGCTCCTGCCAGCCAGAAACCAGGCAGATCCTTGATGGAGCTCTTTTGGTCAGAAGTTCTTTGGTTCAAGTCAATGAAATCCTCCTGTTTTGCCCAAGTGAAAGTGGCTGCTCCCTACGGGAAATTCTCACCCAGCCAGGCAGGCACCCAGGTGGTTGTGTCTTGGTCTCCTAAAGGACAATCCCTGCTGATTCTGGCTGTGGATTCAAGTTGGCTCTGCCCTTCCCTGGGCTCACGCTGGGTGCCTGCAGTCAGATGTATGAAAGAGCCTGCCCTGTGTCCCCAGCAGGACCGCTGGCCAGGCTGCATGTGGGCAGCAGCAGGTTACACACTGCTGGTGGGAGCGAGGGAACCCAGCTGGCTCCTGGGAGGACAAACCCCTGTGGGAAAGAAAGGCTTCAGCAGCTCCTGTTTGTGGCGATGTTTGCTGGTGGGTTAACGGACCTGAACACACGATGGGGAAACTGCAAGGAACCATCTCCTGTCTCTAAGGACTTGCTCCAGGCTTGCAGCAAGAGGACTAACAGGGAAATTCAGCCCCTGCTCAGGGGAGCGCACTGCCTGCTCAGACAGAAGCAGCTCTTGCGCCTGCAGCTCCCAGTCTGACTTCTCTCCCCCTGTGCAGGTGCTCCTGAGCAGATGCTGCTGCAGCGTGGTGCTGGGCTGTGGTTTGGGGTGGCACATCGTGCTCATGCCAGGCGGTGGCACCGTGCAGAAGCCTTTGGTCCAGTCCAGCTGCCTGTTTGCCATCTATATTTGGTAAAAAAATGCTTGGGAGTTGTTTGTTTGTGGCTCCTTGGAAACCCCCCTTAAGAAATGGCTTCTTTTGTTTGGTTACTTGGGAAAAAAATATTTTCCCCTCCTCCTTTCACTATTTTGAAACATTGAAAAAGCAAAGCTTTAAAGAGCCCGGAATATCAAGGACAGTCTGACAGCAGCAGCCTGCGGCTCACAGCTCGCCTCGGTCCTCCTCTCTTGCAGGCACTTCTGCTCCACCTTCGTGTAAATTCTGACAATGAAAACACGTCTAAATGTCCTCAAAGTTTCTCTTCCCATTGAAAAAGGGGATTTATTCTCTCTCTCTCTTTTTCTTTTTAATCAGAATTAATGTGATTCTAATGTGTTCCTTTTGATCTTCAGGGGATTTTTTTTTATACTGATGATCCCTAATTTTGAAATGATTTTTTTTTTTTTAATTGTTTTAAAAAGCTGCAGTGAAGGGGGGAAAAAAAAAAAAACCCATCCTACGTCTTTGGCACATCTTTAACCTTTAAGTACCTCTGGAAAAAAAATATTTAAAATATATGATACATTTTTAAACAGGGTGCTTTTGACAGGTCAGTTTCAAACCTCTCTCTCTTTTCTTGTGCTGTGTTGGAATAAGACAATTTTGCGGCTTGGATTTTTTTGACAGTTAAATTGCAATGTAGGCAGAGGGTGGAATAGGGATCCTGTCTCTTTAACTCTCTAACTAGACAAAGACTTTTCCCCTTTGAGAGCTGAGCCCGGGATCAGAACTGTCAGATGATCTCGTAGCACTTGGGAGAGTTTGCAAAGTCATAATTATATCTTTTAACCTGTCTTGCTCTTTGCAAAAGAAAGGTCCTATTATATTGAAATGAGATTATTAGCCATCAAATACTTTCTTTCTTGGGATTCTTCTTCTTTAAAAAAAATTCAAATACCTTAACTACTTTGCAATTGAATTTTTATAAGATTTACTTTTCACTAAATAAATGTTCTGTAGCAGCTATTTTTTTAAGTATTTTTAAAAGGGTGTTTTCAATATGCAGATGCAAAAAAAAAAAAAAAAAAATCAGACTCAGTGTCTGAAATGTCACCTGTGTAATTAAAGGAAGGTAAAGTTTCAGAGCTTGGTGCAGTTTTATTCCCTGGCTTAGTTGGTGAGCCGTGCTGTTTGAAAACCCTTCTGCTGAGTTCACTGCCAAAAATATTTCTTCCCGAAACCCAACAATTTTCAACCTTCCATCTTCTCTTTTTTTTCCTCTTGTGTGTCTCTTCTTCTTCCTCAAAGTAGGAAAAGGAAAAAAAAAAAAAAAAGACCCCAAATAAGTTGAGAGGTTTTGTGAACAAAAAAATCCATGCCACTAAAATCACTGCGCTGCTTTGTTCGTGTGTGCTTCACCAAAGGCAACAACTGCATCAAAGCAGTGGGTAACACCAGAAAGGTCAGTAACACGGTACCACATTGAAGAGAGAGCCTCTCAAACCAGCCCGTTTGAGAACCAATCAGCACAATAATTCCTTACACCCCAATCTGAAAGTGGGGATTGGTTCCATGTTGCACAAACCATAAACGCTTAGCATGTGTTTGAGCATCTAGCTGAGCGGGGCTTGAAATGAACATAAAGGAGCTACACGAACGATCCGGGCCCGATCTGCAGAGCTCTGAAGTCAGGGGAGGATCCTTCCAGCTGCTGCAGCACCTTTGCAGGCACAGCCCTTTGTTGGCAGCAGCTGGGCATTGTGACCCGGAGATGAGAGCGCTGTCATTCGGGTCGTGTCAGCCTTTCCATTATCAGCCCTCTTTCAGAGGAGGGTTAACTCCTGGCCATAACAATTCATTCTGAGATTAAATTCAGCGTGTTGCAATCTAACAAAAGGATTATTCTTTGCACGGACAGAACTCCCCATTAAACTCAGAATGCCAAGAGGTCGCAACTGGTTTACATTATTAAGGGTTTTGATGCATTGGAATTTTTACAAATGCTCTGTGGGTACACAGGACCGGTCCTGCAGCACTCTCACCCACGTCACACTCACTTCACAGTGTGACCAGTTGAAGGCAGCGGGGACTGTTGCCACAAACAGAGTTATTTGTAGGTGCTTGTGTTTGCCAGCACCACGGTCTGGGATTCGTTCTGTGCAGACCTGCAGGAACATCCTCAGTTGCGTGCTGTCAGAATGCATGTGCCTTTTCTACTGACTGTACGCCTCGGTTTCTTATTCCAGAAACTAAGAATAAAGGCCAGGCCATTATTTAATACACATTTCCTCAACCTTCCAGAAAAGATGTCTCGGTCATAATGAAAACCAGAAGACTGACAGATCAAAAGAACCTCCCTGATGTTAAATAAGGCCCCAATTCTAAGTAAGACCCATCTGGGGAAACTTTCTTCGTGAAGAACCCCAGGACAGGAAAATAAGGAAATTCATTGAGCTGCTCTTTATATAAACCTAAGCACCTGCTGAATGTTAAGCACGTGTTTTCTATATCTCTAGAACTCCCCCATGCTCCTGTTGCTTTGGTATTGAAACATCTCCTTCTCCTGTCCTATGTTTTTTTACTTCTTGCAACACTACTACAAACTAAAGATGTTTTTTCCCTCCATTTGCAGGACAGACACAGTGCCTTCAAGAAAACTACCCAGGTCCCTTCCTGCAGGATCCCCTGTCCATCCAGCTTTCAGTTCCCACATTCACTCTAAAGCTCAACGTGAGCTACCTCTAAATTCAAGGTAGGAGCAAATGTCTGGTCTCTGCTGCGTCTGTGTCCTTGTGTTTCATTTCATCAGTACAGGCTGGGGGATGAGCTGCTGGAGAGAAGCTCTGTGGAGAAGGACCTGGGTGTTCTGGAGAACAGCAGGTGGCCATGAGCCAGCAGCGTGCCCTTGTGGCCAAGAAGGGCCAATGGGATCCTGGGGCGTTTGAAAGAGCATGGCCAGCAGGCTGAGGGAGGTGATCCTCCCCCTCTGCTCTGCCCTGGTGAGGCCACATTTAGACTGCTGTGTCCAGTTCTGGGTTCACCAGTTCAAAGAAAACAGGGATCTCCTGGAAGGAGCGCAGCGGAGGCCACAAAGGTTATTGAAGTGCATAGAGCATCTCCATATGAGGAAGGGCTGAGTAACCTGTGTCTGTTCAGCCTGGAGAAAACTAGGGGGGATATGATAAATGTTTATAAAATCTAAAGGGAGGTGGGAGGTAAATGGATGAAGCCAGGCTCTTCTTGGTGTTGTATAGTGATAGGAGTAATGGCCTAAAACTTGAACCCAGGAAGTTTTGTACTAACAGGTGGGAGAATTGGTGATGGAGCACTGGAACAGGCTGCCCAGGGAGGTGTGGAATCTCCTTCTATATATTCAAGACTCATCTGGACATCTACCTGTGCAACCTGCTGTAGAGAACCTGCTTTAGCAGAGGGGGTGGACTTGGTGATCTCTTGAGATCCCTTCCAACCCTTGTGATTCTGTGATTCTGTGAGTCAGGAGTGGCAGGTTTTCATAGAACTCCCTGTAAGCTACCTTTAATTGTCCATGGGAGCTGGGGAGCCAGGCAGGTATCGCTAGAGCCAGTTCAACCTGTGTAAATTGGCAGTGTCCCCCAGACTCACTGGAGCAGCTCCAGTTTACACCACTGAGGATCTGACTTGGAATTTCATAAATATCTCTTCTTTTTCTTGGCAGTGAAATAATCTATAGAGTAGTTCCAAAAAATTAGAAGAAGTTGTTGGCAGATGTGTCTATTAGTTTGAGCTCAAGACTTTTTGGCTTTTCTGAGATCTGAGCTCAGTCATTGGGTAGCATGGAGGCTTCCTTATTGTCCACAGTAGCTTTGCCTTTGTGCAGTCAGCTGAGTCTCTCAAGGAAAGCACTTTGTTTCCCTTGGTGATTGCAGAGAGCCACAGGAGATGCTCATAGGAGACACCCTGGAAATATATAATAAGGGGAATTCTGTTCAAAAACTCCGCACTGTCTCACTGACAAACAACTCCGTGAGTCCAGACGAAGCCTTCTGCAGTCACGTACTTTGGCTCCAACTTTTGACAGAGGTGTGTGGCCTACGGAGCACCAGCAGTAGGTGATGTCTCACTGTGTGTTTTGTAACATGGAAAACGGTGCCTTTCTCAACAGCAGATTCCAATGGAAAACGTTCTCAGCCTTCTGAGAGTAAAATTCCTCCTCGGGGCAGGAGGTGTTCAGCCCTTGGAAGGCCTGCGAAGTCAGACCTGTCACTGCAATGGAAGGAGATTGGGGTTGGCGCCTCGCTGGGTGTGAGTGTAAACATCCAGCTGGGTGTGCCAACTAGAACGTGCCCTGGCTTTGTTATTCCTAGCGCCCAGCTCCACTTCAGCTTTCTCCTGAGTGATTATTGACGTGCTCGCAGTTCCGGGGGACGTGGAAATTGGTTTGTTTACACAGATTTGGCAACAGCAAGCTGTCAGCCCTGTGAGGCACCGGAGTATTTCCTTGAAATCGAGACTTGCAGCTCAGCAACTTCGCAGAGCCGGTATTTTGGGCAGAAAAATGAGATCTCCATTGGCCTAACTCATCTCAACTGTAGTCCACGTGCTTCTTCCTGCTGATCCTCCCGTAGCTGTCACCAGCCTGTGCTCAAACTCACCGCGCCAGCACCAGTAGAGGCAAAAGGTTGTATAAATTCCTGTTCGGAGCTGAAAATGCCTTGATTTTTTAATTTGGTCCTGGGACTTGTTCAGGAAAAACGTCAAAGCCTTCTGCTCCGCTATTTGTGCTGAGCTAAAAATAATGCTGGGGGCCCCACCTTCAGTGAATGCACTCCCTTGCAAACAGCACTATGCAAATTCCCATGTGCTCCTTCTTTCTAGATTTCTGGCAGCCAGAAACAAAAGTCATCAGAACCTAGAGAAACTATCAGCCTTTGTGGTGTCCCCTTCAGTGTAGAAATCAGTGGGTCTGTTAGAAACCAGCAAGTGGCACTCCAACACACAGAGGACGGGCTTTATTCTCAGCTCTGTGTCCCCAGTCTCTCCGTAAGAGCTGCCAATGCAGTACCAACACTGTCCATGCCATGAAACCAGAGCTGGCCTGTCTTTTTCTTACAATAGTTGTGCAAAGTCTGAGCAAGGAGTCTGGGCAGCACCTCGAGAGCTCAACTGCCTGCTAACCGGGCAGACTTCCACACTGGCAGACCGGGTGATGCTCTTGCTCTCCAGATCCTTCATCTGTTGGCACATATATCCTTGGGAACTGCAGTGTGCTTTGGTCCAAGAAGTGTATTTGCAACGTGTTCTCCCCATCAGGTCTCTATGATGACCTGGTAGAGATTTTCATGGGCTGTCCAGATAACACCAGAGACAACTGCAGACAGGATTTCTGTCAATACCAACTTCCCAAGTTCTGTTAGGTGAATAATTTCTCCCAAAGCAGCTCCACCTCTCCTGTATGGTGAGATGGTCCTATCACCCTCAGATACTCAGTGGTTTTCAGGTTGGATAAATGGCCATTTTTCCAGAAACACACTGAACTTCTGTAGTCTGGTTTGTTATTACTATTATTTTTAAGAATTTAACAAAACCCCTGGAGATTTGAGCGAAAAATAGAATAAAAGAACAACAGTTATATCATAATTTCTGTTAAGGGCAGAGAAATGATTTCCCAGCTTGCCCTGCTCCTTCGCAACCCAGGAAGGTTTTATGGGCTGAAACAGTCCCTCAGGAGGTGCTTGATAGGAAAAGGGAGACCACAACACCATACCACGTTTGGGGTGAGCCAACAGTGGCACAGCTGGGGACGGCTGAGTGCTGCCCCAGGGATGTGCTGGCTGACCCAGTGTGGGGCAGAGCTCTTACATCAGCGCCAGGGAACCGACACCTGGCTCCTCTCTGTGGTGACCATTCCTGGCGACCGACTGCAGCTTGATTTCATATTTTGATTTTACAGGCCCTGCACAATAATCACCTCTTAATTCACCCTCCCTCCCCCCCTCCTCTCTTCTCTTTCTGCTGAAGAACAGCAGACGGGAGATTTCATGTGCCATAAATATTTAGATTGTGCCTGTGTGTTTATAACACTTGCCGAGAGTGTAACTGGAGCAGCTCACACTCAGCAGCAACACCTGATGCTAGGAAAGTTTTCCATCACCTCATATGGACCAAGAGGAGCAGAACACGCACAGGGGACCAGTAGCTGCGCTGTCCCCCTGCCACGTTGGTGAACAATAATAACAGTAATAATATGAACGTGCCTTCGTGTCCCTTAGCAGCTGCTGCTCTAAGGGATGATGGAACAAAAGCTGTGGCTGTGATTGAATTGAACATTCTTGCAGCACTGCCCTGACTGTAGAGCACGGGAGAAACGTGTCTCCAATAGGACCTACAGGTTCTAGAGCACTCGTGTTACAGGAGATCCAGAGCGCCAGTAATGGATCTCAGCCTCTCCCGTACAGCTCAGTGTCTCAGTTAAGCATGGCACACTTGCACGCAGTCCAGCTGAGGTCCGGGCCCCTTTCCACAGCACCTGAGGCAGTTGAGGCAGTGCTGGCAGCTCTCCCTGTGTCAGCCTGTGAGCAGAGCACTGCTGGGCACGCGGCCGTGGCCCCGCAGCCTTGCTGGCTCACACACAGCGGTCAGCGCCGTGATTCCAGAGCATCGGCTCTCTTAAGTGTTATGGAATTTTTTTGTGCTTTAATAAATGTGTTTTTGCTAATGTTTCTTTAGGGGAAAATATTTTTCTTTTGTTTCTCTGCGTAACCTCTTTAGGACTTTCTGGGGAAGTGAAGCCAGCAGCACTCGGTTTGGCTCCTTTTCTTGCCTGTCCTCTGCTTTTTTTTCTCTCTCTTTTTTTGGAGAGGAAATAAATCTCTGTTTTTAGTCCCTTCCCTTGCTCCTATTCCACTTACCTGCTGGGTTTTCTCTTCTGTGGCTTTGGAAACAGCAGTAATGACTCACTCACCAACTTAGGAGGGATTTTCCTCTCCAGGCAGGCGATTTGTTTCGTGTCTACTGCGTGCATTACTCAAAGCTTTTTCCTGTAGGCTTTGATACTTGCCATGGTCACAGGTAGGACACTACAGCAGATGGACTGTAGGTTGTGCCCGGTTTTGTTGGGTTCTTTAAGACTTTACTTAAGGGCTTTACTGCCAATGGCAAATTTTGAATTTGGTGCAACAAGGATTGGAACTGTGAAGGAAAAACCAGAAAGAGAGAGACAACCCTTCCTCATCTTGTTTTAGAATCAGTGGATGGAAAGGAAACATAAACTCAATTTTATGTGGATTATAAGGCACCTATAAAGAGAGTCATATGAACTGAGACTCTTGGCTCTGTTACTCTAATGATACCTATGGAACAATATGTGAAACCTATTACACTATTCTGGATATATGTGTATATATATATTTATATATATGTACAGAGAATGAGAGAGAGAGAGACGAAATATGGGGCCTTTATTTTTATTGGCTTCTGCAAAGAATAAATTACACAGCAAGGGCAAGGTTAAATTATTGTAAATGTCTGTATGAAAGGCATCACTTAATTATTAACAGTCTGCTACAAATAAAAGGTACATATGCTAAAATGGCCTGACCTGCTGGATTGTGGGTTTTTGTTTAAAATTGTTGGTGAGGCCCACAGCTGACTTGTTCTCTGTCAGGCAGGCTGGAAAAAGAGGCAGGGTAAGATTTCATTGCAGAGTGGCTTATATCCCTCTGTACCAGATGTCAAGTGAATGGCTAGAAAATGGGTAAGGGGAAAGTGGGGGCTTTCTGAAAGCAGGGAGAAAACACTGAGGACGTGTAAAAACACCTGAATGGATGTGGAAAGAGGGAAAGTCCAAGCACAGACTAGTATTGCTCTCTCTTAGGACTTACCCTCTGTGGATAAGTTCACAAAGGCTACGAGCTCCTTACAGCTGAGCTCTGCACTTACCCCGCTTGGGAAAAGTTTAGAGCCCTTCAAAGAGCAGGTGAGCCCCCGTGCCCTGCGGACCTGCTGTGCTTGTTGCCAGGACTGCAGGCTGCACAGGATGAGCAATGGACTTGGTGCAGTCTGCGTGCGGGAAGAGAAGGCGAGACATTGGCCTGAGCTGTCTCTGCTCGTGTCTTTATTGCTGAGGGCTCACAGGTTGGCTGCCTCTGTTGGAGGTTGCTCTGGTTGAGGCAGCCTAACAAGAGGACTGAGGCTGATGCTGCCGTATTGCTGACACTTGCTGGAGTTGGCCGTGCCTCTGGAGAAGAATACTAGGGCTGCTGGCCCCAACTTCCTGACTCTGTCGGTTCCTGTGTTAATAGGAGAGGGAGGGTGAGGCTTTCAGGACCCTCGGGCAATATTTATGTGTTTGGATACCTACAGTACCGCTTTACTCTTAGTTTTTATTTCAGTAGTGCCTCTGTGAACAAATACCACCATAGGGCAGAGCCATCTCTCCTCGCATCCACAGCCCACACTGACTCGGGTCCAGGAGAATCCTGTCAAATACAGTCCAGATGCATGAGCAAGGCATCATCCTATTTGCAGTCACCAAATTTGCAGAGCTTTTCAATCCTGGCCCTTGGAGGCAAAAGGCAAAGAGAAAACTATCTCAGGATGGGATTTCCAGAGGGAAACTTGGAGGCTTCAACAGGTTGGGAGGAAAAAAAAAAAAAAAGCAAAAATCCGCCGGTCTATATGAATGAAAGAACCAAGTGGAAAGCTCTCCCTTTCACTCCCTTGCAAAATTAAAACTGCTTTTGGCAAATAGGAGACGCCTCTGTGATTTCACATTCAGCTTCAAGGCCAGACGGAATCCCTCGGCGCTGGGCTGACCTCCTGCCTGCGGCCGGTCAGGGATTCCCACCCGCTGCTGCAGCGAGCTCCAGGCCGTCCCTGTGGAGCTGGGGCATCACCTCTCAGCGAGAGCCGTCCCATCTGGCTTTAAGGATCCCAACAACGGGGAATTTGCTGCCTCTCCCCACCTCGGTAAGCGCTTCCAAGGGCTAGATGTGCCAACACCATTTGTTCATATGGAAAAGCAGGATGACTGAGAAAACAGTGTGAGCTGAGTCCTGATGAGTTTTAACGCTATTTGGCACCTGAGGAGAAGGGAAGGAAAGGAGGAGCCTAAACCATCACTTTTCAACGGCCCCTGTGCCCATCTCAGAGTGCACCGCAAAGCTTCCCTGCCCTGTCTTTAGTCAGCATTTAGATTTACTAAAGCCACATCACCAGTTGCAATACTATGCTTTTTCATCTTCTGTACCTGTAAGCCATGTTCCCAAAAGGTCCATCTCTTCTTCCACATGACTTCCCATCAGTGGCTGCATCTCTGCTGGAGCACACGTGAAGGCTGCCCAGATTTGCCATTCTTGTTTCCAGGCTGTGGAGAAGATGTTGGAGAAATTGCTCCAGAAAAGCTGAATTTTTGGTGCACTTTCTCATGATATCGGACTCCACTTCTGCAAGAAGGTTTGCAAACACAAGCTTTGATGCCTGGGGGAAACGCAAGTGTAGGTGAGACGAGTTGGGTGGGATCAGTGACAGGTAGAGTCTCTGTGCTTCATGAGGTTCTGCCTCTCTATTTTACCTTTGTGAGAGTCTGATATTTTCCCTGAAAGCCTCTTTGAGCATGAGAACACTTAACCCAATTCTCCAATTCTCCAATTCTCCTTTTTTTTTTTTTTTTGGTCAAATATGAAAGAAGAGCAGAGCACTTTCACTCCAGTTCCAGGCAGGAATAGAAATCCTCACTGAGAAAACCTGACTCCACAGGAGGCATGTCTCAGAACAAGGGAAAAAGCGTGTCGTGGCCATGCAAGCCAACAGTAGCACAGCCTGCTACAGACCCCATGGGCTGCTGAGAATCTCTATCATTCACATCTTATGAACTGGTTTGGCGCATCTCCAGAGGACATTGGCAGCTGTTCAAGGCCTTGCAAGGTGCTGAACACGCTCAAGTTCCCATTGTCTCCAACATGTGTGTGTGTGCAGGATTACCCGATTCGCCTGCGTGAGCGCGACTGGGATTTGCCTGGGCCCACGTGCATCGATGGTGAGGGCTCTGTAAGATGGCTTTCCCACAGCTGCATCTCCAAGTGCAAAAGGCTCCACGTGGACTCCAGGTGCCACTTGTCACTGCAGGGGAACGGCTGCAGGTAGGGCTGCAGTCCGAGGGTTCGATGGACGTGTGTGAGGACAGGGCTGCAGCCACGTCAGACCCACCGTGGTGCTGTGACGGCAGGCAGGGCAGCTGCTGGGTGGGAGGTGGTGGTGCTTGCTAGCTGGGAATGTGGCTGCAAAGGGCCAGTGGCTGTGGGTGTGAGCTGTGCGCGCTGTCAGAGGGTGCGTGGTGTTCTGGGGGGGCTGACCCACAACGTGATGTTATGTGGGAAGGGCTGACTGGTGGTCAGGAGCAGCAGAACTGAGCTGGGGGCAGGCAGCGGGCACGAGCTGAGGGCAGGGGGGTCTTTTCCGAAGGGTGAGAGTGGGGAAGGGGAGCACAGTGTGGGGAGAGCGCCGGCCCACGAGCGTGCTCTGAGCACGTGTATTCACACATTGCTCACACAGCTGGTCCTGAAAGGGGCTGTGAGTGGGGATAAAATGTCATAGCAGCAGCCAGTGGCTATAAAATCCGGGGTCTAAACGAAAGGGAAAAAGTGACAAGGGGAAAAGCAAGGTCGGCCCCACCTTGCAGGGTCTGCTCTGGAATGTGTTTGCACTCCAGGGTGTGCAGTGCCTGAAAGTGCGTTAGCAGCAGTGTTGAGTTAGTAATATGAACCCTATACAAATACCTCCGGGGCAGACAGGTCCATTTCAGGCTGTGTTTATTTAATAAAGAGCCAGTGAAGTAACTGCAATTTCATTGTCAATTTACTAATGCGTTACAGTTATGTTTCTTAACCTCATTGTTTGGGCTCAGGAGCTTGCAGTGCCTGGCCAAAACTTTCCTTTTTTCTCTCCCTTATTCCCCCCCTCAAGTGTAAAACACGTTTTATTATGACTAGAATGTCTTCTATTTATCAAAAGCTGGGATTAAAACCCTCAACTCCCCCCTTCCATGCACATATCCAACTTGGCAACAGGTTGGTTTATTAACCTCCTAAAAGCCTCGCTCACTCACTTGCTTTTTTTTCTATTCTTTTTTTTAAGAGAAGAAAAAACATGCAGCCGTGCACACTCACGCCTATTCACACACATATATTTTTAAAGTTCATCTGGGAAGAGTACAATGGAAACTCTGGCTGGAATGAGATTGAGCCGTGCGTCTTTGTGGTCTGGGAAGTCTGACTTCGGCCTCCTACTCTTTTGGATGGAAATCTGGGTTTCAAACACGCTTGCACGTTCTCAATAAAAAAAAACAAAAATAAAGCAAGCAAGCAAGCAACCCCTCCTCAGTGCTGAATTGGAAAGAGAAATGAGCTTTTGGAGAAAGGTGGGGGAGTGGCTGCGTGGTTTGGGCTCAAGCCTCAGCAGCTCTTTCTGTAGGAAGGGAGATGGGCTGCGGCGGGGGGAGGCTCGTGCTCAGCTGCTTTGGTTGATGCCCTGCTCCCATCCAGGCTTATTACCCCACAGGGGAGGACTTTCCACCTCTCAAAGCTTTTAGAAGAGCCTTAGTCCTTCAGGTCTGACTTCAGGATAAAGAAGCTAAACGTTGTTTGTTTTCTTTCCACAGCAGCTCCAATTGCAGCCGGTTTCATGGCCTGGCTGCAGGTAGGAAGGATCGAGGTCGTCAGCTGGAGCAGATGAGCAGGGCTCTGCTGGAGGCTCCATCACACCTCCAGGTGACCTCAGACACCAGATAGCCACCGGTTTGTTGGAGGCAGGAGAGTGGTTTGTCACCAAGAGATTCAGGCGTTGTTGTGCTGGAAAGAAACAGAGGGTTGGACCCCGTGATTGTGGTTGGAGAGCTGGGATGAACAACAAGAAGCCTTGGTCCTGTCCCATGGGACAGATGCACCTTTGGGCAGTTCTCCAGCCACAGTCCCTGGTCTGGGATCTGCCTGTCCTGCCCTGAGGGCAGTTCTGCTCCACCACAGGCCAGAGTGACAGAGCGAAGGTGGGAAGGGGAAGAGAGGGGATGCAGAGCGCTGGTGCTGCTGCAGTTCCTGCCCAGGCAGCGCTTGTTGCCTGCAGTGCTGAAGTCCATGATGGCAGGAACTGGGTTGTTCTGTGAGCAGCAGTATCCATGGGTACGTCTGTGTCTGTGCGTGCTCCTGTCAGTGTATAGGATGGGTGGCACCCTGTAGGTGATGCTCAGCCTGTCTGCTCTCTATCTATTCACTTACCTTGATGTTGCCCCAGAGCAGCAACTCAGACTTGGGGTTTTCACGCTCAGCCCGGAATGCTCCACGTTTATTTCAGTGAAGCGCTCCCGATGCAGCTCTGTGTCAGCTCCTTGGCTGCCGCTGTTACCAGGTTTATCTCCTGCTCTCAGGGCAGCATTTTAGAGCAGGGCTCTCCCCGCTTTGAACCTCTCTGAAGGCCGAACGCTCTGCAGGCAGCTGGAGCGCCCTGCCCTGCCCTAACCTCTGCCGTGACCTCGCAGAACCGCGCTGTCTGCTCCGTGAAAGGATTTGATTCAGCCCTTCATGCCCGATCAGCAGCCAGGCCCCTGCACAACACAAGCTACCGGTCGTGACAAATTACATGGGCTGGCTTCAGGGGGGGCTGAGCGCTGACCCCGCTCCCAGCAGCCCTGAGCTGCACTCGGGCCGAGGGGCTCCGTGCCCACCGCCCGCGTCCAGCAGATCCCGAGCGCAGCGATGGCCGGGCTTGTTCTGCAATTAGAAGGAAGATTTCCGCTAATCTCCCTCTAAATGAGGGTCTAATTCCTCGAGCAGAAACTTGTCAGCTGCTTGTTAACAGCCTCTCGGACCCGCGCTCACGTGGACTTCATTATTTTTAGGAGCGTTTTCAGTTGTGCCTTTTTAGTTTGGAACAGAAGCGTAAACTGTGCCTGGCTGCAGGCTGGTGTCTGTCCGCGCTGGCCGTGCTAATAACACACTGCTTAAATCAGAGGGCTGGGGAAAGAAATACAGCACTGAGGAGGGGGACATTTAATATTGAATTTGCTTTTTTTTTTTTTTTTTTTTTTAATGTGGAAACTTTTAGACACAATCCCGGCCCTGTGTTTAAGTCATTAAAACATCTTTAAGCATTTTCTGGTTTTAGTTTTCTTAGCAGCAGTCCTTTTCCTGGAATGTATTTTATTTTTCTTTTTAAGTTGGTGAAAAAAAAAAGAAGAAAAACCCTCCCCTTGCATTTCCAGGCGATTTTTAAAGGGGAGAGGGGAGGGAGGGCTCAGGGAGGTGGGGAGATGAGGAAAGTGAGAGAACAGGGCCCTTTCTGTGTTTTATTTCTAATCCGCAGGAATCCATTTTAGCCTTTTATGGCTGTTGCACTTGCTGACAGGATTTACATTCTCCGTATGTTATCTGAAACATCACAATCTGTGGCTGTGGGATTGTTTCATGCCTGGGTTAAAAACACGCCAGCGCTTCTGGGAGGCTGCAGGGAGGCAGACAGGGAGCGGGGGAACGAGAAAGCATTGCGAAAAGGGAGAGAAGGGGAAAGAAGGAGCTGAGCGCTTCGCCGGAGCTGCTGCTGGCAGAGTTCATGCCCCAGACAAACTGATGGTTAAGCAAAGCAGGGAGGGTATTACGAGCCCTTTGATTCCAGCGATGCTGCAGCGCAGTTCTGCTCTAGGAAAGCAGCTGTGGAAAAAAGACAGCACTCTTCTGACTGCCCAAAGCCCCTCTGTGACTGGCCTTGGAGCCAAAGCACAGGGGACACCGTGCACCCATCACAGCTCCAAGGGACGTGGGGCTGTGCCGGGGTGCTGCCTGGATACAGAAGTTTCCTTCTTCAAGTGCTCCTTGAGAATATCTTCATTTTTAAGGGCCTCTTTGGAAGATGATGCCATTGAAATGCTGACTTTGTCAGTCGTTGGTTGAGAGGGGTTGATGGTTGGACTTCATGATCTTAGCGGTCTTTTCCAACCTTAACGATTCCATGATTCTATAACATAATGCTGCTTTCCAGTAGCTGCAAATACTGTGGTGCCTGTCAGGGGGAACCACGAAAGGACACTGCTTTTCCACTGCCATCATCCCATACGATGAGCAGAGCCCAGACTCCCAAAAATCATGGATCTCGTTTTAGTGTCTGGGCTGATCTCCTTTGGCTCTTCTGGGTCTGCAGTTCTCTCTGATATCCCCCGCTCAGTCGGTAGACGTGTCTCTGAATGCACAAGAAGGTGCCATTCTACATAGTTGGTTTTCTGATCATGACCAGACTCTAAGCTCTTAAGGTAGAGACTTCAGTTTTTTAATAACTCACGGGAGAACCCAGGGAAAATGTAAGTTTTATGGAGTCTAGAGAATATTTTTAAAGGATTTAGATGTCTGGAAAAAGTGTCTTAGGAGGTTTAACTGCTTTTCAGTGGAAAAAAAGTACATTAACAAATATTCTTGTTTCTTTGTTAGTCCCTTCCGGAGCAGAACAGCAGCCACGTGCTCTGAGATCTGGGATCAGGAGGCCGTGGGCCATCTCCAAACTGGTGCCAGGCAGCGCAGCATCGCATGCCTTGCAGGGTGAGTGTTCTGCAATCACTTGAGCTTTGAGAGATTATTATTTTTGGGGTGGCCTCAAACTCCCTGGGCTGTAAAAAGCTCCGTGTTTGAGAATCAGCGACATTATCTCAGATCCCAACCCAAACAAAGGGGGATTTAGGCTCGCTAGCCTCCTGCTTCCAGCCCCCGCTGTGCTCCGTGCCATTTTATCCAGTTAGCTGCAATCAGGTCCTGCGGCCCAGGAGACATCAGTGGTGTTTCATTGCTGTGCATTGGCCAGCACATCCTGCAGAAGCAGGGGCGGATGCCAGGTTGGTCGTGATATCTGTGCTCTGAACACGCAGCTGGTTGCAGTGCGGATCCGTGCAGCACCCTGCACACACATCGCAGAGCATGCCTGGTGCATGTTCCATCCAGCAGGCAGCTCGTGCCTCACTGCATCTGCCTGCAGGGCCGCGTGCTCGCTGCCCCACATGAGAATAGTGCTGGGGCCATGCTTGCATGCCTGCGTCACGCAGATCCCTTCCTCACTGCTTGCTCTGGAGCTCCGCTTCGGTCTCGCTGCCAGCTTGCACCCCTGCAAAAATGGCTGTGCCCAGACATGGAGGGGTTACTGCATCTCCCAGCAGAGCCCCACAGCCCTGCCACACACAGCCCTGCCCCACAGCCCTGCCCCGCAGCGGACCCCCACAGCAGAGCCTCTGCCCCATCAGCCTCCGTCTCCCTTTGGCCGGAGGGAGTCAGGTTACGCTCCCCATCCCTGCGAGTGAAAGAACCCACCTGTGTCTGCGGGGCCTGTTTGGGATTCCTGGGAAACTTTAACCTCTATTAATACCACTAAATTATTTCTTCATATGGCAAAGTACTTATGTAAACCGATCCCCTCCCGCCTTCCCCTCCTGGCTCGGAGGAGGCAGCGCTCGCTCAGATGGATCTACCTGCTCTCGGGGGGCTTTCAAACCCTCCGCATTCCTCTGTGGCACTGCTTTTTGTTGCAGGAGGACGTGCGCTTGCTGGAAGCGAGCACGTGATGGGAAAAGGGGGAGAGAAAGAAGAAGGAAGGGAGGATTGAGATCACCAAAGTAATTGGCTCAGAGGCCTGTGGAGCAGCAGCAGGTTGGGCTGTACATTTGTCTGTCTCTCCGTCAAGTTGTGCAGAGCCCACGTCTGCCTCGGACTTCCCCAGAGCTGGAGTAAATTAGGAGTAGGCTCAGAGGGGTCAAGTGGGCTTAGTTGTCATTTACACCAACACCACTACATCCATGACGCCAGCTTCCAGCGCTGCCAGGCTGGTGCGAAGGGACCTCGTGGAAATGAGAACCAGGCCCTGGAGGCTGTTTTACCAGGGCAGCACCCGCCATCCCCATCCATGAGCATTCAGATCATGGGACTGAAATAATGCAGATTTAAACCTCTTTTTTTTTGTGTTTTCTTCTGTCTTGGTTTTTTTTGTTTTTTTTTTTTTTTGGTCTTATGTCTTTTGTCCTTGGCTGCAAAGCCTGAAAATGTTCTTTTTTTAGATGTGAACGAACGAATGAATGATAACATGTCATGAAATCACGGGACTCCAGCAGATGGGGCTCAAAGAAAGGAATGCCAAAAAAGCAGCAAACTGACGGTGCTGCTGGGTGCCACTCCGGGCAGGATCACACCTTTCCCGTGGGCAGGACATCTCACTGCATTCTGCCTTTCTCCTGGCTGCCACCTGGGTGACACTTCTTGGTTTCCAGGCACGTACTGCCTGACTGAAGCTGAGTCCTGAGACCCAAAAATGGGTGCTGGCTCCACTGCAGGGAGGCCAGAGTTGGCCTTCAACCTGGTGGAAGCCCACAGCCACAAGTAGTGTAGTGCCCTCACACAGGGCATGGGCTTTTCAAACCCGAGAGCAAAAGAAGATGAAAAAAAGAGTGAAAAATTCGGCAAGGTTTTAACCCTGTGCTCTCCCAGCAGGTGTTTTTTTTGGCTTGGTTTTACAGCCAGAGCTGAGATTTGAAATTCCACCCAAACTTGGAAATTCAAAGCCCATTTTCCACTTCTGCAATCGCTCGTTCTGCAAAGCAGAGGAGAAGGGACTTGCAAAAACTTTTGACCTGAGGTTTGCAGCAGGCCAGAAGTCAGCCTTTGGGCAGCTCACAGTTGGTCCAAGGAGAGGAAAATGTCTGTGCCCCCATCATCCAGCCGTGCAGAGCTTCTCACTGAATTACCCTTGTGTAAGACATCCGATGCAGTCTGTGTTAGAGTCATGCCAGAAAGAAGGCTTTTCTTAGCCTCCACAATGTGTGGTCACATGTGGTAATGCAAAATTAGTGCGAGAATATGGGACTTTAGGAGAGCCAGCTGTGTTGTCAGGGCTTGGCCTGCTGGTTGGCTTCAGCCCGAAGAAAGAGTTCATTGCCAGCATCCGCAGGCTTGAGGGCGACAGGGAAAGTCTGATCTGCCTGCTGTATTTCAGCCATGCAAAAAGCTGGATGGATGCTTTTGTTTCAATTTATAATGCCTTATTTCAAGTGAATGAAAAAGGCCACTCAAACCAGAGCCCCTCTGCCTTCTGCATGTTTTTCCTTCCAGTCTAACTGAATCTGTGTTCCCACATAGCTCCACCTCCTACCAACAGCAGTGCGGTCAGTGGAGAGGAAAGATGCTGAAAATGATCCCTGCGTTATCCAAATCAGTGCACCTCGTCCTGCCCTGCACTGAGGGCAGAACATTGCTGAGAGCAGGATGGGGAAAAGCGAGTGATGCCCTACAGGTGGGGAAGGAACACCAGCAGGTCCAAGGACCGCAGTGCCCCTGCAGCTCCCCAGGTCTCCACCTGTGATGGGTGAGAGTGGGCTGGAGCGGCCGCCCTGGGCACCACAAGCTGCTTTGGGACTTTGAGATCAGGGCTTTCTGGAATGGGTATTTACCCAACGCGGGGCATCGGGTTAAGTCTGGACAAATGGAGACACTGGAATTACTGAGTAAAATGTCCTGGCCTGTCTTCTGCAGGAGGTCATCTAGATGATCTGTTCGTCCCATCTGGCCTTTAAATCTACTAATCTATTTTCCCTTCCAGGAAATATAACTACATTCTGAGAACAACAGCCCCTTAGGAAGAAGAAAAAATAAGGAAAGAAAGCACGCCTTTGAAAAACAACAGCAAAGAAAAAAACCTTTCAACTATAAAATAAACTAAGGTACAAGATGCAATTAACAATGCACAAACAGCAGAGCCCAGAATGTAAATTGTATTTAAATAGGGCTGTGAAGAATGTTTCAGTCCCCTAAATGGCTTCTCTCTCCTGCTGCCTTGAACCTCCAATCAAGCCCTGCCTGGGAGTAATTTGGTGCTGGAAATTGTTGCCACACGAACAGCTGAAGGCTGGCAGGGTCACCGGCCCCCCGTGTCACACCCTGTCATTTTAGATTAAGATATGCAAAGGCGACACGGCTGCGAACTTTCCCTTTGCTGCTGTGGCTGCGTCCATCCCCTCGACTGTAATGAGAGGAAGGCGTAATTGGAGTCAACTGCTTGATTATGATAATTGCTACTGTCTGGGGGAAGAAACATTTGAGTCCCGGAGCTTGATCCGCGCTGCACCTTTGGGGTGATTGCTGTCTGTTTGCCGGCAGATGGGCCCTGCACAGAGCATCCCTCGGCCCCGCGCCGGCCCCTGACCCCAACCCCACCACTTGTTGGCTCCGTATCCCGCAGGGTCACGGGGCGTCGGGCTGCTCTCTGCCTCCCACCGGAGCGTCGCTCCTGAAGGATTTATCCCCTCAGAGGGAAAGAGCCTTTTGGAAATTTATCCCCAGCTCTTCACAGCAGCACAAGTGGGAGATGAGGCGCCGTATATTTTCCGCTGGGATATTTATGGCTTTCGTTGTACCTCCAGCAACAATCTGTGGGAAATCCTCCTGGGAGCTCAGCGGTCAGTCCGTCGGCAGGGATGCTCCTGGGCTCAGGGCAGAGCTGAGCTTGTGGTGCTCGGAGCACCCAGCACAGCTCTGTGCCACCTCCCAGCAGCTCTGTCTGCGCACTGGTGCCAATAACCTGCCCAGCAGTGATGTGAGCGCAGAGGCACATAAAGCCCACGTATGTAATTAAGGTGGCAAGAGGCATTTCGTTAATTAACGGCTATTATTTGTTAACATCAAGCCTTAAGTGCAAAGCTCAACTCTAGCTGTGAAGCAATAAGCACAGCCTGAGCAACAACAGTAACTAGCCAACAAAGTAATTGGGTCGTTATTTCCACGATATCTTAAAAGTTTAACAAGATTTTCTTGTTTTAAACATTCACATTCCTGAGCGTGGAGGGGAAAGCACTGCCTGCACAGAGGGAACGGTGTAAAAATCATGGGAAACAGGGCTGCAGGTGATGGGGTGGGTTTTCTGCTGAGCACGGAGCTGAGCCCCACTCACAGCCAGGTGTGTGGGTCGGGGCTGCAGCGTGCCGTGCTGGTTGTGCACAGGGATGGTGGGCAGAGGAGGCATGGGCAGCCAGCTCTTGTTCTGCTGCGTTTAGGAAGTGAGCTCGTTTGAGTGAGTATGATTTTCCTCTTTGTTACTAACGAGGTGCCTTTCTGCGGGTCCTGGCGGGCTCTGTGCTAGCAGAGGGATCATGTTGAGCACCAGGAGGGTGTCCCAGCACCAGGGTCGGTCACGGATGGATCCCCGTGCAGTTTGATAAGAGAGGAAGACGTTTAATCTGCTTTCCAGGGTAGATTAAGAGCCCCCGTAGACTGTAGCTATGCAACAGCGTGCGTCTGACAGTGCAGAGCTCTGAGCAAAGGTGTAGCTGTTGTGATAAAACAACTGCCTGCATTTCATTAACAAAACAGTGCCAAGGTGTCATTAAGCAACGGAGGGCTCTAAATAAATAACCCTGTGACTGCTTGCCAGCAGTGTGAGTCAGGAGGAGACCACTGCAGCTGTACCTGTGTACCCACATACCTCAGGGCAGAGGGAGAACCCAGAGGGGTCTCACACCCATCTGGAGGGCTGGACCTGCAGCTCAGATTGCTGTTCTGCTCAGTGCTTGTTTCCATGAGAAGTAATCAGGCCACTTTGCAAGCAGGTGTGTTAACTTAGATCTTCAGGAGAGGAGCATTTGCTGTGAACACAGCTCGTATCTGTGCAGATAGTGTTGGCAGGAGCTCTGCCTGGCTGCCCGCCTGGCTGGAGGCTTGTGTGTACCTAGGAAATGGCTTGCCAGCTCTAACCTATTCATTCAAAGTCAGCCTTCAGTTAGAGCTCACACCCTTTCCTCCAGAAAAGATTCATGTGCTGTTACTCATTTACTACTATGGCCTTTTTTTGGCATCGCCCTGGAACGCGGGCCGGCCGGGGGGGCAGGCAGCCCCAGCTGCTGAGGGAGGTGCCCTGGTGGCACTCAGTGTGATGAGTTGGGACCCTGCAGCTCGGGTCCGTGACACTACCGACTCTATTAATTTATGGGATAACTCGTCCTTTGGGAGAGTTCCTTCCTAATCTCCATTAGTTAGAGATTGCTTTATCCTTTGCAGCAAGGAATTTTCATCCATTTACTCTGTAAGCTTTCTTAAAGTTTATCCGTGTGATTCTGGATATCGTTTATTTCAATTTGTCTTTCTTTACTCTTTGTTCCAAACCCACTGCACCTCGGCCTCAGGAATGTCCTGGGGAGTAAGCAGAGTCGGGTCTGCAGGTGAATTCTCCCTCCACCTATAAATACAGATTCTTTTGACAGTTTTGTTTTATTCCACCGAAAATTGCCAAAGTACACTCAGAGCCTGTTCTCTCACTGTATTTTCTTTTTACATAGGAAATGCCGAAGGCAGCTGACAAAAACTTCTCGTATAATTGCAGCTTTATTTTGCCAAATTCTGAGCCGTCATTTGCTGCCAGCAGTCCCACCTCTTCCATCCAGGAGCTGGTGACATTGATGGAGCTGCAGGTGTGGGGTTGGGGGTGGAGTGGAGGTGGGGTTTGGGTTGGGGTTGGGATTGGGGTTAGGGATGGGGTTGGGGTTGAGGTTAGGACGTTATGATTGGGGTTGGGGTTAGGGTTAGGATGTTATGGTTGGGTTCGGGCTTTTGGATTTAGGGTTATCTTTAGGCTTAGGTTTGGGTTAGTGTTAGAGTTAGGGTTGGGTTAGAGTTAGGGTTAGACTTGGGGTTAGGGCTAGTGTTAGAATGTTAGTGTGGGGATGGATGCAGAAATCCATGATTTCTCCCAGGGAATGGGAGGCTGAAAAATGTCACCGGAGACTTAGTAAAGGATTTACTTTTCCTGAACCTGTTGTCTGAGTGCTAAAGCAAACCTTGGGCTTTGTTCTTTTTCTTCCTTTTTTTCTTACAAGTCAATTGTAAAGAAAGGTTTACATAAACCCTTACTCCAGAGACATTGCCTCACTCTCTGGTGCCACTGAAGGAGAACCCTGCTTGTGGGTCAGCCCCAGTCCAGCCCAGCTCCACAGGAAAGGAGCAGCACGGTGTGTGACAGCTGCTGGGATACAGTGGGTTTGGGACAAATCAGCTCAGTGCCCATTTCCCCTTAAAGATGGAGGTGAAGAACATCTTCTGTAGAACGCTTGGATCTCTGTGAATGCAAGGTGCTGCGTAAAGGCAGGTTTTTACTGTTGCCCCAGGATAAACTGGGATGGCAACCATTTCTTTCTTTGGAGCTAACACAGTCTTAATGCAGGGGGGACGTGGCACTCTCCATCAATTAAAACACCAGTGCAGGTGATGGCAGCTGGCTGTGGTTTATCTCAGCACTTGGCGGCTGAGTTCTGGGCATGCTGCTGTGGGGGTGGCACCACTCCTAGAGGTGTTCTGGGGATGCTCTGCCCTAATCCTGTGTGCAGCGTGCCCTGAACAGCCAGCAATGTGGGGAACGTGGACAGAGCTCAGCTCTCCTGGGGCTTTGTCTGCAGCCCACCACGTCCCATGAGCTCCCAGAGCAGCACAGCCTCCATCTCCCTGATGCTCAGCACAAGGGGACAGTGCTGGGGGTCATTTGTCTTCTGAGAATCAGATAGAAAAAGAGTTGGGAGGAGGATGCATTTGGGGAAAAAAAAAAAAAGAGAGAAAAAAAAAGCCAACAAAAACCAACAGTAAACGCATCAAATAATAATAAAAACCCACCCTTTTCTTTGAGCCTGAATGTATGCTGGTGCAGTGCTTAGGGGATTAATCTCTTAAAAAATAAGTGCCATGTGAGTAGACAGGCAGTGATTAAGGTTTTAACTGATCAGTCTGCGTCTGACAGTGAACCAGCTATTATCTTAACGGAATCAAACGAACATTCAGAGCCTCCGCTCAGCCCCAAACATGAAAGGAGATGTCATCTGCTGGCAGTTGGCAAGCCGCAGGGGAAGGGAGAGAGAAAGAAGGAGGGAAGGAAAGCGAAATGGGTGAGAAAAGGAGGAGAGGTAGAGGCAGAGCACGGAGCGGAGGGGACGGAGGGAAGGGAAGGGGTACATAAAGGGAAGCAGTGGGGAGAAAAAGTAGAAGGGAGAAGAGCAGAGGCCCAAAGCAGTGCTCATTCCACTCTCCCATTTCTCTCCTTCCCACTCCTGCACAGATCGGAAGCTGTTCCCTGGATGAGGTGGGCAGCCTGCAGCCCTCGCCACGCTTTTCCCACCGCACTGCTGCCCGCCCTGAGGTCTGCTCCAGCACAGGGAGGTCTGGCACTCTTGAACCTGAGGTCAAAAACAAGAGGGAGGAAAAGAATGGCCTTCAGGCCAGAGGAAGAAACCAGGGCAACCAGGCTCTTAACGTGATAAAAGGGCTTTATCTCAAAGCACTTAAACAAAACACACAAGCCTGAGAGAAGAGGCTCTGTCAAGTATCCGCCAGGGACATGGGGAAATTGCAAATCCCCGCGGGACAGAGGGGCTCTTTCTTCACAGTGTGCAGAGCCCGGGGCTGGGGCTGGGGCTGGGCAGGTGACGGGTGCTGGGGAAGGGATGCACGGGGGATTTCCCGTTTGCAGCGGTGCATGGGCACGGATCAGACTGTGAGCTGTTAGAGAATAGATTAAGGGCACGGGGAGCGGGCAGCAGTGCTGGGGAGGGGCAGGAGAGAACGGCAGATGGGACATCCAGCAGCAGGTGGGCACGGTCCCATCCCTGTATTTGGGATGTCAGTGTAAATCAGTGCCACCTCTGTGGTTGGTGGGTGCAGTTTGCAGGAGTTGGGTGGGTGCAGTTTGCAGGGTATGGAGGGGTGCTGTTTGCAGGGTTTGAAGGGGAGGCTTGGTGCTTGCTGGCCCCTTACAGGATGCTACAGGGAGGATTGTGCCGTGGAGAGTACTGGGTTTTTCCCAGATGCGTGGGCAGGGAGCTGCACACACCATCCCGGGGTCTCTGGGCTGCAGGTCCCAGTTCCTCCCCAGCCGATCTGATTTCCCAAGGGCTGAGGCAGCTGTGCTTGTCCTGCTCCAAAGGAATGGGCTCTTTGCTCTGGCTCATCCTCTCGTCCCTCATCCCTTTGGGGCTCAGCCCCATCCCTCCCCATTTATAACTGACATGTGATGCTTTGTGCCAGCAATCCCCACCTTTGAGGAGAAGCCCTGCCCTGGCTGTATGCTGCTCTCCCTCTGGCTCCGTGTTCATCAGCCTTTGTTTGGGGCACATCCTCATCCCTTATGGGTGTCCACGGTGTCCTTTCCCTGCCGTGGCTCAGTGAGGACCGTGTGGAGCTCCCAGCCATGAATTTCCCCCACGCTGCTGCCAGGCTGTTATTGCTGTGCGCTCCCTCCCGACTCCATCTGTCTGCATGGTGCTACTGCTCCGTGCCAAGAGGGCTCCGGGACCGCTGGGGTCACGGCTGCCCCATTACGGGGCGAGATTTATCATTGGCAGGTGTGCTGCGGGATGGTATATTATCCAGGATTATGAACTGTAACAGGATAATCTCTCTAATGTAATTCAAGCTCTCGACATGGCTTATGGCTCCTTAATGTACCTCAGACTGAAGAATTACAAGAACATTTTCCCCCCTCCCTACCTTGTCAGCTCCTAAATGATTTAGGCAATCGCCTGAAGCCAGATCTTGGCCTCCAGTCATAACTCAGAGCAGTTCAGTAAATATGATGGGGAAGGAGTTTTCCTGCCTTGGCTCTTTCTTCCTTCCGCCCTTGCGGTGCTGCTGCTCTGCTCCCTGGAGCATTCAGGGTGGACCCGAAGCTGGGCTGGTGGGCACAGGGATGCTCTGTGTGGGATCGTGCCTTGGTTTCAGACCACGGGGCTGTGCCCATTTCAGCATCACCTCTCTTTTTGAGTAACGCAGCAATTAGTGGTTTGGGAACACATCAACCAATGTGTGTCCAGCTTCGCTCTGTGCCCCTGCTAAGGCGAGAGGAACATTTCCCATCTTCATCTAATTGGCTTTTAATTCTGGTGATTGCTTTGACCTTAAAGGTGGGGTTTGTGAGGCTGATTCTGGGGCAGGTTCATCCCCACCCGGGCACCAAAAAGGTGAGCAGTGATGGCCACCACCTCAGGGTCTCACAGTGACCAACTGGCCTCAGTCCAGCCCCCGTGAGCTTAGTGACAAATAAACCTTGTAAAAGGAGAGGAAAAAGAGGGAGAAAAGCAGAGATTAAGAACAGGAACTGCAGGGATATGGCTTCCACTTGGTGACTGACTTAAAATAAACATCAGATATGCAGAGCAGGGCTGGGAGCCTGCCATGGCACGGGGAAAAAATTAATGCAGGGAAATGTGTGTGCGTCCTTTAGCGTGGCTGGTTATGGGCCTGGCTACCTGGTGCTAATGTGAGCGTGGCAGAGGTGTGACGTACAGAGTGGTGGCTGCAGGGGAAGGAAAAGGGGAATGTGTGGGAATGAGGCAGGGTGCTGGGGATCGTGGAGCAGCCGAGAGCGCTCGTTCATGCCCCAACCCTGGCTCTGAGGGGATGGAAAGCAAAGGGATGGAAAGCAAAGGGGTGGAGAGGGGGAGATGGGCTCAAGAAGCACCCGACTGCGGTGGGCATGGAGGCCCCATAGCTGCAGGAGCCCCAGCAGAGCCCACAGCAGAGGCAGCAGCAGAGCATCCCCATCCCTGGAAGCGCAGTGCAGAGCGGAGCTGGAGCGTGACGGCTGCCCATGGCAGGGCTCCGGCCGGCCCCAGGCAGCTGTATTTACTGTTGCTATTTGTTGTCACCCTGGCAGCCTCCGCAATGTGAATTTTCTGTGTCACTGGCTGAGAGGATTCCAGGCAGGTTTTTGATAACGTGGGGTTGGTTTTGTAAAGCGGGGAGGGAGAGGGGGAAAAGGAGCCATGGCTACAAACTGCTCGGCCCAGAGCTTTTAACTCTTTTGCCACCAAGCGTGCCTGGCTGCTGTGGTCTGAGCAGCAGAGCTGTGCCGGTTTTCCCTTCCCCACCGCTGCTCAGGGCCACGCACTGATCCCCCGTGCCTCAGTTTCCCTTCCTGCAAAAAGGGAGGAACGTGTGGGAACGGTTCATGGGGCAGCTGAAGTGTCCACCCTGCAGTGCCCCGTGCTTGGCTTCCTCCACCTGGGAGCCTCAGGGCTTGATCTCTCCATGAGCAAACCTGGAATCCACACGTGGTCGAGGTCTCTTCTTTTGTTTTTGGGCAAATAGAGCACCAGTGTCTGTCCCCTCCCCGCGCTGCTGCTGGGAGCACCAGCACCAGGATCCGCTGTTTCTTCCTTCCTCTCTTTCTTCTTTCCTTTCTGTCTGGCTGTGTGCTTTGGGTAATTAGTGTATCACGGAGAGGTGGTGTGGTGGGACAGGAAGGAAAAGCTGTTTGCACAGCGAAATAACTGGCAGAGCATCTTCAGACCTGTCTGTGCTTCCCAGGTGGCACCTCCGGCTTAACCGCTTCCTTGCTGCGACACAGGGGGGGTCTGCCAACCTCATCTCCTCCCCACATTAACCCTTCCTTCACCCCCCAGAGGAGGAACAGGGACTTCCCTCCTGATACCCGATAGCTGAACACGCGTTGCCCGAGGAACAAAGAACGAAGCCTTAAATCTGTGTTGTTGGGCACACACGGGGCTCTCCAACCTGGTGGGATTGGTTTTGCAGCCAGCAGTGCTCCTCTGGGTCAGCCCTGGTGGTCCCTTAGGAGTGGGGAAACTGAGGCACTCAGCACCCATCCCCACCAGCCCCGAGCACCACGCAGTGCCTCCCACCCATCGCAGCCCCCGGAGTGAATGCTTCTGGCACCCGGGCAGCAGCCGACCTGATTGACACATGATTGACAGAGCCAATTAGCCAAACGGAGCCAGCTGCACTCAGCCCAGTCCTGCGGAGGGCTGGGGGAGGAGGGGGGCCGCGAGGGGAGCCCGGGATCCAATGCTCTCCCATTAGACGTGATTGCTGGTTTTGTTTCATTCTCAGCCTTTGTACAGATGCCCCGCAGAAGCTGCGTCTCCCCTCCCGATGCCACTCACACAGCGCTCTCCATCTCCCGTAGGGCTGTCAGCGAAGGGGCTGCCATCACCCGGGCGCTCCTCCCCAGCTCTGGGGTTTCCCCACGTGTACAAGGAGCTGTGACATGCCGGGGTCACAGCCCGAGGACGCAGGGATGGCGGTGGGGCGGGCGGGGAGGGAGCGCGCAGCCACGCAGGGACGGGCGGAGCGCGGAGTTCGTCTCTCCGGAGATCTGCGTTTCTTCTTTCTCAATGTTTTTTGACTCATTTCCTCAGCTCGCAGTCAGATATTTACTTAACCTCGCGACTGCGCTGCGCTGGGAGCGCCAAGTTTGGGGGCTGCGGGCGTTCTGCTGCCGCCGTGTTTACGCGTGGGGGCTGCACGCTCTGCTCACCCACTTGCACACTTGGCACACGTGTTTGTGCACAGCGACCCGTTGGGGATGGCTGCTGCTCCCACCTCTCGGTGTCGGCTGCACCAAAGAGATGCATTCTGTGTGTGCTGCTGCTCCTGTACCCCAATCCTTGCACAGCCACCAGGTGCCCTGTGCACGCAGTGACTGCTCGTGGTTCTGCCCAACACAAAGTACCCCATGCATGGATTATGTCACCTCCCCGGTGCCGTGCACACTGTGCAGGGACAGAGCCCTGCGGGGTCCCACTTCTGCCAGCAGCCATACTGGGGTGGGATGGGCAGCCTGTGGCCTCGTGCCCCAACCCTCTTCCTCCCCAGATGTTTTTCCCAGCCCGCTCAGATGCTGCCCCGCTCCCTGAAAGGCCGCCTTGTGCCGAGCATCCGGACCCAAAGCCTCTTTTATGGGTGGGGAGTCTGCCCTGGGTGACCACCGTCGGGGTCTGGATGGAGCCCAAAGCCTTTACCAATTGTGACCACTGCTGAAAGGGTTCATTTCTTCCCCTAACAAGACACAGCCCTCGTTGGGGGCATGCAGCATCTGTCTGGCAGTTCACAGCAAGCAGGCACAGCAATGGGGCTGAGGAAGGCAGAGAGCTCATGGGGCTCTCCCTGCAGCACTGCTCTACCCGATGCCATGGCTGCAGCCAGAGCTCACACAATGAGCAGCACCCAGAGACCCGTGAGAGCAGCCCGGTGCCTGCCGTGGGTCTGCCAGGAGCGGTCTGGGCAGCGTGGGATGGATGGAAAGAATCCGTCTGACTTGGTGTGCTCAGAATCCATCCCAGAGCTGTTAGGAAGTGGCTATCAAACCTCGAAGAGAAGCGAAACCCTACCCAGGTGTTAAAGATCCCGGCAGAGGGAAGGAATTTTTCTTCCCCTTGGCCCTGCAACAACAACAACAACGCTTTTTTTCCCTCGCGCCTATTTCTGTATAAGGCAGGCAGCTCATTGCCGTCAACATCCCTGTTATCTGAAGTGGTCACTGTGCACAGGGATGGCACCTTCAGTGCCAGGACCTCGGGGATGTGGGGGGGGAGAAGCTGGCAGAGGGTCTGGAAACTTACAGCTCTTTGTGCCCGGCGCTTGCAAATAAAACGTATTTGTGACAAATGAATGAAATAATCTTGTCCTGCCTCCTGAAGGGGTAGAGTCCATGGGAGAGCCGCGGTGACGCACGCAGCGCCCAGCCCTGCTGGCAATGCCCCTTGGGCCAGCACGGCTTCCCCAGCTCCGATCCCGTAACGATGCTGCAGCTCTGGGAGGTTCCTGCACCGCGCTGCTGTGTGCGGGTCTTTCCCGGAACCCGCCTTCCTGCTCGGGCGTTTCTGGGAACGAGGTCCCGGGGCTGTTGGTTTGGGGCGGCTGCCAGCCGGGGGGGTTTGGGGAAGCGCGTGGGGCCCCGTGTCGGTTAACCCTTTCCACGCCGCTGGCGGGTTCTGAGGGCGACGGCGCTGAGCGTTCAGAGCGTTCCATTTCCCCACTCCGTGTCTGCTCGGGGTCCGGCGGAAAAAGGGAGGGGAGAAGTTTCCAGCAGGGAGAGCCAAGCGGAGCCTCGCACACCTCCGGCCCATTGCGCACGGGTTAAGCACGCCGAGGGCTGCGCGCTAAGGTCAACACGGGCTGCACCTGCCCACGGGCTCCTGTGCGCGGCAGCACAATTGATGGCTTGTTCCTTTCATAAGTGCCGTTGGAGCGCGGTGCCCAGGCCGCGAGCCAGCCCGCTGATCACATAAAATATTATTTGTGTTTAAAAATTCCAGTAATTGACTATGCGCCGTTTTTTTCCAAACCTTTTGCCAAGGGCAGTAAAAAATCAAAATCCGTCCTGAGTTATTTTCATCATGCAAATTCCCATTTCTGTAAACAGGAGCGCAGCGGCAGAACCCCTCTGCCTGCAGCTGCCAGCGTGGGGCCGGTGTGCGCGGGGAGGGGATGGGGCTGTGGTTGCCGTGGCCCTGCAAGGTGCTGCACCGAATGGAGCTGGGCTGGGGGTGCTGCTCACTGCCGCACACAGGGACCCAACCTGGCCACCAGCCTGAAACCCATGGAGGATGGGTTGAGTGCAAGGAATTGTTCCATTCACACTCATTATGGCACCCAGAGGCGGTGGTGCTCCATCCCTGGAGACCCCCAAGGACAGGGGATGGGGCTCTGAGCACCTGATGGAGCTGTGCGTGTCCCTGTGCATCGCAGGGAGCAGGACCTGATGGCCTTTTGAGGTCCCTTCCAACTCAAACTCAATGACTCTGCGATTATGTGTCTACTTTGTGCCCATTTTGGGAATGTGGAAACATCTGGGGCTGGGCGGGACGTCGGGCCGCAGCCCCTGACCTGTGAGGACGTGGCAGCTTCGGGCTCTATGGGCTCTGATTTTGCATCATCAGCAAAGATGACATTATGTCCTTTGCAAGGAGAGGGGCAAAGGGCTCACATCTGTTTTGGAAACCATTCAGCTCAGGAAAACGACCCACATGCAGAAGTAATGTGGTTTTGATTGTACTGCACTCTATAGAAAGTAGTGCACACATATTAAACTATATTAGACAGTATAATAATAGCTTGCAGTTTGTCTGCCTTTCATCTGGACGTGCCTTAAGGACGTCACGTGGATGCAGAGCCCTCTTTCACTGCTGCTGAGATGCAGCTGCCCCGTGCATCCCTGCAGTGGGTGCAGTGCATCCCGGAGGTGCTGACCAGGATGCAGGATGCTCTGGGATCCAAACGCCCCCATCCTGAGGTGCCCCAGATCTGATACGTAAGGGACAGGAAGATCTAAACAAAAGTGGTGCAGTGAGGAGTGCAGGAGGCACCGGCACGATGCACGATTTTAAGGTGATCCCTGCAGTCTGATTCTTGGCTAATTACTTCAGCTCCATCTTAAATGTTGCATGATTAATAGATACGGATGTGTGTTTAACTAAAACCTGCCGTGTTTGAAGGGAATAATAACAATAATAAGTTTTTCCATCCATTGAGATCCAGACCACTTACAATAATTAAAATTACACGACGCTACCGGCGAGGGTCCTGAGCTCCTTTCCAGTTACCCACTAATCCTGCTCTGCCTCCCGCTATGGCTCCGGGGATCTGCAGTGGATGCTGGCTCTGCTTTCACTCTCTGCTTTCCTCCCGAGCTGCTGTAGCGCTGCGTTCGGAGCGGTTTCAGTGCATTGGGTGCGATGGGCACCAGCAAAGCAGGGAATGCCTCTCCAGGAGCACGTCCAGCACGGGCAGCTTTGTACAAACAAGGAGATGAGAGGCAGAGGGAGGGCTCGGGGCTGGAACACCGCTGTAAACACTGTGCTTTGGCTCGGAGTCGGGTGAGCCCCTCCGACGGCGGCGGAGCTGCAGGGAGGTGTGCGCCCGCGTGCCGGCGCCGAGCGGAGCTTTCACAATAAATGATTAAAGCATGGTTCAGATCCCGTCAAATGGAACGGTGCTAATCTAATCACAATCCATCTGGCACTGCCACATCTGTCCCAACACCTCCACCTCTTCATTTTCAATCAGCCTTAAATAGTACATAATTATTAATGTCTACCCGGCTGTCAGGCGGCGCGGGGGATTCACTTATCTCTCCCATCGGCTCAGGAAGGGATCGGGGATCGGGGATGGAGGGCTGGGAGCCCTCAGCTCACGTGCTGGGGACGGGAGGGGATGGAGCACAGAGCCCAGGGCACGGCCGTGGCACCGCGCTGCTGGCTGAGCCCAGAGCTTCGGGATCGAATCAGCATCGAATGCTGCCTGCAAACGTCCCACCCCAAACCCAGCACGTGGCAGCAGTCCTGCTGGGGTCCTCCAGGAGAGCAGCACCCGACCCATCCTGTGCCATGGGCAGGACGTGGGCTCTGCCCTCTGTGCGTGGCTCTGAGCGGCCCAACGGGGCAGCCCCGCTGTCAGTGGTTCTCCCAAAATTTGGAGGATTTGAAAGCCTGGGGAGTCGTGGTGAAGTGAAACTCTCGGCTCTTTCCTTTTTAACATAAAAAGGAGTATTTTTGTGTCCTCGTGCCTGAGATAACACAAAGCCCAGCAAGCCAGTGGTGGTTTTTCCTTGCTGGCATTAAGCTGGCTGCCTTTGGGTCAGAGACAGAGCCGTGGATTCTGGTGGCTGGGATTAAAGCCCCATCACACAGACACGGCCACAGCACCGAGCTCAGAACGGAGTTAAGAAAGGTGAGCAGAGAGCTAATACCTTGTGAAAGTTGAGCGATCCTCCCCGGGCTGTTTACAGAACACGTTACCCAATAACCAATGCCTGGGGGACATCTGTGAGCTCCTGCAACATTCAGGGTTTTGATCAGAGCCATTAATCTGCGCTGGCGCTCAGTGCTCAGGTGGATTTGGAGGTTGAAAGGCACTTGGGTGCAGTTCACTGTTTGTTCCCAGGCAGATCCCACTGGTTGGTGCTTTGCTGCCTTTCTTCTTGGAAAGAGCTCTCCCAGCTCAGCCAGGTGAGAGCAGCTGGAACAGAACTGATAGGGGAGAGCTGAGTGGGGCACAGGGTGTTTTTCTCTCCTCTCCTCTCCTCTCCTCTCCTCTCCTCTCCTCTCCTCTCCTCTCCTCTCCTCTCCTCTCCTCTCCTCTCCTCTCCTCTCCTCTCCTCTCCTCTCCTCTCCTCTCCTCTCCTCTCCTCTCCTCTCCTCTCCTCTCCTCTCCTCTCCTCTCCTCTCCTCTCCATTTTATTGTCTCAATCTTCTCTGGACACTGCTTTCACTTTGATCTCCGGAAACTTTGGCATCGCTCCTAAAAAATATGTGTATATATTAGGGAAAAAGAGGGGGGTGAATGGGGGGGAAGAAGAAGAGCAAAGCAGAGCCTTTGTTCCCCACAGCTGTTATCATGCTGTGGCAGATCTCCGTGCAGGTATAAACGCTCTCATTGATCAAGCAGTGGTGGGCCGGCGCTATGGGCACAGCCCTGCTGCAGTCGGGTTATTGACACAGGGAGCAATCTGCTTCCTGAGGTCTTGTCTGAGGTAAAGAGAAAAACATAAATAAGTGCCCAGCATGGAAGGAAGCAGAAGTGGGAGAGCTGATGTCCCCCAGTGACACAGAGAGGGATGTGTGGGCATGGGGCTGTGCCACGGGGTGCTGGGATGGGGCTGTGCTTACACCATGCAGCCCCATTGCTATGGGGCATCACTGCTGTGCCATAGGGCATCACTGCTGTGCCATGGGGCATCGCTGCTGTGCCATGGGACATCACTGGTGTGCCATGGGGCATCGCTGCTGTGCCATGGGACATCACTGCTGTGCCATGGGGCATCGCTGTTGTGCCATGGGGCATCGCTGCTGTGCCATGGCACCTGCTGGGCAGAGGCATCCTGCAGAGCACTGAGGGACTCAGTGGTGGCTGGAGAGGTGAAATCATCCTTCCTCCTTCTCCTCTTCCTTCCAAGTGATGGGCAAGGAGAGCACATCTTTCTTCCTCCTCCTCCTCTTCCTCTCCCTCTTCCTCCCAGCATTGGGCAAGGAGCAGATGCTGGACAGCAGGAGCAGGAGCAGGGTGCAGCATGGGGTTGCAGTGATGAGTCGGAGCGCAGCGGGTACGGGAGCGGAGCCGGGGCATCGTCTGGCTCCCACATGTGCTGAAGTTGTTAGGAAGATTTATAGGGCAGATGCGGGGCTTTTTCTTCTGGGCTTTATAATCGTACATTAGGCTTTTAACCTCTGACCGGGAGCGCTGGGAAGGGCCGATCCAGGCGGCACCGCGCGGCTCCTGGCCCTGCAGGGAAGGGGATCGCTGGGGAAGGGACCCCAGCAGGACCCCAACACAGCCCCGTGGGGCCGGAGGGGTTAAGGCAGCACGGAGGAATGCAGAGTTGAGCCGAGGCGTCGGCTGTCTTGAGGTCACCTGTGAGGGATTAGGCGCAGGCAGACAGTTGTTGTTTGAGGACTGTCTGAGGCCGGGGAAGGGGCCGGGAAAGGGGGGGCTTGGGGCGGTGAGGGGATCTGCACCACTATGGGGGCATTTGGGAAAGATGGCTGCAGCCACGCTGTCCTTCCCCTAAGGGAGCCAATAGGACAGGAGGAGAGGAGCTGGGGGGAGGACAGGTGCCCCCAGAGCCTGAATGGGACACCGAACCCAGGTGGGCACAGGGACACTGGGAAGATGTTGGAGAAATGCAGGACCACCAGAGCAGCCCCTCCATGGGGACCATGAGATCCACTGATCTGTGAGCTCCAAGCCAAAGCCCATCTGTGCTGCACTGGGCTAAGCTTCTCCTACCCCATGTCCGTATGTGGGGCTGGCTGGGTACCACTATTGGGCACCCACAAATGGACCCACTGGGGACACAGCACAATGAGGGCAATGATGGACCTACTGGGAACACAATGATGGAGATGATGGACCCATCTGGGACGCAGCATGATGAGAGTGATGGTGGATCCATTGGGCACACAACGTGATGAGGGTGATGATGAACCCACTGGGGACACAACACGAGGGCAAGGTGTGAGCGCATCTCCAAGCTGACTCTTAGTTCTCCTTCTCCTTGAAAGATGGACCCAGTGATGCAGCTGCCCCACCTGCCCCATTCTGCCCCACACCTCGCTCCCTGGCACTGTGCTCCGCAGGGACGTGGGCACCGTGCTGATGCTACGTGCTGTCTCTGGAATCTACCCAGAGGTTCTTCCCATCCCTGCGGCTGTAATATCTGGTGCGCCTCCGCAGATGAAAGGTATTATATGAGGATAAATTCTTAATCATCACAATAATCAATCATTCTTTCCCCATAATTTAGTTGAAATTAATCCAGCAGATGATCAGAGGGCCAAATGGCAATCTGTGTCCTGGATATCTTTATTGACTCAAAGGGAGAGCATCCGCTATTAAAGCAGAGGAAAGCTGGAGGAAGTTCACCCAAAAGTTCCCCCTTTTCAAAGAAAATTAAAAAAAAAAAGGAAAAAAACTCACAAAGTAAACAGTGTGTGCTTACAAGAAGGCCCTTCCCCTCCTGCAGAGCACCCTGCAGCTCTGCTGCTGAACTCAAAGTCTGCACCTTGCCCAAAGGGACCAAGAAACTGCCCAATGCAGAGGTGCTCCCTGGGGCCAATGGGTGCTTTTATCAGTAATAAAAATAAAATAAAGCGATTTTATTGAAACTAAAATGTAAAACATGAACCATGTGCCTCGTGCCCCATCCCCACGTCCAGCTGATCCCATTCCTGCAGCTCCAGCCCTGGCCCTGCTGCTGCTCCCTGCGTGTCCCAGCTCTGCTCATGGGATTTGCAGCCAGTACCAAGAAGGGTGAGGAACTGAAAGGCGGAGGGAAGAGATGAACAGCCACCGTTCCTGCTGGGGGATACCCGTGGCTCTCCACTCTAATCTGCTTACACTCCATGTGCAGCCATGGAGGCAATGCAGAGTGCACAGGGGACAGGGATGGTGGATGGGGACATCCTGGGTGCGCCAGGGCTGGGTGTGCACCTGGCTGATCCTCTCCTGCTGTGTCCAGGGGCACATGAGGGACCCTTCAGGGTGGCACTGCTCCGCCGATGGGATGTGCAGATCCCTGAGCAGAGGGCATCTCACTGGGCGGTGCTCTGGCTCAGAGTGGGAGGGAGATCCCTGCTCACAGCGGAGCTCATGTGACCACCTCTGGGTTGGGCTGTGCTCAGTGCTGGTGTTGCCATTCCACCAGTGCCACCCCATCAAGTGTCACTCTACTGAGTGCCACCCAACCAGTACCATCCTACCAAGTGCCACATCACTGAATGCCACCGCCCCGAGTGCCACCCTACCAGTGCTCCTCCACCAGTGCCACCCCATCAGTGCCACTCTGTAAGTGCCATCCCATCAAGTCCCACCCCAGTGAGTGCCACCACACCAGTGCCATCCCACCCACTGCCATCCCACCAGTGCCAACCCACTGAATGTCACCCCACCAGTTTCCAATGTCACCCCACAAAGTGCTGCCATACTGTCACTCCACTGAGTGCCACCCAACCAGTACCATCCTACCAAGTGCCATCTCACTGAATGCCACCTCCCTGAGTGCCACCCTACCAGTGCCACCCCATCAGTACCACTCTACAAGTGCCACCCCACCGAGTCCCACACCAATTAGTGCCACCACACCAGTGCCACTTTACCAGTGCCACCCCACCAATACCCACCCCACCAAGAGCCACCCCACTGAGTGCCATCTCCCTGAGTGCCACCCCACCAAACGCCACCCCACTGAGTGCCACCACAGCGGCAGTGCCAGGGCAGTCCCTGCCCAGAGGTGTCCCAGCTGCAGGAAGCTTTCCCAGAGCCGACACGGGGTTTCTGGTAGCGGGAGAGAGATGGGATAATAAAACAGGAAAAAATTAACATGTAGGAAAACATAGCTGCACCTGAAGCAACAGAGGCGAGGAGCGCCGGCGCGTCCCCCCACCGCCAGCGAGGAGCTGTGAGTCAGTGCCTCCCGCTCCTCCTATTTCAAAGGCAGACAAACAACGCGCTGCACTGTGCGGCATCCCTGCTCCTAAATCTTCCTGTCCTCACGCTCCGTAAGGCGAGCTGCGGGGCAGGACCCGGCTCTGCTGCTGGGGGCACAGCCCGGTCAGGAGTTCTTGCAGCACCCTGAGCCCCAAACCCGGCACCTACGGACCTGGGTGTGAGCGGGGACCCCAACAAGCATCAGTCACCGCCATCGCTGGGCTTATTGCACCCACAGAGAGTGGGGATGGGGTGGGGAGAAGCCTGGGATCACAGCCTGGATCTGGGCACCCCTATGGCACGGGGCGGCCCCCCCTGCCCCCCATGGCTGTTGTTCCATGGGCTGCTCTCTGCACTGCCAATGGACGGAGCAAGGTTGGGGCTGCAGCTTGCCATGGGCTCATGGGGGCTGCTGGCACTGATTGCTTACTTGATTTCTCTCTTCCTTTTTCTCTCTTCCTTCTCTTTCTTTCAGGAAAAGACACCATCTCTCCCACTCTTGCTCGCTTCGTGAGAGCTGATGCAGTTAATTGGAGCTTCTTGTGAGCGCACATTAACACAGGCAGAGCCAAGAAGACGTCTTGGCAGCGAAATATCATTATCAGCTCTTGAGCTCCAGCCAAAATCCCCTTGCGGTCAAAACACAATTCTTTAAACTAAACAATTAAAGATTTGTGCAAGTGTTGCTGCCATGAGTTATCAGGGCCGGGGGGGCAGCGGGGATGCAGGTGATGGCTGAGCCTCAGTGTGGGGCACGGGGAGGGGCCCCGTGAACAATCTTCAGTGTCCTCATGGGGCTCAGCCCAGTGGCACTGGGATGAAAGGGAACAGTGTGGGGACCCTTCAGATGGAGCTCATGGCACCGGGAGCTGCAGTCCCACCTCAGCCCTCCATATGGGACCAGAGCACATCACACCCTGAGGGATGCTGTGGGCTCAGGTGGTGGTGGGGGCCATGGGCCATGGCACAGCAATGCCGGGTGGGAGCAGCATTGTGCCTATGGCTGCAGTGAACAAAGCTGCACAGAGTTATGGGGATAATGCTGCTAATTGTCATAGGGTGTGTGTGAGGGGGAGCTTTGGGAGGGATGTGGAAATATTCCTGGAGTATAAAATAACTCTTTTCCAGAGAGGTTGGTGTCTTTTCCATCCTTGCCACTTGTTTCCATCACGCTGAATGTTCTTCTTATCCACATCAATGTCCAAACAGCACTTCAATCCTGCCAAGCTAAAGAGCTGGTGGCAGGGAGCTCCAGGCTGGGACAGCTCCGGGAATGGGATCATTGGCTCCTGACACGCTCATCTGTATCTCTCCTCCCATCCCTTCTCCCTGCTCAGGGACCCATAGCCATGGGGTATCCATCCTGCAGGCACACCCATGTGCAGGGCTACCTATCCTATGGGGAAGCTCAACCCACAGGGGCACCCAAACCATGGGGCATCCACCCTATGGGGACATTACAGCCACGGGGTCACTCAAACCATGGGGCATCCATCCTACTGGTGGCAACATAGCCATGAGGTCAGTCAAGCCATGGGGCACCCATCCTATGGGGACACCATAGCCATAAGGACACCCATGCCATGGGGCATCCATCCTATGGGGACATCTGTACCATGGGGACACCCACTCCAAAGCAGCAGAACTTTGCAGAGACTGCAGTGCTGCCCTTTCCCTGGGTTTTGCTCACCCTTGATGAATCTTCTGCCTGCCCCATGTCCGCTCACCCTGCCGATGGAATTTCTAGGAACAGACACTCTGTGTGAGCACACAATGGACACGCATTGCTCCTAAAGCTCTCTGAGATCAGGATCAGATAACCAGCCATTGGCGGGATGAAGCCTTGGGATGAGGCTCTTCTAAGAAATGGTTTGGAAGTTGGGGCTGAATCACACTTCCATGCCCCACACTCAGCCATGAGCTGTGGCAGAGGCCTGTTCCTATGTGACAGAGTCACCTGTTCCTATGGAGAAGGATTTTTATCACAAACGCTTTGGCAAACAGCTGTGCCAGAGCCCCTTTCTGCTGCCCGATGTTTATTTGGAGAATGTCAGTAAGGAAAAACAAACATTCCCCGTCCTTGTGCACACACCTCCCTGGGCACAGAGCTGACAGAATGGGATCCCAGGTGGTGCCCGGAGCTGGGCACAGCTAGGTCCTCCATTAGGGCCACCAGGAGGCTACAGGGCCGTGTCCCCTCTACAAAGGGGTTTTCTCTTTTTCCTTCTCCAGCTTGAAGCCACATCCCCCGTAGTGAGCGATAGGGTATAAAACCATTAATGTTCAAAAAGACTTCAGTGATCACTGTGTCCAGTCATCGACCGTCACCGACGTGATCACTCATGGAACAGCTATGGTTGGAAAAGGCCTCTTAAGTGCATTGAGTTCAGCCACCAACCCATCACCACCGTGCCCACGCGCAGAGTCATAGAATCACTAGGGTGTGAAAAGATCTCTAAGGTCACTGAGTCCAACCATCGTCCTATATCACCTCTGTGCTCACTCATAGAAATGTTAGGGTTAAGAAAGACCTCCAAGACCACCCATCCAACTGCTGACCCGTCACCACCATGCCCACTAAGCCGTGTCCCTTGGGTCAGATGTGACAATCACAGAACCATGGAGCGGCGCTTGGGTTGGAAGGGCCACAAAACCCACCCAGTCCCAACCCCAAACCAGAACAACTCACTCCTGCGGGGTCCCTTCCCACAGGATGTGATGGAGCACAGCTCTGAACCCACTCTGAACCCACTCAGCCATCCCCACGGGGGGGGAGGCAGGGGGCAGGCAGGATCCCACTCCGACAGGCGCTTGCGGAGCCGATGGGCGAATTAACATGCTCAGGCTGTAATTAGGGCTTCAGTACTGTGACACCTTTACAAGTGTCTTTATTTAAAAGCAGGTAAATTGGAGGCTTCCAGGTTGGGTACGGCGCGGGGGGAGGAGGTGGGAAAAGGAGCAAACTGCTCTCAGTGGCATCGTGGGGTGACCACAGCACGGGCGATGGGTGGGAGATGTGGGGATGTGGGGAAGTTTGTTGGGCTCGGTGGGGAGAAGGGCTGGTTGGGAAGGCCCTGTCCGTCTGTCTGTACTTGGGGGCAGGAACAAAATGCCACGTGGCTCCCAACCCCTTCCGTGTACCCAAAGCTTTTCCTTTTGCCTTCCCCACACAGCATCTCTCCTCCCGACCTCAGACCGAGGTGATAACACCTCAAAGTTTGTGGATTTCAGATCTGGAGCAATCTGGGCTTTTTTTTTTTTTCTTTTTTTTTTTTTCTTTTTTCTTTTTTTGACAGCTGCTGCCTCTACTTTAGGCAAGGACATTAGCGCCGGGAGAAAAAAAATTTGATTTTAATGCAAGCCCCAGTAATCAGCTATTTGTGATGGAATTTTATCTGTCCTGGTCTCTAAGGGATGAGAAGCAAGCAGAGAGGAAAGAAGGGTCAGAAATTAGTATGCAGAAATATCTGATCAGCCAAAGTAATTTTCTTTAATAATCGTATTCATACTGGCTGCTCTCCGCTCACTAGAAGAATTAAGTATTTAATAGTAATATATTTCATCTGGCAGCAGTTCCGTTTCGTTAGGAGCTGTGATGCCGCGCCGGGGTGGGGGTGGGCACAGGGAGGTGGGAGGGCCGTGGGGAGGGGGGACAGCACTGCAGCTCCGACCTGGGGGGCACAACCTGATAGCCTCCTATGGGGCGTGGGGAGAGCTCAGTGTGGGGCTGGGGTTACTGGGAGATGGGTTACTGGGATCTGTGGGTTAACGGGACATGAGGTTTAATGGGAGCTGGGGTTAACTGGGAGCTGAGAATAACTGGGAGATGTGGGTTAAAGGGAGCTGGGGTTACTGAAAGCAGGATTAACTGGGAGATGGGGTTAGCTGGGAAATGGGGTTACTGGGAGCTGCGACTAACTTGGAGTTGTGGATTAATGGGAGCTGGGTTTAATAAGGGCTGGGGATGCTGGGAGTTGGGGTTAACTGGGAGCTGGGGTTACTGAGAGCAGGGTTAACTGGGATCTGGGGTTACTGGGTGATGACAATAACTGGGAGCTGTGGATTAATGGGAGCTGGGTTTAATAGGAGCTGGGGATACTGGTAGCTGAGGTTAATGTGAGCTGAGGATAACTGGGAGCTGATGTTAATGGGAGCTGGGGTTACTGAGAACAGGGTTATCTGGGTTATCTGGGAGCTGGGTTTACTGGGTGCTGAGAATAACTGGGAGCTGAGGATAACTGGGAGCTGGGGTTAATAGGAGCTGAGATTACTGAGAGCAGGGTTAACTGGGAAATGGGGTTAGCTGGGAGATGGGTTTTCTGGGTGCTGAGACTAACTGGGATCTGTGGATTAATAGGAGCTGGTGTTACTGGGAGCTGAGGTTTCTGGGAAGGCAGGCATAGGAAGAAGGATCTGGGTGTTTCCACTTGGGTCCCGTCCCCCAAGTCCTACGTTGCTGCTCCAGGCTGTGCAGTGTAGGAGGTCACACTGGTTACATCCCTAGAACCTGCACTTCTGTAATTGCCAGGAGACGTGCTAATTACCACGGTTGGCATCTATGCACGGAAGTGTTCACGTGCATCCTCAGCTTCGTTGCATCCCTACATCCTGCTGACCAGTGGCACTGAGCTGCATGCCAAATCAGCGCCCTGAGAAGCAGCCCCCAGCCAGGGGGGGAACCCCCAGCACCCCCAGCATGCACTGGAGCCCCACGCGAGACGTGACACCATACTGGCTGTCCCTGGGGACATTGGAGATCTCCAGGATGTTGGGAGGGGGGGGGATCCTGCAGCACAGTGTGTGGCATCGTGTAAAGGAGGGTCCTGCTTCCAGGGGTTGGGGGGAGGCTGAGGGCACAGGGGTTACTGGGAGCTGGGTTACTGGGGGCTGTGAGTTAATGGGAGATAGGTTAGCTGGGAGCTGAGGATAACTGGGAGCTGGTGATACAGGGGGCTGTGGGTTAACAGGAGTTGAAATTAACTGGGAGCTAAGGATAACTGGGAGCTGGCATTCATGGGAGCTGTGGTTAGAAGGAAAAGCAGCACACCTACCTGCCCATCCCTCAGTGCCTGCACCCCGCTGGGCAGCCTGGGCATCCCTGCAGCCCCAACTCCAGCACTCGCCAGGTTCTGCGCATGCAGCAGTGAAGTACCGCAGAGAGACTAATCCCTGTTTACTCAGAAAAGAGAAATTGAGAGCTGAGTTCAGTTCCTCTCTGCTCTCTCACAGACACGCGGTACAAACAGGTGGACGTGGCTCCCTATTCAGGCTGTGCTGTGCTGTGCTGTGGGGGAAGGGGCAGAGAGGGGTTTTGGGGCACCCCGACACAAAGTGCTGTGGGATAAACTGCCTTAATGGTGACGACTGCACTCAGGATCCCAACTCTCACAGAAGAACTGCAGCAATGCAGTGTCCCAGCCCCTGGCACTGGTGCTGCTTCCTGGATCAGCTGCAGATGAAATCCCAAAGCGCCATCGGGGCACGGGGAGGGGATGCACTGCACAACGCTGTGTTGGGTGATACTCAGGGATGGAATCGTTCTCTTCCTTCTTTCCAAAAGTTTTGTGCTGTTTGCCCAAATCTACCAGGCTGAGGGCAGCCCCAAGGCCAACGTAGTGCTGATGCTGATGGCACCTGTCTGCATCCCATCCCATCCCATCCCATCCCATCCCATCCCATCCCATCCCATCCCAGTGACCCCACTCCATCCCCGTCCCTCTGCCCCCCCATCCCCCTCCCGCCGTGTTTGTGAGCTCACGGGGAACGGCGGGACACGGGGCCTTTCTCCCGGCTCTAATGAAACCCTTTAATCATATTCAAATAGGTTACTGTTCAGGGGGAAAATAGAAATATGGATTTGATAGCAATAAATTTCCCTGGCTGGCTAAGCCCAGTTCTTAATTGTCCTGTCCCAGGGCTCGCACATTTCATTGTTCGTTAGGTGCTTAAGTCCCTGCTCTCATTTTGTGGCGGTGACATTACCGCTGATGGCTCTAATACTCTCATAATTTGAAAGGGGATTTGCATGATAGAACGCAGAGTATTAAAAGAAAGAGAAAAAAGGAGAGTTAAAATAAAAAAAAAAAAAAAAAAAAAGGAGGGAGGGGGCGAGGAAAGAGTGGGGGGGGGCAGGGGAGAGGATTCAGCTTTCACTTAAAAAAAAAAGTCACTTTCTTCAAAGTCAAATCATTGTTTTCATTAAAGTGGAGGGGAAAAAAAAAAAAAAAAAGTGTCTCTTCTGCACAGTCAGTCCGGCCTGGTGCTGGTATTATCCTTATTGTTGCTAATGGTTATTAATTATTATTATCCTGCTACACAGAGCACTGCGGACGTGATGTCCCCAACGTCCTTGGGACAAAGGGAAAAAAAGCAGCGGGTGCCCAGGGCGGGCAGTGAGGTGCCACAGGGCTCTGCCCCCTCCGGGCACATGGGGCCCGGGCAGGAGTGGGACCCCCACCCTGGGCAGTGCTGTGTGTGCCTCAGGGTGCGCTGCAGCCCGTGCCGTGGGTCAGAGGGGGTTTGTGGGGTGGGGAATGTGACATAGCCCGTGGGTCTCCCCGCTGCCTGCTTCTATCCCACAGCTTTGGCTCGTGGTTAGAGAGGAGATGAATACGTCGTTATTCCTAAATCGCTGTTCCTAAATGCCCACGGGGACACGGAACCACACGTGGGTCCCTTTGGAGCTGGGCCAGGTCCTGCACTGCTGCTTAAATCCTGCAGGATGCCATAGCTGCTGCCTGTCAGGGCCGGGAAGAGCCGTAATGACCAGCTGAGCTGTGAGCACAGGTGGTGCTCACACAAGTCCTGGGGTGCCAGAAGTCCCGCTGTGCCTTTGGAGTGGCAATGCCATCTCAGCAGGAGGATGCCAGTCCCCAGGCGGCCGTTTGTGGCACGCAGGCTGGGGGAGCATTGCTCTGTGCCCGTGAGACAGCACTGCTGGTGCCTCTGCCTGGATCCCAAAAACTGACAGTGACGGTGGTTGGTGTTCAGAATGAAATCCGGTCTCAAATCTCTCCGGAGGGATTTATCTTTCCCCATGCTGCCTGTATTAGGAGAAAAGGAACGTACCTGGCTGAGAGCAAAGGACTTCCCCTGAGCAGGCCATCAGCTGCCTGAGCTTCCTGCCCAGGGGTCCATGGGGAGCACAGCCCCCACCCCAATCACAGTATAGCACAGAGTCTGCCTTTGGACATCACTGCCCCACAGCTCCCACCTCCTTGCTGGGACTGTGCCGCCTGCACATCTCCCATCCTACCTGAGAGTCTGCAGCCAGAAAAGCCCAGGGGTACAAATCCCTTTCTTCACACCTCTGCATGGGGATGACACTGCGGAGCTCAGCACAGCCCCAGCAGAGCCTGTCTGTACCCTCAGCATCAGCACATGGCTTTCCTGGCCCAGTTCTGTGGGTTCCCCACCAACCACAGAGCCCCAGAACATCTTCCACCCCTGGGTGAGCGCTGAGCATCCCCTGCTTACCCACACCGAGGGCTGCGATGGGACAGGGCTCATCCCAGGGAAGGGCACTGCCTTGTTTCCCATTCCTGAGCCTGTTCACCAACCGTTTCTGGGACTTTTACCCCTCTGAAAGGAGACTGACAGGCTCACAAAGAATAGACATTTTTCATGGCTGCAGCCTGCAGACCCTGGGCTCAGCACCCAGCCCTGCACCCACGAGGAACGCACAGATCCCCAAATCCAGTGCTGTGTGCCCCGCTCCTCCCGGGCAACGTCAGGCACAGATGGAATCCCTGTGCAGGATGGGGCTGGAGCTCCTGCAGATCCCAAATCCTGCAAGACCGTCAAGGGCACAAGGGATCCGCAGAGGTGCACAGAAGGATCCTGGTCAGAGCAGGATCAGCACATCTCTTGCAATCCATCTTCATCCCCGCAGTGCTGGACCACTTCCCGCTCAGATATTTACCCAGCGAGGTGACTGCCATCTGTCTCCTCTTTATTAAAATACTCCAGGATTTTCCCCCACGAGTCCTCGTCCTTGGGAACAGGCAGAAGGATGTCAGCGACTGGCAGGGAAGTGGGTCAGACCCTCCAGGAGCACTCGGCCCCTCAAAGTGGGGCACACAGCGGTGATGCTCGGACCTCACCGCCGCCACGTCCCAGGGCTCTTTTTTTTCCTGTTGCTCAAATTGGCCATTTCCAAGAGTGCTACATTTGCTGCCAGCACCCCCCAACCCCCAGCCCTGAGGAGCAGCTCGTTCCTCGCTTACGTCACCCCGCAGAGAAGGGAATTATTCAGGGCCTTCGTTTCAGCTGAAACAATACTGCAAATGAGCAAAACGTGCGCTGCGCTCCCACTCGCATGGTGCAGGCAGGGAGAAACAGGACCTGCGCCCAGAGCTGGGGGATTAACTCGCCGAAGGGATTTTGTGGAGTTCAGGAAAAATGCCCACTTCCTCTGAAAAGGGGGGAAAAAAGGGGCCTTGCTGCAGGCCCTTTGGCAGGGCTGGGTGCACAGCTCTGCTACCGAGGTGTTGGCTTTGCTCTGCTGCATTCAAGGGGGTCCCCAGCACTCCAAAATTGTATTTGTCCTCGGGTTGCTCTTGGGGTGGTGCTGGTGGGATGTGGGAGATGGGAGATGGGATGCGGGACGTGGGATGTAGGACGTGGGATGTGGGACATTGAATGTAGGATGTGGGATGTTGAACGTGGTATTTGAGATGTGGGATGTAGGATGCGGGATGCTGAATGTGGCACGTGGGACGTGAGATGTAGGACATGGGATGCTGGACACAGGATGTGTGATTTGGGATGTGGGACATGGAACATGGAACATAGGACATGGGATATGGGATGTGTGATGTGGGACTTGGAACATAGAACGTAGGATGTTGACCATTGTATTTGGGACGTAGGCCACAGGACATGGGATGCTGAATGTGGTATGTGAGATATGGGATGTGGGATGTGGGACATAGGATGCTGGATATGGGATGTGGGATGTGGTATGCTGAATGTGGTATTTGGGACATGGGATATAGGACATGATGCTGAATGTGGTATGCGGGATGTGAGCCATGGGATGTAGGACATGGAACGTGCAAAACTGAATGTAGAATGTGGGACCTGAGATGTGGAATGGGGGATATGGGACATGGAACATAGGACATGGGATATGGGATGTGCGATGTGGGATATGGAACATGCAATGTAGGAAATGGGATGTTGAACATGGAGTATGGGACCTGGGGCATAGAACATGGGATGTTGAATGAGGAACGTGAGATGTGGGACATGGAACATGGGACATAGGACATGGGACATGGGATGTGAAACTTGGGATGTGGGACACGTGACATAGGATGTGGATGCTGGACACTTGACGTGGGACATAGAACATGAAATGTTGGACATGGGCCACAGGATGTGGAGTGGGAGACATAGAACATGGAATGTGGAACATAGAACAAAGGATGTGAGATGTAGGACATGGGAAGTAGGACATGGGACATAGGACATGGGATGTGGAATGTGGGATATGGAACATGGGATGTGGGACGTAAGACATGGGATGTAGGACATGAGTTGTGAGAAATGGGACGTGGAATGTGGGACATGAAACATGGGATGCAGGACATTGGATGCTGGAGATGGGACTTGGGATGTGGGATGTGGAACGTGGATCATGGGACACAGGGCATGAAGTGTTGGATGGGGGATGTGGGATGTAGGACATCTCCTATCCACCATCCCCAGCCCTGCTCACCTGAAGTAGCACCAGAGCCAAAGTGAAGCTTAAATATTTTTGTTCTCTCATTCACTTAGGGATGGGGGGAGGAAAGAAGGGGAGAGAAGGGAGAAGAAGGGGAGGGGGACAAAGGGGGTTTAATAGGCTCCAGTGACAGCACAATGTCCACATTGGGAAAAGATTAATGACGAAAATTAATCGCATGACCTTTCTTTCGAGGAGCTGGAGGTGAGGCGAGCCATTAAAGCCTCTTATGTTGTAATTAACGTTTGAGGGGAGAAAAGACTGGCTTTAGAATGGATGTGATCATTTAATTAGGGTTATGCGTCAGTGCCACAACAGGTTCAGAGAAGTCATAATTTAACTATAGCTTTAAATTACGCAGTCAGAACGCGGATGGCAGGGTTTAATGGCAGGGAAGCGCTGCCACCGAGGAGTGGGGAAAACAATTAAATAAACACCTCGGATGGGAGAAGGAGCAGAGATGGGCGCGGGGGTGAGGAGGGCACGTGGGCTGTGGGGTTTTGTGTGGGGAATCCCATCAGAGCAGGGCAGGGTGGGTTTCCTGCAGCCCCCTCCCCCCCATTGTGCCCCCCAGCAGTGTGGCTCAGCTCAGCCCCAGCCCAAGATGTTGGATTTCGGTGTGAGAGAGAGGAGGTGAAGGTGTCCATGTAGAGTCTTGGAAAATTATACGTGAGAAATGAGTGTCATGATCAAGTGCTGCATATTGGATGGATTATTAAGGTTCAAAATTAAAACATATACAATATTGCCGATGCCAAGAGCTCTCTAATCATAAATCAGTTCCCCTGACCCCTTCATAATCATGAGATTGCCCTAAAGAGCATCGGATTTTACATAATAATAAATGCGAAAGGTTTTTTTTTTAATTGGCCTTCTGTTTTTGGAGCCTGAGGTGGTCGTGTGCTCAAACCTCCCCTGGCAATCAGCGGGACGCTCTGTTTGTTTCTTAGTGAAGGAGGGGGTCTTTCTGCGAGGCTCTATTTGGTAACATTATGCTTTAAGAGAAAAGGAACATTCTTCATCAGACCCTTTTGTGGCATCACAGCGAAGAGAGGTGGAGGTGCTGCAATGCTGGGAGCTGCAGCCGTATGACACAGCTTGTGCTGCACGGGTTGTGTTAAGGTAAGCTGGGGAGCAGCTGAGGACATGGCTGAAATGTGTGGGAGCTGCTGGACGTGGGGTAAATCACACACTGATTTCCATAGGGGCAGAAAGCCGGTGCTTTGAGTCTACCCAGCTGCTTAAAATTATCCTTGTGAGCAGCATTAGCAGCGATACTCTTGCTTAAGAGGGAAGAAATTTTCACCTTCTCCGTTCCTTTCATTCTTGGTTTTGGTTTTCCTCTTGCTTTTGCTCACCGAGGAGCTGTTATTACTGATGTGTGAGAGTCACTCTGCTGCTTATCTGCTTCTCCCTCCATTGCAGGCTGTGGGCTGCCTTCTCTTCTCCAATAGCACAGGAGAAGGGAACCCCCAGATCCTGACACGTTGTGGACCAAAAGCTCTGCAGAACCGTCCCTCCTGGCATGCATGCATGCTCCAAGCGCTGTTGCTGAGCCCATGCTCAGGAGCTGGCGGGTGGCACAGCAGCTGATGGCCATGGGTGGCACACAGCACCGTGTCCCTGCAGCCCCTGGGGGTCCTGTGCCTTTGTTCCCAAAAAGCTTTGGAGTGTGCATGCTTGAGTCCCTTCTTCACGGAGCTCTGCAGAAAGCAGGCATCCTCCCAGCTCCACCTGCATCTGCAGTCTTCCCACGTGCACCAAGGAAGGACCATGCCCTTACAAACGTGCCCTTCCTGAGCACGTGGCTTTGCCTGGCCCTGCAGAGCTTGGTGTGAGCAGGGCACACACCGTCTGCGTTGTCCCATAGCACAGAAATGGAAACTTCACCACTTTTCTGCCCGTAGTGCTGAAAGACTCAGAATAAATAACAGAAATCTCTGCTCTGGAGCAAAGCTTTCCTCATTTTGACACTACATTGTGCTCAGTGGGGATATTGGGATGCTAAGATGTGCAGCAGGACAGCAGAGCATGAGAGGATTGCTCTCCTGCTTCATCCCAGATCCTCATACCACTGAAGGTCAAAGCATCGCCTTGTTTTCTCCTGGACATCTGCACCTGCAAGAAAACATGGGATTTGGGAAGAGCCAGGCACAAAAAGTGGTTCAGCCACTCCATGCCCCTGCCAAGGCCGGGTCCCCATCACTGCGATGCCCCACGTGCTGCCTTGCCAATCCCCACCAATGACTGCCCCATAAACCCCAGCGCCCTCAGAAGAGAGAAAAAATGGAAATGACTTCTCTCCTTCATGGAGGTCTCGTGGCCTTAAAACTTAATAGTCTCTCAAATGCCGTAATGCAAGAGGGGACTTTTATGGACTCGACAAGGGATAATATTATTAAGATGTGTTATGATATTAATTCCAATATTTCATGAGATGGGGAGGGGAGGGAGAGGGTGAAGAATAAAACTTCCCGCTGGGGAGTTCTGGGTTGTCTTATCCCTGCCCGGGAGGCACAGAGGGGTCGGTGCTGACTGCCGTGGCTCCTTGGTGGCACTGCCACTGTCACCAAATGCATTTGAGCAGATATCAAGGATCCTGGTGGGAGCCATCCATTAGGAGCCTTCCCATCCAACTAAACCTCCCAGGGCCTTCCTTCCTAATCCCATCTCCTCCTGTCCGTCTTTCCCTCTTCCCTTCTCTTCCCCTATTTCTCCTTACCTTGCCAAACCAAGGCGCCTGCTGGGATGTTGGAGCCCGGCCACTGCCCAGCTGTCACCGTGTGTGGGCAGCACCAAACAAACAGGCTGTAAATAAAATACCCTCTCTCACACACACACACATATTTTCTCCATTACCTCCGCTAATACTGTCTTTCTTCCATCGTGAGTTCACTGTTGTTTTTTGTCTCTCCCGAACCCCTCCTCCTCCTCCTCCTCGCAATTTATTCCAGCTGTGAAAACCTTCCTGCCATCCCCTCTGCCACACGGGCGGATAGGTGAGTGGCAGCAAGAGAAGCCCCTCTAAGCCACTGTGCCTAATCTATCCCACATGTGCGGCTTGGCGTGCAGCCCATGGCCAGGCAGTGCGGCTCCTGCAAAGTCAGCCCAGCCTTATGGGACCAGCATGGATGCTTCCTGCCCCGAGCTGGTGGGGAGCATGGATGGGATGGGATGGGATGGGAGATGGGATGGGATGGGATGGGAGATGGGATGGGATGGGATGGGATGGGATGGGATGGGATGGGATGGGATGGGATGGGATGGGATGGGATGGGATGGGATGGGATGGGGTGGGATGGGATGGGGTGGGGTGGGATGGGATGGGATGGCATGGAATAAGATGAAATGGTATGCGATTGGAATGGGATGGGATTGGTTGGGGTTGAAAGGGATGAGGTGAGATGGGATGGGGCAGGGTGGGATGAGGTGGGATGGGATGGATTGAGGTGGGATGGGTTGGGATGGGGCAGGATGAGGTGGGATGGGATGGGGTGGGATGGGGTGGAGTGGGGCAGGATGGGATAAGCTGGAGAGGTCTTGTGTACTGCATCCTTGTGTGCTCAATTTTTGGTCTTATCATAGAATCACTGAATCATTAGAACTGGAAGGGCCATCTGATCCAACTCCCCACGATGAACAGGGACACCCACATCTCCATCAGGTGCTCAGTGCCCTGTCCCTCTTTCCTCGGGTGTCTCCAAGGACAGTGCACCACCACCTCTCCAGGCAACCTGTGCCACTGCCTCACCACTCTGACTGCAAAAGATTTTGTTCTTATATCCAGGTCCTTCTGGGCCCACTGCTCAGCCTGTCTGGGTCTCTGTGGATGGCATCCCATCTTTTGGGCATATTGACTGCATAGCTTGTGTCATCTTCCTCTGCTGGGTTTGATGGGACAGTCTGGCCCAGAGGCACAAGAAGGCTCTGGGAAGAATGAGAAGAAGAAGTCATCTCAAACCCCTCTGCTGACCTACGGGATGCTGCTGAGGCCAATGTTTGCTCATCTCAGTGCCTTCAGATGGCACTTTCCATCAGCCTGTTGGGAAATTGGCACTGCCCTCCCCGATTACTGCTGGTGAAGCCTCGTCCCACTGCCACCTGGAGCCGTCTGTGGTGCCAAGGGATGAGTTGGGCTTCTGAGTGCTTTGTGAGCCCATGCAGGGCCTCATGGAGGAGTTGGGAAAGGAGCAGAGGAGCCCTGCTGGATGCATGAACCTGTTCCACTTTATCCTGTTCAGATCCCAAAGAGAAAAATAGAGTAAACACCACACATTACTCAGTCCCATGGCGCTGTATTGTCAGTAACACATCCTCAGTCATAAGTGTGGGCATGCAGAAAAAGATCAGATCATCAAATCCTTTCACATCTCTATGACATATTTTTTTAAAATTATTATTATTATTAATAAATACCTGTCGAGTTTTTTGCAAACCAGAAATGAGAACACCGTGCCATGCAGAGCTGCCGCTTCAGAGCGCACCATGGGGACGGCCACAGCGAGCCCTGGGGATGCAGGGAAGAGCCCCACTAAACCTTTAAAGACCACTTCATTTAATGGGCAGCTTTAGCTGAGCTCTGGCTGTTTTCCTGGCTTCCCTGTGGTCTCATCACCAAGCAAATAAATGGGAATTTCCCGTCGCAGCCCAGGGGTGCAGCTAGAGGTGTAATCCTCTCGGTAGGGCAGGTTTCAGGATGTGCCCATCAGTGCAAACTCAGTGCTCAGCGTGAGGAAGCTGTGTCTGTCTGACCAGGTGACATGGCCTGAATTGGCCAGGAAGGGTTTTTGCATCCCACTGTTCTCCATCCCAGGAAGGTTTCCTTGCCCAAAGGGAGCTCCTGTCCACTTGGGGATGGAGGAGTGTAAAGGATGGGATGTGACAGTAAGACCTGAGTATGCTGTGTCCTCCCACTGATGGCAGAGGATACCAAAACCAAGAGACCACTGGCTTTGCACTCATCTTCCACCAATGGGACGGAGCCTCCTACACAAACTGCATCCTTAGGAATTGACCATAAGCACCTGCATGGTTTGTTCCTTGTCACCTCCAGGTGGCAATTTGTCTCTGAGAGCCCAAAGGGAGAGCCTGGTGGGCTCTGACCTCCCCTTCCCCTTCTATCAGGGCTGCAAGTGCAAAATGAAACCATTCTGGGGGGAAGGGATCAGGGGGTGAGCTTGCTGCATGGCATGTGTTGGCTGCAACATGTGCTTTTAAGGATTTAAAAACAGGTAGGAGTTTGTACAACATATAAATGGGTGCTCTCCTGAGTGGAGGTGTTGGAGGCAGGGCAGGAGGTTGCTCTTCTCTAGGAAAGCAGTTTGCTCAATGAAGTGCATGCAGGGCTGTGTGCACGTGGACACACCAGCAAGGTCCCCATCTGCTCTGAAAATAGCAGCTCCCATCTGATGGGAGCAGCTGAGCAGAGGGGTGGATTTGCTCCAGATGGGAGCATAGGTGACATGGGCTGAATTCAAACCAAGAAGCCAATGTGGAGCCCCTCTGCATAGCCAAGGGGTGCTGAGATCCCTGCCCTGCTGTGATGGGACTCCCTGTTTCAAGGAGCAACAAATTTGACTGCAAAGAAGGAAATCCCATTGCCCAGAAGAAAGCAGCTCGTGCCACATGCAATGGCCTCGCAGCGCTGGGCACGGTGTTGGCCTCGGCGGTGGGGAGCTGTAAGGAGCCTGGGGACGGAGCACACTAATCCTGGGAGGGAACTTCTGCACAGCACCCGGGATAGCAGCTGCTGGGCCACAAAGGTGGGGAGAAGAAAGGAAAGTCGTGGCCCTGGATTTCCCCCAGATGTGTGGCGGGCCCACATGATTGATGGCATCTGTCTTTTGCTTTATTAAACTTGTGCAGCCATGTTCAGCCGGGGATTTGCAAGCGGCTTAATGAGCATTAGGGAGGAATCTCCTGGCAGGACGGGGAGATTTCAGGGGTTTGCTGAGCCACCGGCAGGAAATGTCCCGCGCGGGCGGAGGGGCGGCACGGGGCTCAGTGCTGCTGTCCAGAGGTGGTGCCCCTGGAAATGGCATGCAGCCATGGGTGGGATGATGGCGGCTTTGGTTTGCTTCCCAGGTCCTGTGTACAAAGTCAGAGTTAGGGAACAGCTCAAGAGAGAATTCACTGGTGTTGTTCGGGGATGAGATGTTGGGAGAGTGCCTGTTCTGAGGGGCTCAAAAGGCATTTGGAAAGCTGGGTTAGCCCAGAAGCTGTGGTCAGGGCTCAGCCCTGGTGCCTGCTCAACACTGGGTACTGGGGGTGCCCCTCTGCTTCCCATGAGAGGCTCAGGCTGCCCAACTCCATGTGGTACACCTGTCCTGCTAGATGTGTGCATGCTTATAGATCTCTCCGTAAGTGACATCTGTGTGTGTCTATGTGGGATGGGGAAGCCTGGCACGGCACTGCTCCTCTTCAAGCACTTGCCACCTAAAATCCCAAATCACTCCGACATTTCAGTGGCTGTGGTTGCCACTCCAAGATGAGCAGCACTCCAGGACGTTCCAAGCTCATTCTCCACACTATGCCCTGTGCAAAGCCCTGGGGTAGCACCAGGCCCTGTTGGGGGCATGGCAGCAGCTGCCCCATCCCTACTTGCTTGGAGCGCACGGTGCCGCAGGTGCCTCCATCCCTCCCGAGAACCGCAGATCCCTTTTCTCCCTTCCAGTCCTGCATCGCACCAAAGTCTCACTGGGCAGAAAGCAGCGTGAGGCCACGTGCTTTCTCTCTGCCACCTCCCTGTGTTAATCCCTCACCTACGTCACACCGGCTCCATCCCCACCCCAGCACGTCACACCACGCGCTGTGCATGGGCTCAGGCCACCAACGCACAGACAGCGTTTGGAAGCGGGATCAGTTTGGATCCTTTCTCTTTGGAATCTGTTTTTTGGTTCCATTCAAACCAACCACCTCAGCCGCAGCAGCTCAGTGTCTTTGCCATTTAAAACTCCCACAAGAACTTTTGCAAAAGGACTCTGGGGAACCCAGAGCAGAGCAGAGCCCATAAGAGTCCATACACCGCTGGGCTGAGCTCAGTGCGATGCTCGGTGCCCCCAACCCCCCCACCTCCCCTCCAGCCCGCTTGTTTTTCTTATTTTAATTTTTTTTTCGGTGCCTCTCTTTGTCAGAATTAGTCAGGGCTGAACTGCCTCCACTCCCCGAGGAGACCCCATTTCACCCCGCCTAAAGTTCACCGCCTTGTCAAACCGAGCTAATCTCCTGCCGAGGAGGAAAAAGGCTCATTTCAAACTGCTGCGCATTCGGGGAGCGGCTGGGGGAGGAGGAGGTCTTCCTGGCTCCAGCCTGAAAAGACCCCGGACAATAATACCCTTTTTGTTCTAGGACGGTGGGAGGGGGCTCGGCGGTAGGAATGAAAGATGGGGGATATTAAAGGAGCAGGTGAAAGACATGCGTCTTCAGCAGGCGCAGATAAGAGCCGACCCCCTTCTAATCTGACTGAAGCTTATTATCTTACTGCCACAGTCATTACTATTAATATTAAAGATGGAAAAAAAGAAAACTGCGTGGTACAACAACCTGTCTTCGAAGCCCCCATGCTTGGATGTGCAGTGGTGGCCAGAGGGACACTCAGCCCGACATTGTCCCCTTGATCCAACACGCAGAGCTGCCCGGACCACGGGCTCTCATTGCTCCTTGCAGTAGAAAGCAGCACAGTGGGTCTCCGGGGGTGTGAGGGGCAGCAGTGCCCCAGGGATGTGCTCACAGCACCTGGCGATGCGCACAGAGGAACCCATGGCACGCGGCCACTGCTTGCCTGGGGAAGGTGACCCCTCCGTCCCTGCCACGGATGGTGGCCTCAGGACATGGCAGTTCTTTCTCTCCTCTGCCCCTCAGCCAAGATTCCATCTGTTCTGGGGGGATCCCAGCAGCTGTTTGTGCAGCACTGAGTGCTCCTGCAGCCCTGCACTGCTGTCATTGGGCAGCCCCTGCACTGCACTTGACACACGGAAAGTGGACTTTGGGAACCAGGTTTTCTCCGTGGCTTTAACCCCAAACCCAGCATGGATGTCCAGCACACCCTGCGCATGAGGATGCAGAAAGACCGCAGCTGAGCCCGGGGTGCATTATCCAAAGTCTCCCAGCTCCGAGCTCCCTCAGAGGGGCTTCAGGGAGGGTCCCACCAGTGGCACCTGCAGCTGTGCAGCACCGCTCCCAGTGCCAGCCTTCGTTTCCCAGGGCGGTGGGAGCGCTCCCGGGTGAGGCACCAGGGAGGAATGTTTGCTGCCTCCTCCTTCCCCTACAGTAAACATGCACGGGTGACCCCGCAGCGACATGCGAGGGTTGGGAGAGTTTGTCTGCACGGCAGAGCCGTGGGAATGCAGCAGCAACAGTGGCAGCCTGTGGCCACAGTGCTGCAGGGTTGGGGGCCCTGGGGGGCTGTCTGGCCCCAAATGCGTGCAAACAGCCGAGTCTTGGAGAAGGGGATACACAGTGTGGTTATTGATTATCAGCATTTGGCCAAGGGATGGAGTTGGTGATGGCCATGCTTGTAGCAGGGTGCTGAGATGTGGTGGTGGAGTTGGGTGAATAGAACTCCTTTCAGTATCTGAAGAGGTTGTAAGAAAAGGGGACAGACTCTACAGCCAGAGCTGCATGATAGAACAAGGGGAAATGGTTTCAAACCATTGGTTTCAAAGAGGGGAGGCTGAGGCTGGATATAAGAATGAAGTCTTTTGCAGTCAGGGCGGTGAGGCACTGCACAGGCTGCCCAGAGAGGCAGTGGTGCCCCATCCCTGGAGACCCCCAAGGGCAGGGATGGGGCTGTGAGCACGGATGGAGCTGTGGGTGCCCCTGTGCACCGCAGGGACTGGAACCAAGGCCATCTGATCCCACTCCCTGCAGTGCACATTCGCTGCAGTGACAGGGAACCAGACAGCCCCAAAATAAACCTGGAGTGAGGCAGATGAGGCAGAGCACCCTCCTCCCCCATCTCCTCTCTGTGTCCTTCGGGCACGTGGCTGAATGATGTCCCGGCTCAAAGCTCACACGTGGGGCTGCAGCTTTGCACGGCGGCTCCCGACGCTGCGCTGCGGTCGGTGCTGCAATCGCTGCTATCATCGCCGAGCCCAGAACACGGTGTTGGGGCCGGGGCGGCTGCTGGGAAGGAAGAGGTTCGTCCCCGCTTACAGCACGACAGCCACAAATTGCTGTTGGGAGCGGGGTGTGTGGCAGATGTGTGCGCCGGGCAGGAAGAGGGGCTTTTCGTCCCCTGGAAACGCGGTGCGTTGGGCTTTTGTGATGGGAAAAGAACAAACAGAGCTCAGAGCCGCCCTGAAATGCAGCGATAAGGACAGCAGGGAGGGGGCAATGGGGCTGCGTCGCCGTTTGTCCCACGGAAAGAGGCACATGGTGCGCGTGGAGGTGCACAGTGACATGGAACAGACCCGCGCCGTGGCTCCATCTGGCACAGGGAGAGCTGTGGGGTTGGCGTTTCCCAACGTGAGGCTGCACTCCCACCCCAGTTTGGGGTTCGGAGGGGCTGTGGGTTCCCGTGGTGTGGCTCTGGGAACAGAACATGCCCCACATCTCCTACCAATCCCAGCAACCACAAGCAGGGAGGTGCGATCCGTCACAGCGCAGGGCTGGAAGAAAAGAGCAGGGAAGGAAGTTTGGTGAAAAAAAAAAAAAAAAGAAGGGAAAAGAATAAAAGTAGAAGAGAAAAAGGAGAAGCAGCCCCACAAAGTGACACTTAAATCAGGGCTTCGGCTTTGGCTTTTCCACCTCGGAAGCATGAAAGCGGCTAAATTAGCAAAACAGAAGTAAACTGTTGACTGCTTCATTGCAGGATCAAGTGTGATAAATGGAGGTTTTGTTCAGCCTCTGTCCAGATGTTGTGTCTACACTGGGTGTTTTTTTTTTTTTTCCGTTTTTTTCCCTTTTTCTATTTTTTTTAATTTTTTTTTTTTTTTTTTTACATTCTTGGCCCGAGGCCCATATATATTTTGGATACTGCAGGGAGTATATAATATCATTGGAAAATGATGTGGTCTGGTAACCTTTTAAATAACATTTCCTCCCTCCTCTCTTTTCTAATAGTTTGTTTTTCTTTCCATGTTTTCCTTTTATTGGGGGGGAATTTTTTTATTTTTTTTTAATTTTTATTTTTCGGGCAATCAACAAGGCTGAAATTTAAAAGCAAACCAAACAAACAACTCCAAACCCAACCCCCCTCCCCCAAAAAAATAAAATAACATGAGAAAACACCGCTCCCCCCCCAAAATTGGAGGGACTCATAAGGGCGCGGGCTGAGGATGTGTTTGGGACTCTTTTTTTTCCTGTCTAGAAAACCTTCCTGGTTATGTTTTAGCATTCCCGGCGCGTTGGCTCAGCAGCCAGCCTGGCTGTGGGGCAGCACCTTCAGTTCTTTGCTCTGTGGGCATTGCTGCAGCCCTGACCCCGATGTGTGGGGTGGCCCCGTGGGTCATCAGCACCTGCAGTGCTGCTGTGAGGATCACAGAGTTAAGGTGCAGTGCTTGCAGTGGGTGCAATGTTACGGCAGCAGGGAGGTGGCTGACCCCTCCCCATGGCCCCAATTTTAGCATCCCCACCCCATAAAGCCAAGCCTTATTGCTGCCTCTTGGCAGTGCTGTTCATCCTGCAAGCAGCAGGGTGCTGCACGAGCTGCTCTGCCCCATGGCACTGCTTCAGCTCCATGCATCCCTCCAGCACCCCACGCTGCCAGGGCTCCCATCTTGATTTTTCCTTAAAATCCCACTCTGGGCGGCTGTGCCTTGGTTGGCAGCGCTCAGCCCGGCGCAGAGAGAGGCAGGGCCCAGGCTGAACCTGTGGGATCAGCTCAGCCACTGTGGACCCACACGCTCTGATAGGAGCACTTTGGGGTCCCACAAACTCAGGGGAGACAGAGCCCAGGGCTTGGCTATGTTGCAGGCAAAAGGCAATGAGCAGAGGGGTGCTGAGCAGCACCAAAGTGTGTTGGTTTCACCCCCTGTGCCAGCAGGGTAGGCTGGGAGCTGTGGGGCTCAGGGCAGGTTGAGGTGGGGTGCTCTCCATTGAAGCTGGTCTGGATGCCCACCAGTCTTGATGCTGGGTTCAGTGGTGCCCTCAGCCCAGGTACACCATCCCATAGCTGCCGGATGCTGTGCTTTGGGCATTCCCCATTTCCCAGCACAGTGCTTTGTGCATTTGTTTTCCTTTTCCAAGGTGATGCTAAGCAACTGCTCCTCCCCTCAGCCCCTCTCCCCCCCCGAAAAAAAATTAAAAAAGGTGAGAATTTCAGCAGATAAATTTCGGCCACTCATAGCAGTAAACACCTCCCAGAGTCGCTCCCAATTTTTCTCCCCACCACCTCCCCCCCCCCTTAAGGTAGCTGTGCGGGAGCTCTGCCAAAACGCTGCGGTCCCAGGGGGAAGCTTTCCTCTCACTGAAAGAGCCCTCGCGCCTGCCAGCCCAATTAAAACAACGTGAAAGGAAAGCAGCATCTGGAATTGCGCTGCCTCTCACAGCCAAGTCACAATTGTTTAGTCTGAAAGTCGGCTCAGGCAGAGCGGGGCTGGCTGCCCCCACATCTGGATCTGCGGCGAGACGGCCTCCTTGGCTGCGGGCCTGTGTGCATGTGCATTTTTAACTTTAGGATATGCTGACAAGTTAAGAAGTCAGAAAGTCACTCACAGCAACAGCCTCCGCGGCCCCTTCCTCCCTCCGCCCCTTTCTAACACACACACGCAGTTGACTAAATACAATTTTCTGACATCCTTTCATCTGGAGAGAGTTTCTTCCCCTTCCAGCCTGCAGCCAGGGTCCCCGAAGAGTTATTTGAGCTGAGCCAACACATGTGAACAAAAAGGCTTCTCTTTGCCTAATGCTCAAGGGCCGTCTGTGCTACCCACATTGCGCCGGCAGCGGGGCCGCCCCGCATGAGGACTGTCCCTGCCACCTGGCAGGGGGTGGATGCCCTGGGATGGGGTACTACTGGGATGGGGTGCCACTAAGATGGGGCCACCAGGATGGGGTGCCACTGGGATGGTTGCCAGAGGAAAAGGGTGCCACCAGAACGGGGCCACTTGATGAGTGGCACAAGGATGGGGTACCACCAGGATGGGGCCACTGGGATGGATGCCAGTGGGGTGAGATGCCACCAGAATGGGGTCACTGTGATGGGCTGCCACTGGGATGGGATACTGCCAGGATGAGTGCCATGGGATGGGGACACTGGGATGGGGTACCACCAGGGTGGGGTGCCACCAGGATGAGGCCACCGGGATGGATGTCATCAGGACAGGATACCACCAGGATGGGATACCACCAGGACGAGTGCCACCATCATGGGGCCTCTGCAATGGCCCATCCCACCAGGATGGGGCTACCAGGATGGGATGCCACCCAGAATGGGTTGTCACAGGGATGTGCTGCCACTGGGACAGAGCAGCCATGGGGACAGGGCTGCCAGTGGGACAGGGTGCCACCAGAATGGGCTGCCATGTGGACAGGGCTGCCACTGTCACTGTGGCAGATGCCAAAATGGAGCTGGGGTGTGATACAGCTTCCCTTGTGCCAGCTCAGTGGTGTGGTGAGAGAGTGAACTCAACCTCGTGTGCCCCTCACCTGGCACTGAGATGGGGGTCAACCAGCCCCCATGGTTGGGGGCCCTGCAGCACAGATGGGTTCCATGGGAGGACAGCCCCGTGGCCCCATGCACACTTTGGAGTGAGCTGTGGGACTTCTTTGCAGGTTCCCACCGCCCCCCCCGTGCAACCCAGTGCTGCGTCCTGAGCGCTGCAGGAGCGTCGCCACCAAACTGGTTGAGCAGCTCTGCGGGTAAGTTATGTTGTTTCGAAAGGCTCCCAAACACATGTTGTTCGCAAAGCTCTCCTGGATAAATAAATACCAGCATTTCTCTCCTGACCTTTACTCTTTGCCGGGTTTCTCCTAAGCGCAGAGCACACGAAATAGCTGCTGTGCAGCCCGCAGCACCCTGCTCCAGGTGGTTGGGTGCGTGGTGCTGCGGGGCACATCTGGAGCCTCCTGCACATCTGGAGCTGCATCCTCCTCCCTCCTCCAGCCCCAAGAGCCGGGAGCATTGATGCTCACCCTTCACTGGGCTGAGCAAAAATGGGAGAGCAGTGCTGCCATGCCTGCACTCACACGTCCCATGGGAAGCCTCCAGCTGGTGCCATACCACGGTACTGATAACAGCCAGCCCTGATATGTCAGTTGCGTTCCATTTATTTGCTTTCTGGTTTCCAGGCTCACCGGGCAGAGGGCTGTGCCTCGCGGGGGCCGGGTGCTCAGGGCTGTGCAGTCTATCCAAGCCTCATGGTAGGCAGTGTTTGCTCTGAAACCTGTCGTGTGGCTTTGTTCTGCCCAGCACGCTGAAATGCTGCGAGATCAGGGGAGAACATGCTTTCCTACAGCTATAAAAGAAATAAACCCTTTACGAGCACGGCCTTACTGCAGCCTATCCCTGCAGAGCCCTGAGTCGTGTCAGCGCAGCCCCTGCCCTCTGCACAGCCCCAAGGGTACGGGCGGCCGTGAGCTCCCACCCCGCAGTTGTGTTGGCAGAGCTGTGCCTGCATCGATAGCGGCCTGATGGATGGCTGGGTAAACGAGCCTTGTGTACCGACGTGGGTGTCATGCTGACAACAAACAGGGCTTTACCTGAGTGTGTCATACGCGCGGGAGGACGGTAAATAAGCAATGACACGTAATGCCACTGGAAACAAAGGACTGGGTTCCTCCTCTGCAGGGCACGTTGCAGCAGAAGCAATCGAATGCCCGGTCGTCTCCTTGGAAAGCACCGGGGAAAATAAGATCAGCCGCTTGCAGAAGGAGAAAGGGACGCTTTGCCTCGCCCCAAGGTGCATGGGGCAGGGGCTGTCTGTACCCCGGTCTGTGCAATGCAATAGGACACCGTGGGCAGCATGGCTCCATGCGATGGAGAGCCCACAGCTGTCCCCATGCCACAGCCCACAGCGGTGGCCCAGATGCACACACTGGGGTCCCCCAACCCCTCGTGCCATGCCACATCCTTTGGGTTGTAATTACAGCCCTGCCACCATTTGCCATCAGTGTTTAAGCTCAGGCCCAATTCCTCCCATTCACTGCACACCCCCAGGCATGTCCTTTCTCTCAGCTTCAGGTTCCCCACCTGTGAGACTGGGCTGGAAATGCCCATAGGAGAGGAGTACTGCTGGGCCCTGGCTCCCATCTCTCTCCCTTTTCACCCTGCAGCGATCCATGGTGCTGAGCCATAAACCCATGGGCTGAGGTCAAATCCCAGTGCCACGAGAAGCAATCCCATGGGGGGAACAGCCCTGGGGTGCCAGGTGCAGCCGGGAGGCGAAGGGAGCATTGCACCATGAGGACCACGGTTTTGCTCAGCCCCCCCAACCCGTGCCACACGCGCACATGTGCACACACAGCCTCTCTGGGTTTATTTTATATTTTCCCTCGTAAAGATTTGTGTCCGTGCTGCTCTCCTATCAAAGCCAGCAGCGGCCCCTCGGATAAACATGCGGTCAGGAGACAGAAAACTCCAGGCTGAAACACCATTCGTTTCACCCATAGCAGCATAAACTGAGAGGCTTTTAAGAAGGGCGAATGGTTTTCAGTAAATCTCTCATATCAGCAGAAACCTTTGAAAGAGTTTGTTTAAAGGCTGTGGAGATAAACAGCCCGGCCAAGTGTTTGTTTAAGATGTATGTACTCTGTGTCGACTGGCAGGCTGGTATTTGTGTGTGGGGGGGGGTGACCCTTTGCATGCTGGGGCTGTGCGGGGGCTCTGGGGGTGGGGGTTGTGGGGGTGGGGGCTGGCACTGAGCTGGCACTGGGGCAAGGAGCTTCCCCCAGAAAACAGAGCAGAATGGGGGTGATCAGAGCATCCCACACAGCTGCTGGATGGGGAGGTGGGAAAGGCAAATGGTGACCCACTGCCCCATATCAGCATCTCAGCACCAGTGCCAGTGGGGCAGCACCAGTGACACTGCAGGTTTGGTCCAGAAGGGACTGAGATCCACTCAGTGCTCACTTTTTCCATCCAGGAGCACCTGGATATTGGGGCTCCATCCTGGAGCTGTGTTGTCCCAGGAGATGGAGCCTGGGGCACGATGTGTTCACTGCTGTTTGTGGCTCCTCAGGCCATGAAAACAGAAACACTTAGAAGTACGAAATGGAATTTGAAAGAAACAAAAATCCAGAGCAGAGTGTTTTGTTTACAGAAAATCAGATAATCCCGTTTGGAGCTTTTGGAACCGCTGCCATATTTCCAAATGTTCGAGGCACTGCGTGTTCTCCAAACAAACCCTTTCAGAACCCATCCTGAGCTGCTCAGCCAGGTGCTGCCCACCTGCTCCCACTGCCTCCATTGCACCCTGATGTGCTGCTGCAGTTCTCTTTGAAAAGTTCTGATTTGGCCCAGCCCGGTGATTTCTGCAGTGTGATCTCTCTGGATTATCATTGCTGTGCTTTGCACACAGTTTCCCCCAGCCCAAAACAGCCGTTCCCCCCCTCACCAGGGATGCCGCACAGCCACCCCCATCCCTTTGCAGTGACCCCTCATCCCACGGGGCCGTTATCAGGCCCTCCACAGCCTTTCCCAGCACAGACTAAACAACACAGCTCCTCCAACCCTCCCTTTGGGTTCTGTTTCCCAAACCCTTATCAGAACCCTCTGCTCGCCTTTGAACTCCCCCCATGTGCCGCCCTCCCCCCACAGCCCTGCATCCCCGTGAGCCTTCCGCAGCCCCTCCTGCAGTGTTGGTCAAATGCAGCTCATGGGCTCCCGCTCAGATATCCGTCCCATCACATCACTCATTCCCAAAGCTGTTTCCCAGCTTTTTACTTGTTGGAAAGTTCCTGGAGCTGCACAGCAGTGCTTCCATTAGGTTCCAGCACCTGAGGGGGGAGATGGGGTCTTCCCAGTCCATCCCTGTGCAGAGCAGGGTCAGGGGGCAAATCCCAAATCCCACCTTCCTCATTCTATGGGATTTGGGTCTCCTTGGTTTCTTCCCAGCTCACAAAGCACTCCTTCCCCCCCGACCCCATCCCTGCTCCCAGTCCCTGCACGGAGGAAAGCCCCGTGCAGGCGCCGTTGCGGAGCCCCCAAGCCCACACTTTTCTCTTCAAACCTCAGCACTTCATCCTCGCTCCCAGAAGGAAGGAAGGAAGCCCCTTTGTTGAGCACACAGCCTGTAATTTCCCTGTCAGCTCCTAGCAGCGGGTCAGTGTTGTGACTGACTGAGCGAGGATCGCTCCCTTCAGGGTAATTACACCAAATTTCCCCCTGAAGGACGGACAGCTTTCCCGGGATGCGATACGAGGAGCCCACATCTTTCCATTCGCTCACATTCACCACTCTGTGGCTGTCACACTGCGAAGGGCCGCGCGTCCCCGCATGGGGACGGAGCTCACGGGCGGATCCGGGATCGGTGCCACCTCCTCTCCCCCATCCCTTCCCTCCGCATGGGTGGCACAGCGCAGCCCATCCATCACCGCCGGCCCCGCGCTCACCCACCGCGCGTCCAGGAGTCACTCATCAACAACAAACAGTTAAAAGGAAGAAAATAGGCTGGAAATATCAATGCACTTTGGTAACAATAAACCCTGCTTTTAATTTATGCTAATATGTAGGGTTGTGGTGACAGTAAGAACAAAATTACAGAGTGGCTTTCTAGCTGGTAATTATCCCTCCATTTTCGTTGCTCGGGAAGATGGACACACAATTATGCTCTCTTGCTGTATATTAATACGGATTCTTGACATCTTCAGCAGACCTGGAGCTGTCATCGGGCTTTTTGTCTACTTTAATTGAAAATTAATGGTTACTGTGTTACCACGGAAACCGTGGCAATGGACGCCAATAGCGCTCACATATCAAACAGGCACTGGTGGCATTGTCTGTCCGTGTTGACCTTGAAAGTTAAAAGAAAAACTTAAATTAAAATAATAATAATAATAATAATAAAAGGGGAGAGGGGTATGAAGGAAGGAAAAACCTCAGGAACGGAGTTGGGTGCTGGGAATCAAAGGGAGGAGAGAAGGAAAGAAAAGAGGGCACAGAGGGAAAAACTTGGTGTCCTGTGTGCCTTTAAGGGGAAGGGAAAAAAAGGCTGAAAGTGAGAGAGTCAGAGCAGAGAAGCAGCGTGCAGCTCTGGGATCCTTGTGGGGACATCGGAGCCAGAGTCCCTGGGAAGGGAGGGCTGGGAGGTAATGGGTTGTGTGCGGAGAGAAAGGGGTCTGGGTCAGGAGCTGGGACCCCCTCCTGCTGGGAGCGTGGCTCTGGGCGTTTTGCTTCCCTGCTGTCCTCCCGTCTGCTCTCCTCCCATGCGCCCTCAGCAGAGCTGTCACCAGCCGGGCAGTGAGACCCCAAAGCAGCTTTGCAAAGCAGAGCCCCAGATTGGCCTGCTGGGGTGCAACTCATGCTCGGTCTGTGCGGGGGAGCTGCAAGGGGATGCAATCAGGAGGTGCTGGGTGCTCCAACACATCCTGCTCTGTGCAAGGAGAGGGTTTTTCTGGGGACTGCTGGGGCCCATTCCCATTCTTGCCACAGCCCCGTGTCCATCTGTCTGTCCTCCAGCAGATCCCAATGTTCTGCACCCAGAGGAGCTGCAGGACCAGCCTTTTCTCCTCCCTGCTCGCTCCCCATCACACTCCCAGCACCCTCAGTCCTGCTCTCAGCAGGGTTGGAGCACGGGGAGGGGCAGCCACTCCATTTTCCCATGCACCACAAATGTCACCTCGCTGCAGAGAGCTTTGCGGGGACATTGCCAGCTCCCAGGAGGAAGGCAGAGACATCCCCAGGTGGGAGGCATTGAATGGGCATGGAACAGGAGCAGTTCCATCAGAGTAAGCCAGTGACAGGCTGTGCCCCGTAGCTCTGCTCTACGCACATCCCATAGTCCAGCAATGGGGTGGTTGTGATGGAGCTGCCACCCAGCACCCACACACCTTCCTCATCCTCACTGCTTCCACATCCCTGAACACAGTGCCAATGGGAGGGAGATCCAGGGCCTCCAAATCCCCGGTGCCCTGGGAGCCCGTCCTCTTCCTGAGCAAACAAGAAGGCAAACGTGGCAGAGGCGTGCCTGGAAGCGGAGTCTTTTTTCATTTTCCCTGCATCCCTGATCCCAACCTTAATCCCTGCTCTGAATCCTGTCAGCCCGGCTGTTCTCGTGCTGACATTGCTGCAGGCACCTTCCCCGCTGCCTTCCCTCAGATCTGCCTCCTCCTGGGACACCTAAAGAGGACTCCGAGCTCTCTGTGCCGCTGTGCCATTCGCTCCGTGCCCTGCAGCAAAGCGATGGGGGTCCCGGGGGGATGGAGGGGCGGAGGGGGACGGGCTGTGGGGACGGGCAGTGTTCTGGAGCAGGGATGGGACCAGGGGCAAAAGCAAGAGTGAGGGGTGGGCGGGGATGGGTGCTGCTGCCTCTTCTCAGAGGGGGTCTGCATGATGGGACCGCGCACAGCTTCTGTTGCAGGGCCCAGCTGGGAATGATGGCTTTGTGCAGTGCATGGGTGCCGCAGGGAGCTGCTCAGGGCACGGGAATGGGAATAGAGAGAATAGAGACATTTCCAATGGTCCTTTAAAAAGCAACAAATCACATGGATTTAAATGTTGCGAGCAATAAGAAATGCATATTTTCTTGAACATACCACTTCCGTATGAACTTAAAATCCATCATTAACCCCGAAACCCAGCGGTACCCACAGCCCAAACGAGGTATTCCTGCTCTGGGGGCTGTGGATGGAGGACACGGGGGACTCTGAGCACCTGAGGGGCCCCGGCTGCATAGTGGCAGCCCCTCTCTGGCCCAGCTTCTCCTATCTGCTCACTTATTCTCCTCTGAGCATGCACACGGACGTGGAGGGGCTCAGACCCGGCCGAGGGCTGCAGTAACCCGACGCGGGGGCAGAGGGGGAGGGCTGAATTCCTTCAAGAGCCTGAAAATATCTTTCTTTTTTGAAATGTTTGTATAGCATGACTTGGCCGATTTACCTCATAATATCTCACGTTGGCCTAAAGCCGAGGGCATTAGCGAAGCTGTGAGCCAGATAAATGATTCTAGCGCTTTTTCTTCTCCATATCTGCTCTTACAATAAAAAGGGCCCTTTCCATCCAGCCGCTCCCGTTAACCCAGGCGGTGCTGGGCGCAGTCGTGGTACCCAGGAGCATTCCTTGCACACAGACAAGCACCAGCACTGAGGGGGCTCAGGTGGGCCATGTCAGAATGCACTGCCACGCTGGCCAAGGAGGGGAAGGAAGGGATGGGAGGGAAGGAAGAGGAGGATTAGAAGCACCCGCATCCCCGCTGGGCACTGAGCGGTGCAGTGTGGCACGTGGAATCCGCTGGTGCTCTGCTGCATGGTTTGGTTTGCGGAAGGGGCTTGCGTGTGAAATAACCTCAATTAACCTGCAGAGAATCCCCAGCCCTTACTTTGTGGTGCTTGCAGGGAGTGGAGAGGACCTGGGGGGACCACAGGAGCATGTGGGGGTGCCGGCGGATGGCTGCAGAAACAATGGGGGGGTCAGCAGGACTCCTATCCCCATCAGCTCACATCCCACAACAGAGCTCGCTGTGACCTGGAGAAAGAAGGTACTAATTTCACTTAGCTCAATTGCTTTAAAGCAAGAACAATTCCACCAGTGCTGGAAGTGCTCAGTGTGTGGCTCCAAGCTGGAGCTGTGCTGGTTTGGCAGAGGATGCAGTGGCTTCTGTGTCGATCACAGCAGCTTCATGCCACGCATTTGGGTGCACATGAATGGGAGCGTATTATTAAGAGTGATGCTTTCCCAGCTGCTTCCACAGCGAGACCTCACCTCTGCACACCAGACAAAATGGGGCAGCTGGAGAGACATCAGCCTTGCTGAAACCTGGGTGGTGCAGTGTCAGAATTGCTGCTGGGTACTGCTAGAGCAAAGACAAGCACTGAGCAATGGGCACGGCCAAGCAGAGTGCTGTGCAGTACTCGTGTGACACACACATGTGTGCAGGGCATGGTGATACTGCTCCTTTCCAGGTGCTCTGGGATTATTGCACACCAAACCTCCAGGGAAACAGTTTTCATGTATTTAAAGAAGTGATCAGCCACACAAGGAGGAACATGTGCTGGGCTCATCTGCAGCAAGGCAAACACAGCAGAGTCTTTGGGACACTGCTTGGAGAGATCAAGGATCAGAAGTGATGCTGTGTTCAAGCAGTGATCCCACTTGAAGAACCAGAATCTGAACCCCACTGAAGACACAGAGGGGGTGGGGCCTCACTGCAGGCAGAGGTGCACATTCAGCCGCAGCCCAACTTTCCCAAATGCCACCGCTGTGCATCAGGGATATTGGGCACGTGCTCTGCCCAGGCTCCTGCTCCCATCCCATCACTGTCAGGTACCTCGTTTGGCCCGGGGGGAATTATGCCACAGATAATTGCCTGTTTCCTGGGTGCTGCGATTGGGCTCCGGGGTGAGGGTTCGGGACGAGCCAAGCTGGGTGCGTACCTCCCTGCACGGCTGAGCTCATGCTGCAGACATGGATGAGGTCACCGGGATAATTGCTCTCCCGAAGCGCCGTATCTTGCTGGAAGAGGCTGTTACGAAGGCGGAGAACTTGCTAAGGCAGAAAGTACGTTGCATGCCCCTGGCCGAGGGGAAACTCAGCAGCAGAGTGTGCCAGGACCTCCAAAACTCAGCCCTCGGGCTGCAGGGCACGGCAGGGGAGGAGATGCCTGCAGCCGAGCTGGAGCTCTTGGGGAAGGCAGCGCCCGTGCCTCAGTTTCCCTGCATGCATAGAACCTTGCACAGCACTCAGAAAGCATTGCAAAAACATCCCAGGAACGATGGCATCACCCATCTGACCCTCCTTCCTCCCACCAGGGAAAGCACCGATGAGTTTCATCCCCCAGTACAGCACTGCTGCAGCCTCAGGGTGACCCCAGCGCTGCCCTTCCCGCAACCCTCGGCGGTTCCCTTCGTTCTGCTCTCAGCTGGTTCTTCTCCCCGCGGCCCCATGACAGGTATTTGAAAAGCTGAGAGCAGCCCTATCGCATCCCGCAGCCACTGGGACAGCCAGACGGCAAGGAGATGGAATCAGAGTGAGTTTAGTGGGGAAACAAACAGAAATACTTTTGTCAGCACACCAGAAAAAAAAAAAAAAAAAATGAGAAGGGGGGGGAAAAAAAAGAAAATAGCCACTCCATGGAAAAAAATCAGCTCTTTCCTGAATAAAGCAGAAAAAAATGCTGCCGTATTGAGCTGTGACATATGGTTACACAAATAGAAACCACAGAGGGGAAAATCATGTTTTCTCTTTCATTATTTATCACTCTCTAACTGTCTCCAGCTGGGTGAGTAAACAGCCTCATTGGGCTGTAATGAGAACAGCCTGCTGCCACTGTGCTCCAGGCTGCCGGATCCATGCGTGTGTGTGTGCAGGGCTGCGAGTGCTGCATTCCCAACCCTATCCCCATCTACATCCCCAGCCCTACCTCATCCCCATCCCATCCCCATTCCTGTCACCATCTCATCTCCACCCCCACCACATCCCCACACCCATTCCATCCTCATCCCCATCCCCAACACATCCTCATCCCATTCCCATCCCCATCCCCATCCTATCTCCATTCCCATCTCCATCCCCATCCCACAGGGACATGCAGTCCCAGCACTGTGACATCCTCTGTTCAGTGAGCACTAACTGTGTGCAGGCACAGTGGCTGCTCCTGGCGATTATTCGGGGAGTGATGTGACGTGCCCCATTTCCTCCCCATGAGCCACACTGCAGATTGACTCCTAAGTGTCCCGTGAAACAGCCATGTCAATGGCACATTGAGAAAGCATCAGTGCAGTCGTGGGAGGCGGTGGAGGACAGACTGTGCTGCTTTCTCACTCTGATTTCAGCCACTGCATCACCAGCTCTGCACACTGCGGGATCCCATCGCTGTGCCCATCGCTGTGTCCTTCTGCTCCCCGAAGGCATTGCCCATCCCATCCCACTGCTCCCCAGAGGGCACTTTTGTGGCTCTCAAGGTACTGAGGACCAGGCCACGGCCACACTCCCTTCCCACCGGGACTGCAGTGATGTCCCCTTTGGAAGAGGTGTCCGTCCCCACCAGCCCTGCTGGGATCCCTGCGCATGGATGGCAGCAGCTGGCCCGTGCCCCTCAGCCCTGTTTCCTTTCTGAGGAGAGATCAGCCTTTTGGATTCAGATCCCCCCGATTAGGCTGTGGATTAGGCTCTGAATTAGGTCAGAGTAACGGAGGGTCCCTCCTCGCTGCCTCCTTTCCCTTCGCATCTTTCTTGGCCCCAACCCACTTGCACAGACTGAGGGCACAAGGCTCCATCAGCCTCCCCTCCCAGCACCCAGTGCCACCACGGGGACCTCGGGGCCATCGCATCCATCTGAGCGCTTTGGGGGTAGACAGTTCTGGCTACAAGGCAGCGGTTCCTTAAAAATGAGCAATGGGGATGAGCAGTTTCCCATGGAGACTGACCCACTTCTCTAGCAGAGAGCAGCAGCCGTCCCTCTGCCACGAGCAGCACTCCAAGCAGGACCCCGTCCCTCCAACAAATGAAGAGCTATCAGCACTCGGCTGCATTCCCAATGCAAACTGACCCAGTTTTGAATGCTCTCCTCCCACCTGAGGAATCGTATATGCCACATTTGGAGTGAAACTGGGTCACTGTTGAACAAAGGTCACGAAAGAACAAGAAAAGACTTTTCAGTCGGAAACCCCATTTTCCACGGTCCCAAATAAAGTTATAAATAGAGTGGCACAAATGTGCACGAAGCAAAAGAGCCGCGTGTTTACCCAGTACAGCCAGCTGAAAAATCCAGCTTGAACCAAACACCGATTTCACCACAGCTTTGCTTCCTGCAAGCTCACTGGGCTGGGGGGGGGGGGTCAGAAGGAGCAGCGAAGAATCTGGTTAGAAGCTGACCTTCTCCTGCTAAACCTTTGCCCCCTCACAGCGTGGCCATTGCTGCGGGATGGGGGCATTGCTGAGCACCCCCAGGGGACAGCCCAGCCCGCCATGCGCTCCATCCCATTGCCATAGCACTGAACCAAAGCCCTCTTACAGTAAGTGCTCACTCAGCTTTCACAATGCCAGCTGATGATCTAATCCTGCCCGCTGCCCCGGGAAGGGATTGCACTCGGGGCTCCTTTCCGCAGAATCCCAGAGATGAGCACCAGATTTGGAGTCATTGAGAAACACTGACAAACAAGCAAATGAAGGGGAAAGCGTGGGGCTGAGCTCGCCGGCAGGCAGCTGCGCAAGGGACGCTTTCCAAAGGGCAGGCAGGGGTGAGCAGGGGCTCGGGGGGATCGCAGCCTTCTCAAGCTCCTTATGGCTGATCCCAGCGCGTGAGCAGTGGGCTGGGAAACGTCTGCCTTCATGTGAGGAGCACGGAGCCTTGGTCCTGAGATGGGCGGCTCTGACCCCTTGCTGGGCTTGGTTTGGAAATGTTCTTGTTTGCTGGCAGCTTTGCACACACACACATCTCTATGTCTAGTACATATACAGCCAAACTCTGCGTATTTTCTGTTAACATCCTCCTCGTGTGGATTTTAATGAATTGGCATCAGGCGAGCACGATCGCTAATCAGCAAACGTTAATTTTACAAAAGGACAAAAAGAGGTTTCGCTCTAATTGATGGAAAATTGGTCATTCCATGCCGGGTTATTTCTCCGAGCTCAAGCAGCTCTCATCCCCAGCGCTGTGCCATGAGCCTGGGCTGGATGGGAACGCCCTGTGCCGTACCCACTGCTGTTGGTTATGGGTTGGGCTATGGGATCCCTGCTCCCATCGGGGCTGCGTGCCATGCTCCACACACTGGGGCTGCTCAGGCTTTTATGGCAACGCGATAAGGCAGCTCTCTGCGATAGGAATCTTCGCCTTCGTTAAAGGGAGGAGAAAAAAAAAAACAACCACACCACGTTGCATTTTGAAGGCTCACAGGGACAGTTCATTAAGCAATCAGCTCCTTTAATGAAATATTTCTTTGTTAAAATATTCATTGATCTGCTGCAGTTTTGCATGCAGAATGGAAAGGACCGCGGCCCAAACTCTTTTCTGCAGAGCATTCCCAAGCAGATCGTGCCCCATCATGGGTGTGAGAACCCCCCCTGGGAAGAGCAGAGACGAGGGGCTTTCCCCTTGTTTTTTCCTCCTGTATCTCAGTCCAGTGATGGCAGGCAGCAGGATGAGGAGGAAATTGGGTGAGAACATGTGGAAATGGGCAACTGCAGTGTGAGCAGAGGTTGTGGGGGGTCGAGGGGAGGGCTCAGTTCTGTTGGGGATGCACTGAGGACCTCTTCCAGTGGGGCTGTGGGCTGGTGCCATGGGGTGAGGGAGGAGGAGGGAGCACGGGGAGCCGGGCCGAGAGCATTGGCAGAGGAAGAAAGAGAGGAGGGGAAAAATGTATCCTGAAATGAACAACTGCAGACAAAGGGCCAAGTCTGGCTCCCCCCCTTCCTTAAACCTTACACCATGAGTAATCCCAGCTCTGCGGCGCAGTCACCGCGTGCGGGTGAGCATCTCCCCAGGGAAGCAGGGCAGACAAACACGGAGCGCAGCCGTCCCGCTCCGGATGAGTAACGTTATTTGAAAAGCAGAGACATGACAGAGAAGGGAGAGGGGAAAGGAAAGAAGTAAAAGCAGCACACATGCAAGGAGAGAGAAGTTGGGGGTACTGTGGCTCTGGGTGCCGGCATGGCACAGCATGGCACAGCATGGCACGGCATGACATAGCATGGCATGGCACAGCATGGCATGGTGAAGTATGGCACAGCGTGACATGGCGCAGCATGGCATTGTGTAATATGGCAAAGCAAGGCATGGCATGGCACAGCATGGCACAGCACGACATGGCACAGCATGGCACGACATGGCAAGGCATAACATGGCACGGAATGGCTCCACTGCAGTGCCGCGGTGCCGGCTCACTGTTGGCGTGCTGCAGCGCACTGATCCACCACCCTGGGCTCGCTGCCTCCTCCCTCTCTCACGCTGAAGCTTTGCAGGCACTGAGGAAAATTGGTCCCTGTCTGGAGCCCTCCTCCCCCCCCCCATTTCCTTTTCTCTGTGTGTGGGAGCAGCACACCCACATCACACCCACAGCTCACTGACACCTCTGTGCAAAGAGGGGAAACTGAGGCACGGCACTGTGAACCCCGTGCTGTGCTGGGGACGCTGCACCCTCTGCAATATCCCCAATACATGAAGGCTGAGCTCCACTCCCCAGGGGCTTTCTGGGTGTGTGGGGGGGGGAGCTGTGCGGGACGCAACGCAGTCTGTCGCTTTAACAGAGAGCCAGGAGCCTCTCATCACTTACAGTAACTCAGTGCATCATTGCTTTGCCTTGCGCAACACGTGCGCTGCTCCAAGAGCCGTGGGCTGCCAGCACATCCCATCCACCTCCTCCTGCCCCCAGTGCCCGCACGGCCCAGGAGGACCATGTAAATGGTGGAGCTCCAGAGTGCTGCCAGGCACCGCTGTGCCAAGGGCTGCACGGAAACACAGGCTATGCTAGAGTGAAAATAGGATTTTCTGCTTTGCACCTCGGAAGGGATGGGAATTTGGGGCTAAGCTGTGTAAATGCACTGTGCCCTCCCTACTAAATATTATTCCAGAAGAGAAAAGATGGCACTCTCCCCGTTTTCCATATTTTCCCATCCCCAGATTTGATTTCCCTTCTTTCCATCTTTTATTTTTTTACCGTCATTATTTTACTTTTTGTCTTTTAAGGAGTCAGGGAAGAAGCAGAATCCAGGGCTGTTCTCATCCTCATCCTCTCACTGATTTTCAAACAAGAATAAACTCAGCTTTTCTTTTTCAAGCTGCTCTGCCACAGCAGAAAAAATTTCAGCTTTCTATCAACCTGATGGCAAAACGGAGTCGTTCCCTTCCAGGTAACCGCCTCTGACTGAGAACATCCACTCACCAAAGGTTTTCAGTGCTCTGGTGGGGGAAGCAGAAGAGGAGAAAAACCCCAAAACAGGTCCATACACAGTGCTCCTGCAGCTGCCCCACACACTGTGACCCCACAGCTGTGGGGTTCTGGTGCTGTCAGTGTGTCTGGCAGAGGTGTGCCTACATCCCACTGCATCCCACTGCATCCCACTGCATCCCACTGCATCCCACTGCATCCCACATCCCTCTGCCAGGCTCTGCAGCTCCTTCTGAACAAAGAGGGATCTCTGGGCCGCCCTCCATCCACCACCTCCCCTCGGTGGAAGCCTGCCCACGTCTTTTTGTGCAAATCCTTCCCTCTCGGATGCTATTTGATGTCTTCAAAGGGGCTATTCTTATGTGGAGAAAAGAGGGCGAGCTCAGGTCTGACAAGGCTCTTCGCTCGCAGCGCAGCTATTTTTTCACTCAGAAAAGTGCCAGTTTGGGATTTCAAGACAAAAAAAAACCAACAAAAAAACAACAAAAAAAAACATATTCTCTTCTTCACAGGCTGATATTTGGGTGAAGAACTTGCAAAGTCGGGACACTGCGTCACCATGGGGATGGGGAGGGAGGAAGGGGAGCGAGCACATGGCTGTGTGTCCGGGGGGAAACAAAGCTCTGCGTGCCATGCAGACACCTCCGGACAGTCTGAGCCACCACGGGCAGTGGCACATGGTGCCTGTCCCCAAAGCAGGGGAGCCCCAAACCAAGGAAATCCCTAAATAAAGGGACCTCATACCAAGGTGACCCCTAAACAAGGGGACACCAAACCCAGGGGATCCCACACCCAGTGTATCCCAAATCAAAGGGCTCTATACCCAGGGGCCCCCAAATTAAAGGGCCCCTAAACAAGAAGATCCCAAACCCAGGGGGACCCAAAACCCAGAGGACTCCAAACCAAGGGAAACAAGGACACCCCAAACTCAGGGGGATCCCTAAACAGGGTGACCCCCACACCATGCAAACTCCTAAACAAGGGGACACCCAGGGGACCCCTAAACCAGGGAGCTCAAACCAAGGGGACCCCAAACTGAGGGGGACCCCAAACCATGCTCAAACCCAAGGGGCCCCTCAGCGAGCAGACCAAGGGGACCCAAGCCATGGGGACCCTGAAAAAGAAGACCCCACGCCCAGGGGATCCCAAATCAAAGGACCCCTAAACAAGGAGACCCCAAACCCAGAGAGAGCCCTAAACAAGTAGGCACCAAACCCAGGGGATCACACATCCAGGGGACCCCAAACCAAGGGGACCCCTAAACAAGGAGACCCCAAATGCAGGGTGACTCCCCACCAAGGGGACCCAGCGAGCCCCAAAAAAGGGGCCCCAAGCCCGGGAGGGACACAGCTGAGGCCCCATATGCTGGGCCTGATGTTCTGCCCCACGGACATTCCAGGTGCACAGCTTTTTGGCTGAAGAATAGCTCTGATTTTTGTTCTCGTTTTCTTTCCTGTTAAAACGAAATGCTCAAGAAAAGGGGGAAAAAAAAAAAAAGTGAAAAAAAAAACTTCTCATTCCAATTTCACTTTTAAAACTATTTCATTTCTCCAAAGCCCGGCGACGTCCACTGAAGCACAAGCAGTGCTCCCACGTTGGTGCAGCTGAAACAAACTTCGGCACTTTGCAGAAAAGTTTCTTTCCCCGATTCCGTGTGAGATTTGCTGAGCCGCCCCCGAGGCAGAGCCCCCCCCCCGCCCGCAGCCCCGGCCCCGAACAGAGTGGGTTTGGGGTCTCACAGCCATTCTGTGATTTGGGGGGGGTGTGGGGGAGGTGGGTCCCCATCGCCGCGCTGTGATTCGGGGTGTTGGGCCCCCAGTCCAGATGTGGGGCGGCAGATGGATGCCGGCTCGGCCGCACTGCCGCGGTGGGGAGTCGGTGCTCTGGGTGGGCGTTGGGGGGCGAAGGGGGGTTCGGGGGTCACCCCCTCGCCTTTCCCCTCCGCACAGCGGATCGCTGCCCAACCCCCCCCCCCCCCCCGCTCCCCGTGCCGCCTCCGGAGCCGCTCCGCCCCAGTTTCCCCAGTGCCTCAGTTTCCCTTCCAACGCTTTTCCACCGGGAGACCAAACACGGCGGCAACCAATTAACGCGGGCACTAATTAACAAAAAAGGGGGAGGTGGGGGGCGGCACCGCGACCGGCAACCGCGGGCGCACACGGGTGGGGACGGCGCTTCCCCCACACAAAGCGGCGGGCGGGCGCGCTCCCCCCTTCCTCCCTCCTCTTCCTCGGGGGGGTGGGGGGGGCGGGCGGGGAAAGCGGCTGCACCTGCTTTAGAGGAACTATGGTAGGGCGGCCGGCGCCCGCCCCGCGCCGCCGCGCCCGCGCCGCCGCCGCCACCGCCGCCGCGCCGAGCGGAGCCCCGGAGCTGAGCGCGGAGCGAACGGCCCCGGCCCGGCCCCGGGCTGCCCGCGCTCCGCACGGCCCCGGCGCGGCGCCGCCCAGCCCAGCCCAGCCCAGCAGCCGCCGCGGGGCTCCAGGGGCGGCGGCGGTGCCGGTGCCGCTCGGGCCGCCATGGCGCTCCGCTCCTAAAGCCGTCAGCAGCCCCGGCGCGGCCGCCCCGTCGAAGTTTTTTCGGTGGGGAGGAAGAGGAGGAGAGGAGGAAAAGGAGGAGGCGGTGCGGCCGCATGCCCGCCGCGGGCCCGCGCTCGGCGCGCTCAGGTGGGTGAGAGCGGAGCGAGGGGGCGACGCGGGACCCCCCGCCCTATCGCGACCGGCAGGTGTGGGGCTCGGGGTCTCCGCGGCCCCGGAACTCTGCGGGCACGGCCCCCCCTACGTTCCCCCCCCCGCCCCACTCCGCGCCGCTCGGAAGTTTGTGCGGCGCTCGGACAAAGGCGGAGGGAGCGGGGTCGGTGAGTGCGGGGCTGCGGGCGGAGGGGGGCGGCTCGGGGGGCTCCGCTCCGTGTGTGGGGAGGGGGTCCGGGTGTGCGGGTGCCGGGGGTGGGCGGGGGGCTCTCCCCCCTCCCTCCCCCCCCCCCCGAGGCGTTTCCCCGCCGGCACCGGAGGAGGAAGAAGCGGGGGGGGGCCTTTGGGAGTGGGGCTCCGACCTGACCCCATCCCCCCTCCCCTTCGGCCCGATCCGCTCCGCAGCCCCCACCGCTCCGCGCCGCGCTCCTTTGTTGGGACTTCGCCTTTCCCCCTTCGTTCCGTTGCTCGCCGCAGTTTTCACGCCGGCCGCTTTGAGGGCTTTTTCTTTTTTTAATTACCATCATTTTATCATTCGTATTCTTTTTCCCCCTGCCCTCTCTCACCGTTCCCCCCCCCTCCACACTCCCTCTCCTCCGCATCCCGCAGCCGTTCCCTCGTTCGGGAGCGAGAACTCCGAGCGGAGCGGCCCCAACTTTTTGTACCGCACCGCCGGGCCAGACCCGCGGCCGTCGGACCGCTCCGAGGTGAGGGGGGGAAAGGTGGAAAAAATAATTAAACATAATAATAATTAAATTGCGAGAGGCTGCGGGAGAGCCCCGCAGGTTGGGGGGGGCGGTGCGGTGGCTTTCGGGGTTCGGTGCCTTTGTTCGTCGGGGCGGTGCGCCGAAGGGGTTGTAGGGAGGGAATGGGGCCGGGGGGGTTACAGCGCATCGCCCCCGCGGTGGGACAGCCCCGCCCGAAGGATCCCGGCGGGGTTTGGGGTGGGGGAGCGGGGGGGGGCTCGGTCCTTCCCTGCCGGTGTCACACGGCCGCGATTTGGTGACGGCCGCTCAGTGCCGCGTCGGCGGAGCGCTCCGGAGCAGCGCCGGGAGAGAACAAGTGGAGCGCGGTCGGCTTTTCATTTTCCAGCTGAAAATCTTTTTTTTTTTTCTTTTCCTTTTCTTAAAAATCCGCTGACCGACCAAACCCAAAGCGCGGAGCTATCTCCCCTTCTCCTTCCCCGTCTCCCCTTCTCCTTTCCCCCTCTCCCCCACCATCGCCGTGCGCTTTTAATTCGGGTAAATCAGAACGCTCCGTGCTGTGCTGGGGGGGTAAAGTTGCGTTGGGGCTCCGCTCTGCTTTGCACAGCCCTGAAGGAACCCTCTCCCGTTTCTCCTGGAGCCGCTGGACGTGTTTGTAAAGCAATAAAAATAATAATAATAATAATTAGTTCTTCGTTTCTGTATTAAAAGCTTGGCTGAACCAGAAGTAAGATTTACTTTTTTAAAAATTATTATTATTATTATTATTTTATGTATTTCTTTCTCTGTGTTAAAAATCTCCGCCGTGTGATGGGAAATCAGTGCAGTGGGACCTGTTGGGGTCTGTGTGGTGTCCCCCCCTCAATTCCCAACGAACAGAGCTCTGGGGCTCCTGCAAAACCCAACTCAGAGTTTCTTTCTTTTTTTGAATTCCCACCTTTCCTTCAAGTCTAAAACCCAACAAGCCCCTGGGGGTGGATGGATGGATGGAGAAATAAGCGGGTTTGTAACATTTCTCGTATTCCTCCCCCCCCCTTTTTTTCTTTTCTTTTTATTATATTCTTTCCTTGTTTCAGTCTAGATGAGCAACGGGGAAAGGCCGTGGGGTGAAATTCTGTGCGTGGTGTGGGGCTGTGAGTGGGGCCGGGCTTGGGGGCTGCTCTGTTTGTGTATGTGGATGTATTAATTACTAGGGGGGGCTGCTGTTGGGGCCCCCCCAGCTCCATGTTGGGTCAGCCCGTGCATTGCTGGGAGCAGTGAATTCTGTTGAGCTGCTGTATGGAGCCTGGATTTGGATTTGGGGCAGAGGAGGAATAGGGAAAATCTCCCCCATCCCGGCCTCAGGGGGGGGTCCCCTGGCAGCGCTGTGTGTGGGGAAGGGGAGCATTGGGGCTGTGCCTTTATTGAGGGAAGATGCAAGAAGAGGGCATAAAGATGCGCTTTGGGGTCGTGGCCTTCCCTCCTTTCCCCCCCCCCCATTCCCACCTGGGAAAAGGGTGGCATTGCACTGAGACCCCAGTAATTTTCTGTCCTCCCCCCCATCCATGACTTTTATACAGCCGTGTTTAAAAGTAGCACACGGCTGTGTCTGTCGGTGCCGGGAGCTCGGGAGGACTCCTCTCGCTGCGGGATGTTTTCCCTTTGCCGGGCTCCGTTGGAACCTGGAGCGCTATGGCTGCAGACTGGGCGGGGGGGTCCAGCAGTGCCCCCAGCCCCACTAGGAGTGAGCGCCGGGAATCTCCTGCGCTGCGCTGTCCGCTTTGATTTCCATCTCCTGCGGCTGAGCCGTGAGCTGGGGACGGAGCGATCGGGGGAGCGGAGCTGTAACGCGCCCGGGGTCGGACCCGCCTGCAGCCCGGCGATGTGAGCGCACGGCCGGGTCCTGTGGGCGCTGTGCGGGGCTGCACCGCTCGCTGTGATGCTGCTCAGGACTGGAATCGCTTTGCAAAGTTCTGCTCCGATGTAAACCCCGCGGGTAGCGCTGCTGGGGATCGGAGCGCTGCGGGGAAACGCGTTTGGGAGTGAGAGGTCCGGGGGGGGAAGTTGGGGCGAGAGGAGATGCTGCGGCCGTGCGCTCTGTGAGCTGGGCCGGAGATGTCCGTGCGGGGCTGTGCCGAGTTACAGTGCCGGCAGCATTGCTGGGCACGGGTTGGCTCAGCCCCATCTTTTTCTATTAAAAAAAAAAAAAAAAAAAAAAGGATAAAAAAGTGAGATACAATAAAATAAAAGCTGCTGTTGGCCGCGTGCTCGGAGCCGTCAGCTCAGCTCGGCGCTCCCCATCCCCGCGCATTGGCGAGGAGCAGCGCTGCGCTTCGTGCTCCAGCAGAGCTCCTCCTGTGCTGCAGCAGTCGGGTCCGAGCAGCACCAGAAGCACCTCGGGGTGGTGGTGGTGGTGGGGTTGGTGTGGTGTTTCTGGGTTTTGTTTGTTTGTTTTATGTATTTTATTTCTAAGCAGAGCATGGCTGAGAAGCAGAAGGGGTTTCTTGTGGCTCCTCTGCCTGCACGCATTTATCAGAAGTGTGGAAGGTGCAGTAATAAAACTTTTTTTTATTTTTGGTTTTTTGTTGTTGTTGCTGTTTTGTTTTTGAGGAGGGGGAGAAGATTCCTTTCAGGTATGCAGGCAGCTGTGAAAACATGCACCAAAAATAAAAATCTTTTTTAACATACCGGAGGGGGGGAAGAAAACCCCGCCGGGGGCCCCGCTTTGGAGGCGATCTGAAAGCTGTTTATTCTGCCTCATTGGCAAAGCTTCTGCACGTGACTGTGCTGAGAGGTGGCACAGGGACCCCCCCCCCACCCCTTCTCCCTTCCAGTGTTCTGCTGGGCCGTGGGGCTGTGCTGGGGGGTGAGCAGCTCGGGGCAGCAGGCGGTGAAGCAGCGCATTGCCGTGCACCTTGCCCAGCTTCCTGCACAGCTGGGGTTATTGGGGCGGGATGGTTTGGCTGTGTTGGGGGGCTCATAGGATGCAGAACAGCCACACATTGCCCAGCACTGCAGCCCAGCTCTGTCCTGCCTGCCCCTCATTGTTTATGAGCACGGAGTTGATCCTGCACACCATAGGGTTCGGTGAGTAACTCTTATTGCTGCTTTCCTGTCAGTTTGTGAGGGGGTCTGCCCTCTGTCCGTGTGTTCTGCATAGGGACCACCTTTGAGGAGCTGTCATGTTCCGTGTCACAGGTGTGCTCAATTTCAGGGATGCAGCCACTGGGCTGGGTGGGCAGGGGGGTCATGTAGGGAAGGAGAACAGCAGGGCTGGTGCCGGGGGTGCACTCTGGTTCCCCCCAGCAGTGGGTCAGTGGCTCCTTGAGGTGTGTGGTAATGGTTTGGGGACTTGTTGGGTGCCCTGGGATGGGGCTGCCAGCACGGTGGCTCCATTCAGCCAGGCAGTCCTGGAGCTGCTGTCAGCCCCAGTGGTAAAACAAGGATGGAGATACGTCCCCAGCCCCGCTGTATGCAGGCAGAGGGCTCTGGGGCCTCAGGCTGTTGTTGGGAGCCTGCGTGCATAGACAGCAGCAGAGCTGCGTGTGTTGTGCATCGGGAGAGGTTGGCTGCCCCAAAACCTGAGGTTGGCACAGAGACCTCCTGTTGTTGTCCTGGTTGGTGGTACCCTGCAGCCTCGCCCTGTGCAGGGGCTGTGCTGGCTTCGGGGCTGCTCTGGCACAGAATGCCATCTGACGTGGAAGCGGAGCAGGGCAGCAGTGTCCAGGCAAACCCCAAACCCGTGGCAGTGTGCATTCTGCCTGAGGCATCTCCTCCACCTCTGCCCTGGGAACAGCCCCACCTGCAGCCCCGCATCCCATCCTATGTGTGCCCAGTGCTGGGATGGCAGCTCCCCGCAGCAGCGCACAGCTCTGAGGTGGGAGATGAGTGCAGTGATGTTCACCTTCCTGGGGATGGGACAGGGAGAGAAAATGAAGCACCTGGGGGGCAAAGTCCTTTAGCTCCTGCAGCAGGAAATGTGGATTTTGAAAATGTGCTGTTCAGGGCACAGCTGCAAAAACCACTTCTGCTGAGATGGGTTTGGGTGGGGACGAAGCCGCAGCCCTTATGAACACCATGCTGGGAGATGTGTGCACGGGGGCTGCAGCAGAAGCGGGGCTGGGCTGCAGGTGCGAGGTGGGAATCAGGGAAAAAGGGGGAAAATGGACAATGGGGAGCTGAGAGCACACCTCGTCCTGCCTCGGTGCCGTGTGCTGGGCCAGCAGGGGTGCATCACATGGAGTCGCTGTGCCCGTCAGAACTGCAAAGGGGAAGAGAAATGGGGAAGGAGCCCTGACCCCCCCCGCACCGGGTGAGGTGTGCCTATGCAGTCCCACACTGGGATTTGGGGCCACGCTTCCCTCCTGCAGCCGCACGCGTTCCTCTGTTGTTGTGTGTGCAGGCAGAGGTTTGAGCTTTGGTGCTGCTGGGGTTGGCTGTGCTGCAGTGCTCTGCTCCGTGCATCGGGTCGCAGGTTGGCTCTCCTGTCCTGGGGTGGGGAGCTCAGGGGTCTCTGGATCCATCCCCAGAGGTTGCTCCATTCAGGCTGTTGGCACTTCGCCTTTTCAGCAGATTTTATTGATATTTAACGTGGCACAGTCTGCTTTTAGGATCTCTTTGTGAATCCCTTGAAGCTTTCCCCTTGATGCAGGCAGGCTGCAGCCCGCACAAACAGCTCTGATGGCAAGGAGAGCTGTGGCCTGAAATCTGGGTCAGGCTTGGGGCTGTGGGATCAAACAGTGCGTGGGCCCTGCAGGTGGCATGGAGCGCAGCCCTATCCTCACCATGATGCAAGGGCACTGAAGCAAGTGGCTTCAAAGCAGGGTTAGGGTTAGCAGGTGCCCAGCGGGGCTTGGAGGGTCAATCCTGCTGGAGTCACTGCTCTGTGCAGTGTTCCTTTGCTGGGACGTGCCCTGAGGAAGGGGGCTGTGCCCTGCCCTGCTGCTTCCCCGCACACCCCAGCAGTGCAGCTCAGTGCCTGGCACACACGAGTGGCTTCTTGGGGAAACCATTTCCAAGGGGGGCCATTTCTCACCCTGCCTATGCTTCAGGGGTAGATGCAGCTTTGGGGCAGGTGTGGGCTGCAGCCCTGCCCCGTTTCTGCAGTGCTGGCAGTGATGTGACAGCACTGTAACTGTGGCCACCCACTCTCACTCACCCCAGGGTGGGCAGTGGGGTCCCACATGCAGTGATCCCACTGCACCCCCTCACCCTGATGCACCCCATATCCTTGTGAAGGGGAGAAGCCCCCACACTTTGCCAGGTGTGCTTTGCAGTGAGGATGTACCTGATGCTGCGTGCACACCACAGCCCATAGTGCAGCTGGTGGCTCTGTGTGCAGAGCTGTGTGCCTGCACACCCCAACGCCGAGCAGTTTGGGGTTCTCCCGTTGTCAGGAGCTCTGCCTGCACTGTGCAGCACTCAGGCGGTGCAGTCCCTCAGCACAGCTTCCTGTGCTCTGCCCGACGCACTGTGCTGCCACAACTGGGGCATCATAGCCGTACTGCAGAGCACGAGGTGCTCAGGGAAAGTTGTGCCCCACCGCTGCCTTTTTGCTTCTCTCTCCTCGTGAGCAGCAGAATTTCTGGATGGAAACCACACGGAGATGGGACTTGAAGTGGAAAGCATCGGCGCGCAGCAGGCGCTGTGCTGGGGAGAGCGCGCTCCGGGTGAATTTTTGCACAACCATCACCAACTCTGGGACAAAAACTGCAGCATCCACGTTCTTCCCACCATGGAAATAATCGCCGTGTAGTCTTTGCGACTCCAGGATTGCAGTGGGTGTGTTTCTCCTGGATGTCACCTGGGACACCTCCCTGCTGCTCTCCTCTCCCTCGGTGCAGCTGGGCACTGTGCTGGGGCACCCGTGGGCATTTTCCCTCTCAGGTGCAGAGGGAGGGCAGGGATTTGCACGTTGTGTGTGCATGCACAGTGTGCTGCATGCAGGTGCTGCTGCACGTCCCTGCTGCACGTGCGTGTTGGTGATGGGGCGCAAAGAGGCACATGTGTTGTGCGTGAAGGAAGACACTTAAGCCCCAGCCTGCATTTGCAGGGCTTAGCAAGATGCTGGTGTCACAGCAATGCGTCCTGACAGCGGGACGTGCAGGCGTGGGGACACAGCTGGGGCTGCAGTACAGCGCTGTATCCGTTCACACGAGCACGGCTGTGTGCATCTGTGCATGTGAGCAGAAGTGTTTATCTGTGCACATGAGCACAGGTGTGCGCGCACGGGTTTGTGCGACCATGCACGTGAGCACAGGTGTGCGCGCAGTGTGTGCATCCGTGCACCTGAGCACAAGTCTTTATCCACAGATAAAGTGGATGTGCAATGTGCATGTGAGCACACATATACGTGCACCCATGTGCCCAGACGTGTTGGTGCACAGGTGTGTGTCCGTGCACACTTGCACAGCTGCACACGGCTGGGTCTCGTTGGGGAGCAGCGCTAGGAGGTGCCGTTAATTATTTTGATGGGGTTTTGCAGCAGAGGTGCCCCGCTGCTGAGCGCCGTGCAGCCCTCATCCCGTGTGGGACACACGCGTTTTCCTCCCGTTGCTTTTCTTTAATTTCTTTTTTCCCCACAGGAGTTTGGAGTGGGGTTTTTTTGTTGTTGTTCCCTGCGTTTTGTTTTTTTTTTCTTTCTCCCCCACCCGCTTCGTTATCGTTTTTGTTAATTAGATTGTGACGGGAATGGTGTCTATTCAAACAGAGAACCTCGGGGATGTGCGCTCACAAATGCGTGTGTTTCAGTGCTGGGGGGGTTGGGGGGCCTTGAAAGAAACCATTTTACAAATAATTTCTTCATAAAGCTCCTTAAAAGCAAAGCCCCCCCTAATTAACCGATTTGAATTTCCCCGTTAACCGCTCGGTGCTTCCTCGGATGATTAGAAAGGGATATTCATTTATGCCTTTTAAACGCCGCCCCGATTAAAATCAGAGAGATTTTTTTTTTTTTTTTTTTTTTGCCTTCATCAAAATCTAACATCCTTGAGAAATTAATTTGATGCCTCTTGTTATCAATTAATTGAATCTCGTTGGGAGAGAGCCTGGTGCGGCGGGCGCAGTGCCGGCCCTTCCCTTCCCCATTGCTTTCCCCCTCTCTTCCCCTTCTGCCGCTGCTTCCGAACGCTGTGACATTATAAAAACTCGGCCCTTCTCCTCCTTATTTTCACCCATCTCATAAAATAAATGAATAAAACTTGCTCCCCCCCTCCCCCCATCCCTCCTCCTCCGTTCTCTGCAGTTCCTCCAGTACAAAATACCCTTTTTTCGTTCTCCCTTTCCTATAACTTACAGTGGGAGAGAAAAGAAACTTGGTGCTTTAGCAATCTCCCGGCGTCGCGGAGCAGCCTTGGTCCGTCTTTCTTCCTTTTCTTTGCTGGATATTGGATATTTCATTTGAATCTCCCTCTTTTCAATTAAAAGCTCCTTCCCCTCGCCCTGCTCCATTCTCCTCCTCTGTCTCCGCAGTGATTTTCCTTTCTTTAATATTTCAGCTCTATCCCCGGAGACGGATCTGCCCGCGTCTTTTTTTTCTTTAATAGACTTTTTCTCCCTCTATTAAACTTTTCCAATCTTCATCCCTTTATTTTATTTTATTTTTTTTACCTTCCCACCTCTTTTAGGCAAAAAAAAAAAAAAAAAAAAAAGGAAAAGTTATAAAATTTACTTTCCCGAGTGCCCCAGTTCTGTATTTAAATAACTGAGCCAGGAAAACATCGGCGCCGGCTCCATTTGAACTCTCCTCACAGTGAATGCGGTGGGTTTGGGGTTGGGGTCCCACGGTTGGCCCCACTGTCTGCCTTTGGGTGCTGAGGGCTTTGGGGTGCCGTGTGGTGTGGTTCCCTTTGCTGCGTGGAGCAGAGGGGCTGCAGGTGGTTGTGTTGGAGTTCCGTTCCCCTCCAGCCCTGTTCTGCATCCAACATCAGTGTTGGTTCTCTCTGAGCTTCTGCTGCGTCCCAGCACTGCTGCTTTTGGGCCCCTCTGTCACTCCGGGCTTGAAACCTTCACTCTGGACCTCAGACCTTCTCTTTATCTGTGAGCATCTGTAGGGGACCCTAAACCCGGGGGGTCCCACATTTCCTACATGAGTACTTAGAGGGCACCCCAAACTCATCCATGGCCCGTCTGCAGGGGGGCTCAAACCCACCCATGACTGCCTGTAGGGGATTCCAAATCCCTCCATGAGCATTTGCTGGGGACCCCAAGTCCCTCCATGCACACCCGTGTGGGACCCTAAACCCATCCATAAGCACCTGTGGGACATCCTAAATCTTTCCATGCACATTTACAGGGGGCTCCAGGTCCTTCCATGAGTACCTGTAGGAGATCCCAAACCCATCCATGAGTACCTATGGGGGATCCCAGTCCCATCCACAAGCACCTGTGGGAGATCCCAAACCCTTCCGTGAGCGTTTGTGGAGGACCCTGAATTCCCTCCATGAGCACTTATGGGGCATCCCAAACCCATCCACAAGCACCTGTAGGTTACTCCAAACTCACCCACGAGTGCCTGTGAGGCACCCCACACCCATCCACGATCACCTGTAGGGACCCCAAACCCATCCATGAACGCCTATGGGGTGCCCCAAACCCATCCTGTAGGGGATCCTAAGCCCAACCATGAGCACCTGTCGGTTACCCCACACTCACCTACCAGCATCAGTGGGTACCCAGCGTGGGGTGCTCCCACTCCTGCCCCATGGTGGGCGCCCATGGGTGGCACTGGGGTTCCCCTGTGTGGTTGTCTGAGGCCCAGGCACCGAGTCACTATTTAATTAGAGGTCCCTGATTAACAAAACTTGGTGTTCGGCTTCCTCCTGCCCTCATCTTTCCTGGCTCCGAATCAATGGCTTTGATATGCTAATTAGGGAGTAATTTAATTTCAAAAGGCCGCAATTAACAAGGGTGTTGTGGACATGCTGTAGTTAAGCGGCGTAATCTAATTTGCATTAGTAACAAGCAGGGACTAATTAGAAGCTTAATTAGACACTTAGACGGCTCTTGTGTTTACTTTCTTAATGAGATGGAGTGGGGCTCTCTCTCTCTCTTTTTTTTAATCTTTTCAAGAGCACAACGGAGGGAAACGTGGAATGGAGCCACGTGCCCGGCCCTGACCCTGCTGGGGGGCTTGGGTGGTCCCAAAAAGTGGGGCAGAACCCCCCTATGGAGTCAGAGCATTGTTGGGTGCGGTTGGAGCACCACTGGGTGCAGCTGGAGCACCACTGGATGCAGCTGGAGCATCACTGGGTGCAGTTGGAGCATCCTCGTGTCTCCAGGTGCGCCTGGTCCAGGTCGAGCCAGCAGTTGGGTGACCCTTTGGGGACATCCCCCCTCAGTTTCTGGGGATGGGGAATGCTGCCCCGTCACCCCACACCCTGAATCCTGGGGTGATGCAGCCCATGGGCAATGTGCAGTGCTCAGTGCTGCCCGGAGGAGTCGCTGGGAGTGAGATGAAAGTGGGAGATGAAAGTGCCTGGAGGTGTGATCCCATTAAAGCGGTGCCCAGGCTTAGCCAATCCTCGGTCCTTTAAATCTCTTCTAATTTCCAGTAATGCTTTAGATTCATTTTAGCTCCCCCGGACTTTTATTTTTAATCCCCTTTCCACATTTCCATGTGTTTATGTGTTAATTAAAGGGTAAAAAGCCATTCTCCAAGCAATCCCGGCTGCCTCGGATTTGGGGCGGCCGTGGAGTGTTCCCACTGCTGTGCGTGGGGCTGGGGACAGCCACCCCATAGATGCCACATCCCTCCTCCCAGCGCCCACGGCTCCATCCCCTCCACGCTCTGCGTGTCCATCAGGCTGTTAATTGCGTTAATTACAGAGCTCGGAGGTGTTAATTGGAAAAGCCGGGTCCCATGCCTGTGGTGTGTGTGCTGGGGGTGTCAGTGGAAAGGAACGGCGCACACATCGCGGGTTAGCGGCAAGTCGGGATGTCAGGGAGATGTTGCTGCTCAGATTAAGCAATTGTTAATTAAAAAACGACGGTAATTAATATGCTCTGGTTACCATATGGCACTGCTGAAGGCCGGGGGAGGCTTTCATTGCGGAAGGTGCACGCTTCAGTAAAAGGGGGAAAAAAGGCACAGACCTCGCCGTCATCTTTTTTATTATTATCTTTTTTTTTCTATTGGGTTTTGTAAAACTTTTATATGAATGGAAATATTTTCATTACGACGAGTGCTTGCTTTTATGACTTCCTGCACAGTGCTGCTCCGTCCCATCCGGGCTGCAAGCTGGCTGCATCACGGGGACGGGGCCATCCCCCATCCCACCCCATCCCATCCCATCCCACCCCATCCCATCCCATCCCATCCCATCCCATCCCATCCCATCCCATCCCATCCCAATCCATCCCATCCCATCCCTCCTGCTCCTCACTGCAGAGAGATTTCCTCCCATTTCCCAGCAGCTCTCGCCATCGACTCATCCCCATGGCCAGGAAAGTTGATATCCTTTCCAAAACTCTTTTTTTGGGGGTTGTTTTTTTTTTTTTTTTCATTTTTCTTTTTTTTGGCCTTTTTTTAATGCTTCCTGTTGTAGCTCTGGATGTTGCTGTTCTCCATATAAAAGTCAGATCTCTCTTTTTGAATCCTGCTGAGGGGTTGGCTGTGGTGAGGCCGTGTGACTGCGGGACCTGTGGGTTCCTTGCAGGGCTGCACGTGTCCAACACTGCGGAGTTTTCTGTAGGAAAGTGAGAAAAGCAACAAAAAAAAATAAAGTTTTTCTGAAGACTCCTGCTTTTGGGGCAAAACAGGGGGAAATGGAGCTCCAGCTTTCCTGGCTGCTTTGCTCCTAATGCAGCATCTGCATGCAGCGTCCCTGGAAGCTGCTCAGCTTGAGCTGTCCCAGGGCTGCTGCTGTGTCCCCATGCAATGTCCTCCATGCACGTCCCATTGCAGCAATTGCAGCATCCCCCATGCAACACCCCCATGCCCTGGAGTGTCTCCATGCAGTGTCCCCCATGCACTTCTCCCTATGCACCGTCCCCGTACTCAAGGTGCAGGAGAGCTGGCAGCCCCACATGGGAATTAATGTCAGTCATATACCCTGCGGAAATGACTTCTGAAATGCATATAATCTCAAACATGCAAATGAGAAGCTTGCTTCACCCTGTTTAATATGAATGATCAGCTCCTGAATAGCTATTATTACACGCCACATTTCAGCAATTATGTTGTTCGCGGTTTGTCTTGCTGTCTTTTGGGGCGGGGTTGGGGGAAGAAGGGGAAAAAAGAGAAGAAAAAGGGAAAAATGGTATTTCTTGTCCCCGTCCCTCGTGCTTTATTTCCTCCTGTTGCAGATCAGCTCTGAGCAGTGGTGGTGGGCAACCAGCCCCTGGCAGGAGGGGCTCTGGGGTCCCTTCCAACCCAACCATCCCATGGTTCTGTGATCTTTAAGAAGGTTGCTCTGACTACTGCTGCTGCATCTTCTGCTTTGTGCCCAGCTCCGCTTGCTCACACCAGCAGCAAACTTCCAGGCTGTGTGTCCTGCAGGAAAGTGCTGTGATGCCCTATGGAAAGGTGCCAGCACTGCTGGGATGGTTAGGGGGAATCACATTCTGAAAATTTGCAACTTCGCCGTGTCCCTCACCTCAAAATGAAATATTTTGTCATTTCTGAACCTGTGATAAACTCTCACATCCTGGTGCTGGAGATGGGGGTGCTGGTGGTGGTGGGGGGTCGTGCTGTCTTCTCACCATCCGCTCTCTCCTCTCTCCTCAGGTCCCTCTAGCACGTCATGATGGTGGAATCCGCCTCGGAGACGATCCGCTCCGCTCCATCCGGCCAGAACGGGGTCAGCAGCCTCAGCAACCAGCCCGACGGGGGCGGGGGCGGCGGCGGGGGCCGGGAGGGGGCTGCCAGCGGGGACAGCAACGGGGAGCTGAGCCCAGTGGAGCTCCTGCACTTCCAGCAGCAGCAGGTAGGAAGGATCCGTGTGGGGTCACCCAGTGTTGGGCGCAGGGTCGTGGCTGGGGACCTCTGGGTTTGGCTCTAATAGGGGACACTATGTCCTGCTCTAATAGGGACACCCAGAACTGGTGTGCTGTAATAGGGACGCCCCGAGCTGGCACCCAGCTCTGCCTTCTGGATATCCCCAAACGTGGTGACTCCACAACCTCTCTGCGTGCTCTGTCA